>OZ034807.1:54137191-55505609 GCA_964028335.1 Altica lythri
TATTGTATGTTGAAGGCCCTACTGAGTTCAGAAACATCTGAGCAGTGTATACCTTATTTACAAAAACATTTTTCATAATCATATAATTTTGGAATCGTTGACGATAACTTCGAAAATCTTCTTTTTGGGAGTTGAAATTTTCAAAGACGGGAACTAATGAATTCATATTAATTCCGGTAGACGACTGCTGTCCTGGTAATGGAAGACTTCGAATTTGATCAATTAGGGCTTGTTGACTGGCTGTCACGGTTGTCAAAAATTTTTGAAATTGTTCTTCATTCATTTTTAAATCGATGTATTTGAAATTAATTACTATTGATAATATGTATTTCGGTTTTAATCCTCGTCGCCAAATTGTTGTATCTTTATAACTTGAATAATAGTTTATATTTTGAATTTGCTAATAATAAAGATGAATGCTTTTTTTATCTTTTATTATACATCTCAATTTCTATTGCTAAGCAATCACTTATATACATAATCATAAGCGTAGGGTCATAACATCGCCTTTGCAACAATGTAATCATTTAAATATTTATTTCTACAGGGTTAACCAAAATTATGAACTTTGGTAAGTAACATGGAATTACAATAAATATTCATTCACTGAACTAAAATACACTAAGGACCGCCACTGGGAATAAAACAAATGTCATTGACTCGTCTTTATTCGTCAATGATCTGTGAATCTGTCAAATAATAGACGTCAAATTTTTACTCTTCGGGGGCCATAGTTATCTGGAATTTCTTTAAAATTATCTGTTGCCACAGCTGAATCAGCTATTTCCAAATAGAAATGATTTATGGTACCAACAGGATGGGGCTCCCCCACACTATGGCGTTGAGGTACGAAATTACCTTAATAACGTTTTCCCAGGAAGGTGGATAGGTAGAAGGGGGCCTATCGAATGGCCACCAAGGTCTCCAGATTTGACTCCGTTAGACTTTTTTGTGGGGATATTTAAAGAGCAGAGTATATCAAAGTCGACCGAATAATGTAGAAGAGTTGAGGGAGCGAATCCGAACGGAAATTGCACAAATAACACCTGAAGTCCTCGAAAACGTTACGAAAGAATTTACTGCTCGCCTTTCTCATTGTATCATTGCTGAAGGTTGGCAATTTGAACATTTGTTGTAATTTAATTGTATGTAAGTAAACATTTATTAATTGTATTAATAAACCAACAGTTTTGGTTAACCCTGTAGAAATAAATATTTAAATGATTACATTGTTGCAAAGGCGATAAGGAGACCTTTCAAATGAGCTGTCACGTGACCTCGGTTTGTATTTAAAAAAATCGTCGATGACGTCATTACGCCATCACTAATGACGTAATGTCCAACACATCTATAGCAGTTGATGGCCATTCAAAAATTAAAATTCACGTGTTTTAAGATTTTTTTTAAAAGTCGTCTGTTTCTGAAATAATGAATTTATTCCATCCTTTTGCATCATACTGTATATCCAATGGTTGGAATAAAAATAGTTTAGGAACATTGCAATGAAACAAAGTCTCACCTCTGCTGGCGGATAAATTGCCCACCGTGATTAAGTCGAGTGGTACAACCCGTCAATATATGTATGTATGTATGTATGTATGTATGTATGTATGTATGTATGTATGTATGTATGTATGTATGTATGTATGTATGTATGTATGTATGTATGTATGTATGTATGTATGTATGAGCAGTTAGGGTAACAGATACACCTGCGACCGATAAGATCTATTGTTCTTGCCATATTTCTGATGATTTCTCAGACTTATAGCAGCTCTTCTAGTCCTATCTTCCTTAGAAAGTTTAGGATGTCATTGGGTTTTAAGTTAGGTAGTTCTTCCTTTTCTATTTCGTATGACCCTAGGTATTTGACCCTAGAGTTACTTAATGCGATGCATTCTGAGGGTATGTGTATTGAGGTTTCATCCTCTACCTCACAGAATCTGCAGTTTACTTCATCTACCAATCCTAATTTCTTCATGTGTCCTCTTAATCGGCAGTCTCCGGTTGGTATTTCTGTTATAATTCGGAGTTCTTCTTACTAAGGTTAAGACAGCTGTGAGATCTCTTCTGGTTATAGTTTTTAAGGACCGTCTTCGATTGTCTTAGTCCTTCTAGATCATTCCAGTACTTGCATTTTTCGCTATCCATTTTTTTTTCCTTAGTTTTTCTGAGATTGTACTACTGCTGTCAAATGAATGATCGACTTTTGTCTCTTGTTTTGTAATGTTTCGATCCTGCATGTAGTGAGAGAAGCCGTTTCGGCCAAAGTAGAAAAAAATAGTATACGTTACAAGGGAAGAAAGTCGATCTTCCCTTGAGATGTTATGTACTATGCCTTCCTGTCCCACCTTAAATACTTCCGCCAATAGTACATGCTTCCGCCGCATTGGCTTTAGATGATCAAAAACCGACTAACTACTAATCCATCTGTGGCATTCTCGAAGAATTTAGTATTGTCCCATAAACTCTGCGTAAGAATGACTCGAGCTTTCTCGTTGGTAACAAGGTCATCTTCCGTAGGTAAACATTTTTTCTCTATTCACGTCTGTCACCAAAACTAACAGAGAAAGCTTCGCTTTAAAAAAATGACAACAAGTTTTTGCGCTGCCAGCTTATTATTTTGTTGGTTTTGTTCCCATTTTCTCCACTACAGAATACGATTGCGTGTTTCTTATATTTGTCTATGGTCTAAAACGTGAAGTTAGTGACATTAGACAAAAAATGGCTGATGATATGATGATAATACTATATCTATAGTGCCTTACTTCTGTCGGAATTCACAGAGTCCCTCACTTTTTTATGTAATATAAAAAAACGCACTCAAATCGTTGCCTAACAAAATACCACAAATTCACATCAATTCAGTGTCACGGAGTCAAAATGTAGGATGCTAATACCTGTAATAAATAAAAATTTCTATGTAAAAAAACTAGTGGCGTTCGGCTCGTTCGGTGATTTGTTTCAGGTTTTTGGAGTTCAGAAGTCTATGCGTAATCCACCATAAGATAGATTTGCTTTCAATAAAACATCGTCATTTTCTTATATATATGAATTACATTTTTTTATTCTTCATAACTCTACCTTCAACTACTACCTGTTACATAAAAGAATCTTTCTATTCATTGTCGTACCTACACACATTACTTTCAATACTGTCATTTTTCTTTGTTTTTTATTGCACAATAATAAATGATTGCAGAAATTCGTACCATATGGTACGGTACGCATAAAAACTGCTTTGTGGCCTTCGCAAATAAAAGCGTAATGTATTTTTTCTTTAGATTTTTAATGAGTGGATGCTTAATAACTGATTGTGTCGACAACCGGTAGTCAGTACGAACGCGTACATAATTAAATAGTTATAAAACTGCACATTTAAACAAGGTGTCAACATGACTTTGTCAGCGTCTAGTCATTTCATCACACATCCATTCAAAATTTCATAGTGTTTTACTTAGTTTACATAAGCTATTTTCATTACAACAACAAAAAAATTGGCTAGCTAGGAAGAGAATGTATTTTAAGAATGACACAAAGGTAATACCTATCTTTTTTTATTTTATGTATTATGTATAATATAAAAAACATGTTTAACTTTCATTTCCGAAATGTTTCGTCTCCAGAATGTACGTAAATATGAAGAAAGTTTCTATTCCTAGTATTTTACCTTTTATGATTCCCGATAGTAAATTATCGTTAGGCTTGGTTGCAATAAACAATATTTGTTTAGTCTCAAATACCTATTTATCTACAGCTTACGACACTAAAGATATGAGTATTATAATACGCCATGCTGTATCCACTGCCACCGATCGTCAATACTTCATTTGTCATTCCTGGCATTAGGGCGCTAAAAAAATTGGTATTATCATTAGCCATTTAGAATCCACTGTCACCAATTTACAAATCATTAAATTAACCCTTTTAAAGTTTTAAAAATAATGTAACGGGATAACCAAATAAGGATAGGACCTTTGCTTGAAAGACTGTTTTAAAATTTCTGGTACAGCATTTCTTGGGACCACTATTTGTTTCCTTGTTTTTGTGCCCTCGTAATTTTCTAAAAGTCTTTTAATGAGCCCATTGGGTCCAATATGCTTTTAAAGCAGAAGAGGATGAGGATATCTCTCTCCACAACGGACGACGGTCCATCTTTTCCATTCCCGAATATTTTTCAGAATCGGATCGTTTTCTTGTTGCTCCTCCAGCATAGGGCTCTCGTCGTCTGGCATAACCTTAACTAAGGTAAGTTTTTCCTTGCTTTGTTCCGTTCCACGTGGGTACAATGAGGGCAATCAGGTCGACATGGCGTTCTGGAAAGTGCATCAGCATTGCGAGTTTTTCGAGCCATTTTGCTATATGTCCTTCTGGGTTCCTTAAGCTAAATAACCTCTTTGAACTGGCATGGTCTGTTCTAATCAGGAATTTTCTGCCATACAGATATTCATAAAAGTGTTCGACGGACTTTACAACTGCTAATAGTTCCCGCTGAGTTACACAGTAGTTCTTTTCAGCTTTCGATAAAGTTTTGCTGAAGTATCCAACCACTTTTTTTTTACCATATTGTAGCTGTGACAAGACGGTTCCAATTCCCACATTGCTGGCGTCGGTGTCCAGAATAAGTTTATCGTCAGGAAGTGGATAAGCAAGAATAGGAGCTGACGTCAGCTGTTTCTTAACAGTTCAAACGCCTTGTCTTGTTCTGTCAAACGTGTCAAGGGTTTGGCGATGTCTCCAAAATTCTTGACATGCCGTTGGTAATAGGAACAAAGACCCAAGAAACTTCGGAGCTGATGTTCGTCGATAGGGATTGGCCATTCTTAAACGGCTTGAATCTTAGCGGGGTCCACAGCAACGCCATCCTTGCTTGCGTTATGCCCTAAATAGTTGACCTCCCTCTGGAACAAGTGTCATTTCTTAACATTCAATGTTAGATTAGCTTTCTGTAATCTTTTAAAGAATTCTTCCAGGTTGTATAAATATTTCTTAAAGGTCTTGCCCATTATGATGATGTCATCTAGATAAACTAGACAACTTTCCCATGAATCCCCGGAGAATGTTGCCGTTCAAACGTCGCAGGAGCATTATTTACGAAGCATTTTGTTATGTCAAATTTTTTCCAGCATTCCATAACATTAATATCAGGATCAGATTCCATATAATTTTAAAGGTTCGTCTAATGCAGTAGACCTTAAAGATCTGAATTATTCCTAGGTTCATAACTTAAAGCAAAGCCGTCGTGTTGGGAGGTAAAAATGCTCTTTTGTAATTGTGTGCATAATTTCAAGTTTTTCAGAATGACATGGTGCATTGTTCAAAACTATAACTGCTTTAAAGTCTAATTTCTTTTTTTTTTTTTAATAAGTTTCAACTTCAGAAACAAAACAATTCCGGAACACGCGAATAAAGAAATGTTGAGCCGCGAATATAGAAATTCGGTCGCATTTTTTTAATCCGCGGATAGTGAAAGCGCGAATAAGAAGCTTTTACTGTATTTTAATACTATTTAACTCGTTCGTGACTTAGCAAACAAATGAATAACACTTAAACAAAATATTGAATCTTCATTTTTTGAAAACTAAATCATATATACGGGTATTTTTCTTTGTTAAATTTCCAATTATGAATAAGCAAGCTATTACGATTTTAATAGGCACTTAAATATTTTATGAACTATAAAAAGCTTAACTAATTCCAACTAAATTTGTATAGACTACAGTTTACATCTTTCTGCAACATTCTGCCTGTGAATATAAGCATAATGGATCAATACACCAACAGACAGATGTAAATTTTAGCTAATAGATAATTAAATATTATTTAAAGTTTTAAACATACGGAAGAAATGTGATAATTTTTCGTAAATTACTCTGAACAGATATTAGTTTTAATGTTTTTAATACTAAATAAAACTTAAAAGCAATTTTGTTATAAATTAAATTTTGTTTGCAAATGATACATTTTATAATTTCAGTTAGTTTTAAACTTACTTTTGATGTTATAGTCCCAAAAGCTTTTTAATAAACAACAGTAAAGCACTCGAACTTTTAAGTATCTTGAAACACGAATAAGAATGCAATTTTTAATTTTGGTACTAATAAGAAAAACTTTTAAATAGTTTTATTTATTTGTTTGTTTTCTTGTTATACTTTTGTGACATTTTTTATTTTCAATATTTTCCATTTAAAAATTTTGTTTAATAAGATTATTCAAAGTCTTTAGTTTCAACTTTTTATATAAAAAATCTCCTGCAATTATTACGTCTGATCGTCTTAACAAATAAACAAACGTAATGTGGCACTCCGGAAGTGAACTAGGAGGGATACATCACTAGACATCTCAAAAGCATTTGATCAAGTGTGGCATGCAGCTCTTTTCAACAAACTGCCTTCATACGGACTCTCGCCAAACCTTTGCAGATGAACATCCAAGTTTCTCTCCAACACTGCAGCAAAGCGCACAACCGTCCCATATCCCTAGATATTTTGGAAGATGACAGAAGATCCACAACGGCTTCTCTCAATCAAGATTTAAGAACTGTAGACGAGTAGGCTGTAAAACCCTGCCTTCTAACTACAGACCCATAGCTCTTCTATCTGTTATTAGCAAAACTATGGAGAAATACGTCAATCACGAAATCATGAGCTACCTTGAGACACAACCGTCCCATATCTCTAGATATTCTGTAAGAGGACCGAAGATCCACAACGGCTTCTCTTAATCAAGATTTGAGAATTGTTGACGAGTGGGGAAGAAAAAATCTTGTAAATTTTAACGTTTTCAAGACAAATACATGTTGCCTATCCAACAACAGGCAAACAAACAACTCATCCATCACACTAGTAGCAAGCGTCTCCATTACGCTGGTTGGTATAACGATCTCCCAGGACTTACTCTGGAACGAACATTTTGCATCCATAGCAACTGCAGCAGGAAAGAAGTTAAACTTTCTTTTTAGAGCACGGAAATATTTCTCTCCATCCTACTCTTTACAAAACCCAAATAAGACCTAATCTTGAATACTGCTCGCATGTATGGGGATCGGCGGCTCCGTCAAGGCTCAGAGTTCTTGATGCAATACAGAAAAGAGCAGTTCGACTAATAAACGACACCAGTATCACCAAAAAACTAGCCTCATTGTCCCGCCGAAGAGCAGTGTCTGATCTTTCCCTGTTTTACCGATACTTAAACGGATTTTGCTCAGAAGAACTCCGCTCTATAGTTCCTGCACCTGCCAGACCAGCCATAGCAACGCGTTGTGCCAACTCCATGCACCCTTTTAATGTTCAGTGCCAGACATCGAGAACGGATCGATTCGATCGTTCCTACAGGTCTCCAGATTGTGTCACTCCTTACCTTCCCACGTCTTCTCCACTCGTCCTAAGTTGCAGTCCCTTAAATCCCAAATTAATAAATTGTCTCTTCTGCCCAAAGATGTTCTCGGTACATTTATATTTAGGTCTATACCTACGAGCACATCCTAAAAAACTAAAAAAAAATCTTACAATTTGTTTAGTCTTAAAAATTAAACAATAAAAACATTAAAACTTGTTGTTTTACATTAATTAATTTCCTGTTTTTGTCTTGTTTGAGTTCATTATACTATTTTTCTACAATTTTCCTTCAAAATATTAAAAAACTGTGGATGTAAATAACTAAGTTGACATGTTTTAATAAGTAATCTATTTATTTTTATCATTTGTATTCATCAAATTCGATTACTTTCTAGGTAAAACAACTAGTTTCGTTCAGGAATTTTACATTTTGTAACGCTTGTAAAATCCCTAAATAATAATAAAATTGTATAATACAGTAAATCTTTAGAACTTATCAAAACAAGGTTACGATCTTATGTATCTATAAGTACTTAGATATGGGATTTACATGATTTTGTATTAATTTTAAATTTGTATTTATTTCAGATTTGGATTGACGATTAAAACAAAGAGGGAATGGTGTATCTTTTGGCTAATTGGGGCATGGGAGAAAATGACACAGGTAAAAAAAGATGTACCGAATCCAATAGTACATCTTGTCGACGCACGGAAAACAATAGTTGCAATAACGATGAAGTTGACTTGTTTCCTTTATATAATCAGGTAATACATTTTCTACGTATATTATGAAAAAATCATTCGAATAACAAATTTTCTATAAATTTCTCCATCTCTTATAGCTTTTTTTGGTACATCTGTTGTTCCGAAGTTTTATAAAGTCTTTAATATTTGTACCATTATATTTTTTAGGTTGGTGGTCATACAAGATTGATGGTTTTAAACTCCAGTACGATCGTGAAACCACTGAATTTTACAGAATTGGATTTCTATCAAAACATACAAGCACAGGATATTAAAAATTTCGTACCAAAATATAAAGGTAAGCTGAGTAACTTATAAGAACAAAGTGCCTTTTTTGGAAAAGACTCAAAGTGCTATTTTTTAAAAATAATTATTTATACCTATTTATTTAACGTTAAATATCTATTGGAGCTTTTTAATATCGTAGGTTTAGTAACAATTGTAATTTTTGTAAAGAACAAAAAGAAAAAAATAAAGCTTTATCAATACTCTTAACTCATTTTGCATGCTTTAATTTTTATACCAAAGTTATCATCTGAACGTTTATTTTATTAGAGTGACCGAGCTCATATCATGTTTTTATTTTACTTTACTGTGTAAACGAGTGTATGAATGATTTTTAAATATGCTCTCTCAATATATTATGCAATACAAACATAATTTTTTAGTAGTTCCTATTTATAAGACAATGAAAATAATTTATAGCTAAAAATTTCAGTAAAATTATTTTTACCCAGTATTTTCTCACAATGTTTACAGATTATAATAACACTGGCACACAAAAAAATAGGTGTGAACTACCCTGATAATGCTGAAATCTCAAGGGGCTTTGTGCATTAGAAAAATGCAGTTTGAAGTATTCAATTATAAAAAATCATTGTGGTGTCGTGGGACACCAGGTAGGAACGAAGTGCCTTCGGCTGATGTAGAATCGACACAATTTGAAATTATAAGAAATTAAACGTGGCTACTCACGAGTAAAATGTATCTATAATGTGAGTATTCGCCACGGGCTTGTCCATGAATTCATGAGTATATACTATGCATTGGCGGGGTGGAGTGGTAATAGAGAGAGAAGGGATGAGAGAACGAAAAGAAAGAGGGAGAAAGAGAAAGGTATTATACACTACTCGCTTGTGTATACGACTGTAGCGCCTGCGCACGTCTCATTTAACGGACTTTTTCTTACGGTTTTACTATTACATTTTTTCAGTTCGGTCGCGCAGCAAAATCCCTATCTCCTCCAAGCCTGCCGTAAGGAACTTCGTTCCAAAAAAGATATGATTTGGTAAAGAATGACTTCGTTACTCGGGTGGTTTGTAACGTCGCTAAACACATAAATGACAGTGGCAAGAGCCTACGCACTACCTGGGTACGCTAATGTGATTATTTTCTCATGTGACGGTTCGGTTTCGCCCGCATTGGGTGGCTGGAGATTTTTAAGGGACAGATTGCGACATTGAGTAGCGAAATGCAAATAAGACGGCGGGTAATTGGTTTTGCTACGGTTGGTTCTATTTAATTTCTATTACAACTTATTCTGTATGTTAATCGTGCAAAATCGTAAGTAAAAGTTGACCAATTTCCCCTTTCTGCTGGATTTGTACCAAAATATGCCAACTCTTATTTTATACATTTTAGTTATGCATTAGTGCAAAAATTAATTTTCGTTATCCGATAACCACATGGTTTACCCATTTCTGGAAAACATTTTTCTGTTGTGCACCTTATAGTAGGGGAGTCCTATAATTGTACCAAAATATGCCAACTTTTATTTTATACATTTTAATTATGCATTAGTGCAAAAATTAATTTTCGTTATCCGATAAACTAACCACATGGTTTACCCATTTCTGGATAACATTTTTCTGTTGTGCACCTTAAAGTAGGGGAGTCCTATAATCTAAATGGGGAGCTACTCGAGCGTCGTTGGGACTCTTAAAATTTGGTAGATTATATGCTAAAAAGAAAAAAAACCTTATGTGATATATGCCTGTTTACTGGTGGGGGAGCTGGTATGAGTTTTCGAAAATGTAAAAAAAAGAATCACAAAAACATACTCGAGCGCGTCAGACATTTACAAGCTAGACGCGCAATGTGTCTCTGATGACGGAGGGTTGTTAATCTGATGGTTTGCTCGATGGGGGAAGTCGCAAAAAAGAGTGGAAAAAAAAATAAAATAAAATTTATTCGAGCGCGTCAGATATTCAAAGGGGATGTTAAATGGACCCAAAAAGACGTCATACTGAAAAGACTGACGATTTGGATGCGACAAAAACTGACGCCAATTTTTTGAAATTGTATGAAAAAATCGTGACCTTGAAATACTCAATACGCGTCAGATTTTTATACAGCCCGTTTGGGATGACGTCCTAGTAGTGCCAACCCATAACCTGACAAGTATGTCGAGGAATTTCATCTGTCAATTTTTTGTTAAATTTATTGACTATTGAGATTATTGAAACGAACAGATAATAATAGAAAGCTTTTTAGAAACAAACATTGGATAATTTTCCATTTATTTATTAAAAAAATGGATTTATACAAAAAATGATTTCAATGATCATCGTCGTCGTCGTCATCATCATCATTATCATCACCGTTATCATTATCAGTAGAATCATCCTCGTGTTCGTTCGTTAAAACAGTTTGATCGTTGTCATCTACATTTTGTGTGTCGGTAATCCGAGATTGTTTTAATACTAAACAATATATTGTATTGTGACTTTATTAGTGGACTTATAAAAGAAACATACCTGAGTGTGCAGTATCTCCTAGAATGTCAGTTTTTTAAAGCCATATTCTCAGTGTCTGCACGCACCACACTTTTTTGGCGATTTTACTTTTTTCGACATTCGCAAATCATCAGATTACATTATTTTCGTGATTTTTATATTATTCCAACAAAATTTAACCGCGCTCGAGTATGTCCAGTTGACGATTTTTTTTACAATTTTGACAATTGCTAATTTTTGTATGTCACGGCAAAATCGTCAGAATAGTGAAATATACACTTTCCTGGATGTAATTACCTTACCCTCTTTTAATCTGACGCGCTCGAGTTACTTTGAGAATCGATTTTTTTTACTAATGTGATGGGCTGCCCTTGACACACCCCCCTATATTGAAAGTTCATAACAGGTAGGTACTTCATATTAGGGTATAAACTTTGTACTTTTATGATTTTCTGACGAGCTTCTGTAAATCCCTAAATCTCCTATTGGGCTCCCCTGCTATTAGTTGCCGCGTGTTTAAGACAGTACATGCATACCGATTTACTGATTCTATGCATACAGGTAATTGCTATAGTTTTATGAAAATTCCTCACATAATTAAAGGCGTACTACAGAGCCAGCTCACACTTTCACATAGCGACACCATAATATCCAAGTGCGCGAGGCTTGTATGTCAACATACGTGTAAACCTCTTGAAGCAGCGATTTCGATCTGGCAACATCGCGATTTATGTAGTATTCCGCTAGCTATCATAGCGTGTTGTTCTGACTTCTGCTCTTGTCCATACAAAATTTAAATACTATAATGCGTTTTAAAAACGGAAGATTTTCTACGCACGCATGAATGGCAAAGCAATAACTAAAATGAAATAAGCACAATTTACAAAAAGAACTTTTTATAATAGAAAGTTTTTTACTGATTTATAGGTCATATTTTGTGTCATCTCAACAATGCACAGCATCCCTGACATTGTAAAAATATTAAGTCATACAACGCTGTGATTGATCATAGAGAAGATTGTTTCCTTGTTAACAAAATCAAGGGTAGTTGTATCTAAAACCTTTCTAAAACAGTTTATTTTATTACCAGTTAAAATAATACCCAAAAAATAAAAAAGAAAAAAACTTCTCTGTCGCGTAATCGATCCCATTATGATAACATAACAGAACTGTCACAAGTGGACTGATCCGCCGCTTAACCAACTACGCCACGAACGATTTATTTAATAACTTTCAAAATAATATTATCTATACACAACTTAGATCATGTTTAATATCAATTCGGTATAAATTTCGATATCTATGTATATGCCTAAATACACTTGAAACATGCATTGTCATCCAGTTCTTAGCTATCCTGAAAATTTCAGAGCTCTAGGTAGTCGGGAAATAATTTTAAATTCGATTACAAATTCCACGGAATAACATAGAGACACAGAACACGGCGAAAATATAAAAAACTTTCTAAAAAGTATTAGCACTGACAATGACACCGTCAATCTATTGAAATTGAAATTATAAATTGTTTATTAAAGTTTATTTAGTTATAATATTTTTATGTAATCAAGGCTTTTGTTTTCAATTTTATAATAAGTATGTAATATGTAAAAACAATAGATTTAGGTAGGTGTATTTATTTATTTTAAACTATTTTTCAAATTTTCGTCGACAATTTTTTTTCATATTTATATTATTTATTGTGGTGATCATACTATTTAAAAAAAAACTAAATGTAAGTCGCTCATTAATATTAAACTCAAATTATATATCGCGCGGTATTTTGTACTGTGATTTTTTTATGGTATTTTGTACTGTGATTTTTTTATTTATTTATTTAAGAATCTCCTCGTAGAAATAGATCTAAATAAAAATGTTCCGAGAACATCTATTGGGACAGAATCTGAAGACCCTGGGGATGAAGGAACGATCGAATCGATCCGTCCTCGATGTCTGGCACTAAACTGTATAAGGGTACATGAAGCTGACAGGTTTTTGGTGATACTGGTGTCGTTTATTAATCGAACTGCTCTTCTCTGTATTACAGTAGGAACTCTGAGCTTTGACGGAGTCGCCGATCCCCATACATGCGAGCAGTATTTAAGATTAGGTCTTATTTGGGCTTTGTAAAGAATAGCTAAGTTGGATGGAGAGAACTACTTCCGTACTCTAAAAAGAAAGACCAACTTCTTTCCTGATGCAGTTGCTATGGATGCAATATGTTCGTTCCAGAGTAAGTCCTGGGAGATCGTTATACCAACCAGCGTAATGGAGTCGCTTGCTACTAGTGTCTGATCGTTAAAAGGCAGGGTATTGGAGCCTTTCTTGGGGACTGGTTGTAATTGTTTTCCATGATTCTTGAAAAATACCATTGTCATATGATAGTTGAAATAGCTTAGTGAAAACTGCTGCTAGTTCAGGAGCATAAGCCTTTAAGAGTAAAGCAGGTATTTCATCAAGACCGCTTGCTTTGTTGGTATTTAGAGTAGCAAGAACTTTCTGCACTCGCTTTACCCTAAATCTGATATTTTTCATTGTGTGGGGAGCCCGTGTAATAGAAGGTAGTTCCATGTTGTCCGGTAGACTTTTGGAATTGGAAATAGTGGTTTTGTATCTGTTTCTAGCTTTTATATCATCTTGTTTTGTTCGTTCTGATAGATTTTGTGAAAAAACATTTTGTGTTAGCATATACTTTCTAAATGCATCCAACAATGAAAAAATTATAAATTTTAATTCAAATTACTTGTCTAATTCTTCTTTGCACCAAAATATTCAGAAAGAAAATTTTAATTAATACATTAGTTTTTTTAGAAATATTTAAAAAAAGGCTATGTAAACAATCTTTGAAAATATAACGAAATTTTTGTCCCTACCACGGTATAAAAATACTCAACTTTGACCTCGATTATCGTGTTAATGAGTCTCGCATGCCTATCTCATATTTCGACAGGTTATCTATATATATAAAAAAGGATGTGTTTTTATGTACGAAATCGATGAACTCAAAAACTACTGGACCGACTATTATGAAAATTGGTGTATATATATATATATATGTATTTTTCCACGGTAGAAGGTTTATATGATATGCTCATTGATGCCACTCGCCACCAGGTGACGCTGCAAAGTAGCAACTTCTGCCCCGTTCAACTGATTGTCATGAAAATTGGTATGTATATGTATTTTTTCACGAAGAAAACGAATATGGTATGCTTATTAATGCCACTCGCCACCAGGTGGCGCTGCAGAGTTGCAACATCTGCCCTGTTTAACCGATTGTCATGAAAATTGGTATGTTTATGTATTTTTCCACGGAGAAGGTTTATATGCTATGCTCATTGATGCCACTCGCCACCAGGTGGCACCGCGGAGTAGCAAATTCTGTCCCGTTCATCCGATTGTCATGAAAATTGGTATGTATATGTATTTTTTCACGGAGAAGGTTTATATGCTATGCTTATTGATGCCACTCGCCACCAGGTAGCGCTGCAGAGTAACAACTTCTGCCCTGTTCAACCGATTGTCATAAAAATCAGTAGGATGCTGTATTTTTAATGGTTAATATGAATGTGATATTCGTATTAATGGAAGTAACCACCAGATGGAGCTTCCATTAAATGAGCAACCACTACTTATTTGAATACTTTATATCACGCCACCGTAAGGTGCCGCAGTTAATATCACATATATTTAAACGAGCAATCCTTAGCTATCTATAGGTATAAAAAAGGATGTTTGTATGTATGAAATCGATAGACTCAGAAACTATTTGACCGATCAATATTAAAATTGGTATGTACATGTATTTTTTCACGGAGAAGCTTTATATGCTATGCCCATTGATGTAATTCGCTACCAGGCGGCGCTGTAAAGTATCGACTTCCGCCCCGTTCAACCGATTGTCATGAAAATCAGTATGATGATGTATTTTTAATGGGTAAGATGAATATGATATTCGTATTAATGGAAGTTACTACCAGATGGCGCCTCCATTAAACGAGCAACCACTACTTATTTGATTACTTTATATCACGCCACCGTAAGGTGTCGCAGTTAATATCACATATATTTAAACGAGCAATTCTTACTTAAGTACTGTGACGCCACCGTAAGGTGTCGCAGTTAATATCACTTATATTTAAACGAGAATTTCTTACCAAATTAAGTATTGTTGTGCATCTTATATATTTTATCGATAAACTACAAAATATAACGAAAAAAAAAATATTATAAACCTGATAACTAACGAGAAAATATGATGAAAACGATAAAATCAAAATAAATTGAAAAAACGAAAAATGGAAGAATTACATAAATGATTTGCGGTACGAAGTCCGCCGGGTCAGCTAGTAGACTATAAATTATTGCTCAAAGAACAAATTTACAAAGTTTTACGAAAATTTAAAAAAAAATGATTTTACTGAAATACATCTCCTCGTTACTAGGAGGATTTTGAGGTTCCTGAAAACTAATTTCACAAAAACTACTTCAAAATGAATTTTTCTTGTGTATTTTCGAATATCCTTTAAATACTAATGCCTTAAAAATATTCTTTGTTCTATGTCAGGTAAATTTTCGTTTTATTTTACAACTTTTAGAATGCAGTCAATAATTTTTTTACGTAAATTTTTCGTTATACATGTGATTGATAGGAACATGGTGTACTGTCAAACATTAAGAACTTGTCGCGTTTGATGTAAAGTATCAAAATAAATAATGGTTATTTTGTAAAAATGGTTTGATGTGATGAATAAGCAAGACGTGGTTGGTTCTTTGTTTATACTTTAAGTTTCAATTTATTATAAAAATAGCTTAAAGTAATTATAAACGAAGCATAAAGCCTAAATTGGATAAGAAATGAAAACAGTCGTTTCTCTATCATTTATTTCTGGTTAGGGAAAGTGTCTACGACGTAATGTTGTTGATATCTTAAGCAAGAACGTTTTAATTTTTATTAAGTGTAGATATATACTTTTGTTAAGTCAAAATATTAGTAATGCAATTTCGTCAATGTAGCAGTTGTATCAATGAAAGAAAGTGTATGTTGAATGTAATTGGTCATATTTACCTCCCATTCAATGAACAACAAAAACAATTAGAGGACACGTCTTTAGCCAAGACTGACAAACCTCAAAAAGGGGGTATTTTTTCTGAGAACGTCATTGAAATTAACGAGAAATGTATTTTAGTCCGATTACAATAATTTTGAAATAATATCCTAATTACAAGGAACTGTTGTCGGTAAATAGGGAAATTTTGATTTTTAGCTTTTTGGTTGTAGCCGTATTATATGTATAATAACAAATAATCTAAACAAGTGTCATAAAAAATTCCATTTTTATAACGGAACTATTAAATACTTATGAGTGTGTTTCATTTATTTGGAGAGTGGTATAAAGTACATTACATTGTTTATAATCATAATTTTAAATACTATTATGTTATATGAATGAAAAAATCTCAAGCAAATATTATGAAAATAATGATAAACATGTTTTTTTTAATAAACAAATAATCTAGAAATCATTATTGTAATTGCTTTTAATTAATTTATTTAGGAAATTGAATAGATCAATGATAATAACATTCAGTAACTTCAATAAACAAAATAAATTTCTAGACAGATAACTGGAAGTTTCAAAATATTTGCCAGAGAACATATATAATAAAAAATAAACACCTACAAAGAATGTTTATTAGGTTTTACATAATCAAGCCTATATTTTCAGTTTAAGTAAGTAACCCTTTTTTTAATATTAAATATTGTTTAATGTACTTAGAGGTAAGTGATTTTAAAATACACTTCAAATATTATTTACTATGCTTATATATATTACAAAAGGCTTGGCGAAATGTCTCAATTTATTTACTTTTTATATTGTTCTATATATATCTTAGTAAACATATACCTGTTTACTATAAAGTTAATATATTCATCCCTTTTTTACGCATTAAATAAACTGAGCATTTTATATCCCTCTAAATGATTAATTACGATTTTCGACAGTTAATAAATCTTAGTTATTGAAATTTACTTATCTAGATCTTTTTGGAAGCATAAATTTCTTATAGCGGGTTACGCACAGAGGGACTTTATCCCTGAGATATATAACCCCCGGAAAACCGAAAGAATGATCCAAAACAATTTTTCATCATAAAATTTTATTACGTCAGGCTATGCATGCCTTTCTCGGTCATTCCATCGTGTCTTTTAAGCAACGGTGAAACCTGAAAAAATTTAGGGAGAGTTCATAAATATCTTTTTTATTACTAATCTTGGGTGCACTTAGAAAATCACGACTAAAGTCTACATTTAATCCACAATAACCCGATACTCTTAATCAACATTTGAGAATTGGAGACGAGTGGGGAAAAAAGAATCTTGTTAATTTCAACGCTTCCAAGACAAAGACATGTTGCCTATCCAACAAGAGGCAAACATACGACTCATTCATCACAATGAATGATCAGACACTAGTAGCAAGCGTCTCCATTACGCTGGTTGGTATAACGATCTCCCAGGACTTACTCTGGAACGAATATATTGCATCCATAGCAACTGCATCAGGAAAGAAATTAGGCTTTCTTTTTAGAGCACGGAAATATTTCTCTCCATTCAACTTGGCTACTCTTTCCAAAGCCCCAATCAGACCAAATCTTAAATACTGGTCCCATGTATGGGGATCGGCGGCTCCGTCAATTCTCAGAGTTCTTGATGCAATACAGAGAAGAGTAGTTTGACTAATAAACGACGCTGTTTTACCAATACTTAAACGGATTTGGCTCAGAAGAACTCCGCTCTATAGTGCCTCCACTTGCCATACCAGCCAGAGCAACGCGACATGCTAACTCCATGCACCTTTATACTGTTCAGTGCCAGACATCGAGAACGGATCGATTCGATCGTTCCTTCATCCCCAGGGTATCTAGATTCTGTCCCAATCGATGTTCTCGGTACATTTGTATTTAGATCTATACCTACGAGGACATCCTTAAATAAATAAAAAAAAGTTATTAATTATTTTACTAGTTCAAACGTCTTTTTTTAATCATACAAGTGTACACAAACTCATCATCTATTGATGCAGATTGCTTAGATTTTCTTAAGTTTTTCGATCATCATACGCATTTGCACTTCTTTAATTTTATGATCTGAAATACCCCTTGACGTTTCTCCACTAATCCGAATTAGATTGAAAAGTGGTGATAATCGGTATTGCAGACGGTGATAATGTTGTTATAACAACTTGAGCATTTTTTGGATCATAGGTCTTTTTTACGTTTGTCGAAATACAAACACTTATGGATTATGTATATTACGCGAATAATCAGAAGCTAAAATGCATGACCTACATGTTTGATGTAGTAACTTTCGATCTGCAATGACACCAATGCACAGCGGCAATATCTCCATGTGGTAAAAAGTATCACTCTGTGGAAGGTTATGCTCAACTGTTGCCCAAATAATCGATTCAGTTCTACATGTCTATGAAGCATCTACAGTATACCTTGAAATGTTTGAAACCGTATTTTTTAATTTCTGTTTTTGTTCTTTTACACACATACCGAATTCTTAAGAGTAATAGAAATAATTCAAACAGATAATTTCCTCAATAGTGTCACGCCTAGGAGAAATGATGTGTGCCTCAATGGTTTGACATGAGTATTAATAACATTTCCTACCTAGTTCGTGGTTATCTAAATCACCTGGTTGTCGATTTGCGGAGGACAATAAGTTAATTAGGAAAGGAAAAATAAATATATTAGAAAATAAACGAACAATTACAATGAATAATAAATACCACAGACTCCGGAAACCTCGCGTTAAACCTCAGCGACACTCCTTTATATTTAATTTTATATTTTACTGGAGAATAAACTTTAAACTATCCAAACTCGCTTTGACCTAGATGAATGTAATATGAAAGAATTCAATAAACTAATAAGTTCATAGCTAGGGAATAACTCCTGGCTTTGTTCCTTGGCTATATTTACATATACCTCTGGCTTACAGTGGTATATGTATAGGACTAAGTTTTATACTACTAATCACCCGCACTTCCTACAGAACCCGCTTTTCTTGGGGGATATATCCTGTCTTGCCCTCTTCTAGATACCACCTCTCGAACAACGACCGTGACTCCTTATCTCAATTTTCATGGCCAACATCAGACAGAACACCATCTACCATCAGTACGCTATCTTGTATTGACCTCCTGTCTCGCATGTATAGAGGCTAATATTCAGGAGGGTTTCATCAAGGTGTCGCATTTGTCCAGCTTCAGTTTTCCTTTCTTTTGATACCATCTATTGGGAAGACAAACTATTATTGGGATGGAAGTATCGAAGCTGATCATTTCCATTCCTCGACTGCAACCTTTCTTATTTTTCTCTCTAGAATCCTGGAATCGATCAAGTATTTCCTTTTTTTCAGTACTTGTAGGAAACGTTGAAATATCAAAACATTAATTCAGTCCCAAAATAAAAAAGCTAAATAAATCTAGAAAAGGCATTATAGAAATATTGGTATTAATAAATTTTCGTGTATTTGACTTCTGTTAAAAAACTTTATACTTTGCCAATATACAACACTTTAGCGCAACCTTTACTCCTTTTTTAATTCCTAGGGTTTTGTACGCTATACTAAACATCTTATACTTTATCCCATTTGATGTCCAAGGTCTTATACCATTAAGTACTAAATACCCATTAGTATTTCAGTATTCCGGATGAGAGATATTTATAATTAACCGTAAAAAATGAATTACTTTTAATAAACAGATCTTTTTAAATTAATCTGCACCTGAACTTAAATTTACATTGCCAAGTAACTATTTAATTTAATTAATTTAGTATATTGTATACTGACATTTTGCCAACTCTTTTCAAAATGTATTTACATAGTTTCTTAGGTGTGTGTATGTTGGTATGAATGAACTAAGTCATATTTTTCGAAAAAAATATCGTTTAATTGTTTTATTGAGGGACATGATCATCTCCAATTGGACTGGCTGACAGACAGAGAAGGATCTGCCTGCCTGCTGCCCATCCCTGGTTCTGAGAAAAAATGTTTCGACGACCTTCCTCAGGGTTTGTATGGACGTTCTCCATATTTTTTGGGTTGGAAGGCCATATATTGCTTACATAAGAGGGTTCGCTTTAATTAACAATATTTTATTAATAGTTAGATTGGATTGTTTATACATTTGCACGGTTACACACACCTTGTTTTACGTATTAAAGAAATTAACTTATAATTTATATTTATACTATAATAAGGTAATCAGATAAAAGCTTTTTAAAAAGAATAGATTATATAATTTATGTAGTTATTATAGATCTAAATTACTGTTATATAAATCACTAAAGAATGGGTGTGTTTGCATATTTCTACTGATCCAAAATGCTATTAATTATCTCATTTCTATTAATTACAAAGAATACCTACATATGTCATATTATGTTTTTTTATTGTTCCGACTGTGGTATAATAGTAAGGTATATAACCAACATTAAATATTTGCTTTTTAATTTACGTTCATTATTTACTGAAATATTAATGTCCGTATTTAGAGTTTTGTATTTTTAAAAATATCTTATTATTATAATTATAAAGGTGACTGAGACTATAAAGACTTTACCTGATAAGCTTGTTCTTTTAACTAATTATACTGTAATTTATTAAAATTTATTTATTTTTATTTAATTACAAAGAAAACAATATTATATCGTATATATATATATATATACATAAAGAATCCAATTCACCTAACTTAGACTAATAAGATAGTTTAGTTTAAACAATAATAATAATAATAAGCCAACCCTCTTTTCATTTACAAAACAAATAAATGAGCCACTCGATTTCACAAAATCATTTTTTGTAATTTTTATTTTTGTTCATGTCTTGTGTAATTCTCAGTTAATTTCTAAAAAATAATTATGAAATAATATTTCTTTTTGTGAAACCTCTAAAGTAGCTACATGTTTCGGCGAATTGTTACAGGAGTAATGCAGGCCACGCTGTGTAGCG
This sequence comes from Altica lythri, assembly GCA_964028335.1. Lineage (NCBI taxonomy): Eukaryota > Metazoa > Arthropoda > Insecta > Coleoptera > Chrysomelidae > Altica > Altica lythri. Next base: position 54,158,038 of record OZ034807.1, read on the forward strand.
GGAAAATGGAAAAAAGGTACAGTCCAAGTTTTCGGGATGAACATAATAGAGGAAAGAGCGATAGGAAGAGGAAAAGGGAGGAAGTTTACAAGTAAGTATAAAAACTTTATACTTATGCTGCTTAAAACAAACATTTTCACTATTAGACTCGCTATTAGACCAGCCGGTATCTGTCGAACTGCAGACCATAATGGACATTTTGCATAGGAAGTTTTTTTTTTCTGGAATTCCTTCAGGATGTGCCCAATATCAATAATCACGATATGCGCCAATGGCAAACCCTGTGCAAAATTTTTTATTTTAAAAATCTGAAAAAGATTAATTTATGGATTTAAGTTTGACATGGTATAATAAAAACAAATTGGTATACCAAATCTGTGTGTTCTGTTAGATATCTTAATTTTAACTCTAATATAACTAAATCCTATAAAAAGAGTGTAGTGAATAATCTTATTGATAGATCTATCAAACTCTCACATCCTGTTAATAGACCTAAAAATATTAAAAAAGTAAAATCTACTCTTAAAAACAATTACTATCGTAAAACATTCTATAACCCATTAATAAAACATCGAATTAATAAACATTATAACATTAACACTACATTCAACATTACATAACAAAATTAAAAATTTATTTCACTTCCATATATAGATGGTGTTTCTCTGACAATATAGCAAAGTTTCTTAGAATGGTTAATATTAAAGTTGCCTTTAAACCTATAAACTCTTTGGGAAAAAATTCTTCACTAACCTTAAACCTAAAATAGAACTTCCTTATCAAACCAACGTTGTATATAAAATACAATATCAAGATTGTCCTTCGACTTACACAGGCCAAACCAAACAATATTTAAATAAACGTATCTTCCAACACAAATATGATGTAAGAACCAAAAATGAATATTCCACTGCGCCCTTTCAAAACATTCTTTGAATGAATTTCATCACTTCGACTTTGACAATGTTAAAATTCTTACAAAAGAAAATGACCTAACAAAACGAAGTTTTTTAGAGATAGTGGAAATCAAGAAAGATCCCAAGAACGTTAATTGTCAAACAGATATTAGCTGTTTATTTCATATTTTTTCGCCGTTAATAAAATAACTGTAATGTATTGTATTCTATTATGTATATCATATTGTACTGTTAAACTTACTGTTATTATTTATTTTATTGGCCCTATACCAAAAATATTTTACTTATTTAAACTTCTTATACATTTTGTTTTTTCTAATCTAAGATTTTTTATCTCCCTAATAAGTCATTCTGTTTTCTGTTTTAAAACTTTGACGATATACATGTTACTATTAGATCATATAGGTAATTTGTGTTTATAATTTGTACTTTAGATATAAAAAGTTGAAAATAGCAAAAATGTGCCGAAACATATGTAGGTAGTGTGTAATTTTTGAATAAATAATTGTTGACCGAATCCCAGTAAATATTACATTTAATTCGAATTTAACGGTCAGGAAATAAATTCATTGTTTACATTTGAGGTTATTTTTTGTCCTTTCTTTCCGATGTGATGTGTGTTCGGCTAGTGCCTTACCCTTATAGTTTACTTAATTCTTTCTTTTGGTGCCGGATGTTAGTTTTACTTAAATATAGATTTATCTCAATCTTTTTTACCAAGGTTTTTTCAGTACATACATGTTTTTACAGAAATTTTATTCTACTAAAGTTTCGTGTTGGTTTTTGTCGTTATACTGGTTGCCTACTTTCCAACTGTTTCCACAATGTAGTGTGGAAAACCGTCTATTTATAAACGATTGTGAATAAAATCGTTTTTCATTTACCTATCACCATCAATTGATTGTAGAGTTAAGCTCTTATATAACAGGTCTCTGAGCAAATACTCATTACGTCGCAATCTACGTTATTAATTTAATACTAAGGATAATTTAATTTCAATTTTAATTGCAATATGCAAAATTCTTATATATTTTTTACCAAGGTTTTTATTTATAAAGATTTTTTTGTTATGGTTTGAAATTTTGCATAGAATTTGTAGTATAGTTAAAATACAATACAAGTATTCGTCTACATGTATACCTGAATATATAGAATAATGCGTTCTTTCTTAACGCGGGATTAGAGTTTATCAAATTTATAACATTTTTAAATCTGTTGAATTTTTACGTGGATTCCGTCAGCCAGAAAATCAGATAAGAAGCATAGCTTCAAAATCGTTATACCGATATACTATGATATAATATAATGTTACATTTTTATTAAATAATTATTATTATTTGCAGAATGAGAGTACATCACACTGGAAATCCAAAAGATGTCATTAAAAGCATTTCACAGACGGATAATACCAATAAGCAATATTTCCTAATGCTCGAAAATGTTACCTCACAGTATTCACAACCTTGCATTTTAGATTTAAAAATGGGCACCAGACAACATGGAGACGATGCATCGGCTGATAAAAGAAGAAAACAAATGGCTAAATGTGCTGCTAGTACTTCGGCAACCTTAGGTTTGTATTTGTTTCTTTGATATATTCACTTTCATTGTCACGTTTATTTATGTGACACTTTATTGTTTTTTATAAAGAATGTTCAATAATGTATGACTATTCTTTTTCAAACGAACTTGAACAAGTGGTAACATTCAGCACTCTACTACTTCAAAGAATATCTTTCCGTTGGCCTGCCACAAATTATTTATACTTATTCTTCTAATTTATGTTTTTTTATTTATAATTTATTTACTCACTTAATCAGTGTCATTATACACTGTCCAGCAAAGAGCAACGAGCAGGGATGAGTTACATTTGCTGAAAAGGGAAGGGGATAGATAGATGTGTTATTAAAAATCTGTGTGAAAAAGTTCTTTTTTAATAACATTAATTAGCGTGTGATTTTATCGAAGAATGGAGAAAATATCCTGGACACAACACAAAACAAATGTGAAAATGCTAAGAAGAATAAAAAAATATAAGGAAATACTCAACATTATAAAAGAAAAAAAATGAGCTACTTTGGTCACATCCTAAGAAACGAGAAAGGTATGTTCAGAAAAAAACGAGAATTTTTGAATAACTCATAGAATCTTTATTTATTCATCAATATCTATCTTGTCCCTTTCAAAGTAATCCCCCTCAGATATAACACACTTGTTCCAGCGCTTCTTCCTATTTTTGAAGTACTTGTGGAACTCAATTTTGGATATGGCTTTATCTTCTCAATTGTGGCAAAACGTCATCTTTTTATCGTTCTCTGCAGTTTTGGGAATAGGAAAAAGTCGCTGTCGGTCAAGTCTGGAGAATACGAAGGTTAAGGCATGATAACGGTGTTATTATTGACCAAAAACTCACGAACAAGCAGTGATGAATGTGCCGTTGCATTATCATGACTGGTTTTTCGACAAATCCATGTGTTTAAGTCGTATTGCTTCGCGCAAACGTCTTATAACTTCCAGGTAATATTCGTTGTCGACCGTACGTCCTTGTGGCAAAAACTCGTGATGCACAACGCCATTGTCGAAAAAAAAAATAGTGATCAAAACCTTCACATTAAACCGACCTTGACGTGTTTTTTTCGGTCTTGGCTATTCTGGCCGCATCCATTGGAATGATTGGGCTTTTGTTTCGATGTCATAGCCATATACCCATGTTTCGTCAACAGTTACAACAGTTATGATCCTTTTGAGGATATCTGTATCGTCGTTGACGGTTTTAAACAGCTCTTGCGACGTTGTTTTTGGTCAAAATTGTGCAATCTTCGCTACTACAAGTTTTGTGCCTAAAACATGCAGTACAATCGCATGACATGATCCAGTTGATATGTCAACATACTCAGCAACTTCCCTTATAGTAATTCGCCGATTTTCCAAAACCATTTGCTTCACTGATTCGACGTTTTCATCAGTTGTTGATGTGCTCGGACGTCCAGAGCAGTCATCGTCATCAATGTCTTCTCGGCCTTCTTTGAAGCGTTTATACCATTCATACACTCTAGGATTACTCATAGTAGATTCACCAAATGTCACAGTCAACATTTTAAATGCATTGGTACACTTTATTTCATTTTTAACACAAAATTTAATGCAGATTCTTTTACCCACGTTGTTCGATATCTACCAAAACACGTCTAACCTTTTTGTCTATCAAACACAAACTAACAATACAAAATGGCTGATATTGATCTTTTGATTGCTATAGGGAATGTAGTTTGCGCTAACTCACAGGAGAAATTAAAAAAAAGAAGAAAATGGTTTAAAAGGGTAAAAAACTGATTACAAACGTGCAACTAACGTGAAATATAACATAATAGAAAAAACTTAAAAAGAAAGAAAAACACAAAAATCTAGAAAATATCACAAAAAAATGTGTAAATCTGAAAAACAAAGGAAAAACCGACAAATCTAAGAAGATTAAAAAATATAACGAAACAAAAAACAGCGAAACGTTGAAACAAACAAAAAAATAAAATCAACAGAATGAAAAACAATCGAAAAAACCAAAATAACTAACAAATTAAAAAAAAGTGAGAGGTGTCAAAGGACACCCGGATGGAACGAAGTTCCTTTCGATTAATTAGTGAAGGAATTTTAATTTGTAAACACAACAGAGAGTTTGTATATACATAAGCATTTATTATCGTCTGTATAAAATCTCTACTTACCTAACTCTATCAACAATATCCGGAACTTGTGCAGAAACATTGTCAGGATACATTATTGTTTTTATTTTCTATTATTTTAACATTTATTATCTACAAAAAACCTGTATAAGCTTAACAAAGTCGCGACACTACTACACTGTTCAAAGCAAAATAGAAAAAAAAGTAAAAAAATTGCAGTTTTTCTGCTCGCTATAATGTTTGTAATTGGGGACGAAACACATCACCATTTTTACTGCAACAGAATACTATTTAATAGTTAAAGAATACATAATTAATTACAAGATTACCATAATAAAATTTATAAACTTTGAAACAAAACATAACCTCAATTCCACTAAAATGCATATAAAATTTAAACACTTACACTAACTTTCAATGTTTATTCACTATCACAAATTGGATACAATAGGTCGTATGAAAAGTGACCGGAAAACGTTAAGATTTTTTTCGTACTTCCGGGCCTAAAGTGACAACTTCACTCCCTTGTGACAGGTACTAAAGTGTCACATTTAATCCCTCCGGGATTAAATATTGACGAAACTCCCGGAACGATTAAATCACAAACAAACAAATTTAAGGGATATTTTATTGAAAAATATAATTAATTAGAATGGTAATTAACGTTAATATTCAAATTAATATTGTGACAGTTCGTCATATTGACCAGTCTTTCCTGGGTTAATGCAGCAGGTAACTGACGAGTAACAGATAGGTCCTTTTCATATTGAACTGGTGTTTGTTTCGAAGATCCTGCGGAAACAGGAAGCGAGAATGAGGACTGTGGCATAACTATAGTGGACGAATCGGCGACTTGACCAAATATTTTATCTGAAATTTTTTGTTTATTTTTAATAGACGATTCAATATATCCCTCGGCCACGTTGGAGGATTTCCATCCTCCATGTCTCTTCAGCACGTCTATTGTTGCTCCCGAATCAGCTAACAAAGACGCAGATGTGCGTCTAAAACAATGTCCCGTATAAGACGTCGCATTTTCTAATTTCAAGAAAGCTGCTATTTGCCGTGGAATTGTACCAAACATGTTTTTTCCTACTACTCGCGTAGTACATTCTTTGTTGATGTATTGAACAAAAAATTTTGAATGAGTTGTCCCTGTCTTTCGCAATGCCACATATTTCCGAAATATCGCCACAAAACTGATGGCACTGTTTTCTGAATTTTTGATCACAAAATTTCGGTCAATTTTATTTTTGGTGTTTCTAATCGCAATTAGGAAGGAATCGCCCAAATCTCTCACATCGTCGATTTCTAAATCAACCAACTCTTTTCCACGACAAGCTCCCGCAACGCCCAAAATAAGTGCAACCTACAAAAAAATTGATTTCTTAAAATTTCTGAATATAAACAAATTTCCAAATTTACCTTAAGCATTAAATATTTATCATCCGGAGCCTCCCGTAAGAACTGATCTACCTGCTCAGACGTGAGAATTCTTGACTTCTTTGGCTTAAATCCCTCATTTCTTCTCTTCAAAAAAGCTAATAATTTTGGAAATTTACTTATATCAATATCTTCTCTAATGTTAATAACCGATTTCAGCATTGAGTAATGTGCCCAGAGAGTTGAGGCACAAACCGCTTTTGATTTATCATCGAAGTAGACTAACAGCGCATTTTCAGTAGGTTGTCTCACATTTTTTAAGCGGCACCACTTTTTAAAAGCATCGTACTGCTGCTCGTATAGTTTTCTAGATTTCGGTGGTAACAATTCTTCACCTACTTCGGCTGCTCTTTTATCAATATCAGATACACCTTCTTCACTCATGATACCAATAATTATCAATAACAATGTTTCTTTACAATGACACTAGTAATGACAATGTTTCTAAATTATAACTGTCACAACGCAATGTTACTATGGTAACTTATTTTAAAGACAGTTTATTAAATGAGTTGAAGAGAGAAAAAACTGATTGAAATTATTGAAATAATTAATAAAATCATACCGGAAGTACGAAAAGTATCGTATATACCTTGCGACTGAAGTACATTTAATCCTTCAGGTAAATTATGGCCCTCCCTGCGGTCGGGCCATAAACTTTACCTTCAGGATTAAATGTACTACTTCAGTCCCGCGGTATATAATATACTATTATTAGAAACCACTACAAGTAATAGAAAAATATTTTATGGCATTTTCAATGCAAATATGTTTTGTAGTTTTGTGTTTTGTTTAGAAAGATTTGTAAGCTCCTCCCATAGCTGACGTCACACTTTTCTATCCATTGTAATATATCTATCTATGAGAGAGAGGGAGAGAGAGTTATTTATTTTTTGGTCTGTGAGAGAGAGAAACATGCGTGTGTCGTGTCATAGTGTCGTGACAACTTTTGGTATGAATTTTTTTTGGCTAGCTCCTAGCGTCAGTCGTAACTGTTCGTAACGCGCGAAAGGGAACTTCGTTCCAAAAAGCATAAATAATTGAAAAAGGATTAAGAAACTGGAAACAAGCGAATTATAACATCAAATCGTAAAACAGGGAAAAACATATAATAAAAAACACACAAATTGTGAGAAAAGTGCAAAAATGTGTAAAATCGATAAAAAAATGGAATATAATCAATAAAACTGAAAAACGAAAGGAAAAAAAGAAAATACGAGAAAATGTTATATTACATATAAAAACATATAAAAAAACAAAAAAGTGGGAAATTAAAACAAATTAAAAAAAGGCAAACCTGGAAAAAATTAAAATACAACAAAAATAAGTAGTGAAAACTTTGAAAGAAACGAGAAAATATAACAAACAGTAACGAAAAACTGGAAATGACATCATTGATTAATAGGCTGTACGAAGTTTGCCGGGTCAGTTAGTTATACGTATTTTATTACTAGGAAAAGGAATCTATAAAACCAGTAGTGGACCGTGGTGCTCAATAGCATGCAATTTGCCTAATCTTTCATTAGACGATGTTCAGGTCCACTTCCAAAATTTTTCTAAAAATGCGCGCCCGCAATTGTTCATTTTGAGCTTTTATCCGTTATCATAAACTTTTCGACAGAGTGATGACCAAAATTCTTCGATTGGCCCAGCTTGGGGTACATTTGGGGGCTTATCTTCTCTCGGTACATAATTTACGTTATTCTGTTCCAACCATTCTTGATTTCGATTGGGATAATGGCATGAAGCGAAGTCAGGCCAAAATATTATATCGTCGTCCTGGTGTTAATAAAAGTAAGCAGTTTTGGTAAGCATCTTTGGGTATAAAGCTTGGCGCATTATACTAACAATTTCTCAGAAAATTCCTCCTTTGCTTTAAATTATATTTCATTGGGACAATTGTTACAATCGGAAGTGCAAAATCCATCGTTGCCTTTTATTTTTGAATGCGACAGCGTAAAATATTTTTCATCGTCCATTATAATCACTAGTTTTCATACTAAAAGTCTACATCTCATGACCTGCAACATCCAGGTATTTTTTCTAGTTGTGCCTGGGTGTATTTAAGACACTTCCTTTGAAAATGCACATTATTTCTGGACAAAATCCTCTGCACGGTTTTGTATGATACATTAAAATGGTGACTTAGCTTTCGACTAAGATTCTAATTCTGTCTTGTGCACTTCCTACCAATCTATTAACCGTGTTTAGTGACAAAACATGACGTCTACCAGTTTTCGCAAATTAATGCAAGGTATACGTTCTTCAAATACTTTTATTGCCCTATAAATGGTGGTTTGGCTAACATTTTGATTTCTGAACAAGTTCACAACTAGAAGGAGGTAAGGTAAGAGTTTCATTTTCTCCTTCTGCCTGTACTCAGATCGTTGAAAGCTGCCTTTAGTTAGTATTTACTTAAAAAAGCTATGGTGTTTTCCTGTATTATTCGCATAGAAAATTGTCGCTGAGATTTGAGAAAAAAAGAAAATTTAAAAGTCGCAATAGCTTAAAATAAATATAACAACAACGTATTCTAATAAATCGTTATAAATATTTTAATCATTAAAAATAAATAAATGCGATTGACTAAATTGTGACTTGTTTGACTCTTTATCCTCTTGTGACATTAATTATGTATGATGTTTGATTAATTCATATATCCTTTTATTTATTTACTATTTGTAGCTTATTTGAATGTTTTTCTAACAAAACTTATTTCCATATAGACATATACATATGTATTGCCTCGTGGATTTTTTTTTAATCTTTCCACACAACATTATCAAAAATATTCATTCTATTCTATTCTTGCGCAATATATTTGTTACCAGAAAGAAATAGTTTAAGAAGATTATTACAGAACCATTATCTTGTTACCAGGTATAACTTTATCCAAGTGTTTTGAATGAATTATTAACAAGAGGTTAACAAGTTAATTATAAACTAAATATGTTATCAAAATATTGAGATATGATTTTTTTTATTCATACAAAATTTCTAAAGAAAAAACAACTAGAAGATATAATTTTTAAAAAATCTGAATGTTGCACTTGTGAGTGTGCTGACAGAAATGAAAACTTTATACTCGCATTCAAAAAATATATATCCATTTTAAATAATGTATGAATGACTGTTAAAATTTTTCAAAACTTTGGAATGGAATTGATTTTATTCAAAATATTCCCCTTCAGATTTAATACAGCGATTTGCATGGTCCACAAGGTTTTCGAATGAGGATTTCTACTTCGACATACCGCTTTCCCTTTATGGGCAAATGTAGTGTACCGTACAGTAAAGTCATCCGGTTCCATATCCGAAGGATATGAGGAGTGGTTGATGGTTTAAAAAAATTAGACACAAATGTCGATTGAGATGATGGTTCGGTATTGTGCAACAAGCGCCAGCTTCCTTCTTCGTGATATTCCGGTCAAACACGACGAATACGCGAGAACAAAACACCAAGATTAACTGTCGTATTGAAAACACTACGTTTCGTCACTAGTCACAATGTGGCACCGATTTTTTTTATCTTTCTTGACCTCTGGAATGTTCAATTCGAAGCATTTTTTGGTCACACCGTGAATACACCTTTCTCATGCCCAAATTCCCGGTCAAAATGCGATAGATAGAATCGTTAAAGATATTTAATTCTATTTGCATATATCTCAATGAAGGTTTTGGTTCATTATTAATAAACGCACTTTTTCGAAAGTTTCTGGCGTAATCACAAATTTCGGCTGGCCAACATATTCGGCGTCTTTCAGCGACTTACGACCCTCTTTGAACCCGTAAACCACTTGTGGACTTGGCTACGAGATAAACAATCATCACTATAAACTTGTTTGTAAATGTTTTAACAATTTTAAAACAGAACTTAAAATTGACTAAATAACAAAGTAAAATTATCAAAGTCTCGGTCTCAAAGTAAGTATTTTTTATTTAAATAAAGTGACGCGTTTCGCTCAAGGGAGAATCATCAGACATTGTAACGTAATAATCAAAAACAACACATAAAACAAAAAACAGACATCTATAGAAAACTACATCTCACTGACTGACACCGTGACTTTGATAAATAATTTTACTTTGTTATTTACATATTCCGGTCTCTTTGAGAAAATATAGAAGAATATTTTGATTATTTTTAAAATTGACTCTTTGTTCAATGCTTATTTTTTGACCGATATTAAAAAGGCACTGTCACTTCAGCGCGATAACTCGGTGTGAAGATGAAATTCTAACAGAACATCAATGAAAGATGTACCTATCGAACATTAGCCCCAATAACTGATGGTGCTACTAGTATCGGATATTTTATAAAAGTCCTGTTTACTTTGCCATAGCCCTGGTCTAACGAACGCACTTGCTCGTGCTCATGCTTTTTCTTTTCTTTCATTGGCATGTCTTGTCCAACGCGCGTATAGACGTTTTCATTTTAATAATTGCTGTGTAAATATTTTGACTAATGAGATTTATTTTTAGGTGTTAGATTGTGTGGTATGCAAGTATACGATGGAGAAAGGAGCTGTTATTACAAACGAGACAAATATTGGGGCCGCGAATTGAACCAAGAAGGTTTTAAAAAGGCATTGTGTAGGTTTTTTGATAACGGTTATGGACTACGAAAATCAGCAATAAGAAAAGTCATAGCCAAGCTTCAAAAACTTCGAAGTGTTATTGAAAAGCAGAGCTGTTACAGGTTTTACTCATGGTAAGTTAATATTTATTTATTCATATCTGAAAATGTGAAAACCATTCGCACTATCATGCAAATTTTATAATATAGATAAAAAATTCATTCGATGAGCACAGCAAAACACAATTAGCTGTCTTTGTAAAGTAAAAACTTTATTAAATATACTTTTGATGAAAAGGAAGTACAAAAAAAATATTGATATTTTACTAATTTATTGGATATATGAAATAAGAAAAACATAACTTGGTAGTTTTAGCTATCGTGAAACATAACTAGTAGGTCTCAATTGCGCACAGCACTACATAGGTATGAGGAGATCTAGTAGTTGTTTTTTTTTGGGGCGGGGGTAATTTAATAAGCAGTGATGGTCTAAAATAAGAGATATAAATTAGTGAGATTGACAATAGAAGGGGTGCTTAAACAGGGCGCCACCTTATTTTTTGAAAAGCAGGGGAAAACTAAATTTTTTAAAGTATCTCGTTGATTATAACTATTCAATATAATGATAACCACACATCGGTGCACACAATGTCCTGTCAACCTAATCCTTTAGTACCTGCAATATTGAAATGTTACTTAATCACTAAAACGAGGTACCGTCAACATAAAAACTACCTGTTTTTATAATTGCAAGTAATAAAAGAATTTTATAATTTAAATAAACAACTATATTTGGCCAAGGGAAAGTTGTCTATATATTTTTTTTAATTTTAACATTTTTATAAATCACCATTAAACATACAGATTCTTCGCTAATATAGTTTTCTATCAGATAATATATGAATTCATACAGTCTGATATTAACTGGCATGCCTTCAGCTAAATCTATGGCAAATGTATCTCACAACTTCATTAGAGGACAAATACATTAAACCAAATATATAGTGAAGCCATTGTCCCACTTTAGATGTTGAATTACGATACTCTGTAGATAATCCAACAGTCGATATTTTGTTTTACCTATAATAATAACATTAAAAGGTGCTATGACGTATTTAGGTACATGTGAAAGTACCAAATAAATTGAATAAAAAATGTATCTTATGAACCCTATCTTTCCAGAAGCACTTCCCACCTAGTAGGTATCCTGCTAATGGCAAAAACCTTACCAAGTGGAAGATGAGATAAACAACAGGAAACAAACAACAAATATATTAACCATTAAATAATAAATAATATGAATAACTACATAAATACAATAATTTTAACTAATATTACCAATTAAACTATATGGCGGCATGTCACACTTAACTCACGAAAAATATGTCAAGAGTCTCAATGATCAGACACCAAGGATCTGTTTTAGAGACATCCTAAAGGGTGACTCTTACAGACAACGTCAGGACTCCTCGAGTGCGACCTCATCCACACTCTTTTGTAGCCAATTCATATTTTACGTGAGATTAAATTTAAACTATTTAAGCTCGCATTGAGATCTAACGTGCTGACTTCGACCTTGATGATTACAATACAAAATAATACAATCAAATGTAAAACTATTTATTACGTAGAGTAAAATTACCCTATCATCGTATGTGACATTACCATGGTTGTGAAAGATGAAATCTATAGTGTGAGGATTTCAGAAAAAAACAAATTTTGACATTTTGTTATTAATAAGTTAAAAAGTTTGGCATATGTGTCTTTCTTCTTATCTTTTAATACACAACTGGTACATATATGTCGTTTTCTTGTACATGTATGGTGATTAGTTAAGAAAAAAGCATTGGCCAGTATTACAAAAACCTTGGTGACCACACAACATCTTTATATTAGTACTACAAGAAAAAGCAACAGTTTTTTCCAATATTTGATCAATATGAAATGTTCACCATTTACTGTTTCTACAATCATGTCTTTTATAGCTAACTTTACTTCTTCAGATGATTTAGGTAATTTTGGAAACATCTGTCTCTTTTTCCTTCATAGATTGTTTCTAATACATCGTATGTCGTTGATCGTAAGTGTTTCTAGAATATCACTTTGTTTAAAGATTTCTTGATGAATAATTTTAGAGGGAATTTAAAATATGGATTGATTCATCAATCCTAATTTCTGATTGTTGATTTTTTGCTAGTTCAAATATTTTTCATTGCACTGCACTATGTTCGTTATCTCCCACTTCTTTGGATAATACCAAATTATTTGTATATACTTTTGCTCTGCACGTTATTTCTACACAACACCACACTCTGTCACTTGTTCTAAGCGGACGATATTTATAAAATTTATAAGAATTTAAAGCTACTAAAGATTTACCTTTTTGGCTATGTATTACTACTAATACCATTTTTCGTGAACTGACAAATTATGAGTAGTTTTTAATTATTGATATATTTTATAAGTGAATAAACTATTAGTGGACCCCTCTTGTTTTGGCAACATGGTAGATTTACATCGAGAATGAAACGATAACATTTACAAGAATTTTTAATAACGTATAACAAAAAAATAATAATAATGTGTTTGGCGACCCCGTAACTGAATACACTCATGTACACGTCTAGGCATTGACAAAATGAGATGATCAATGTTTGCTTGTGGTATCTCGTTCCATGCAACTTGAACTTCATGGATTAACTGTGCCAGAGTTTGTGGAGGATGGGGTAAATTGGACAGTCTTCTTCCCATCATATCCCACACATGTTCGATGGGATTTAAATCTGGTGAACGGGGTGGCCACGGCAAAACATTAACGCCAGCTTCTTAGAGAAAGTCCATAATTCGACGAGCAATATGGGGACGCGCGTTATCTTGCTGAAAAAGGACGTGTCGACGGCCGTCTAGATAAGGCAGTAAAGTGGTTTGTAAGACATCATCAACATAACGTGCAGCTGTCATACTGCCTCGAATGAACACAAGTGGTGATCGGCTACCATAGGCAATAGCCCCCAAACCATTACTCCAACTGTCCTGTTTACATGTCTTTCAAGAACAAACACGGCATCTCGTCGCTCTCCACGGCGGCGTCTTACCCTTCTACGGCCACCGTGCATGCGTAAACAAAATCGCGATTCATCGCTGAATGCTACATTACGCCATTCTTCCACCCATTGCTGCCATTCTCTGGACCAATTCAAAATGGCAATGGTCCTGGGTCATAGGGAGCACTGGTCGTGGGCGGTATGAAAACAGTCCAAAGGCTCGAATGCGACGGTATAGTGTACGCATAGTAACAGTTCTACCTTCCTCTCCAAACCATTGATCAGCGATTTGACGTGTAGTAGCAAAACGATCTCGCAGAGCAAGTAGTCTGAAGCGCCTATCTTGACGCTCTGATTGACCGGTTGGTCTTCTTCGTGTTCCTCTACCTTCGTTTGTCCACACACGACACACACGCATTACCGTGCAATTAACACAAAGGGCAATTTGGCGATACGACAAACCCATATCTTTATAGGCAACAATTCTAGCCCTAAAGTATTATTACAGCAAACTGTAATATTGTCGTATTTAATAAAGCGAGTTACCAATAGATATTACAGAATATTATTATTCTAACGCTTTACAAGTTCTTGAAAAACATTTTCAAAGAAATTGACCACTCAACCAAGAAGAAACAACTACTTCCCGGGCTATAGGCCCCGTCGGACATTGGATTACACTTCAAAGTGTTTATTAGAAATGCCAACCCCGTTTGAACAACCGGTCTTCATAAATCGTTTTTTTTTTTAATTTAAGATAAAATTTTATTTTTACAAAAATTATTAAAGATAAAACATTGATATTGTTATCATAGCATTCTTTAAATATAGTCATTCTGTTGTCAAAAAAATTAAGATAAAGAAATTATTCCTTCTGGGTGTAACACTTCTAATGTCACTCAGTATAGTAATAAGGATTTTAAATACTGATGTAGAGAAAAAAATTCTAAAATGCACCTTACGATGTAGCTGTGAAGTGCTGTGTATTAAAATCTTTAAAAACGGACAGAGACACTTATATTTTGCATTAAACACTAAAGATTGCTTTATGTAAATATCAATATTGTCTTAAATAATCAAAATAAATGAAAAAATATGAATAGTACGATGATTTTGATCATTTGTGTGTGTCTGCCAATACTATATTTATTGTTTTGTTATTTTTTAGTTCGCTGTTAATAGTATATGAAGGAAATAGTGGAATTTCTCATCAGCCAATATTAAACACTGAATCCTACTACAAGAAAGTATTGAAAACCTGTTGTGATGACGATTTTACGCAAGTGTCTGATGATAGTAGAGAAATACATTATTGCTACGATGCAGATACATCAAATTCTTCCGAATTTAGCTTGACACATGAAGATGTTTCCCAAGATGCTCACCATAGAGGATTTGGTGAAGCAGCAGCTAGAGGTGCGAACTCTTCGTCATTCTTTCCCATATCCGAAGAAACAGTGTTTTTAAATTCTTCCCCGTCTTCCAGTATTACTCCTTCTAGTCCTTTAGATAGTTGGATGCTATATTCCAACAGTAGTAGTGGCGAGTATACCTTACCAGATCAATCCAATAGTTCCAGTAGTTCAAATGAAGATAACTCGGATCTAGAATTACCAAACAGTAAACGTAATTGCAATATACAATTTGTTGACGAGTTAACAGAGGAAGATGATGAAGATGAAGAAATACTTCCGGTACCTAAAAGGATATATGTTGATGAATCTTCATTTTCTAATTTGACGTCAGACGTTGATGTTAGGATTATAGATTTTGCGCATACGTCTTTTGTTAGAAAAAGTGACCTAGTTTCAAAAAATTTGCATCAAGGACCCGATGGTGGCTTTTTAACAGGGTTAGATAGTCTTCAACGGCTACTTGCAGAAATTTTAGATGAGGAAAATTGATGATAGGTAAACCAGAGTTCATAACATAGTAATAAATTATTTTTTCAAATAGGTGGCTGCTATTTTTGAAGTTAGTTCTTTCAAAGCAGTTAGAAGAATATCGTTTTGATTAAAGGTTAATGTATTTGCATCTATATAAATAATTAAATTTAATAGAAATTTAATTACCTTTTAGTTTACATCCGTTAATTACAATGGAAATAAGAGATAATTTAAATAATATATAGTATATATATATATACGAGCCTCTTTCCAACATTATTGGCTACAAACGATGTCAGTTAAATCAGTCAAACTAATAACTATTACACTTAAAGACAAACTGAAGAAATCTAAAAAAAGTATGTAGCATCGACAAGAATTAATCGTAATGTTTACCATTTGCTAGGATTAACTCTATAACATCAAAAAATTTTTAAGGCATAGTTTAAACTAAATCCAATCAAAATTCGGGTGTATTTCTTGAAGTATTAGCTTCAATTCAGGGATTGTTCTTGATGCATGCTTACGACGGGCCTTTTTTATCTCGCACCAGAAACTTTCTTTGGGATACAGTTCGGAACTATTAGAAACACCTTTTAAAAGCGGTGTAATGTAGTAATAGTATGGCAAGCTGCACCATCCTGTTAGAAGACAAAGTCCTGAAGTCAAATCTTCTTCCATAACTGGTAAAAAAAATCTTCTAAAGTGTCCAAATATTCGTTTGTATCCACAATTCCTTTAATAAAATTAAGTTTTCCTCCACCTTTAAATGAAATACAGCACGAGTACATAACCGATTCAGGTCCTTTTTCTATTAAGGGTGTCAAGATTAAATGACTCATGTTTTCTGCGAATGGCTCAACTTTTCCTCAGGTCTAGATTCATGGATCCATTGTATCGCATTCCATTGCTGAAAAGTCCAGTCATATTCATATTGTTGTGGCGTCAAAAATGGCTTTTCTTTAATCGTTAAGAAATTCTGAAATCGGGACTGTTTTTTTAATTTTTTTTTAACCAACTAATTTTCTTTGTATGAACTTAATTCGAACCTCGTGAACCTCTCCCTGACATATGGATATGGAGAAAATTTGTCTTCCGACAATATCACTTCACGCTTACCTCAAAATAACTTGCATGCCGTTTTTTCAATAATTCTTCTCTTAATGCGATAAATCTAATAAATTTAAAGTTTTCGTGTGTGATTCTCCAGAATCAAAAAATATAATAATTGGAGCAATTTTTTCATCAATAATCTTTCCTATGGCATTTTTTAAATCGCAGAAATACGAAAAGACTTTAAATAGTACATTACGTAACGAGTGCGGAAAGCAGGTGATCCCATCACCAGCGCGATAAAAAGCACGAGTGATGGGATTACCTGCGCACCGCACGAGTTGCGTATTCTATTTTTCATCACATCGTGAGGAAAGCTCTTGAATTTGTCTAAAATAAAAGGAAAGAAGATAATAAAAGTAATATTAGGTCTGATCCGTCTACACCGCGAAGGCGCTGAAGGAGGGTGAGGGGAGGCGGATACCCCCATTAAAACAAAAATTTTTAGAGTTACGAAATTATAACATTTTTGTTAAAAAAAAACTTTTTTATTACAAAATTATGTATAGTTATGAATCTTTGTTAAATACGTTAAATGTAATATTTGAACAGTTGCTTGATTCTATAGACACACTTTTTTTTATTCAACTTAAGTATATTAGATAATGATTGAGAATCAACAAAATCTTTATTTAGTAATGAAACGTTTGATTGATTATACCGTGGTGCATTTATTACCGCGTTATCAGATGCAAAACTATTTAAAATTCATCCTCAATTTCTCTTAATTCACTTTCTATCCCATTTATTTTTTATTGTGAAATACCTATCAACTCTGTTTCGGTCATTCATTGCTCTTTGCACGGTTCTGCATGGTGGAAAGCAGCGCTTTCCGCACGGAGTGATGAAAAGTTTTATATTTCGTAAAGTTGAAGGAAGCATTGCTTTTCGCACGGTCTTGCATGGTCGAAAGCAGTGCTTTTCGCACGGTCTTGCATGATCGAAAGCAGTGATTTCCACACGGAGTGATGAAAATATTTAAAATGTATCTGGTAGGATACCATTTTTTGAAACCGTCTTAAGGTTTAACGTTATCATAACAAATTTAAATTGGATCGATATACTAAAAGCAACCTTGTAGTTTTTTGCATTCAGCAGATTATTATAGTTTATCCAAAACCACTTGAATAGGCGCGGTCAACGCTCTTTTCGAATTTCCAAGAATTCTCTTCATGGGCGTACAGGTGTGAGTCGGGAAGTTAAAAGCAACATTAAATAGGTATTTTACTAGGTTCGTTCATATAATGACGTTCTTTTGAGTTTCCCCTGGTAAAATCGTAAAAATAATTCCTATCCAAGTGGGTCTAGTTATACTATACCAAACAATGAATGTAATAGATATAGTTGATTCAAATAGAAGTGTCATCAAGTGGGCTGGGTACGTGTGAGATCATCTTTAACTTTATTACTAGATTCAATGGAAACAGAACTTTAGTTAGGGAATTATATGTCATCGCGATGTGTCAAAATGTTTATTATATTGAGCATATTATGTAGCAATCTGATCACAAGCTGGCTAATATTGCGATTCAAATTTCACTAAACGTGGGTACTGCCACTACAAATTTGAATTTTCCAGAGACTACTTGATGACACTTCTATTTGAATCAACTATATGTTTTTCATTGTAGCCAAAAAGCTATGATTTTAATAGTAAAGCCAGCTGAGATGGGCAGGGGCTTGTATATATACCAACACTAGTTTATCTAAACTAGCAGAATTTTATGAAACTGTCATAATTTAAAAAAAAAGTGTGTGTGTCAGCTCCGACACGCGACTGGAGTTTACTCCTTAAGAACGATTACCATAGTATTTTTTGTGTTTTTATAACTATTATGTAAATATGCAACACTATTTATACTAATTTAACCACCTTAATAGTAAAACCAAGAGATGGCGCTACAAATTTATTAAATAGTTATTAGGCGTATTTTTGAAAATTTAATAGTCAATAAAGTTTATTCGTATTGTATTTTTATTATAAATATCACGGGATGTTTTAAATTTAATTGTATATTTTTTTTAAATTTTCTAGAAAATTTTTGAATTTTAACATAAAATCGAAACATTGCCTTATTTTCAAAAAATATTTATTGAAATATATTGATATGCTTATAATCCGCATTCCGTTCAAAATTAATACAGAATGTAATAAAAATTTTGAAAAATTAGAAAATTTTGAAAAATTTTCAATATTTTTGAATATTTCAAATTTTCAAAATTTTTACATTTTTCAAAAATTTTACAATTCTGAAAATTATGAAAATTTAATAATTCTTAAAATTTTCAGTTTTCAAAATTTTCAAAATTTTGAAAAATTCAAAAATTTTCAAAATTTTGAAAAATTTAAAAAAAATTAATTTTTGAAAATTTGAAAAATTTAAAAATTTTGAAAAATTCAACAAGTGCTTTCTCTATGCGTTCAGTATAAGATGTTTGGAGAAAGCATAGAGAGAAAGAAATGATATTATTCTGTTTCACTGCGCCTGCGTGTAACACTTTTCTCAACGTTAGTGTAACACTTTTTTCAACGTGACTGTAACACTCTTCCCAACGTAACACGTAACACTTTCACACGATTTTACCACCCATATGTTTTTTTCATACCAGGCGCCTTATATATCGTTTCCTAAGGAGTAAACTCCAAAAATCACTTGTTAAAACTTCCAATCTAAAAATTTGACAAAATATAATATGTAACTTATTCTGATCTTAATCTTTATCTTTGTTAAGACGTAACACTATGGATTAAACAAAGAATAAATTAAACAGTCTGCATTTAACGATCTAATAGCTTTAATTTGCGAATAAAACGATCTATATTTTCAATAAAAAGAACTTAACATGTTGCATATAGATCAACGTATCACACGGTTGTTTCTCTACTAAGACTTTTGTATTTCTGATAGAAATTAAAATAATTTGGCTTTCACAACAAATGAACTCTTCTATAAATATTAAATATATTTTAATACGATTTTATAAAGTGCTCAAATGTAAATATTTCTAAAACAAAAAAAAAGTGTGTGTGTCCGACACGCAACTGGAGTTTACTCCTTAAGAACGATCACCATGGTATTCTTTGTGTTTTTATAAATTTTGAATTTTCAAAATTTTTATAATTTTCATATTTTGAAAATTCTTGTTCAAAAGTTTTGAAAATTTTGAAAAAATTTTAAAATTTTGAAAATTTGAAAATTTTTAAAATTCTGAAAATTTTGAAAATTTGAAAATTATAAAAATTATAAAAATTATAAAAATTTTGAAAATCCTGAAAATTTTGAAAATTCTGAAAATTTTGTAAATTTTGAAAGAATGATCACCATGGTATTCTTTGTGTTTTTATTAATTTTGAATTTTCAAAATTTTCATAATTTTCAAATTTTTTGAAAATTTTTGAAGTTCAAAAATTTTGAAAATTTTCAAAAAATTTAAAAATCTTGAAATTTTGAAAATTTTGAAAATTTGAAAATTCAAAAAATTTTGAAAATTCTAAAAATTTTGAAAATTCTAAAAATTTTGAAAATTCTGAAAATTTTGAAAATCCTCAAAATTTTGAAAATTTTAAAAATTTTGAAATTTTTTAAAATTTTGAAAATTTGAAATTTTTTAAAATTTTGAAAATTATAAAATTTATAAAAATTCTGAAAATTTTGTAAATTTTGAAGATTTTGAAAATTTACACTGCTCCTGCGTGTAACACTTTTCTCAACGTAACGCATAACGCTTTCACTCGATTTTACTACCCATATTTTTTTTCATAACAGGCGCCTTATATATTGTTTCTTAAGGAGTAAACTCCAATATCTATCACAAACTATAACTGAATTTAAGAGACGATAACATCGGGTACGACTGCTGAATGTAGTAGTTAGAAGTTTTGATATTTTAAATCTCAAAAATTCCAATTAGGGGAATCTTCGAAAGCTCTGAGCGCGGGATTAGTAACGCTAGAGACAGAGAGAATATTAATCTACATATTGTGTGTCTGGTATCTTTCTTCTAGTGGCTTGAAAGTTAGCTCATACATAACCCTTTATTTATGATTGCAATTGAAAGGCCACGCTAAAGCATTTAGTTTCATCTTAACTTTTTGTCGTTATTCGTCTCACACTCGTACGCTTGAAACCTGCCTCTAGTTAGTATATGCTCGAAGGGCTGAAACAGTGTTTATAATTTATCTTATCAATAGTGATAATTTTTCAATGCAACAACATTGGCACTATTAAAACCCGATTTAAAATTTGATAAATTTTAGGAATGTT
This sequence comes from Altica lythri, assembly GCA_964028335.1. Lineage (NCBI taxonomy): Eukaryota > Metazoa > Arthropoda > Insecta > Coleoptera > Chrysomelidae > Altica > Altica lythri. Next base: position 54,178,962 of record OZ034807.1, read on the forward strand.
TAATTTATATATAGATGCAGATAAATTAACTTCGAATAGTATAAAAATAAGAAAAACCTAATGCAGTTATTATTATTTTTGCATTTTAACTATTAAACTGATTACAACTCTAACTGAAAATTTTCTCGAATATTATAATACATTTGGTTTTAACATAGAAAAATCTGGTTTAGAACGGTGCTAATCGTAGAAAACAAAAAGACGTTTTAATTTAGTTTCTTAAGGAAAATAATTAAAAAGGCAGAAATTTTTATATAGTATATAGATGCCAATAATTTCATTCTTTGTATACTGAAAAGAGTTCTTTCTTATAATCTGTGATTTTTTAATAATTATTTTTTATTGATGTGCGAGGTGGGTGAATGTAATTTCTAGACATTCCAAATTTAGCTTTATCATTTATGGGTTCTGGAAAATTTGAATTATAACATATTATCATACTTTCAAAAATTCTTTCTAGTACATATTTATTTCTTTTCATATTAAAAATATACAGATTATTTAACTAAAGTACAAACCATGGAGACTAGACAAGGAGTATGAACTCCATGTATTCAAATAGGACTACCAAAATAAGAGGGCGCTGGTGTTCCATAGTTTGAAACAAAATAAATAATTTTTAATTATTTCATTATTAATTTATTTACACAATGAAAAAAATAGTTCGATCTTTCAGATATAAAAAATAAAAACCAATTTAATCATTCACGATTATTTAATTGTCTATATTCATACCGGTACAAAAGGAAAACTAGCGACGCTAGTGGTGAAAAAAGTAAACCTAATATGTACGATACCGTGGTCATATTTTGACAATTCCCCCGGTCGAGTGTGTACTCCTTGTCTAGTCTCCATGGTACAAACACTCAATTTTAAATATTACGATATTTTAACTTGTGTTATCTATTACAATAACTAAAATCTTTAAAAACGTAGTTTGATAAAAATATATATTCTCTACAAAAATTGAAACATAAATAAAGATCGGTCAAAACAAAGGTATAGTCCGGGGAAGTTAGGCCGAAAGTTGTCGTAAAATTGAAAAGATTTCCAGTAGAGATTTGACTTTTTTAACGAAAGTATATGTAGTACAGACTACTTTCCTAGATTTGTGACAAGATTCCCCTGGAGCTTGCAAGCACAGCTTAGAGCTGGAGCACGTGAAATGCAATAGTTTTTCGTCCATAACTTTTTTAGATTTGATTGTACAAAAAAATTGCATTTCACGTGCTCCAAGCTGTGCTTGCAAGCTGCATCGCAAGCTCCAGCGGAATCTTGTCACAAATCAAGAAAAGTAGTTCTATACTACATATAATTTCGTTTAAAAAAGTCAAATCTCTAGTGGAAATCGTTTCTATTTTATATTCTTACTTCCCCGGACTAATATGTTAACTTAGAATTGCGTTTTTAAGAAATTTGAGTTTCTAAAATTTTGTTAATTCGTCACCATTTTGAAGCCAGTGAAATATTTGTAATATGAATAATACAGTTACATAAAAAGAAAAACATAAAATAACGCTATTTCATGCTGATATTGTTAAAAATGTATGCATAAGTAATATGAAAAAAGTTATAATTATTTAAATTGTTTTTAAATATAATCAAAATCTCCAGGAAACCCTTGCAACTAAACGTTAACAGTTTTTAGTTTGATTGTTTTCAGTGCTTAGTTATGTTAAAAGTAAAGATAAGTTTATCTTTACTCTTTAATTTTACATAAGTTTATTTGTCGTCATTGATAAAACCTTATCTCCAAAAAATATTTACAGGTTGCGTTTAAGTTTGGTAGTTGTTAAAAAAAGGTCTATATTTAAAAATAGACTCAAATCACTCAATACTGCAATAATATTAAATGTTCTTTATGACATATTAATTGTATTCTATTTCTTGACGCTCTTACCACAAAAAAATGAAATCAATAAATTAAAAAAAACTCTTATGATGTAATGTTTGCGATACTTTTGATCCATAAAAATGGTCATTTAAGTGGAACAGTATTGGTTAAGTCAGATTTTGCCAACAAACTTCTGTAGAGCCCGTATCTAATTATTTCGTTGACTGTAAACGGATTAACACCGATAATGTTTGTCAGATCTCACATTCTTTTTAATATTTACAAATCAACTGAGTCCTTTCTCTCTGTCTCTCGCTGTAGCATTACAACCCATGGTGGGTCTAAGCTGACTTCACGATTTTCCTCCATCTATTCCCAATCCATCATAAGCTTACCCGTCTCCTAACATGGCCAGCCGATCAAAGTCTCTCTGATTTATTGTAGTATATGCCGTTGATTGTATAATTCTTGTAACTCCTCATTCATCCACATTCTGTATTGTTGTGTAGTGTCATCTCTTATTGGTCCGTGAATCTATCTCAGAATCCTTCTTTCAGTTATCTTGAACCTGTTTTCATTTGATTTTGTTTTGTCACAGTCCTTGTCTCGCCTGCATATGTCATCATAGATATTATATATTTTCCTGGACACGTTTTTTGAAACTATTTTTTTTGTCGTTTAAACCATCAGCGATTTCTACGTTGGATTTTGTTATTGATCTCTTCTGTAATACCATTATCTGAGATGATTGTAGTTTGTAGGAAACCCTTTCAAAAGGTATATCGGCCCATTCTCACATTTTAACCTATTCTGTCTCTTCGTTCTGCTCTTACTGAACCCATATATTTTGTTTTGTCCTCATTTATTCTGATACCAATCGGCTTTGCAGCATTTTCAAGTTTGGTAAACTCTTCTTTTACATTGATGGTCACATTTCCCATTATATCTAGGTCGTCGACGAACGCTATTATAATGCTGGGGCCTTGGTTCCTAAGCAGCAATGTTTTAGTGTTCGTCTTTCTTACGATGCTTTCAAGTGCTATATAAAAATCAGTGGAGGTAAGGCATATTAATGAGAAAGGTACCAGATATTTTACCCCCATTCTAAAAGCGATTATTGATTCTTCTAAGAAAGCTTTGGTGTTTTTCGGCATACTTTTATGATACTGTCGTGCGCCTATTTAAAGTTAATGAATAACTGCTGTAATGTCTTGTTATATTGCCAGATCTTTTTCCATTAATTGTCTAATTGTAAAGATTTGGTTAACAGTTAAGCGATTTTTTCTAAAACCACACTGTTAGTCCCCTACCTGATAATCCACAAAAGTGGTCAATTTCTCTAAAAGGATACGTAAAAGGATTCCAATCCGGTATTAATCCGAGATGTACTGGTAGTTGGTGCAGCATATTTTGTCACCCTTGTTGTGTATGGGTATAATAACGCGCTGTTTCTAGTTTTTTTGTTAGTTGTTTTTTCTTTCCATATTTGGTTGATAAGCTTATTCAAGGCTATATTTAACGCTACTCCTCCTTTTTTTAGACAATCTGCGGGTATAGTACCACTTCTTGGGGCTTTGTTATTTTTTTAAACTATGAATGGATTTTATCACTCCCTCCATAAATGGTTTCTCTAATAAAGGCTCGGCTGTATGCTGTATGAGAAATCAATTTGCGGCCCGTTGTCTCCGTCTGTACGTTTAATAAAGTTTCGAAATATTTTCTCCAGGTCTCTATTACTTTTGCTTGGCTCGTTAGAAGTTTACCTTCGTAGTTCTTAATGATTATACCTACTCTACTATTTTTTGTTTTTAACTTCTTGAAAAAATTTTCTGTTTTGTTTTTGTTTGAATTTGATTCCAATCAAGCTTTTTGTCTGAGCCGGTTGTAGAATATTAAAAAAATGAATTAAGTAAAGCATTATTTACATCTATTCCGATAAATCTAGTTTAGGATCACTATCATCTTCCTTTAAATTAATAATGAGGATACACTAGCATTTGCATTTATAAATGACTCAACTTTAATAACATGTTGAACCGACTTTTTCCAGCTGTCAATTATTTGTCTCAGATCTGAATAAATCTACGATACTTTCATTTAAGATTGGTGAAACGTTTAATGGTTGAATTCGTGATTTCAACTGATGCCACATGTGTTCTATGATATTAAATACATAATACTATGGTGGTAGCCGTAATACTTAACGTTAAACGGTACTAAGAGTTTTGTTTCGTAAAATAATCTTTAAAATACATAATAAAAATTCTTCAGCTTTATTTGACAACTAAGATAACTTGCGTTGTCCATAACAACAACACTGAGTTCTGGAATATTTAACTATAATTAGCTTTTAAACCACATTCCAAAGAAATATGCAGATGTATTCTGATGCTAATCCGACAATAAATGTGATATATTTTTTACTGATAACAATAAAACATTTGGAACCCAACCTTTTTCTGATCCGGTGTATATTGTAATACGTTGTCATCTATTTGACAAAAAACGATTGTATGCAAAAGGTCAAGAAAATTCCAAATCTGAATTCCTGATAAAAAAAACTGATTAAATTATAAAAAATATAATAAATTAATTCATTAATATTAAAGCAAAAAAAGACAAACATTCGTATAAACAAAATGAACGTTTTAGGACTTACAGATCGCGCTTATATATGTGTACATAATACACTGTAGATTCTAGATAAATACTTTACCACTATACACAGTAAAATAACAAATCAGAAGTACTACTTGAAGTTTCATCACTACTTTAGTGAATTAAACAGAATATTGATGTGTTATAATCGGCATTGTTTCCATTGCTCATATCGATAATCTAATCTAAGTAAACCTGGCATGGTCACTCCTGTGGAGCCCCATGTTTTAAGCACTGCTTCCTATGGGAATATTGTGACCAGGTTTGGCACCAAGAGTCCTTACATGCACCCGATGCGTGCAGGACTCTAATTTGCTCAGCTGAAAATCAACACCACCCTGAACTTCAGGTAGGCTTGAATCCAGGAGTCCCAAGTTCTTTGAGTTACTGTTGCCACAGGGCAGTTTCCTTTATAAGAGATTTAAGCCTGTGACTAGCTTCTCAAGGTGGTGATAGGATTCAGGGTTCGTGTCACCGAAGATGAGGAACCGTTTATGGTCTAAGGCCTCACACTTGAATAGAATGTGAGTTGCCGTCTCATCGTTCATGGCGCACAATCGGCACGAGGTGGGTTCCTGTGTCAGAATCCTCGTTCTTCGAAGGTGTAGTCTGAATGGTTCATGCCCAGTAAGCAGGCTCACCAGTACTCTTATTTGACTACTGCCAAGATTCAGTATGTCAGACGTCAGTTTTTTAGAGTAGCCTTTGAGCATCAGCTTCGAGTGCCTTAGCCCTACAGTATTACTCCAGTGTTTGGTCGAGTCTTCCCAGACCCAGTTCTTGACTTTGGTCCTTACCCAGGCTCTAGGCAGTCCCAATACAGGTTCTGGACCAATAAATCGTGTGTCCGCCCCCTTCTTGGCCAGAAGGTCCGCGGTTTCATTACCTTCAAAACCCTTATGCCCTGGCACCCACTCCAAGAAGACCCTGTTGTGTCTAGCCAGTTCATTGAGGTTTTGTATGCACTCCCAGATTAGCTTGGAACTAACCCGGAATTGTTTTAAGGCCAGCAGTGCAGCCTGGCTGTCTGAGAAGAAAGTTACCCTCTCCCCTCTCCAGCCACGGCCTCGGGCGTGGTCGGCAGCCTTTAGTAAGGCGAATACCTCAGCCTGATATACGGTTGAGTACATTCCCAAGCTGAAGTGCCGCCTATTATTATCGATGATAATGTTAACGGAATTCCATGCAGTAACTATCGATATGCAATGATATCAATGCGCAGCGACAAAATGTCTATTCGAGCTTTCTCGTAAAAAAATCCACTTTGTGAACGGTTAGACACGACACAAATTAGTGATTCATCTCTTTTATAAAGCTCTTTACTGTGTCTTTGTTAACCATGCTAATTGACATTGCATTTGATAAAATTTATATCTTAATAAATTATAATTATGATACACCAAATATTTATATTACAATTAATATATCTGTACAAAACACATATCTTACTGTCTCAAGATAGTGAACGATAATTGCTGCGTTTAATTGTATATGTAAACAACAATAATTGATTTGTGTTTTAGTCAAGGGTAATATAACAAGACCTTGATTATAGTCGGCTATTTTTGTGGTATCTAGATTTCGAGAATATTTTAGTATCAATTTGTTGAGACATAATTTGACATTAATAATCTGTAGCTAAAGCTCTCGGACTTTAATCAGATTATTAATGTCAAATTATCTCTCAACAAATTGTAAAATTTTCGAGAAATTTAGCAACAACAAAAATAGCAGACTATTAATCAAGGTCGTGTTATATTTAGGAAGATTATTTCCTGAGAAGACAAATTTTTGACATTTATATTTGACGTGAATATTTCTCTAGTGCAATAGTCGCTGATATTGTTCTAGTGCAATAGTCGCTGATATTTGATTCTGATTGGTCCGATTTTAAAAAATTATGTCATTCGATTGGTTAATTTGAATCGAAGGAAATAATCAAATAAAATGGAACAGATTATATATTTTAATTTAAAACATTGTGGTATAAAAACTTGCTTTTTTTAATTTCGTGGATCTTTTAAGTTTTGTTTGTTCATTTTTTTAATCCAAGTCATAGAATACAAAAATAAAGTTTTTTTGATTAAATTTAAATTAGCGACAATAAATGTTTAATCGTTAATTCATTTTTTTATAAAATAATATAATGACGTATACTATTAAAAAAAGATCTTAAGAATTATTATATTTTCATAATATATGTAAATTTTGAATGTGATTATAGTCAAATTAAAATTGACTTAATTGGAGATAAGGTATAAACGTAATATATTCCCAATTAAGGGACCACTTGTTTAGAATGTGCTTGTTTATTTTTCTTAATAATTAAGAAAAAAGTTTAATAAATGTTTAGGAATTTGAATGAGTTATATGTATAGTAAAATTTGTACAGTATTATTGGAACTTAAATCTTGATCTCTATAAATAAAAATATTAAATTACATTATTACCAATGTGTTATCATTCTGAATAAATGTTTTACTTAAATACCGTTTCACAACTGTTTTTTGTTTTTTATTCTACTGTTAATGTTTTTAATAAAACTAATACTACACTGCGAGTTCCTTTTATCTGTACTCTTAATAAAATTGATATAGTAAAATAACGTATTTTTTTTTAAATCCTTTCTGGTTCCTTTGAGTTTTTTTTTTTTGTAATTTACTTCGTTTAATATTGTTATACCCTATTTCAAAAGAGTGTAGAGTAATAAATCACGAAGTGTCATAAAATTTGGCTGAATTTCGGTGTCGTCCATGGGCGTAGGCAAATCTTCGTATTTCGTTTCGTATATATTTTATTGTTACATTTTATACTTTTTTCATATATTAAATTTATTAAAAGTTTTTATTTCCCTTAATATAATTTTTATAATTTTGTCAATTTTCCCACTAGCGCGCTCTGGCGCAGTGTTTATCGGTCGATAACAATGGGCTAATCCCATAAAATAGGGTGACCTACCTGCTTCTTATGAAATGAGAGAATTTTGCAATGCAGACTAGGGAAGTGACAGAATTTATTGACAGATCACCCTGTAGCCCTTTTGAATATCTAATGAGATTTTATTACTATACACTCTTTTGAAATAGGGTATAAGAAGGGTTTTAAGTATTTTGTAACATAACTGAACTTCTATTTGAAAAGAAAAAAAATTCTTTTTATAAATATTAAAAACAAGGAAGATACCTATAGCATAAATTGGTGTTCGATCAAAATGATTTTAAATTTATCAAAACAGAAACGACCTGCTAGCAAAAAATGTATCCTTCTAGGTATGCACAAAAATAAATGACGAATATCATCTTAAGGAGTACGTTCCCATTAATTTAAAAGTGCTTGTTGCAAATGGGTTAAAGGAGCAAGGACACGATTTCGTATGTATTACATACACGAACTTAACGCTGGCCATTCTACAACAGAAACGTTTATATCGTTTAAGTATTGTGTGCTGACACTCGCCGTGTGAGATCTGGCATTATCAAGCATCAAAAGAAAGTCATTTCCAGTAAGGCAACGAAAGGAATAATAAAATTTTATTATTAAATTGTTTAAAAAAATTCAACTGTCCTGTTTTTCGTACCGGTGAGTGTAAACCACGAAATCTTGTAACTATGAAAATTCCCAATAAAGGGAGTAAATCCCCCAACTAGCTCTCTAATTCGTGGCTCCTTTAAAGAGTTTTACCAGTCCTCCCAAACATGAAATATAGGGCGCCAAAATACAAACTATAAATACAATTTATAAACAAATTATACACAAACACCCGTTTAAATGATTTATTTTAAAGTATTTAAAATATCAATTATTTCAATTAATACAAAAATACGATATTAATATGGTTAATTAATAGTTCGTAAATTTATTTAATCTCTTATCTACTTCTTTGGTGATCTGCCGCGGCTTTCGGAATAGTTTCTCCAGAGACGCATTTTCCTCAGTTTTCTCTAGTAGTCGAAATCTGGGTTTCTAGTCAGAATTCAGCTTCCTCCACAAAATGACGATAATTTGGTCTGGCCTCCAAAAAAATATTGAACTCTATCGTGACCCTCCTCACAGATATGAGGATTGACGTTGTATTGCAGAGGAGGTACCACGAAGAAATCAGATAGGAAAATGCAATTGAAAATCTTTCGTAGCGAACAAGAAAGTTCGGTTATCAGTAAAACCACTATCGGAACAAGTTATAATTACGGCGATAACATTAAAATAAATCTCACCGAATATACTGGTGGATTCTAACACTAAAACGATTCGATAAATCTTTACAAAGCAAGATGTTTAAAATCAAGAATGTTTAAGTCTGAGTTAAAAATCTGAAAATGGCTGTGTAAAAGAACTCTTTATAGGTAAGACGTTCTAAATAAATAAGTAAGAGAACTGGTATGCTAAAGTTTACCAAGATACGCCGCGAAAGGATGTATATACTCAGTAAGTATTCTTATTTTTACTAATTTTTATTTTTTAAATTAATTTTTTACCAGTTTGTCAAGTAATCAACTAATTCAAATACAAATTCATTGAATTGTTAATGTATTTTATTTTCTTAGTAATTAATTAACAGATTTCATCAATTATGCTATTTCAAATTTGCTGTTTAGATATGCTGAAAAAAACAATACGTGATAAAAAAAACTGCGACCAATTGTAGAAATTGTTGCTTCGAAAATAAATTTTATCCATAGAGAAAAGAGATTGACTAGTGCAAGGTGATATCGATAGAAGTGAAGTGGGTCTCATTTATAGATAATGTTACACGAATACCTATGCCAACGTCTATGGCACCGATAGCTCCGCCTCTTAACACCAGTCAACAGCGACATTACTGAGAAAAGAATGTTCCAGGCAGAGACTACGAATATTGGAATCACCACCGTGTGCGGTTATTGTGGTAAATTTTTATCAGCACATATATTTTGTGCAGACGAGAATAAATTCGTTACTTTAACAATAACATTTTCATATGCCAGAAAAATCTGATTTACTAGCTGCACCTTCACTGAGAATGCGAAAGTTCAATAAAATCAAACTTGGCAGTCTTTTCGATTTCTACCTTTTTTCACATTTTTGGTGTTTCTGAATTTTTTAAACTTTTTATTTTTACGATTTTTGTGTTTTTTCCCAAATTTTTAATTAACATTTTTTTATCATATTCTATTCCTGGAAGACGACAAATCCAAAGAATTGAAATACAACGCCATACTTATAACGGGTATCTACAATCTAGGTGTCAATTGGTGATAAAGATTAACGTACAAGGCCCTCTATCAGGAATTCAAGCAATTCAGCGATAACTTGGCTTCGCTGCATCCAAATTTTCTCATCCGGAAATTTTTATTTTGCGATAACTCATCTCATAAGATATTCGTATTTAATTGAAGAAAGAATCATATCGTATTGTTAAGAATAGCTTTGTAAATAACCCATCATTTTATTGTAATATGTAAAAGAAAAAATGGATACTATTGGTTATTCTTCGGAGATAGACATACACCATCGCGGACTTAGTTGTAGGATTATTAATAAAACATTTTTTTAAAAAATTAAACCGCCTTCAAAAAATTTACTCTAAAAAGCCAGAACTAAAATCTTTATTTCTTAATAAAATTGGAACCAACTAGGCATCTGATTTCGATTTTCTTGAAGTCGGCTCCAATGGTTTATATCTTTGTACCTACCATTCGAAATCTAGATTTAATAGCTAAGATTAAAATAGAGGGTAATTTGCCATTGGAGCCGACTTCAAGGAAATCGAAATCAGATGCCTAGTTGGTTCCAATTTTATTAAGAAATAAAGATTTTATTTCTGGCTTTTTATAGTAAATTTTTTGAAGGCGGTTTAATTTTTTTAAAAAAGTTTTTATTTTATCATTTTTAGTTGCTACTTGATTCATAATGTACTATTTTCAAAGACTTTCAATAACCGTGCAAGAGGTACTGAGTTTAATCCCCAACAATCCCGATATGTACGAATGTGAGTTTTTGGAGACATAAGTAAATTGTCTAACACCTAAAAACACGAAGCACGCACGGTAAAGGAAAACATCGTGATGAAACGTGGAATAAATTGTCTGAAATCACCAACTCGCAGTAAGCAAGAGAATTGATTAAATGCTCATTCCTTCTCCTTGTGAGAAGAGGTCTTTGGCTTTAGAGTGGGACAGTAATGAGCTAATTATTATGTTATACATCCTTATTAACAAATTAACTGAACTACAGAGCTTATTCTGTTGATTTCTGTGGTATGTCTTGAAATATCTTCCACATTGGTGACCAGACCCTATTCAAATTTCTATGGGACCACACGGACACTCTACTCTTTTGAACCAAAAAGATTTTTTCGTATGCATATGTATTTTTCCACGGAGAAGGTTTGTATGATATGCTCATTGATACCACTCGCCACCAGGTGGCGCTGCAGAGTAGCAACTTCTGCCCCGTTCAACCGATTGTCATGAAAATCGGTATGATGATGTATTTTTAATGGGTAAGATGAATGTCATATTCGTATTAATGGAAGTTACCACCAGATGGCATTCCATGTATCAAATTCAATACTGATTAATAGATATCTATACGAATTCGTATAAATATAAGTTCGAAAAATGTATTTTTGGTGCGATAAGTAAAACAAAACTATAAACTTTCTTTCCTTCTCTATCTCTTCTAATCTTTTATTTTTCTTAAATTTATTTTAGTAATTGGCGTAGCAACGCGCGCCCGGTACAGCTAGTTTTATTATAATTTTACAAAACTCAAATAAAATTTATCATTTTTTAATACCTATTCGAACATTTTCACTATCAGATGATCAAATAAAGGCTTAAGCTCTTCGCTAACAGGCCTTCGATTATTTTTTTCTGAAATCGCTTGGAAATGTCTAGTTTCTCGGATCAAATTCGAGCCGCAAAATACACTATTCTTATATTTTAGTCCGTTACTGGGCAACCAACTGTACGGGAATATTTTTTCTCCACGACCATTAATGAATGTAATAATTCAGACTTCATTTTTAATAATAGAAAGTGTTCATACTCACTCTTGAGATAGAAAATTCATTCTGAAACACTTGCTTCTTATGTGTTTTGCATGTATTTCCATTCTATAACTAGTGACGGAATAACATTCTGTAATTGCTCAACAAAAAACATAGATTGCCCTGCGAATTTTAAAACTGTCACTCAGTTTGTCAGTGCGACGTTCTAATTGTTTTGCTACATATTTCAATTTAAATAAACAGAATTATTACATGGTCGTGGAGAAAATACAGTCTGTTACATGGTTATAATGAAAATTCGATAACTCGTGGTTCCTCTCGCTCGCTACGCTCGCGTTCGGAATTCTCCACTCGTATCGAATTTTCATTCTAACCTTGTTACAGAATATACTATTCCGTACCTGTGTACGGGAATATTTTTTCCGTACCTGTGTACGGGAATGATCCATAAAACGTATATAAGCAAATTCATATTTAGCGTCTTGATTTTATTTGGCAATAAATTTAAAACCACATTAGTAGTAGTGTGTTAGTAACTCTGGAGGCGTTTTGCACCTCTGGACATCATCGCCACATTTTAAATATAATTTAAAATATTTTAAGCAATATGTAACTAACCGAACTGACAGTTTTGTGACACTAATCAACAATGATAAACAAACAATGTCAACGAAACGGTTTCATAGAAAATTTTTTGCTCAATTAGAAATCCAATGAAATCAATTAATTTGTTGTCATCTGATTGAATACAACCAATAAAACCAACATTATACTGAAAACAGATCCCATGGGCTGTTTTCACTCAATAATGTAGCTATGGATACCTACATTTCGTTTCATTTCGATTTTGACATTTCAAATATTCAATATTTCAAAATGTCACGATTTGGCTGTAATACTGATGAGAATATTAATGAAATTATCCAATCAAATATACCAAAGAATACTGTTTACAGTAAAAAATTTGTATGTAAAGCGTTTATGGACTTTTGCAATGATAGAAAATATGAAATATAACCAGCAAAAAATTTTCTATCCGAATAACCCTCGAACATTGATAAATGCTCAAAAAATTTTTAACAACTTTCTCAAGCTTGTTGCTTACAGCAACAAGCTTTCGAAATCTGTTATAAAATTTTTTCGAACAATTATCAATGTCCTTGGGTTATTACTACTGAAAATTTTTTGCTCAATTAGAAATCCAATGAAATCAATTAATTTGTGGTCATCTGATTGAATACAACCAATAAAACCAACATTATACTGAAAACAGATCCCATGGGCTGTTTTCACTCAATCATGTAGCTATGGATACCTACATTTCGTTTCATTTCGATTTTGACATTTCAAATATTCAATATTTCAAAATGTCACGATTTGGTTGTAATACTGATGAGAATATTAATGAAATTATCGAATCAAATATACCAAAGAATACTGTTTTTCATAACCAGCAAAAAATTTTCTATCCGAATAACCCTCGAACATTGATAAATGCTCAAAAAATTTTTAACAACTTTCTCAAGCTTGTTGCTTACAGGCAACAGACCTCCGCCTACGGCGTCGGTCTGTTTTTAAGCAACAAGCTTTCGAAATCTGTTATAAATTTTTTTCGAACTATTATCAATGTCCTTGGGTTATTACTACTGAAAATAAGATGATATCAAAAACAGTTATGCATTCATAAAACTTTCTTAATTTACGATTATATTTAATGCGATTTTAGAAAAAATAGTATGTGTACCTCGTAGGAAAAGCAACTTCCCGGACTCTCAATGTTTGTTAGCCTCGGCTAGATGCCTCGGCCAACAATTTACATTGTCGTCCGGGAATGTATCGCTTTTCCTACTAGATACACAATATACTATATTTAAATAATTTTAAATTTGAATAGTTCCAAAATGGTAGGTATATTTGCAGATCGAGTTGAGAATATTTCTATATTTTTGAAAACAGGAGGTGTGCAAGAAAATAGCGGACTTGTTTAATCAGCTTCATGAAGACAAGCACATGCATCATTCATACGTCTTAGAGCTAGTGAGAAAAGTTAACCAAACGGAGTAAGCAGCTAATCAAAAAAGAATTATGAAAATAGGGTGAGCTCTGCAGAAATAGCAATTTTAGGTCATATTAATTTAGATCCTACAACAAGTACGAGAAAATTGGCCGAAGAGTCTGGTTGTTCGTAGAGTTATGAAACGTCATAAAACTTCATCCCTTCATTTAGTGCATAAAATAAATGAAGATGACCCAGACAGACTACTAGAGTTTTGTGAGATTATGATTCACAAAATATTTAATATTTGTTTTTCGGATGAATGTTCCTTTTTTGTAAATGATACGTAAATCGGCACGGTTGTCGTTACTGGGCTGACGAAAATTCTAGAGTATTCCACGAAACACATCCTATTAAATTAAACGTGTGGGCAGGAATTTATGGGGATCGTATTGTTGGGTCATTTTTTTGCCACAAAATTTAAATGAAGAAACCTAGAGCTCTGAAATTTTCAGGATAGAAATAAATGACAATCCTTGTTTCAAGTGTGTTTAGGCATTTACATTGAGATTTTGACTTAATTTCGAGTTGATATGAGTTTTAAATCGATTAAAAAATTCCCACATAATAGACAAAGTAACAAAATAATTTATATAATAGTAATGTGACCTATAAATTAGTAAAAAAAATTTTCCTACAAATATTCTTTTTATTTTATTTAAATTTTAAGTTGCAAAACAAAATATTGTTTTTTATTAGAAAAAAGAGAATATTGCAATGTGATATACTGATAGCTGGTAGTATTACCTAAATTTTCATTCATTTATATGAAGGGCGGGTTCCTCAGAGAGAGCCTGAATCACTGAAACGAATGAATTGTAAAAAAATGAAAAAACGATCCAATGGGCCGAACTATCAAAACGGTTATTTCTTTAAAATTATATTTAATAGATATTAAAATAAAATAAAAATCTTTAGTTACTTTTTTTAAACCGATGTTAAACATTATTATTTTTTAAAAACTAATTTTACCATGAATCTTTTTTAAACAAAATTTTACAAAGAACTTTCTATTCATAGTTTTTTATATAAATATATTTTATAATTATATTTTATATAATTATACACCCAAAAATATTCATTTTTGATCTATTATAATAATATCTGAAAAGTTAAATTTGTAATATAAACGTTTATAATTTAATTTTCAGCCAATTGCTGTATTTTTGTTTAAGCTAAATTATTTTATAACGCTTTAAATTATGCTTTTTAGAAAGTTTTTTATTTTCGCCGTGTTCTTTGTCTCTTTTCCTTCTCTTTGTCATTCCGTGGAATTTTGTAATCGAATTTAAACCTATTTCCCGACTACCTAGAGCTCTGAAATTTTCAGGATAGCTAAGAACTGGATGACAATGGATGTTTCAAGTGTGTTTAGGCATATACATAGATTTCGAAATTTATACTGAATTGTTTTTAAATTAAATATGATTTAAGTTGTGTATAAATATTATCATTGTGCAAGTTTTCATATAAGTTGTTGGTAGCTGAATTGGATGAGCGTCTAATTGTGACAGTTCTGTTGGGTTATCATAAGGGGATCGATCACGAGAGAGAGAGAAAAGTTTTTTTTTCTGTTTTTTTTTTTATAAATCAGTAAAAAAACTTTCTACTTTCTTTTTATAAATTGTGATTATTTTCTCTTGAATTAGTTTTCAGCGTCTTGGGTCTATATTTGAGTAAAAGGAACGCTTTCGATTTTAATTTAATGACATTTTTATAGTAACAATTATTCTTGAAAATCCTCCATTATGATTTTCGTTCATCAAAGGTTGTTGACCTAAAATCAATATTTCTTACCTGTGAGCTAGTGCTGTTTTATTGGTAAATTTCGAGCAAAGCGAAAAAAACTTAATTTTTATAGCTATAGACATTTGAAATTAAAATTTGTGCTAATTATTTAATTTCTTTGCCCTAAATACGTTAAAAAAAAATTAATAAACGAGTCGTTCGCGTGACGTGTTGATTATTGTATTAAAAATTTCTATACACCAGGTATGAAGTTGAAAGAAGACAAATAGTTATATCTGTGAAACCCGCATTCAAATCGGATCAGTAGTTTTCATTTGATGCGCGCACAAACATACAAACCGACAAAAAAATCTCACGTTTTTGGATTCTATGTTTATGTAATTATTTTTTAAATATCTTTAATGTACAGAATTTTAATTTCTACAGTTTTATTATATGTATAGATTTATTTTAATTAGAAATCTTTTATCGTCTACTTATATATAATTTTTTTTAAACTATTTTAAAATATCCAACAGATAAAAAAAGATAAGATTCCTATGTTTTATCTGATTATACATTACATACATTGCTGTCATATCGGAATGTACGTATTTACCATAAGTGAATGTGCGAAAAGTTCGAAAAATAAATTTATAAAGTAAACCGTAATTTGTTAATAAGTAAGTTTTTTATTGATAAATGTTTTTGTTTAGATATAAAAAAATGTAGTGTTCGAGTAATCTAATGAGTGTTGTGTAATGTAAAAATGAAACTAAATAAAATAAGGCAAATATCAAAAATTAAACAAAAGAGTCAAAATTTATCTGGTGTTTTTAAAAGCGCTTACATTAATGCTGGAATATGTTTCTCTTTTTAATAATTTACACACATAAACTTTTTTTAGTTTGAAATTGAAACTGAGGTTCTTAAGTACCTACCATCGAGATATAGTTTAACTAATGTTAATGTGAAAAGACAACCACGCCTTCTAACCTCAACAAAGGAACCGACTTTCGAATCTAGATTGCCAGATGTATTTCCGAATATTCCTAAGTTTATATATTTTGAAAATTTTATCTCTACTTTACTATTCAATTGTTCGTCAATGACTCTTAGGAAGATAATATAAAAATATTCTTACAAAATATATACTTAAATTAATTAACTAGGTTCTTCATATTTAAACAGTTTTCACTTCTAATGATATCAATTTTGTATATATTACTTATACTTAAAGACATTTTTAAATACCGGCAACATTGTTTATTTACTGTCCGATTTTCAAGTCGGTTCGTAACCCATTGATTTTACCGTAAACAAATGCCGACGGCGCGCTGTACATCAAACGAAACTTCCAAGAGGAAAATTGCAAAATGCGACAAGAGTCAAATACCGCCAATAGTCTTCTTCTCCATTACAGTACACAGGAGCGTGATTGATTTTTATTGATTTTTTATATTAGATATATTATATATCACGGTGGCTTGATAGTACTTAATATAGTAAGAATTTCTTGTTTAAATATATAAGATAATAACTGCGCCACCTTAAGGTGGCGTTATATTATTTGATTTAGAAAGGTATTTTTTTTAGACTTTATTTTTTTCGCATTTTTTCTGTTTTTAATTTTCCACTTTCTTTTAGTTTTTCGTTTAGTTATTTATTTATTTATTTATGAATCGAAATTCAACACTATCTATTGGGTTTTCTTAAAATTTAGTAATTGTTATGGACAATGCGTCGTATCATTTCCGCATATTAAACAAAATACCTAATAACACAAAAAAAGAATGAAATTTTAAGACTTATGGCAATCAAAAATATCAATGTTCCTAAAAAGGTTCCAGTAAAGAATGAATTAATAAGAATGATCAAAAGTCAGAATTTTAAAAATGAATACGTCATTGACACCATTTGCAGCATACATGGTCATACCCTTTTGCGTTTACCTCCTTACTACTGTATTTTTAATCCAATCGAAATGGTTTGGAGTACTGTAAAGAAACGTTTACGAAAATATAATCAGTCACCAACCTTAAGCGCAGTTGTTCTTGATAATATTCGAGAGGTAATTAGTGGCATAATAGCGATGTATGGAAAAATTGCGAAACACATGTTATAAAAATAGAAAAGGAATATCCTGTTTTACCGCCAATAGCACCATTAGTAATTCAACCTGGAAACGATTCTACTTCAGAAGACTCTGACAATTCTTGTTAGTCATTCCAACCAATTTCCTTTACAGCTATCGTGATGTATCTTGAAAACTTGTTTTCAAAAACAAACTAATTTTATATTCTTACTAACATACCCAACCCTTTCCTTTCCAGGCAAGGAAGGCTCATACCTCCTCGTGGTCCTTGCTGGACAGACAATCTTTTAAGATTGTCTGACAAAATGAGTATTATTTGTAGACAATTGTTATAAAAATATTATGAGTTATGTACTATTTGAATAATGAGTCAAATGTTCTTATTAATAACTAAAATTAACAAGTTTTAATTTGAAAGAATTAATTTGTTATTTGACAATTTTCAAATTGATACAAAATTTACAAATATATAAAAAACGTTTTTCTTTTGAAATTTAAAACAAAAATTAATAAAAATTTATGAACCCTTTTTATTTAATTCCACGCCAATGGTCGGCAATGCCATCAAAGGCATTTAAAAACCGACAAAGAGCAAACAATTTCACATTTAGATTGGAAAGAGTATAACTACCTACTTTATAAGTTCGGTTTGTGTGTCGCTCTGTACACTAAAACTCTTGAACTAAAGACCATACAGTCATGCAATTTGGTATAAAGAATCATCTTATAAAGAGGAATTCTAGGGATTTTGGTCCAGATCTGTTGACCTTAACTGTACAATTTTGATCGTTTTTCGAAACTTGAGTACATATATTTTTCAGATTTTCCTCCGTTTCTGTGCGCTATAACTCTTGAACGGGAGATCACAGAGTCATGAAATTGGGATATAAAATCATCATGCCATGGAGCAGAAACCTATTAAAGATCGGATACCATTAACCTTAAAATTTTAACGGTTTTCCGAAACTCGTGTATAAGTTCGATGGTACTTTCTTACTTCTTATATTGACTTTCTTTTAGTTTACAAGCAAAAGCCGGACAAATTTAAATAATTTTGAAAATAAACCGATACGTGTTGTAGTATTCGACATATGCTCACTTAGAATCCGCAATTGCTCCAGTAATTAATTTTTTAATTAATTATTTGCAATTAAAATTACGGAATTTATTTTTTCTATATCTCAACAAATTAAAGTTTTTATTTTTTTTTATCAATAAATTGCTCCCTAAATGCTCTGTCACAATCCACAATTGCTCCAGTAAGTAAAAAAAACTGTAATTTGTAGAGATATAGAAAAAATAAATTCCGTAATTTTAATTGCAAATAATTAAGTAATTACTAAAGCAATTGCGGATTCTTATGGAGCAATTTTTTTATCTATGAATAAAAAAAACTATTACTATTCCACGCTAACATAATTTCGATCATTGTTTTAGGTTCTCTTGCGTATATAAAGACCCCCCATTATTAATTTTTTTGCACGATAGAACGATTTTGCTTAGCTACCGCGTTTGTTGCCTGATCAGTATGTTGTGTTTACTGAAGCAGAACGGTAAGTAATTTACTTACCGTTCTAGAACGGTTATTAAAATGTCAAAAGTGATTTGTCTAATGTCTAATACGGAAAAATATTTCTATCGTGCAAAAAACGTTATAAACATCACGAACGTTAGACAAAAAGTGGAGTCGTCGCTCCGCTACGCTCCATTTTTCTCCAAACAATTGTCTTCGATCGGTAAAATGTCCTTACCGTTCTTGATACTTAGTATACTATTAAATATATTCGATATGTACAGATAACGATCAGTTACCGTTTTGAAACAAAGTTCCTTATCGCGCGTTGCGAAGGAGACTAGACGGAAAAAATTCAGACGAAAAGTTGTCACGACACTTTTAAGGTGTGGCGTGCGCATGTTTCTTTCTCTCTCTCTCTCTCTCTCTCTCTCTCTCTCTCTTAGATAGATAGATAGGTAGATCTTTATTTAAATAGGATACCCTAATATACATAAATATTAATAAAAGTACACTTCAAAAGACACTAATTTAAATTAAAAAGAAAATACTGTAGAAAAAAAATAAGTACCTATAAATATCATTTAAAAAGTTACAAAATTTAAAATTCATTCATACAATAAAAAAATACCAATAGCATAACATGTATTATAAATTTTTTATTACCATATTAAAATTATTAAAAAATTACAAGAATTCAAAAGAAAGCATAAACACAATAAAAACACCAATATAATAACATAGACTATAAATTCTTAATGTGTTCTTTAAGCAACTTTTTAAAATTATTGAGAGTAGTACATGTTTTTATAGATGCAGGTATCTGATTAAACGTGTGGAAGCCTTTAAAAAAGAGTGAATTCATCGTACTTTTGTATAAAATTCTAGGTATATGTATGTCATCTAAACTTCTGGTATTGTATGTCCCTTGACACTTCTCACTTTTTTTTATTATATGTATAAATAAAGAAATACCTATTTCAAGAGATTCAATTTGTGTGACCTATTTAAAAAAATAGATTTCGTAAATTAAAATCGGGTGATAATTTTAATATTCTCGGGGAAAAGCATAACATGTTTTGGAAACTTTAAAAATAAGCTACTTATGACCTTCAAGTTACCATAACAATTTCATTAAAAAATATTTATGTATTTATAAGATATTCAACCTTACTTTTATTTGTTGTCCTTTTATAAGGTTGATGACACACCTGAATTTACGATAAATTATGATTTTTGTATGTTACAATATAATTTGGTCTCCAAAGATAAGGTCACGAAATTTCAAGAGATAATTTGTAATTTGGTCTCCATGGCTGATATGTATAAATTCCGTACAGGTTATTTCGTCCCCGCAATCAAGTAGGTATATGCTTTCGGTTCAAAGAAGAAATAAAATCAAAACATGAAAATAGCCAAAAGGTTTTAATTTCAACTGTATATGACATGCACTTATAAATAATTTTTACAGAAATGGAAATTTCAAAATTTTATACACTTAACTGAAATACATGTTAAAAAATGAGTTCTACCTACTTCAGAGTTTTTGTATTTTTCTATAAGGTTTTCAATAAATTTTTGACGATTTCTAGTTTTAGGGTCTCTTACATTATGTTTCAAATGAAGACTTTGCAACTTGATATAAGTTTCGATTTGGAATTCAGTTAATTTCTCAATATATGTAATTATGTTTGGATGTTCTTTGTAAAACGAATCGTTAAAAGTTCTGTGAAATGCTTCGCAAGAATTTATTGTTCGTGTGAGATCAGACAAATTTTTGTCCCAAATCGCCTTTCCTCCGATCTTGATCTCGAGACCGGCAGTTCCACTTTAGATGACCTTCTCGTCCACAGTTGAAACATTTTGGCCGCCCCTTCCTGTCATTGGTTGGCAAGAGTTTCTTCAAGGTGTCCAAAACTTTTATCCCTAATAAGGTTTGATTTAGATCAACTTTTTCCTCTTCCGTCACCATCCTTACATTATGGACGTTGCGATATTGGCGGGAGGCATTTTTCGCAGCTTTAGCCTCCAGAGCATAAACAAGAACATCCTTCAATGTTTGGTAACGTCCCAGTCTCAACGCTTGTTGCATGCCCGTGTCCTTTACACCATCGATGAAACTGCTCACAAACAGCTGATGGCTGAATTCTTCCGGTGCATCTGGATAGGCAAATCTAACAATAAATATATACATATGCTCTTCTAGTGGTTTCACTCCTCTAAAGAGTAAAGGTATTTCTTAAGAGGTACAAAAAAAAAACAACAGATCATAGTCGTCAAAGTATAAGTTCTTTCAATACAAAATCCTTAAATACGAGAAAATAATACAAGTGAAAAATTAAAGGACAAACAATATAAAACCTTGAAATTCATTAGATTAATAAAAATTCCAAAATAATAAAAATTTACAAAAGTTATTCAGGGTGTTAAAAAAAATTGTCACAAAATGAAATTGGTAAGCAAAAAAGTGTTAATAAACATATTTCCGCTAATTTTGGAGAGACGGACCATTTTGGGTTCAAAACAATTTTTTAAAGTGTACAAAAAACAATTATCTATATTTATTAACAAACAACCAACTTATAATCAAATAAGATGTTCAAAGTGCACTCCCTTCATTTTAATGAAGCTACGACATCTCCGCCGCAGGGACTGTCGAACTCTTTCCAAAATACCTTCATTGGCTAGGATTCGATGACATCCCTGCTCTACTCTTTGCTGCTGCTCCTCAAAGTTATTCACAGGAGTGGCGTATACGAATTTTTTTAAATGTCCCCAAAGAAAAATATCAAGAGAGTTTAAATCAGACAATCTTGCAGGCCATGGTATATACAGGTAAGTCCCTTCCTATCCATCTTTCTCCAAAAGGATTCATCTAAATGCTCTTACGGCAATTAAAAAATGGGCTGGGGCACCATTATAACGTTTATTCATTCATTTTCATATAGCTACAAAAATAAGTAAAGAAAAAGTTTTTCCAATAGCAATCTTGAGAAAGTACATAGTGCATAGAACAATAAATAAGTTAACAATAATTTCATCATATTATAGTATGTATATAAAAAAAAGAGAAAAACTAGATCAAAAGATAGATATGGCTGAAAGAACAAACAATAGGCACCCATTTATGAGCTCTGAAGGTTGCGCATGGGCGAATTTTGTGTAATGCTGGAACTAATCCTCCTAAATTGGTTCTGCTGATCTGTAAAAAGAATGTCTGCAATAAAAGTGGGGTCCTCAGCATCATTTCTTAGAAATCAGCGGCAAAACTTCAAACGTGCCTGATGCATGCATGATATTCTCCGCAAACTAGTTTCTGGATTCTCCTCTACTCGTGCCTACATTGCTTCTTCTGTCTCAGGGGTGGACACCGACCTTGGTCTCCCAGAATTAAGGGACTGTTTCCCAAATGTACTTGTATCACGCAACCTTTGGTGCACTCTTCCAAACACACGAACTGAAGGCATGTGGCTAGCCATTAGGGAAATCGTCTACCGTACATGAAGTGGATATCAGTTGATTCAATATTACTGTAAACAGGCATAGCAAAAATTTGTAAAATAATAGCTACCAATAATATCTAGATAAAACATCGGTCGAATTTGATAAGAAATGCAATTTTTTGAAAATGGAAATATGCTACAAAAACACAAACCGTTAATTTTCGGACGTATGTTTATTAAGACTTTTCTGCATATTTTTAGCCATACTACCACCCATTTTATTTTGTGATAGTTTTTTTTAGCACCATGTATAATAATAACAATTGTTTAAAATATAGATTCTATTTCTAACGATCGTTATCAGTAGAATCAATTTTAAATTTATTTGCTTTTAACATTGTTTTCTCCCTAATTTATTTTGCGATAGATAGGTATTATCCATAGTTTCATGACAAAAAGTAAAAGGTTACCAAGCCTATTTTGTTAATAATTTAGTTCCTTTTATTTGCTGAAACCCCAAGAAGTAGGTACTTACTACTACAACTATGGTTTCGGCTTTGGCTAAATATCTACCAGAGATTATTTTTTTAAATTGCCTTTTAATGCTGATTTGGTCGTTCTTATCGAATAGTCAATCCAGATTTGTCGTGAAAGTCCATACTGAAGTTTGGGTAATATTTGTGCATTTTGTACTTGGCGCTTATTCTTCGATTTCAAGGAAACTGGAGAGAAAACTCTCGATTAAGTTTTAATTCATATAATTACATGATTTTGAAATTTGTTGAAAACGTTTTATGTTATATATTGCAGAGAGAGCGAGAGAAATCATTTATATTTTGTTTTAGGATTGCCAATCCAAAATGCGAATTGTACCTGAAATAAAAGATAGTTACGCTATAAATTCAGGAGTATTTTACTTACTAGGAATAGTAATCGCAGTCCCATTTAGTTTTTATATTAATTCTATGGACGTAAGTAAAAATAACTATGCTGCAACTGTTATATAATAGTTTATTAGAAAAGGAGAGTGCGTAAAGTTATAATACTTTATCTGCGCTTTGGTTATAATTAGAAAAAGATAAAATAGAAGTTTGTCTCTTTAATATATATTAAATTATCTTAAAAAAATAAGAACATAAAAGAAGTTAGTAAAAAGTGTATAAAATATTTTTTCCAGATATTTAACTCCGCGGTCGGAGCTATTATCTGATAGCTCCACTACCTCTTTTATACCAATAGCTCAAAATTTTACATTTTTATCTTGTAACTTGTAACAGAAATTAGAAATATTAAAGTAACAAGGTGAGATCGCGCTCCAGGATCTTTTCCAGTTTGTAACGTAAATAGTCCGATAAATGGAGATTTTAAATAGCCATGAAATTTGGAAAGGCTAACTTTTTGGTCAAATATGTATTTTTAGGCGTAGATTAAGAATCAATAGTTAAAAATTGCAAAATGTTGTAGGAAGGGTGGTAAACAAATTAAAAACCACCCCAAAAACAGGTTTTAGGGAATTTTCTCAAAAACTATAACAGTTAGAAAAAAATGTTTCAAATAAAATCGATAGATCATGAGTTGATCTATAAATTTGTCTTTAATCATTTTTTTCGAATTCGCGATAGGAAACGAGATATTTTAATCTAAAAATATAATTTATAAAAGAATTTTTCGCATGCGCGAATAAAATCGTCAAAGGGGGTGGTGACTAAGTAAGTGTTATGTAATGCGCAGGTCTTGTCATCACGGCTTGCTCCATTTACATTTGCATAAAATTTAACTGATGCTGTTAATAAATTTCAAATTATTTGAAGATACGTTTTTTGAGTTTGTGAAGTAGTGTTTATTCTATTTATTTGAACCAGGGACGGATCGTGAATTTGTGGGGCCCTGGGCTGAAACTACTTGGGGGCCTATCTAAATACTTAACTGATAGTCATTTTTTTAACAAACTGTTTTGTTTAGTAATGTAGATAAGTGTAAAGAAAAAAATAGGACAATAAAATAATTTTATTTATTTAATATGACCTAGTGTTAGTGTCTACAAAAATAGCAACTGTTCAACATTGTTGAAAAAAAAATTGACAAATAATGGGTAGTTATGTTTAAATATCAATTACACAGCAATCTTTCTGCATTTTTGTGATGCAAATTCCTTTATTTGTTCATCACATTGTAAATCTTTCGTTAAATCACAATTTATGGAAAGAACTGATAAATGATTCAGTCGATGGTTTGACATTGTTGCCATATAAGTATTTATTTTCTATATATGACATCCTGGAGAAAGAGCGCTCCGCTTCACAGCTAGTGATCGGCAAAGTTAATTTTTTTTAATTGTATACCAATTTGGAAAAACATCAACGAGTTTTTTTTCATAGATAAGCATAAATTTTTTATTGCAAGAGGTGTAAGACTCTGGCTTAGACTGAAGTAAGTAGGATTTTGATTGAACTAAATGTTCGTCGACATCATCTTAGTCCAGGGAAGTTAGGAAAAATAGCGGAAAAATTTACATCCAGCAGATATCGAAATGCGGTTTTTTGTACTGTGTTCAGGAAGGTCCCAGGAAAAAAGTCTACAACGTCTGGTTTGGCGCATTTTTGAAAAATGCCTTCTGGGCCGGAAAATGCATTTTCCAATTACATCATTCCTTGCAACATTATAGGAACGACTGGACACCCAGAAAAATCGCTTGATAATCGTTACTCGGGGGTTTTTGGGGCTGCCGAACTCGATTCTGGCATTAGAATTACACAGGGGTGGCTCTGTGGGGGTGCGCAGGCGGTGAATTGGGGGAGAAATGGCAGCGTACATAAAAATCACTTTAAACCCGTTACTCGCGGGTTTTCGGGGATGACGAATTCAATTCTGGCATTGTAATTACTAGGGGACGGCTCTGCGGTGGTATCCGGAGGTACATTCTGGGGGAGAAACTGCATAGTCCATGAAAATCGCTTCAAAGTTATTACTTGGGGGTTTTCGGGGATGCCAAATTCAATTCTAGCATTAAATTTCTGCGCGGTTGCTCGGCGTACCCTCTGAGTGAATGCGTGGGGGGTGGATTGAGGGAGAAATGGTAGGTGCCTGAAAATCACTACAAACTCGTTACTCGATGGTTGTCGGTGATGCCGATTTCAATTCCGGCATTAGACTTCTGCGGGGGTGCTCGGGGTTTGGCGCTGTGAAAAATGGTAAAGGAGAAAGTGAAAAATCACAAATTATAAAAACAGTACTTGTTTCAAATAACAAATAAGAGTTTTCATTAATGTTGAATTATTCATTATAAACTTAGATACTAAACATCTTGTTCAAACTCTTATTCTTCTGCATCTTCTCCCCCTTCTTTATCTTCTTCTTCGTCACTATTTTTGGCCCCGTTGCAGAAATATTTAAGCAAACACATGGATCATTTAATAGATCATGGGCTTCGTCTAGCTCTGGCTCTTTACGTCCTTACTTCCAAAGCTATCGAGCAAAAATGTATGCTGAAGCCACTGATTCTAACAAAGTCGATCTTGCACGCATAATCCCGACTGCCAATGCGTTTACCGAGCATTATAACCGAGTCTATTTCCAAGTACAGGCTTGGTATGGTTCACAAGGTCAAGACGAGACCTTAGATCCGTTGGAATGGGGGTGGGAATTGGTGGATGTAGAGCTCAGTCCTGTCACCATGACCCAGACAGCTGGTCCTGGGGATATTTTAAGCAAAATTTCTTGTTCTTGTGAAACCAACTGTGGCACTACGAGGTGCGGGTGCCGCCGAAGTGGGTTGGAGTGCTCACTTGCATGCAAGCATTGCAATGGCATTTGCTCAAACCAAAAAGGCACATCTAACGGGGCCGAGAATAGTGACGAGGCAGAAGATAAAGAAGGAGGAGAAGATGCAGAAGAATAAGAGTTTGAACAAAATGTTTAGTATCTAAGTTTATAATGAATAATTCAACATTAATATAAACTCTTATTTGTTATTAGAATTAAATACTATTTTTATAATTTGTTATTTTTCACTTTCTCCTTTACCATTTCCCACAGCACAAATCCTTAAGTAGATCCGCCCCTGATTTGTACACCGTTCCTGTGTTGAGTATAAAATTATAAAAATGAATACAGTGAAAACATGTACACTTTGCGATCTGCTTCTTATAAACAATAGCGATGAAATTACCATAGTTAAAACAAAAGGGTTAAATTCATGAATAAAAAAAAACAGATTAAAAAACGACAATAAATATATATTGTGGTAAAACAACGAATCGTTTGAATTTCATACTGGTACGTATAATAATCTATTACATCTATTAAATTTTCCAAAATTTTCATTTTCTTATTATATATTTATATTTTTAATTTAAAATTCATATTAACTTGGAATCGACCTCCCGAGTATTAGTCTGGTTCACATGTACTTTTTTTTGTGAAAATTTTAAATTTTCAGCCCTGTCCAAAAATTACGACCAAGATGTCATTCGATTCGTATTTTTACCTTAAATGTTTAAGGAAAGGTTTGAAAACGCGCTGATAAAAATTTCAAAAGTTATAAACAATTAAGTGAAAAAAAAATGGAACTTTAGTTTTTTTTGAAAATCTCTGAAAATTTTCAAAGTCTTGGAAATTTGAAAAAAGATTTAAAAAGATCAATAAATTTGCGTAAAAAAAGTCCTGCTCCCGAAACTGTATCTCAATTATTTATAATTTTTAGAGAGCCCTGAAAATATAGCCAAAAACGGGTAGTCTGGCTTCCGCGCGCATTCTGTCACTCCGACATAAAAACAAAAAAAAAATATTTAAACATATTAAATAGGAATATTAAGGAATGAAAAAATTCATTTAATGTTGGGATACATCAATAAACAATAATCAGCAGTCAAAATATTTTTATCTCAATTTTAAAGTTAATTATAAATTTGTTAATTATTAACTTTTTCTTAATTGAAAGTTAAAATAAAAACCCCTATAATTATTTCCTTTGGTGAAGTTTATTTTTAATAGGCAAAAAAAAAGATTACCGTTGCCAAAATAAAAAAATGTTATTTTCTATTTTTTTATTAACAATTGAAAATTATAATTTTATAAAAAATACATAACAATTTTTTTTCATTTTTATTGTTTTAATGTCTCATGGCTAAGAACTACTTAATAATATTTTTTTTTATTTTTTACGTCTATTGTTAATAAATTTATTATAAATAAATACATTGTTTATAAGAATTTTTTTTTGCATTATGTTAATTGAAAAAAATAATAATTTAATAAAATGGTTTCCTAAAAAATTTTTTTTTGTTGCTAAAAAAGGCGTATAGTTTTTAAGTAATGATAAATATGAAATATAAAAACACTTTTAGATAAAAAAATTGATTTTTTAAATCAGATATTAATACGGTTCTCAAAATTTGCAATTGAATGGTATATATAGATATATAAATTTTTATAATATTAATAAAGGGTAAAACTCTTATAAAATAATAAAATTTTTTTTCAATTACGAATTACTTCTGATCGAGAAGGAATATTAGAATGATATTTTTTTTCATTAAATAATTAGGTAAATTTCTAATAAAATCGTCCTGAATCATATTTGTTGTATCTCTTACCGTTAATGAGATATTAATTGTTAAAAATAAAATCGTACGGTACCGAGCTCAATTTTTAAAAATATTTATCAATGAAAAAAAAATATACGCGCGGAGCAACAACGAACATCGCAAAAAAAAGAATAAGCAATAGAATGTACTAGGGACGAAAAAATATAGTGGGGACATTCGACTGCCGACTTAGTCGCCTCCCCTTTCGACGATTTTATTCGCGCATGCGTAACATTTTTTTATACATTATAATTTTTAGATTAAAATATCTCGTTTCCTATCGCGAATTCGAAAAAAATGATTAAAGACAAATTTATAGATCAACTAATGATCTATCGATTTTATTTAAAACATTTTTTTCTAACTGTTATAGTTTTCGAGAAAATTCCCAAAAACCTGTTTTTGGTGTGGTTTTTAATTTTTTTACCACCCTTCCTACAACATTTTGCAATTTTTAACTATTGATTCTTAATCTACGCCTAAAAATACATATTTGACCAAAAAGTTAGCCTTTCCAAATTTCATGGCTATTTAAAATCTCCATTTATCGGACTAAAATTAGAAATAGAAAGCAACGTTCCTGATATACTGTAATTTTTAGCTGTACTATTTTACTATTATCGGCGTAGCTAAAAGTTCTTATCTTTTTGTTTATAAATAATTGTAATATAGCAAATTTTTTCTTATTGTAGTTTTGGATGTATAAATTTACGCCTCCTAGTGGTCCACCTAGACCACATCCTCCTGGGCCAGGTCCACCTAAACCAGGTCCACCTAAGCCAGGTCCACCTAGACCAGATCCACCTAGACCAGATCCACGTGGACCACCTTTTATCATTGTAATTGAAAACTCTGTTCAACCCGGACTACCTGGCCCACAACAGATAAAATTTGAACCAAATAATATACTACTTAATGAAAAATACTCTACAAAAAAATCTAAAAAGGACTTTGGAAAATATTTCAACGATTCTACACCACCAGACGAAAGAACACCGATTCAAACTAATTTTACGTCTAGTTTTAATATCACGAACAAAGTAGCATTACTTGGTGCATTACTAATTTGTTTATTTTTATCACACAAACTGCCACCACCCGAAGAAAGATTGAAAGGATGTTTGATAGCACTTTGTGTGACATTTTCTTTAAATATCCTTTTAACACAAATCGACCCAAAACAAAGTAAGCAATTTGAATACTTGTGCAACTTTTTGAAACAATTAATTTTAAATTTTTTACAGTGATATCTTTGTTTTTTGGTATTACTCTTTTACTCTCAACAATTTTAAACTGTAAGTACCAATTTATTAATTTTTTACTTATAAATTTATTAACACTTTATTCCTTTTCACTCAAGAATATTAAATCATTTTTCGATATATATATATATATATATATATATATATATATATATGGATTTTTCTTCGTGGCTCATGTCTATCAGTGGAATTTTGGAACGTGATCTACCATTTGTAGATTGGTTGTCTAGGTTAAGTATTTTTTTATCGAGATATTTCTGTTCAGTTATTCTTTCTGAAATCGCTTGTAAATGTCTAGTTTCTTGGATCAAATTCGAGCCGCAAAATACACTATTCTTGTATTTTAGTCCGTTACTGGGCAACCAACTTTTCCGTACTGTACGGGAATATTTTTTCCGTACCTGTGTACGGGAATGATCCATAAAACGTATATAAGCAAATTCATAGTTTGCGCCTTGATTTTATATGGCAATAAATTTAAAACTACATTAGTAGGTAGTAGTGTTTTAGTAACTCTGGAGGCGTTTTGCACCTCTGGACATCATCGTCACTGTCCATTTTAAATATAATTTAAAATATTTTAAGCAATATGTAACTAACCGAACTGACAGTTTTGTGACACTAATCAACAATGATAAACAAACAATGTCAACGAAACAGTTTCATATAAAATAAGATGATATCAAAAACAGATATGCATTCATAAAACTTTCTTAATTTACGATTATATTTAATGCGATTTCAGAAAAAATAGTATGTGTATCTCGTAGTAAAAGCACATTCCCGGACTCTCAATGTTTGTTAGCCTCGGCTTAACGCCTCTGCCAACAATTTACATTGTCGTCCGGGAATTTATCGCTTTTCCTACTAGATAAGTACACAATATACTATTTGTTTGTATTGGTTTGTTGTTATGAAGATTATGTTGTCATTGAATTTAAAAAAAAGATGTCATTAAAAAAGTACAATACAAAAATGTAGAATTTGAATAAAAATAGTAAGAAGTTTTTGAAATTTAAATAAAAAAAAATAGATGATAAGAAGAGTTAACTGTAGAAGAAAAACATATAAAGAACTAAATAGACCACAGACAACAGAGGAATCCAGAGAGTGTATAGAGCAGCAGAAAGAAGGAGCCAACAGGAATAGAAAAGCAGAGAGGCCACAGTTGGAAAGTGTTAAGCGGGATTTACATTACGAAACTAGTGTCATGCATGATAAATTTAGTTTCTTGAAACTAATTGTAGCACATATGAAACTACTTTCGTTGAAAATTTACTGTCATGAAATCATCAGTATTGCGTAGATAATGGCCCTGTCAATATCAGAGCTGCACCACACGTTTACCTCTGCACAGGCGCTGTCGCGACACTAGTTTCGCGTCGCATTTAACATCATGAAATTAGTTGCATGACATTTGTTTCAGTTTCACTAAAAATATGCGCATAGCACGAAACTACTTCAGTGTCACAAAAGTAATGCATGCATTGTAAAACTGAACGTTTACACGTGAAATTACTGGTGAAATTAGTTTTATCAAACTAATTTCAAGCCACTAGTTTCGTAATGTAAATCCCGCTTTAGAGAGCAGAAAGAAGAAGCTTACAGGTATAGAAAAAGAGTTGACCAGAAAGGCAATAGGAAAGTAGAACAACAGAAAAAGGAGTGGAGTAGGAAGAAGAGAAAGAAAAGAATATTTTTTTATATTTATATTTTTTTGTTACGACAAACAATTTATAAATTACAGAATCCACGACCAGTAATTGTATTGATAGAAAAGGTGTTCCCCAAGGAAGGTCCTTAACAATGTACATATAATAAAGTTAATACGATTTTGATCCCTTAGGAATATTTGAAGAGTTTCCAATTTATTTTACATTTTTCGCAAATCCTCAGCAAAACGTCAAAAAACGAGAGAAAGGAGGCGCTTCATATATGTTCCTTACAAATTACTTATAATTTTTACTTTAAACATCAAAATGAATCGTAG
The DNA here is from genome assembly GCA_964028335.1 of Altica lythri. NCBI lineage: Eukaryota > Metazoa > Arthropoda > Insecta > Coleoptera > Chrysomelidae > Altica > Altica lythri. The sequence goes on from OZ034807.1 coordinate 54,210,117, forward strand.
CTTTGTATATGAAGAAGAATATGACCATAATTCACAGTACAAATTTACAGAGTATTTTTTTTTTCAGTTTGTGTAGGATTGGCAACAGCAACTCTTTACGAATTAATGTCGAAATTTCCCCCAACGTATTATGCATCAATACAGTCCGGTGGAACTGTATGTGCAGTGGTCTCAGGTGTTGTTCAAGTAAGTCTGATTCCTGCGAACTTAAGACCTAATATGGGAGGAATAGTATATTTTACAACTGGTACAATAATTTTGATAGCCACAACGGTATATTATTGTTTTAAAGTAAAGGATTCTAAATATTTTATATACAAAATAAGCCAAAGTGAGCAACACAGAAAATATTCAAGAATTCAATCTTCTTTTTGGTTGAGTAAGAAGGCGATGTCACATTTAATATACAAAATAAAATGGTATTATGCTACATTAATTTTTACTGAAGGGGCTTCTCATATTGTGTACCCGGGATTGATGGTTTTGGTTGCACCTGCTAATCTGGATGAAGGAGATAAAATTTGGAAATGTAAGTATTAATTCCCAAATACTGCAAAACTTTAATAATGAATTAACACAGACATAGAAATCCAAACATCTCGTAAAAATGAGTTAATTTGTATAACATTTGCTCTACATGTTTATTATACGAGTTGGGAGATATTCACCCGCACTAAGAGGGCGGACCCAAATTGGACAAATTTGTCGAAATTTAGGTCAAAATTGGGTGCTTTTTAGGTATTATTTAGGTGCGCAAAACAAAAGTTAGGTGCATTAACCTTTTTTGGAATATTCACGAAAAACCAAAGGACCGCCAGTCTTTGAAAACCTAGCAGACCTTTAATAAAAAAAAAAACAAAAACTAGGGTTGTATAGTTGTTCCAAAGTCAATGTAAAATTTTTTGCCCTTTGTCGGATTTTTAATGCCTTTGATAGCAATGCCGACCATTGGCGTGGAATTAAATAAAAAGGGTTCATAAATTTTTATTAATTTTTGTTATAAATTTCAAAAGAAAAACGGTTTTTGTATATTTGTACATTTTATATCAATTTGAAAATTGTCAAATAACAAATTAATTCTTTCAAATTGAAACTTGTTAATTTTAGTTATTAATAAGAACATTTGGCTCATTATTTTAATAGTACATAACTCATATTTTTATAACAATTGTCTACAAATAATACTCATTTTGTCAGACAATCTTAAAAGATTGTCTGTCCAGCAAGGACCACGAGGAAGTACGAGCCTTCCTTGCCTGGAAAGGAAAGGGTTGGGTATGTTAGTAAGAATATAAAATTAGTTTGTTTTTGAAAACAAGTTTTCAAGATACATCACGATAGTTGTAAAGGAAATTGGTAAGAATGACTAACAAGAATTGTCAGAGTCTTCTGAAGTAGAATCGTTCCCAGGTTAAATAACTAATGGTGCTATTGGCGGTAAAACAGGATATTCCTTTTCTATTTTTATAACATGTGCTTCGCAATTTTTCCATACATCGCTATTAATGCCACTGATTACCTGTCGAATATTATCAAGAACAACTGCGCTTAAGGTTGGTGACTGATTATATTTTCGTAAACGTTTCTTTACAGTACTCCAAATCATTTCGATTGGATTAAAAATACAGTATGGAGGTAAACGTAAAAGGGTATGACCATGTCTGCTGCAAATGGTGTCAATGACGTATTCATTTTTAAAATTCTGACTTTTGAACATTCTTATTAATTCCTTTTTTACTGGAACCTTTTTAGGAACATTGATATTTTTGATTGCCATAAATCTTAAAATTTCATTCTTTTTTGTGTTCTTATTAGGTATTTTGTTTAATATGCGGAAATGATACGACGCATTGTCCATAACAATTACTGAATTGTAAGAAAACCCAATAGATAGTGTTGAATTTCGATTCATAAATAAATAAATAAACGAAAAACTAAAAGAAAGTGCAAAATTAAAAAAAAAAATGCGAAAAAAATAAAGTCAAAAAATACCTTTCTAAATCAAATAATATAACGCCACCGTAAGGTGGCGCAGTTATTATCTTATATATTTAAACGAGAAATTCTTACTATATTAAGTACTATCAAGTCCGCCGTAATATATATCTAACATAAAAAATCAATAAAAATCACTCACGCAATTTTCCTCTTTGATGTTTCGTTTGATGTACCACCGCGCTTAGTAAAAGCCGTCGGCATTACTTTACATTAATATCAAAGGGATGTGAACCGACTTTGAAATGGCAAACTATATACACAATGTTGCCATTACTCAAAAATGTCTTTAAGTATAAGTAATATATACAAAATTGATATCATAAGAAGTGAAAACTGTTTAAATATGAAGAACCTAGTTAATTAATTTAAGTATATATTTTTTAAGAATATTTTTATATTATCTTTCTAAGATTAATTGAGGAACAATTGAATAGTAAAGTAGAGAGAACATTTTCAAAATATATAAACTTAGGAATTTTAGAAAATATACCTAGATTCGAAAGTCGGTTCCTCTGTTGGGGTTAGAAGGCGTGGTTGTCTTTTTACATTAATATTAGTTAAACTATATAATCTTTAAATTAAGTGCTTATTAAGTACTTTTTTATAATTCACGTTCACAAAGTTTCTATTTCGACACTAAAAACAGTATCGAAATAGATTCATTGTAACACTGTTTTTGGTAACTTTTTGTTTTACACAATTGGTTGCACTGCACTGATTTTCAACGAAAGAGTTCAGGTAGTAAATGAAGAAGTATGTTGTAGTAAATTATTAACTACATTATCAGCGTTATTGCTAAATTCGGAATATTTTATACAAATTTGACAAACATTCTAATTTAAAATCATTAAAACTGACAAGTGTCAAAACTGTCAAGATTGCCAACATAAATAAATATTTCGAAAAACACTCATTTTACTTTTTTTTATACTTTTAAAAGTTCATTATAAAAAATAGTATGTAACACTCGAGTTACAATGACGGTTTGTAGTACTCGTTCTTTGCGAAACTCACCGCTTCGCGGTTCGTTTCACAAACTGAACTCGTACTACGAAACCTCTGTCATTGTAACACTTGTATTACCATATACTATTGTATAATCTTTAATTTAAGTGCTTATTAAGTGCTTTCTAAAATCCGAAAGATAAAATTAAAAATTTAAAAATTAAACGTATTAAAATTGAATATATTGATTGAGTATGGCAAAACGTCACATTTCCTCTTACACTTTGAACCAAAATGTACATCGGCAGTTTAAGAACAGTTAGAAATTGGTAAAATTTTCTTGTCCCCTTAATAATTTTAATGGATAATTCTCAAGGTCGCGACTAAAAATTTTTTTTATTTTTTTTCTGCTACGACCACTGAGCTGAGACTTGCAACCGGTCACTTCCGGAAATGATGATTAACACTTTCAATGCGGAAAGCGCACATATGCGGCTTTGCTATGTCAAGCTATATGCGGAGGGCGCGCTTGAGCGTCCTGGGTCTTATAGGTTTAAATGAATTAATACAATATCTCGCACTCATCACAAGGTTTTAAAATTTTGGCCGCATATTTCTAAGTATGTAATAAAGATTTCTACATTGTTCGTTTCTTAAATAAGTACACCGCTCCTAGATGGCGTAGGTGTGCATGTAGTTTACAGGTAGTTTACAAAATACTAAAGTTTCAAACCTAACATTTATTTCTACTCTGTGCTAATTAGTTGTGTTTTATTTGTGCTTTGTGCAATTTTTTTGTGTTTTTTCGTTAAAATAGATGATATAAATTAACCAGGACCCTCAGGGTATACCGCATATAAACAATAAAACTTCGAAATGTGCGGAGAGCGCTCATGTGCGTCTTACAAAAAATACATGAAATACTCACCAATCAATGACTGATTATGATCAAGGCACCGTTATGTAAGAAATAAGGAAGCTTTTGATATGATTAAGATTAAATAAAAATTCCGCATATTGCGAATCCAATTATATTTCTAACGCAGTGAAAGTGTTAATATAAAATTCTTTTTTTTAGATATTTAAGTGCTCATTAAGTGCAATAGTTTCACGAGCAAAATAAACTGCTAATGAGCAATTGAACTGAAAATACTTGGCCAAAGTTTTCTTGCGTCTCAACGAAGAGTGTCAATCTGCACTTTTTAAGCACATAAAGAACATTAAAATTTTCTTGTAATTCTCTTACTTATTAATTCTCTCGTCCGAAATGGAATATTTGTTTTTTAACTGGGACCGCTTAGCTGAGACTTGTTACCGGTCACTTCCAAAAATGATGATTATTATAAAAAACTTTTTGTCAGAGATTTAAGTGCTCATTAAGGGAAACAGACTCAACAGCAGAACAATCCGCTAATGAGCACAGTCAACTAGAAATTCTTAGCCAAAGTCTTCAACCAAGTGTGTCATTCTGCACTTTCTAAGCACTTAAAAACCGGTAAAAATACCTACGAAATAATCCCATAAAATTATAGAAGTAATTTCCATATTTTTCTTTGCGCATAGTTCCGATAATTAACCAACTTTCATCTTGACTCATAATTATTTCTCTGCCGTTTTTTATCTCTACCTACTGAAGCGCACCTACCTGAAGGGTCTAGGACTAAGACAACTCGCCGTCGCCGAGTGGCGGTCGCCGATTGGCCGTAGGGACAACTGGACGTAGGGATAACTCGCCGTAGAAACAACTGGCCGCCGATATATGTTTTCTAATTTTTTATTTAAAAAAAAAATCATTTTGTATAGTTTGGGCATTAAATCTGATAACATGAAGTTGTCTCTTAATAATAAGACGGAATACTTTTTGGATATGAAATATCAAACTACATATATATTCTTGAAAGCACAAAAAATAGTCTAACTAATAACATATTTAAACAAAAGGCTTAGGGTTTTCAAAGAAAATAGAAAAAAATTAGAAACTATTGTATATTTAGCCAAATTTTCAAAAAAAGATGTTCTCTGATTTAATCCTATTTTTTGTCTTAACAGAAAATGTAAAGTGTAGGAAAGTTTGGTTAAGCAATAAATTGTTAGTTATTTATTTCTATTTGGGTCAGAAAATCTCATTTTGTCGGACCGGGCCAGAAAATTATTGTGATAGTCCGGTAATAGTATTATACGTTACAAGGTCGGTAGGTGACTTATTACAGTACGAGTTAGTTTACGGATGAGGCGACGTAGGAGCAGAGTCTGAAAATAAAAACGAGTACTGTAATAACACCTAACGACCATGTATTGTATCATATTAGAAAGTTTTTATATTTTCGCCGTGTTCTTTATCTCTGTGTCATTCCGTGGAATTTTGTAATCGAATTTAAACCTATTTCCCGACTACCTAGAGCTCTGAAATTTTCAGGATAGCTAAGAACTGGATGACAATGCATGTTTCAAGTGTGTTTAGTCATATATAGACACAATTTCAAGAAATTCAAAATTTTATATGGTAAAATAGAAAGTTTTTTATTTTTGTCGTGATCTTGGTCTCTTTGTCATTCCGGATGGAATTTTGTAATCGAATTAAAACCTATTTTCCAACCACCTAGAGCTCTGAATTTTTCAGGATTGCTAAGAACTGGATGATAATGCATGTTTCAGGTGTATTTAGGCATATACATAGAGATCATGACATATTATCATTTTGAAAGACTTCATATAAGCTTGCGGTGGCCTATTTGGATAAACGGTTGAAGCGGTTGATTGTGACAATTCTGTTGGGTTATCGTAATAGGATCGATCTCGCGAGAGAGAAGATTTTTTTCTTTTTTGTTTGTTCTTACATGTGAAAACAGTAATTATTATTTTAACTGGTAATAAAATAAACTGTTTTAGACAGTTTGTAGATACAACTACCCTTGATTTTGTTAACAAGGAAACAATCTTCTCTATGATCAATCACAGCGTTGTATGACTTAATATTTTTGCAATATCAGGGATGCTGTGCATTGTTGAGATGACACTAGTAATGTGACCTATAAATCAGTAAAAAACTTTCTATTGTAACGAGCGAGACTCCCTTAGTACGCCCCTGTCGCCCTGACAGCACTGTAAGTAAACAACTAATTCTCGAAACGGAATAATCGAGAGACTTCCTTCGATCATACGCGCGCCGACAAGACTTTCTGGAAGTGGTGAACAGGTATATAAGCTGAGAGCTGCGAACCACGAGGAAGTTTACAGCGACAGTCTAAATATTTGAGCGATCTACGAGCTGCGAAGTGCAAATAAATAAGTGAATATAAATCGGAGTTAATTGTTGAACATAAATTAGTGTGTAGTGTGTTATAGTTAATTTAGTTATTTAGTTATAATTCGTTTAGTTTGTAGTGTGTGTAAATAAATTAGACATTTTCGTTCAGCAGTGATTTTATTTGAACCCCTTGAACGTAACACTATTATAAAAAGTTCTTTTTTCTACAACCGTGCGTAAAGTATTACCTTTACGCACGGTTTAAGGTTCGTAAAGTTTAACTTTTTTTCACTAGTGAAAAAAAAGCTTTTTTTTGACTAGTGAAAAAAAGTAAAATAAGCACTGTTTTGTATAAGATTATGCGAATAATCTTACGTGTCTTATTAGCCGAGATTGTAAGGTGTTAACCTTCTATCCAGATGACTCGGGTTCAATTCCGGGTAAGGAAATTTTTTTTTTATTATTTAATTGTGTAAATTTGTGTAATAAATATTTTGTTATCTAAAATATGTCTTAAATATAATATTTTTTTTTGCAGTAAAGCGTAAAAAAAATCAGGCCTATACTTGTATTTCTTGTAAAAAAATTCGGTTGTAGAAAAAATATTGTATGCAACTCGTGCGTAAATGTTCCTTTTTTGACTCATGTGATTGTCGCATTCGCCTGCGGCTCATGCGACAATATTCACATTCGTCAAAAAAGTTCACTTTACGCACTAGTTGCATAAATAACTATTTATAAATTGTGCTTATTTTATATCATCCGGTTTTTATAAATTAATAAATTCATAAAATTTTTAAAAATATTTCGTGACTTGACTTGTTACTCAAATTACCATAACTGTCAGTTACTGTCAAATATTTTAAAAATTTTGTATTACCTAATTGTTAATTCGTGTTTTAAATTAAATTAACATAAAAAGTAAGTAATTAATTATTTTATTTTAATTTTATAGTCATTATTGTGTTTTTAAATGTCAAAAATTAAAATTAATTGTATTCCCTTAAGCAATCAGAGCAGAGTTGCTCTGCAACACATTACAGTACATGATACAATAATGTTTTACTTGCCTGCGCCGAATTGATAATAGGGAAGTTTATTTACTGGACAGAATGAAATAATAGTATTATACGTTACAAGGTCGGTAGGTGACTTATTACAGTACGAGTTAGTTTACGGACGAGGCGACGTAGGGGCCGAGTCTGGAAATAAAAACGAGTAGGCAATTTGGTAACATCAGACGATAAATTGCAACAAGCAGATTCTCCTTACGCATTTTTTTTTAAACTCATGAGATGATAAAGGATTTAATTTATCAATCTGTATTTTATTCAGTAGAAAAAAGACCTCAAAGACCATTGGATCTTTCTGAAAATGAGCTAGAACCAGACGTTAGAAGTTATTGGAACATCAGCCTGAATCACATATTGATCTCAGATGTTATGTCGTGCAATAGATGGGAAAAAATAAAAGGTTGTTACATTTTGCGAATAATAACGATGCTACTGCTGCTGGTAATCCTGGTCATGATAAACTTTTCAAAATTCAACCGTTACTAAGTAAACTAAGGGATCAGTTACTCAAAATCCCGAAGGAGGAGTTTTTAGCCATAGATGAGCAAATGATTCCCACAAAAGCTCGTTTGTCCATAAAGCATTTAATCCGCAAAAAAAACATAAATGGGGATATAAGGCTTTTGTTCTTAGTGTATCATCGGATTTTCCTGCTATTACGAAATAATTTTTTTGGTCCTCCGTCCAGAAACAATACTATTAATTACTTCAAAATCGTCCGAAAAATGACATTTTCCGGCCTAGGCCGGCAAAGTAGCTTTTAGATTATCTAAAGAGATGGCGCTATGAGTCATCAAAAATACATAATGAATAATACAAATTTTAATTAAATTTATTCAAAAACAGCGTATCTATACATATAATAAAACTGTAGAAATGTATGTGTTTGTGCGCGCATCACATGAAAACTACTGATCCTATTCGAATGCGGTTTTCAAAGACGTATTTGTCTTCTTTCAACTTAACATCTGGTGTATAAAACTTTCTCTCCCCCCACCCCTTTAACGGGGTGAGGAAAGAAATTTTTATACAAAAATCAACACGCCACGCAAACGACGTCGCAGGTACATCGAAATAGAACCCAAAAATGTGGTTAGATTTTTTTGTCTGTCTGTCTGTCTGTATGTTTGTGCGCGCATCACATGAAAACTACTGATCCGATTCGAATGCGGTTTTCACAGATGTATTTGTCTTCTTTCAACTTAACATCTGGTGTATAAAAATTTCTCTCCCATTCCTTAAATGGGGTGGGGTAAGAAATTTTTATACAACAATCACACGCCACGCGAACGACGTTGCGAGTACAACTAGTATTATACTAAACTAATAACTTTTTCTAAAGGTAAGCAGGATTCTTATTTGCATTTAATTTCTCTCACAACTTTTATTTTAAATTTGACATTTATGTCAATTTACAACTACTTATCATTCGATAATGAAAATACATATCTCGATTTTATTTTTGCTCATTGAACTAAAATTAAAAGTTCATTGTCTCTGCTATTTTTATATAAAATTAGTAGATATTAATGTTAATATCTTCAATATAACAATTTTTACTGTGTTGCTTATTAGCAAAGTATTCGTATGTATAAAAATTAAGGATCTTGAAATCGATTATCAGAAAATCATTCCTTATTACTAATTCTTTTAATCGTGCAATAGATGTCAATAAACATCTAATCTTGTATGTCATAAAGTAAAAAGTTTTTGAACTTTTGAAAATATTAAAAATTAGTCGGACCAAAAAATAGTGTGTGTTACACGTCCGGGAAATGTTTTGCAAGTGCTCGTATTGTTTCGCCTCGGTGCTACGCACCTTGGCTACACAACTTTACTCGCTCTTGCAAAATGTCATTTTCCGTCCTTGTGTCTCCGTCCAGAAACAATACTATTAATTACTTCAAAATCGTCCGGAAAATGACATTTTCCGGCCTAGGCCGGCAAAGTAGCTTCAAGATTATCTAAAGAGATGACGCTATGAGTCATCAAAAAAAATACATAATGAATAATACAAATTTTAATTAAATTTATTTAAAAACAGCGTATAATATACTAAACTAATAACTTTTTCTAAAGGTAACCAGGATTCTAATTTACATTTAATTTCTCTCACAACTTTTATTTTAAATTTGACATTTATGTCAATTTACAACTATTTTTACTGTGTTGCTTATTAGAAAAGTATTCGTATGTATAAAAATTAAGGATCTTGAAATCGACTATCAGAAAATCATTCCTTATTACTAATTCATCGTGCAATAGATGTCATCTAATCTTGTATCTTGTATGTCATAAAGTAAAAAGTTTTTGAACTTTTGAAAATATTAAAAATTAGTTGGACCAAAAAATAGTGTGTGTTACACGTCCGGAAAATGTTTTGCAAGTGCTCGTTTTGTTTCGCCTCGGTGCTACGCACCTCGGCTACACAACTTTACTCGCTCTTGCAAAATGTCATTATCCGTCCTTGTGTCACAAATAACTATTGTTGGAAGCCTAACTAATGTTTTACCCAATGGTTTTCCTGATCTGGGTGTGAGTTCAAACGTGGTTCTTCGGCTAACACAAACAGTATTAAGACATATAAATCACTTTTTTTAATAATTGGTTCAATAGTGTTCCATCGCAAATTTATCTAACAAGACGTATATTACCACTAGGAACAGTTAAAATAAACATAGTGCCGAACAGTAACATGCCAAAAGAGGCTGAACTAAAAAAGAGAGGAAGAGGCTAGGATGAAGATAGTCGCCACAATTGATGGTACACGAATATCTGTTGTTACAAGGTACGACAACAAATTATTAAACATTTTATCCACATATGCTGGAAGTATGGCAACAGTGGAGATTAAACGATTTTCCAAAAAGGAATAAGACACATATAACGGTTCCATGTCCAAAAGCTGTGACGATTTACAACAAGTATATGGGTGGAATAGATCAATAGAACGATAGGATCATACTTAGATCCAAAAAATATTATGTAGAGGTACGTATATTTTTCCATATTATTGATTTGATGACTGTCAATGCATGGATTTTTTGGAAAAAAAGTGACAATGAGCGTAATGATGATTTAGCTTTGGTAGATTTCAAAATGGCAATAGCAGAGTATTTGCACAAAGTAAATAAAACTGGTTTTACTAGAAAAAGGAGTCTTCCGAGTGGGGATATGGAAAATTTACAAAAAACGAAAAGAAGGTGTCCACCTTCCGATTTTCCAATGCCAGATGTTCGCACAGATGGATATAGTCATCTTCTCTTGTGGTGCACTGAAAGCCAAAGATGCAAATATCCATGTGGTGAAAAAAGTTTTATAAAATGCGAGAAATTTCATGTTTTTCTTTGCTTAAACAAAGACAGAAATTTTTCTTATTATTTTAGGGGAAAAAATAGTAAATGTATTTTTTATAATTTTAATGGTTTAATATTATTTTAGAGCATAGTGTGCCATATATGACACATACAAAAAAAATATATAAAAAACTAATAAAGTAGCATTTTTTTAATATTTTTAACGTATTCTGGAGGTCAACTTTACCATTGATTCTTTTATAAAAAACAAAAAAATTATGCAGTAAGGATTTAAGATATTATAAATCACTCATTTGCAAAACATGGAGAACATGTTTTTGACTGAGTTAGAAGTTTTGAATTTTTTCATACCATCCAGCTCCAAAAAATCGACTTGAGCAATGTACAGGATGATTATTGTGGAACCAGCAATAAACTCTGGCATGCCACTGAAGGTTACTGAAGGATTATAGTCTTACCATTCCAACCGATTCAACTTGCGCAGACCTGCGACTAGAAGTTACCTGTTTTTCTAGTACGGGGACCGTGTCTGGAATCTGAGAATGGGCGCTTGATGTTTCGAGATCGACTAAAGCCGGATATATAAACGATCGGCTGACCACAGATAGGGGAATCTTTACCAAGTTGTGTTATAGTTTTATAAATTATTTTGTGATCTAGTGATAGTTATTTGCTTAGTGTTTAATAGATTTTTGAAATTTATAAAGTATACAAACAAGAAAATGACATTAAGGATATTTTAAAATATTTTTCCAATTTTCTTGTACACTTTAAATTTCAAAAAGTCTTTGAGACATGTCTCAAAAATAATTAGTTTACTAAAAATTCTTTGTTCCGGTCTCTTATAAGAGAGGGAATAAAAAAAGATTAGAGTTTGATGTTTTAATTTTCGATTCGACAAATCTTCTCTTATTAACGTCATGTATACATGTACTTAAGGAGGAAGTGTTAACTATCACATCTGACATGAATTGAATATTATTATTATATCAGAAGAATTCGTGATAAAAGAGGTATATGGTGGCACGTGTTAGCTACAATGGACTCAAACCGTATAAAATTTAACGAATTATCGCTAAACGCAAAATGAAACCGAAACTACATCGGGAAAGTGTAAATGTTAATGGTGTTAACATAAATGACTGACCATGGACCACGACCCATAACGAGAGCCTCCAGTGAACACGACGCCCCCCACCAAACAAAATCCATGGACCACAAGAACAATATCCCTGACACTTACCAAGACTCCCAACACCGAAAGCAGACTATGGACCACAAAACACAACCCCTGATAAAAGCCTACGGTCAAGACGCCACCCTACCGCTAACACCCACACTACCTACACTTCCTGACTACCATGTCATCTCCCCGGGACGCCCGACCTATGGCTAAAAACATTAATGGAAAGGATTGCCGATCAATGATGAAGGTGACGATGGACCTCGAAACTCTGGGTAGTAGATTGTTCCGAAAATTAACGATATAACTAAATTTTATTATTCATTTAAATTTTTAAAACAAATTGCTTAACACAACTGGTTGTTTTTCTTGAATTATTACGATGATTATCCTTTTCTATGCATTCCTATTTAATACATCCTTTTAATGCAGAACAAATATTTAAGAAGAAGGGCTCTACATGTCTCAATCTGACTATCACACTTTGGTCATTTTTATAGAAATTCGGTACTTGTTTAGAATTGAGAGCAAGGCAACCGTAATTTACGCAAACAATGAATAAAATTAAATTAGTAAGTACCATTTCATATACCCCCAATATCTGAACACACATAGTGATAATTGTGTTTTTGGTAAAATTTTGTAGTACCTATATGATCAATAGAGTCATTACCAATATTAGGTTAACACTCAGTTAACCACCACCAATTTATGTTAACTCTCAGCAGTCTCAGTACACCTAAAATGGTAATAAGGCAAACCCTGAAACTGCATGTGTGAATCCGTACATTCACGTATCCACGGACCGGAATATGGTACTTTATTTGCCCTGTACTACTATTGTAAATAATAAAAAAGATATTACGTTAAGTAACGTAACTAAAATATTCGCGTATATACCTACTTATACGAGAACGGATTAACTTATATAAGGAAAACAGAAAATACGTTAATGATTATGACAAAAAGTAACATCAAAGATAAATGAAATGACTTCAAAATGGTCTCTCTCCTGTAAAAGTTTGAAAATTAGATACATTATAAAATAATACTGTAAACAATTCATCGAATTTAACTCTTCTACTTCATAACTTCTATATATGGGCGTAGACAGCCATGGGCTGATGGGCAGCAATCTAGACTCTGGACAAATGCCAATTTGTTAATCATTTAAATTAGCTGTTTATATCTATCTATAGATAGTACTTTTAGGTACAGTAAGTAAACAATTACATATAGACATTGTAACGAGTTGAACATAAATATTGGTACGCCAATGGAGGTCTCTAGAACTTTCTATCCCTCCGATTAGAACAGATTTGACGTGGGAAGGAAGTTTCCAGATCGCACCCATGATGAGAAAGAATGCTTCAAGAAGTCTAAAGCTAATACACGATAGAGATAGAGGACAGTCTTCTACCAATTGCCTATTTACATAAATTAAAATATAAATTCTACAGTCTCTTAAGATAGTTATTTGTTTATAAATCTTAAATAATTCGAACCCAGTGGATTTTTTGATTCGTTATAACATACAGAGAACCGCTAAGACCAGTTCTACTCATGATGAAGCGAAGCCACGTCTTGATACGCTGTAATATATTAGAAAAGCTCTTTAAAGTATAGGTCGGGGCAGTAACAGCAAGCGCAGTTCTGAATCCTTTATCAGTTCTTTCTTTCAGAACATTCAATGCCATATTTTTTATCTTCCCACAAGTGGTACCACAGTTTAGCTTTGGTGTGGAATATACCAACCACTTAAGTTATAAAACTCGTGAAAGGCCTCTATTTTTTCCAAAATTTTTTCGAATGTCATTTGCAACATGTTATATGGTTAAAATGAGATCGAAGAATTTGCCGGTAAATTGTTCTTCTCCGAGAAAGGCTTTCTCACTGACATAATTAGTAAGTCTAGGTAGGGAATAATTAACGATTGATTCCAAAACTGGACAGGACTATCTGCAGCAGGATTTGTACGCTGCGTCTGTCTTTTCTCGATACGTGGCATTGTAAAATCAACTTCTGGAGCGTCAGCATTTTCACGATGTTTTTTAATGTGCCGATGATTCTTTTAATGTGATTCGCACACTGGAGCAAGTCAACGCCTTTTGAGTGTAACACATTTACGACCGATTGAAGCAGTGTGTAATTTCAGAGACAGAAAATTCTGAATTTATAACAGTGCAGTAATATTTATTTCTTTCTTTCGGAAATGTCACAAGGACCGTGGTCATTTGGATGTAATTTTCTTTGAAAATAGCAATGCACTTACATTTTTGCGATCAGCGCTGGTTTGGTTAGATACTGTACAGGTCAGAGACAGAGTGGGGTACATGCCACAGCATGCACCTATGCCTGTGCTTCTATATCAAAGTCTAAATAAAAAAACAACACCACTTAAGCTACAAAACGCACCACAAGAGCAGAAAATAAAGAAAAATAGAGTAACATGTAAAAATATCTTTACACTGTTTACAAAACTATAACAGGAGTAGAAGAGTCACAGTAAATTCGATCAAGTTATAAGGGTGTAATTTAGATAATCGGCACCTGAAGCCTGAAGTCCTGTTTTTATACTAGAATCGAATGACATTGTGCACTTGTTTACCTTAGTCCAAGAGCTAGTGAACCCTCCGATTAAAGGTATGACTGTTAAGGATAGAAATTTGTATAGTGATGAGTCATGCTAAGTACGATAGCCATCGGCTGGCAAGCATCAGCCCTGCACGTCATCAACCCCTATATTTTTGAAAGTATTGATACAATTAGAAAAAAAAACTTGTTGCTGTAAGCTTAAAATTTGTATAGGATTTTGTTTATTCATATTGAAGTTTGAAATAAAATTGACAGGCGTTTTCGATAAGCACAAGTACCTACTTGACAGGTGAACCGAAAGGTATGTTATATGTAAGGCAAAAAAAAAGACTTTATCTGTAAACATGAAATTTTTATATGTATTTGTGTAAGCCATTTCTAGTAAGTAGGTACAATGACAGGCGGTTCTGGTCAGCATAAGTCCTTGGCACACAGGGGGAAAGAACTCAGTGGTTGCGAGAGAGACAGTTTATCTATCCGTAAAATACCTGGTTCTGTAGGAAGATTTAAAACGAAAAATTTCGTTAGTTTTAACAGCGATTTATCTACGTGAGATTCTTTTGTAAAGTATTGTAGGTAGTATTACATTACATTTCGGTTCACCTGTCAAGTATTTGTGCTTATCGAAAACAAGTTACAGCAACAATTTTTTTTTCTAATTGTATCTACACTTTCAAAAATATAGGGGTTGATGACATGCAGGGCTGATGCTTGCCAGGCGATAGCTTTCGTACTCAGCCATGCTATAACTCATCACTATTCAAATTTCTAGCCTTACAGGCATATCTTTACTCGGAGGGTTCACTACTACTTGTGTTTTGTTGGTTTAGGAAGTACATAATACATAATATATATGTTTTGAAATTTGTTAGAGGTATTATTTTTTACGTTTCATTTTCCATTTATTTAACTTTATCTGTAGCTGTTGCAAATGATTTTGTAGACTTCTTATATTGAATCTGTTATTTTTTACACATATGAAACATTTGTTCAAAAAGTTTTTTTGATTCTTTTATTAGCACTTACTTATTTAACTTCATTCCCAATAAATATTGACTAGTATAGTTATTTTTGTTCTAGATTTGTATTTCGTCCCTGTTACTATCTTTTTGGGTTTTCCGATTTGCAATTTGATTGGCAGAGAAGTGGCTAGAATTATAAAAATTGTGAGTATAAAGAATATATAAACATACTTTTGTTGTTAAACTGGTTAGATTGTTGTCATTACACAGATTAATTCATTTTATTTTTAGCCTAAGAGTGGAATAGTTCTTTTTGTTATTGCTGCCTTAAGAATTTTTCTGATACCCCTCTTTATATTTTGCAATGTACAACCAAGGGATCATTTACCGGTCTTGTTTGAGGACCGCGTTTTTGTTTGTCTTGTAATAATATTGGGATTTTCTGAAGGGGTTCTGATGAATCTATCAGTTGTTGCCATACCAACGTAAGTATTCCACTCGATACTTTTAAATATGTAAAATAATAATAATAGTATATTTATTGCTGTACGAGTAAAGCCAACTGAGGATACGCAACGGAAAAGGCTCCTACTTAAATCAAAACTAAACGCAGGTAATTTATTTCAGGCAATTAACAGATATGCGATGCCTGTACTAACTTATTCATTTGGCATTCTTAAATGGACTACAACAGAGCTGGAAGAAGTTCAGAGGCTTACACAAACCCTGATGACAAAACACCGCTGTCACTATCCAAAATCATCAACGCTTCGAACGACATTGGCAAGAAATGAGGGAGGTAGAATAGAGGTTTGATTGATATAAACAAGCTTTATTATGGACAAACATGTAAGTTATGTGGGTTTTTCTACACGAAAGCTCAAACCTCAAGCCTCCATAACACCATTGCAAAGGAAGATAAAAATTATACCCCTCTTAATCTTACATTGCCTGAAGTAACGTTTAGAGTTAAAACCGATACTATTAAAAAGGAGGAATGGGCCCAGAAGGAATTAAATGGTCGACACTATCACGACCTTAATCAGCCTCATATTGACAAAGAGTCATCGAACAGGTGGCTCATCAGAAGCGAGCTCTTTCCTGAACCAGAAGGGTTTATGATGGCAATTCAAGACCAAGTGATCAATACGAATAACTATAAGAAATTTAATTTAAGGGAGTCAAACACCTAGACAGACAAATGCAGAAAATGCCATCAATTGTCAGAAACAATTCAACACATAATATCGGGTAAAAGCGTCTTGGCAAATACCGATTATCTCCATCGACATAATCAGGTCTGCATTATTATCCATCAAAGGTTAGCCAACAAATTTGGACTTATTAACACATACACCCCATACTATAAGTATCAACCTCAAAAGGTACTTGAAAATGACCACTTTAAACTCTACTACGACAGGTCCATTATCATCGACAGACAGGTGACGAATAACAGGCCTGATGTGGTGGTGGACAAAAGGAGTCACAGTTCTTTTAGTAGACATATTAAGTAAGTATCAGGAGAAAGTCAGTAAATATGCAGATCTAGCCTTCGAGATCCTACAAATGTGGCATGTAACTAAAGTCGAAGTAGTCCCAGTTATATTATCATCGACAGGACTTGTACCAAAGTCACTAGGAACTAACCTTTTAAAACTGGGACTGCACAGAAAAACCTACATCGACCTCCAGAAAGCGGCTATTCTAGACACTTGCCGCACCGTAAGACAATTTTTACAGAAGATATTATATTGGAGCCCAAACCCTTTGATAATTATTTCCGTGGTGGGTAAATGTTATCCAGTCATTTGACTGAGATAGTGTGTATTCGAATTTCCATAATAATAATAACATTATTTGAATTATTTAGTTAAAAATGAATTATTTAACTTATTAAATAATGTGCTGTAATACAGCATCATATGTAAAATGAGTTTTATAAATCGAGCGATCATTGCCTGGCCTATTAGTAAGTCTACCTACAAGTGTAATAAATAAATATTCTCAACCAAAATAGATATAAATTTGCAGTTATGGTTTTTTGACTGTGTGTTTTCTGTTTATTTAAATACTCATTTTTAATTTTTTTAATTGGAAAAAATAACAAATGAGGCACGTTAAATTCAATATATCTGAGAAATTTTATCAAAAATCCAAAATACAATATTTCCAAAAAAACAAAATGGTACAAATTTTCAGTTTTAATTTTTAAGTATGAACTTTTTGCCGATTCTGGAAAATTACACCAAAAATGCTGAATAGGTTATTTTAAAATATTACATATTTAATATTTTGATCTTTTTTTTTAAATGAATTTGTATTGATTTAATTTTTGAAAATTTAAAGAAAAAGCAAGTTAGTCATTTCGACATTTCATTTGATGTGGTAACAATGGTAACCAGATAATTTCCCACACGAAAATTACACACAGCATAATCCTTACAGTCATAAACGCCCACACGCAAAATACCCACACAGAAAAGGAAAATGCCCACATGGAAAAATGCTTACATGGAAAAATACCCACATAGAAAATTAGGCACATTTTTATAAAAATTGTCACTAAATGAATTTTTACTATCAGTCCCAGTAGTTCCGACCATAAAACAACTGGGTAACAACAAGTTAAAAGGGAGTTTTATTTTGGGATGGAGTATAGATTCAAACTGTCGCTTGTCTTGTCTTCACCCGCAAAGTATATGTAAATATAGACCGTCAGCCCATGGTATAAAAAATTGAACGATCCTTGATCGAATGCCCTTTGAAGATTCGACTAAAATAGATGTGCCAATTATGTTAAATTTGAAATGGAACTTGCATCCTGGTTCTATAGTTGCAAAATTCCGGAAAATGTTGAAACAAAATTATGATAAATTTTAACAAAAGTTGACCGTATGCTGAGGTAATGAGAAGAAAGTTAACGAAAAAATAATCCAGCGGAAAACGGTCGGCATATGTGTAGGGTGGTCCCAAAGGGATGTAATAAACCCTTGAAATTGCAGACAATTGTTATACCTTCTTTATGATAGCTGACTGAATGCTTTTAAGAGATTTTTATTATTTATGACGTACCTACCATATAGTTATGCCTAACGGCATACCAATCGGCTGGTTCCAAGTGGTTCCTAACCTCTAAAACATGTGTCGAAAATTTTTTATTCTATTTTATAACTCTTAACCGTAAAAAATCTACTTAAAATTAAAGTTTACATTATAAAATGACCACTTGCAAAAAGGCATACGGTTATCGTAGTTCCTCACCTCAGAAATGTATATGAAAGTTGCAAAAATTTGAAATGATTTTTCTATGATCACTGACCGTATGCCATTAAGTTTATCATTAGCCAATACTAAAATCTAATGTATAATGAAAGGGCATACGATTACCGTGGTTCTTAACCTCAAAAATTAAAATTGAAGTTGAATATTAATTTTCGACGATCGCTGACCGTATGCCATTATGTATATCATTAAATAATTGAAAAATTAAATACCCTGTCAAAGGGCATACGGTTTTAGTGGTTCGTTACCTCAAAAATTCGAATATTATTTGTCGAAGCTTGGTTGCGTCTAAAGGCGGCTACTCACTACGCGGGACATGCCAAGTTACCTGACTTGGCAAGTACTTGTCAAAGTGCAAGTAAATTGTACACACTACGTGTGTACGTGCAAGTGTCCATTTATTTCGGGAAATACAAGTAAATAGGCAAGTACTAGTTAAAAAATGAACGATTTAGCTGCATTTGTAACGATAAGTTGCGGTTTTCTTTTACCAAAAAATAGAAAAAAGAAGAGCAAACCAACACCACTTTTTTCACTGTTTTTTATTTTCCTTTTGCAGTTACGAAATGTGGCCATAAGAGAGTCCTTTTTCTTTTTTAATTCGTCAATGCTGCATTCCAAGTTACATTGTGCTGAAAACTCAATTTGAATTCGTTTCCAAGCATCATATACATCGTTTCTCACTTTATGTTGTTGATGTGATGGGTCCCAAATTATTGAT
This sequence comes from Altica lythri, assembly GCA_964028335.1. Lineage (NCBI taxonomy): Eukaryota > Metazoa > Arthropoda > Insecta > Coleoptera > Chrysomelidae > Altica > Altica lythri. The sequence continues at coordinate 54,229,443 of OZ034807.1, forward strand.
TCGTTCTGATAAATATCCAGAAACGTCAATGTAATTTCATTGCTCCACGCCATTTCAACTTTTAACCTAAAAACGCACACGCAACAACTACTAGTTACCGTCAAGCAAAGCACACGTAGTGAAGCGCAGATAAAACCAACTCGGAAATAATCGACTCGGCTCCTTTGACGTGGAACCGGTTTCCGACAACCGATGGGTAGTACAAGTAATTCTCCAAGTCCGTGCGAGTCGCCATACACACTACTCGCTACTTGCTAAGTACTTGGCAAGTTCCGAGTAGTGAGTAGCCGCCTTAATACATATACACAATCACTTCACATACACACTAGAGATGCTCGTTCGGAGTAATAGATATTTCAGCTGATAATTTTGGTATGGAACCACTAAAACCGTATGCCCTTTTGCAGGGTATTTAATTTTTCAATTATTTAATAATAGACATAATGGCATACGGTCAGCGATTGTCAAAAATTAATATTTAACTTCAATTTTAATTTTTGATGTTAGGGACCGCGATGAGCGTATGCCCTTTCATTATGCATTACATTTTAGTATTGTCTAATGATAAACTTATTGGCATACGGTCAGTGATCATCGAAAAGTCATTTAAAATTTTTACATCTTTTGATACGTATGCCACTACTTTAGGACCACTCGATCTGTATGCCAAAGCTACATATGATAGCATTGATTACAATTTATCATATTTGCTAATGGCATATAGTTAACGATCATAAAAAAGAATAAAAAAATTTCCACACATGTTTTAGGGGTTAGGAACCACTTGGAACCAGCCGATCGGTATGCCGTTAGCCGTTAGGCATAAGTATATGGTACGAGTTACAGGTCGGCGACCTTCGGGTGTATGATATACCAGACGCTGACTTTGCTAAACTAGCAAAGTATAGAATTATTAAATTACAAAGTCATCAATATTTTTTATATAAATTCTCAATCAATGTTAATTAAAATTAGTCTGATATAATTTTATATTTTGGTGCAATAACTCTGTTAGTTTGAAAATAAATTTTTAAAAAGTGTTTTGTGAAAATAAAACTCGTAATTGGCGCAGTCAGTAGGATAGTAGAAGAGTCTTTAAGGATCCTCGTCACTCTCAAGTGTTTATCTGCAATTCCAAGAACCAGTTCCAAGGGAAACTATCGTCGAAGTTCACCCCAGGAAAAGAAGATTAGTATTAGAAACCAGATACACGGAATGCATCTCAGCATCATCTGTATACTGTAAGAATTTAAGAATATTTTAAGAATTTTATGTCAGACTCCTCTAGTTCATCTGAAATAGAGCTAGATTTAGGATCTCCTGCACAAAGTATCGTAGATTTTTAACTTCAGTGCAGAGGAATTAGAATTAGTTAACAACTTCAGTGCATTGAGCATATCATTAGATTTAAATAGTACAATAAGCAGTGAATTAAATAATAGTAGAACAATGGCTCAACCTGTTATGCCACATTTTGACGTTAAAACTTTATGCATTTTACCAAGTTTCGATGGAAATCCTAATGAATTATATGATTTCATCAAAGTTTCAAGGCTTTTACTAAACCAATATTACGATCAAACCAATACAAATACGATGCAAAATACAATTTTACTTTATGGCATTCTAAGCAAATTAACTGGCATAGCTAAGGAAGTAATATCAATTTATGGCTGTAACGACTGGGACAGAATAAAAAATACATTGATTCAACATTTTGGAGATCAGAGAAATGAAAATTCGTTAACAAGAGATCTCGTTAACCTAAGACAAGGGTTGAACGATACTCCTATCCAGTTCTATGAAAAAGTTATGGGTTTGCTAAGCTGTATATCGAACTATGTTGAAGTGCATACACACAACGAAGAAATTAAAAATAGCAAGCTGCAATTCTTTAGACAACAAGCACTATCGACATTCCTAGCTGGACTTAAAGAACCCTTGGGCTCAACTATTAGAGCCATGAGACCAAATTCGTTAGCTAATGCAATTCAATTCATACAAGAAGAGAATAACATCAGATATCTTCAAAGAGGATTGAATCCACCACCATCTACATCAAGTCCAAAACCGAAAAACAATTTCCAAATCCCCAGCCAAGTTCAAAAACCGATAGCGTTTCAACCAAGAGCCGAATTTCAATCTACTCCATGGCATCAATGGCAACGATCAGCACAGAATCAGTCTGGTCCATATACAACGTTCAGACCACCCTTTCAAGGATTCCAGAGGCCTGCATTTAACCAACCCAGACCCATGTTTAACAACCCGAGATTTGAATCAAAACCACCGACCTACCGACCACAAAACCAACAAAGTGTTTGGCAACCAAAACCTGGACCGTCTCATCAACCCAAACCAACACCGATGAGCATAACGTCAACAGCTACATTCAGAAAACCACCCAATCCGAAGCCTCAACAAATTCCACCATCATTTACATTTGAAGAACTCTACAATATAGAACAGTCCAACGATGAATTTTACAATGAATCTTACGGAGAAGACCCCAGTTTTTATGATGGCGCTCAGTATGAACCACCTTATACAGAAACGCAATACGAAGAAGAACAAGAGGTAAATTTTCAAGAGGACACAAACACAACCAACGAAACATAGTCGAACTTCATTCCTTTCCAGATAAAAAAGAACTCCCCTTCATACAAATCTCCAATCCACCCCTTAAACTTCTGATAGACACTGGATCTACAAAATCATTTCTGAACCCCGAAATAGCCACAAAATTTTATCAATCCTTTATCCGAAAAGAACCATTTATCGTTACGTCCATTTTTCAAAATTATTCACACGACTATTGTGCTGAAATTCCTTTTTTTTCCGAATTCAATTCCAAAGAAAATCTTAAATCTTTTCAAATTTCACAAGACCTTTGATGGCCTCATAGGTCTCGATAATCTCAAGTTATTCAAAGCACGTCTAAATTTCCCCGAGTCAAATTTAATTCTAAAAAATTCTACAATCCCCATCCATTATTATGAAACAAATACAACCCAATTTTACTCTCTTCAATTGGAACCCAATTCAATCAAGTTCGACTACCCGTCAAAGAGAACCAAGGAACAATATTAATAAACAAACAAAAAATTCAAGGAGCCGAAATTCGAGAATGCTTAACTAATGCCTGTAATAATCTAGCCTGGACAGAAATTACGAATAATACCTCAGAACCACTCCAGATAGCACTGACAGAACCAGTAGAAAGCAAAGATTTCAATAGAGAAGATTTTTATTTATATTCTATGACTACACATCCCGAAGAAATATTAAAACATGAGATTGATCACCTATTAAGAACAGATCATCTTAGTACGGAAGAAGAAAATCAAATTAGTAAACTATGCAGAAAATACTCAGATGTCTTTCACCAACCCGATACACCATTAAGTTTTACGAATGAGATCAAACATCAGATAAAAACAAAAGACGAACTACCAGTATACACAAAATCGTACCGATATCCTTATATTCACAAAAAGGTAGTACAAAATCAGATAACAACGATGTTAGAACAAGGCATAATCAGACCAAGTCAATCTCCCTGGTCGTCACCTATATGGGTCGTAGCAAAAAAACCAGACGCCTCAGGAAAGATCAAATGGCGAATTGTAGTCGACTACAGAAAAGTCAACGAAAAAACGATAGATGATCGCTATCCAATTCCAAACATTAGCGACATATTAGATAAACTGGGTGGATGTCAATATTTTACCACTCTTGATCTTGCCAGTGGTTTTTATCAAATCGAAATGTCAGAAGAAGACATCCAGAAAACAGCATTTAACGTCGAAAATGGTCATTTCGAATTTGTCCGTATGCCATTCGGACTTAAAAATGCTCCAGCGACATTTCAAAGAGTGATGGATAGCATTCTAAAAGGACTACAAGGAGAAATATGCCTCGTATACATGGATGATATTATCGTATATTCCACATCCCTTCAGGAACATATCGTAAACCTTTCAAAAATATTCCAAAGACTAAGAGAAACAAGACTTAAAATACAAGTTGATAAATGTGAATTCTTAAAAAAGGAGGTAAATTTCCTAGGACATGTCGTTACTCCAGAAGGAATAAAACCAAATCCACAGAAGATTGAGGCAATTGTTAAATACCCTATTCCGAAAACAACGAAAGAAATTCGGGGATTCCTAGGTCTCCTCGGCTACTACCGAAAATTCATAAAAGATTTTGCCAAAATCACCAAACCTCTGACATCATGCTTAAAGAAAGATGCGAAGATAATACATACTCCAGAATTTTTGAAATGCGTAGAGACCTATAAAAATTTGCTTACTAATGAACCGTTACTACAATATCCGGACTTCACAAAGCCATTTAACCTCACCACCGATGCCAGCAACTTCGCAATCGGAGCTATACTTTCACAAGGACCTGTTGGAAGCGATAAACCAATAGCATACGCTTCTAGAACTTTGAATGAAACCGAAACAAAATATTCGACTATTGAGAAGGAAATGCTAGCAATCGTTTGGGCCACCAAATATTTCCGACCATACCTATTTGGACGAAAATTTAAAATCTTATCTGATCATCGACCTCTTCAGTATTTGTTTTCACTAAAAGATCCAAATTCTAAACTCGTAAGATGGAGATTACGCTTAGAAGAATTTGACTACGAGGTAATCTACAAAAAGGGAAAAATGAACACAAACGCAGATGCCCTCTCTAAAATAGAACTTCACACTAAAGAAATTAATCAAGAGAATAAGAATTTAGAAGCTATAGACATAGATGCAATATTAAAAGAAAAACCCAGTATAGATACATGGTCCATGTGCAATAATCCCGACGAAGAACAGATGTTAGACGATATTATTAAAGAGCTAGATAGAATAGAAACAACCCAGGAAGTAGAAAGAGATAACGACGATCAAACAAATCACACTGCTGTAGAAAACCCTATATTTGGCATACCAATAAGTGAAAAACCTCTAAATTACTACAATCAACAAGTCATATTTAAAACTGTAAATTACAACCCACGTCCACCAGCAACAATTCAGACCTTTCCGCAGAAACAAAGAATGCATGTGCAATTAGGAAGAAACAATTTAGAAAACGATACCATAAACTTTTTCAAAAACTATTTACATCCAAAGCGAAAATATGCATGCCAATTTGAAAACGACGAATTGTATTTTCAAATAAGCAACATAATCCGAAAAATATTTAAAAATAATGCATATGATTTGGTCAAATGCAATATAATATTAGAAGACATCAACTCCGTAGAAAAGCAAAAAGAAATCATAAAAAACTACCACGAAGGAAAAACCAATCATAGAGGGATCACAGAAACCGAAAATCAAATAAGAAAACGTTATTTTTGGCCGAACTTACGAAAGGATATAGAAGACATTATAAATTTCTGCGATATTTGCCAAGAAAATAAGTATGACCGAGCACCTCCAAAACCAAAATTCATGATTACACCAACACCATCTAAACCTCTCGAAATCGTCCACATAGATACATTCCAAGCCAATGGACAAAAGTTTTTAACCATCGTAGATGCTTTCTCCAAGTATGGCCAAGCATATCCTGTAGAAGGAGCCAATGCAATTAATATTTTAAACGCTTCATAACACACCATGGTTTACCATCAATGATAGTAGCAGACAGCGGTACAGAATTCAAGAATGGAGTAATACAGGACTTCGTTAACACACATAACATCTCAATCCACTACACAACTCCAGATAGTCCACAGGCTAATGGACTCATTGAAAGATTCCACTCAACACTAATTGAACACCTAAGAGTTGTCCGAAATACAAAGAAAAATCTATCAATTAAAGAAGAAATGTCTTATGCGATACTAGGGTATAACAAATCAATTCACTCTGTAACAAAATTAAAACCTATCGAAATTTTGAATGGACATCTAGACACAAAAGATCCTTTTGATATAGACATTGTTAGAACTCTAACAAATAATTATGTGGAACAACATCGGGAGAAGACAAAGCAAATCTACAAAGAAATTAATGAACATCTAATAGAAAATAAAGAAGCTGTGATAACAAAACGAAATAAGGAAAGACAAGTACCAATAACCTACAAACCAAATACAAAAGTATATGCTCGAAGAACCCTCAAGAGAAATAAATTATTACCCAGATTCTCGAACAAAATTGTTAATATTGATAACGTCGTTACTATCGATACACCCACCACCACTGTTCATAAGAAGAATATTAAAGGAAAGAAAAACACAGCTAATAAAGAACCTTGTCCACAGATTAATCCTAACGAAAGGGGAAGAGATTCAAATTCAAGACCTGAAGGACAATCCAGGCATTCTTCCGCTCAACCTGGGGCAAGCAAAAATTCAAATTAGTTCCCACGATTTCATCCACTGCCTCCCGCTAGAACCTATTGCACAAGAAATCGAAACAATAGAAAATCAATACAACGCCGTTACGGAAGCCATCGAAAAAAGCCTAAGTCACCCGTATCTTGTGAGTTTGGAAAACTTTGACCACGTTCTTCGTTAAAATTAAAAACCGTAAAAGAAAAATTTCTGACTATTTATCCTGTTGGTAGAACAAAAAGAGGTCTAATAAATGGTTTGGGCAGTATAATAAAATTAATATCCGGAAATTTAGATGAAGAAGACGCCGAAAGATATAATCAAGCTATCACATCCTTAAAAGAAAATCAAGAAAATATTATACATCAGATCGATAACCACATAAGTTTGAATCATAAAGTCATAGAAAATTTCAATCAATCAATAACTCTTCTTACACATAACCAAGAAAATATAGCAGAAGAAATAAAGGCGATCTATACAGAAACTAACAAATTCATTTTCGAATTCGACGACTACCTTCGAGTAAGAAATATCTTAGATCAACTAAATATAATTCTTCAGATTACCATCCAATTGCTGGACGACTTAGAAGAAGCCATTACATTTGCAAGAGTTAACACTATACACAATAGCTTAATAAAAAAAGAAGAACTTAAGTGGACTATAAAATCACTACTAAAAGACCATACTGAAGACCAGTTGATATACCCTAAAGAAGAAGATCTTGTAAAATACTACGATATCATAAAAGTCGATGCCTACCTCTCAAATTCTACTATAATATTCATCCTTTATTTTCCAATATTATCTCCAAAAATATTCACATACTTTCATTTATTCTCCATTCCAACACATAATTTATCTACGATTATTCCCGCTGCTCCATATCTTTTAAAAAACTCTGAATCATATCAATATTTGGATATTCCATGCAAGAAAATCAATATTAACTACATTTGCCAAAAAGAAACGATCTTGGAAAAAACTCAAACCAAGGATTGCATTAACCAGATCCTGGAAATTGGAAATCAGAACGCTATTTGCGAATATGTGCCAGTAGAGATAAATTCGTCCATAATACAACAAATATCCGACGCTCACTACGTCACAATATTTCCTGAACCAACAAAAATAATAACACATTGCTCGACTACCAAAATTTCTGTTATACAAGGAACATTTCTGATCAAGCTGCCACCAAACTGCGAATTCAAAACAACCAGCCAAAGATTTATAAAATCCAAGATTTCAACTCCAGAAGATCCACTAACGTTACCCAAAATCAGGACTATAATACGTGAGGGAATAGAGAAAATGAAGCCAGTAAAACTAGACAAAATCCCGCTGGATGAACTTCACAAACTTACCAGAGAAGATGAACATCTCCAACCTATAAAGTCAATCAAATGGGACCCGAGCAACAACCATTTCTGGATGACTCCAATATACATCGCTGCCACAATTCTGGTAACATTTCTATGTTTTAAGGCTAAAACAAAATGGTTAAGAAAATCAAGACCAGAAACACCCAAAGAAGAAGAAGCTGCCAAAGTTTTGTTCGTCCCGTACAAAACTTCCTCGGGGGATGGAGAAGTTACAGGACGGCGACCTTCCGGTGTATGATATACCAGACGCTGACTTTGCTAAACGAGCAAAGTATAGAATTATTAAATTACAAAGTCATCAATATTTTTTATATAAATTCTCAATCAATGTTAAATAAAATTAGTCTGATATAATTTTATATTTTTGTGCAATAACTCTGTTAGTTTGAAAATAAATTAAAAAAAAAATGTTTTGTGAAAATAAAACTCGTAATTTACGCCATAAATAATAAAAATCTCTTAGAGGCATACGGTCACCTATCATAAAGAAGGTATAACAATTGTCTGCAATTTCAAGGGTTTATTACATCCCTTAGGGACTACCCTACACGTATGCCGACCTTTTTCCGCTGGATTATTTTTTCGTTAACTTTCTTCTCATTACCTCGGCATAAGGTCAACTTTTGTTAAAATTTATCATAATTTTGTTTCAACATTTTCCGGAATTTTGCAACTATTGAACCAGGATGCAAGTTTCATTTCAAATTTAACATAATAATTGGCACATATATTCTAGTCAAATCTTCAAAGGGCATACGGTCAAGGATCGTTCAATTTTTTATACCATTGGCTGACGGTCTAATATGTTTCTTAATAAAAATTGCAGCATAAACTACAACTATTGAAGATCTTGCTAAAATCTGCTGATATAGAACATGAAAAATTATGGCGCCCCAATTATTTTCCCAACATACATAACAATGAAATCATCCCATTTTACAGATAAGTCATTCGTACATTTTTTTATAACACTCTAATTCCATCAGGAGAATAAACACCCTTGAGGACAACTTTTTTTAAACAAGTAATAATACTTTCGTAGAAATAAAAGTTTGTAAGAAAAATGTATAATAGTATTTACGTTATAATAATATCCCCAGTTTTCTACGTGTGCATTTTTCTAGGTGGGTACTTTTCCATATGGGCAGTTTTCCATGTGAGCATTTTTCGGTGTGTGCAATTTTCCGTGTGGGGATATTTCAGTGTGGGTATTTTGCGTGTGAGTGTTTATGGATGGTGGGATTATGCTGTGTGCAATTATCGTGTGGGGAATTATCTTGGAATCGGTAATAATATACGAAATATGAATTTCTCACCCAGAATGCAAGTGAATTTACAACGAATCTTACAACCTTATTTTCTATATTTATGTGCGTGGCTCATGTTGGCCGTAAACTCCAATTAGTCCATTAAGTTGGTTATTAATAATTGTTTATTGTTTCAGGATATTAGATAAAGATGATAGAGAAGCTGTCATGGTTTTAGTACCTCTTGTGTCTGCAATTACAGTTACATTAGCTTCTGGCTTAAGCATGTTTGTTACTAATTTGCTTTAATAATACCTACTTGATTTTTAAAATACAGTACAAACTTTATATTTTATATTTTTGATAAATTATATTTTAATATATTTATATTGGTGTTTTTGACTGTAGATTTAATAATTGTAAGTAAATTCGTGGAGCGGCAATCAAATTTTTTAGCCTCAAAACTATCAAAAAAGATTAGTTTATTTAATTTACTTAATTGGTTTAAACTCACTGGTGGGGAAATTATGTAGGATGTAGGAAACCATTAAACATACACTTATACATGGGATTGAAAACATTAATTTACTCAAAAATAGAAGGAACCTAAAGTTATACATTGCTAGCAAGGCCCCGTGGTTTCACCCGCGTAAATAACGATCGTCGAACTCGTAGACGGAAAATTTACCGAAAACAATTCACCGAAAATATTTCGCCGGAACATAGTTTACCGAAAGCACACTTCACCGAAATTTTCATAGAATTAAATTAGTATAAAATTAATTTATTTTAAAATATTATTATCATGAATAACAGAATAATTAGAAATGCTGTTAGCGTTTCACAGAAGACACCACGAGGAGGTCGGCTTTTTAGTCTTCCACTTTTTTTTTGTTTTTTTTTTTATTTTTAATTTTTTCTAGCTTTAGATTTAACTTTTTTGCTTTAATATTTCTAGTTTTCTTAATACTGTAAATTGAGTGCAACTACACGTAAGTACCTAATTTATCAAGTTATCTGCATCATATTGTAACGAGCGAAATGCCCCTAGTACGCCTCTGTCGCCCTGATAGCGCTAGGTAAACAACTGATTCCCGGAAGTCTAGTGACTACGCGTACGATCGAGAATAATTCCTTTCCTTCTACGCGCGACGAGAAACTGTTACCGAAGCACGTTCTGGAAGCAGTGGACAGGTATATAAGCGGAGAGCCACGACCCACGGGAAGTTGAAAAGTTAACAGCGGGAGTCTAAATATTCGAGCGATCTGCGAAGTGAAAATAAATAGTGAATATAAATCGAAGTTAATTGCTGTACATAAATTAGTGTGTTAGTTTAGTTATTTAGTTATAATTCGTTTAGTTTGTAGTGTGTAAATAAATTAGACATTTTCGTTCAGCAGTGATTTTATTTTGAACCCCTAGAACGTAACAATTGGTGTCAGGTGTGGGGTAAATTGAACTGCTGTGTTAATTTAAATTGTGGACTTCATTAGTGAATATTTTGTATGCCAGTTACGAGATCACAGACGAAGAAAATGGATCAGGCGACAATGGAATTTTTCAAGCAAGCTCTTGAACAAATGACCCAGAAAATGGAGAATAAAATAGAAGAAAACACCCAGAAAATGGAGAATAAAATGGAAGAAAATACTAGAAAAATAATGGATGAGAATACCCAGAAAATGGAGAAAAAAATGAAAGAAAATACTAGAAAGATAATGGATGAGAATACACAGAAAATGGAAGAAAACACTAAGGAAATGGAAGATAATTTGGGAGATAAATTAACATTAATTGAAAATGAGTTGAAGAATAATTACTCCAAACTGGAAAATGAGATTGGAAGCGTAAAAGACGAAATTGGAAGTGTAAAAGACGAGATGGGCAACGTGAACGATAAAATTGGAAAATTTGAAAATAGGGTTGGAAAAATTGAAGGCAGATTGGTTAATATGGAGGAAGAAATGCAGGTAAAATTGGAAGAACAGGTGAAAACCATGGAAGAGCGTTTGAGCAAGAACTTCAGCAAATATTGTTCTGTTAAGCTGGGAGAACGGGGTGAGCCAGGGCGAACAAAGATCAAACCTCCAACATTTGATGGCAAAACACCCTGGAGCACATATCAGAAACAATTTGAAGCAGCAGCCAACGCCAACTGCTGGGACGATGAAGAGAAAGCAACTGCCTTAATCGTTGCGTTAAGAGGAGACGCACTGAATATCCTTCAGACCATTCCTGTAAGTCAACAAGGTGATTATAAGACTCTGACAAGTAGACTGCAAATGAGATATGGTGATGCACATCTCCAACAAGTGTATCATGCACAAATCAAGAGTCGCCATCAGAAGAGTGCAGAAACCTTGCAGGAATTCGAAGCAGACATAGCAAGGTTGGTAAGGCTGGCCTATCCTTCAGCACCGGACAGCTTCCTAGAACAACTTGCTGTCCAGACCTTCGTCGATGGGTTGAGAGACACAGAGACTCAGCAGACGTTGCGGTTGGCCCGGCCCAAAACCTTAGATGACGCCCTGGCCCATGCACTAGAATTTGAAGCTGCTAAACAAGCTTCGCACAGAGGACAAAGCAAAGTGAGACAGCTTGATGATTCACCAGTCTGCGACGATAGAATTGAGGAAGTAATTCGCCGAGTTCTCCAGGAGAAACGTAATAGTGGACCAAGATGCTGGAACTGCGGCGAAAGAGGACACATTCGGCGTAACTGCAAGAAGCCGGTTAAACCACAACGCCAAGAACAGAAAAAACTAAAGCAGGTTGGCGAGAAGGGGCATAAACCGACCCGCCACGACAATGCCCCTGAAGTTATAATTCAGGCCATCTCTTCAAGTGTTTATGTCAACGGTAAAATTAATGAGAGGTCCGTAAAAATGTTAGTCGACACTGGCGCAACCCGAACTATAGTTAAGCCGAGTGTAGTTGAAGGAAATGGAAAAACCTTACCAGCGATGGTTCGTTTAAGGACTGCAACTGGAGAAGACGTGCCAACACATGGAAAGAAGAGGATCGTCATCAACATTGGGGACAGGTCTCTCGAACATGAGGTGCTGGTGGCAGATATCATGGAGGAAGTCATCTTGGGAATGGATGTCATTAAGGGTTATGGCTTCCAGATGGATATGAGAAACGATGTTCTGAGGATCGGAAGTCTGGAAATTCCATTCCTGGGATGTGAAGATATCACGACTCGAGTCTTACTCAGCGAAGATGTTCACCTACGTGGACAGGCGGAAACCACACTCCGAAATAGTTAAATATTTTGAGACTCCCGGTATACACCGTGTTGTTAATTTAACAATTAATAATTTAATAACAAAAATTAGCGAATAAATGCGGGAACGCGGCGACGATCGGGGCTTATCCGCCGCTCGAGAAGAAGGCGTTCAAGAGACGTACGCATCGATAGCAGTAGATATGCAAGGCCGGTTCGAGCGCAAAATCGATCATTTTTACATGTAAATCTCCATAAGAAAATCTAAGGTCCAACATGGTCATTTTTTGCTCGCAAGCTCGATCTGCGCATGCGTCAAATAGGAGAAGGTGAGAATGGCAGGTTAATGAATACATGATGTACTGTATGTTGCCTACGTTATAACAGGGGTTATGTGTGAGTATATCTGTGTATGGGAGCAGGTCTAGGTATGTGTGCGAATGTGTTATTGCAAGTGTTTCTACACTAAGTTGTAAGTTAGCTACATAAAAATACTATCGACAGGTCAGATGAGAGAATTTGAGAAAACGTTAACATTTCGAATGCGGTCTAATCTCTATACTAATATTATAAAGTGAAAAGATTTGTTTGTTTGTCTGTATTGCTATTTATACCTAAATATACCTAAACGTACCTAAACGATTCTGAAATCATCTGTAAGGGTTTATGAACCATTTGGATTGAAATTTTGTGTGGTTTCCTGGATGATTTAAAAATATAATTGAACCCGGTAGGTGACGTTGCTGTCGATATCTCAACTATTAAACGGCTTAGTATCCTCTGCGACAAAATATGATTATTAGTAGCTTGAATTTCAATGTGAAAATCACATAATTTTCAGAATTTAACTAAATGAAACGTCCCGTTAGTTTATGATTAATTAAAAAATATATACAAGGGTTGAGAAAAATAGGATACAATGAACAATAACCTTAATAATCACGTTAAAGTATTTAGGATCATAGGGTGTAAAATATAAAAAACTTTATTATAATTCATAATATATTACAGAAAAATTTTAAATGATTATAATTTTAAATATACATACTACAATAGGTGTCTTATATACATTTTTTTGTTTTTAGTCAAAAACATACAAAAATTTTAAAAACTTAATAACTAATCAACATCCATAGGTATAGGAATCAAATAGTGTCCCCAAGGCAGCGTTTCATAAGTTCCAACTATGAGATAGCGTTTATCATCCTCCGAACTTAACGCGATTTTTTCCTGTTTTATGGTGAAGACACTATGTTTTTCTGAGCGTATTAGATTCTGCTCAACAATTTTATGTTGCCAACTATCCAAACACTCCACATAATCTTCGTAGGTTATAAGAGTCTTCACGACACTAGCTTTAACTCCCTTTGCTTTTTTAGTTTTTCCTAAATTCGCCAGTATTTGTTTAATTTCATTTTCATCGTAATCTTCATTTTCTAACTTTTTTCGCATTTTTGAGATATCATTACTGGTAACTAATGTTTTAGTAGCATATAATTTAGATCTTAACCCAATAAAATCAGTCATTGGAACCCCATTATTTTCATCTTTCATCAAACCAAGAACTTTTTTATTAACCAGAGGAATTTCATACGAATTATTAGGAGGATAATCTGAAGTATCAAAATATTGTTGACAATCTTCTCTCATTACTTCATATGGATTTTTAGATAGTTCATAAATAACAGAATCCGTATCGCAATAAAGGGCAGAGCATCCATCACCAAATCTATTTTTCATATATCCATAATGAAAATCATAAATCGTAGTTTTAGCTAGATCTAGTACAGTTTGTCCAACATATATAGGTTTATTAAGCCATATCTGATCTTGTCTAAGTTCAATCGCAACTAAACTTTCGTTGAAAATTGTACAACTTTTAAACATTGGACTAGCTATTCTAGCTTCTGCACCATATCGGCCATCCCACTGTGTAATCAGCTTAACATTAATTCTCTTACGAATGTTTTCCATCGTTTTCCCAAAGACGGCGTTATTCATAAGTTTGAAAAGATTTTTCTCAAATTCAGTCTTTGAAGCCTTCCTTTGGTTGGTGTTAAGATCGATGTAAGACTTTAACCAAGGTGCTTGTTTAAATTTAAGTACTCGATGGACTTTTGTTAAAACCAAACCATATGATATAGCTTGCTTTAAGGCACGATAATGAATAACATAATTCTTCTTATGATGAAGGGTAGCCATCAACTTAGTTAATTCATCAAACGTCTTTGGTGGCTTCATTGTTTTAGGATTAATGTGCTCAGGACAAAATGGTATGTCTCGATGAAGGTCATGCAAGTGTTTAGGATATTCCAAGTCCACTTCAAATATGTATCCTTCAGGTGATTCATCCGGTACCGAAGTGACATCAAAATTATTAACGTCATCATCATCAACCCACTCAAAACCGCCATACGGGAGAGCTTGACTCATAGCCCAACCATACTGATTGTTGACATCAAAATACATTAGATATGTATCAGGTTTCGTTGGATCATAAGTCGACATATACTTATTGTTTGCATGAGCTCGCCGTTTCGAGCAAACTTGACTCAATCCCCCGCGAATTCCCCGTTCAATAAATAAATGCATATCCTGATCAGTTAAAAGTTCCAGTTCTTGTCCAGTGTACTTGAGCATCGCGTCCCACGTATATCCAGGCAGGGTGAAGTAGTGAGCGGGATCTAGTTTATAAGTTTTGATACAGCTGGTTCTAAAATGTTCGAAAACATCTGACAATAAAAGAATGTCTGTCTTCATATACAAATCTACATATTGACCTAATGTTGAGCAGTTGAAAGCTGACCAAACATCTTGAGCCCTTTTATAAAGTCTTCGGGGGCAAGGCTTATCATCTAATTTGTTATAAAAAGCATCTTGATGAGGTAAACAAGATTCACTAAAACGATCAAAATTATCCAGATAATCATAGGGTATAATTCCCTTTTTAGTTAATAGTTCAAACTGTTCATTGGGTAAATCGAGAAATTGTGATTTTAAGTTGGGAAATTCAGATAAATATGAAGAAAGTTTATCGAGGGAGGATGCCATAAATCGAAAGCTATCGATAAATCTGAACTGAATCTTAGAATTCCCAACATGTTTTGTGAATGAAATATATTTTTCTTTTGTGATGGGTAGAAGATCTATCTGGCCTTGCGTTTTATTAGCGATATCTGATATTATGAAATTAGAATCATATCCGCTCAAGTTATGAAATACTACGGGAATAGTATGTGAATCCTGATAATTAATGTTACATGCTTCATGAGAAGCACCTCGATAGTTATTTTCAGATATTAAGTGAAAATGATCACGGACTTTCGTTTCTCCAGGTAAGAAAGGCTTTTCACAAATGTGACAATGCTTGGCCGTTTGAAACTCCCTTTCCTGGTCATCGGTCATTTTTATAGGATATGGACAAAGAAATACTGTACTAACATCTTCAGCTAAATTATTCATTTCTTCTGCGAACCAAGTCATGCAATCTGTCCCACGATAGCTTTTATAGAAGGACAAAGAATCGTCGTAGGAACATTTAAAATAGTACCCCACTGCAGCAGGAATATGTTCTTGATATATATTCTTAACTGTACTGGGCTTAAGTATACTTTCTAAATCAGCATAAACCACAAAAGGAGCCAAAATCTTATTTTTAAAATTTTTGAATTTCAAAATATTCCTTCCTGGTTCAGGCATCTTAGTTGCGGTTTGATTGATTTTTAAGCAGTCAATAATATGTTTATTAAGTTTTTCTTCTGAATGATAATAATGTAGACATCTATCGCAAAAATATTTTCTATGGTTCTTCTGACTAAGTTGGGTAGACAATAATCGAGATAAATTCTTTATCCATACATAATGATAACGAACTGGTCCTTCAGCATCGTCATATCTATCTTGAATCATAAGTAAATTAACATGTTTATCTTTCTTATTTTTAGTTAGGTAAGTTGGAAGAGTTTCAAAATTTTTTCGATTTTTCTTTAAAATATATATATTGATGGAAAGATCATTCTGCTTCTCAAAGATGGGAACTTGTTTTATTGTCACAGGAAATTGAATTCCCTTCAATTTTAAAATTTTTGAGTAGTGGGGGTACTTTGAAATTCTTTGTGGATCTTTATTTGTAGGATATAACGCTGACGTCACCGCCCAAGCAAAACAAGCCTGATCTTCATTCTTCACATTAATACATGCTTCTTTTAAGGATATTTCATTCGGAAGCGGGATGTACGAACCAACCCTTTGTGGCGAAAATTTATTAATATTTACTCCTAAATTAACTATTGATTTTAAGGCCCATCCAGAATCTCTTTCTTGAAATTCTTCAAGCTCTCTAACAATCGGTTCAGCTACTTTTTTATCAAACCATTCATCAATGTTAGTATCACGATATATTGGGGAATTAGCAGTAGTGAAATATTTATATTCTTTAACAAACTTCTCACCATGAGCGATTTCAAATTCACCCCCGAAAGCAGTATTAACCTTAACGGCTTCATCGTTTTTAAGAGCATTTATTACCCGTCTTTTAAATATAGCCTTACAATCTTTAAGGAACAACACAGGATCTTTGTGTTTCAGGTTTGAAATGATTCCAGTTCTTATTCTAGAATTGAATGCAGATGATGAGTCATCCCAGTGAACTCGATGTTTTGCAGTCTGCTTGGTAGGTGTAAGCCCAGCTCCCCTCTTTTGAAACGCTTTTAGTTGGCTTCTCATAGTTTTTATATTTCTCAAGGTGGCTTCTAAACGATGTCTTTCCCCAGAGGTCTTAGCATATCTTAGAGCATTTTTTAACTTCTTGATAGCTCTAACACATTCTCGCAATCCATCTCCAACTTTTTGTTCATTATAGTTCGTTGATATTAGTCCAAGAATCGACGCAATATTAACAATTAATTCACCCAACATCTTATACCAAATTAAATTAAAGTAATTGTTAAAAACCGAACACTGGATTTCAATAACTAAGTAAGTAAAAATTGTAGTTATATTTTATTTTGAGAGTTCGATAACACCCAAAACAATTATGTTGCTCTTACTCACGTCTGATCACTAAGCCTGACTAGTTCAGAATGAATCAGGAAGAGTTTTGTTTTTAATTTTATGAATTCGAAAGTGGGCGGGGCTTAAAATTTTCAAAGAAAAAAAATGGAAAAGTAGTTTAAATATGATTAATTTAAAACAACTGTCCACAATTTTCAAAAAATTTACGAAAACACGGTTGATATCTAAATTCGGAATATACTAAAATTACTCTGCAAAATATAAAATTAATTTATAACATATTAAAGAAGGAACACAGGATCTCAAAAAATCGTCGTTATACTTTTATTTTTGGGAGGCCATAGGTGGTTCTTTAATAGCCGACAGGCGACAATTTTCCCTGATCATGTTTTATTTTAAACATACAAAAATACTATACGTACTTAACTCATTAGGTGACAACTCGTTTTGTAAGCGAGAATTACAGACACCCTGAGTTTATAGTACTTCTCCCACAGTGTGGTACCTGTCGTATTTCTGTGCGGAAAAAAGTCGACCACCCTTTTTATACCCGAAGGAACCTCCGATATCTTCTTACTAAATAATTTATAACCTTTAAAGGTCCCTCGAAATTCATAGGCACTACTCAGGAGGCTCGAGGTAAGTAAGTAAGATATCTAGACATTGATGATAAGAAACGTCAGCAGCTCCTTAGTAATACTTCACAAGAGGCCATGGGTGGTTCTTTAATAGCCGACAGGCGACAATTTTCCCTGATCATGTTTTATTTTAAACATACAAAAATACTATACGTACTTAACTCATTAGGTGACAACTCGTTTTGTAAGCGAGAATTACAGACACCCTGAGTTTATAGTACTTCTCCCACAGTGTGGTACCTGTCGTATTTCTGTGCGGAAAAAAGTCGACCACCCTTTTTATACCCGAAGGAACCTCCGATATCTTCTTACTACATAATTTATAACCTTTAAAGGTCCCTCGAAATTCATAGGCACTACTCAGGAGGCTCGAGGTAAGTAAGTAAGATATACGTTACATTTATCCAAAAAAAAAGTGTACTTTTGTTTATCACATTTGACATGGTGATCTGTCAAATCTGTATGCTTCCACATCAGTCCTAAAACAAACAAAAAAATATTAATTATACAAAAATTGTAACCCTAACCTAACCAGTTGATGTTTAGAAGAGACCTTTGCTGTTAATCGTTGAATATATTCTCAAAACTTATACAATAATATAAAATTATGATATCTAAAAACTACATGTAGAAATGGTATAGATCCTTTAAATTGATAACTGACCACAAAAGACGAAATTAACTAAAAATAATATCGAAATACAAAATAATATTTTAATAACACATAAGATTCTTTAGATTAACCAATTTTAATATCAAAAATCTAAATCAAATAACTAAAAAGTTACAAGGTTTTTTTTGAATTAACCCCAAATAGTAGGTTTCCAAAGATCCTTCCATAAATAATACTTTCAAACTAAAGAATGTATGTTGTAGGTATATGACAATTTTAAATGGATAATATATATATTTCTGTCATGTTTTTTATATTAATCTAATTTTATTTTTTTTCTACAAATCCACCGACATCACAGCAGGGATGAAACTTTTGTTTAATTTTTATTTAAATCAATACCTTAAACACTTAACATTGTTATAAAATAAATTTTTTTTTTGTTTCAATTCGCAAATAACTCTAATGACCAGTAATATTTCTACTCTTCAAACCTTTATATAATATAAATATCAAAAAATCACAACAGAAGGTCTAACACTTAAAATTACTAATAACTAATAAATACTTTGAATTTTTGAAATATATTTAAGATCCATAATACAAAGTCCAAAAAAAAGTAATACATTTTAATTCTTTCATATTGAAAAAAAACCAAAATTAATCAAAATTATTCAACTTACCAAAGTGAGAGAGCTCTGAACACTGCAACATAATACCACATACTAAAATAAAATTTTTATTTTATAGTTTAAATATAATTCTTCACAATTCAAGTCTGGACAAGTTAAAAGTGACGTCACCTTAATTAGATTTTCGCCTACACCGGAAACTCTTATCAACTAATTTTATTAAAAAACATGTATTTTTAAAACGTTATCACATCAAAAGTTATATAATTATCGGTGACATATAATAAATTATATTCACTATATTAAAAATAAAATAAAAAATACGAATTATATTTATTTGAACTTGTGTAAAAAATGAACTAGCGAAGAGATATTTTGAAGTAAATTATTGTAAAATGAGGTACATATCTAAAATTGCAATATTTAGATAAGCCTCTGATTTATGTGGAAAAGGAATTTGCTTTCTCATCAACTTTGTGAATATATACCGGTGGTATCGAAAGTAAGTGTCTCTTGTAGATTATTGTTATAATTTTATCTTATTATTCTGAATGATGCAATACTTTTTTAAAATTACGCAATATAACATGTCAACAGTTTAAAATACTCTTATTAGATAAAAAACTTAGTGGTTTTCGGTAATGGAACTTCCTCCCTCCTCCACCACAATTTTATTATATCTATTTGCGTGTTAGTCGACAGGTGCAGAGACAAGTTTGAACAAGTCTGAACAAGTCGAACCGATGGGTTGGAATAGAAAATATTAATGCGGTATATTAAACTTAAACAATAGCAAATTTTGGGGATTTTGTTAGTAAAAATGTTGTTTTATCGAGGCCAAATTTATGCATGTCACAGTTCTAAAATGTGAAACGTCAAAACGTTAAAACAGCGTTAAAATTTGCCGCAATAACGTTTTAAAAAATAGGTAAGAAGAAATTTTCGATTTACATGTATTTCTTATGGAAAAACATCATTTCAAAGTGACAAAAAAGCATCAGATTTCGCTATTTTTTTTGTTACTAAATTCATGTCCGTTGAAACGACGAATTTGATGAACGTTATTTTGGTCGTTTCAACGGACATGAATTTAGTAATCGTCGTTTCAACGGACATGAATTTAGTAACAAAAAAAATAGCGAAATCTGATGCTTTTTTGTCACTTTGAAATGATGTTTTTCCATAAGAAATACATGTAAATCGAAAATTTCTTCTTACCTATTTTTTAAAACGTTATTGCGGCAAATTTTAACGCTGTTTTAACGTTTTGACGTTTCACATTTTAGAACTGTGACATGCATAAATTTTGCCTCGATAAAACAACATTTTTACTAACAAAATCCCCAAAATTTGCTATTGTTTAAGTTTAATATACCGCATTAATATTTTCTATTCCAACCCATCGGTTCGACTTGTTCAGACTTGTTCAAACTTGTCTCTGCACCTGTCGACTAACACGCAAATAGATATAATAAAATTGTGGTGGAGGAGGGAGGAAGTTCCATTACCGAAAACCACTAAGTTTTTTATCTAATAAGAGTATTTTAAACTGTTGACATGTTATATTGCGTAATTTTAAAAAAGTATTGCATCATTCAGAATAATAAGATAAAATTATAACAATAATCTACAAGAGACACTTACTTTCGATACCACCGGTATATATTCACAAAGTTGATGAGAAAGCAAATTCCTTTTCCACATAAATCAGAGGCTTATCTAAATATTGCAATTTTAGATATGTACCTCATTTTACAATAATTTACTTCAAAATATCTCTTCGCTAGTTCATTTTTTACACAAGTTCAAATAAATATAATTCGTATTTTTTATTTTATTTTTAATATAGTGAATATAATTTATTATATGTCACCGATAATTATATAACTTTTGATGTGATAACGTTTTAAAAATACATGTTTTTTAATAAAATTAGTTGATAAGAGTTTCCGGTGTAGGCGAAAATCTAATTAAGGTGACGTCACTTTTAACTTGTCCAGACTTGAATTGTGAAGAATTATATTTAAACTATAAAATAAAAATTTTATTTTAGTATGTGGTATTATGTTGCAGTGTTCAGAGCTCTCTCACTTTGGTAAGTTGAATAATTTTGATTAATTTTGGTTTTTTTTCAATATGAAAGAATTAAAATGTATTACTTTTTTTTGGACTTTGTATTATGGATCTTAAATATATTTCAAAAATTCAAAGTATTTATTAGTTATTAGTAATTTTAAGTGTTAGACCTTCTGTTGTGATTTTTTGATATTTATATTATATAAAGGTTTGAAGAGTAGAAATATTACTGGTCATTAGAGTTATTTGCGAATTGAAACAAAAAAAAAATTTATTTTATAACAATGTTAAGTGTTTAAGGTATTGATTTAAATAAAAATTAAACAAAAGTTTCATCCCTGCTGTGATGTCGGTGGATTTGTAGAAAAAAAATAAAATTAGATTAATATAAAAAACATGACAGAAATATATATATTATCCATTTAAAATTGTCATATACCTACAACATACATTCTTTAGT
This sequence comes from Altica lythri, assembly GCA_964028335.1. Classification (NCBI taxonomy): domain Eukaryota; kingdom Metazoa; phylum Arthropoda; class Insecta; order Coleoptera; family Chrysomelidae; genus Altica; species Altica lythri. The sequence goes on from OZ034807.1 coordinate 54,251,092, forward strand.
TTGAAAGTATTATTTATGGAAGGATCTTTGGAAACCTACTATTTGGGGTTAATTCAAAAAAAACCTTGTAACTTTTTAGTTATTTGATTTAGATTTTTGATATTAAAATTGGTTAATCTAAAGAATCTTATGTGTTATTAAAATATTATTTTGTATTTCGATATTATTTTTAGTTAATTTCGTCTTTTGTGGTCAGTTATCAATTTAAAGGATCTATACCATTTCTACATGTAGTTTTTAGATATCATAATTTTATATTATTGTATAAGTTTTGAGAATATATTCAACGATTAACAGCAAAGGTCTCTTCTAAACATCAACTGGTTAGGTTAGGGTTACAATTTTTGTATAATTAATATTTTTTTGTTTGTTTTAGGACTGATGTGGAAGCATACAGATTTGACAGATCACCATGTCAAATGTGATAAACAAAAGTACACTTTTTTTTTGGATAAATGTAACGTATATCTTACTTACTTACCTCGAGCCTCCTGAGTAGTGCCTATGAATTTCGAGGGACCTTTAAAGGTTATAAATTATGTAGTAAGAAGATATCGGAGGTTCCTTCGGGTATAAAAAGGGTGGTCGACTTTTTTCCGCACAGAAATACGACAGGTACCACACTGTGGGAGAAGTACTATAAACTCAGGGTGTCTGTAATTCTCGCTTACAAAACGAGTTGTCACCTAATGAGTTAAGTACGTATAGTATTTTTGTATGTTTAAAATAAAACATGATCAGGGAAAATTGTCGCCTGTCGGCTATTAAAGAACCACCCATGGCCTCTTGTGAAGTATTACTAAGGAGCTGCTGACGTTTCTTATCATCAATGTCTAGATATCTTACTTACTTACCTCGAGCCTCCTGAGTAGTGCCTATGAATTTCGAGGGACCTTTAAAGGTTATAAATTATTTAGTAAGAAGATATCGGAGGTTCCTTCGGGTATAAAAAGGGTGGTCGACTTTTTTCCGCACAGAAATACGACAGGTACCACACTGTGGGAGAAGTACTATAAACTCAGGGTGTCTGTAATTCTCGCTTACAAAACGAGTTGTCACCTAATGAGTTAAGTACGTATAGTATTTTTGTATGTTTAAAATAAAACATGATCAGGGAAAATTGTCGCCTGTCGGCTATTAAAGAACCACCTATGGCCTCCCAAAAATAAAAGTATAACGACGATTTTTTGAGATCCTGTGTTCCTTCTTTAATATGTTATAAATTAATTTTATATTTTGCAGAGTAATTTTAGTATATTCCGAATTTAGATATCAACCGTGTTTTCGTAAATTTTTTGAAAATTGTGGACAGTTGTTTTAAATTAATCATATTTAAACTACTTTTCCATTTTTTTTCTTTGAAAATTTTAAGCCCCGCCCACTTTCGAATTCATAAAATTAAAAACAAAACTCTTCCTGATTCATTCTGAACTAGTCAGGCTTAGTGATCAGACGTGAGTAAGAGCAACATAATTGTTTTGGGTGTTATCGAACTCTCAAAATAAAATATAACTACAATTTTTACTTACTTAGTTATTGAAATCCAGTGTTCGGTTTTTAACAATTACTTTAATTTAATTTGGTATAAGATGTTGGGTGAATTAATTGTTAATATTGCGTCGATTCTTGGACTAATATCAACGAACTATAATGAACAAAAAGTTGGAGATGGATTGCGAGAATGTGTTAGAGCTATCAAGAAGTTAAAAAATGCTCTAAGATATGCTAAGACCTCTGGGGAAAGACATCGTTTAGAAGCCACCTTGAGAAATATAAAAACTATGAGAAGCCAACTAAAAGCGTTTCAAAAGAGGGGAGCTGGGCTTACACCTACCAAGCAGACTGCAAAACATCGAGTTCACTGGGATGACTCATCATCTGCATTCAATTCTAGAATAAGAACTGGAATCATTTCAAACCTGAAACACAAAGATCCTGTGTTGTTCCTTAAAGATTGTAAGGCTATATTTAAAAGACGGGTAATAAATGCTCTTAAAAACGATGAAGCCGTTAAGGTTAATACTGCTTTCGGGGGTGAATTTGAAATCGCTCATGGTGAGAAGTTTGTTAAAGAATATAAATATTTCACTACTGCTAATTCCCCAATATATCGTGATACTAACATTGATGAATGGTTTGATAAAAAAGTAGCTGAACCGATTGTTAGAGAGCTTGAAGAATTTCAAGAAAGAGATTCTGGATGGGCCTTAAAATCAATAGTTAATTTAGGAGTAAATATTAATAAATTTTCGCCACAAAGGGTTGGTTCGTACATCCCGCTTCCGAATGAAATATCCTTAAAAGAAGCATGTATTAATGTGAAGAATGAAGATCAGGCTTGTTTTGCTTGGGCGGTGACGTCAGCGTTATATCCTACAAATAAAGATCCACAAAGAATTTCAAAGTACCCCCACTACTCAAAAATTTTAAAATTGAAGGGAATTCAATTTCCTGTGACAATAAAACAAGTTCCCATCTTTGAGAAGCAGAATGATCTTTCCATCAATATATATATTTTAAAGAAAAATCGAAAAAATTTTGAAACTCTTCCAACTTACCTAACTAAAAATAAGAAAGATAAACATGTTAATTTACTTATGATTCAAGATAGATATGACGATGCTGAAGGACCAGTTCGTTATCATTATGTATGGATAAAGAATTTATCTCGATTATTGTCTACCCAACTTAGTCAGAAGAACCATAGAAAATATTTTTGCGATAGATGTCTACATTATTATCATTCAGAAGAAAAACTTAATAAACATATTATTGACTGCTTAAAAATCAATCAAACCGCAACTAAGATGCCTGAACCAGGAAGGAATATTTTGAAATTCAAAAATTTTAAAAATAAGATTTTGGCTCCTTTTGTGGTTTATGCTGATTTAGAAAGTATACTTAAGCCCAGTACAGTTAAGAATATATATCAAGAACATATTCCTGCTGCAGTGGGGTACTATTTTAAATGTTCCTACGACGATTCTTTGTCCTTCTATAAAAGCTATCGTGGGACAGATTGCATGACTTGGTTCGCAGAAGAAATGAATAATTTAGCTGAAGATGTTAGTACAGTATTTCTTTGTCCATATCCTATAAAAATGACCGATGACCAGGAAAGGGAGTTTCAAACGGCCAAGCATTGTCACATTTGTGAAAAGCCTTTCTTACCTGGAGAAACGAAAGTCCGTGATCATTTTCACTTAATATCTGAAAATAACTATCGAGGTGCTTCTCATGAAGCATGTAACATTAATTATCAGGATTCACATACTATTCCCGTAGTATTTCATAACTTGAGCGGATATGATTCTAATTTCATAATATCAGATATCGCTAATAAAACGCAAGGCCAGATAGATCTTCTACCCATCACAAAAGAAAAATATATTTCATTCACAAAACATGTTGGGAATTCTAAGATTCAGTTCAGATTTATCGATAGCTTTCGATTTATGGCATCCTCCCTCGATAAACTTTCTTCATATTTATCTGAATTTCCCAACTTAAAATCACAATTTCTCGATTTACCCAATGAACAGTTTGAACTATTAACTAAAAAGGGAATTATACCCTATGATTATCTGGATAATTTTGATCGTTTTAGTGAATCTTGTTTACCTCATCAAGATGCTTTTTATAACAAATTAGATGATAAGCCTTGCCCCCGAAGACTTTATAAAAGGGCTCAAGATGTTTGGTCAGCTTTCAACTGCTCAACATTAGGTCAATATGTAGATTTGTATATGAAGACAGACATTCTTTTATTGTCAGATGTTTTCGAACATTTTAGAACCAGCTGTATCAAAACTTATAAACTAGATCCCGCTCACTACTTCACCCTGCCTGGATATACGTGGGACGCGATGCTCAAGTACACTGGACAAGAACTGGAACTTTTAACTGATCAGGATATGCATTTATTTATTGAACGGGGAATTCGCGGGGGATTGAGTCAAGTTTGCTCGAAACGGCGAGCTCATGCAAACAATAAGTATATGTCGACTTATGATCCAACGAAACCTGATACATATCTAATGTATTTTGATGTCAACAATCAGTATGGTTGGGCTATGAGTCAAGCTCTCCCGTATGGCGGTTTTGAGTGGGTTGATGATGATGACGTTAATAATTTTGATGTCACTTCGGTACCGGATGAATCACCTGAAGGATACATATTTGAAGTGGACTTGGAATATCCTAAACACTTGCATGACCTTCATCGAGACATACCATTTTGTCCTGAGCACATTAATCCTAAAACAATGAAGCCACCAAAGACGTTTGATGAATTAACTAAGTTGATGGCTACCCTTCATCATAAGAAGAATTATGTTATTCATTATCGTGCCTTAAAGCAAGCTATATCATATGGTTTGGTTTTAACAAAAGTCCATCGAGTACTTAAATTTAAACAAGCACCTTGGTTAAAGTCTTACATCGATCTTAACACCAACCAAAGGAAGGCTTCAAAGACTGAATTTGAGAAAAATCTTTTCAAACTTATGAATAACGCCGTCTTTGGGAAAACGATGGAAAACATTCGTAAGAGAATTAATGTTAAGCTGATTACACAGTGGGATGGCCGATATGGTGCAGAAGCTAGAATAGCTAGTCCAATGTTTAAAAGTTGTACAATTTTCAACGAAAGTTTAGTTGCGATTGAACTTAGACAAGATCAGATATGGCTTAATAAACCTATATATGTTGGACAAACTGTACTAGATCTAGCTAAAACTACGATTTATGATTTTCATTATGGATATATGAAAAATAGATTTGGTGATGGATGCTCTGCCCTTTATTGCGATACGGATTCTGTTATTTATGAACTATCTAAAAATCCATATGAAGTAATGAGAGAAGATTGTCAACAATATTTTGATACTTCAGATTATCCTCCTAATAATTCGTATGAAATTCCTCTGGTTAATAAAAAAGTTCTTGGTTTGATGAAAGATGAAAATAATGGGGTTCCAATGACTGATTTTATTGGGTTAAGATCTAAATTATATGCTACTAAAACATTAGTTACCAGTAATGATATCTCAAAAATGCGAAAAAAGTTAGAAAATGAAGATTACGATGAAAATGAAATTAAACAAATACTGGCGAATTTAGGAAAAACTAAAAAAGCAAAGGGAGTTAAAGCTAGTGTCGTGAAGACTCTTATAACCTACGAAGATTATGTGGAGTGTTTGGATAGTTGGCAACATAAAATTGTTGAGCAGAATCTAATACGCTCAGAAAAACATAGTGTCTTCACCATAAAACAGGAAAAAATCGCGTTAAGTTCGGAGGATGATAAACGCTATCTCATAGTTGGAACTTATGAAACGCTGCCTTGGGGACACTATTTGATTCCTATACCTATGGATGTTGATTAGTTATTAAGTTTTTAAAATTTTTGTATGTTTTTGACTAAAAACAAAAAAATGTATATAAGACACCTATTGTAGTATGTATATTTAAAATTATAATCATTTAAAATTTTTCTGTAATATATTATGAATTATAATAAAGTTTTTTATATTTTACACCCTATGATCCTAAATACTTTAACGTGATTATTAAGGTTATTGTTCATTGTATCCTATTTTTCTCAACCCTTGTATATATTTTTTAATTAATCATAAACTAACGGGACGTTTCATTTAGTTAAATTCTGAAAATTATGTGATTTTCACATTGAAATTCAAGCTACTAATAATCATATTTTGTCGCAGAGGATACTAAGCCGTTTAATAGTTGAGATATCGACAGCAACGTCACCTACCGGGTTCAATTATATTTTTAAATCATCCAGGAAACCACACAAAATTTCAATCCAAATGGTTCATAAACCCTTACAGATGATTTCAGAATCGTTTAGGTACGTTTAGGTATATTTAGGTATAAATAGCAATACAGACAAACAAACAAATCTTTTCACTTTATAATATTAGTATAGAGATTAGACCGCATTCGAAATGTTAACGTTTTCTCAAATTCTCTCATCTGACCTGTCGATAGTATTTTTATGTAGCTAACTTACAACTTAGTGTAGAAACACTTGCAATAACACATTCGCACACATACCTAGACCTGCTCCCATACACAGATATACTCACACATAACCCCTGTTATAACGTAGGCAACATACAGTACATCATGTATTCATTAACCTGCCATTCTCACCTTCTCCTATTTGACGCATGCGCAGATCGAGCTTGCGAGCAAAAAATGACCATGTTGGACCTTAGATTTTCTTATGGAGATTTACATGTAAAAATGATCGATTTTGCGCTCGAACCGGCCTTGCATATCTACTGATAGCTAAAGTTTTAATTTTTATAAACGCGGTTCCTTTTGTGTTGATGTGCCCCAGTACTCTGTTAAGGTAAGATTAATTTAATTGTGTAGGAACCCCTTTTGGGCTTATAGATGTACTTAGTTAGGTAATCATTCGTATTTCTCATTGTAGATTAATCAGACTCATTTAAGAAACTGTAAGTGTGACTAATCCATTTGTTTTCCTCATCACTAACATCTGTATATGTTATTTATTTAGGGTAGCGGGGTTGTTTGCGGAAAGCCCTTCTGGCTTCCACATCCAGGATATATTTATATATATATATATATATACCTATAAATTTATATTCATATTGTTTATATTGTATTTCTGTTTTATTAATATACTTGTTATTTTATTCTTCTCGTTTCTATCAAGCTACCCCATTAGAGAACATACCCCCAAAGACCTACCAACCCTGGTAGGCGTGACATGGTGGAGGCGCCGTGTTGATTCCCGAGAACGGTTTCTTCCTAAACTGTTCGATTCATTATTTTCTCTGTTTTTATATCGGAATTCTTTTTAAAGTTTCCCAATTCTCGCTAATCGGTTAAATCCTATTTAGCCATATTTGCTTTCGTATCTTATTTTAAATTCAGTTCTGATTATTTCATTTTAGTCAGTCCCTTACTATCATCATTTCTTAACCCTAGAATTTCGTATTTGGGTTAAGTATTTTAAATTAAAGAGGTTACTAGAATATATCAATATATGTGTTTTGATTAATAGCACGAATAAAATAATAAGTATGTATATAATATTTGTAATTCAACACGTGCGGTTATGAAAGTGATGACAGTTGAGAAAAGTCAACCTTGTTTAGTAAGCAAGTAAAAGTTTTGTATAATGTAAGGTCAGTTTTATGTTATTTAGGGTAATCGTTATTGATACTTTTCGAAATCCATAACAGTAAACTGCGAATGTTACATATTATTTATTTTAAGAAAAAAAAAATATATACACATTTATAAATCAGTAAAGATTACCTAATATTAAAACACTGGGTTAAGTATATGGATATATTTACACTGTAAATTAGGTACTTATTGCTTGGTCTGTCTGAGATAAGAATTTACTAACAGGAATATATACAATGAGAAAAATACTATAAGAGTTTCGCATTAATGAGCCACCAGTACCAAACTCGCGCTACTAGCACAAAAAAGGTAATTCCGTTAGAAATACACGCAACCGAGCCCTTTACTCCCCCTTTTAACAGCAAATAAGGAGTTAGAAGGACGGTATTTGAAACGCTAGGGAACCTACAACCAGGATAGAGTATGTCATGTAATTTACAAAATCTAGACACAAAACATATATATTATGTATATATAAGGTAAGAAAAAGTAAGTTAATGATAGGGATGAACGGACGAAGGCTGTACGAACGTAGTACAGTAAGAACGAGGATATTTGGCTTTATCAAGTGTTAAACTGGCTTCACCAGGTGTCACAATTGATAAATAATAATCAAAGTAGAAACTGGGGAGAGGAGAGGTTTAACGAAAATGATGTAGAAACCTTGCCCTACCCGAATGTTTCAGAATCGCTCGAATAAGAGCAGGAAAGGGGAAGCATGGGAGAGGAGAGGTTTCGCAAGATTGGCACAGAAACCTTACTTATCCAGTTTCCCAGATAATCAAATAAATAAGTAAGTGAGAGAAAGAATAGTTAAAATCACATATATGTGTATACAGGTGTATGTATGTATATGTATATATGTGTGTATATGTATGGGTGTGGATATGTGATAATGCATTTAGATATCCACTTGTTAAGCCGGAATAGCCGAGCGATAAAAAGTCACCGTGGAATGGATAAATCCTCTTCAAGGATTGCTCCACATTATTTATGTGACCACTAATGTAATATTTCATTATTCCTCTGTAGCTTATAGTAGAAAGAATATCATCCTAGAACATAGGCAACTTAGTATGGTAGTTAACTTAGAATGTAGACTAGACCTTACTTCTAATTAGACAATACAGAGATGTAATATTAATTTGTTCTGAATTTTGTAGACGTGATCGACACACACAGAGGCCGACACCGAAAACCAACAGTAAGAGCCACCCATCACCTGGACAGTGACCCTTATGGTTAGCCACCCTTAACGTTAATTACAGACCGAAAGGAACAATCACACCAGATGTTCTTCACAAAAATCTTAGACAATGGCCACAGATCACAGCGCCTGGTAATAGAGTGTAATGATCCAACAAAGACTACACCTCATCCCCTAGCTCAGGCGTTCCAAAAGCGGGGAAAGAACGTACTACAACCCCGGCGGGAACTACCCAAAACACACATAAGTATGAGAAAAGTGCGTTGTAAGACTGGGATGACAAATGATAGCTTAAAGTTTGGCGACTACATATGGCCGGTCCATTAACAGTCAATATCATGGATCATGGGATGCAGGTCAATAGTGACGTTACTTTCGTATACTGACAGAGAAGCTGCACCTGCCCATTGCAAACATCTAGGCAACCAACCATAGGGGACGTAGTGATAGTGACCGGGTTTTTATTGACAGGACTGTACGGGAATGGTGTCTAGGACCAAAAATCGTGTTGTGTGTGCTTGAACCATATTAAGATATAGGTAACTGTTCTGTGAAAAAAAAAAGTTTGTTTATAGATAAATTTTGGAGTAGTACGAAATAAGGCAAAGCCGGGGTCTGGCTTTAACAGAGGGGGGGCATGTCACACTCCGAAATAGTTAAATATTTTGAGACTCCCGGTATACACCGTGTTGTTAATTTAACAATTAATAATTTAATAACAAAAATTAGCGAATAAATGCGGGAACGCGGCGACGATCGGGGCTTATCCGCCGCTCGAGAAGAAGGCGTTCAAGAGACGTACGCATCGATAGCTAAAGTTTTAATTTTTATAAACGCGGTTCCTTTTGTGTTGATGTGCCCCAGTACTCTGTTAAGGTAAGATTAATTTAATTGGGTAGGAACCCCTTTTGGGCTTATAGATGTACTTAGTTAGGTAATCATTCGTATTTCTCATTGTAGATTAATCAGACTCATTTAAGAAACTGTAAGTGTGACTAATCCATTTGTTTTCCTCATCACTAACATCTGTATATGTTATTTATTTAGGGTAGCGGGGTTGTTTGCGGAAAGCCCTTCTGGCTTCCACATCCAGGATATATTTATATATATATATACCTATAAATTTATATTCATATTGTTTATATTGTATTTCTGTTTTATTAATATACTTGTTATTTTATTCTTCTCGTTTCTATCAAGCTGCCCCATTAGAGAACATACCCCCAAAGACCTACCAACCCTGGTAGGCGTGACAAAAGGGGTATTTAGATAGAGACCTTCGAGATAGCTGTATAAGACTCATCGAACCAGCCAGTGAGAGTAACCTCGGGAAAGGACTGTTAGTCGGAAAAGCCTTGGTGAGAGGCGGAAACGAAGTTCCTGTGAGAATGTTGAACACCAACATGTACCCTGTGATCTTGAAGAAAGGTACGATCCTGGGAGAAAGCTGTTCTGTGCTTTGTGTGACAGGAAGCGTTCAGGATGTGAAGAACCCGCTACCAAGAAGCGAGAAGAGTTCGAAAAAATTATTTGAGACATTGGCTTCTTCCCAGTGGCGGATCCAGGGGGGGGGCGCGGGGGGCGCGCGCCCCCCCCTGAACGTAACAGGCTTATAATTAAAAATTAAAATTTGCTGTATGCTGCTGATTTGATTTTATAAAAAATTAAAAACTGTTTAAATATATTCTAATTTAAGCTATTGTATAAAAAAATCCCCAGCATATGCGGCCAGTCTAACTATTAATTAGGTAACTAAAAGAGAGATTGCGCATGTTTCTGCACCAGTGCACACATAAATTCTTTACAAACGTCAATTCTCGTATCGAACCGCCGCCGCGCGCATATTAACTTCAGCTGCTTACTTGGCAACATGACTGTAGGAGTATTATACTCATAGGAACCGTAATAAATACCTTGTTTTTAAAATGTCAGACAAAAAAAATGAAAAGCGATTTGGGGGTAATAATACCCTGTTAAAATATTTTAAGAAATTTAAGAAAAATGAAACAAACGAGGACGTTAATGAAATAAATACCAATGAAGGACAGGACCGGCGCAAGAACGAGCAAGATATTGAGCAGTTGTGGATCGCTAAACATTCTAATATTCCCGGTTGTAGTGATAGTGATATCAATACTATTTCTGAGAATCCTGGTTGTAGTGGTATTAATAGTATTTCTAACAATTTGGCTGAAGAAGATTTGAGTGAGGAAAGCCCAGTACATTATGATATTGGCAACTTCTTGCACAAAATAAACGATTTAGACGACTACACTCGATTTCAAATTCTAACAAATCATTGGATGCCAGGAGCAAATTACATGTTTCCTTACTCGGTCCACATGAAGCGAGGTAGAGAGGAAAAACGTCGAGTAAATCTAAGGCATTTTGAAAATTTTAATTGGTTAATTTTTTCTCAACAATGTCAGGGATTATTTTGTAAATTCTGTTGTATTTTTTTTTCAAAAACCTTAGTTGGTGGACAAAAAACCGTGGTACCTAAGAAGCTAGTTACAGAACCATTACAAATTTATTCCAAATTAATGGGAGTAGATGGTGATTTACAAAGGCATCAGATGACAAATTATCATAACCAAGCTAAGGAAAAAGGTAAGTGAGACATAAAATTAATGTTAAAAATAAGCATTTAATATAGGTGGGACTCAATTTCTTTTTTTACAGTACCTACATATTTATTTATTTTTATTGATTTAAATAGTTGTTAAAAATTTACTTGACAATTTATTCTTATATTTTTAGCAAAAAACTTCGTTGCTACATATAAGAATCCCGAACTAGACTTGAGAAACATGCTGTCCGAGGAACGAAAGAAACAAGTTTTGGAAAATCGTTCCCGTTTAATTCCTATTCTGAAAACTATAATTTTGCATGGGCAACAGAACATTCCCTTGAGAGGTCATCGTGACGATGGTCCCCTTTTACATGAAAAGTCAAAAAAATCTGAAGAATATGATCTGGTACAAAATAATGACGGTTGTTTTAGAGCTCTTCTTCGTTTTAGGATAGATGCGGGAGATACAGTTCTAGAAGAGCATTTAAAAACTGCAGGAGCAAATGCTACATATATAAGTAAGACTGTCGCTAACGAATTAATTAAGTGTTGTGAACAAGAAATTTTAAGCATTTTAATTAAAAAAATTTGCGAAGCAGGGTACTATTCTATAATTTTTGATGAGACCACTGATATCTCGCATATTTCGCAATTAAGTATCTCTGTGCGCTATGTATACCAAGGGGAAATTTTGGAAAACTTTTTAGGCTTTGTGGATTTGCACCAAACTAATTATGACATAAATAATATTGAGAATGATTTAGAGCCCGTTATAACAGGAGAAATTCTAGGTCGATCAGTTATCAATAAAATAGAAAATTTGGGTTTAGATTTGCTAAAATGCGTCGGTATAGGATGTGACGGGTGTTCAGTGAATATGTCAAAGGCAAAGGGAGCAGCCGTTGAAATTCAAAAAGTAGCTAAAAATGCTATTATTTCCCCTTGCTTTAATCACGCTCTTAATCTTTCTCTATCGAAATCTCTTACAGTAAGAAGTGTTAAAAATTCAACGGGTATTATTCAAGAAATCGTAACTTTTTTTCAAGGTTCTGCTAAAAGAAATTTTGTTTTAAAAAAATATTTAAAACAAACATTATTAAGCCCTTGTCAGACAAGATGGATAGAGAGGCATGATTCTATCTTACAATTTCAGACGGACTTGCCTTTAATAGTAAAAGCTTTAAAAGACATATCTGAATGGAATGATAGTATTTCTTCTAGTAAAGCAGGTATTCTTCTTAAATCAGTTTGTGACTGTGAATTTGTTTTGACAATATATTCATTAGCCGATATATTCGCACTTACATTGCCATATAGTAAATATTTACAGACTAAAAATATTGATATAGAATCGGCTAAGTCAAAGTTAAAAATTTTAATTGACGCTCTTCATCAAAAAAGAACAAACGTGGATTCATATTTCAAACATTGTATATTTAAAGAAGCTGAAAAAAGAACCATAGAACTTGATATAGAGATGAAAATACCCCGGCTTGCCTCAAGACAAACACACAGAGATACTTTTTCAGATAAAGATAGCCTATTGCCGGAAAACTATTGGAAAAGAGTTATTTTTATACCAATTTTAGATTTTGTTCTAACTGATCTTAAAGAAAGGTTTTCAGAACGTTTAATGAATGTTTTTCTGCTAAATTTATGTATTCCATCAACTCTTGAAAAATATGACCCAGAAAAAATATCAGATACAGTGTCAAAAATTATAGAAAAATTTAGCTCTGTTTTAAACAATCCTACGCACACAGTATTAATGGGGGAGTTAACATTGTTTAAAACCGAAATTCTTGGTAGTAACTGTGATGACGCTTTAACAGCTTTGCAAACCTGTAATAAAAGTGACTTTCCAAACATCTATAATGCGCTAACAATTATTTCTTCTCTTCCTGTTTCTGTTGCTACTGCCGAAAGAAGTTTTTCAACTTTAAGACTTTTAAAAACCTACCTTCGATCTACGATAGCTGAAGATAGACTAAATGGCTTAGCACTTTTGTACATATATCGATCCATGAAATTGGATCTAGAGTCTATTCTAGATAGGTTTGCAAAGCAAAAAAGAAAACTTAGCTTTGCAATATAATTTAAAATTAAGTACCTACCTATTTTAAATTTTTTATATGTTCAAGCGTTTAGGATAAATTTGTTTGTACACATTATTTTGTTTAATGCATTTAGTATTTAGTTTTTTCTTTTAATATTCATAAAGGTTACTGTTACAACATTTTTTTAATATGCATTTATGTGACTAATAACCTTGGTAGATTTGTGCAAAATTCTTGTCTCATCTGAATAAATTTTTTTGCCCTAAACCGTATTTTTTTTAACAATTTTTTGGTAAAAACTATCCGTTATACCCCATTAACTTTCTGGAGTCTGTGGCAAACTCAATATTTTTGTTGGCGGATCCAGGGGCATTTGTCCGGCAAATTAAAAAAATAACTTTTTAAAACTAGCATTAGAAATTAAATTTAAAAAAGTATATGTATAGCTCAACGTTCTGAAAAAGTGAATGACCTTGAAATTGCCAAAAAAAATTGACTGCGGCGCATACTTTTCGGGGGACACCCCCGAACCCCCATTTGCCTACACACACCTAAGCTCTTAATGCGCCCCCCCCTGGTTAAAATCCTGGATCCGCCACTGCTTCTTCCTGCACAGAACTTGCACCAGAACATATTAGCAAGGTGAAGAAACTGATTCATGAATACAGTGACGTTTTTGCTATGGACAACACTCAGATGGGAAGGACGAATGTTGTGAAGCATTCTATCAATACCGGAAGTTCAGATCCCATTCGCCAACAACCGCGAAGGCTTCCCATAGCAAAGAGAGAAGAAGCAGAAAATATAATCAAGGACATGCACGAACAAGGAATAATAGAGCAATCTGATAGTCCTTGGTCATCACCTGTGGTTTTGGTGAAGAAGAAAGATGGCAGCACCAGATTTTGTGTCGACTATCGTCGTTTGAACGACGTCACCAAGAAGGATTGCTACCCCATTCCAAGGATTGACGACACTTTGGACACGCTTTCTGGCTCGAAATGGTTCTCCACGCTGGATTTGAAGAGTGGGTATTGGCAGGTGGAATTAGATCCCAAAGACAAAGAGAAAACAGCTTTTACTATTGGGACAGGATTGTGGCAGTTCACAGTAATGCCATTTGGCCTCTGTAACGCACCTGCAACTTTCGAGCGATTAATGGAAACCATTCTTCGAGGATTGTCATGGAAGTCGTGCCTAGTTTATTTGGACGATGTCATAGTATTTGGCCGGACATTTGACGAACACCTGGAAAATTTAAGAGAAGTCCTTGAAAGGCTACGCACTGCAAATTTAAGACTCAGTCCAAAGAAATGCCACCTCTTCAGGAAAGAAGTGAAATATCTAGGACATGTAGTATCTGCAGATGGCATTAGTGCTGACCCAGACAAAGTCAAGGTTGTACGAGAATGGCCAGTACCACAGGACAAGCACCAAGTAAGGAGTTTTCTTGGCTTGTGCACATACTACAGGAAGTTCGTCTTGGGATTTGCTGACATCGCGAAGCCTCTAACAAGACTGACGGAAGATGGAAGGGACTTCAAATGGGATACTGAATGCGAGGATGCTTTCAATCGACTGAAGCAAGCACTAACAACAGCTCCTATATTAAGCTATCCTCAGACCAGTGGAAGGTTTGTATTGGACACGGACGCAAGCAACACGGCCATAGGAGGCATATTATCCCAAATTCAGAATGGCCAAGAGAAAGTTATAGGATATTTTAGCAAGGTCCTGTCGAAGCCTGAGCGTAACTATTGTGTTACGAGGAGAGAACTTCTCGCCGCAGTCAAGTCCATGGAACATTTCTATAAATACTTGTATGGTCGCGAATTCCTTCTAAGAACAGATCATGCTGCTCTGAAGTGGCTTCTACAATTCAAGAACCCAGAAGGTCAGGTTGCGAGATGGATAGAAAGGCTGCAGGAATATCATTTTTCTGTGGAACACCGGGCCGGAAAGTCACATGGCAACGCTGACGCATTATCTAGGAGACCTTGTCCTTCCGACTGCAAACACTGCAGCAAAGCAGAAGAGAAGGAATTCTGTTTAAGAACAACCGTAGTGGATCTGGATTGGCTGCCAGAATCCCTGAAGCGAGACCAAGAACGTGACACCGAACTAAAGATGTTGCTTGACTGGAAAGCAAAAGGACAGAGACCAAGATGGGAAGAAGTGAGTCACCTGAGTCCTAGGGTCAAGTCCTACTGGGCGCAGTGGGACTCCATCATTTTAGAGGATGGATTGTTGAAGAGGTCCGTCGAGAATGATGAGGGTACTGCAGCTAGGACTCAGCTGATAATTCCCCGGAGTCGGACGACAGAAGTATTGGAGAAACTTCATAATGGAACCTCCGGTGGACACTTCGGCATCAAGAAAACGTTGGAAAAGATCAGAGAACGTTTTTACTGGGTCAACTGCAAAGAAGACGTCAAGGACTGGTGTCGAAAATGTAGACTTTGTGCTTCAACGAATGGCCCAAGAGGAAAACGACGAGCGCCAATGAATCAGTATAACGTAGGCAGTCCTATGGAAAGAGTTGCTATAGATATCGCAGGCCCATTCCCAGAGACCGACGATGGGAACAAGTACATATTGGTGGGGTCGGATTACTTTACCAAATGGGTTGAAGCACATGCCATCCCAAACCAAGAGGCCTCGACAGTGGCAGACGTGCTGATAAAAGAGATGTTTAGTCGGTTTGGAGTGCCACTGGAGCTACATTCCGATCAGGGACGAAATTTCGAGTCTGGCCTATTCCAGAGCATTTGTGAAATACTCGGAGTCAAGAAGACCAGGACAACGCCTCTTCACCCACAGTCAGATGGCCTAGTCGAAAGAATGAATAAAACTGTGGGAAAATATTTGGCTAAAGTGGTCTCTGACCATCAAAGAGACTGGGACCGATACCTTCATCTGTTCACCATGGCCTACAGGTCAGCCGTACAGGAGTCTACTAGAGAGACACCAGCTTGTGTCATGTTCGGCCGGGAAATAAGATTACCCTGTGACCTAGAGTTTGGATGTAAGCCCGGAACAGAGATAGCTGGTGAGGACTACGTGAGCACATTGAGGGGCAGGCTACACTACATTCATGAGCAGGTCCGACAAAACATACAAATTGCTAGTGACCGAATGAAGACCCGTTATGACAGCAAAGCTACAGAAGGTGGTTTTAACGCTGGAGATTTGGTCTGGCTGTACAACCCCCAGAAGAAGAGAGGATTATCACCTAAGCTACAGAGGAATTGGGAGGGTCCATACAGAGTGGTGTAGTGTACCGTATACAAAAACTACCAAGGGGCAAGAGGCGCGTGGTCCATGTAAATCGGTTGGCGAAATACGAGGCGGACTACGACGAACAAGACGAGACCCATCTGAGAAGGACGACCAGCCCAGAGCATGTTGAGATGAGTTTCGACCAGTTCATGGAGAACTATGGTGGAACTGGGAAGGCACGATTCGGAGTTACCACCGAGCAGCAGCAGGACCTCTTCTCTGTGCCTGGAGATTATTCCCTAGCTCATTGTGTCGCCGAAGATCTGCGTATGTCCAGGGGAATAGCATTAGTCTTCAGGAAGAAGTTTGGCCGTGTATCTGAGCTCTCCAGACAATAGCCCCATCCCGGAAAAATTCTGAGTCTCACTGACGGTCATCGTCACCTCTTCTACATGGTGACTAAGAGGTTTTCCGATCACAAGCCCAGCTATAGAAGTATGTGGAATACCCTGCTGAACCTAAGAGACGAACTCACCAGGTTGGGAGTGAAGAAGCTGGCTGTGCCTAAGTTGGGTTGTGGTCTAGACCAACTCAACTGGAGAGTCGTCCGGAACATGCTCGAGGTGCTTTTCCATAAGACAGGAATAGAGATACTCGTGTGCATTTTCAACCCGAGCGGAAACACAATGAAGGAGAAGACTGTGGATTGCTATTTCGAAAAGCAAGGGAGCTGCAGAAAGGGAGATGCCTGTAGGTTCAGACATACCAACCAAGGTGTTCGGGGAACAACCGTCTTAAGGAGGGGGCAGTGTAACGAGCGAAATTCCCCTAGTACGCCTCTGTCGCCCTGATAGCGCTAGGTAAACAACTGATTCCCGGAAGTCTAGTGACTACGCGTACGATCGAGAATAATTCCTTTCCTTCTACGCGCGACGAGAAACTGTAACCGAAGCACGTTCTGGAAGCAGTGGACAGGTATATAAGCGGAGAGCCACGACCCACGGGAAGTTGAAAAGTTAACAGCGGGAGTCTAAATATTCGAGCGATCTGCGAAGTGAAAATAAATAGTGAATATAAATCGAAGTTAATTGCTGTACATAAATTAGTGTGTTAGTTTAGTTATTTAGTTATAATTCGTTTAGTTTGTAGTGTGTAAATAAATTAGACATTTTCGTTCAGCAGTGATTTTATTTTGAACCCCTAGAACGTAACAATATGTAACCACAACTCTTTTTATTCTTTGTGCAGATTGTTTATATTCCTTCTTTGAATTGGGTGGGTTATGTTCACTGAGATATTGCACTATTTTAGTTCATTTGTAGACTGTTCCCTTTTCGTCGCATCTATAAACTACGAGTAGCTCGGGGTCCGACGTACAAAGACGAAACTATCTGTCTCAGGAATCAGGTCTTGCTTGGCAGTTCAAAATCATGTCATGAGTTTGATAATGATTACTGCAACCCGAATGGTTCAGGGTCAAAACAAACACAGCATAAAGACTTTTTATCTCCACACAGAGACAAAGAACGTACCTAGTAGTCGTCCAGGAGAAAGAGATTACCGAAGCCGGTGTAGCTCGGAATTTCGCCATCGTTCACGTTCTGGACCCCTATTTTCGAATATGTAATGTGATAGATCACTGGTGAGAAGCTGGCGATCCGTATTTTTAGACTATATGATAACTCGCATCACACTTCGCTTGGTCAGACCCAGTCGAAGCAGAGAAACATGCGCCTTATCGTTGTATTCAGGCGTCAGCGTATTGTCAAAATCACATGTTTATTAAAGTTGTTATTGTAGTTTTGTTTTGAAACTTGTGTCTTTCATAAATAAAAGAATATAGTTATCCGTGGTCTGATTCCTTATTGTTGTGCAAAAATGGAGTTTTTTGAAGAAATTTCTTTCTCCACGACCATTAATGAATGTAATAATTCCGACTTCATTTTTAATAATAGAAAGTGTTCATTCTCACTCTTGAGATAGAATATTCATTCTAAAACACTTGCTTCTTATGTGTTTTGCATGTATTTCCATTCTATAACTAGTGACGGAATAAGATTCTGTAATTGCTCAACAAAAAACATAGATTGCCATGCGAATTTCAAAACTGTCACTCAGTTTGTCAGTGCGACGTTCTAATTGTTTTGCTACATATTTTAATTTAAATAAACAGAATTATTACATGGTCGTGGAGAAAATACAGTCTGTTACACGGTTAGAATGAAAATTCGATAACTCGTGGTTCCTCTCGCTTGCTACGCTCGCGTTCGGAATTCTCCACTCGTATCGAATTTTCATTCTAACCTTGTTACAGAATATACTATTCATTTTTCATAAATATAAGGAGGCAACGCTGTAATATCGAAAATACGACCCATGAAAGGATCATTCAGGGATCGATCACTTCCCGACTCACTTCACTTTCACTTCACATAGCACGTTCGAAAATAGGGGTAAGGAGCACCAGCGAGACCCACAAACCTTAAATGTCCACAACCCCAATGACCGCAGCCTGCGTGACTCGGCATCGACACAAGATGTGCATACGGGGGTTGATGAACAAGTTCTGCACCTACACGATGAGGAGGGACTTACATCCGACATTATTAATATTTTAGGTGAAAATCCGAGAAAAAGGTTTCAAAAGAATTCCTCCTCCATCCCGCGCTTGACAGTCGCTGGAAACACATTGTAGAAAACGGAATTCCGGAGCTTGACAGGGAAAACTTGGTTTCCAAATATCCACTACCATCCAACTGCTCAGCACTTACCATTCCAAAGGTAAATCCGGAAATATGTAACGTTCTACCGAATGCCTTATCAAAAAGAGACAAGTTTGCAATGGATTCACAAACTCAACTTTGTGTGGGTATTTCAGCACTTGCTAAAGGTCTCAATGACATTCTTGATGATAAAGAAAACATATCTCAAGTTGTAAAAAACAAACTCTCTGAATGTTTTAGTGATTCTGGTAAAATTTTATGTGACTTAGTACCTACATAAAATGACTCAAAACAGACGGTTTGTAATCAACCCCAGTTTCAGCAAATCAGTAAAGGATATTGTAGGCAACACTCCCCCATCGGAGTTTCTGTATGGATCAGACCTCAGTATTCAAATACAAGCTGCAAAGCAACTTGAAAAAGCTGCTTTAGAGTTAAAACCCAAAGCAGCTCAATCCGCTGTAAGTAAGGATCATTATCGCAATGAATCCAAAAGCAAAGCAAGCGAAAGGGCCTTCCATCCATACAAAAACACAAATGTGCATTTAAACAAGTCACGCCCGGTCCGTTATCAGAGGGGAGCGAGACCAATCGGCAATCCTCGAAAAATTACAAATACCGTCAACAGAAGTAAATTAGGTAAGTAAAACGGCCGTAGCAGGCCGATTAAAATTTTTTCATGCGAGCTGGCAGTGGGTTACTACAAATCACATAATACTTTCGTGGACTCAGGGTTATCAAATACCATTTTCTAGCAAACCTATCCAAATCAATATACCTCAACAAACTTTCTCCAAAAAAGATGAGACAATAATAAATTCTTTATTGGAAGAACTTTTAAAAAATTGGAGCTATCAGGCTTTGCATTCCTTTAAAAAATCAGTATCGACTTATACTCAATCTTAAAAATCTAAATTACTTTGTCTTAGCACCACAGTTTAAAATGGAAGATTATCCTACAGCTTCTAGATTACTACAGCCAAATGAACACATGACAACGATAGATTTAGAAAATGCTTATTACCTTATACCCATTCATGTAAATCATACTAAATTTCTAAGGTTTAGGTTCATGAACAATTTGTTTGAATTTACATACCCTCGATAAAATGAGGAAACGAGCCTCTCTCCTTGGAGCGTTATGTGGACGGTTTGGAAGATGTCAACCTAGCACTTTACTCCACACCTACAACGCATACATTCGACCTATAGTCGATTATAGGGCTGTACCATTCATTACCCTCTCTTCCCAACAGAAAAACCGGCTGGCCGCAACTGAGCGGAAAATCCTACGAAAGAGCCAATTCCTCCCTCCTTGGCACCCTTCCCATCTCACATATATTCACACAAACTACAAAAATACTACACCAATTCCTCTTCGGTTACAGGAACTCCAACGGAGGTATGCCACCAGGACCCTGCAAGGTCTTAACACCCGGGCTCAGGATACTCTCCGAACCCCTTGGAACGGAGGTCACAGAGCCATCCAGAGGAAACCTCGAAGGAAACTTCCGCTTCCCCAGCTGAGGCTACTCCAAGCTGCAGGGCAGCTACTTCCAGAGGAGCTCCAGGACCATCTAGAAGAGGCCCCACTAGCTCTAAGATAATTAAAATACTCTAAATATCTTAATATATATAAATTACGTGTCACGTTGTTTGTCCGCAATGGACTCCTAAACTACTTAACCGATTTTAATCAAATTTTCACACCGTGTGCAGTTTGATCCAACTTGAAAGATAGGATAGCTTACATTTTAATTTATAGTCGCAATATTATTTTATTGCAAATTATTTGTTTATTGAATTGTTATTATATTAAAATTTTGAAAGTCTTCATGTAAAGTCTTGGTAGCTCATTTGGATCAGCGGCTGATTATGACATTTCGGTTGGGTTATCGTAATGGGATCGATTACGCCAGAGGGGAAGTTTTTTTTTTGTTTTTACATGTGAAAACAGTAATTATTATTTCAATTTTAACTGTTAATAAAATAAACTATTTTAGAAAGTTTTTAGATACAACTACCCTTGATTTTGTTAACAAGGAAACAATCCTCTCTATGATCAATCACAGCGTTGTATGACTTAATATTTTTGCAATATCAAGGATGCTGTGCATTGTTGAGATGACACTTAAATTCAGTTTTAATTATTGAAAAGTTTTAACATAAAAAGTTGTGCTTTGAAACTATACAGTTTAATAAACTGGGCAACTATATGTTGCATGTTCATGTGTAGGGAAACCGTCGAATCTGTTTGTGTTAGCTAAAGACAGGTTAACCAAAAATATTGTGTTTCGATTAGTGCTAAATTAAATTGAAAATAAAAGTACTCCTACTGTTCCTCTTAAATAGATTACTACAATGTAATATAACAAAAACCTTAGTCACAGCAACGCGTGGCCGGGTCAGCTAGTATATTATAAATAATAAAATAATACATTAGGAACTAATTGTACAGAAAGTAGGCAGAGGTTTTCTGTGGTTTCCCTCGACCCAAGTTCGACCTGTCTCAGTCTAGAAATAGGCTGTTTCAGCAAGAACTTGCTAAATGGTCTATCTTAAAAAGGATAAAGTTGCCACGGACAACTATAATAAAATGCAGGAAACAGTAAACTGTAGCACTACCCTGAAAAGGACACTAAGTCCTATAGCAGGGTTTAGGGAAATAAAATATATTACTTATTTAATTCTAAGAAATAATTTGTAAGCTAAACAATAAAACATATTTAAATTTGAAAAATTTGAAAATTTTGAATTTACATGTTTACCTTTTGGCTTGGCTTCGGCTCCACATTGTTTCACTAAGCTAATGAAACCTGTCATAGAAATAATACGACAAAAAGGTATAAGATGTGTAAACTACTTAGATGATTTTTTAATTATATTAAACACAGCCTCAGAATGCCGAAAAGACACGTTACATGTCTTAGAATCCCTGAAATCATTAGGCTATATTATAAACTATGAAAAAAGCTCTTTAGAACCACAAAATACCAAAAAATTCCTGCGTTTCGTTTTCTGTAGTGAAAGATTAAACTGAAACTACCAACAGAAAAACGCACCAAAATCAAACATATGGTGCAACATTTTAAAGTTCAGGAGACTTTAATAATCAGAGATGTAGCTAAATTATTAGGCACCTTAATTTCGTCGTGCCCAGCGGTCAAGTACGGTTGGCTCTACACAAAATCTTTGGAGAGAGATAAATTCACAGCGTTACAAAAAAATAACAAAAATTTCAGTGGAAATCACAATCTATAGATCTTGAATGGTGGGACCATGGAGACTAGACAAGGAGTACGAACTCCATGTATGCAAATAGGGCTACTAAAATAAGAGGGCGCTGGTGTTCCATTTGTACCAAGATGACGACCAATGAGGACGTAGTTTGAAATCAAATAAATAATTTTTAAATATTTCATTATATATTTATTTACACAATGAAAAAAATAGTTCGATCATTCAGATATAAATAATAAAAACCAATTTAATAATTCACGATTATTTAATTGTCTATATTCATACCGGTACAAAAGGAACACTAGCGACGCTAGTGGTGAAAAAAGTAAACCTAATATCTACGATACCGTGGACAGATTTTGGCAATTCCCCCGGTCGAGTGCGTACTCCTTGTCTAGTCTCCATGGGTGGGACCATGGATACTAGACAAGGAGTACGAACTCCATGTATGCAAATAGGGCTACCAAAATAAGAGGGCGCTGGTGTTCCATTTGTACCAAAATAGCGACCAATGAGGACGTAGTTTGAAATAAAATAAATATTTTTTTATTATTTCATTATTTTATTTACACAATGAAAAAAATAGTTCGATCTTTCAGATATAAATAATAAAAACCAATTTAATAATTCACCGGTATTTAATGGTTCATATTCATAAGTACAAAAGGAAAACTAGCGACGCTAGTGGTGAAAAAAGTAAACCTAATATGTACGATACCGTGGACAGATTTTGGCAATTCCCCCGGTCGAGTGCGTACTCCTTGTCTAGTCTCCATGGGTGGGACCAAGAACGTATATAAGAAGGATGCTCCACTCCCTATGTTGTACTATGAGCTGCCGTGTGCAATGAAAACGGAAGCAATGTGGGCAAGGCGAGAGAAGCGACTGGCGCAAACGGCTACTGCGCATTAGCGCTGTCTCTGTTCTTCTCACTGCTCGTTCAAGAGTGAGAAAGTCAGTAGCGTAGCGTGCTGGTGTTTTTCATTTACATTTTTCCATATATTTTTTGATTGCCTTGATCTTTATTTTTTTTTTTTTTAATAATAATAATAATAAGTTTATTGCCTTTAAAACTTTATTTATTTGTTCTTTGTAATAATTAATTTTTGCTTGTTTAATTATTTTTTATAATTGTTTTTTATAATTTAAATAATTTTGTCTTAAATCTACGTTATTTTGATTTTTTCTGTATTTGTTGTATAATGATTTTTTTTTCATTTATTGAGTTAATTAGAGATCTTGTCATCCATTTTTTCCTTTTTTCTCTTTACTTTTAATTCTAATATTTTTTGAGGAGTTTTGTATACACATCTGCAGGGAACTAAAAAATTCCTTTGTTTCATTTTCTAAACTTGTTTTATTTAAGACATTATCCCATGAAATTTTTTGTATTTCTTGGACCAGTTTTTTATTATTAATAATTTGGTAATACCGAGATTTACCATAATTCTTACTTATTTTTTCAATTAGGACTAATTGTAATAAGATGGTATGATAAACTGTTATTGAAGTTGATATTGTTATAGGAATAAGTGTATCAAAATTATTGTTTTTTGATTTAATAAAGATGTGGTCTAAGCAAGTTTTTGAGCTGTTTTGTACCCTAGTAGGTGTATTAATTGTTGAGAAAAAACCGTGTTCATTCATAATGCTTCGGTACGTGTTCTTATTTACAGTATCAACTAATAAGTCAATATTTATGTCACCTACAAAGAAATTGTAATCGGAGTTTTCATTTTCATTTTGTAAAACTTCATTCAGTTGATCTAAAAAACTCTGAATATCACTAGAAGGAGATCTGTAAAATGAGTATAAAAAACATACTTTATTTTTAAAATTTACCTTCAATTTTAATAACTTTGAACCATTTAGATCAATTATTTCATGATAATTATAAATATCAGTTTTTATAAATACAAGGACACCATCATTCTGATTATATTTGCCTGAATTATATAGGGTCTTAAAGCCTGGAATATTAAAAATAAGGGAGTCCCTAATTTGCCAGGTCTCTGAGAGTACAATACAATCTAACGAAATATCAAGAGTTTCTAAAAAAATTTGAAATTCGTCGAAATGTTTGCCAACACTGGATATATTTTGATGTAATATTTTGAAATTCTTATTTTCTTTATTTATTTTTAAAACTTCAGATGTTTCTGTTGCTGATTGCAAGGGGTATGTTATTTTTTCTAGTTGAAAATCCCTTATATAAGGATCCATTAAAAAATCTTTTAATTACTTTGAATGTTGACAGAAGTGGAATCTCATAAAAAATTGTATTTATTATAAAATTTCAATGCTTTTATACTTACTTGAACAAAAAGTTTCTAATAAATCTTTATTAAATAAAATTAATCACAATGAATAAAGTTAAAAAAGATATAATAAAGTTAAAACAGATAAAATGTAGTATAATATTATAAAAAATGCGAAAAATTATCAAAGTAGAACGGGAAGTGCGAACTCTAAGCTAATAACTAAGAAATGAAATTAAATAAAATTGATTGAAATATAAAGATAAAATAGACACTAATAGTTTACTTTTTTTTAAATCGTTCCACCTTTTTTTTGTTGTTTATCAGTTGATGCAGATGGTTTTCTTGTTCTTGTTAATATTTCTTCTTTCTTTTTTTCTGGCTCGCTTTCTTCTTCCTCCGAATCAGCTCCTAAATCTCCAATTTCCGCCTCTATTTCAGAAATCTCTTCAGCAGTGTAAGGTTTATTATTGATATAAAGTTTTCACTAACTTATTATGCACTTTTAACTATGGTTTTTGTGGAGCAATTTTAGGCCCGTACTTTATGTTACCTTGCCAACGTTATTAACCCGTATATCAGTCAAATAAATGCATGATTCCCCATTTACATATATTTCTACCACAATCAATTGAGTTTACAATTCTCACCGGTGTCATTATTTATAAATTGAGGTATCTTAGTTAAAGATTCGATCCAAAGTTTCGAGAATTTCCTCAACATTCCTGAAAGTTTCCGAGGTATTCCAAGTGATCCATGATAACAATTCACCGCAGTAATACACCTTGGAATCAAAAGAAACTAGCAATGAAGCTTTCAAATTGTCCTCAATCCTTTTTAAATCTTTTAAATCACCACTCCACATATCACGACAAGGCAAATCACTTTTACCTTTGTTTAATTCTCTGTTCATTCAGTATTAAATTTACCCGTAATTGTTATATACTGATCGAAAAAGTTTTATTTCAGCTCATTTTCTATCCACAACGCTTTGACATTTAGATCTGTCTTGACAGTTCACAAAAAAAAAAAACCAAACACCAGCACGCTACTGACTTTCTCACTCTTGAACGAGCAGTGAGAAGAACAGAGACAGCGCTAATGCGCAGTAGCCGTTTGCGCAAGTCGCTTCTCTCGCCTTGCCCACATTGCTTCCATCTAGCAAGCATACCCCCACCAAGCAAGTGGAGCATCCTTCTTATATACGTTCTTGGGTGGGACAATCACATAGAAAAGACGTATAACGACATACGTCAAGATCTTGACGTATAGATGTATTGAATGCGAACTTAAATAAATCAAAAGCTGGATAGAAAAGTCAGAGTTTTTCTTTGAGCCTTCAAAATTTGACTGCCGTTCCCATAGAGATATAAGATATAGAGCACGGGAGCCAGCCGATACGACCAGCACGAAATAGAAAGAGAGAGGACAACTAGTGCGTCGGTGCCGATACGACCAGCACGAAATAGAAAGATAGAGGACAACTAGTGCGTCGGTTTATCTTTGTCTAATCACATGCGCAACAGGCGAGTCTTTCTCTTTCTATTCCGTGCTGGCTTTCACTTGTGTGCGTTCCTATGGCTCACGTGCTCTATATCTTATATCTCTATGGCCGTTCCACGATTATACATATATCAAATATATGTTATCTGTAATTATCACATAATTGTTTTGTTTAACAAATGCATTGTTGTAATATGTTATTTCCAAGGTACTCTGTAAGTATTTCAGATGTTATTATTTTCACGAGCTACCCCAGATAAAAAAAATAATCATCGAAATCGGTTCATTTTTCACCGAGATATATAGCAAATTTTTCCGAGCGTCGCCAATTTGAAGTTGCGAATTCAGTTTTCTTAGCATCGCGCAAAGAAATACCCAACCACTAAATAACCGATCGAGGCCCACAACATCTTATTCGATTTGGAATAAAGGGCTTTGAACGTTATACCTTTAAAACTAACAAAAAAGCAATTTTACAATAAATATTAAGTTTTTTTATTTTAACCTTTATTCTTTATTTTTGCAATAACAATTAGATTTAATTAAACGCACACTCTTATAATTTATACAAGAAATGCTTATTACAATACTTAATTTAGACAAGAAATTAAAAAAATACAAAAAATACCTACGAAAGCCCATAAATAATTTTTTTGTTGAATGAACTGGGGGATTGCTCTTCATGTTTCCCTTTATAATGCAGGCCAGGTCGCATTAATTCCTGAA
Source organism: Altica lythri (assembly GCA_964028335.1). Taxonomy (NCBI): domain Eukaryota; kingdom Metazoa; phylum Arthropoda; class Insecta; order Coleoptera; family Chrysomelidae; genus Altica; species Altica lythri. The sequence continues at coordinate 54,277,785 of OZ034807.1, forward strand.
GTAAAGAGTACTATTTTCCCTACAGCCTGGGCTATTACTCATGAAAATACGTCAAGGGTCTGTTTTAGGGACACCCAAAGGGTGACCCTTACAGACAACTTCAGACTCCGAACTCCTGGAGTGCGACCTCAACGACGCTCTTTTATAGCCAATTCATACGCTACGTGATAATAAGAATTAAACTATTTAAAGTCGCCTTGAAATCTAACGTACTGACTTTGACCTGGATGATTAAAATACAAAATAATACAATGAAATATAAAACTACTAGCTGACCCGGCCACGCGTTGCTGTGGCTAAGATTTTTGTTATATTACATTGTAGTAATCTATTTAAGAGGAACAGTAGGAGAACATCAGTCATGGAGACCACCATGCTTGTTTACATAGATGCCATTTGTAAAAAAATATGGCGACCTCCATGACAGATTTTCTAATAGGTACTGCAACCCCTTAATACAATGAAATTATTATTTACGAATGATGACGGAAACGTTAAAGCTGGTATAAAAATTCACTGGATTGATATTAAGCAAAAATCAATACAAAGAATTTTAAAGTTTATTATTTTTATTCAAGTTTCTAACAAATGAGTATAATACTGTCACGCCTGGAGAGATTTGGGAGAATGTGCCTTAGTGTTATAGGATAAGTGGTAGCTTACTAAAGGCACACTCCCGGTTGGGTATCCTGCTGAAGGCAGAAAACTAACCAAGGGGAAGATGAGATAAACATTATGAATAGGGAAAAACTGAATACAATAATATTTACTAATCTTACCAAATAAACTACACGGTGGCATGTCACACTTACTCACGAAAATACGTCAAGAGTCACAATGGCCCAGACCCAAGGGTATGTTTTAGGAACACCTTAAAGGGTGATCCTTACAGACAACCTCAGACTACAAACTCCTGGTGTCTGACCTCAACAACCTACATGCTTTTATAGCCAATTCATATTCTACGTGAGAATAAAAATTAAACTATCTAAGCACGTGCCAAGATCTAACGTAATGCCTTTTACCTGGTAAAATGTAATACATAACAATACAGTAAAATATAAACTAATAAATTAATATGTAGGGCAAAATTACCCTATCACCTATGTGACATTACAAAGTAAATAACATGTAACACTTTAACTTATGAATGAGGTAGGTAGGGCAGATAGTCTTAAATCTTTAACAATAATATTTATTATTTTAAATTATAATTACTTTTTATTTTCAATTTAATATATCACTAATCGGTACACAATATTTTTGGTTAACCTGTCTTTAGCTAACACAAACAGATTCGACGGTTTCCCTACACGTGAACATGCAACATATAGTTGCCCATGAAAAAAACATGGATTGTCCAAGTCTAAACCACAAATGGGCATTGTTTGACCTTGTGACTTATTTATCGACATGGCAAAAGCTAAACGAATTGGAAACTATAGCCTTCTAAAGGGTTTAGTAAAATCTGACGGTATCATTGGAATACGTGGCAACAGGACCACTTTTCCTTTAAACTTTCCAGTTAAAATGGTTGCTTCAAGAATATTTCCAGTAATCTTTTTGATGACCAAACGCGTACCGTTGCATAATTGAGGTGAGTTCAAATTACGTAAGAGAATAATAGGAGAACCAATCTATAATCGAAGATTATGTGGTGGCATTCCAGGTATATCTAGTGAATTTAAAAATTCAATTGGAAAATTTACACTTTGATTTTCATCAACAACTGTATCGATTGATTTAAAAGACATCAGATCGCCTGGTAACAACTGTTGTATCTGGAAATTATTTCGTCAACATCAACATTTTTGGCTGCCAAAATCGCCCGATGACTGAGCCAGTCATGATTCAAGTAATTATTCTGTATATCCGGTAAAATACTCTGGATCAGTTCATTTTTTTTTCCTGAAGAACACTGCAGAAATTGTCTGGCAGTTTAATGAATTGCGTATTTGGTTGCAGTTCTATTTTACCGTTCGCAATATCTAGTAATTGTTCGGAAAATATTTGTGCTGATGGATCATTTTGCAATCGAACGCGCATGTTTACAACTTTTTATGTTAAAACTTTTCAATAATTAAAACTGAATTTAAGTGTCATCTCAACAATGCACAGCATTCTTGATATTGCAAAAATATTAAGTCATACAATGCTTTGATTGATCATAGAGAGGATTGTTTCCTTGTTAAAAAATCAAGGGTATATAGTTCGGTAGTTGTATCTAAAAACTGTCTAAATTAGTTTTAACAGTTAAAATTAAAATAATAATTACTGTTTTCACATGTAAAAACAAAAAAAAACTTCCCTCTGGCGTAATCGATCCCATTACGATAACCCAGCCGAAATGTCATAATCAGCCGCTGATCCAAATTAGCTACTAAGACCTTACATGAATACTTTCAAAATGATAATATCATATTTAATATAATAACAATTCAATAAACATATAATTTGCAATAAAATAATATTGCGACTATAAATTAAAATGTAAGCTATCCTATCTTTCAAGTTGGATCAAACTGCACACGGTGTGCAAATTTGATTAAAATCGGTTTAGTAGTTTAGGAGTCCATTGCGGACAAACAACGTGACACGTAATTTATATATATTAAGATTAAACTACCCTATTATCGTTTGTGACACTATCTTGGGGACTGGTTGTACTCGAGCAGTTTTCCAGGATTCTGGTAGCTCCATGTTGTTCGGAGGGTTTAATGTCGAGTTCGAAGAGAACAAAGAATTCTGCCTTTCCTGTGGAAGAAGTAAGTATTAAGCCGTTATCTGCTGTGAGTGAAGGGAACGACCGATTTGTAAAATTGTTATTGATATGTTTGGCGAGAGCCCAAAAAGACCGACTTCCGTCAAAGAGACTTTTGGAATTGGCAATAGTGGTGTTGTATCTGTTTCTAGCGTTTATATCATCTTGTTTTGTTTCTTCTGATGGAATTTGTAGAAACATTTTGTGGGAATTGATCTTAGCTTTCCGAGCAATCTTTATTAAACCATGGCTTCTGTTTGGCTTTCAAGCATTTGGTAATGTGAGGAATGTAAGCTTCTATGCCATACTGAATGATTTCAGTTATACTGTTGCAAACTGCCGATGGATCTTCGTTGATGAAGCAGGGAAAAGGGACAAGTTGCAAAGTTCTTTTGGGTGGTACCTCGAATGGGTGAGGTTCATTGGACATTTGACTTCTACTACAGCATGATCACGTTTAATGATACCCTACTTCAAACTCTAATAATTAATAATTAACGCTTAAGTGTACCATATATCAAATAAGACGATTTCGGTGGATTTTCGATTGCAATCTGTAATACTGTGATTCACTCATAGGAAAACAGAACGCACTATGTTTAAAACTATTCACTATACATCTACACCTTTTTTATGCTAAAAGTACCTTAAATTTATATTAAACTAAAACTACTAGCACTTAACCTCTATATACCATCTACGCCAGCGATATTCCTCCTCTGGAAAATATCCAGCTCTACGCCGACGACACGGCCTTATACACCTCCGCATCGTCGACTGAAACCCTTAATCGAAAAACTCAAAGACTGCTGGACCAGTTCTCCAACTAGTGCAGCAGATGGAGAGTAGCTCTAAATCCAAACAAAACCCAAACCATCATCTTTAGTTTAGACATCCTAACCCCAGTCGACGGGAAAATCTCTCTTTCGACTATATCAATCTGTCACTATGGGGGGAACAGCTCGTCCTTCAGGATCAGGTAACCTACCTGGGTGTTCGATTTACTCGAACACTCAGGTGGGATGCCGATGTTAAACTTACACTCAACAAAATGAGAAGACAAGCCTCCCTCCTAGGTACTCTGGGTGGTAGAATCGGAAGAAGCGACACCGAAACCCTTCTACATACATACAAAACCTTTATCAGACCTTTGGTCGATTACAAGCCCGTGCCATACTCTGCTATTCCTCAGAGACATTCCATCCATGCCACAGTGAGAGCGATGTTACGTAAAGTGAAAAACCATCACTACCTCTACCCAAGCTACCTTGTCTACAACAACACAAATTTTACTGCCTCTACCTTCTCGTTTTCAGACGCTCCAACACCGATATGAAGTCAGGACTCTGCAGGGAACTAACACCGTAGCCCAGAGGACCCTCCATACACACTGGAAAGGAGGACTCCAAAGAAGATACAGAGTCCCGAAAAAGAAGATCCCCCTTCCCAACCTACTACTCCTCCAACCCGTAGACATGGACCTTCCTGAAGACCTGGAAACCCTGCTTTACGAAACCCCCCTTTCCTACCGCTAGAAGGTGTCCACCACTCCACAAATAAAAATTGGCCCTTGGTGAAGGTTTTTGTGGTTCCCTTCGTCCTTGTCAAATGGAAGGGCTCCACGACGGAGGAGACACGCCACAGCGTCAATCTCCCAAACCCACATTGCACCACGTGGGTCACACTACCCTACCACACAACACCTACACTCACACCAAAGAAAGAAGACTGGTTAAGTACGTTCAAGCGCCGTGGATGGAAAGAAGAACTAAGAGCAATCCAACCTGTTGCACATGGGAAATGCAAATGGGATAGTTTGTGAGAGCGGGGTCAACGGAGCCGACGACAGATACTAACACCATCCAAACACTCCCATCCATTCCCTGAAAAGGACATAAGTCCTACAACAGGGTCCTCTTACCTACCAAATTCCAAAAAAATTATCATCTCTTACCTTCCAAACTCTACATATATTCTTCGACTTCAAAATAAACAAATTATTCTATTATCTCTGGACTTCGACTAACACGTGAATTTAGTGACATTGGACAGAAAATTGCTGATGAAAATACCTATATCTATAATAGTGCCTTATCACTGGTAGGAGATATGTTTAATTATCATTTAAATTCTTTTTAAATAATCTTATGAATTATTTATAAAAATATTTCACAATTTGGATTGGAGTAACAATTCCCGTTTTGAGTTAAATTTTTCTTTTTACCTTTTGTGTTGTTGAACATTTAAAATTCATGCAGAAAAAGAAATTTCTCTCCTGTTGGCAACATTGACTAATAACAGCAAGTCAGATGTTTTTTTATAAAAAGAAGAGTAGCTCATTGCGCTAAGACAAGAAGCCATACAAAGTAAAGAAGAAGAAGAAGAAAAAGCAGACGTTTGTCAATTGTCATTCATTGTCAATATTTTTCTAAATTATTAAAAAAATAATGTGACTCATTTAAATAGTGCGAAAATAAATATGGATAAAGTAATTAAATTAGTATTTTTAACTTTAGTAATCGCAGTAACAGTTGATTGTGTTGAATTTTCTAAATTGGCATTTGGAGAGTATACGAATGTTTTGCCTGCTGCTTATGGAGATTTCAATTCTGACGAACTAACAGACGTTTTTGTGCTTAGTGATAATGGATATCAAATAGAAATTCTACTGGCTAATGAAGAGGAGCCTCTACTTCGACCAGCTCAGAGGTTAAATTGTTCCTTTAGAGATACTAAGCCTGATCATAGAATTACCAGTGTTGTACCTGGAGATTTCGATGGCGACGCTTTAATGGATGTATTAGTGACAACTATCAGAAGAAGACAAGATGAGAATACAAACACACATAACACATACATACATATTATGTGGGGTGGAGCAAATTACTTGAATTGTAGCTTCGAGCCAATTATTGAAATGTCAGGTCAGCCTTTGGCGATTGACTACAATCAGGATATGATTATAGATTTATTTGGCGAAGATACTAATAAACAAAGAGCATTTTGGGTGTTCAATCAAAGTAGAACTGTTCCCATAAAAATACCAATGAAGCAAAATAAAAATCCTAATATTGAGTTAAAAAGGCCTCACGCACATGCGTTTCTAGGTAACTTTCTAAATATTATTCATTATTTTATAACTGAAAAATCATTTATTCTGTTTAAATCGCTATTATTTTATTCATGTAACTAACTCATGCTTTTCTTGGAGGAACCTTATATTAATAAATAATAGTTTATAAAACCTTTTTTTACTCAGCACCAAAATATTCTTATGTATTTATTTAATTTCAATGATTTGTTTCTTTAAAGTAAATCTTGTGAATAATATAAAATTTTGAATTTCTTGAAATTGTGTCAAAATCTCTATGTATATGCCTAAACACATTTGAAACATGCATTGTCATCCAGTTCTGAGCTATCCTGAAAATTTTAGAGCTCTAGGTCACATTACTATTATATAAATGATTTTGTTACTTGAATTTGTATATTATGTGGGAATTTTGTAATCGATTTAAAACTCATACAAACCAGAAATAGTATCAATTTTTTTTTGTATATGCATAAACACACTTGAAACATGCATTGTCATCCAGTTATTAGCTATCCTGAACATTTCAGAGCTCAAGGTGGTCGGGAAATAGGTTTAAATTCGATTACAAAATTCCACCCGGAATGACAAAGAGAAAGACAAAAGAACACGACGAAAATAAAAAACTTTCTGTTTTTCCATATAAAATTTAGAATTTCTTGAAATTGTGTCAAATCCTCTATGTATATGCCTAAACACACTTGAAACGTGCATTGTCATCCAGTTCTTAGCTATCCTGAAAATTTCAGGAATCTAGGTGGTCGGGAAATAGGTTTAAACAATGGTCATGCTACTTTGACAGTCAATCTACCCAAAAAAGCTATAACGTCCATAAAGGTTGGATATTTTATTGCTTTTGATTGGTATATCGACCTACCCTCAAAATCTACCCTATCATCCCATAACCTGAATCTTAACCCCAAAAGAAAGCGTTAAAAGGAGAAATCGATTTGTAACCAAATAACAAGCAACCCAGATTTAATTGCTAATTTATTGCTGACGATCGTCGAAAAAAAAAATGATTGCTCCAACCTTTTCCGAAAACGAATGGTTGTGATAGCTTGACTTTCAAGCTAGCATAGCCATAGCTGTATTTCGCTAATCAAAAGGACTACCAGGTTCGTAAAAGTGGTATATTCGAGTGGTATATTAACTAACCCCCAAAAATTATCCTAACTTCCACTTACGTGAATGTCGCCCACCAAAACAATGCGAAAAACGAAGGAATCGATTACCTAGTAACCAAACAACAAGCAAATTCCGATTTAATTAAAAATGAATTACCATTCTAGAGAAATAAATTAGCAATAAAATATGCCACCTTTACGAACCTCGTAGTCTTTTTGGTTACCGAGATACAGCTATGGCTATGCTTCATAACTCTGTCCAGCTAGCATAAATATTGTTTCTCGGAAAGCGTTGAAGCAATATTTTTTTCGTAATAAATAAGCAATAAAATAGATTGTGGTTGCAATTGCTCCCTATGAAATGGATATGCTAGCTTAACATACATCAAAAAATAATTTATTGTATTCAATTTTAGATAATTTTTGATAATACCTCGAGAACCACAAGGTATACCATTTTTTGTGTGGAAACCGTAATGTTTTGTAAAAATTTATGTATACTATTTTTAGATTTAAATGGAGATTATATGGCAGATTTATTTATTACTACTAAAGAAAATTTTGAAATCTGGCTTGGAAAAACTGATTCGGAAGATCATTTTGTATATAATTCTACTATTAATCATCCACCTGATAGTAACAACAATAATAATAAAGCTGAAGTTATTGGTCAATCTCTGTTTGTTGATGTTGAGTTAAAAGGACAAATGGAATTGATTACACCAGTTTGTTTCGACAAAGATTGTAGAAACAGTGCTTTATTCCTTTATTCCTCATCTGAAGGAAAATGGATTAATATGCAGGTAAACTAAAATATCTTTAACAATACTTGCATTTAATAATATTTTGTCAACTATCGATATCGTTGATCTCGTGTGTTTTATATTAATTTGATCTCATTTTTTAGGTAAATTTCAAAGACGATAGCACAAATCTTTGGAAGTTTTGTTTGCAAGGTGGTAGTAAATATACTGATGTTATCACTTTAAGAAGTGGTGATTTTAATTTAGATGGCTATCCTGACCTTTTAGCTACTCTAATTCCAGCTCAAGGAAGTAATAATATTCCACAATCATTTCTCTTTGAAAATGTACCGTGCCCCACTTGTGGGCCCCTCCTTAAACGTAACTACCTTATAAAATGGAATCCTGTAAATCGTATGGAAAATGGAACTGTAATGGCTTCCTTCTTTGATTTTTATCAAGATGGAATTTTGGATTGTATCACTGTTGTCCGAAATGGTGATAATTATAAACTCTCGGCATTTAAAAACAGTTTAGATTATGATGCTAATTTTATTAAAGTGATGGTATTGACTGGTCTGACAAATAAAAATAATCCTACAATGATGGGACGGGTTGGAAAGAAACGTAGAACTTATGGAACTAATTTGCCTGGTAAAGTATCAATTGCATGCTTTAAATTTATACTTATAGTAATACCATTTATTTGTTTTTAGGTCCATCAATTTCTTACAAAACGACGACACAAGAAGGCTATGTCCGCCATGGTTTGGCCAGTCAGATACCTCAATCTGGACATTTCAGTTTAAACCTCCCTTACTCTATATTCGGCTTAGGTCGGACACCAAATTTTGTTGATAAAGTCACTGTAGGACTATCAAATCAGTCGAAATATATGACCCAAATTATACCAAATTCTCAAATGGTGGTTATACCATGGCCTGTCAATGAGCCTTCAAAATGGAAAGCACAATTGTTTGTAACTCCAAGTAAATTAATTTTAATGTCAGTAGCTGCTCTTACAACTGTTTGTGGGTTAATCACTGTTATAATCGGAGTATTACATTGGAAGGAACGACAAGAGGACAAAAAAGAGAGAATGTCGGAATCCCATAGATTTCACTTTGATGCTATGTGATCTTAAAGTTTCAGATGGGTTTAGAGTGATATATGTGGATTTTGGAAAATTGTAAAATATTATTTTTACTTTATTTATGTTTAATACAACATAATATATCAACTAAACATAATTTTTGTGATAGTTCGATATAACTGTAATTGTGATATCCTTTAATTTATGTAAAGTAGATTTAGATATATATTGTATCATTTAAGAATAATACTTGGCCTGGACAAACAGAGAAGATTCTCTACTTTTAGAATATATAGCCTTTCAGATTAAAATGAGAGTACTAATTTTTAAATTGATACTAAATGATACATTTTAATTCAATAACGAAACAAATATTAACAAATAAAATAATTAATGATGTTAACTATAAAATTTGCTAAAAACTGAACTGAATAAACTGTATCAACAATATTTAGATTACTTCTTTGCAAAATAAACATCTGACAGATTTGCATAAAATCAAACCAAAAAGGATTTGTGTCAATTTTATTATGCTCCACACAATAGTAAAAAAATCAGTATAAATGTGTTTACTCTCAAGTTGAAGTTGATAATTTCGAATTGTACGCACTTCCAGGAAACATTGTTCTAATAATTGCTAAAAACGGAATAGCAAACATCAATTATGGTATTCGTTTGTTGGTTCTTCATGCGCTACTGGCGTACAAATGACTGTGCAAAATTTAATATAATTGACGTTTTGTATGTAGATTTATTTGAAATAGTATATTGTGTAGCAAGGGGTGAAACAAAACGATTTCTAACTAGGGCGAGAGTTGACTGCCCGAGCGAAGCGAGGGCTGTCTTCGCCCGGTCAAAAATCGTCTTTGTTTCATCCCGTGCCACACACTATATTTTTCATATCACATGCATTGAAACAGCGAGTTTTGATCTCTGTAGCCAGTTGAAGTATTAAGACTATAGGGACCGAGCATCTAGACCGTCACGCCCCTCTGGTGATAGAAATTGTAAACTTATGGGCAAAAATATTAACCAATAGTAGGTGATAAATTATTTATTTACCTTTTATTAAAATAAATTTTGAAATTATTCACGATGTCTTTATCAATAAAATCATGTTGTATAAAAGGCTGTACAGAATAGTCTCGCAGAGAGCGGTATATAAATTTACCTGTGAAATTTTATCCTTTTCTGTTAACTACCATTGGTGTCTCGTGGAAAGACATTTTGACCACGAATATTATTATTAATTATCGGTTGAAATCCGTATTTAGTTATTTTTTCCATTATTTATTAATTATGACGTTTGTTATTAATAAATTTTTGCCCATTTAATTCCTAATTTCCGCACTAGGGCGCGCGGCCTTCAGTCAAAGTGCTGCCTCTACAGTTGGAGCTCGGTCCCTATTTCCGACAAATAGCGTAGTAATCTCTTGACAACGATTTGACGACAGCTGTCAGACGATTATGGTTTTATTCGCTTTTGTTTATTACAAATGCGATTCTGATAGACTTGAAATAAATACATAAATAATAAATAAATGAATGTGCCGGGCAGAAATAACGTTGTTTCTCCCCTAGGGTAGAAAAAACTGTCAGTTTCTGACTGACAGTTGCATTGGTCTGAAATTGTCTTGTTTCGACTGACAAAACAGGGATCAAAACAAGCTGTTCTAATGCGTGTGATATAAAAAAGATTTTAAAAACATAGTTTTCAAGATAATGGGTGCGCTCAACATTGCATTTATAATTCATATTATTATTATTACACATGTATAATTAAATGATACATTTGTGATATGTATAAATAATATATTAAACAAATTTTTGTTAATTATATATTTTTTATTTTAGTTATTATCAAATTAATATTCAATCATCGTACATACATGATATATTTAGAAGAAATCTACTTTATTATAACAAAATTAAGCTTTTGTTATTTAGTAGATTTTGGTGACAATTGAAACCAAACAGCCTTGCTGCTTTATAAACCCAGAATCGAGGCTTGGTTACAGCCTGAGGTGAGAATATCCCTACACACGGGAGGATGCACAATGGGTCATATGTGACCTCAGTGTTGGCTGAGCACTAGCTCCAGATCCAGAACCTAGAATCGATAGTAAATTATAAATAACTGGGATTAAAATTAAATAGCGTTTATTATACATACTGTGAGGTCCAAAAATAACGGATAAATTCATTTCCTCCTTCTCCATCCTGAAACACCTCAATTTTTAAATTTAAAATGACATTTTATGGCTCTAAAAAACCACCCCCCTCCCCCACTTCAAACCCTCTTTCCACGGGGTGACAGCACCCCATTTTTTTAAATGGCATAAGGGGTCATGTGATACCTTGTTTGAAAGAGCATTTAATTGCCTATTCAGCAATGTAAAAATTTTTAGATTTAATTTTTTTATTTTCAAGAAAATTCAACATTTAATACTGTAATAGCTAGTTACAGTTACATTTCCTAATAATAAAATAATTTAGTAGGCATGCTTGGTATATCAATACGACACTTGTCAGTGCTGTTTTTGTCTCTTCTGTATAAAAAACTTCGCTTTAATTTAGATTTGTGTTGAATTGGATACCAGACAACTGAAATTATTTCTTATTAATAATTTTTTTGGTCCTCCGTCCAGAAACAATACTATTAATTAATTCAAAATCGTCCGGAAAATTACATTTTCCGGCCTAGGCCGGCAAAGTTTTGTTAATTATATATTTTTTATTTTAGTTATTATCAAATTAATATTCAATCATCGTACATACATGATATATTTAGAAGAAATCCACTTTATTATAACAAAATTAAGCTTTTGTTATTTAGTAGATTTTGGTGACAATTGAAACCAAACAGCCTTGCTGCTTTATAAACCCAGAATCGAGGCTTGGTGACAGCCTGAGGTGAGAATATCCCTACACACGGGAGGATGCACAATGGGTCATATGTGACCTCAGTGTTGGCTGAGCACTAGCTCCAGATCCAGAACCTAGAATCGATAGTAAATTATAAATAACTGGGATTAAAATTAAATAGCGTTTATTATACATACTGTGAGGTCCAAAAATAACGGATAAATTCATTTCCTCCTTCTCCATCCTGAAACACCTCAATTTTTATATTTAAAATGACATTTTATGGCTCTAAAAAACCACCCCCCTCCCCCACTTCAAACCCTCTTTCCACGGGGTGACAGCACCCCATTTTTTTAAATGGCATAAGGGGTCATGTGATACCTTGTTTGAAAGAGCATTTAATTGCCTATTCAGCAATGTAAAAATTTTTAGATTTAATTTTTTTATTTTCTACATTTCCTAATAATAAAATAATTTAGTAGGCATGCTTGGTATATCAATACGACACTTGTCAGTGCTGTTTTTGTCTCTTCTGTATAAAAAACTTCGCTTTAATTTAGATTTGTGTTGAATTGGATACCAGACAACTGAAATTATTTCTTATTAATAATTTTTTTGGTCCTCCGTCCAGAAACAATACTATTAATTAATTCAAAATCGTCCGGAAAATTACATTTTCCGGCCTAGGCCGGCAAAGTAGCTTTTAGATTATCTAAAGTGATGGCGCTATGAGTCATCAAAAATACATAATAAATAATACAAATTTTAATTAAAATTTAAAAACAACGTATAATATACTAAACCAATAGCTTTTGCTAAAGGTAGGCAGGATTCTAATTTACATTTAATTTCTCTCACAACCTTTATTTTAAATTTGACATATATGTCAATTTAAAACTACTTATCATTCGATTATGAAAATACATATCTTGATTTTGTGTTTGCTCATTGAACTAAAATTCATTGTCTCTGCTATTTTTATATAAACTCTCCCGGCGGACTTCGTACCGCATGTGACTTTTTTTCATTTTTCGTTTTTTCGAATTTTTATTATTTTGTTTTCAGTGAGATAGTAACTGCGCCACCTTACGGTGGCGTCATAGTAGTTAATTTAGTAGTAATTGCTCGTTTAAATATATGAGGTATTAACTACCTTACGGTGGCGTTAAATTATTTAATTTAGAAAGGTACCTATAGTTTGTCCGTTGGATCTTTGCACATGCATGAAATTATTCAAGAACTATTTTTAATATTACCTCTCTTTTCTACTTACAGAACTTAAAACCATAAAATTGAAACGCTTGTCCTTGAACAACCTAATGTGTTAAACAAGGACAGCAGGTATGACGAAGGTCTATGATCGATTCTTATTGATTTGACAATTTCTAGTTTTGGTAATGTCAAATACAACCTTTTTGTAGTGTGTTTACAAGTGATTGTTGTAATATCCGTGTTTTGAACTCAATTTTGAGCCTGGAAGTTAAACTTGTTTATTTAGATAAAACATGGATTTATTCGAAGGAAAATAAAACAAATTTCTGGCAAGACGAAAGTATTAAAAGTGTACGGAAATCAGAAGATTATGATGGTAAACGTTTTATGGTAGTCTACGCTGGTTCGTCCAAAGGATTTGTCTCTGAAGTAGCTTTATTATCCTGTTCAAAATCTAAAGTAGCTGATTATCATGGAGAAATGAACAAAGAAATTTTGTCGAAATGGATCACTACACAATTAATTCCCAATTTAGAAGAGCCATCATTGATTGTGATGGATAATGCTCCATACCACAGTGTTCTTTTAGAGAAACAACCTTCCACAGCTTTAAAGAAAGATGAAGTTAACAACAAACAATATCAGGTTTGACTCAAAAATAACAAAACCTGAGTTATTACAAATTGTAAAAAGGAATGGAAAAGAAAAGGTGTATGTCATTGATGAGTTACTACGAAAACATGGTCATGAGGTGTTGAAATTACCTCCATACCATTGTGAATTCAATGCTATTGAGTTAATTTGGGGAAATTGTAAATCATATTACAATAAGTACATTGGTACGGATGGGCATTCTGATAATGCTGTTATCAATATGTGGCAAGAGGCACTTAACCAATGTAATACAAATATTTGGGAGAAATGTGTGAGACATACTCATGAAATCATTAAAAAGTGCTATGACCGAGACAAAAATATTGTTGATATTGATATTCCCACAATCAGAATAGATATTGGCGATAGCTCTGATTCTGACAGTGATTCTGAAATTTAAAACAATTTTGTACAAAGTTTAAATATATATTAAATATAATAACTGGCTATTTTTTTACAAACCTAGATTTATCTATACATATAATAAAACATAAAACAGTAGGAATGTATATGTTTGTGCCCGCATCACATGAAAACTACTGATCCTATTCGAATGCGGTTTTCAAAGACGTATTTGTCTTCTTTCAACTTCACATCTGGTGTATAAAACTTTCTTCCCCCACCCCTTTAACGGGTGAGGAAAGAAATTTTTATACAAAAATCAACACGCCACGCGAACGACGTCGCTGGTACATCGAAATAGCACCCAAAAATGTGGTTAGATTTTTTTGTCTGTCTGTATGAAAACTACTGATCCGATTCGAATGCGGTTTTCACAGATGTATTTGTCTTCTTTCAACTTAACATCTGGTGTATAAAAATTTCTCACCCATTCCTTAAATGGGGTGGGGTAAGGAATTTTTATACAACAATCACACGCCACGCGAACGACGTTGCGAGTACAACTAGTATACAATATATTGTTTGTATAAACTAGTATTAGTAACAATTTGTTTTTCTAAAGTTTTTTTATGCTTTTTTTACTACTTTCTTTCATTCACTTTTTTTCCAGTTCTCAATGTTACTTCTTTGCAAGACTTCATATATGTTTTCTTTCCATCTCTTTCTTGGTCTACCTTTTCTTTTGTATTGGCTTTTGTGAGAGTATTGTTCTCGACATTCTTTATTCTCCCATTCTTTCGATGTTTCCTTAATATCCGTATTCTCTGCGATTTAATTTGGTAACATCTTGTCTTATTATTTTTAAAGAAAAGTTTTTTATCTTGGATTTCTGGACTCGAGGAGTTAAATTTTTAGTTTCGTACGGAACAATTTTTGCGTCACGCGTCAGGGCTCCGACCTGTTGGGCCCATTAGGGCTCCACTTTCGTATATTGGCATATTTTTTTAAGTTCAGAAGATAACATTAAAAGGTTTGCTTTCCTCGGAATTCTATGAGTTCCACACTTCTTTTAATTTATTACCTTTTTAATTATTTGAATGCTTGACTACCAAGTCTTTCGCACTTAAGTCTTCCAAGTACCAACTATAAATTATTCTGTTTTTCTTTTTGGATTATATAGTTCATTAATCTACTCAAAAATAATAATAAAACATGTGAATTTTAATAATTAACAATCGGTAAACATAAGACTCACGATCGAAATGTCCTGAAAAATGTTTCAAATAAATTAAAATGTTCGTCAGCAATTTATTGAACAGGTCAAGAACGTATATAAGAAGGATGCTCCACTCCCTATGTTGTACTATGAGCTGCCGTGTGCAATGAAAACGGAAGCAATACGCCAGTAAAAATAGCCGTTTTTTCGGGTCAACTTTGCACTAAATTTCCGATCCAAAGTTTTATTTTTATAAGATTTGGGATCACTTATTGAGCATAAAATCACAAAATGCTGACAGATCCAGGTGACGCTAGAGGCGTCATCTTGAAAAAACGTTTCCGGTTGATATCTTGGAAACTAAGCTCTTTAGAGCAAAAGTTATATAGACCATTATTATAGAAAATAAAATTTTGCACCTTTTGTTTTTAGTAAACTTTTTTGTAAAACCTACAGTTTACGATTTATGGCCCATTTAATGAACCGGTTTTTCGATCGCGGCCAAAAACTCTTGAAATATTAGATTAATCAATAAAATGCATTAATTCATTTTTAAAGATCCGTTTATTCTGTACAACTTTTGTTTTAAATTTTTTTTCTAATGTCTATACTTTTTGAGTTATAGGACGTTTAATGGAGAAATGTCGACGCTCGGCGGGTGACGCGGCAGCGAAATATAATTAAGTAAAATAAAAAAATGTTTGTTACTATTGCAGGTAAGGAATTGAACTATTATTTGTTAACTACATAAACAATCGGGATATATTTTTTAATTTATTTGTTGAATTTGTACTATTATATTCTATACGTATCTTGAAATTTTCAACTTTTCGCTCGGTAGTCCAACATAAAACGTCCTATGACTCAAAAACTATGGACATTAGAAAAAAAAGTTTAAAACAAAAGTTGTGGAGAATAAACGGATCTTTAAAAATGAATTGATGCATTTTATTGGTTATTCTAATCTTTCAATAGTTATTGGCTGCGATCGAAAAATCGGTTCATTAAATGGGCCATAAATCGTAAACGGTAAGTTTTACAAAAAAGTTTGCTGCAAACAAAAGATGCAAAATTTTATTTTCTATAATAATTGTCCATATGACTTTTGCTCTAAAGTGCATAGTTTCCGAGATATCGGCCGAAAACGTTTTTTCAAGATGGCGCCTCTAGCGTCACCTGGATCTGTCAGTATTTTGTGATTTCATACTCAGTAAGTTATCCGAAACCTTATAAAAAAAGAAATTTGGATCGGAAATTTAGTGCAAAGTTAAATGCTATTTTTACTGACCTACAATGTGGGCAAGGCGAGAGAAGCGACTGGCGCAAACGGCTACTGCGCATTAGCGCTGTCTCTGTTCTTCTCACTGCTCGTTCAAGAGTGAGAAAGTCAGTAGCGTAGCGTGCTGGTGTTTTTCATTTACATTTTTCCATATATTTTTTGATTGCCTTTATCTTTATTTATTTGTTCTTTGTAATAATTAATTTTTGCTTGTTTAATTATTTTTTATAATTGTTTTTTATAATTTAAATAATTTTGTCTTAAATCTACGTTATTTTGATTTTTTCTGTATTTGTTGTATAATGATTTTTTTTCATTTATTGAGTTAATTAGAGATCTTGTCATCCATTTTTTCCTTTTTTCTCTTTACTTTTAATTCTCATATTTTTTGAGGAGTTTTGTATACACATCTGCAGGGAACTAAAAAATTCCTTTGTTTCATTTTCTAAACTTGTTTTATTTAAGACATTATCCCATGAAATTTTTTGTATTTCTTGGACAAGTTTTTTATTATTAATAATTTGGTAATACCGAGATTTACCATAATTCTTACTTATTTTTTCAATTAGTACTAATTGTAATAAGATGGTATGATAAACTGTTATTGAAGTTGATATTGTTATAGGAATAAGTGTATCAAAATTATTGTTTTTTGATTTAATAAAGATGTGGTCTAAGCAAGTTTTTGAGTTGTTTTGTACCCTAGTAGGTGTATTAATTGTTGAGAAAAAACCGTGTTCATTCATAATGCTTCGGTACGTGTTCTTATTTACAGTATCAACTAATAAGTCAATATTTATGTCACCTACAAAGAAATTGTAATCGGAGTTTTCATTTTCATTTTGTAAAACTTCATTCAGTTGATCTAAGAAACTCTGAATATCACTAGAAGGAGATCTGTAAAATGAGTATAAAAAACATACTTTATTTTTAAAATTTACCTTCAATTTTAATAACTTTGAACCATTTAGATCAATTATTTCATGATAATTATAAATATCAGTTTTTATAAATACAAGGACACCATCATTCTGATTATATTTGCCTGAATTATATAGGGTCTTAAAGCCTAGAATATTAAAAATAAGGGAGTCCCTAATTTGCCAGGTCTCTGAGAGTACAATACAATCTAACGAAATATCAAGAGTTTCTAAAAAAATTTGAAATTCGTCGAAATGTTTGCCAACACTGGATATATTTTGATGTAATATTTTGAAATTCTTATTTTCTTTATTTATTTTTAAAACTTCAGATGTTTCTGTTGCTGATTGCAAGGGGTATGTTATTTTTTCTAGTTGAAAATCCCTTATATAAGGATCCATTAAAAAATCTTTTAATTACTTTGAATGTTGACAGAAGTGGAATCTCATAAAAAATTGTATTTATTATAAAATTTCAATGCTTTTATACTTACTTGAACAAAAAGTTTCTAATAAACCTTTATTAAATAAAATTAATCACAATGAATAAAGTTAAAAAAGATATAATAAAGTTAAAACAGATAAAATGTAGTATAATATTATAAAAAATGCGAAAAATTATCAAAGTAGAACGGGAAGTGCGAACTCTAAGCTAGTAACTAAGAAATGAAATTAAATAAAATTGATTGAAATATAAAGATAAAATAGACACTAATAGTTTACTTTTTTTTTAAATCGTTCCACCTTTTTTTTGTTGTTTATCAGTTGATGCAGATGGTTTTCTTGTTCTTGTTAATATTTCTTCTTTCTTTTTTTCTGGCTCGCTTTCTTCTTCCTCCGAATCAGCTCCTAAATCTCCAATTTCCGCCTCTATTTCAGAAATCTCTTCGGCAGTGTAAGGTTTATTATTGATATAAAGTTTTCACTAACTTATTATGCACTTTTAACTATGGTTTTTGTGGAGCAATTTTAGGCCCGTACTTTATGTTACCTTGCCAACGTTATTAACCCGTATATCAGTCAAATAAATGCATGATTCCCCATTTACATATTTTTCTACCACAATCAATTGAGTTTACAATTCTCACCGGTGTCATTATTTATAAATTGAGGTATCTTAGTTAAAGATTCGATCCAAAGTTTCGAGAATTTCCTCAACATTCCTGAAAGTTTCCGAGGTATTCCAAGTGATCCATGATAACAATTCACCGCAGTAATACACCTTGGAATCAAAAGAAACTAGCAATGAAGCTTTCAAATTGTCCTCAATCCTTTTTAAATCTTTTAAATCACTACTCCACATATCACGACAAGGCAAATCACTTTTACCTTTGTTTAATTCTCTGTTCATTCAGTATTAAATTTACCCGTAATTGTTATATACTGATCGAAAAAGTTTGATTTCAGCTCATTTTCTATCCACAACGCTTTGACATTTCGATCTGTCTTGACAGTTCACCAAAAAAAAAACCAAACACCAGCACGCTACTGACTTTCTCACTCTTGAACGAGCAGTGAGAAGAACAGAGACAGCGCTAATGCGCAGTAGCCGTTTGCGCAAGTCGCTTCTCTCGCCTTGCCCACATTGCTTCCATCTAGCAAGCATACCCCCGCCAAGCAAGTGGAGCATCCTTCTTATATACGTTCTTGGAACAGGTATTAAATTTATTCGCTTTATAACCAATTTGTTAATCGGTAGTAGATGCAATTCAAAAAAAAAACGTTCGATGTGATATTAGCCACTTCCGAATTCTTTCATCGATCATACTTATCGACCCACGTTTAAAGTACCGTCTTGATTTTATTCGCATAAATATGAATGATGACGTATGTGCAAAGATCCGACGGACAAACTATATAGAAGTGTCATCAAGTAGTCTCTGGAAAATTCAAATTTGTAGTGGCAGCACCCACGTTTAGTGAAATTTGAATCGCAATATTAGCCAGCTTGTGATCAGATTACTACATATGCTCCGTTCTTGATATGCTCAATATAACTATAAACATTTTGACACATCGCAATGACATATAATTCCCTAACTAAAGTTCTGTTTCCATTGAATCTAGTAATAAAGTTAAAGATGATCTCACACGTACCCAGCCCACTTGATGACACTTCTATTTGAATCAACTATATATTTTTGGCTTTATTTTTTCTGCATTTTTTCTGTTTTTTTAGTTTTTTCCATTTTCTTTTAGTTAGGCGTCATAGTAGTTGATTTAGTAGTAATTGCTCGTTTAAATATATGAGATATTAACTACGCCACCTTACGGTGGCGGTATATTATTTAATTTAGAAAGGTATTTTTTCGCTTTATTTTTTCTGCATTTTTTCTGTTTTTTTAGTATTTTCCATTTTCTTTTTGAGATTTTTTGACAAACAATTTTTTATTTTTCATAAAAAGTATCCTATGTTACTTCTAATACCTCCAAGAATATGTGTACAAAGTTTCATGATGATCGGTTGAGTAGTTTTCGCGTGAAAGCGTAACAAACAAACTTACATTCACATTTATAATATTAGTAGGGATAGGGATTATTAGATATTAATGTTAATATTTTCAATATAACAATTTTTACTGTGCTGCTTAAGAGCACATCAGTATTCGTATGTATAAAAATTAAGGATCTTGAAATCGATTATCAGAAAATCATTCCTTATTACTAATTCTTTTAATCATGCAATTGATGTCAATAAACATCTACTAATCTTATATGTCATAATCATAAAGTAAAAAGTTTTTGAACTTTTGAAAATATTAAAAATTAGTCGGGCCAAAAAATAGTGTGTGTTACACGCCCGGAAAATGTTTTGCAAGTGCTCGTATTGTTTCGCCTCGGTGCTACACACCTCGGCTACACAACTTTACTCGTTCGTTCTTGCAAAATGTCATTTTCCGTCCTTGTGTCACAAATGACTATTTAATATTATTGTAACGATCACTGTGTTCTTAAGATGTCCCGCTTAAGTGAGAAGGAAAGAATGGAAATTCTAATAATGCTGGGTGAAAAAACTAAAACCCAGAACGAGGTGTGTAAATGTTTAACAATAAATATCCTCAACATCACATTTCTCAATCTACTGTTAGTAGAATCGAAACCAAATTTCGTGAATTTGGAACAGTAAGAGATCTTCCTAGATCAGGTAGGAAACTGTTAATGGACGATGACATAAAATTGAATGTGTTATTAAATATCGAAGAAAATCCACACAAACCCACGAGACAAGTCGCTGCTCATAACGAAATAAGCAAAACTTCTGTATTACGTCTTTTAAAATTAGAAAAATACCACCCTTGTAATTACAGTTGGTACAAGAACTTTGCGAAGACGATTATGACCGTCGATTGCAGTTTTGTGAGATAATCGATAACAAGTTTAATGAAGATCCTCTGTTTAGGAGAAAAATAGTATTTTCTGACGAAGCTACTTTCTATTTAAATGGCACAGTGAATAGACAAAACTGTCGATATTGGAGTCAAGAAAATCCTCATTGGATGATGGGCCACACTCAATATCCCAGAAAAATAAATGTTTGGGCTGGGATTATTAATAATAAAATAATTGGACCATATTTTTTTGGCACCACATTAAAGGGACAACGCTATTTGGAGTTTTTGACTAACTTCTTAGTTCCGACATTGAAGAGACTTTTCCCTGATGCTGATAACCCGAACGAATTAGATAAGGACATCTGTTATGTTATTAGCAAGACGGAGCTCCACCACATTATGTTCGTGAAGTTGGAGCTTATCTCGATCAAGTGTTTCCAAACCGATGGATTGGTATACGTGGTGCAATAGAGTGGCCACCTCGTTCTCCTGATTTGACACCACTCGATTACTTTTTGTGCGGTTATCTCAAATCAAAAGTGTATTTTAACAGACCGGAAACCATTGACAATCTAAAAACCCGTATTAGAGAAGAAATTGAAAGAATCTCTCAAGAAATGTTACTGATGAATTTTAACAACGTACTTATTACCTTCAAGAAGTAAACGGCTATCAGTTTGAACACCTGCTATGAAATTTACTTAATATCCTGTTACGTTTCAAAAACATTTTAAGTAACACATTCCAAAATTGTAAATCGAATTTTCTTGAAAATAAACAAAATGAAATCTAAAAATTTTTACATTGTGAATATGCAATTAAATGCTCTTTCAAACGAGGTATCACATGACCCCTCATGATATTTAAAAAAAATGGGGTGCTGTCACGCTGTCACCCCTTGGAAAGGGGGTGGTTTTTTAGCGTCATAAAGTGTCATTTTAAATTTAAAAATTCATATGTTTCAGGATTTTTCCTTCACACGCTTATTAACGCAGAAAATGAATTTATCCGTTATTTTTGGACCTCAAAGTATTACTTTAAGAACTGGGGTAATGGGAACGATTGTTCATCTTAGAAACTTTATTTTATGACTACATTGTTTACTACCAGAGATGAACAGTAATTCTTTATGTTACTTTTTGCTATATAATTTTATTTCACTACAACAGTTCATCTAAAAAAACAAAAATAATATAAATATTGATATGGAATTCCTCTTCTGGGACTCCTTCCATTTAATAACAATCTCCGGATTGTGGATTCTGCACTTAAAAAAATCAACTGCTATTATAAAAATATAAAAAAAAACTTTTTTCTTTTATTGTAGCTGGTTTTGTTTCTGCTCCTCTATACATGTTAGCTCCTACTGGTTTTGTTTCTACTCCTCTATACATGTTAGCTCCTACTGCTCTATTATACCTGCTATCTCTGGCTTCCTTTATTGTTTGTGGTCTAATTTCTTTTCTTTTGCAATATATTTTTCTTTTTTTTTTTAATGAACTTTTTTTACTTTTGTATTCTCATTTTAAATTCAATTTTTATTTATTTTTCAATCATCTCTGATATTTTTCAAATTAACTTAATTACAATCTAATCATACAAAATTCTCATCCCCATATCAATACAGACAAATACCTTTCTAATACAAACTTAAAACTAGCAACCGATTTCTTTAAGGGCGACTCACACTCCCAGAAACCTACTGAAAGAAATGTGTAACCAAGGAAAAATCCATTTCGATATATATATATATTGATATGAAATTCCTTCCCTGATACTCCTTTCAATATCTGGGTGTGTCAATTCTACAAAAATCGATCACTATAACAAAAATATATAAAAAAACTTTTTTCTTTCCTTGTCACTGGTGTTTGTTCTGGTATTTTCCAAATCCTTCTTTCTGTTGCTCCGTATCTCTTTGCTCTACCACTTTCGATCTTCTAGAAAAAATCAAAACTAAAACTAGCAACCGATTTTCTAAGGGTGAAACATATTCTAAAGAAATCTATTGATAGAAATGTGTACCCGAAAAAGATCCATATCAATATATATTGTTATGATTTGATTGGATAATTTTTTTTTTGTATTTGATAATAGGTAACTGTCTTTATATGGGCGTTTAAAAATTTTATTTCAGAAAGTGTAGAGAGTTGTTTATTTTTGTTTTAAAAAAGGTTACCTAGGGACGGGGGAAAAAGAATTTGTTGATTATTAATTTTGAAATTGAAGAGAGAGTTGTAATTTTGAAAATTGATAAATATTTATAATTGAAGTTAAAATCTTGAAATAAAACTGTTTTTAAATAAAGTGAATATTATTTTGAAAGTAGAAGCACGGCCCTATAGCCGGAAGCAAATCAGAAATCATAATAAATTTATCACCAAATCTGAGGAGCACCACTGATTCCATAACAATATATAATTATCGTAAAAATTGGGTCAACTAGTGTATTGATATGGACCTCTCGCTGATACTCCTTCTAATCAATAAAATAAATCTCCGGGGTACGGATTCAGCACCTTAAAGAAATGCACAAATTGTCAATATCCCACTCTTCATCTGGCTGTCGCTGGTTTTCTTTCCGCTACTCTACTTGCTAGTTCGAATCGACTGCGTTTTATTTATTTCTTTTTTATATTTGTTTTATAATTATCTTGTATTTTAATTTCTTTTAAATTGTAGTTCTATTTATATTACATATATTCATATTCAATTTTAATCTTTTTACATTTCATAATTCTGAAGTCTCACAAACAAAAACAATCTTAGCAACCAATTTCCTTAACGGCGTTTCAAACTCCTGGGGAGTCACCAGAGTGCGTGGGTAAAACTTGAGAACAGTTAAATCGATTTGGCTAATTTTGGTTTTGAATTATTTGTGGCAGTTCAGGGAAGGTCAAAATTGTGTGAAACGTAAATAAGTAACGAAAAATTCTAAAAACAATTTAATTTGCTAATTAAGATTGTGTGTTTAGTTCGATGAATTCCTAATAGTTGACGATGTTAATTCATAAATACAAATCTATATACATGTAGGTTGTGGAAATAACCGGTAGTTGGCGTTGTGTTTTAATCTCTAAATAATACAGTTAGAAAGATTATTTAGGTTTGCAAAAATCACAAAAAGCAAAAAAAAATGGGAAAGAAATTTAAAAAATTAAAAAAACAATAGTAAATCAAAAAAATAGAGTATACGAAAAATAGACAAAAACATAAAAATTAAAATAACAAAAAAAACAAAGTGTGTGATCGAAAAAATTGTAAATAAACGGAAAGTATGGAAAATCGAAAAAAAAAACAACTGACAAAACCGGAAACTCTAGAGAGAAACGAGAATATATAAAAAAATTCAACCAAAAAATAAATAATCACAATTTATAAAAAAAACTTTTTATAGTAGAAAGTTTTTTTACTGATTCATAGGTCACATTACTATTATATAAATTATTTTGTAATTTCCTGAAATTGTGTCAAAATCTTTGCCTAAACAGACTTGAAACATGCATTTGTCATCCAGTTTTTAGCTATCCTCAAAATTTCAGAGCGCTAGGTGGTAGGGAAATAGGTATAAATTTGATCACAAAATTCCACCCGGAATGACAAAGAGACAAAGACCACGACGGAACTAAAAAAACATGGAGAAAACAAACGAGAATAACATTGTACAAACTGAAAAAAACGGAAAATGTGAAAAATAAATCATTGATTGTTATATGAAGTTCGCCGGGTCAGCTAGTTTTTACTGATATTAACTGCGAATGAAAAGATTGAGATTTCTAGCAGACAATATCTATACATATAATAAAACTCTAGAAATGAAAATTCTGTATATTAAATATATTTAAAAAATAATTAGCGGGCGGTGTTACTACATCGATATAGAACCTAAAAGTATGGTTAGTTTTTTGTTTGTCTGTCTGTCTGTATGTTTGTGCGCGCATCACATGAAAACTACTTATCCGATTCGAATACGGTTTTCACAGACGTATTTGTCTTCTTTCAGCTTAACATCTGGTGTATAAAAATGTCTCCCCCTGTAACGGGGTGAGGAAAGAAATATTTATACAAAAATCAACACGCCACGCAAACGATGTCGCGACTATATCGAAACAGAACCCAAAAATGTGGTTAGTTTTTTTTTTGTCTGTCTGTATGTTTGTGTGCGCATCACATGAAAACTACTATAATCTGATTCGATTGCGGTTTTTACAGATGTATTTGTCTTCTTTCAACTTAACATCTGGTGTATAAAAATTTCTCTTCCGTTCCTTTAACGGGGTGAAGCAGAATTTTTTATACAACAATCACACGCCACGCGAACGACGTCGCGAGTACAATTAGTAATTTATATATTATATCTGATTTTTTGCTATGTAATGTTGGTAATTTTATATAGTCATGCGATTGGCTTTAATAATTATAATTGTGATCATTTTGATCTGAAGCAAAAATATTTTAGATAATTTTTCTAAAAAGTATGGCTGTGATTGAATATTAAATTTAATCTTTTTGATATTTACATTTTGAATGTCATACCACACATAGGCACTCAAAACACCCAAAAAAAGTTGGCATAGAAGTATAATAATTGCCAATATTTCTTAAATGCTCCTAATTGCTCATCAATTGCTCAAGTATAATCTACAATTGCTCATATTATTAATTAATTAATTAATTAGTTATTAACAAATGAAAATACAAATAATTTTTTCTCAATTACGCGAAGAGCATTCAACTTTTCCAATAAATCTTTTCTTTAATAAATTGCTCACAATTTGCTCAATTATAATCTGCAATTGCTCACAATATTAATTAATTATTTAATTAGTTATTAACAAATGAAAATACAAATATTTTTTTCTTAACTACGCGAAGAGCATTCAACTTTTCTAATAAATTGCTCACAATTTGCTCAATTATAATCTGCAATTGCTCACATTATTAATTAATTATGTAATTAGTTATTAACAAATAAAAATACAAATCATCTTTTCTCAATTACGCGAGGAGCATTAAACTTTTCTAATAAATCTTTTCTTTAATAAATTGCTCTCAATTTGCTCAATTATAATCTGCAATTGCTCACATCATTAATTAATTATTTAATCAGTTATTAACAAATGAAAATACAAATTATTTTTTCTCAATTACGCGAAGAGCATTCAACTTATCTAATAAATTTTTCTTTATTAAATTGCTCACAGTGTCACAGTTTTCTCAATTATAATCTGCAATTGCTCACATTATTTATTAATTATTTAATTAGTTATTAACAAATGAAAATACAAATCATTTTGTTCTCAATTACGCTTAGAGCATTCAACTTTTCTAATAAATCTTTTCTTTAATCAATTGCTCACAATTTGCTCAATTATAATCTGCAGTTGCTCACATTATTAATTAATTATTTAATTAGTTATTAACAAATGAAAATACAAATCATTTTTTCTCAATTACGCTAAGAGCATTCAGCTTTTCTAATAAATCTTTTGTTTAATAAATTGCTCACAATTTGCTCAACTTATTTTCAACCTAAGTCTGATTAAATTTATTTTATTTATTTTTAATTAATTAAAAATAATTATTGCTATTTAAAACGGTGATGCGTGATGTGACATTAGCAGAAGATTTCTTGTGCGCATGCACATTCCAACATTTCAATTCAACAATTCAGGGACGTCGAATTAATACCTACCAAATGCTCACTTAAAAGTAATGATAATTTGTATTATTTAATGATCATTTTTACTAATTATGTTGTCCTTGTCCTTGTTTGTTGCATGGCTCTGCTACTCGGCAATCGCCAGCTCGTAGTGACTACAATGCTGACTGTCTCTACACCATATTGCAGCCATTTCTTCTTCCTCTTTTTTTGGACTCAGCTACCTAGCCTAATCGGCCCAGCCTAGGTAGCTGAGGCCACAAATAGAAAAAGAAGAATCTAAAAAGATAAGTTATGGATTCTTCGTTGATTGGGCTCCGACATCTTGGTGAACGAGCACGTGAAATTTATAGCGGACAAAGAGTGTTATAAAATTTAATTTTAAACATAGTGAACAGTGAATACGGAAGAAAGAATAACTTCGGTAAGTCTGACCACAGTTCTTTACTGCCTTGCTTTCTTTTTTTCTATCCTAATTTGCTTTTTCGTAATTGCTTTTTGCTTTAACCTAAAAAAGAGCACATGTTAAGCGAACTAGGGAGCCCGGGGGGCTCCCTAGACAAACCTCCGGATAATAATCCTTCGATCAAAATTCTGCAATATGAACATATGGATAAACCGCCGTATATTATTATAATAGAGGCTAAAGATAAGGAAAAAAATACCGGTAATATTCATCCAATGGCTATAGGTAGAATCTTAAAAACTAATAAGGTATCTGGCATTAAAAAAATAACTAGAAAAGGGAGAAATAGGATTGGAATTGAATTTCTTAATCACACGAGTGCTAACAATTTCCTGTCAAGTGAACTAGTGATAAATAGAGATTGGGAAGCTTTCATACCGACAACTCTAGTTACCTGTAAAGGTATCATAAGAGACGTAGAATTAAACACGGAAATGGATGAACTTATCAATTATGGAAAGTCGAAAGGTAAAATCTTAGCAGCCCGAAGATTTAACAGAAGAGTCCAAGACAAGAACGATCCACAAAAATTCAATTTTATTCCTAGTCAAACTGTACTTATCACCTTCCAGGGACGAAATTTACCAGAAACGGTGGAACTCAATTACTATGAAAGCAAAGTAGAACTGTACATAGCTCCAGTAATCCAATGTTTTAATTGCCTTCGATATGGACATTCCATCAAACAATGCCGTAGCAAAATAAAATGCGACAGATGCGGAGAGGAACACGAGTCTAAAAATTGCAACAAAGAACCAATATGTTTTCATTGTAAACTTGAGCACAGAGCCACAGAAAGAAAGGAATGCCCGGAATTTGATAGACAAAAAAGCATTAAGGAGTTAATGGTATATCAAAACATCTCATATTATGAAGCTTCACAAAGAATACCTAAGATAACAGAACAAAACAATTTTTCACTTACAAGAGAGAATTTCCCAACAATTGAGCAAACACATAAAAAAAAAGAGAGTAATAACAATCTTTCTCAAGTTGTAACTGTAAATGAAAGACAGACCTATGCCAACAAATTTAAACCTTCAACAAAATATTCTGTAGTAGCTAAAACACGAAAGAGACCACCTTCTCCACATTCACCAAATTATGATACAGAAGAACATAAGAAATGTTTATTCCAACCTCCAGTTCGCAGAGCTCCAATGAATATAGTAAGCTATATACAGTCTCAAATCTCGGAGGAAAGGGAAGAAGACATGGAGATAGAGGAGCGAGTAGTGAATGAAAACAACATGTTCATTGATTTGATAAAAGATATGTTAAGCCAAACAAAATTTTCAGTTGAGGATCAAAACGCTATAGTAAATGAATTACAAACGATACCTCATTTACCTAAATTATCAACGCTAGAAACTGATATACAGAATAATGAACTCGCGGAGACACGAACGTTTAATTCTGATGAATCAGAAAAATCATCTTATTAGAAAGTTAAAAATTATACAATGGAACATCCGAAGTGCAATAGCAAACTATAATGATCTCAAGTTATTAATTTTTATGGAAAAACCAGATATAGTTCTTTTAAATGAAACCTTTTTGAGTTCAACGAAATCATTTTATATACCTAATTATACAATTTTACGTGAAGATAGAATAGATGGATATGGAGGATTAGCAGTTTTAGTTCTTAAAAATTTACCATTTAAAAAAATTAATCTAACTAGTAACATACCCAATACATTCCAAATTATGGGCATAACAGTTAGTAAAATAAATATCATTACTGCTTATTGCCCTCCAGATTTTCATCTGTCTTACAATAATTTTAATCAAATATTATCTATACAGCATCCATTCATTTTTATAGGGGACATTAATGCCCAAAATAATGCTTGGGGATCAACAGTTAATAATAATAAAGGAAAAAATTTGCTTAAAAGTATTACAGATGAAAATTTAAACTTTTTAAATGATGGAAGAACAACTAGATTAACATCTCCTAGCCAAGGCAACAGTTGTCCTGATATTGCTATATGCTCACCGGACATTACGACCAAATGTGTTTGGGATGTTTCACCAGATCACGGCACTAGCGATCATTTTCCAACAATGGTGAATATTAGCCTACAACAAAATAAAACAGATATAATAAATAAACCACTAGTTCGATGGAAAACGAAAGAAGCCGACTGGCTAAAATATAACAAAAGTTTTAAAAACGAGGAGAGAGTAATAGAATATAAAGACTGGAAAGATAAAATACAGGAGGCAGCGAATATAAGTCTAGAAAGTACAAAAGTATACACTAATAGGAAAATTTTGTTTGCAAAACCAATATGGTGGGACACAGAGTGTGAAGAAATGAATGAAAAAAGGAAAAAAGCCCTTAAAGAATATAAAAATTTAGCATCATTAGAAAATTTTCTAGTCTATAAGAATACAATTGCAATGTTAAGAAAAATAACAAGGGGGAAAAAAAGGAAAAGTTTTCAAGACTATACAAATGAATTGAATAGAAACACTTCAATTAAGGACATTTGGAAAACAGTTAGGAAATTCTCAAACAGAGAAAATAATCAAACATCTCACACTACTGAGAACGAATTATGGATGATAGAATTATTGCAGAGTATGAAGGATCCGATAGCATTTGATATCCAAAATTTAAACAATTACAGCAATATTTCCAAATCAAAAAATTTTACAATGGATGAATTAAGATATGTATTGAAGGGCAAAAAAGATTCTGCACCTGGCGTGGATAATATAACATATTCAATGATATATAACCTTCCTGTACAAATGTTGGAAAAGGCATTGAATATATTTAATACAATATTAAATGGGTCTACAAATATACCAGATGATTGGAAAACGCAAGTTATATTTCCCATACCAAAATCGGGAAAAGACTTAAATTCTTACACAGGATATAGACCGCTTGCTTTGTCTTCTTGCGTGAGCAAAATTTTTGAGACCTTGATTAATAACAGATTAGAGCATCATATCGAAAAAATGACATATTTAAAGGAAGGGCAATCGGGATTTAGAAAAGGAAAAGGAACTTTAGACAATTTAATCACACTAATAACAAGTATATATACTGGGTTTACATTGAATAAAAGAACGGTAGGTGTCTTCCTAGACCTAGAAAATGCATATAATAAAATAAATGTCGATAAACTTTGTAATATCCTGAATACAATTAATATTAATGCAGACCTTATTAATGTAATAAACAACTTGTTGAAACAACGAACATTAATAATTAAGTCAAAGAAAACTGGCGATATTCTCGATTCAATACAGGTAAATACAGGATTACTACAAGGATCACCTTTGAGTCCGTTATTATTCAATATATATATAGCAAAAATAATAGAATTCAGAAGCAGTAGAGTTGGGATTTTAATGTATGCGGATGATATAATTGTTTTTGCACAAGATCAAAATATAGATAAAGCCATCTCTCAGATTGAGGAAGTTCTGGAACAAATTTATGAATACTTGGAAAAGTTAGACATGAAAATTGAAGTCAAGAAAACGAAAGCAATGATATTCAGCAAAAGAAGAATGAGAGATAAACCTAATCCAATTCAGATAAGAGGAAATGCAATACTGTGGACTCCATCGTACAAATACCTAGGTGTAATTATAGAGGAAACATTAAATTGGTCTCAACATATTGAGAGATGTTGTAAAAAAGCAAATCAAGGTATTAATGTAATGCGAGCTCTAACCTGCACGTGGTGGGGTGCTGACCCCAAAGTGCTACTAAATATCTATAAAGGAATAGTAAGATCACATCTAGAATATGGCATGTTACTGATATTTCATACCAATAAAACAAATTGGAAAAAATTAGACACCATCCAACATCAAGCATTGAGAGTGGCGCTAGGATGCATGCGATCGACACCCATCAATGCTTTATTAAGCGAAGCAGGGGAAACTCCTTTGAGGAATCGAAGAATATGGTTAGGGGTCAAATACGCGTTAAAAGTGCTATCTTTCAAGGATAACATAACCAAAAACAGTTTGATTGGTTTTTATAGTCTTTTTAATGAGAATCCAGTTTATTGGAAAAACAAGATACCGCCTGATATGTTGGAAGCTTTGGATACGGCATTATTATATGAAGACTCAGTTTATAAAACAGATATACTACCATGCTACAAGACAGAGATGGAGAATGTGACTAAACAAATTGCATGGATTAATTCAAGAATTCAAAAAAAGGATGTAAAGAGTAATCAAGAATTAAAATATAAAATTTTCGAAACTTACCCAGGTTATATAACCTTCTTTACCGATGCATCAGTGTCCCTGAAACATGAAGATAGAGGGAGTGGCTTTGGCATATTTAGTCCGGAATTACAAATTAATATTAAAAAGAAACTAATAGATGAAACACCTATATGCACGGCCGAAATAATAGCAATAGAAACGGCGTTAGAAGAAATTGCTAATAATGATATAAATGCATTGATAATATCGGACTCTCTAAGTGGTTTAGAAAAAATATCACGAGTCAGAATGTCGTTGGAATATGATCAACACCAAAGACGAATTCGAGAGCTTTTTAATAAAATCTTACAAAAAGGAAAAGATGTCAAATTTATTTGGGTGCCCAGCCATTCCCATATCTATGGTAATGACATAGCTGATAGATTGGCGAACGAAGGAAGAAAGAAGGGGACAAAACATACACATAAATT
Source organism: Altica lythri (assembly GCA_964028335.1). Lineage (NCBI taxonomy): Eukaryota > Metazoa > Arthropoda > Insecta > Coleoptera > Chrysomelidae > Altica > Altica lythri. The sequence goes on from OZ034807.1 coordinate 54,309,227, forward strand.
ATTTTTTAAAAACTTGCTTAGTCATACTAAAAAGGATCTATGGAAAAACTGGGCTAACATATATAAAAAAATGGGAAAAGTGAAAGGACAACATTATTACAATATAGAACAAGAACCGAGAAAACATCCATGGTTCAAATCAATTGCATATACGTCTAGAGAACATATCACAACCCTCAATAGAATTCGTACTGACCATTGCTGCTCACCTAAACACCTTTATAAAATCGGCTGTGCTGTCAATGAACTATGTGAATGTGGACAGATAGGAGACACTATGCACGTGATTTGGGGTTGCAACTTACGAAAAGCATCAAACATCGGACTTTACAACAAAATCTCACAAGAAGGCACCCAGTTCCCAATCTCGTTACATGATGTAATTAAAAACCCTCAATCCTCAGCAGCTAAATTGATGTGTCAACATATCATCTCTCACAAAATTAAACTTTAATATGCATGTTTTTGTCTGGCTGTAGTTGCTTAGCATGCGATCACATTTTAAAGCTATAATAAAAAAAAAAAAAAAAAATCTCCTTTTTTTTCCCAGGTGTCAACCTTGTATAATGTCCTGACACACCGCAGGACGAGAAGCGTGTCTATTTGAGTGTTTACCTTAATTTCCTATATATCCTATCAACATGAAAGGCATGAACGTGGTTCAGACGTGCTTTACGGCACACCTTTCATGAAAAGTTTTATTTTGGAGGAACTTGGCTGAATGCGGACAGCAAGTGGCCACAGAAAGAAGAAGAAGAAGAAGAAGGATTCTTCGTTCAACGCTTGATAGTGAAGGTTGTGTGAAGAGCGCGAAACGGGTTTTTTATTTAAAATAAAAGCCGGTATAATAAATTAAATTTTTGGTCTGGTGAGAAATTACTAACACCTGTTGTGCCGTTACCTTTTTATTTTGTGTGTTACCTAATCGGTAAGTTTCTTTTATTTTTATTGTGACCCGATATACATAAGGAAAAGGGAGAATAATACGTAGGACTATGCAGGACCCAGGCGGGGGACAGGGTCCCCCTCCTATATTAAATATAAATCAAATAATAAATTTAAATAATTCTGCATGCGAGGAAAATGATGTTGAAATGAATTTAAATACTAATGAAAACGTAGTAAATTCAATTCAAACCAACGATAAGGTTGAAGAAAAAACACCAAAAGTAATGGAAACAATTTTTTATTCTAACAAGTCAACAGGTCCGTTTGTTGTTGTCATTGAAGGTATAGATAAGGGACATTTTATCGGTAGATACAATCACTTGAAAATAGCTAAAGAAGTTTTTAAATTAAAATTAAAAGATATTTCAGAGGTAAAGGCTATGGGTAAAAATAAAATAGGGATACACTTTCTATCAGCTCAGGCAGCAAATAATTTTATGAAAAATGATTCGTTAAAAAATGATGGATATAATAAATATATTCCAAGAAACTATGTAACTTCTAAAGCCATTGCAAGGCATGTAAATCCATTATTTTCTAATGAAGATATTCTAGAAATGTGTGAAAGCCCTTTTAAAGTCTCAGAAATTAAAAGATTTAAAAGGAAAATTACAAAAGAAGATAACACTGTAGAATATGAACCATCAGGTACAATTTTGGTAACGTTTGAAGGAACGGTCCTTCCCAGATCGGTAAAATTGTGTCATATTAATTTACCTTTAATACCCTACGTATCTAGGGTAACTCAATGTTATAATTGTTTAGCTTACGGTCATACTAAGACGCAATGTAAAAGTAAACAAAAATGTAAAAATTGCGGAAAAGCACATGAGCTGATAGAAGGTTCCGTGATGTCATGTGAAACCTCATGCCGCTTTTGTAAATCATCAACACACATATCTACGGATCATAATGTTTGCCCAGAGTACGAAAGACAAAAAAAAATTAAATACACAATGGCATTTGAAAATATTTCATTTTATGAGGCTAATCAAATGATTCCTAAAACGTATTTAGAAAAGAACAACAATAATAATGAGATTAATAATGAAAGAAACTATTACCCATCACGCACAGAATTTCCAACAATAAAATCAAAAAATTCAAATAATGACAATCAAATTCAAATAAATCAAAGAAGAATGCTTTATACGAATAATACAGTTAAATCTAAAAGAACATACGCGGACTCGGTCATTAGCGCTCCGGCAAAGAGGACCGTCCCAGGGTACGATAAAAAAGAACATAATAATGCTCTAATTAATCCTAACGGGAGAATTGCAGATTCTGGAAACGGAGTAATTTTCAAATTCGGGAAAAATTTTACAAATTCAGAAACATTGCAACAAGCATCTACAAGTAAAAATAACATGGAAAATTCTGATCAAAGTTTTAATAAAAATACAAATTTGAACACAGTTACAGAACTTTACAACTTCTTTTTAAATACACCGGAACAATCTAAACATAAAATAAGAGAATTGATAAACAATTACTTTGAGCTGTCTGGAGCCTTTTTGGATTTAGACAGACCAAAGGAGTAAGTTTGTTTCTTCTCGTTTTTTCATTCTTTTTTTATAGAAAAAAGATTTATATACAGGTGTATTATACATGTATATATTCAGTACGGTTTGAAAGAAATAAAAAATAAGAATAACAATAAAAATAAAATCAATCCTTATTAAACAGAACAAAAATACTATATACAAAGAATAATAACGAAACAATAAACAAAAATGGCAAATAAACCACTAAAAATTATTCAGTGGAATATACGGAGTATAAATTCAAACCATTCAAACTTAATCTCTTTAATAAGGAATGAACAACCAGAAATAGTCATTCTGAATGAAACTTTTTTAAAATCTAAACATACTTTACAAATAAAAAACTACTATTTAATTAGGAACGACTTGGAGCGTGGAACAAGCATAGCAACATTGATAAATAAAGACATCAAATTTGAAACTATTAAAGTGAAAAATCATTGGCAAACAAATAAATTCAGATTATTAATTATAAAAGTAAATAATTGTAACATTGTAAATATTTATTCACACCCAACAAATAAAATATCGGAAACTATATTTAAGCAAATAATTGATACACTTCAAGGATCAATAATAATAATGGGTGATCTAAATGCGCATCACTTAGCTTGGGGAAGTGAAATTTGTAATCATAACGGAAACATTATCGTTAACATAATAGATGAAAAAAATTTAATTTACTTAAACGATGGAACCCCTACGAGACTAACACCACCAGATGAAAGAAGAAGTGCAGTGGACTTGACAATAATTAGTAGAGATTTGGCCGGTAAATCGGATTGGAAGGTCTACCCGGATGTAGGTTTTAGTGACCACTTTCCCACAATACTAACTTTGAATGTGGATCATCATAAATATGTTACCAATATAACACCAAGAAGAAACATAAAACTAGCTGATTGGAATAACTATCATGCAAACATAGTGGAAATGGTGAATAATAATAAAAACATGGAATATGGAGAATTGGAAAACATAATAAATGTAGCAGCGGACAAAGCAATACCCTATAAAAACAACTCAAAAAAGAAATCAGGATGCGTCTGGTGGGACCAGGAATGTTCTGATATTGTGAAAAAAAGAAAAATGGCGATTCAAAATTTTAAAAATTCATTCACACTGGAGAATTACATACTAGCAAAAAAAGCCATAGCCATTGCTAGATTAACTTTAAAAACTAAGAAGAAAAAAAAATTCCAGGAATTCTGTGGAACTCTAAACAGAGAGTCAAACCCTAGTCACGTTTGGGATACGATAAAAAAATTTCACAACAAAAATAATAACACTTATAACAAAAAATTACCACAAAAAAGCATATGTGAAAAAATCCTAAGCGATCTATCAGTCTGCAACATAGATCCAGAATTCACCCTATCATTACCAATTGAAGAACTGAATATGTTCACTCTAAATGAACTCAAAGTTTGCATACAACACAAAAAGGATAAAGCAACAGGTTTGGACAATATCACATATTCGATGATTCTTAACTTACCTGAAATAGCGCTGGAAAATCTATTAAAAATTTTTAATAACAATCTAAATGGCGCAACAATACCAGAATCCTGGAAGACACATATGATTATACCCCTACTAAAACCATACAAAGAACCGAATAACAAGGATAATTATAGGGCCATCGCTTTATCCTCTTGTATGGGGAAAATACTGGAACACTTAATAAAAAATCGAGTAGAATGGTTTGTGGAAAATAAACGTTTTTTTAATTACTTTCAAACGGGGTTTAGAAAAAGCATGGGCATTCAGGAGAACATAGCGTATGTGTCATCATATGTGCAATCAGCGTTAATGGAAAACAAAAACGTCCTAGGGGTTTTTTTGGATTTGAAATCAGCATACGATCAAGTTAATATACATAAATTATATAAAATATTATTGGGTATAAATTTATCTACTCAGTTAATAAATCTCATATTTCAATTTCTTAATGAAAGATTCCTATATATTAAGGATTGTAATGAAGAAATATTAGGACCCTCTACGACTTCGCAGGGTCTCCCGCAAGGGTCACCTCTTAGCCCAATTTTATTCAACTTATACATTAGTTCAATATACAAATTAATCCCGAATCATTTTATTCTACTATCATATGCAGATGATTTGGTCCTAATGAGTAAACACGTAAATAGTCAACAGGCAATTTCAGCAACAAATCTAGTGTTAGCTGAATTACACACATGGTTAGAACAACACAATTTCAAAGTTTCGGTAAACAAAAGCAAGGCGGTTTGGTTTTCAAAAAATAACAAATCATTAATTAATAAAAATTTAATTTTGGACCAGCAGATAATAGATTTTCAGCAAGAGATAAAATATTTAGGAGTAACATTTACTAGCAACTTAAACTGGAACAAACATATTGAAAATGTCAAAAGTAGGGCAATAAAGGGAATTAATATGATTAAAACTTTTTGTAGAACTTGGTGGGGGGCGGACCCAACAACACTATTGCTGGCATATTATGGACTAGTTCGTTCGCACTTAGAATTTGGTACAATATTTATAAACCCAAATAACACCACAACTTTCAAAAAACTGGATACAGCACAATATCAGGCTCTTAGGGTTGTGTTAGGATGTATGCGTTCTACGCCAACAAATGTACTACTAGGGGAAACTGCAGAGTTAAACTTGGATTTCAGAAGGAAGTGGTTAGCGCTAAAGTTTATGTCTAAAATTTATAGTTATAATCAACACCCGTTGTTGGAACTAATCAATAATATCAGACAAATACAAAACCGAGGTAATTTATCATCCAGAGTTAGTAGGGAAATATGCTTGATCCACGCTCTCAATATGATCGAACCATATGGCAGTATGATCGAGAGATATGATAACATACCGTGTTATCTGACTGAGTATAACATACAATTTCAAGATATACCGAAAATCAATCTCAATATAAACAAAAAAGTTTCATTCGCGAATTTATTGTTCAAAGAAAAAACAGAAAGGTATCGTAAAGACTACACGTTTGTGTTTACGGATGCCTCTAAACAGGAAGAGCGGCATGGGGTTTCACGAGTGGGTTACGGTGTATATATACCAGCATTAGACTATTCTTTTTCCTCCAATTTGGTCCAGGAAAACCATATCTGTTCCGCTGAAATTATAGCAATTAATGAAGCTATTAAAACAACAATAAAAAAAAATAAAAAAAAATGCATTTTCTTTACCGATTCACAGAGTGCTATCGATAAAATATCCCAAAAAGGTATAAATGCTAAAGCAGATACAACATCATTACAAACAAAAAAACTATTGATAGAAGCCAATGCCAGAGGGAATGATTATAGACTAGCTTGGATACCGGGACATGCAGATATAAAGGAAAATGAACACGCAGATAAGTTAGCTAAAATAGGTTGCGCGCTAAATATACCAGCAAATAAAAAAATCAATAGAGCGGAACTGTTGTCAATCCTGAAAAAAAAAAATAAAAATAATTTCATGGAATATTGGATAGAATCCTTCAAGTATAAAGGAAAATGGTATCAAGAAATACAACATACATTCCCAGATAAACCATGGTTTACAAAATATCCATTCATAGATAGAAGGCATCTCACCAATATCATCCGAATGAGATCCGGTCATGGTATCTTTTCTAAACATCTAAATAGATTAAACATCAAAAACAATCCCTTCTGTGAATGTGGACAACTGGAAGACTTGGATCACTTAATTTTGCATTGTCCAATAAATAAAAGTCCTTCGTGGGATCTCACTGAAGAACTAAAAAAAGCAGGTGCGAGAGAAGCATATAACTTGCAAACAATACTAAAAAATTTGAATTTAAAACAAATAAAACTTATAAATCATTTCCTAAGTATAAATAAGATCAATATTTAAAGTTTAATTGAGGGAAAATATACATAATTCCTTATACCAATTTTTATCCATCCATTCCTGGGACAATTCCGAGGCAACATCCTTGGGGGTTGTGTAAGGCTCCGCCGTTGCCCCGGAGCGAGAAAAGTCTTTTCCTTATATGTATAACATTCTTTAAATCCAGACAATCAATTATAAAAATAATACACACAACAAGATGATAAAAATAAATCAAATATAATAATATCAAATTCCATACGAAATATGAATAAATGACATAAGTCAATCGTAATTACATTTATATTACAGTTCAACAAGCCACAAAAAGGAAGATTGAATATTGAATAGAGAAGGAAAAAATATAGAAGAAGCGTTGCATCATTGCCTCGAGCAAGACGGCATGCAACGTTATAAATGCGCTGGCAGATGCACTAGTATGCAAGCCATAAAATAAAAGAAGAAGAAGAAGAAAGATAAGTTATTAAAATGTAAACAATAAATAAATATTCATAACATATATAAATTGTGTATGCCATGCGCAATGATTTTATTCATGCGCATGCGCACAAGAAAAGATTTATTAGAAAAGTTGAATGCTCATAGCGTAATTGAGAAAAAAATGATTTGTATTTTCATTTGTTAATAAATAATTAAATAATTAATTAATGATGTGAGCAATTGCAGATTATAATTGAGCAAAATGTGAGCAATTTATTAAAGAAAAGATTTATCAGAAAAGTTTAATGCTCTTCGCGTAATTGAGGAAAAATGATTTGTATTTTCATTTGTTAATAACTACTTAAATAATTAATTAATAATGTGAGCAATTCCAGACTATAACTGAGCAAATTGTGAGCAATTTATTAGAAAAGTTGAATAATCTTTGCGTAATTGAGAAAAAATGATTTGTATTTTAATTTGTTAATAACTAATTAAAAAATTAATTAATAATGTGAGCAATTGCAGATTATAATTGAGCAAATTGTGAGCAATTTATTAAAGAAAAGATTTATTATAAAAGTTGAATGCTCTTCGCGTAATTGAGAAAAAATTATTTGTATTTTTATTTGTTAATAATTAATTAAATAATTAATTAATAATGTGAGCAATTACAGATTATAATTGAGCAATTGATGAGCAATTAGGAGCATTTAAGAAATATTGGCAATTATTATACTTCTATGCCAACTTTTTTTGGGTACTCAAAACTGCCGGAGAGCAGAAATTGAACGGATCCGTTCCCCTTCTCTAAATATTTTTTTCTTGAATAAAATAAATGTTTTCATTTTGTCTTGACTCTTATATCGTAGAAACTTCAAATTTTGTAAAGAGTACCAGAATAATGGATCCGTATTAATAATTAAATAATTTTTAGAGTTTCAACATTGTAGATAAATTTGGATATTATCCAATCATAATGAAGTAAATCTTACAACACCGCTGAAATTGTCATTCGCGTTTGCGCGTTTTTCAAGTTTCAAGTTCACCCTAAAAAAATTAAATCATCAATCATCATTTCCCGTCGCCATCATTGCGGCGAGATTGTGAGAGCGTTTTGCGACCAAAAAAATCGTCGTTAACGACGAGGGGAGTCTCCTGCTCCCGATAATTTCGGCCTATTTTACGACTACATTTCTTGTCATTCAAATTTGAGAAATTACTGTTATTTTACGGTTTTTTCTTGTTTGGGATTTTATAAACATGGCTTTTTAAAATGTCTGCCTCGAAATTGTGCGTAACCACTCCTTGTGGAGGAGCTTCAAACTCCAATAAATCGTTAAGTAAAAATACTGGAGGACGTGGGGATGGAGAAGAAAGGAAATCGGAATTTGCCACTTGCGAAAGGCTCAACTACTGATTCCAAAAAAGGTTTGTAGTCTTTTCTTTCTATTTACGTATACTCAAGGCTATTGGTTTTCTAATAACTTTGCATAAACATTAAGCGTTAAAAACATTAAATGCTTTATTATTATATAAAAATATATTTTTTTAATCTATTTTTATTAATTTTTTATGGTTGAGAATCTATCGAGTGTTGATTTATCTTAATTTGTTATTTATTCAGACGTTATCAGGAATTTATGGAGATTCCAAGATAACCATTGAAATTATACGCAATCATAACTTTAGAGACTTGTTTTTGTAATTGTTTTATCGTTAAGCAATTTGACCTACATGACTTTGCTAAAATATTTATGAAATTCTAATATCAGTATTATTTGTGATACACGTTTACAAATGAGTAAATTAACAATAAAAGATGTACGAACAGTTACGATGCCATTGTGTGTTTCACGGTAATATTTTTCTATAAAATTCGAAAAATACATTCCTTAACTGTTTAACTTCTTTGACAACTTTTAGGTTTATTCGTATTAAGGAGATTCCTACGAATATCCCATTTCGATAAAATTTACACCTTTATAAAAACATATTTCTATTACAATAATAACAAATCTATTATAAAATGCCATAAAAAGAGATGTTCTCTAAGTGTTAAAACAACAAAATAGGAAAACTTCTATCTCAAGCCAATTAAAATACATTATAAAATAGTAAAGGCTTAAAATCAAAAGACAAAAAAGTATGTCATATATAAATAATACTCATGGCGGTTTTTAAATTGTTGAAAACTGTTTATCTTAGTTATGGAACCATTTTTTTTTTGTTAAGTTTGTTTTAAAATAAATAAAAAAATCCATACCCTATACCGTATAATTTCGACACTTCTGTATACTATTCCCCTTTTTTGCTTTAACAAGTTTCTATTAGTAATCAAATTTTGTTAAAAATTACCTTCATATTTGATATAGTAGAAACTGCTTTATTTGATAATTGATGATTTATATCGTGTATTCCTCATTGTTTGTGGAAATTAATTCACTCCAAAACGACTTATGCTTGTTGATTTGTCACTTACGTTATTTGTATTTCCGCGAAAATTTCCAAAACAACCCGTATTACACTTTATCTATCGTTTCTTTAATTATTTTTGTTACATTTGGTAGTTAATAGTATATCATTCTTTATTATATATTTTTATTTATAGATGGTGTTAGTAGTAGACCTTGGCCTCGCGGCAGTAAACGTCGCGAGTCCGCAGGTAGCAGTTTATCAACAAAATCTGAAGTCTCTCGTAAACCACAACCACAACGTGTTAAGACCATCGATAAGCGCCCACGACCCCGAGGTAACGGGGGTGGCTATACTAGCTCTGTGGATAGAAACGAGACACCCTGGCTAGAAGAGAACCAACAAGTGGAATTGGGTTCAGTTTTTTTACCAGGCAGTAAGAAGCAGAGCCTGAATCACCTGTTGAATTTCTCCTATGCACCTAGGGAAAGTTTTCGGTCTGACAGAGAATATCACAGTAGTAATGGGAATCGGATGCTTGGAACCAAAAAACATAAATATAATAAAGAACATTTCTTACAAGCCAAGTACGTTTAGATTAATAAAATATTAATGTGGTAATTTTTAATACGGTTATCTTTTAGCTGTCAATTTGTTGTTAATGATGCTGGTGATTACAAGCAATATATGAATAACCCAGATGCCTTAGTGGACTGGAACTTAGTTGAGCAGGTGGTAAGTATTTTCTTTTAAAATATAATAGTAATTATTTTATCGCTTATCATATTATAAGATCTACTTGAATGACCTTAATAAAAGTGACGAGATAATTATCTTTAATTCGTTTTAAAAAAATATGCAAAAACTATCAGCCTGAAATCTGGATTGAGAATATTGTCCTATGTGTATCCTTTTAATACAACTTCGAAAAGTTGTTAAAAAAGTATCAAATTGAAAAATATTTAAAATGTGTACAACCTTGCTATTGTCCGTTATAATTATCAAAGAAGAAATAGAAAAAGTTATTCATAGTTCAAAATACAACAAAGGAATCCCATCAGATTTTCAAACTTCTGGATAAACGACACTGCATAAAATTTTTAACATCATTTACGATACAAGTCAATTCCCCAAACAATGGCTGTGTTCAACTTTTATTCCTATTCAATACAAGAAAATGTGAATAACAATATACATAATAAATTAAAGAATATACAGTAAGACGTAAGCGACTTCCAATGTAGATTTAGACAAGGGTGCGATAGTTGCTACACAGGTGCTATGGTCAGAGAAAAAATGTATGCATGTGTTCGATAGACTACAAGAAAGTGTTCCATTGAGTACAACCAAAAGTTAATACAACTTCTCGCTAGGCTTGCAAAGATCAAAAAGATATCCGATGGATAAAGATCTAACTAGAACCAAAATGCACAGGTAAAATTAGAGAATGATATGCCCAATACTATACAGAGTAAGAGAGGAATAAGACAGGGATGCGTGATGTCAGCACTCTGGTTCAACTTTTATTCGGAGAGTTCTTACTAGATATAAAAATGGGGATTTAAGTTAATGTAGTATAGATCAAAAATATTTAATATGCAGATGACTTAGTCCCGTTAGCCGATCTGTTGCCGTAAATAAATACAGTTAGAGAACACAGTAATCTCCAGAAGATTGAGTGAGTGCATTTATAAATTTCAAAATAACTTTTGTTGCAGCGCCCATTGAAAGATTAGACAAATGGGAATAAGGCTTTAGGCTTTTCGAGGATTGGATATCAGACAAAGAAATAGATCGACAGGCATTCCTTAAGTTTGGAACTGTTCAGACTTTGTCATTGACCTCAGGATAAGGTTCAATAAATGTTACGATTGGTCAGTACTTCTTTATGGTGTAGGGTTGTATCCTAAAGGTGAATACTATCAATACACTAGAATCTTTTATTATGTGGCTATATCGCAGAACGCTTAAAATTTCATGGACAGTAAGAATAACAAACGAAGTTCTTAGTCAAGTAAACAAAAAACGCAGACTATTTAATATAGCCAAGAAAAGAAAAACGGCCTAACTGGAACATTTTATGTGCAATAAAAAATATACAATTACTGAACGTAAGGCAAAATTAGGGGCAGAAAAGGAATAGGAAGATCGAAAATGTCATTGCTTCGAAACATCAGACAACGGACAGGAGGGATACCTGACATACAAACACTGATTCACACAGTGCGTGACAGAAGCAATGGAACATGTGATCGCAAAAATCTATTAATCTTCCTTTATCGTCTACGAAGATTAGTAAAGTAGCTGTGTGATTGTTTTTTAGAAGCATTGAACATTGGGGGCCCTACTTTAGTTGGAAGTTGCAAACAACTGTCTTTAGAAATATTGTTTACTCTCATAGAAAGGTAATAAGTATCTGAATTGTAAGTCGAAAAATAAGCTTAAAATTCTTGTATTTGTACTAAGGATATGTACCTAAACGGTAACTTAATTCAAGCATGATCAAATTATTTGCTTACTTGTTATTTAATCGTAACTTGCAGAATGTACAAGTATCAGAATTTCCAAGTTGTCCAATTTGTCTGTATCCACCCGTTGCAGCAAAGATGACACGATGTGGTCATATTTATTGCTGGTCGTGTATGCTACATTATCTTTCTTTATCAGACAAACCATCGAGAAAATGTCCAATATGTTTTGATCATGTCCACAAACAAGATCTTAAGAGGTAATAATGATACAAAAAAAAGTATAAATTGAATTAAAATTTTATCAAAATTCCTATTTTTAGTGTGGTGGCAATTCCGTATAAAACATTTAATACAACTGAGACAATAACTTTTAAATTAATGAAGAGACCTAAAGGATGTTTAATTGCATATCCAGCTGATGCGGATATCAAAAATGATAATGTTTTCTTCAATATGACCGAAACAGAATCGGAGAATGTATACTCGAAATTGTTGCTCGCCAGTAAAGCTGATGTTTTGTCAATAATAAATAGGGAACACAACGAATTAAATAGGCAGCTGAGAGGTAAATTATTTAAGTTTTTTTGAGTATCTAATTTTTTTATTTTTTAATTTACTCTTATAAAACAAATTTGAAATGTACAATTATTGTTTCCAAAGTGTTGAGTACACATTGTCTTCTTTAATGGGCTCTGTGAAATTGAAACTTTGGTAAATTATTTGGTATTTGATAATATAATTTTTCAAAATTTCATTTTTTGAAAATTTGTCAAGTTCCAACAAGAATTTTAATAATTATTGAATTTTTATGTCTTGAACACAGTATTTTATTGATAGGTGATGAATCTCCAGAACGATGTTTCGTAGAGCAAGCCATAATTTTATTAAAAGAAAGGGAACAAATAGTTACTGATGATTTAGTCAAAACCGATAATCATCAAACTGTCGTAAATGAACTACTTCCCATTGAAAAATCATTGGTTGAACTTGAGTTGAATGATATGAAAAACTCTGAGCATTATGTAGATGTTACAAATTCCCAACCAACCAAAGTATTCTATTTCTATCAAGGTATGTTATCAATTTATTCTATTAAGAGTTGTTTTAATATATTTCTATATTTTTTTTACAGCTTCTGATGGACAACATATTTATCTACATGGTATAAACGCTCGTATGTTGGAACATACCTATGGTTCTCTTGAGTTTGGTCCAAAAACATTGACCGGAACAATTCTCGAGAAGGAAGGGGGTTCAATGACAGAAGATCTGAGAAAAAAGTTACGGTATTTACAACATTTACCTGTTACTTGTCAATTCGAAGTTGCAGAAATTCAACTCAAAAGTCCTGTTGTCAACAAGGAGACACTTGAATTTTTTCAAGGTATATTTTGACTAGTACCAGAATTCGCGTTTGCTTAAATAAGTCATAACTATGCACCAAGAAATAAAAGCACAAATGTTCCGTGTAAAAATAATTAAACAAATATTATTTTGAAAGAACATCAGTGCTATATAACCGTGAGGCTAATTAACCTTGATTGATATAATATTAATTAAGGTCAGTCCCCTGTACTACATAAATTACTATCATTGTACTATCTACTTTGCCAGAAATAAAAAAGTAAATAAATAAAAAATTACAGGAACGCTTAGCTTACCTAAGTCGAAGCTATCAAAAAAGTAGCAGGTTATAATTGCTTGCGGTACTTCAGGTAAACTGTAAAAATTCATATATTCCTCTATTAATATCTTTACAAAGTGTAATAACTAAAAAACTATTCAAATTAAATAACTCACTTTTGATGCTAGCTAGCTTTAAATTCTCAGTCGATTTCATGAAATCCAAAACTGTTTAAAAAAAGTGTGAGGTGTCAAGGGACACCCGGATGGAACGAAGTTCCTTTCGATTAATTAGTGAAGGAATTAGTAATTTGTAAACACAACAGAGTGTTCATACATACATAAGCATTTATTATTGTCTGTATAAAATCTCTACTTACCTAACGGAACTTGTGCAGAAACACTGTCAGGATACATTATTGTTATTATTTTCTATTATTTTAATATTTATTATCTACAAAAAACGTGTATAAACTTAACAAAGTCGCGACACTACACAGTTCAAAGCAAAATAGATTATCACCATTTTCGCCTGAATATCTTCAACAGTTCGTTTCTTTTAACAAAAGTGTCCATTTATACAATACCAGAGCTTTAGATAACACATCTTTTTAGAATTACTTTTTATAATTTAAAACAGGAATTAACAATTCAATACAAAATTTTAAAATTAAAATATTTGACAGTAACTGACAGTTAAGGTAATTTGACGTAGGTACCTAACTAGTCAAGTTACGAACTATTTTCAAAATGTTTATGAATTTATTAATTTATAAAAACAGGATGAAATAAAATATAATACTATTATAGGTAATTATTTTTTTTTTCTACAGTATTTTCTTTTAATTTAAAATAGTGTCTTTTTAATCGTAATATATCTATCTATGAGAGAGAGGGAGAGAGAGTTATTTATTTTTTGGTCTGTGAGAGAGAGAAACATGCGTGTGTCGTGTCGTGACAACTTTTGGTATGATTTTTTTTTTTTTGGCTAGCTCCTAGTGTTAGTCGTAACTGTTCGTAACGCCCGAAAGGGAACTTCGTTCCAATAAATCATCAGCTAATCACTATCACTGGCTTAGAACTGACGTGTAAATTCAAATATTTCTGGTTTGAGTTCATTCGTATGCAACATTTTCCAAGTCCGAAAGTAGTTGTATAAACAATTAAATTGTTTAATATTAATCGGAAAACGTGTAAAATGCTATAAAAATTATAAATACATTTTTTTTAATTAATTGAATATTTTTTAGATCAATTGGAAATTCGTAGAAAGAGACGCCAGAAGAGAGCAAAAGACGAAAAACGCCGGGAAAAGCGTATTGAAGTTGAAGAAAATCGTAAGATAGGAAAATATTACCACCCAAATTTGCATTTAGAATCAAACATTCAATTTCCCGAGTTCGGTGTTGAAACCAGATTACGAACAGAATCCGAAAGCACATTACCCAGCGAAAGAAGCGGTACTCCAGATTCACAACCAGCAACAAGTAGTACATCCCTGGAAATAACTTACTCGGGACCTTCTTTCGCAAAGGTAGTAACCGAAGTTGTTTTAAAATGTTATTAATTGCTATTATAACACTTATCTTAACTGACGGATATCGTTCATTACTTTATTTGGTATACTGTTGTCTATGAATTAAATTTGCTACAAGAAAACATTTCCCGATCATCTTAATCTTCTTGAGGGGCGATGTGACAGGAATGAAAAAGTTTTGAACCGGTATGTCCACAACTTTTTGTTTTATTACCTTCTAAAATTAGCGAGATTTCTTGCCGCGCCGTGTATATTGGAGTAAATCTCTGCGGGTAAAGTTTTGAGTTGATGTATATTTGACCGTTACTCTTACTGTTTCCTGATAAATATACTCAGTGACATTAGAAGTGTTACACCCAGAAGGCATAATTTCTTAATCTTAATTTTTTGGCAACATGGTTGATTTACATCGAGAATAAAACGATAACGTTTTCAAGAATTTTTAATAACGTATAACAAAAAAAAAATTAATAATGTGTTTGGCGACCCTGTAACTGAATACACTCATGTACAAGTCTAGGCATTGACAAAATGAGATGATCAATGTCTGCTTGTGATATCTCGTTCCATGCAACTTTATGGATTAACTGTGCCAGAGTGTGTGGAGGATGGTGTAAATTAGACATTCTTCTTCCCATCATATCCCACACATGTTTGATGGGATTTAAATCTGGTGAACGGGGTGGCCACGGCAAAACATTAATGCCAGCTTCTTGGAGAAAGTCAATAGTTCGACGAGCAATATGGGGACGCGCGTTATCTTGCTGAAAAAGGACGTGTCGACGGCCGTCTAGATAAGGCAGTAAAGTGGTTTGTAAGAAATCATCAACATAACGTGCAGCTGTCATACTGCCTCGAATGAACACAAGTGGTGATCGGCTACCATGGGCAATAGCCCCCCAAACCATTACTCCAACTGTCCTGTGTACATGTCTTTCAAGAACAAACCCGGTATCTCGTCGCTCTCCACGGCGGAGTCTTACCCTTCTACGGCCGTAGTGCATGCCTAAACAAAATCGCGATTCATCGCTGAATGCTACATTATGCCATTCTTCCACCCATTGCTGCCGTTCTCTGCACCAATTCAAACGTTGATGGCAATGGTCTTGGGTCAAAGGTAGCACTAGTCGTGGGCGGTATGATAACAGTCCAAAGGCCCGAATGCGACGGTATAGTGTACGCATAGTAACAGGTCTACCTTCCTCTCCAAACCATTGATCAGCGATTTGACTCGTAGTAGCAAAACGATCTCGCAGACAAGTAGTCTGAAGCGCCTATCTTGACGCTCTGTGGTACGCCTTGGTTGGCCAGTTGGTCTTCTTCGTGTTCCTCTATCTTCGTTTGTCCACACACGCATTACCGTCATTGCCGTACAATTAACACGAAGGGCAATTTGGCGATACGACAAACCCATATCTTTATAGGCAACAATTCTACCCCTGTCAAAATCGCTAACATGGTGGTAATTTTGATGTCCTCGAACTCGAGGCATTTTGTTACACTGACTACAATTAGACTGAAGAACAATAATTAAAAATTTCTTTACCAACCGGTCTTCATAAATCGTTTTTTTTTTTAATTTAAGATAAAATTTTATTTTTACAAAAATTATTAAAGATAAAACATTGATATTGTTATCATAACATTCTTTAAATATAGTCATTCTATTGTCAAAAAAATTAGGATTAAGAAATTATTCCATCTGGGTGTAACACTTCTAATGTCACTGAGTATATGTTCAAAAAATATTAATGTCATGTTCACAATACCTAATAGATAAAAGATATTATGTTGTTTTATGCTGGCTGTTTGTTTAAAACATTAACGATTTGGAAAGTGGTACTGAGCAAATAATAATTGCACCGGAGGATATTACGTCCGTTTCCTGACTTTTGTTTGACACAAACAATTCTAGACAGTATGAATAAAAAAAATTGCACATTTTCTTACTTCGAAATGATTATTTTAATTATCATTTCTTAATGTAATAGTGCTAGAATATATGTCAGGTTAATTAACCTTGATTAATATAATTATTGATTGAGGTCAGTCCCCTGTACTACATTTTTTTATTATTAAAACATTTTTAATTAATTTAAATGTTTCTTTTTCCAAAATATTTTGAATTCATTTATTTTGTAGATGTTGGCAAGTGAGAAAAAAGTGGTGACTTGGCCGGTGCTAAAATCGTCAACTGCAACACCCGAATCCCAAAAACTAATTAACGTTACAGGTTCTAAGATGAAATTAGTTAATGTTCACACTCCAATTGATAGTGAACCAGAACCTGATGGTTATGAACCGGTACCATCTTTTAATACAAGTTTTGGAGATGCAATCGCTCAAGCTCTGAAAAAAGCGGAGTCGGTAGAAGATGATAGTAAGTACTTATTAAACTGGTAACGGATACAATAATTTTTCTAAACAATTTATTTATTTGTAGATATACAAACTTCCGGTAAAAAGAAGAAAAAGTCTAAACAAAAGGTTTTATTTGCGACAAATATGGCTTATTCTGGAAAATAACTTTTTTTGTTTAAATAGAATGATAACGTTAGTAAATGTAGAAAAAACTGCTTTCAAATATAAAATATTTAAAAATATGTTACCTGTGTACTTTATAATATATATTTGTTTTAATTTTTGTTACAGTCCTCCGGTTTTCTATTTTTATTTTAAGTAATAAATGAAATGTCTTTTGTGTTAAATAAAATAAAAATAATTTTACTTCTTAAAGCAGCAATTTATTTTAGGCTTATAAAGGTTACATGGAATTTATTGTGATTCACGTTTGAAATATCTCTTAGCCACAGACTTCTCAGTGCTTAAAATCTAAAAAAAAAAAAAAAAATATTTATACATTAACTGTATCTAAAATTATTACTTACTAGTACACATTCGTCATCAGAGAATTGGTATTCTCGGGTTAATTTTACATCGCCAGGTCCAACGGATTTGGTTATAAGTTTATTTCCCTCCACGTTTGTTATATTCTAAAAATAATTCAGTTTTATCGACCAACTTACCATTGAATGATTGTTTACCTTTAAAGAACCGCCTGCCATTACTTCTTCATATTCTTCGCCCAGTTTAAAGTTAAGGGTTGTTGTTTTTACAAGAGTAGATGTAGATATTGTCCATTCATCTCCATTTTTCTTAAGTTCCATAGTTGGTTTGGAAGAGGTAATTATTTTCCTTGGAATGAATGGAACACCTAACAATAAGTTGTACATGAAATAAAAAAAAAATGAAATGAATATAAATCATCTTAATTTTATAAGCAGTATTATCAGTCCAAGTGACAAAATCCAAGACTGTCGAGGTTAAAAACAGTTTTGGATTTTGTCACTTGGACTGATAAATTGATGAAAAGGGATGGATTTAGAGCACCTCCTTGTCTTAGTACCTCTTATGTTATCACTAGCTCAGATTTTCTGTTTTTGCTTATGACGTTCACATTTTTCGTATACGACTATTGATTGCTTGTATTAATTTTGCTTAAAATTTTATTCTGAAGACTCCCTAATCTTATCTCTTAGGGCTCTATCAAAAGCTTTTTTAAGGTCTATGAAGACAAGATAAGCGCAATTATTTTGCTAAGAGGTATTTCCTATTTGTTTAATCAAAATATATGATTCTGCCTTTCCAGAAACCACTTTGTGGTTCGTCAAGCCATTATTCAGTAATTGGTTTGTTATCTAAAATTTTCAATACCTTGACAACAGTTATCCTGTAGTTAGCATAATTTTTGCGATTCCCTATTTTATATATATGTAGCAACAGCATAAAGTATTTTCTCTTCTGCCTATGTAATTGCGATAAACACTCACCTAAGTCTTGGAAATAAGCATCCAAATTCTCATTCTTGTAATTTGTATATTTTCCTTCCAATTGCACCATGTTGAAGATAGAAATCACCAATGTTTGTAGATAGTTGTGTCTTGAAGTAAGTTACACTGGAAACTAAATAATAAAAAAATAAGTAAAAAGTATTTAGAAATATTACAAAATAAGAATTTTTTAATTATGTTACTTTGGAATTCCCTTGGAAGCAATAGGTTTAAATATATAATTATTAAAATTTTGAGATTGTGAAAAACGTGTTAAAGTAATAATAACTTAATAAACATACATGATTTTTACAGTATAATTAAATTCAATTTCATTTTAAATAATATATAATAAAGTTTTTAAACCAAATATTGCAATTGAAAGAATTAACAATTTCCAATCGATTGTTACAGAAAAATGGCATTTTTTAGTTTTACGTAAGATTGGTGCATTAATATCGTAATAATGTAATTAAATAAAAAGTAGAACTACATTTGTTCAAGTAAAATGGCTTCTTTAATACAACAATTTTAATTTTTTTCCTGATTTATAAAATATTCTTAAAGTTAATTTACCTTATTCACTTAATGAGATAATTTTTTTATAACAAAAAATATTTAAATACGACGTTTCTGTAGATTGTGTGCTAAAAAGCATTTATACCGTGTATAAAAGTACTAGGTATGTGTAGTTTTCTTTAGATTTTGATAGCAAAGAATATCTGTATCAAGAATCCTAAAATCTCGTCTAAAACATCTTCAATATATAGTATGTACATAAAAAAGGAATATAAAAATTTTGTATCAATGGTTTTTGGGCTATTAGGCCGGCGTCGATTGTCTTGCTGACTTGACGTTTCGCCAACACGAGCGGTTGGCATCTTCAGAAGTTGCTTCCTGGTTGACAGTCTGCGAATTCAAGTCGCAGACTGTCAACCAGGAAGCAACTTCTGAAGATGCCAACCGCTCGTGTTGGCGAAACGTCAAGTCAGCAAGACAATCGACGCCGGCCTAATAGCCCAAAAACCATTGATACAATAGACAATGGCCACGAAAGCCTTTCACAGTTTAATATAAAAATACTTTATTTATTTATAAGAATAAACTTACAATTATAAAAGAATCAATAAAAAATACATTTTAATAAATCAAATTAAATTTTAAATACAATTTTTTATTTTAACGTTTTTGAAGTAAACAACTGAACTATTGCTTTACTTAAAGTTGGACCAATTTTTTGCCTCTCATAACTTAATTCTGATATACACTTTTCCACATTAACGCCAGTTGTTTTAGTTAGTGCTTCTTGTAATAACATAGGAGTAGGATATTTTTGAGTCAAAGCCATTGCTTTTTGAATTGACATTCCTTGTATCTGAATCAACATTTTTATAAACATATCTGTTACTTTCATCGGTTTATTCTTAATACTACTCCTGTTAAATTCGTTAAAGCTCATTAAAGATACTAAGTCATCTAAAATATTCAAATTAACTGTATCTATTGTTTCTTTTGGACACCGGACGAGAGTATTGTTTTTAAAAATACTCGCTAATAAATATGAAAATTTATTTAAAATTCGAGCAGTATGTTTTAAATCAGTTGTATATTTTATTCTGAATCCATCCTGAATTGCTGTATTTACTGCAGCTTGCTGAAGAGATGTAATTGGTAAACCAACATGTTTGTTTTGAAATTCTTCTATCAAATAGTACTTATTTTCTATACCGCTTCTTTTCAGTCTGTACTTTTGCTCTCTGTAACGACCATCTTTAATACTACTTGCAAGATCATCTAGACGTTTTCTTTCAAAAATATAAGGCAGAACTAATTCCTTTTTGGTAATGTTATCTCTACACACCCAGACATAATCTCCTACTTGTAATTTCTTAACTTCAAACTGGCAAACATCTGAAATTGTACTCAATTCTTTACACAAAGGATCTGCTATGCTAGTTTCAGCTGTATCTATGTATAAAATAATATCAAATTTACCGGGTTCTAAAATATAAAAATCTTCTTCACTTTCAGTTGATGTGCTTGAACTATGCTTGGTTATTAAAGTTTTAGTTGTTTGAGTCGCTAATTTCGTATTTTCTTTAATAACTAAATTATTCACAGACTCTAAATTGTTTCCTTCAATATCTACAGGTAACACTAAATTATTCGTCTGTTCTTTCTTTTTTCTACTTTTTTTCTTCGGTACGACATCTGGATCTGGAACGACATCATTTCTTGTTGGAAATGATTCTACCTGATCCGCATTTTGTACTGATGTAGATTTATGATGTCTTAATTTTTGATCTAACAATTTGCACAAATGATCTCCAAATCCTTTTAAAATTTTACAATCTCGTCCTGTTTCCAAAACAATAGGGCACTTTTTTAAGGATGTTAGGGCATTTCGATATGTGTATTCTAGTTTAGATCCTTTTGCTTTAGCTTCATCTTTCCATTCGGTTAACCACTGCTCAAATAAAGGGTTTGCTGATTTATATTTGAGTGTAATTCGACGTCTCTTGGCTAAATTCTCCGTCATTATTAAAATAAATTTAATTGCTGTTGATCAAAGATTACCTTAATCTGTGCTGTTGATTATGCAGTTTGTTTTCATTTTTTCGTCTTCTGTTTTAATTTTTAATTTTTCATCATTATTAAACTTTTTTTTTTGACGTTTGGTTTTATTGACTGCATAATCATGTAGACAAGAAATACAAAATAACCACGTGACGTGAGATTAGTTCAAATGTTGAAATTCAAATATGACGTAAGACCTAACCTTACAAATTATATTTAATAATAATTCAAACTATGAGCTCTCAGGACCCAAATAATAATGAATCTAACAATAAAGAAGATAAAGTTCAAATTAAAAATGAATGGATGGTAAGAAAATAATATATTTAAAAGAAATTTAAATTCAGGTTTTACTATATACGCTAGATTCGACGATGTGCTATATACGATGAAGAATATAGTGACTGTACATCAATTAAAGGTAGACTTCACCAATATTTTATCCACGGCAAGACCATAGACTGTTCGCAATGGAAAGCAGATTCCAATAATTGTTATAAATGGGAACAAAATCAGGATGTGAATGCTGCGGTAGGTTGGATTACTATTAAATTTCATAATTACAATTTACCATTTTCAGAATGCTTTAATACAAAGTGAAAAGCAGAGAAGAAAAGATAGGTTGCTTCCACATTATACAAATTCTGTTTGGAAAAAGAGAAAATCACCTCCTGAGAATTGGAATCATCCATTGCCAGAATATTTAGAAAAAAGTTATGAAAATAGTTATTTAGATCTTAAAAATAAAGAAATGAAAGGAGAAATACCACCTTCAATAGATTTTAATTACAGGTGTAGTATAATGTAATGTAAATTTTTATATGTAAGTAGTAAAATTTAAATACAATGAAATTTAATTTTCCTTTTTCTCTGTGCTGTTATGAAAAGACTTTAAAAGGAAAGTTTACAATATTTTTTCGCGTGTTTTAACCAATTCATAGATAAAAACCACACAAAGGTGTTACCTATACGTGACGTTCTGTAGTTAAAAAATAATAAAATCTTGCAAATTATTTAACAGTAATAAAAGCTACTACTATTATACTTTAATATTTAATAAACTTAGATACATTATGTTCTACTTTATAGTTTCAATGCTTTTAAAATCGGATATTTCTTTTCCTATTTTATGAAGAATCTCTTTAGCTCCACTTACATCATCAATGTTTAAAATTTTCGAGCATTCTTTAATATAAAAATCTAGGTTTACTTCGTCGTTACTATCACCCATCATAAATTTATTTGTAAATTGAGCTAAATTAGTGAAAACAGAACTAAATGCATCATCCAAATCAAACAGTTCTAACGGAGGTGGTGGCAAATCTCTAAAAGATGGAGGAAAAACAGCAGGTTGTAATGGAGGATATGGGGCTTCAAATTTTGGAGTGATTATTCGTAATGGTTCGTGTTTAACACCCAAACTTTCGTACATATTTATAGCTTCTGGAACCAAATTAGTATTCATTGAGTACATTTTATGCTCAAACAATTTTGTGAAATCCACAAATGTTGTATGATTGATAGCGTCACTTAAACAAAGCTTCGGTTTTTCTGCTAGAGCAGCTGTTTCTGGGACAATATGGTGATCCATAAGATCCACATCATCGTGGTCTGTGGGTGGAAAAAATACTTTTTCATGTCCCATTAGAAACTCAATACACAGCTCTCTTAGTTTATCATTATTATCTTGATCCAGGTACTTATCTGAAAACATATGACCTGAACCAATGGCTATTAATCTGCCTCCAGAGTTTTCGTTATAGTAAAGTGCAGCAATTGGTCTATCCACTGGAAATGAAGCTAATCCACTAGTAAATGCTGCTACACTAGGTTTACCGACGCTCAAAGTGCAACCAAAAGGATATACAAATTTAATTCCCAGTTTATCTTTGTTTAAAACAGGATTAATTTGCGAATCACTAACGTAACACTCTTTCGGATGAAAATATTTGTAATAGTGACTCCTTATTAGGCAATCTATATTGGGTATTATTCCAAAATGCTCTAATAATATATTTATATTGCACTTATCACTATTATTCCCCTCAGTTAAAAGCACAAGCATTCGTCCACCGGTTTCAATATATGTCTTCATCGTATTTATTTCATTTTCTTCAAACACGCCTTGTGAACCTGGTAAGATAAATATTAAACAATTTTGTAGGATTCTTTGTGATATTTCCTCTTTGTTTATCAGAATTTTTGATTGCAGCTTTAATTTTCTTTGAAATATTTTAAAGTTGTCGTGTAGTTTAAACAATTCTTGTTTAGATGCGTTGAATATTATTACATTTTTATTTTCTGATAAAACGTCATCAGTAGGGGCCATAATTTCTGTATGATATTTTTATTTTAATAGTCGAAAAAGCTCACTGTTATGAGGTAACGTTTAATATTCGTTGCTACGTAACAATTTGAAGAATATTGTCAATTACAACAATGCGCGGTACAGATTGCACGAAATACAAAATCTTTGATAAAAATATGAGTAGGGATTCAGGGGTTATTTAAACAATATTTTTTAGTTTTAAAATTTTGGAAATCATTGGTAAATGTTTTTTTTAAATAATTTTTTATTACATGTTTATTAGCTTCTGAATTTTACAGTTTGTTTGTTTTAAATTTCTATCAATTGCAATTTTTAAATTTCTTCTAGTCATTTTTGTACATATTATTGTGTTTTGTATTCATAATTTTTTGATTAATTCTTGTTTTACGCATTTTCCTTAGGGTTCATTTATTTTTTATGTATTAGATTCTGTTACTTTTTCTCACTGTTTTTTTTAACTATATCGTTTTTTGATTCTTAAATTCTATTTTTTGATTTTTGCAAATTTTTAATTTACAAAAACATGTGCAACTGATAAAAGTAAATTTTTTAATGATATCTGGTGAACTCGAAGGTGGGAGCAGCAAATACAAGAAGCAAAGAAAAGTAGGAGGTGTTGGGTTACACGCACATTGGTAGCAAAAGAAGGTCCGTTATTCATTTTTTAAATTTTTTCTAACTTAACATTAAAAGTTTCGCTTTGGAAATATTTTTTTGCTGAAACAGTTGTGGTTTTTAGGATATTTTTTGGAAAGAACAAAAAATTAAATTTAGAATTTTGTAAACATTACATCAAACTTGCTTTTGATACAAACATAATCATAGCATTTGGAAAATGAATAATTAACGATTCTTTACACTCAATTATATCTTTTTCAATAAATATTTAATATATTAAAAAAAATTAAGTAGGTATTTTAAATTCTTAATATTTTGGAAAATATATTTTAATCAAGACGTTTTTTTTTAATACTAGTATTTTTCGTTCATTATTGTGTTAAGATTATTTACAAAAATATTTTTAACTTTTTAGTTCGATGTACTTTAAAACGTATTTTGTGGTATTTTAAAACTATATTTATTTAATTGATCTTAAGGAAGATGAAATTTTTTCACATAATAAGCTTGTAAGGATCATATAAATTATCCCGTAAAATTCTGTTTCTAGTATATATTTTGAAAGCACCTCGTATTAAAAAAAAATCCATAATATAGCATTATTAATTAATATTTGGCAACGTTGATGTACATATGTTTTGCGAATGACATTTGACAGGTAATGCTTGACAATTATATTTCTTCTTCGTCTTTTGCTATATGTTGTGTGTCAGTTTTACGATTTTAAGGTTGACTCACTTCGTTTAATTGTCGTTTTAAAGTTATTAATGAGTGAATGGTGTTATTTTCACCGCATATATTATATATAAATAATTAAAAAATATAAATTATACACGGATATTGACTCAGAATTACGAATAACCCCGTTATCAAAGTACAAATATACATATCAACATTGTAAACATCGATTTGTGTGACTGTGTCTGTTAATATTGTCTTATTAATATTGTTTGCTTTTATGAAGTACTGTGATAATTTAAGGGAGTATTAATAAAAGTGTCCAGATGGCCAATAAGGATGATTATCTCACATATTATCGTGAATTTTTTGAAAACTTTGCTCAAACTCTTAACCCCAATGACCAGCTACCTGTTAAATTAGCAAGCTATAAATTGGTTAATGTTGAAGTTGTAGGAGGAATAATTGACTGGACTTCGCAGTATTTATCTCAAAAGTAAGTAAAATATAGTAAATCAAATTTTAAATAACTTACAATTTCTTTTTACACTTCCTTCCGGGTAAAACAGGATGCGTTACGGCTACGCGATTTTGCGTTCTAATTTCTCTTTTTGACAACTGACGAATGATAATAAAAACAAAATAAGCTACAAGTTACACAACAAAAATCGTTTTTAAGAAACAGTTTTATTTACAATATCAGTTTTTTATCTCTTATCAGGTTTACGTGTTGAAATGTTTAATTTTTATTGTTAAACAACAAATTTCAATTGGTTACTGATTTACTTAAAATGATTTCAGAGTAATATGTATTTGTAACATTTTTACAAAATTATCTACAGTAACAATTTATGTTTAATGCATTACGCATTGTACTTACGATCATATCTTAAAATAATTGTTTCACGGCGTTGTAATAGAACTTATAAACATAAACAAAGATTTTTTAGGTGTTTAGAATAATACTATTGAATTTGTTAACACAAATAATAATAATTCAAAGTTTCGAGTATGTAGGTATATTATAAACCCAACTAATATTTTTCAAGGATAGACAAACGTTGCCAAAGGATAATTTACAAAATGCAAGGGTATATAAACTTCAAATTCCGTTTCTATTTCTATACAAACTATTGAAAAAGTTTTAGATAAATATGAAGAATATTAACGATTATTTTTAATATTCAATACAAGTCTTTGAAAATCCAAGGATTAATTTTCTGTTTCTACCCCGGGGTTAAGCCTTTAGAGATATGTCTGTTTGTTTATTCATTAAGTTTATTTTAAAAATGTTAAAACATCCAATGATTGGATAAAAATTTATGACAGACTCTTTAGTGGAAAAAATGGAATAATCCTAGGTGGATTATTTTTTTCTTATTTTTTACTGATCACCTAAGAGGGTAATATTAAAAAAAATATATGACTGGTGGGTAAATTGTGAGATTCGTTTTTTGTGATTTCAGGGATGTGTGAAATAGGTTCCGACAGAGTTTATTATAATTTTTTCAACAAACTCCATAGCTGGACAAACAATAAAGAAGGAGATTTTTTAGATTCTTTAAAACTTTTGAAATACATGAAACTAGCACAAATAAGTAATATTTTTAAAAATGAGGGGTGGATAAACATAAAAATTAGAGTATAACAAAGAGCCTAGTAATATTTTACACTGTTTTGTGGGTTTTTTTATTGATGAAACTTAAATTTCATTTATATATATCATGTAGGACCGAATCTGATATAAAAATAAAATATTTTAAGTTTTTAAAACAATTTTTGACAATTTTATTTGAAGTTAGGTTTCACCTCTAGTATCATTCATCATATTTTTATAATTTTTTATTTAAACAAAAGTGTCAGATTAATAATAGAAATTTAATATTCTACTTTAATATATCTGGAAGAAAAGTGACCTTTTTGACTTGTGTAAGTTCTTTGCTTGTAACGAAGTGTCACTTTTTATCCTTATAAAATCTTACTACTTTATGATAAGGCATAATATTTCTATTTATAATAACCGAATACATATTGTTTTGTTTGTCCTTTCTTAATTCACAACTAATAAACTTATCTTTATAGTAGTTAATACTTTAATGGACGATTGTGTATTAGTCAGCTAAGTTTATTGCATAATATCATATTTGTCATAATATCTGTAAGAAATGAACTGAATTGTAAATTCTTATCCCAAAGAAAATCTATGCGGTACTATAGAGAATCGTAAAAAAATTTAAAAAGGAAGCGAAACAATCTCTAAATCTATCAAAAAGCTTGAAAGAAAGGCAGTCTTAAACAAGGCAAAAAAACAGAAGACCTAGAAAACTAATAAAATCATAAAAAAATAATTCTACACAATTAGGAATAAAAAAAAGTAAAATTAAAAAGTCGAGAAAAGAGTAATAAACCAAACAAGTTGAATGAAAAAAAAAACCATTTGAACAAAAGAACATGGGAAATCCGAAAAATAACAAAAATGTCATAAAAACAGTTAAAAATTTTGGATGAAAAATACCATGTTTTCTGCTTTTCTGCAGTCTTTTACGAATAACTTCAAAAGTAAAGGTTATTGTAAACTGAGATATGACTTGTCAAAGAAGATTTGTTTTTTGTTCTTGTCCTTGAGCCCAAGTATATAATGAACGACAAATAGCGGAAGTGGATACCTTTTTTGCTAAAATGAGCATAGGTAAAAGTCTTTTGCACAAAATCTACCTGAGATACAATAAAAAAAA
This sequence comes from Altica lythri, assembly GCA_964028335.1. Taxonomy (NCBI): domain Eukaryota; kingdom Metazoa; phylum Arthropoda; class Insecta; order Coleoptera; family Chrysomelidae; genus Altica; species Altica lythri. Next base: position 54,336,828 of record OZ034807.1, read on the forward strand.
AGATGTTATTTATAAGATATGAAAGTTTAGTGATTATACATAGAAGGCCTATTATTGCCAAACCATATAACTAAAATGCATTTTTTTTGGAAATATTAAAAATGTTTTTTTAACAAAATAACTCAAACTATAAAAGATACGTGGAAAATGATAGAATACAAAAATATAGGTCTTTTTTTAACTGTTTTTTTTTTCTGTAACGAAGATGTAGTTAGTTTCTACTCTAGGGCCCTTTGATCCTTTATTATTTAAATACGAAGAATTTTAGAATGTTCTTACGTTCATAGTTTTGTAGCCCATTAAATTGCCTTTAAATGGTTTTTCGATGGATGTGGTAATAAAATTAACCGAGCTATTGTAAAAAAACAATAGCCCTTTTTAGAAATTTTTGGAGCATGTCTGTTTTTATTTTGGAGCATTTCGATGTTTAGAAATTTTAAATATTCCTATAAACACATATATGTTTAAATCGTTCAAATCTGTTGGCAAAAAATGAGTTTAAAAAAAGGCATTGACTGAGGTTTAGCTATTATGTTATTAAAAAACATTAGTTTTTCGTGAGTACACCACCTCATTTCTTTCGTTTACGGATCAAGCTGCATCCTGTGAAAGGCGCTTCTTCTCTTTTGCCAAAACAGCTGGATAACATTCTTAGTAGGATATAATCTTTCTGTGGCAGTGAGGGTACTGGAATTAAGATTAAGATTTTTTTTTTTTTTTTGTTTTTTTCTATAACTCTCTTTGTATTGTCTCAAGCGGCCAGCATACACAGTTTTTGTTTGAGATTATTTGGCAGAGTTGCACGGGCTTGTTTTGTAGATTATGTTGTGAGTGCGTTTTAGATTTGGATATGATTTGTTTTACCATTTTTCTACATCATCTTGTTTAAGTTCTTCCAATATACTGAGTGAATCTTCCAATATCCCTTCGCAGTTCATCTATTTGTTTTTTCTGAAGTCGACTCTCACACCTTGGCATTTCGTATTTAGGTTTTTCTTGAGTTTATTTGTTTGTTATGCCTGACCTTTACTTCTAGGCAATTCTTCTAGGTTTGTGGTGGCAGCAACAAGGTCTAGTAAAATTCTGGAATTAAAAATCTTCATCTGTGAGTGGGGAAGACGTGGGAAGGTAAGGAGTTCCACAATCTGGAGACCCTGCGAGGATGAAGGAACGATCGAATCGATCCGTTCTCGATGTCGGACATTGAATAGTATAAGGGTGCATGGAATTGGCAGGTCGCGTTGCTCTGGCTGGTCTGACAAGTGGAGGCATTATAGACCGGAGTTCTTCTGAGCAAAATCCGTTTATGTATCGGTAAAACAAGGAAAGATTAGCCACTGCTCTTCGGTGGGATAATGGGGCTAGGTTTTTGGTGATACTGTCACGCCTGGGGGGATAGAAGAAATGTGCCATAGTGTTTTGGGATGAGGGGTAGCTTACTAAAGGCACTTCCCACCCAGGTCGTGGTTATCTACCCCCTGGTTAGGTATCCTGCTGAAGGCAGAAAACTAACCAAGGGGAAGATGAGATAAACAACAGGAAACAAACAACAAATATATTAACAACGAAACAAACAATAACCTTAAATAATTAACATATGAATAACAAATAACTAAATACAAATCTTAACTAATCTTACCAAATGAAACTATATGGTGGCATGTCACATTTACTCACGAAAATAAGTCAAGAGTCACAACGGCCCAGACCCAAGGGTCTGTTTTAGGGACACCCCAGAGGGTGACCCTTACAGACAACCTTAGACTCCGAACTCCCCGAGTACGACCTCAACGACGCTCTTTTATAGCCAATTCTTACGCTACGTGAGAATAAGAATTAAACTATATAAGGTCGCCTTGAAATCTAACGTACTGACTTTGGCCTGGATAATTACAATTAAAAATAATACAATAAAATATCAAACAATTAAACTACCCTATTATCGTATGTGACAATACTGGTGTCGTTTATTAGTCGAAATGCTCTTCTCTGTATTGCATCAAGAACTCCGAGCCTTGACGGAGCCGCCGAACTCCATACATGCGAGCAGTATTCAAGATTAGGCCGTATTTGGGCTTTGTACAGAGTAGCTAAGTTGGATGGAGAAAAATATTTCCGTGTTCTAAACAAAAAGCCTTATTTCTTTCCGGCTGCAGTTGCTATGGATGCAATATGTTCGTTCCATAGTAAGTCCTGGGAGATCGTTATACCAACCAGCGTAATGGAGTCGCCCGCTAGCATTTTAAGATCCTTTACAGACCCACGGCACCATATAAAAATCGCGATGCCTTATTGGTTAAAATTTTTACACAAATGCCCGCATGTAATAGGCAACCATCATACCATCATAACCTCAAAACAGAGATAATATATAATAAATAATAATATTATATTGTCTCTGCCCCAAAAGTAGAAAAACTTGGCTGTAAAGTTATAATCAAATTTGTTAACAAATTAACAATGTTTGTGCAAATAATTAAGGATAGTTGTCTCCCAAATGAGTTTATTAATATGTTTGGTACTCAGGAAAGTGTTCAAAATAAAGTGTTAGTGCGTAGCAATTTAAAGATACTAGAAGACATTGATCATTGGGTTAAAGCATTTGGAAAAAACACAAACATTATACTCTCGTTGACTGATTCAAAGTTTTTAATACTCCAAAATTGTATAGACAGTATACACATAACTTTTGTAAAAATTAATTATTACCTACTGCGCATTTTAAATTAAAACGATGATAGGTATTTAAAATAATAATAAACACTTAACTAGCATATCAACCTGATCTCAATAAAAAATTTGTTATTTAAACAAAGAATATTGTTTTCTTAATTTCTTCTTATATTTGTTTATTTACAACTCCCAAGCTATATTTTATGTATTTATCTTGCGTAGTTACTCTACTCTACAGGTATATTGTTAAATTCTAAATTTTAAGAATAAACAAGCATAATTTAATTGGCAGTGTTCAGTAAAATAAAAATAATTAGTATTATTTTCGGTAAAATAAGTACCTGTATTATTTATTTTGATTCCTAAGAATTCTTATTTTGCATGTTTAACATTTTTATAGGTCTACTATGAGATTTAATTATGAAACTTTTATTCACTTTATAAAATATTTGTTATTTTTTAAACAACATTTTCGAATACTTTTGAATTTTATACTATTAACATTAAATTAATTAAAAATTACATACTTGAAACATTACTAATATATATATTTTAATTGCGTTGTGGCTAAATATTTGAATCAAAGATTAATTAATAACCAGAGATATGAGACATTACTGGCTTGCTTGCTTGCTTGCATCGATATTAGATAATTATTTAAAAGAGGCGGGAAAGCTGGCTGAAACGCTTTGACCAATAAGGCATCGCGATTTTAATATGGTGCCGTAGGTCTGTAAAGGATCTTAAAATGCCGCCCGCTACCAGTGTCTGATCGTTGATTGTAATGGATGAGTCGCATGTTTGCTTCTTGTTGGACAGGCAACATGTCTTTGTCTTGGAAGCGTTGAAATTAACAAGATTCTTTCTTCCCCACTTGTCTACAATTCTCAAATCTTGATTGAGAGAAACCGTTGTGGATCTTCTGTCCTCTTCCAGAATATCTAGAGGTATGGGACGGTTGTGCCCTTTGCTACAGTGTAGGTTGCTATCATCTGCAAAACCATGTATCGGGTTATTAGTGGCTTCATCATATTCTACTATTTCTACTTTTAATATTTTTTCAAGAGACTTCTGGTTTAAATTCTCCTATAAAAACACATTTTTTGTATACATACTTTTGATATTAAGTTTCATTCTGAGTTTGTTTAATACGAATCTATATTTTTCACTAATTTTTCCTAATATTTATTGATTCATAAGGAAAATTTTAACCTAAATGGATATCAAATATTTGAAAGTATGTATTTAATATTTCTGGTAAATCACTCTGGTAAGAATTACTGTAGATAGTGTAGATAACACGTAAACATCTTACTTAACCGGTTTAAATTGGTAATTGTTTGTTTAAAGTCATAATGAATCAAATGAGTGAATAACAAATTTTGGAAAACTATGATACATAATAGAATATAAAAATTATAGGAATAATTTCAATATATTGTAATAAGAAATTTCTAAAGACTATTGAAGGAGTGACACATAATTGCAATAGAATTATGCCAATAATTGTATTTTATTTAAGGAGGCGCCCACAAATTACGTGAGGCATTTTCCCTCTCCCCCCAGGTGAGAATTAGAAAGATTGAGGTTGACTCCCTCCCTCCCTGAACACCACGCGTAATTTATGGACGGCCCCTAAAAACAAAAAATTAAAAAATGCCTTTGGCGTGCCATTTTCTATTTGAAATAAATTTTTCCGCGTAATTTTTTTTGGTGGAAACACAACTTTCTACAAATGTTTGCAAAATGTACTTGTTTTAGAAATTAATGTTTAAATATTTTTTATTAGTTTATGTTGCTTTATATATTTTGATTGTATATAAATTTTATAAATTGGCTATATAACATTTCTTTTCTACATTTTTTTAAAATCTTCTAATTCATATTAATATGTTTATTAAAATTACAACAATTCAATTTTTATTTAAACATTCTGTCTTTATGGCATCAAATTCTATTCTATTATTTGGCGAACTTATTACCACTAAAATAAGAAATAAATCAATATGTTTAAAAATGGCCCTTGTTTATTTTATTAATCTTGATAGATAAGTCAAATTTCCAAAGACCGTTAAAATCTGAAAATGCGTAATAAAAGTCAAAAAAATATATAAAAAAATTAGTTTCTTATAAGCTTTGTACGTCTAGATCGGTTGTCGTTTTCAAAGATAGAAAAATAAATATACACAATCTCTCAAATTATATGATTCTTCTTTCAATATTGCTTTTTTAAATTTTTCACATGTTTTTTTTTGTTTATTAGATACACAGATTACCAATTCCCTCTCTTTTTAAAGTATGTCAAGCTGGGATATAAAATGACATATTTTATTGCTAATTTATTGAACCATGCAACAAGCAGCCAAGGTTTAATTGCTATTTATTACTAAAAATTTACTATACAGTATGATAATTAATTATTTTATATTTGTTATAAATTTTTTTGCTAAATGAGTATCTTAAAAAGACAATTCATGCGACCCATGGACATAGAATAGAATAGAATAGAATAGAATTACTTTATTTGCATAATTACACATACAATGCTTTGCATCGTCAAAGCAGAAATAATTACATTAATTTAAAGTATAAAACTTAAGTATGTAATAACAACAATGTTCAAAGAAAAATCAAAATCACCAATAACATCTTAGTACCTATAGAAAGAGTAACATTTATCTATTTCGATCCCTCCGACATCCCAAGCAACCCCAAAGAGCGACAGAGAACACAGATGGCCAACAATTAAGTTGACCATAGGCATCCCCATATCCCCCCCAAAAGCCCCGAGACCACAAAAGGAACGAAACAGACAACACAGCCACACATACAAAACTTTGATTAAAAGGTATTTAACATATTACAACATAAAAGATGTAATCAAAAACACATTAAAATTCAATCTTAAAAAAGTCATCACATTTATATAAACAAGAGTTAAGTAGAATCTTTTTTACAGTAGTTTTAAAGTTAATGATGGGTAGTTCTTTAATCTCACTTGGGAGCTTGTTGTAAAAAGAAACGGCCATATTTAGGTATGATTTGTGCGTTAAAGACAAATGATGTTGAGGTTGTAGCAACAAATCACCCTTTCGAGTATCATGATTATGTCGACTGCCTACAGGCGTAAAGCTTACAAAATTATTTTTGACATATAAGACATAATATATACATTTGTTGTTTATCAACATTTTTTCTTTATTCATTATTTTTCCAAAGCAAAATCTAAATATAGGTAATTACATATTAAATAAAATATTTTCTTTTTAATTTTTCGAGGGAATTGTGTATCTGCTTAAGAAAAATTAAAAATTCAAACAATATCAAAAGAAAATAATCGCATAAAATAACCGAAGTTCATAAGTAAAATGTAGAAGAGGTAGACGTGGATTATATAGTTTTTCTGTTATTTGCAAAAATGAAAGTGTAAGGAGGATCCTATTCTTTTATCTACTTCATGTGCTTTATAACATCATAAAACCTGTGTATATCAATTTTCATCTGAATCGGCGCACAATTTACCGGAAAAATAATTTAAAAAAAGGTATTTTTTTCATTGTTTATGTGTTACAAGCAATCAAACTGTAAATTTGTATATGGTTTCCCATCGTACATTTAACAATCGAAAATTGGAGACTTTGGCAAGATGCGCGATTTTACGCTGCCCCTCGGTCCTGGCAGACGTGCCTTTTCCGATTACTACTGTTTATGGAAAACTTTGTTATAAATTTTAAGTGGTTTCCTAATATACGGATTTTTAAGCTTGGCTGGCGGTCTATTTTACATGTATCCTATGAAGTTTCATATGAACTAAAACCTGTCTAGATACACGTATGAATCTAAAAAAAAACTGTTGTAATATCTATTTATACATTCTAGATTATTTTTTATCAATACATTTACCAACAAATCCACAAGAAATGCATTAATAATTTAAAAAACAACAAACAAATATCGTGTCAGGTAAAACACTAGGTATGTTATCTCATCGTTAGCCAATTATTGCCATTTTAACATATTATTCTGGCCAAGGTAAGGTACTATTAAGTGCCATTTTAAATCCGTTATCCCTGATTGTCAATTTCAGTTTTATTATTCATATGATATTAAATTAGGAAAAATTGACGGTAAAAGTATGTGTACAGTAGAGGTACTTGTTTAATTTCAAAGATTTTTGAGAAAAGTTATATTATTTACTAGAATTTACCCGCACCTACAGTCGGCTCTCAAATTTAGATAAGGGCCATCGATATAGTATCATAATAAACTTACCTGCTTCATTTGATTGAAACTATTGTTTTAAGTCAAGGACTTGAATATCAAATTTTAAGAACAGAAAGATTCGTATATTTGATACGTTCAACAACGACGTAAATCGGGTTGTCCGATCGCCTCCTGCACTCCATACCCTTGCGCTTCCCACGCGTCGCGTTCAACTGATGCTTCCAGCCTAAGCTGAACCCGATATAATATAATTGATCATATAAATTTGAGATCTACTTGGTGCAGATTATGTGATTGACACAAATTGACATTTTTTTTTATTTGTTAACGGATTAAATAAAACAAAAAAACACTCAATGTTAAGTGATGTCCATCGCAATAAATTTCTAAAAACTGCTTCCAAGTCGGTTAAGCCGTTTCTAAAATTAGCGTTAACAAACATACAGACAAACAGACGAAATGAAAAAACATTTTTTTGGGTTCTCTTGTGTATATAAAAGCCCTCCTTTATATATTTTTAAATATATTTGCCATGTCATGTACAAACAGCGATCAGTTACAGTTTTATTATATGTGTAGATTAAATGTTGAAAAGTAACTCGGAGCTACAATGGTACTTCGTAAAAATACCTACAAATTCAATGAATAAAATATGGCTGCTGTGAATCCAAACACACTACAAAATAAAATACACTGAGTAAATCGACAACTTGAAATGCCAACAAGATATCTCAATTTATTTGTTTACTTATCTCTCTTTAGCTGATTATTCTACATCTGTACAAAAACACAGAGATACTTTTTTATTAGGTATTCTCATCCACCATGTTGTATCCACTACTGCTCAGAGTTACGCTTTATCATTTAATGTGGAATAGGTATAACTATTCTAGAGACAGCTTTGAGGCTCGCTAGATACTATTTATTAATGAAATCGTTAATTTTAACCAAACTCAAACGACAATTTAATGCTAGGAATGACAAGATATTGATGGTTGATAATCTACGAGGATTCTAAATGAGTGATGATAATATTCATGTGTTTTGTGCCCTAAATTCACTGCCAAGAACAAGAATAATGACAAGAAACAATTAGTAACTCTGGATGATAATACTCATATCTTTAGTGCCTTAAAATTAAAATACGTCATGTTGAAGTGAATTTCATTGTTTATTCTATCGTTAATATCACCTCATGCTTGTGATTCGTGGCGTTATTTTAATCATAAAATGGCCGAAGACTTGTTTCGATTCATAACTTTTGTGATTTAACATTTACCAACAGTATGTTTCTATTATCAAAAATTGTAACGACTACAATAATTATATTCTACAATACATCTTAAAATGTAACTTGAAGCTGCCCCGCTGTAACTCTGAGTTTCTGAGTTACTCCTGTTTGAAAAAAAAACTAAAAATTAGTGGCACTACCACCTCAGTTCCAGCACCAAAAATTTCTTAAAGAAAAAATAGTTTATACCTAATGAAAAAGTTTAATTTGCACCTTTCAAAATCTATTTGTCATAATTTGCACCCTCGTAGTTTTTTTGATAAATTTTATTAAAAATTTGTATTACTGAAACCATATTCAAATGCTCATATCTCACTCCCTAGGGTGTATTTCGATATGCACCTTCTACCAAAAATTTTAATTTTTTAATTTGCACCATCGTAAAATTTTAGAAAAAGGGTAAGAATTACTATAAAAAAAATTGATAAAACTATTTCCTGGCTGATGTACGTTCAGAAATAAATAAATAAATGCGCATGTGTTCACTACCGTTTAAAGGAACTTTTTTTGTAGAATCCAAAGTGTGTTCGTTTTAGTTGAACAGTTGGTATGCCACAAACAGATCTGTATTGTTTATGTTTACATTATACATATTTATAATCTCATACATATTGTACTCTGATATTTATGGTCTGGGTCTGGTCTATTAAAATGGTCTAGTCTCTAGTCTATTATATTTTCTTCATGCTCTAATCTGAGTCGTTGGCATACCAACTGTTCAAGTGATACCACGACACTTTCAAAATTTTAACAAAAAGTTCCGTTGAACGGTAGTTAACGCATGCTCAGTTTATTATTTCTAGGTAGTTCAATTAAACCGAACTCACTTCCGATTTTACAAAAAAGTTCATTTGAACGGTGGTAAACGCATGCGCATTTATTTATTTCTGAACGTACATCAGTCAGGAAATAGTTTTATTAATTTTTATAGTAATTCTTACCCTTTTTCGCAAATTTTACGATGATGCAAATTAGAAAATTAAATTTGCAAATCTTTGTTAAAAGGTGCATATCGAAATACACTTTAGGGAGTGAGATAATGAGCATTTGAATATGGTTTCAGTAGTACAAATTTTTAATAAAGTTTATCAAAAAAAGTACGAGGGTGCAAATTTTGGAAAATTTATTTTTGAAAGATGTAAATTAAGAGCTTTGAATAGATATAAACTATTTTTGTTTTTAAGATATTTTTGTGACTGAAACAGAGGTGGTAGTGGCACTGGATAGAACATACTGACATGTTTTTAGTGCTCTACTCAAGGTTATAGATTTTATAGTCAAAATATAAATTTTACATGGAAATATGATTTTCACCTATTGAACACTCCAATTAAAATTCTGTGTAAAATAATATATGTATGTAGACAACAATCAATATTTTGTCGGTATTTCAATCTCTTTAAAAATATTTTTTTAGTAAATCTAATTTTTGTTAACCTTATTTGATTTAATCAGTCCAAATTCAGTTATTCTGAAGTTCATACTTCATACGAATCTATACAAATATTTTTCGTACGCTTAACATTATTTTGTATTCCCCCCGTAACATCGATTATATGAAAAAGCCATTGAAGTAAAAGTCTACGACCCGGGATTTCATCGACTAGCGAATGCGCAGTGCGGATGTAATGCTGGCAACCGCGCATATTCTGCTGTTTGTTAATGAATGCCGGTTGTCGCCTCCATCCTTCGATCTTTGTCAATAATTTTGGCGGTGTTAGGTGGCAAAATAATAAAAGATTTATTAAATCTTGAAGTATTTTCAACTTGTATAAATTAGTAAGTATCTTATTTTTAAGTAATCGCGATGTTTTGTGGTCTCGAAAAAAAAAAATGACGAGAATGTGCTTGCCAATCAAATGCGTGTACAGCTTGTAGAACATAACCTTTGCTTTTTCTAGATTCTTATGACCTCACAATGAATTTGAACGAATGGAGGCCGCAAGAAAGTATAATAAAAAATATCGAAGAAACATTACAACTAGCACTGGTCCCGAACAGCGATGCTCAGAAAACGGTCCAGGATAGACTGGTTCTTATGCAAAATTTGACAGATTTCCCCAACTATCTCTTATTCATTTTGGGAAATCCAGGTTTTACTGAAGATATCAGATCTCTTAGTGGAATACTGTTAAAAAATAACATACAAACAACTTACAATAATATGAATCAAGAAAATACTGTGAAAATTAAAAATGAGTGTCTTCGGTTATTGAAGGATCCATCTAGAGAGGTCAGAATAAGCATTAGTAATATAATTGTAATTATAGCTAAAGATCATTTGAAAACATGGCCAGAATTGGTTCCTTTTTTAACAAAAGAGTTTGTGGTTCAGGGTGAATACAGTGAAGTGGCATTAACAACATTATTCAAGGTATGTGAAGAGTTAATCAATAGTCAAAAACCACAAGAGGAAATATATAAGATAACAAAGGAAGTGTTTCCAAAATTTGTAGATTTTGTTGGTGTAGAGAAATCTACAGTAAGGCAGAATATTGTAAGGCTTACTAATCAGTTTTTACAAGATTATTTTGTTGTAATGAAGCAGTCTATTGATTTAGGGATATATTTAAGAAATGTTATGCAATTAGCCAATACAGATGATTTGGAATTACAAAAATGTGTTTGCCATACTTTCGTTATTTACATAGATAATCACGAGGAGACTTTATTACCTCATTTGCATGATATCATTTGTTATTTGTTAGAAAAATGCCATCATGAAGATCAAGACGTAGCTTTGCAAGCATGTGAATTTTGGTTAGCTTCTACTAAAATAAATACTTGCAAAGATATACTTACACCTTATATCGAGAAACTTTTGCCAACTTTATTGAAGAATATGAGATACTCGGATAGTGAATTAAATATGATTAAAGACAGTTTAGGTTCTGATGCTAATAAGAAAGATTTATCGAAAGACATTTCTCCGTTTCATTTTAGAGATAGAAATAATACTGGTGAAGGCGATGATTACTATAGCGATGAAGACGTTGAGGATCAAAGTGATGACTTCGATGATTTTTATGTAGGTTGGACATTAAGAAAGTGTAGTGCTGCTTCTTTGGACTCAATCGCTGTAAAGTTTGGTGATGAAATCTTACCATTGCTTATCCCACTTATTAGTGAAATGTTACAAAATCCTGATCATTTGGTTAAGGAATCTGCCATTTTAGCTCTAGGTGCAATAGCTGAAGGATGTTTTAATGGTTTAAAATCGGAATTGCCAGAATTGGTTCAATTTTTAATACATTGTATGAATGATGAGCATTCGGTTGTGAGAGTTATTACATGTTGGACTTTGAGTAGGTATGTATCGTGGATTGTGAATGTTCGTGCTGATAATCCTGAGGAGTATTTTGTACCAGTGATGACTATTTTGTTAAAACATTTTGTTGATGAAAATAAACGAGTACAAAGGGCTGCTATTTCTGCCTTTTGTATATTTCAAGAAGAAGCACAATTAAAATTAATTCCTTATATAGATTTCATTTTAGAAGGTTTTAAGTATGGTTTTGAACAATTCCATTGCCGTAGTTTGTATCTTCTGTATGATGCTATAGGTGTATTAGCACAATCGGTTGGTAATCATCTGAGTAAAGATGAATATGTTACTAAATTGTTGCCCCCTTTAATGAATAAGTTTACTGAATTAAAAAATTTTTATGATGATCATTTTATTGCTGTGTTGGAATGTCTATCGAATGTTATTCCTGCTTTAGAAGTATCATTTCTTCCTTATTCCGAAATTGTATATTGGCACTGTTTGCAGTTGATTAATGACACTTTAATAGCTTCAGTTAATTACCAACAAAATCCTAGTGAGTATGATCCTCCTGATAAGGAACCTATGAATGTTGCTCATGATGTTTTGTACAGTATGGCATTGGGATTAAAATCACATTTCGTTAAGTATGTGACTAACAGTAATTTGATATATTTGTTGTACACTACAATGCAAGATAGTTCAAATTTAATTCGACAAACTTCTATTGCATTATATGGGGAATTAATTGGCTTGTGCTATCCATTTTTAGCTTCAAGTGTGAATGAGTACATTCCTTTAATTATAAAAAATTTGGATGAGCATACAGATGGTGTATGTAATAATGCTGCTTGGGTTATAGGCAAATTATGTTCAGTTATGGGTACAACAATACAATCCTTTCTTGCAGAAATATTGAATGCATTTGTGCACATTTTAAGAACTCCAGCTGTAGCTCGTACCATGCACAAAACTGTCGCTATTTCCCTTTGTATTGTCTTTTTTGTGTGTCCGGATGTGACAGTTCCAGATATGGATGTAATAGTTAAGAATTGTTGTATGTTAGTTAGGAATGTCAGAGACTCAGATGAAAAGGATTTGGCCTTCCGTGGGTTATGCGAAGTTATAATTCGTCATCCGGAATTTAATAAAAACTATTTTATTTTCTTCTGTGATGCAGCAGCCTCTTGGATAAATATCCGCCTGGATTTAAAACAAATGATCCGAAACGTGTTGATGACTTTTAAGCAACAATGCGGGGAGGAAAACTGGCGGCAGTTTTACACCCAGTTCCCAGAGGCTCTAAAATTAAAACTTCAAGAATTATATGGGGTATGAAATAAACATTCGTTAAACGGGGAAAACAAGAATTGGGTGGGAAAGCTTGAGTGCACCTGCCTTAAGTTTATCGCGTATTAAATATTTTCATATCGACCGCGAGGGAGGGGCGTCTTGCCGGTAACTTAGAGTCACGCGTTTAAAAAAAAAATCGAGAAGGATTTTTTTATAAGATTTGTTTTTGTTTATCGCGAAATATTTCCGTATCGTTCGCGTGGGAGGGGCGTTTGCAAATAAAAAAAAGTAGAGTCACGCGTTTCCAAATAAAAAAATCGTGAGGTATAGTTTTTGTTTTAAAAAAGTCGCGTTTTTAGTATATTGCGGGTTTTATTCATTGTAAGAATAAAGTATTACTTTGTTTAAAATACTTACCTAAATTAACAATCTATAATGTTTAGGTATTCCTTTCCATCTTTAAAATTAATTGATATACTTTTAAAATATTCATTAATAATTTCCTTAAAAAGATAAAATATGAATTTCTGTCGAAATAGAAATATTTATATTTTTTCTTATCCCTGCAGTTACCTTCTTTGTGTTATTATTAATGAATAATTACATCCATTAGTTTAATATTGATTAACAGTAGTTAAACACTAATAAAATTATGTACCTATACAATGCAATTCCAAAACAACTACAATAGAAATCAAAGTGAATCGTTTTGTTTGTACATTTATTAATTTTTGTTACTTTTACAGTTCTCTGAAAAATTTTTGCGTACCTTGAATTTTGTGAAGGAATAATAATTTCTGTTAACATGGTGCGTAGAATTTTTGTTGCAAAAATTTTTGACAGAACTGTCTATTATACTTTAGTTTTAAAAAGACGCAAAATTTTTATTTCTGTAGGTAATGCACATAATAAATTTTTTTTATTTTAATTTTTAGTTTTATTTCTATTAATTCTATTACCTTTTATTTCAGATGAGTAAGTATGGTTTATTATGATTATTATTATTATTAGTTATTGTTATATTATGCTTTCAAATTTTTATGCATTATTTTATTTTCTTTTTATTAATTTCTAATAGTGGAATTCTTTGTTAAGAGTATATCGGCAAATCGCAACGAAAGCAAAGAAAACGTTAAAAAATGAAATGGATTGCTTTAAATATTTGAGTAATAGGTAACCGTTTATACTTTAAAACATTAAGAAATTAAAAGGTTCTAAGTAAAGGGAAAACAAAAATAAATTCATTTATGGCAAATATTTTTATGGGAAAACTTTTTGAATTTATAAATATTGCGATCTAAGTTGTAGTTGTAAAAAAGCAAGTTTGATTAATACTTGAATAATTCCACGTCAAGTGAGCAAATTTTCTAAAATTTAGCTCACTTTTTTTTAACAAAAAAAACTGCAAATTTTTTAGTCAAATATTTTCCGTTGAACACGATGTGCATTTCCAGTTTTTTCTAGGAAAGTCGGAAAAATGAAAAATATGTCTAAATTTTTAAGTTGATTTGGAAAAAACCATAGGATTTAAATAATGTGTAAACTTTAAAACTTAATATGATACTGGAATTTTCCGGGGTTTCCTCTCCATTTTTAATGTTTGTGTTCAGATTCTTCAGATATTTTGTATAAAAAATGTATTTTTACCTTTTTAGAATTTAAAATATAGAAATCCGTAATTACCCAAGCGAAATATTTGACTATTTTCGTGTTATCAATGTTTTTTTTTTCTCATTTTTCATGATAAAAAAATTTACAGTTGAAGTTCAGATTTAAAAAAAAAAATACACTTTCTAAAACTAATTTAAAGTCTAATTATATGATTTAAATAAATGTAACTATAATTAAAAGATATGAAATAACATTCTTAGTTCAATATCAAAGTATATTAAAATAAATACATGAATACATTTTCTATTTAAATTTGTTTGTCCAGCCCAGTTAACATTTTTAAAATTATTTTTTATTTCTCCTGAGACTTGGTTTAAAATTCTATTACACGGTAACTTCTTATTTTATTTATTGGTTTGAGGCTCCATTTGGAACTAATAGCTTAATTGATTTTTTTTTTGGCTGTTTATCATAAAATCATTGAAGAAAGTCAGGTGTGAAATGAATAATATTAGTAAAAAGAGAATTTATAAAATTGATCAAGGTATTTGGTAAATTTAGAAAATTCAAAAAGGTTCGTAATAGTACTTTACGCAACAAGTCCCGAAAGTGGTCTTTTACTGGACGAGTGGGCAATTGCAGGTCGAGCCGCAGGCGAGTCCAGTAAAACCAATTTTGGGACGTATTACGTACAATATTTTTTTAAAACGGGCATTATTGTACCATAAACTTCATATTATTCAGTTTACATTTTTATAACAAGAACTCTTTATTAACTAATTTTAACATTTTTTTAAACAAACCTTGCTTGGGTGACCGCCTTAACTAAACGTCAAAATATGTCAAGTTATTTTATAGTTTTAAATATATACAAAACTCGGTTACCATAGTAACCAATTGACCGCTATCTTAGACTAACTATTTTATTGTTTTTTTCATTAAAGATAGGCCGGAAAGTAAATAAAAATGAGTCCGGTGAAAGCTTTTACCGGACTCATTTTTGTTTTCTGGCCTTGTCCGACAAAATGATATTTTCTGACCTAAAAATAAACCAGAAAGTATTAATTTCTGACAGGTTTTAAAAAAAATTATATTACATGGTAACTTCTTATTTTCATTTGGAACTAATAGCTTAATTTTTTTTTTGGCTTTTTATCATAAAATCATTGAAGAAAGCCTGGTGTGATATAAATCCAATAATATTATTAGTAAAAAGAGAATTTATAAAATTGATCAAGGTATTTGGTTAATTTAGAAAATTCAAAAAGGTTCGTAATTTTATGTATTTTTTTTGTAGAATCTGATTTTTTTATATTTTTCTATTTTCAGATTACGGATTTCCATTTTTTAAATCTAAAAAGAAAAGACTTGAAACTAATATTAGAAAATATATTTTTTGTGTAAAATTTTCTGGAGAATCTAAATCTGGGCTCAAAAATTTCAAAAGTGTAGAGGAAAACGTGTAAAATCGAAAAATTTCATTTCATTTCTAAATGCATTTAAACCCGGTGGCAATTTGAAAATTTCGACATATTTTTCGGTTTTCCGGTTCAGCTGATCATTTTTTATGCGTGCTAAATTTCAGGCGAATCGGAAAGGGTTGTTTTATGAACTTTGCTCAATTTACGTGGAATTGGATTGGAAGATAAAGGATTTTAAGAAAGTGTGTGCTTACTTTCCTAATTTCATAGAATTTCAGCAAATGCTGTTTGAATCTAGATAACGTAATTTCACAAAACCTATAATCTTGAGTGCTCTTAAAATTATTTATATAATTCATAGACGATAATATATTTTACATTTTAAAATATTTAATAAATTGTCGAAACTTAATTATTTAAATTCGTATAGTCACAAACCAAAGCATTTTCATTAACATCTTAGCATTTCCATCCTAGATATATTTTTACTGGATTCGCTAGATTTAGTATTGTTATAAAAGTATCCAGAAGGATGAAAATATTTATTTTCTCTTGTATTTTACATTTTTTGTAATTGAGTATTATTCATTTTTAATGTCTACTTTTACTGTATGTAATGCCTATCATAATGTATGCTTTAGCTGTTTTTTGTTTTTTAGTATTCCATTTTTGTTTCCTTAGATCAATAAAAACATTGCTCATTAAATAAATAAATTGTTAAATTATGCAGTTATTTAAATTACTTCTCTTAATTTTATAGACATTTGTTATTTTTATTTTTTATAAGTTTACTTTTATTTCACTGATGTAATATTTTTTATTTTAATTGTATTATCTTTAAACAGTAAGTATGATTTTAGGTTGTTATTCGTATCTTTGTTATTGATATTATATCATGCTCTCAAATTACACTTTTTTGATTTATTCTATTATCTATTCATAAAATAGTATCATGATTTGCAGTGAATTATTTATTAAAAGTATAAAAGGGTATTTAAATTGATAACATTAAATTATACGATAACTTATGAATTCGCTTCTATTTATTAATTATAATAATTACTTTGTTTCCCGTAGTAATATTAATTTATTTGTAACTATTGCCACTTAAAGTAAAAAAAATATTTAAATAAATAAACAAACCATTTGTCAAGAAGGTTCAAATTGAGACTTCAGCGTAACACTCGGTAATACGTGCCAAATTATTTAAATATTCTCCATAACTTCTCTTTAC
The DNA here is from genome assembly GCA_964028335.1 of Altica lythri. NCBI lineage: Eukaryota > Metazoa > Arthropoda > Insecta > Coleoptera > Chrysomelidae > Altica > Altica lythri. The sequence continues at coordinate 54,353,840 of OZ034807.1, forward strand.
TTTCTTTTAAATAATAAAAGAAAACGTGCCAAACTAAACGACAAAATAAAAATTTAAGTACATACAATAATATTTACTGAGAATTTTGAAAAATACGAATGGGTTTTACAAGTAGTAGTAGGAAAAGTAAAATCTATGGGATAGCTATTCCACCGCCATACTCGTCTTCTGCTCGCATAACATAATTTTTGGATTAGCGTAGAGCGTAGAATATAGCGCATTTCATACTTGTTATACGGACGGCTCCAAGACAGATAAAGGAACAGGAGCAGGGGTGTTTGGACCTAGAACCAAATATCTTTCAAGCGGAAATTCGTGCCATCGAAAGATGTATAGAATTTAACATTGAAAGGAACTATCGTAGACAGAAGATTGTAATCATGTCAGATAGTCAAGCAGCCATCAAAGCTCTGAACTCAGATACAATCAGTTCAAAGATGGTCTGGGAATGCCTAGGCAAATTAAATGAACTAGAACAGAATAACACTGTTACCCTCCGATGGGTTCCAGGACACGTAGGAATAGAAGGAAATGAAACAGCAGACAAGCTGGCATAAAAAGGAGCTGAAACCCCATACCTGGGACCAGAACCATCCTGTGGAATCAGCAGTAGTACAATCTTAGAAAAACTAAGGACAAAAATGGATAGCGAAAAATCCAAGTACTGGAATCATCTAGAAGGACTAAGACAATCGAAGATGCTCCTGGGGAAACTATAACCAGAAGAGATCTCACAGCTGTCTTAACCTGAGTAAGAAAAACCTCCGAATTATTACAGGAATACTAACAGGACACTGTCGATTAAGAGGACACATGAAGAAACTAGGATTAGTAGATGAAGCAAACTGCAGATTCTGTGAGGTAGAGGATGAAACCTCAATACACATACTCTCAGAATGCATAGCATTAAGTACTTCTAGGGTCAAATACCTAGGATCATACGAAATAGAAAGGGAAGAATTACCTAATTTAAAACCCAATGATATCCTAAACTTTCTAAGGAAGATAGGACTAGAAGAGCTGCTACAAGTCTGAGAAATCATCAGAAATATAGCAAGAAAAGGGGGACACAGGTGTAGCTGTTACCCCTAACTACATACATACATACATACTTGTTATAGAATAATTATTAAAATAATGAACTCTTTGCACAGATAATACAAATATTCTGTTTTTGGTTTTAAATCTTAAAATCCTATATCTGAGCTTTCTATATCTAACTTAATTTCAAGATTATTTACCTTCACCTTCCCCTATTTATTTGGTTTATATTGTAGCTCCTTCGTGTCTCAGGCTTCAAGTAAAGAATAGTATAGGTATTTTATAAGTAGTATGCAATGCGCTATATCTTACACGAATGGAAAAGTTTGTCATACTAGCCTGAGGTAAATATGACGGTTATACGAATTGTATATTTTACTTTTTCTACTACTATTTCTAAAATCCATTTATATTTTTAAAAAATCTCAGTATAATATGTTACAGTTAAATAAGTAATTATTTTATCGTTTAGTTACAGTTGGTTGTCGGTAACGCGTTGGATTCTTGATTTCAAGTTCCGAGTTCAATTCTTGTACGGTGCTACTTTTTTAATTGAACTAATCAACTCTTTCATAAACTTTTTTCATTGATCTGGTAATAAATTACCAATAGCCTCTTCGGCATACTGTTATTTCTGTTGGTGTATTATCAAATTTTGATTTGATAATTTCGAAATTTTATTGATTCATGGTTTATTTCAGTTTATTATAGATATCTACCAATTTTATATCAACTAGTATGCGGGAATAACATCGATTCCATGCTTAACGAGTTAAGAATGGCAGTATTCTGTTGTAGTAGTAGAAAAAGTAGATTTTTTATGTTGGGTATTTCTAAATTAAAAATTAGGCTTTTAACAGAACATCAGAATTTATGTGTTACATCTTTCCAAGTACTTGTACGACTAAACATATTATATTTTTTTTGCATTATTAATAGCAACGAAAAGTTCCCAAGTAAAAGAAAAAAAACAGTGAGGCAGTCAGTGGGACTGCCGACAGAAGTTATACTTCTATGCACGCGCCCGGATTCATAAATTTGTATGCGACGGATTTAGCAAAATCATTATGAGGTCGCTAAACACGAATATCATATTCGTTTTCAGCGACCTCAAAAACCCCCTAGTACCGAGTGCACACTCATTTTGTATCAAATTTGCATTTGCGCCAGGTGTCTCGGAGACCATTGCCACCATTATATCCGTATTCATCGACTCAAAAAACCCCCGGGTCCCAAGTGTGCACTGATTTTGTAGAATTTGCATAAAACCCCAGGAGAAGAGGTAAATACCATGCACCCTGGGCACCAAGTGCCGCGGAGAGTTTCGGCATCATGATATTCGTGTCCAGTGACCCCAAAAACCACGAGTACATAAATTGAACCCATTTTCAGCATTACTTACCGAGTTTCAATTTTTCTGTCTATTGTCTGTTCGCTTTCCGAATGCAAAATGCAATTTCCCATTTTTACATTATGAAAAGTAGCGACAAATTTCCTGATACTCTAAGAAATCCAATGCAAAAACCGCATTCCGATCCATCCTACGTTACAAATTTCGGAGGTGTTACAGATTTAGTGCTTTATTATTTCCTTGACTATTCTTAAAAACTCTGTTTATGTAGCCAACAACCTCAAAAGCATAGTGCAGGATATAATGCAACCATGTGACGGTACTATAGATAGACTACAATACAATACTCATTACTAAATATTATTATTAATATAAAATACTAAACTTTATATGTATACTTATACGAGACAGACTTATAAAATAATCTGTTAAACACAATGTGATACGTCACTATGATATTCAAAACGTTAGCACAGACTGTTTTTTATATATCTATCTCTTTTCATTGTACTGAATGTTTAAACGGTATTTAAAGGACTTATAGTTATGACTAATAACATGTAGTAAATATTTAATCTTTGTTTGTACCGACCATTATACCATACAGTGAGGTCCAAAAGTAACGGATACATTCATTTTCTCCGTCAATAAGCGTGTAAAAGAAAAATCCTGAAACACGTCAATTTTTAAATTTAAAATGACACTTTATCACGCTAAAAAACCACCCCTCACTTCAAACCCCTTCCCAAGGGGTGAGAGCACCCCATTTTTTTAAATGACATGAGGGGTCATGTGATACCTCGTTTAAAAGAGTATTTAATTGCCTATACAGCAATGTAAAAATGTTTAGATTTCAATTTTTTATTTTCAAGAAAATTCAATATATAATACTGTAATAGGTTGTTACAGTTAAATTTCCTAATAATAAAATAATCTAGTAGGCATGCTTCACATTCCAAAATTGTAAATCGAATTTTCTTGAAAATAAAAAATTGAAATCTAAACATTTTTACATTGCTGAATAGGCAATTAAGTGCTCTTTTAAACGAGATATTACATGACCCCTCATGCCATTTAAAAAAATGGGGTGCTCTCACTTCTTGGGAGGGGGTTTGAAGTGAAGGGTGGTTTTTTACCGTCATAAAGTGTCATTTTAAATGTAAAAATTGACGTGTTTCAGGATTTTTCTTTTACAGGCTTATTAACGGAGAAAATGAATGTATCCGTTACTTTTGGACCTCACTGTATATGTGTTTCTGTCTCTCTCTTACTCACACTATTACATATGTAATGATTTTTCCCATTTAACTCTACACAAATCTTTTCCGCCGAGTGCACGAATAGAAGTATAACTTCAAAAATAAATAAAACTCCAGAGAGAATGTATAGGAAACATTTAAACAATAATTTATTTATGTATGATCTGGTTAAAATTTAAATTGGTTAAGAAATTCAGTAGTAACTTTAGCCAACCTTAACTTTTTTAATTGATTAATAAAACAATTATTTACATTTTTTTTAAGAATCAATTTTCTTTAAACTTAATTTGAGGATAATATTCATTTTAATAAAACCTATCAGTAACGGAAACAACAATAACCCGGTATAACACAACGATAAATGAAATCCATTATAGAATCCCAGTCTATCTCTTAAATGAGGCGTGTCACCATCGAGAAACTCTAATATCCCAATTTATAAACATCGTTTCTAAAAATACTTGTTACTTCTAATGTTCTGTAGTGTTGTCTAAATGTAAAAAAAAACGTAAAGTTTGTTTAATTTCACGTTCCTGCTTCCTGTTTTTCCCGTAGACATCCGTTATGTGTAAAACATCGATAGATTTACCTTAATTTTAATCAAGCGTGTTATTTTTAGAAAATGCCCGCCAAATTTATTTGCTCCTCTTATCAAGATAGTTATAGATGAAATAAGGAAGGCCTGCAAAAAACATCCAATCAATTGTGGATTTAATCCTTCTGATAATGGTAAGTTTTTAAACTTTTCATAAATCGAACTAATGTATATAAATTTTCATTTAATATAGTAGGTAGGTACCTACACTTTGTGGGGCTATTTTTTTTATTGCTCATGTTGTTGTTTATTATTAATTTATATGAGTGAGACAAATATATGTATGTTATATAATTTATTACATTGTTGTTTTAAAGTTTCTTTAGTTTAATTATGTTTCCATTTCAACTTCCTAGATTTTATTTATAACTACAGATGCGGTCAACCATCACCTGTCTGGGGTATTATTTATTTTTTGATATTTTATTTTCTACTTATTTAAACATGCTGCTTGGTGTTACCGATGTCTCTTTTTTGTTTTTCTCTGATTCATTTGATAAGTTTATATTCTTACTCGTTCTTGTAACTGTTTTTATAACTTCATTTCGATAAATTTATTTTTACTTCTATAAACCTTCTACTGCATATTATTTATCTTTTATTATACATTTTTACCTTTATTGCTTTTCAATATTCTCCTAAAGAGAGTTTGTTGTAGTTTTTTAGGAATATTAACATTTAAAAGAACTCTCACAATTGGTTTATTCTTTCTTTTGAACCTCTTTCTGCACTTCATACCAACATGATCATCTAGTTTTTGTATTTTTTTAAACAATTTCTTGCATTGTAATAAACTCTGTAAAGTCTTATTATTTTATCCACGTTACTATGTTGATTTCTATTCCTTAACATCAATTTAAAGCTAAATCAAGAACACGAAATATTTTTTTTCTAATGTTTAATATAATGTTTGTGATCTCAAAGGGCCAACATAACCATCTCATTAGTGTTTACCTCTGACATTGATCATAAACTTTTTAAAATCTATTTATACTCTTTCCAATCCTAATGTGAAATTTTGTGCTCTTTGGCGGTTTTTAAGTGCCTTTGACGACATTTCCGACCATTGGCGTGGAATTAAATAAAAAGAGTTCATAAATTTTTATTAATTTTTGTTTTAAATTTCAAAAGAAAAACGGTTTTTGTATATTTGTAAATTTTATATCAATTTGAAAATTGTCAAATAACAAATTAATTCTTTCAAATTGAAACTTGTTAATTTTAGTTATTAATAAGAACATTTGGCTCATTATTCAAATAGTACATAACTTATAATATTTTTATAACAATTGTCTAAAAATAATACTCATTTTATTAGACAATCTTAAAAGATAAACGAAAAACTAAAAGAAACTGGAAAATTAAAAACAGAAAAAATGCGTAAAAAATTAAGGCTAAAAAAATACCTTTCTAAATCAAATAATATAACGCCACCGTAAGCTGGCGCAGTTATTATCTTATATATTTAAACGAGAAATTCTTACTATATTAAGTACTATCAAGCTGACCGTAATATATCTAATATAAAAAATCAATAAAAATCAATCACGCTACTGTGTACTGTAATGGGGAACAAGACTATTCGCGGTATTAAACTCACGCAATTTTTCACTCACGCAACCCACCCACGGCAAAAATACTTAATAAGTTTATAAAAAAAAGAGAATACCCACGTCTACCTGTTATACTTGTATGTGTATGTATGTATGTATGAGTTAATTAGGGGTAACAGATACACCTGCGACCTATAAGATCTATTATGTCCCCCTTTTCTTGCTATATTTCTGATGATTTCCTATAGCAGCTCTTCTAGTCCCATCTTTTTTAGAAAGTTTAGGATATCGTTGGGTTTCAAGTTAGGTAGATCTTCCTTTTCTATTTTGTATGACCCTAGGTATTTGAACCTAGAATTACGTAACGCAATGCATTCTAGGAGTATGTGTATTGAGAATCTGCAGTTTGCTTCATCTGCCAATCCTAGTTTTTTCATGTATCCTCTTAATCGCCAGTGCCCGTTTAACATTTCTGTTATAATACGGAGGTTCTTCTTACTAAGGTTAAGACAACTGAGAGATCTCTTCTGGTTGTAGTTTCCCAGGAGCGTCTTTGATTGTCTTAGTCCCTCTACTGCCCTCTAGATTATTCCAGTGGATTTTTCGCTATCCAATTATTTCTTAGTTTTTCTAAGATTATACTTCTACTGGTGATTCCACAGGACGGTTCTGGGGTTTCAGCTCCTTCTTTTGCCAGCTTGTCTGCTGTTTTCTTTCCTTCTATTTCTATTTTTACGTGTCGTGGAACCCATAGGAGAGTAACAATGTTATTCTGTCCTAGTTCATTTAATTTTCCTTGGCATTCCCAGACCATCTTTGCACTGATTGTTTTTGAGTTCAGAACTTTGATGACTGCGTGACTACCTGACATTATTACAATCTTTTGTCTATGATAGTTCCTTTCGATATTAAATTATTTCGATGGCACGGATTTCCGCTTGAAAGATGCTTGGGTACGCCCCCACGTTTTCTGAGTACCCTGCTCCTGTTCCTTTATCTGTCTTGGAGCAATCCGTATACCATTTTATGGCGTTTTGGCTTAGCCCCAATATGGTGTATTTGTCCCATTCAGATTTACTTCCAGGTTTAGTGGTGAATTTTCTCACAAAGGTATGTCATCTTGGGGCATTTTCCAAGTTTGATCAAGTTGAAGTGATCGAGGTCTCTATATATTGTTTTCTTCCTGACATTTTCTACTTGAATATGCAGTGGCGAGAGATTTAGGATTACTTCCATTGCAGCAGTGGGGCATGTTCCCATTGCTCCAGTGAAACAGGCACAGGCTAGTCTCTGAATCTTCGAGAGGCTTGTCCTCGTAGTGGTCAGATTAGCCCTCGTGCCCCAAGCTACTTCACCATAGGTGATGATTGGTCTCACTATTGCCGTGTACATCCATTGCAATGTCTTTGGGCTACAGCCCCAATTCTTTCCAACAATGTTTCTGCACACCATGAGGGCTTTTGTAGCCTTGTGTATTATTTCGTTTTCGTGTTTGTTCCAGAGTAACCTGTTATCTAGGGTTAGCCCTAGATATTTAACCACTGTTTTTCACTCAACGATATTTTCACTTATTTTGACTGTTTTTAAGTTAGGTTTCTTTTTCCTTGTAAAGGCTACTAACGTGGTCTTGGTCGGGTTGATTTTGGGTCCCACATTTGCTTACCTGTTATACTTAAAAAAACGTATTACTAAATCAATGGTGATCAATGAAAAGTAATATGCATTGCTTGAATTATTCTTTTTTGTCTGTTTGATATTCATATATCTACATTTCTTTAACTCTTTTTAAAACGTAATTTATATATTATCATAACTACTAATTTCACTGATTTTTCTATGGGTATGATTATTATTTGCATTCAATGTATATATTACTGAGTTTAATTTCTTTCATTGTCTGCCCCCGTAAAATCTTTAAATTTATAGGTAGGTATATCAAAATATTTATTTAAAAAATTTTAAAGTGATTGTGTAGATGACAAAACTTATAGAAGAAAATTATTTAATGTTTAAACAATTTTTAATGTTATTCACACAAATTTAAAAATATATGCAGCAGTATTATTTTTCATGCGGGAATACATGGTTTACTAAGTGCTATTTTGTTATTAGTTGTAAAAAATCTTTGAGCTAGTGTTAATTAAATTGTATTTTGTAGCTTATGAACCTCTGAAGTTAATGCAAACTGTAATGGCGAAAACCAATGAAGTTTGTTTGAGATATTTGGACAATAGTATGCTATGCTCACTGCCTTCACCAGATGTTGGTTCTTCGTATTATTTAACTAGTGTGTGTGCTGTAAAAAATACAAGGAGGAGAATGGAAGACCGACATGTTATTATACATGATTTAAACACAATGTTCAATATTCAGGTAGTAATCTGTTTTTTTGTTTCTTTTATAAATCTAGAAGGTATTTCCAATACAATAAATTACGCCAAATAAACACATCTATATAAAAAAATGGTGAATATATTTTTATGGACATCCCATATACGAATTTGAAAAATTCTATTGTCTATATATATAGTTAATCCTTCAGCGCTATATTTTAAATCGACATACATAAACCTGACCTCAGTTTCACTAACTTACGAATTATTTTTTTTTCCTGTTGAAACCTGTTTATTTACAATCTACTACAACATTAAGTTAGTATTTAGTAAATATGATGACTCCGATTTTGGCTTAGTAGGTGTTGCCGGCCATTGCCGGTTCACCTTCATTTACAATAGGTCCTCAGGCCAGTGTCTTTTAAGTCTTCTCTCAGCTAGTGGGGCATTCGTGAGATTTTGGATCAATTCATTTTCATGGTTGAGGTTTCTGGGCTCTGTGCTTGGTGGCTCGTGGATTTATGACTTCTGTAATATATGGGATTTTCAAGTCTTCGTGGAGTGTCTTGTTTGAAACATACCTGGGGGCATTTGCTAGCATTCTTAGCGTTTTTGACTGATATGTCTGTAACTTTTTTATATTTGAAGGTTTCGCGCAACCCCAGAGTTCTATCCCATAGGTCCATATAGGTTTTAATAAGGTTTTGTAAACTGTTAATTTATTTTCTAGTGATAGCTGAGATCTTCTACTAATGAGCCAGTTCATTTGTCGTGTTTTAATATTTAATTGCTGCTTTTTAGTGAGTTTTCCAAGTTAGTCTTTGATCAAGATGAAGACCTAGATATTTTACTTCATTTTTTATTGGAATAGTTTCATTGTTTAGTGTAACTTGAGGGCATACGACTGGTCTTGTTGTGAATGTGATTTGTACTGATTTTCCATTGTTGACTTTAATTTTCCACTTTTGGAGCCATTTTTGGAGCAGATCAAGATGGCGTTGAAGTTTTTCAGCAGCTATGACGGGATTCAAATCCAGTGCAAACAATGATGTGTCATCGGCAAAGGTGGCTAGTTCGGTGTTAGTTGTTGTTGGAATGTCAGCAGTGTAAACAAGATAAAGATAGGGGCCTAAGACACTACCTTGTGGTACTCCAGCTTGAATAAGTTGGTAGTTATTATTCTCTTTGTCCATTTTAATGTCAAAATATCTGTCTGATAGGTAAGATTTCAGTAGTAAATATAATTAACTTGGCATGATTCTTTTAAATTGAAAAGCAATCCTTGATGCCACACTTTATCAAATGCCTCTTGAATATCCAAAAATACTGCAGCACATATTTTCTTAGATTCTAGACTCCCCCTGATGAAGTTCACTATTCGGTGGCACTGTTGAACCGTTGAGTGGTTCTCTCTGAATCCACGAATTAAAATTCCTTTCGAAAATGATCAAATGTAATTCGAACATAAATACAAAATGCAATCAGTTAAAAAAAATGGTTATGGCTCGTTAGCGTTTATGTTAAAAATAAATTGTTTTTAGTCCCGATATGTCACGTTTAAAGATTTAAAAATATGTGCATTGTTAGTTTTAAATTCCAGGAACACTTTAATAATTTATCGTACAAATTTTTTCACTTTTTCTTTAACATTTCACTAATAGTCATTTATTAATTAATTTTGGTTACTAAAGTGACTTTCTGAAACTCTGAATAACTGAATATTGGGTTACAAAACTAAGTAATGGAGCTTGTCTTGGCCAGTATATCTCGTTGCTCAAACTTTCCAGTATCATTAAAAGTTTTGATTTCATCGGAATTCCACACGCTTTTCTTACTATTATTTTTCTTACTTTTAGATCTGTTCCACATTTTTGTAAATTAGTATATCATTCGTATGTATTCTACTGACAAAAACTTTAGCATGAACAAAATGTATTGTGATAATTTTAATAGTATATTACTTTACGAGTGGAGTAAATTGCATATTACAGCGAGTGTGTTTGACCCATGAGCGAGCTTGCGAGCGAATAGGCTAAAGAAACGAGCTAAATATGCAATTTGGTCCTCTAGTGAAGTACTATGCTTTACTCACGACTTACCAAATGGTTTTGTATAAAACGAAAAATAACAAACATAAAATTTAAATTTTGGCATAAGTTGTCAAAAATATTCGATTTCGCAGACAGTTGTGTCTGAGAAATGTCAAATGTTAGTTTAATTTAATGTATACAGTAGGCAACCAACATAATAATACAGGTTTCCATCTACTTACTCCACTAGTGGAGTAAATAAAACTATAACACAACTCCTCAATAATTTGACACTTACTGACAGAGATATAAGTTAAAAAATAAGCAATTTACTTATGAGTCGTGGGTAAAAAGAATTACATACCATTACTAATAATAAAAAAACTATACCTGGCACGTATAGCTCTTTCATATTTGAATAAAATATCCTATATTAGTTGAATTTGGGGATTGAATTAAAAAAGATACATCTGCTATGATGTTTCGGGTGCGCAATCTTTTATATCGGTATTTAAGCAACGAATAACTTAAAAAAAACAACCGATTTCTATAAGTGAGGTATTTTTATTTACTTTTTTTTACAATTTATTTACTTGTTTGTCATTTAAGTGGCTGCCTTTATTAGCAATTCAAATTAAGACCTTTTTTTGCGTTTGCCAATACCTTTTCGAACATCTCGGGTGTAATAGTGTCGATTTTGACACAAATGTTTGCCTTGAGCTCGTCAATAATCTGAGGCTTGTTGGCGTAAAGCTCACTTTTCAAATACAGTGTAAGTAGTAAAGTTGAAAACTGTAGAAATTGTTTTTCCCATTCTAAGAGTGTAATTATGGGGATCAGTGATCATTCAAAACGATAGCAGTACTGATTTTCTTCTTCTTCATGTGCCTATCTGTTCCAGACGTTGGCTATCATATTGGCTAATCTAACTTTGTTTACAGCTGCTCGGAATAGTTTGGTGGTTGTCATGGAGAACCAAGTTCTCAAGTTTTTTAGCCATGAGTTGCTCTTTCCTTTCACTTTCCCTTGTAATATGCACTGCAAGAGATTATATCTGTTTTCATTTCGCATGATGTGGCCTAGATATTGTAGTTTTCTTGTTTAAATTGTATTCATAATTTCTTTTTCCTTTGACATTCTTCTAAGCATTTCAATGTTAGTTACATGCTCTGTCCATGATACTCTTAGCATCCTTCTATAGAGCCACATCTCGAATGCTTCGATCTTTTTCGTCATTGCTTCTGTCAGTGTCCATGACTCCACTCCGTAAGTAACACGGAAAACACATAGCATCGTAACATTCTTAATTTTGTGTTCATGGTTAGGTCTCGACTTTTAAAAACTGCTGACATTTTAATGAATACATTTCTGCTCATTTCAATTCGACATTTAACTTCTTGCGAGTGGTCCCATTGATTATTTATGGTGGTGCCGAGATATGTGTATTTGTCGACTCTTTCAATTGTTCCACCTTCTAATTTTAGTTGCCGGGTGGGAACGTTGTTCTTGCTAATGATCATATATTTAGTCTTATCCATCTTGATATCCAATCCATAATGGTGGCTACTGGTTGTTAATCTATCCGTTAGTTGTTTCAGGTCTTCCATATTATCGGTAAATATTACTGTATCATCAGCGTATCTGATGTTATTTAAGCGCTGTCCATTTACCAGAGTTCCTTCTTGTGCATTGTCCAAGGCTTCTCTAAATATGTGTTCGGAGTAAATGTTAAATAGTAGTGGCGACAATATACATCCCTGTCTTACTCCACGCAAAATCTTAACTGTCTCAGTTTGGTCTTCTTCCACTCTCACACTCGCTATCTGGTTCCAATATAGGTTTATGATTATTCTTAGGTCTTTATCATTTATACCTGTTTTTTTTAGGATTTCTATCATCTTGTGATGTTGAACCCTATCAAATGCATGCTTTTCTATAGTCTACAAAACAGGCATGAACCTCACAGTCCGTATCTCTGCTTCTTTGGACGAGGATTTGTACACTGAATAAAGCTTCTCTTGTCCCGACTGCGTCTCTAAATCTGAATTGCGTGGACGCTATCTGTTCTTCGCATGTTTTATATATTCTTCTGTGTATGACCTTTAAGAATGTTTTCAATAGGTGGCTCATAAGGCTTATTGTTCTGTATTCCTCGCACTTTTTGGCTCCCGATTTTTTTGGTATAGCTATGAACTCCGAGTTAAGCCATTGCTGCGGGATAATACACGTGTTGTATATAAGATTGAATATCTTGGTCAGCCATTTGATTCCCTCGTCGTCCATAAGTTTTAAGAATTCAGCTTGGAAATTATCTGGACCTGGAGCCTTGCCATCTTTCATTTGCTTTATTATAGTTCTTACTTCTGCTCTTAAGATATTTGGTCCGGGGTCTGCTTCTATGACGGGTGGTTCTGATTTTCTAAAAGAAGTTAACTACAGAATGGCAACCACCCCATCAAACCCTTTAGGTATTGACTGTTGCACACTAATTATTAATTAATTGATTCGAAATCAGTTCCTCAGTGTATATATTAAATGTTGACAGTTTTTTGGCCGTTATCAGTATTTCTCCCATTAAACTACGTTATTTCAGAAAAATCTATAATGTTTCATAAATTTAACATGTTACCAAAGTAACATAAAACTTAATAACTAAATCTTTATATTTAAATAATCTCTATAACTTCTTTGTGGCATAATAACATCTATTTACTTCTTTATTTGGGGATCTTTTTGCCACTAAAACAAACTGATAAAAAATATAAATCAATATTTTGAAAATGACCCTTGCTTATTAATCTTGATGAATATGTCAAATTTGTCAAGGATCGTTTTTAAAACTGAAAATGCCTAACAAAAATGAAAATAAAAAAAATATCTTTGAAAACGACAATCGATCTGGTTGTCGAAAGCTAAGAAACATTTTAAAAAAAATTATTTTCATTTGTGTTAGGCATTTTCAGTTTTAAAAAACGACCCTTGACAAATTTGACATATCCATCAAGATTAATAAGCAAGGGTCATTTTCAAAACATTGATTTATATTTTTTATCAGTTTGTTTTAGTGGCAAAAAGATCTCTAAATAAAGAAGTAAATAACTAAATCTTGTTTAATATATGTTTTATTATTTTTTAGGAAGCTAGTCCGTCCAGTTACTATGCAGTATTTGATGGTCACGCTGGCCATGACGCTGCTGCGTATAGTTCTGCTCATTTGCATCAGTTCCTTGCCGAAAATAAATGTTTTATTTCTAATCCCAAACAAGCCTTGCTAGATGCCTTTTGTAAAACAGATGCTTTATTTATTGACAAGTGTAGAGTTGAAGTAAGTATTAAGGTATTTGTACTAAAGATACTTAGGAATTTGTTTCCTCCGACTGTGTGAATAAACTATGCTTGCGGAGAGAAATTCAATTTCTCGTTAGGCATATTAGGATTTTAGTAATATGTAGTGGGGATAGGGTAAGAGATCTTTCAGTTTAAATTGTAGGCCGCTATGCCATACTTTGTCAAAAGCCTGTGATATATCCAAGAAGGCTGCTAAGCAAAATCGTTTACCGTTCAGATCCCTGTAGATTTTGTTAGCTAATCTGTCTACCTGCTTAATTGTTCCGTCCTTTTTTCGTGATCAGGAATCAGTTATTTTAACTTTATTATTATTTCGAGCCTATTGGCGTAGAGCTTTTCGAAGACTTTGGATAACATTGAGAGCAGGCTTATTGGCGTGTATGAGGAGACGACCTTCGATTTTTTTCAGGGCTTGGGATCATGATAATTTGTGCAACGTTCCAGGTGCAGGGGAAGTAACTGGTCCGTAGCATTGCGTTGAATATGAATTATATGAGCTTGTAACATTTTTCATGATTGATTTCATGTTTTACAATGTGTTTGATTTTTTTTATCTATAGACAAGTCCATTTGAAATGGGACATCTAGGTAGTCCATTATTTCTCTTTCTTCTGTGCTGAATATCTCGGAAGGAAATGGTTTAAATACATTTTTTTAGATGTTTCGCGAAGACATCAGCTTTTTCTTTATTACTTCTGGCCTATGTATTATTCAAGTTTTTGATAGGTCGATTTGGTGTTTGTTGCGTTTCTCGTAGCTTTCCATAATGAGTATACCGTTGCTTCTGTAGGTGTAAGACTTTCTCGATAATCTTGATTGTTTTGGATTAGCTCTTCTTTAATTAGTGGTTTTAATTCTTTGGTTATTTTATTAAGTTTCTTCTTGTTTTCACCACTCCTTGCTGTTGTCATTGTTTTTGTAATTGTCTTTTGACATCAATTTTTTCTTTAATTGAGGGAGATACTAAAATTTATGGTGAAGTGGACTATCATAATGACATTCAAACCGATCTTGATCGCATTTTCTCCTGGAGTGTAAAATGGATGTTACCCCTAAACACTTCTAAGTGTATCGTTCTCCATCTAGGTAAAAATAATCCTAGGACTGATTATATTCTTAATGATGAGTTGTTCCACCATACAAACAGGCATTCAGATCTCGGAGTTGTTACTAATTCGGATCTTTCGTGGTCTGAACAAACTTTACAACAAGTAAATAAAGCTAATAAAATTAGCTACGTACTCTCCAAGGTATTCTCGCAGTGTGATATCAGAACGTGTGCGACACTGTTTAAGAGTTATGTGCTACCTATCCTCGAGTTTACAAATCCAGTATGGTCACCGCATTTGGTTCGTGACATTAATTTGCTCGAAAATGTGCAACGAAAGTTCACACGATTACCTTTTAATCTCCGTCAGCGCCCGTCCTACGAAGAACGTCTTCACATGATGCATCTGATACCTTTAGCACAACGTAGGCAACTAGGTTACTTGATCCAGACTTTCAAGGCCCTGAGTAGTATTGACTCTCCTGTGGGTCATATTTTTAAACGGAATGATGATGCACGCTTGAGAGGACATTACCTTAAACTCCGTAGGGAAAATTTCAGGACTACGTGCCGCCAGTATGTTCTTCCTAATCGTATGTTTTACGAATGGAACGCTTTAACTGATGAAATTGTTTCTGCTACTAATGTCAATCGTTTTAAAATTTTGTTAGATAATATTTAGTTCACTATTTGCTAGTAATAATTTTGTTATCTTGCATGTAAAGAGTTTTATAGGAACTTAGTTCCTCAACTCTTATCTTGTATAATAATAATAATAATAATAATACTTTTACCTAGTTTGTAGTGGCTCACCGAGCTGCTTCTTGGCTATTGTTTGTCAGGTTTTCGACTGCTGTTTCAATGTCTTGTTTAGTTTTTAACGATAAATCTAGAGAAATTATATTATCTAATTTGCCCCGGAATATGGTCCAGTCCGTCCTGTTGGATTTCACTTTAAAGATCTTCTGGTCATACTCTTTTAAGTCTTCTATCCTCCAATGGTAGGGTGAAAAGGTCATTGATAAGTTCGTTGTTATGGTCAGTACATCGATTTCTATATTTTCTGGAATGGGTTTCGATGACATCTGTGATGAATGGTATTTGCAGGTCATTGTGTATTGTTGTATTTGATAAATACCATGGGGCATTTATCAACATTCGAAAAGTTTTGGACTGAAAGGACTGCAGGATTTTGGTATTTGATGGCTTGCTACATCCTCATAGTACAATACCATATGCCCGGATTGGTGTTAACATAGTTTTATATATCAAAATTTTATTTTCCAGTGATAGCTGTGATTTTCTGTTTATTAGCCAATACATATTTTTAACTTTTGAATCAAGTTGTTTTCTTTTCAATTTTATGTGTGTGCACCATGTCAATTTGTCTAGGTGGAGTCCAAGATATTCTTTACAGGTATGCGAGCATTGTTAATGGTAACTTGTGGGCAGATACTCCTTTTTGTAGTGAAGGTAATTTGGCAGGACTTATTGGTATTTACTTTTATTTTCCATTTTTTTAACCAGGACTGCAAAATGTTTATTTGGTTTTGTACGTTGTTGGAAGCTCTTAAAGGATCAATATCAGATGCTAGGATTGCTGTGTCATCAGCGAAGGTTGCTAAAGGCGGAAACATACTATCAAAACGTGACACGACGCCACGCATGTTAGTCTATATATTTATATTGCGGCGTGTGGTCACATAGCGTGTTGTCTATGTGCTTCTAACTGTATTAAATATATGGAATTGAGAGGTACTAACATGCGTCGGGTGGCGTGGCGTCGTGTCACGTTTTGATAGTATGTTTCCGCCTTATCAGTTGTTGGTATATCAGCTGTGAATAATAAAAATATGACACTGCCTTAAGATACTCCAGATTTGATTTGATGGCAAGTTGAGAGTTCGTCTTTATGTTTTAATTGAAAGTGCCTCTCTTCTAAATATGATTTTAAAATTAAATATAGTTGATCAGGTAGATGTTGTTTGATCTTATACAGTAGACCCTTATGCCCTTATGCCATACTCAATAGAAGGCTTGTTGAACGTCCAGAAACACTGCAGTACACATTTCTTTATTTTCAAAACTTTGCTTAATTCTATTAACTGTTCTGTGACACTGCTCAATTGTTGAATGTTCCTTCCTAAACTCAAATTGATAATTAGGGATAAGGTCTTCGATAGGAATTTCGTCTTCAATCCTGTTTAAAATAAGTCCTTCTAAGACTTTTGACATTATGGGAAGAGGGCTTATTGTATTGTAGGTATGGACTTGCTTCGGTTTTTGGTTTTCCAGACTTATTAATCATTAGTATGTATGCGTGTTTCCACTGACCAGGAAAGTAGCATAATCTCAACATACCATTGAATATTGTAGTCAACAGAACAACTGCTTTTCTAGGAAGCTTCTTTAATACTTCTGCAACTATGAGGTCGAATCCGGGTGCTTTATGCGACTTAAGGTATTTTATTTCTCTTTTCACTTCAGTAGGAGAGAATGTTTTCAATGGAGGTGACAATTGACATGGTGCTTTTAAGAATTTTTTTACACTACCATCTTCAACATTGTTTGTATATGACGGCCAATATGTTCGATCGTCTGTAGATATCTGTTGTAGGTTGTTAGCCTTCATTGTTTTGACTAATTATCTTCCTTTTGTAGTTGTTATTCGTGAGCCCCAAGTAACATATTTAGCATTATAGTCACCTTCTGCAAAGAACCTGCTTCTAAGTGTAATGAAAAAACCTTCAAAATGTATATTTTTGTTATTATGTTTGGGTGGGCAGTATATGGCAGACATTGTTATAGGACCGTGAACATCCTCGATTGTAACACTAGTTGCTTGTAGTTAATTTTTGTTGAATTTCGCAATATTTGATGTTTTCTTTTATGATTATGGCAGTTCCTCCATAAGATTTGTTATATGGCTGTTTTGTGAAGTATAGTTTGTATTTCGGAATAGAAAGATAATTTTCATCTATAAAATGTGATTCATAGATTATCATTATGTAGATATCTTGCTCAATGAGGAAGGTTTTTATTTCTAACGCGTGTTGTAGGCCATTGGTATTCCAGATACATATTTTATATTTCGATTATATTGTCATTAAGCTAATTTACTAACGACTGCGGTAAGTAAGTTTAGCATTGTCCCCATTTGCTTCATTAGTTTGGTCGACATCTCCACTAGTTTAGCAATGCTGTTGACAGACTGGGTAGTATCTGATATTGTTTGACTGTTTTGTACTTAGTTATTTATTACTTGGGCATATGTCATTCCAGGTTGTATATATCTGTTAGCTGTTTGTTGAGTTTGTGATAGGGCGTTGCATTTCTCTCGTAGTGCAGGATACACATTTTGCTGTAATTGTTTATATACCTTGCAACCTCTGTAATTCGCAGGGTGATTCTCTCTGCAGTTGGCGAATTTTACCTGTTTATCTCTTGTTCGCGAGAACAATCTTTTGTTAAATATTGTCCAGCACATTTGACGCATTTGAACATCTTCCTGCAGTAAACTTTGACATCTGGTACATTTATGTATTAATCTCTTGGTGTATGGCGGTTTGCATTTAACGATATTGCTTCAGAGTTTTGTATTAAATATCTCCTTGTTATTTTCAGTGGGCTTAATATGAATATAGAACATGGGTTATGGTATTTTTGTAGTTTTATGTTTTATATTACGGATATTTGTTGCTTCATGGCGAAGTGTTTGCAATGACTGTTTTATAGTTTCAGTATTTGTGTCGTGCTGAAGTCCTCTTATCACAAATCTGCAGGTTTTCTCATTTTTTGCTCTGAAAGTGTGATATTGTATCTACATAATCATAAGACGTGAACCTATCGTATGCTTCTGGATCTGGAAATTTGGGGCGAGGCTAGCTAGTGCTCAGCCAGCACTGTGGCCACATATGGCCCATTGTGCATCCTCCCGTGTGTAGGGATATCCTCACCTCAGGCTGTCACCAGGCCTAGTGATTTAAAATAGGTGATGAGGCTCACGAGGGGGATCTCCCGGACATCGGCAGGTGTAAGCCAGTACTCGCACAACACGGATCTTCTAGTTTCAGAAGAAGCAGAGCAGTCATTCATTATATGTTCTACTGTTTCCTCTTCTTGTTCGCAGCCTCTGCATAGCGGGGATTCTGCTAATTTCATCCTAAAGAAGTGTTGTCGTAATTGGCAGTGATATGTTAAGTTTCGCACAGCTCTTCGGAGATTTTGTCTGGTCAATGCCTTAAATTTTTTTGCTGTTTCCTCGCCAGAATGAGGTAATGACTCTCTGGCCAGTCTACAGTTCGTAGTTTCATCCCAGCACTGTATAAAGTTTTGGTGAAAGTGCTGTTTGATAAGATCCACGGCAGCGGACAATGTTAGCTTGGTAGATGGGCGAGGGCTAACATATTTGTAGCCCGCAGCCCTCCTTGCTAAATTGTTCGCGTTATTCTGGCTGGCCTCAGTTAGAGATTGGTGACATTCTAGTACTAAACTTGTCGGCAGTCTGTGTAAATATTTACATTCCTGTCTGTGGTATTCCTATTGATTAATTCTTTTGCAGCTATGGTTATGCCTGTGAGTTCTGACTGAACCACACTTGACAAGCCATCCATAGCCCATTTCATTTTTAGGTTCAAGGATCTAAAGTAAATTCCACATTCCATACCTTGCTTGGTTTTTGATCCATCGGTGTAGACGCTCAGAGCGTTCACTACTACTCTTGTTTGTTAATATTTTGTAGGGTTTCTCAAAGACAAATCTTGGTACGACAGCATCCGTACCTGCTTGTAAGAGTGGTATCGCCTTTATCGATTCCCTCCACAGACAGTCTCTATGGGTGCCAGTCCCTACAGCGGGTTCGATACCAACCGTGCGAAAGTGTATGCTTACGCGGAATTGATTTATATCCCATGTAACGTTTTTTTTTTCTTCTTGAACAATGGCGCACTCTACCGGCAATAGTTCTGTCCCCTAAATTAAGACCATTCGTTCAACATTACGTTTAGACTCCTGGTATCTATACTTCGCGTATAGACATAATATTAAGAATACAGAAGGCTGGTACCCAACACAACAAATTAACCAAACAAAATGAAAATCGAGATGAAAGAATATGTGGTTCAGTAAAATATAAGATAACTCTACAATACAAACTAAAAACGAACGCCGAACAAACACAAATATATAGAGCTCCAGATATTGTCCAAAAAATAAAAGCAATGAGAATGAGATTGGCAGGACATGTAAGAAGACATGATGACGAGAGACTTATCAAATTAGTGTGGGAAGAAATATTAACAGGTAGGAGACCTATGGGAAGACCACGACTTAGAAGGAAAGATAACATAAACGAAGATTTAAGAGCAATGGGGATAACGAATCCGCAAGATCTAAAGGACTGGAGGCTTATTGTTTGGTCAGCTAGGACTCACCAGATGTTGAAGAGCTACGTAGGAATGATATTTGGCGTTTTATTTTAATATACAGAACGATTGCCTAGTCTATTTATTAATATGTCTATGTTTTGAACACTAGAGTTGATCTAATGACTCATTCTATAACTACTTGACTTCATGGAAGATTTTGATAATTGATTCAGATTATTTCCTAATTATTAACAGAGAAAGTGTCTTTCAGAGCTGTTTTAATGTTTATGTATTTTTTATTTATAGTTCCTATAATACTACGAGCTCCTTAAGTTTTCAAATATTCAAAATTTTTGTTTGAATTTTCTGTAAATATTTAGGATTTATGCAGAAAAGTCAGTGGACTGTACTTTGTACAGTTTTAAAAACAGTTCGCGCTTATTACAAACTTTTATTGTGTATCTTATTTTTCTTTAATAACGGTTTTTATCATATTTCAGCACTTAAATAGTGGTACAACAGCACTTGTTGCATTGTTACGCCCCAAAGAGAAAATGTTATATGTTGCTTGGGCTGGAGATTCTCAAGCTGTATTAGTAAGCAGAGACAGGGTGATACAACTTGTAAATCCCCATAAACCTTGTAGAGAGGTAAGCACTTCAAATTTATATTTTTTAAATACTTGATGTTGATTAGCTGGTGGATCATATTGCTTGATATTTTTAAGTTAATACTTTAATTCTTTTATTATAATTACATTTTAGTTGTGATTGCAAATTACTCTTCTTTACTTATAGTTATATATACGCATTTTCTAAAAAATGCTTATTTTAATATTAAAAGCAGACACTTTAATTTTATTTGTTTGTATTGATTAATACATTTTTGTAAACATCTTCATATTTCTTTCTATGGCAAAATTTATTTTTTATTGGATTTTGTAATTAGTTCTTAAAGGTTTCCATAAAAATTAGGCGGAATTTATCAATGTTTTACATTTTTTCATATATTTATTTATTGGGGATTGCAGTCAATAATAAATTAAAACTCTTTAATAATTTCCAAACTTTAGAAATTTATTTGATTTCTTTATCAAGGGACCCACAAATAATAACAATGGAACATAATAGAAAACAAATATAGTGAAAATGTTTATTTGCTGTCCAGGATCTAGTAAAGGAAATTGATTGGGTAGCAGCAAGGGTGAAATGATTTTAGAACACTGTTTTAACCATCCAAGTTTTCGACTCTTGTTGGGTCATCTTCAGGGATCTATAAAGTATTTATTTAAAAATAACAGAAGAGAGAATAAAAGAACATATGAAGCAGAAGAACAGCGAAGGAAGGACGAAAAAGAAATGTTCATGAAGGTATTTCTTGATCTGAAAGAAAATAAAGTGAGTAAACAGGAGGAAACCAAAGAAGAGCTTTAAGAGCACGTTAGAGAAACCAAGAAAGAGCTTTTACAGCAAATTCAAGAAACTAAACAAGCTATTCTTCGACTCGAGGGACAGAATATAAGAAACTCTGCTCCATCTACGATTGTGACTCCATCTCACCAGGGTATAATTAGGCCTCCTACTTTTGATGGTGAAACCCCCTGGAACATCTACAGAAGGCAGTTTGAAGCGGCTGTAGAAAGTAACGGCTGGAGCAATGAGGAGAAGCAATATCTCTGATGCTAGCCTTGAGGGGAAAATCTTCCAAAATATTGCAAATTACACCGATTGAGAAGCAGTGCAACTATAAAGCAGTAGTATTAGCCTAGAAGTCAGAGCCAATTAAAATCAAGAATGCAAGGAACATCCAAGACTCTACAGGAGTATGGGGCTGATAAAGAAATACTGGTCAGATTTGCCTATTCAGATTCACCGGAAGAATTCAGTCATCACCTGTGTGTGAGCAGTTTCATCGATGGAGTCAAAGACATGGACATGCAGCAAGCGTTGAGACTAGGGCGTCACCAAACATTGAAGGATGTTCTTGTTTATGCGCTGGAGTTTGAAGCAGCGAAAAATGCCTCCCGCCAGTATCGTAAGGTCCATCATGTACCGTGCTAGTTTAAAACTGGATTTATTATTGACAGCACGGCACTAGATACGTTTTGTATTATCTCTTACATCTTGTTATATAAGACTGTCACAAACGCTCTGTTCGTTTTATGTTTTTACCTTGCCGAAGGCTACTTTCAAGATGCAAAGCGACTGTCGTAGTACCATTTTTGGAGTGAAGATGGGGCCACTTTCGCAATCTTACATCTATAAGGATTTGGTCGATTCATGCAGAGGATGTCTCTTCATTAGTGACTGAAGAGACATAACCTATACTACACTGATGAGCTCAAAAAAGAGCGAAACACGGTGTCTGTAGTTGGTTTTGCCCTTGTATGAGCTGATTAACATCCTTATACTTATGTCGCAGCATCTACCGGTGTCTTGAGTTAGGAAATCTATCATCTCTTACATCTTGCTATATATATATATATATATATATATATATATATATATATATATATACAAAAGGGGAAAATTATTGGGCATGTACGCAAAAAGGATCAATAAGGCCACGAGTAGGAATGGTAACCGCAGACATGCATGTTTCTGGCTCATTAGCCGTCATCAGTGCGGCATAACCAAGTAGGGTATTGCACTTGGCTAGCAAAAGTGTTGGGTACTTGGGAGCAAAGGATGTTGGGGAAACATGTGTAAAGAAACACAAAAACAACGAACGCTCACACAGGAGTCCTATCGCACTGATGACGGCTAATGAGCCAGAAACATGCATGTCTGCGGTTACCATTCCTACTCGTGGCCTTATTGATCCTTTTTGCGTACATGCCCAATAATTTTCCCCTTTTGTTTATATTAATACGCGTTTTCTTGGCACTTTGTTTATTATATATATATATATATATATATATATATATATATATATATATATATATATATATATATATAAATGGAGGATAACGGGAATACAACGCAACAAGGATCATGGTTACAAGTAAGAATGGTAACCGCAGACATGCATGTTTCTGGCTCATTAGCCGTCATCAGTGCGGCATAACCAAGAAGAGTATTGCACTTGGCTGGCAAAAGTGTTGGGTACTTGGGAGCACAGGATGTTGGGGAAACATGTGTCAAGAAACACAAAAACAACGAACGCTCACACAGGAGTCCTATCGCCATTTTGTGCTTTCCACCAGCTGTGCCAATGGGTTTTCGGCTAGCAACCAGCGTCGCCATGTTGGCGAAACGGACTCATTGGCACTTTGTTTATATATATATATATATATATATATATATATATATATATATATATATATATATATATATATATATATGAAATTGAAATAATTAAAGGAGTTGTTATTATTGATTATAATTTCTTTTTCAGGATGAAAAAGATCGAATAGAAAAACAGGGTGGATGTGTTATTTTATGGGGTACATGGAGAGTTAATGGTCAATTAGCAGTATCTAGAGCAATAGGTATTTTATATTTTTAAATTTTTTTTATAAATTTCCTTTTATATATTATTATTATTCATTAGTCACAAATAAAATAAGTTATTTTATAGTTGTTTCTTATTTATGCTCTTACACATCTAACAGTAGAGTAAATAACACTTAAATTTTACATTGTTCTCAAACTTTAAGCTCACTGAAATTAGCACAGCTAATAGTAATAGAACCGATGTTTATGATCAAATTTGTTCCAGAAAATGCCAACAATTACTATTATAAACTCTCCTCTTTTCTTAGTTTTCAAATCCTACCAGTAGTTTTCCCGAACATTTGATTAAACAATCCTTACATTTCCTAAAAAATAGGTTTATACGTTTTTTATACCGCAGTGAATCCCGTCTGCGAGTTGGAGAATAAAGTGGCATTTTTTATTACAGATTTCCATTATCAACGATTCAAAATAATTGAACAGTTCATTGTTTAATTCAAACAATTGATAAACAATCATTCAGAGAGTTGTTCAAATCAAGGAAGCCAATCAGAATTCAAAAATAAAGCTCTATTATATATCTCCCCTTCCTGATTTTATAAAAATAGAATAATTTACTTTGGTCAAAAAACACCCAAATCATTTTTTCAGATTAAGCATGCGAGGGTCTTGTTAAAATTATTCTAGGTCTATAACAAAAGTTTTTCAAACTAAAGGCTTCGCCACACAAAGAGACCAGAGAAGCTTTTATAAGATACTTATATCTGAAGATGCCTGAGCACAAGACAAGTAACGACAGAGAGGATAAAATTAAACTATTTGCTATAACTCTCGCACCTAGCTCTGATAGGTGGATAGTTGGTGAATGCCCAATCCCAACCCAAGTTGCGAGAGATAGCATATAGTTTCTGTCGTTACTCATTTCGTGCTCAGATAATTAAAGGCTGCCTCTATTTAGTATACGTTCGAAAGTCAAGGAACGTTCATTGCCTGTATGGGTTTTCACCAAAATGGTGCAACGCAGGGTTAATTACATTAAATAAAATATAATTATAACTGGATTTGCATTCACATGGCATTGACGTCATTTGACGTATATGCAAGTAGAACCAATACGCGGTAAGTCTTTCTAAGTTAAACCTGGCAACTACGCTTCATTCCTACCGCGTATTGGTCTATGACGTCAATGCCATGTGAATGCAAATCCAGGTATAGTAATATGTTTTTAAAATTAATTATTAAATAATTATATTGATTGTGTTTTATGCCTATATTGTACAAATTCTCTCTTTATGTTGCCCTATATATAGATTTCTGATATATGAAACAATAAAAAAGTTTAAATGATAAATTTTTGATTGATGTAATTAAATTTTATTAAGTATATAACACTTAATTAATTGGCATCATGTTCTGATAGGTAGCAATTTTCCTGTGGACCAAATGCGGCTGATCTTCGAGTTTTGTTATTTTTTATTTGCCCTAATTGTTATTGTACTGGTTCTTATTTATTTGTGTAATAATTTGACTAAACGAATTTATTTTTGGTTGTGAGAAATATACTTACATTTTTAATTACTCTTTAGGTGATCCTGATTACAAACCATTTGTCACGGCTATTCCAGACATACAAGAAATTTTGCTCGGTAATGATGATTTTTTGGTGTTGGCGTGCGATGGATTATGGGATAGTCTTTCCGAAGAAATGGTTGCCAGTGCGGTTTATAATTTAGTTACAGAAAATCCAGGTAAGTGAATTAAACAAACAACTTTTGATAACATTTATATACAAATTACATATAATTGTTTACAATTTAGTACTTTGTTTAGACTCTTGATATTTTTTAAATCCTGTTAATGGTTCGTGTTCAGATCTTTTAGTTTCAGTTTGTTTAAATAGCTTTTTATGTGGTATATGAAATGGAATCACTCCTTTTTCTGTCATATATGCAGATGGTGGTGGAGGAGGACTTGAAAGGAGTCTATACTGTTCGGGTTTAATAGGCCTTTTTTTTACTAAAATTCCTTCGTCAGGTGTAGGCATTTTATTATGTATGTGTGATAGTTGCGATTGGAATAATCTGTACATATCTGCAGAGTTTTTAGGCTGGAGTTTTCTGGGGTCGATATGTTTTTTAGGACCACTCATAACCAGTTTTTAATTTTTTTTAACCATAAAAAAGATTTGACTTTTCTCTATTTGATAGGTTATACGTCAAGGTTTTAGATATTTTCACAGCATTATTTGCTGTGGAATATGACAATACTCGTCTGGACACCAGACTCTGGAGTGTGTTCGGTTGACTACGTCAAGTAACAGAGTTGTGAAAGTGTTCCTTGACAGTATTGACGCAACTATAATCTTTATATATATATATATATATATATATATATATATATATATATATATATATATATATATATATATATATATATATATATATATATTGTGATATTATCCTATTATATGTTATAAATTAAAGAACAGATCAAATTAAGTTATTAATAAATTCATTAAAAAAAAGGAATATTCTTGATCCTGGGCAGAATACAAAGTTTAGGTTGTATATAAATAGTATTAATTTTCTTCAAGTTCCTTAGTTTTAGTGTTGTTTTAATTTTTTCTTCGTTCCTAAAAAAGGAAACATAAATTTAAAAATAAAATATAAGGAGTACCATGATATATTCATAATTATAAATAAAAGGAATCATGTAATTTTCTTTCTATAAAACAAGAAATTTGTCTGAGAAAGTATGCTAGAAATAATATTTTTTTTTTATGCAAAGAATAAGTTCAAATATAAATTAAATGTAGAATTATATGCTGTATTAACTAATGCATATGAGTATTTAAAAGCTATTATTATGGTTTAAATTTTAAATGAAAAAATTTATTAAAAGAATGAAATGAAAAGTTTTAATATTAATAGTAATAAATAAAAAACATAAATTTGTATAAGAATCCTAGGTATAAGATAAATTGTAAATAGAAATTAATCAAGTGCACGGATGTCATAAATTAAGTTATTATCAAGTAGGCATCAGATAGATACTAATAAGAATTGTTAGGATAGTTGTTTTTTGTTATTTTTGTTTTGGAAGTTGTTGATTTTAAACGACTCTATCTTGTTTTTTTGTTCAGAGAGAGAAAAGACGTGTTAAATTTGCTCTTGTAATTTTTTACGATTTTTATTAAAAAATTTCAATATAAATCAGTCTTGAGTAATTGAATATTATTATAAACGTCTGTAAGAAGAAAACTAAAGTATATTGGTAAGCAGAAAGTTAATTTTTATATAAATAAAAGAAATCAGAAGATGAGAACGTGATAGCAAATGGTGCTATGAATGTAATCTTGAATTTCCAAGTACGTGTTAAATAGAAAGAAGGAATAAGTACATACCAGCGTTGCAGAGTTCATTAAGCAGTTAGAAGACCTTTTTCTTGAACGAGTTTATGGTTTCTTTTGATAATCCTGTAGCAGACTAGCTGAGAGAATTCATAGATCCTGGAGTCACGGTATTAATATTGCACTATTCACCTTAATAAAGAACTTTCTTGTGTTTTCTATATATAATTGGATGAACAATTAATTTCCTCATTTTCACTTTTACTCTATTCACATATTTTATTAGTTTTAAGAATTTTTTGATATGTATAATACCACCATTTATTAATCTTTTCATATCATTTTACTCACATAATTAGTAATCATAGAATCTCACATTGACGAGAAGATAGGTTACAGATCTTCTTCTTTTTAATTTAAACATCCATAGGTATCATTTGGTACATAATAGTTATTATGCATATAATTTCAAGACAATATCAAATTAATAAAATAAAACATTGAATTCTGCCCTGAGATAGAGTCGTTGATAAAAAAATTTATAAACAATAATTCAATTCACATCAAATTTTAAAGTTAAATATAATTATTTTAAATTTACATCATTTTAAATATAACATATAATCAGATAAACAACACAAAATTATAAACAATTAATAATATACATTTACATTTTCATATATGTTATAAAATATATATATATATATATAAAGAAGAAAAATGATACAAGTATCTTGCGTAATGCTGTCAATCTCCAGGTAGATACCTAGATTTGTGCATGGTTAGAATTCCTAAATCAAATGCAGTATGATGCTGCGACGTACATTTAAGTATCAACCAGTCTATACAAGGGCAAAACCAACTGTAGACATGTTTCGGTCTTGTTAGACCTCATCAGTACAGTATAGGCTTGTCTCTTCACTCACTAATGAAGAGACATCCCCGGTATAGAATGGCTGGTACTTGATATCAAAAGTCGCGAAAGTATGAAAAATTTCGCAAGTGCGCCATCTCTACTCCAAAAATTGCACCGTTGTGGTCGCTTTGCATCTAATAAATAAACCTATAAGCAAGGTAAATAAATAACGAACGGAGCGTTATGACAGTCTTATAATAAAAAGATGAAAAATGATACAAGTATCTTGCGTAATGCTGTCAATCTCCAGGTAGATACCTAGATTTGTGCATGGTTAGAATTCCTAACTCAAATGCACTATGATATACATATACAGGGTGTTTCTAAATTGATGCGAAATATTTCACAGGGTGATTTTTCAGCAAAAATTAAGGGTGGTCTTTCATATAAATTTTTGTTCAAAATCGCTCTCCCTCCAAGTTACAGCCCCTTAAAGTTGGGAGAAAAAAAATGTTTTTATTTAATATCTCCACTATGGAAGAATCTAGAAGAATGAAATGTCGCAGATAATTGATTCTAATAAAGTGGCGTTTTTTGACAATTTTTGTAACCCTGCAATGTTTATACAAGGGGGTGAAAAAATCAACCCTTATGATAATTTGCCTCAGAACTTTTTAATTCTTCTGCATTTTACTACTTAAAAAATTGATTCAAGAAAACGGACTTAAACTGCAACTTTTTTATGTCCTGACTATTCCTCGTAAAATTGTTAGTTTGATCACAAAAAAATAAAATATGTTACAATTCGATATTACTTATTCCTTTTTCACATAAATCCAGAAGCGTTATTGTTTGTTAAAAACAGAGTAAGCAGGTGTCAAATAATGTCATGATTGGCAGATATTTATTGCTAATAAAATGACATTTTTTGACGGTTTTTGTAGCCCCGCAATGTTTATACGAGGGGGTGAAAAGGTCATCCCTTATAATATTTTGCCTCAGATTTTCCTAGTTAAAAAATTGATTTAAGAAGGCGGACTTAAACTGCAACTTTTTTACGTCTTGACTATTTCTCAGTAAGTTGTTTCTTCGACCAAAAAAAAAATATTACTCATTACCATAATTCTTGCCTAATTTGTATAGAAACATCTTCAAGAAGAGGGGGCAACACTTCTTCGAGGAAATGGCCGTAGTCGTTTCCATTTAATCTTATTGGTAGAAAATATGGTCCAATTAAATAATCATTAAATGTTTGTCATTATGATATCATTCAATACTGGCATAATTTTTTAACAAACGATAACCCCTCTGGATGTATGTGCAAAAGGCATGAGTAATATTTTATTTTTTTTATGGTCAAAGAAACAACTTACTAAGAAGTAGTCAAGACGTAAAAAAGTTGCAGTTTAAGTTCGCCTTTAATCAATTTTTTAAGTAGGAAAATGTAGATGAATTAAAAAGTTCTCAGGCAAAACATCATAAGTGTTGATTTTTTCACCCCCTCGTATAAACATTGCGGGGCTACAAAAACCGTCAAAAAATGTCATTTTATTAACAATAATTATCTGCCAATTATGACATTATTTGACACCTGCTTACTATGTTTTTAACAAACAATAACGCTTCTGGATTTATGTGAAAAAGGAATAAGTAATATCGAATTGTAACATATTTTATTTTTTTGTGATCAAACTAACAATTTTACGAGGAACAGTCAGGACATAAAAAAGTTGCAGTTTAAGTCCGTCTTCTTGAATCAATTTTTTAAGTAGGAAAATGTAGAAGAATTAAAAAGTTCTGAGGCAAATTATCATAAGGGTTGATTTTTTCACCCCCTTGTATAAACATTGCAGGGTTACAAAAATTGTCAAAAAATGCCATTTTATTAGCATCAATTATCTGCCAAATATCATTCTTCTAAATTCTTCCATAGTGGAGATATTAAATAAAAACAATTGTTTTCCCCCAACTTTAAGGGGCTGTAACTTGGAGGGAGAGCGATTTTGAACAAAAATTTATATAAAAGACCCCCCTTAATTTTTGCTGAAAAATCACCCTGTGAAATATTTCGCATCAATTTAGAAACACCCTGTATAAATTACAAACTGCAATAATTATCCGGGAGTCGCTCTACTTGATGTAGTGTACAAAATATTTGCAAACCTGATAAACAAAAATATAAATAAATACGAAGAACAGATATTGGCGACTACCAAGCAGGTTTTCACAGAGGCCCATCTGTGACTGGTCAGATTTTGGCCTTAAAACAAGTGCTCCATAGCAGCTACGAGTTCAATTTACCAATATTTATTGATTTCAAGCAGGCTTATGACAGAATACACAAATCTGAAATCTATAAAGGAATGAAAAACCTATAGTTGATTCAAATAGAAATGTCATCAAGTAGTCTCTGGAAAATTCAAATTTGTAGTGGCAGTACCCACGTTTAGTGAAATTTGAATCGCAATATTAGCCAGCTTGTGATCATATGCTCAATATAACTATAAACATTTTGACACATCGCGATGACATATAATTCCCTAACTAAAGTTCTGTTTCCATTGAATCTAGTAATAAAGTTAAAGATGATCTCACACCTACCCAGCCCACTTGATGACACTTCTATTTGAATCAACTATACGTATTCCGTGCAAGCTGATAAGACAAAAATGACCCTGGAAAATATTAAAAATAGGGAGCGCGTAAACGGGCAGAACTCTAAGGCTTTTAAAACAAACAGAGGAGTGAGGGAAGGGGACCATCTATCCACAACAATTTTAACACTGTACTGGAAAATATTCATAGACATGAAATAATACATAAACTTAAACATCAGTGTCTAGCATATGCCGACGACGACTAGTAGCTAGATAAAAGCAAGAATTAAAAAACATAACCAAGTGGTTGAAAGCTGCTACAACAAAATAGGGTTAGAAATTAACGAAGAGAAAACGAAGTATAAGGTGATAAGTGACAGAAAGCCAGAAAATGAGGATTTGATAATAACTATCTTCTCAAACGGCAAAACTTATACTTTTGAAAACACGGAAAATTTTATCTACCTGGGATTGAATATAAGGAACAAAAATGACGAAAGCTGAGATTTGAATAATATAATAAACAAAGGAAGCACTCACGGGAGTGCTGTAGTCAAAAATGGTTTCTAGAAGAGCAAAAGAAAGGTTGTACAGAACAGTTAATAGACCAGTACCTTTTTATGGGTGTCAGACATGGACGTAAAATAAAACAGAAGAACAGTAATTAGAAATCTGGGAGAGGAAAATTACATAATATATGGAGGGAAAAAAGCTGACCAAATATGGATAAGAAGAACAAATAAAGAAATAATGGAACCCTCAATAACATCACAAGTAAAGGCTCAAAGAATTAGTTGGCTAGGTCATGTTAAAAGACTACCAGAAACGAGACTAACCAAGAAAATACTGAGACGCTCTATGATGGAAAAAAATAGAGAGGAAGACCCAGAAGGACATGGTTGACGGCAGTGGAGGAAGATTTATAGCACGTAGTTGTCAGAAACTGGAAAGAGAAAGCCTAAGACAGGAAAGACTGAAGAAAAATTTCCAACCAAGCCCTGGGCGCCTGTCGAGCTAATATATATAGATTAGAATATACCGTCGTATGTAAAATAATAGTATATTATGTTACTAGGAGTAGAAGGCCAACATTATTGTTGAGCCCAGATTCTTGCACTGCCGAGGCGCTAGCCGAGGCTGTGCAAACTGGGCGAAACATATAATGGGCCTTCTGCTCCGAGTAACATATACTATTTTTTCTTCAAGCGTAATAATAATATGCATTTTATAAAAAATATAGAAGGCTTTGTTTATATCTCAACTATTTAATTAATACAAACGAAAAATTACATTAAGTGTTACCTATTTATTAACAGTAATATTAAATGTGCAGTTTTGTATACTGCAGTTGTTTAAATTTAAGCCACTGCCACCGCTTTCAGCTTCGACATTTACAATTTTGTCATTGGTATACATCATATTATTAGTAAGTTAATTGTCGATTATTATGTCAGCGATTCCAGACCTATTACTTGGTTGTTCTTGCCAATTAAGTATTTTTTGTGCAGTTTGTGTTTTACTGGAAATGGAATCCTCTAAGTACCCTTCAGCAACACTGGTGGATTTCCATCCACCATGCCGCTTTAAAGCGGTAATATCACCTCCGTTGTCAACTAAAATAGTTGCGGAAGTCCTCCGAAGGCAATGTCCTGTATATTCATGAGGATTTGTTAATTTCAAAAACGTAGCAACGTCTTTTGGTACGTTTGATATTTTGTGGATACCCATTACCACACGGTGACATTTACCATTCTGGTATTTAATAAAAAATCGCTGCAGGCCAATATCATCCGGACGAAGAGCCGTATACTGTCTTACCAAATTCAAATAAAAATCGCCAATTATAGTAAACGACCGTTGTTTTTTGTTTTTTGTGTTTATGATTTTAACCAAAATTAAATTTCCCAAATCTTGGATTTCGCTAGACTTAAAATTAACAAGTTCATCGCATCTAAGGGCTCCTGTGACTCCAAATATTAATATAACCTAAAACAAACGTTGAAATAAATAAAAAAAAATGCTGGTAGCACCGGGATTAGAACCGCTGACCTTTGCGACCGAAGACAAAAGCTCTGCCACTGAGCTACCGTCATTAAATGTTATAAGTAGGAAATGAGGTAATATTTGCTGTCAAGTTAAATATTGATCTGCTAGTAGATATCACTGTCAACGGTTTAATAAACGTAATAATGATTAAAAAGAAATAAGAAAGTACCTACCTTTGTTGCTAAATAAACATTATTTGGTGCATCCTTGAGAAATTTATCAAATTGATCTTGTGTTAATACTTTTGATTTTTTCGGTGTATAATTTTCCCCTTGGCGCTTTATAAATGCAATTAATTTGCTATATTTTTCTATTTTAACATTATGTTTAATGTTTAATTGACTTTTAATCATTAAATACTGTGCCCATAGAGTAGAACTTTTAAACTTTCTGGACAAATTCGTGAAGTATGCAAGCATAACGTTTTCCGTGTATTGCTGTACATTATATTCATTGCACCATTTTAGAAATTTTTCGTATGCAAAATCATACAGTTTACGCGACTTCGTTGGAATTAGAGTTTCAATACTGGAATTAGCTATTTCAACTAATTCCGGAGGCGTACATTGCAATTCTTGAGACATTTTTCACAAAATTTTCAAAACAGACAAACGTCAAATTAAATAAGTTTAAAAATGACAGTTCCTACCTACTTGATTACAACGCCCCATTATTTTATTAGTACAATAATGAAAATTCATTTTTGTACTAGTAAAATAATGGGATATTTCTACGGTCTGTGTTGCAAAAAGTAATATAGTTATTATTATACGCTTGAAGAAAAACTTTTTTATTTTCCAAAAGATCTACATTAATCATTGTCATCACAGACTTATTATATTAACGTGGTAATATAATTCATCTACGATTTCCACGTATAAATTAAACAGAATTAGATACCAAAAAACAATGATAATTTGTGCAAATCTTATTGTACAAAAAAAGTGACTTAAAGTTTCATGTTTCAGTTGTCGATTTGATAAATAATCTGTCTCTCATTAACGTTATTCATACATTTGCTTTATAGTCTGGGAGGCAGTGACAATTTGTGGACTGATCGTCATTACGTTTTACAGTATGTTTTTTCAATTCTACTGTTAGTATAAGTGGTGAAAATAGAAAGCTGCCAACCGACAGACGCGGCAAAGGGGGTGGCAGGTATTGGAAAAATCTGCGAACGATGGACTGATTTTCCTGTTAATAAAATTTATCAGACATGTTCTTTATAATATACAGAAAATAAAATATAGAAGCTGCCAATCGCAATTTACGTATCTTTAAAGCTGCCACCCCTCCCAACATGATAAATAGTCCGAAAAATGGACTGATTTTCCTACGGATGAAACTTTGGAGTATTGTTATTTAATATGTATACAAACATAAAATAACAAGCTGCCAAGGTTTTGGCACGGAAAAAGGTAGCTGCCAAGCTGATAAAGTCATAACGCGCCGCAAATACGTTGTAGATGCGCTTCATCTTTAATCGCCTGGTCGGCTGTCTTGGATCTATGCGATTATTATTATTGTTGAACTTTTATAAACTTGAATAGGAATACCATATAATAGATCTATATTTACAATTACAATTTTAACGTTATAATATTAATCTCTGCATGCTACCTTGAGAGAACGAGAAATTAAATAATGAATGCAACAAAACTAAATATAATGTGATGCATTTTATTTTTTTCTTAAGAATTTGTCATCTTATCAAATAATGAATTATTTGTTGTCATGTTATCAAAAAATGAGTTATTGGTTAATTTAAAAAAAATATTTAATGAAAATAAAGTTATAAAAGAAAAAAAACATAAATATTATTGATGCATAGTAACTCAATTAGAATATAACAATGAACCAACACTAAATATTTTAACATCAGAAGTAAATGCAGCCTTAAAATCAGCTAAGATCGGAAAATCTATAGGGTCGGATAACGTATACATAGAAATGTTAAAATTATTAGACCAAGAAACTATTAATTAACTTGATTAACTTGATTAACAGAATCTACAGAACAGGAAATTTCCCCCCAGAATGGCAAAAATCGGTATTAATACCAATCCCTAAAAAATAGGTTGCAAGGAGTGAAACGACGGAAAACCAGTTATCTAGGACATATATATATACAGAGGAACGAAATACCAAGTTTTGAGACTGCTCATGGAAGGAAAGATAGAAGGCCGAAGGGGTCCTGGAAGACGAAATTGTTCATGGCTCAAAAATGTTCGAAAGTGGACAGGATTGAACACACACACCTTATTGAGAGCAGCAATGAACAAAGAAGAGATAACTGATATTGTCGCCAACCTTCAGTAATGAAGAAGGCACCTAAAGAAGAAGAAGTCGCGATTAAATATTGTCTTCGGTATCTGCATAATTACACTCGCAAATATCATCATCCGAGTAGTGAATATCATATTCATCTTGATTTTCGTCCTTATAATCATCTATATGCCTCGATTCATCATCTGTAATGAAATAATAAAACGTAGTAATTACATTAATCAATTTATAAAAACATCATAACAAATTAATATTTAAATCATGGTATTTTATTTACCTTCAAGTTGTGAATCTTCTGCATCATTCATCGCAGACTCTAAAGTAATTTCGTCAATGGATTGCGGAATCTGATCACCTTTAAACCATTTGAATATATATTTGTTATGGGCCAAATCCCAGCCATAGTCAATTGGAGAAATCTGTACTGGCACAGGAAGATGAGAGCGTCTCCATAAATGTGAAATGAATCGTGCTCTCCTTGTATGCTGGAATACTTCTGTTTGACAGGGTGGCAATGTCGCTCCATCAATATTTTTTTTTACTGAAGGAAATTGACACAAAAATCCAAGCGGAAAGGCTTTGTTAAAAGCACATACTCGTGCAGAGTCCACATTATTTAATTTTCCAAAACCATAAATTTTACAAAGGTAATTTTGAATTGTTTGGAAAAAACCTTCAATATTTATATTGAAATCGCTTAGGTCAATGAATGC
The DNA here is from genome assembly GCA_964028335.1 of Altica lythri. Lineage (NCBI taxonomy): Eukaryota > Metazoa > Arthropoda > Insecta > Coleoptera > Chrysomelidae > Altica > Altica lythri. Next base: position 54,389,066 of record OZ034807.1, read on the forward strand.
ATCGATATATTTTTCGGATTTTTCTAAAATGTTGAAAGGACGATTTTTTCCTTTACGGTAAAATGACGGGTTAAAGTCACACCCAGTAAATGCATGAAATGCAGGTAAAGCCCTGCATAACTTGTTTTCTAAATTTTCATGCAATTTACCTATATTGATGTAGGTTTGTGAGCCGCCAACTCCCATTTGCATCCAAATTTTTAATTCTGCTTTCAGGTTCTGCATGTTGCCCAGTAGTATCACCAAAATATCGGTATCGGAACACCGAATAAGAACGTTGCTATCAAAATCGATTGCACATACGTTGTGCACAATTTTGGTATCTGCTTCTTCATGCGAAGTTTGTAAAAGTTCAACAATAATAATAATAATCGCATAGATCCAAGACAGCCGACCAGGCGATTAAAGATGAAGCGCATCTACAACGTATTTGCGGCGCGTTATGACTTTATCAGCTTGGCACTCTTGGCAGCTACCTTTTTCCGTGCAAAAACCTTGGCAGCTTGTTATTTTATGTTTGTATACATATTAAATAACAATACTCCAAAGTTTCAGCCGTAGGAAAATCAGTCCATTTTTCGGACTATTTATCATGTTGGGAGGGGTGGCAGCTTCAAAGACACGTAAATTGCGATTGGCAGCTTCCATATTTTGTTTTCTGTATATTATAAATAACATGTCTGATAAATTTTATTAACAGGAAAATCAGTCCATCGTTCCTAGATTTTCCGGATTTTGAAATTTTCCTGTCAAGCGCAGCCGTCCTGGTGCACGGCTTACTTGGGACTTTCATACTTTACCATATCTGAACATCACATGTGCAGTCTACCAATGATAGGAAAATCAGTCCAAAATCGTGTCACTGCCTCCCGGTCTATTAGGAGGAAGTGAATAACTGTCACATGTAACATGAGTTACCCGCGTAGGTAAAGATTGCAGTTTCGAGTCCTGTCGGATGCGAAATTTTTTCAATTTGGCCCTTAATATCATTTTCTTGTTTGTTTAATTTCGAAATTTCAAAAATCCCATGACAGGTACCTGAAAATAATGAGTTTACTAAATACCACTTACTAATCTTGAAAAACTGAAAAGTTTGAATTGAAATAATAATTAAATTAAAAACAATACATAATAAAAATAAATAATAATAATAATAAGTGTAGAAACTATAAAAGTATAGGCTATAAAACTTTCACCTAGATGTTAAAAAATCCGAAAAAATTATTACCAATGGCAGTAAATTTAATAGAATTGAATTTAGTGTTTCTAAAACCATTTATCTCGGCAGCCTTATTGTTCAATTAGAAACTAACATTTTTTTCTGTTATAAACAAAATTTTCTCACAATAATTGTGTTAATTAACGTAATGGTTTAATTTTAAACTTCTTCAGTAAATGAAGAACTAATTGCACGCCATTAAAAGCAATATTGTTAGTTTATTGTTCTCTTGCACTGCAATTGATTAACTCTTAATATCTAATAATGTAATTTACTAATTTGGCACAGGCTTTATTTTTATTTTACGTTAACTGCCCAAAAAAGTATTTTTTTTAAACCGGCCAGAAATTAGTACTTTCCGGTTTATTTTTAGGTCATTTTGTCGGACAAGGCCAGAAAATAAAAATGAGTCCGGTAAAAGCTTTTACCGGTAAAAGCTTGGTTAGTTTGTCCTCTACTTTTATTTTTATGGTGTTGTTGTGGTATATATTTTCGATTGTTTTGATTAGACATAGGGGTATGTCTCTTGTAAATGGATAATGTCCTTCAGTTTGACCCTGTCAAATGCCTTTTTTAGATCCACGAAACACAGGTATGCAGGTTTGTTGTATTCTAGTGCTTTCTCTTTTTTTTTTTTTATTGTCAAGCACAAGCACTGCAGGAAAAATCCTTTAAGGCGCTCTGGGAGCGGTGCGTGTGCGAAGAAAGCGATTCACGTTGTTCTTGAATCGTTGAAGGTTATATTCGGTGGGAAATACGGCCTCAGAAAGGCCGTTCCACAAAGAGGATGTCCTCCAGAAGAAAGAGTTCTTAAACAATGATGTTCGAGGAGTATTAAGTTGAACCACATAGGGATGGGCGGAAGTGGTTTGTCGTGTATTTCTGCTATGAATTGCTCTAGGTGGAATCAAGCGGGCAATGTCAGTAGAACACTTGCCATGGAAATATTTGTAAAAGAGGGTCAAATCACCAACCTGTCTTCGATGTTCTAAGCTGTCGAGGTTTTTGGTTAGCTCGTGGTCACCGATCAGGCGAATGGCTCTCCTTTGGATGGAATCCAACAACCGAAGGGTATGCTTCGGTGCAGAACTCCAGACATGAGAGCAGTATTCCAGTGATGGTCGAATCTGGGCTTTGTAGAGTGTCAAAAGTTGTTGTGGTGTATACAGCTTTTTGGTACGGAAAAGTACACCGAGTTTCTGAGAAGCTGTCCTGGCGATTGTTACCACGTGATTATGCCAAGACATATCTGCTCCCAGATTGACACCCAGTAAGTTAATAGACGAAGCCAGTGGAATTGCGTGTCCTGCCATGACTATATCTGGTTCTGCAATGTTAACTTTCTTAGAGAAAACTGCTGCCTGGGTTTTTTTAGCGTTAAATTCGACTTGGTTACTGTCACCCCAAGACAAAATTTCTTCCAGGTCTTTATTGAGTCGTGATACTTCATGCTGTCTGCGAAGATGTGCATCAGCAGCCGATGTTCGAGAATTCAAAGTAAACGATGAGATAAGTGTGCTGTCGTCAGCAAAGCTATAAATTGGATTTTCTGTCTTCGCTAGAAGGTCGTTAATGTATAGTAAGAAGAGGGTTGGGGATAATATGGACCCTTGAGGAACACCAGCATTGATGGTAAAGGTGTCCGAGAGAAACCCGTCAATCGCCACTTGCAGAGAACGGTCCTGAAGAAAGCTAGAAAGCCATGAACAGAATCGACCGGGCATACCGTAGGATCGCAGTTTACTTAGGAGCCCCTCGTGCCAGACACGATCAAATGCTTTAGAAATGTCTAGTGCAATAGCCCGGGACTCCCCATGATGTTCGACTGCGTTGCTCCAAAGATGGGTGACATATGCTAGGAGGTCTCCTGTTGATCTGGACTTACGAAAGCCGTACTGATGGTCGCTGATAATATTAAGGCCCTCTAGGTACTTTAGAAGTTGTTGGTTAATAGCTTTCTCCATCACTTTTGATATAACTGAAAGCAATGCGACAGGTCGATAGTTGTTTGGCATGGTTTTCTTGCCTTTATTTGGTATAGGCTGAACTCTTGCCTTCTTCCAGCAAGATGGAAATATTCCTTTTTTGTAGGATAGGTTAAAAAGTCTACAAAATATTGGTGTTAGCTCATCAGCGCATTCCTTGAGCACTATAATAGGAATTTCATCTGGACCAGAAGCCTTCCTGACATCGAGCCCTTTAAGAATTCGTTTGACAGGACGCTGACGGAATACGATATCAGTCATTTCCGATTGAACTGCTGGAATGTTCGGTGGTGTTTTTCCCTGAAAGTCTACGTTGGAATGAGAAGAAAATAGTTCTGCCAGTAAGTTCGCTTTATCTCCGGCTGTGGTTGCTATTGTGCCGTCGGAACGTGTTAGAGGTGGAATATTTGATTTGGTAAAATTTTGACTGATGGCCTTAGCGACTGACCAAAAAGACCTAGATCCGTTAGGACTGGCAAGAAGTTTGTTTTTGATCCTCGTGTTATGCGTCTCTTTGCTTTGATCTATCGTTTGCTTACACTGGTTTCGAGCGGTAACAAGGGTGGTGCGATTCTCAGCCGTTGGATTTTTACGCCACTGTCGGTAAGCTAGATTTTTAGATCTGACTGCGCGCTCGCAGTTTTTGCTAAACCAGAGCTTGCCGTTAGAAGGGCGCTTATTGGAATAAGGAATAAAGGCTTCCATGCCAGTTAGAATGACATCGGAGACCTCTTGAGCACAAACGGATGGATCATCAGAAGAAAAGCACACGTTCAGCCAAGGAAAAGTGTGAAAATGGTTCTTCAGGTCTTCCCACCTGGCTGATCTGTAATGCCAAATCTTGCGAGGTTTAGGAGGCTGCTCAGAACAAATTGGTAGCTCGCTTAGTGTTGAAATAAGTTTGTGATCGGAAGATCCTAGCGGAGACTGAACGGAGATAGTGAATAGGTCTGGGTTTGATGTCAAAAATAGATCCAACAGACTAGCAAAATCACCATCTCGGTCTGGTATCCGCGTTGGTTCTTCTACGAGTTGAGTTAAGCCAGAACTGATCGCGAATGATTCTGCCTCACGGCCTTGTTCATCGTTGGTATTTGAGTATTTAAGCCAGTTGACATTATGGACGTTAAAGTCTCCAAAGATAGCGACTTCGGCATTTGGATGGTTGGTTTGCAAGAAGTCGATTGTGTTGGCTAGTGATGAGAAAAGGGCTCTGTATTGGGTGTCGCTTGGAGGACGGTAAAGGCAGCAGATAAACTTGGTGATTTTCTGCGTAGATATTTTAAACCACATTACATCAAACCCTGTCGGTTCAAGTGTTTCCTCTCGTTGGCAGCAAAGATCATCTCGGATAAAGAGACATACCCCAAAGTTGCGTCTAAATCGGCAATGAAAATCGTATCCAGGGTATAAATAGCTGACGGTATTTGTTGACGATCTGACCTTTGTCTCGGTCAGTGCGAGCACATGAGGCTTGGAAGATTGTAAGTGCTGGTGGACTGAATTTATGTTGGTGTTAAGCCCTCTGATGTTGCAGAAATCAATTTTGAAGTTGCTGTTTTTGGGTCTGTTAGCAACTGCAGGTGGCACACTATTTCTCCGTTGAGTGTTGTTAGGGGAACCCAGTGTATTGTAGGAGATAGTGGAAGTTCGATTAATATCGCTTGATGAGGCCACAGGACTAGCCCCCACCCGGAGATCCGATCGGGGGGCGAGTTTACCTCCGGAGTATTTTAGTCTTGGAGCTTCCATCATGCTTTTTTTTCTTTCGGTCCCACCCTGGAAACCGGAAACATCGACACAGCGACGAAACGTTAACCCAAAGAGCAACTTCACGCCGCCTAAATCGATGCAATGGTATCTCACCGGGCGATGCCGGGTGGGCCCAACTGCTTCTACCATTGGATTTGTCTGATTCCAAATATGGGGTCGGTACATGATCTTCCCTATCTAATTCCTTGTTTTTCTTCTGCTAATGTTGAAAAATATAAAAATTAAATTATTACGTAGGGTTAAAATGTCCTATAATCGTATCAATAAGGAGAATATTGATTTCTTTTAGGGTCGTGGTGGTGATTTTTTTTTATTTTGACAAACTAATAGGGGAGTTGGGTAGAACGATTGTTACACAAACTGATCCGGTTTCTTTATTATAAGTTTTTTTAAATTACAATATTTTACTTTAAAATCACAAGTAATGTATATTTTAACACCATTAATTTTATTATGCATGGTCAATTTAATTGCTTAAAAAAAATGAAGATTGTTCGAAGTCTCCCAGAACCTTTTTCTTAATCACTTTAGGATATACCTAGAGATGATTCTTGAAAAAAATATAAACAAAAACGTTTAACGATATAAAGTTACATTTATTTAAAAAAATCACTCTCGTAAATTGCAGTTAAAATATATGATGCCCTAAAAAACGAGGCCTTTTCTTGTCTAAAGTATTTTACATCGGTGTAGTTGATAAATGCTTCTTCTTTATCAGTTGGTATTAATCAAGTAAAAGATATTTTCCTTTTATAACCACCTGCAGTGTTTTTTTTAATAAATATTGCTACATAGTTACAATCGGAGTACATATCCATAGACTTATAAGCCTTCATGCACAACCAAAGTATTAGCGCCACTGTCTTCTAATTCGTCATATTCAGTGTTACGTGTACTCTCGTCAGAAGATATTTTCCGGTCTGTTAACAAATTTCAAGATGTTACTCAAGACACTGTTTTTTAAACTTTTTTTCTTGTAGAACTCTTATCTTAACCACTTTTTTAAAAGATTTCTTTATAAATCTTGCTTTTTTTGCAACTTCGAGTGGTCTTTTTCAAGCGTATCGCTTGCTAATATATACCCGCTCTTACGTCGGGTTCTGTTAATCCTGATCGATTTACGTGGAGAAATAAATGCGTAGGTGGATCTTCCTTAAATTGATGAAAGTGAGACATAGTTTCTGCTTCTGCTTCGCGATGGTCTTGAACATTAGAGCTAGTTAATGACAGATCATTATTAATATTAACATTGTGATCAAAGGAAATCGATGGAGTCATTGATGAGGTTCTATGCACCCATAGGGACAGTCTGTGGAGGGGATCGATTAAGGCTAAACCACTCTTACAGGCAGACATGGATGCCGTCGCACCAAGATTTGTCTTTGACAAACCCTACAAAATATTCACAAACAAGACAGCAGACCTCAACGTATTGAACGCTCTGAGCGCCTATACGGATGGATCATTAGCAAAGCAAGGTGTGGGATGTGAAATTTACTCTAGATTCTTAAACCTAAAAATAAAATGGGCTATGGATGGCTTGTCAAGTGTGGTTCAGTCAGAGCTCACAGGCATAACCATAGCTGCAAAAGAATTAATCAATAGGAACATCAGGAATGTAAATATATACATAGACTGCCGACCAGCACTACCGAACTTTGGTTAGACCACGTATCACTTCAAGTTTAGTACTAGAATGTCACCAATCTCTAACTGAGGCCAGCCAGAATAACGTGGTCACTCTCAGCTGGATCAAAGGACATGGGAACTCTAAAGGCAACCGCATTGCAAACAATTTAGCAAGGAGGGCTGCGGGCTACAAATATGTTAGCCCTCGCCCATCTACCAAGCGAACATTGTCCGCTGTCCTGGACATTATCAAACAGCACTCTCACCAAAACTTTATACAGTGCTGGGATGAAACTACGAACAAATTTCCAGATTCAGATCCAGAGGTTCTATGCACTGTATCAATTGCTGGTGTTTGTCCATTACTTTTATTATTGTGTGGTTGATCTGTTGTAAAGAGTGAAGGTGAAACTCATACACTACGACTGATTTGAACTGTTTCAATATTATTAGATTCATCATACTCATCGAATTTCAAATTTTATATTTTTTGGATTAACAGCTCTATCCCAAGCCTGCGTAGACAAATATGTGGGATTTTCTAAACCCTGAGTATAAAAATTAAACCAATTTCCAGCAATACTTACCGAGTTGTAATTTTTCTATCTATTGTCTGTTCGGAATGCACTTTTCAAATGCAATTTTCAAGTGCAGAAATGCAATTTCCCATTTTTACATTATGAAACATAGCTACAAAATTTCCTGAGCTCTAACGAATCGAATAGCAAAAAACCGTATTCCGAATATTCCCATCCATCATACTTTATAAAATTTCGGAGGTTTTGCTGAGTGCTTTATTTCCTCGATTATTCTTTAAAACTCTTTTTATGTAACCAACAACCTCAAAAGCATAATGCAGGATATACTGCAACTATGTGACGGTACTTTCGACTATAATACAATATTCATTACTAAATATTATTATTAATATAAAATACTAAACTTTATATGTATACTTACGAGACAGAATTACACAATAATGTGTCAAACACAATGTGGTCCGTCACTATGATATTCATACATTAGCTCAGACTGTTTTTTGTATATCTATCTCTTTTCAATGTACTGAATGTGGAAACGGTATTCAAAGGACTTATAGTTATGACTTATAACATGTAGTAAATATTTCATCTTTGTTTTTACCGACCAATATACCTTATACGTGTTTCTGTCTCTCTCTGACTCACACCATTACACATGTAATGATTTTTCCCATTTAAAACTCCACACAAATTTCTTCCGCCGAGTGCACGAATAGAACTATAACTTCAAAAATCATAAATGATCGTAATTGGCATTTAACTGATCTATATGCAATCGAAAATTTTACAATAAAATTGTAAAAACCATTTATCATCTTAAAAATTTCTTTATGCTTCGAACTGTGAATCGACTGATTGATAAACATAACAAACATATTCACTGTTGTTATATCTTCAATTAAATGGCAAATTTAAACGTGTCCATTATCTCCTCGTATTCGAAGCGAACCCGGGCTCTCCAATTAATGGGTGTAATTCGTGTTTCCAATGAATGTCATTTTTTTCAATTTATTTTATTGATAACTGTTGTACATCATTAATAAATCAATTCGATGGATAAAATTTAATAAAAAAATAATAAGCCACTTACATCAATTTCATAATTCAATTAATTAGAAACATTTTTGTTTGTTTTTCAATTTGATTTAATTGGAACTGTTTTATCTAAGGAGGGGTTTTGTTTGTTCTGTTACTAACAGGTCTGTATAAATTTATATAATATGAAAAATGGGATGGGTAATTACAAAATATGCGAGAATTAGTGGTATTTTTGCACGAACAGTAAAATAAATTAACATTTCGCCGCAGTCATCAGCTAAAAATAATATAAGGTTTCAACAAAAGTCACGTAAAATTTTTTTGATGTCCTGGGTGAAAATTAAAGAGAATCATACAAATTTACAATCTTTACACTTTATATAGGTAATTGTTTTAAAATATAGATGTTTCAGAACATAAATGTTATATAATGTTATATCTAACCACCAATATGGACTTTCTACAAGTCTCAACTTTAGTAGGGTAAGTATACAACTTAATTGACAAAGGTGTTCCTTTATTATGTATATTCCTCGACTTAGCCAAGGCTTTCGACACAGTAGACCATAGTCAACTGTTGGACTCCATCAATTCAGCTGGAGTAAGGGGCAGAACTTTAAATTTATATTCCAGTTACTTAACTAACAGAAAGCAAGCAGTTAAAGTTAGAGATGCTACCAGCTCAGAGGGGTTAGTAAAATATAGTGTACCTCAAGGCACAGTTTTAGATCCCCTTCTGTTCAGCATTTATATGAATGATGAATGGTTTAGACAGCAAAATCATCAGTTTTGCTGATGATACAGCTATTCTGTATTCTGCAGACTCTTGGAATAACCTTAAAAAGAAAGCCGAAACAGATTTTATTAAAATAATGAATTGGTTCTGCAATAAATTTTGAAAAAACCCAATTAGTTCCCTTTTGTAGTTACAGTAATTCACTTCCAACCTATAATAAATTAAAACATAGATTCAGTGATAAAGAACTTGAAATAATCCTAGCTTAATAAAATTAAATACATTGGAATTATAATCGACTCACACTTACGCTGGAATTTCCATATATCGCATATAACTTTAACAATAAGAGGCTTATTATCTAAATTTAAAAATCTCAGAAGTATATTAGATACATCACACCTACGAACCATTTATTTCTCACTTGTAGAATCGCAAATGCAATATGGAAATTTCAGTTGGGGAGGTGCCCTCGTATACACATATAAAACAATCTAAAATATTTTTAAAAATAATGTATAGGAAAAAATATACTTACCCATCAAAACAGCTTTTTTCAGACATTAGAATCATGGACGTAAGACAATTATTTACACATCAGCTGGTAATTTATATTCATAAAAATAGACCAGTTATTTCAAGGGGAATGGGACATTTCAGTGCTGCCGTTTCAGTGCGGCCGGTTCAGGGCCGCCGTTTCAGTGCCGAGACGTTTCAGTGCCAGGACCATTCAGTGTCGGGACGTTTCAGTGCCAGGATGGTGTCATTCAGCTATATATTAATAAAATTACTTGACTTTAAATAGACCACCCTATATATTTTTACAACAATTCGATATATAATAACATAATTAAAGTTTGTTTTTATATTTGATTTTTATTTTTTCATTTTAAATTTGTTTGAATAGGTTTAATTAAAAATATTTACATAATAACCAACAAATGTTTTTAATATTTTTTTTTATTATTTACTAATATAAAACTATGTAGGTATATGAAATCAACTTTAATATAAGTTGTTAGTTTAACTAAAACAATTGTTATTAAACATATTTACTTATATACAATATAACAAATTTTGAGTTATTCAGTCATCTGATAGTTGAGGGCGATACCTCTCAAATATTCAAGTGACTATTCTCGTACTCCGTGACAATTCTTAAAATTCTTTCATCAGCATCTCTACACTTCTTTAACTTCATTGGAGGCTGATTCCTAGCAAGTAGTTGTTCGTAATAAGTATCTCGCCTTTTTGAACTTTGCGTAACCCATCTATAAATTTCCAAATTGTTGGATGCTCCATTCCCAGTTCCGATTTCAATCTTCGATTGGCAGCTTCGAAATGGTTGTTGGTTCGATCATCTCCATCAAGAGTTCTAGTATATAAACTCCATGCACATTTCTGGTAGGAACAGAGGATGCCTTCTTTAATTTCCGCGCTTATTCATGCGTCCTATATAGTTACCCTCAAACCAGTTTAGCAGAGGATGTAATTCTTCTGGTAGGTCTTCACTTAGTTCTTCCAGGTAATTTTCTAAATCATTTACTCTTACAAATGCTAAAGCAATAATCATTTTAGCTTTTAGGCAAAAGTCTGGATCAGTATTATACCAATTAATAAAACCAAATCCAGCAATAGGTTTTCGCATGTTCTGCGCCAAATGAAAAAAACAACCTTTTATGGAAACGCCCGGAAAACTGAGCCATTGCAAAATCACAATTTATAGAAGTAGGATTTAAATTATTTTTTATAATTCACGTTCACAAAGTTTCTATTTCGACACTAAAAACAGTATCGAAATAGATTCATTGTAACACTGTTTTTGGTAACTTTTTGTTTTACACAATTGGTTGCACTGCACTGATTTTCAACGAAAGAGTTCAGGTAGTAAATCAAAAAGTATGTTGTAGTAAATTATTAACTACATTATCAGCGTTATTGCTAAATTCGGAATATTTTATACAAATTTGACAAACATTCTAATTTAAAATCATTAAAACTGACAAGTGTCAAAACTGTCAAGATTGCCAACATAAATAAATATTTCGAAAAACTCTCATTTTATTTTTTTTATACTTTTAAAAGTTCATTATAAAAAATAGTATGTAACACTCGAATTACAATGACGGTTTGTAGTACTCATTCTTTGCGAAACTCACCGCTTCGCGGTTCGTTTCACAAACTGAACTCGTACTACGAAACCTCTGTCATTGTAACACTTGTATTACAATTTACAATATACTATTGCAGTCTTTTATTTAAATCGAACATTCTTATGTAGGTTTCTCTTTGTTTATTTCGCAACAGAGTGTAAAATATTGGTATAACTCCTCCAAATCTTTCTGCCGTTATGGTATATACTTGCACAAATAATGGGGGTGCAATTGAGAACGTACCATCTGCATACCATGTCGATGTCTGTAAGTGCTGTATCCATATTGGCCGTCCAAAAAATTAAAATTCTCGATGGACCTACCCCACTGTCACAAAGTAAAAATTTTCTACTGTGTTAGGCACTAGAAAATATTAAGTAGATGCCTCTGGTAAGACTAGTTCCTGTTAATTTGCAGGTGCTGCAGGTGCTGAATTTGTTGCATTTCTTTTACGTTTAACAACTTTTCGTAAAGCAGCAATATTAGAAATCGTGGCTTCTACAGTATTTTCTGCTCGAAGTTTAACTTCCACTCTTGCTGCGGAGGAGGAATGAGAATGGATATTAATTACTTTAATAACTTCTCCATCTTCGGTATGAATCCGTACTTTACATCGTTGTTGATCACATCGCCAAAATTTAATACGCTCACTAGTTTTAGAGCACTTTTCAAAATTATATATAAAACCTATGTGTAAATTTTGCTTTTCCTCGTGAGCTTAAAATAGTGGGCTCCATTTTAAAACCCGTTTTGGTAAAAATATATAAAAGTATTGTTACTACTAATAACAGCAAACATTACTTTTAAAATTATTTAAAACTATGAACAAAAATTTGTAAAATATTTCTTTAAATACTAATGGCAATTAAAGGATTTAAACAGAACATAATTAGGGTAGTATTACTTACAAACTTTCTGCATTCAAAAAAATTCTTATCTACAAGATCATAAGCTGATTACGGGTGATTACTAGGAAAGTCGTAAATCACAAGAACGGATTAGGAATTTTTGTTTTGTCAGATTTAATCCGTGAATCATAAAGGTAAATATTAATCAGATATGATGGCAATTAAAGGATTTAAACCAAACATAATTAGGTTGGTATTGTGTATTAAATTAGTCGTGAAATGGAAAAAAATTTCTCTGTCTGTCTATCAGGGTGTTCTGCTAATTTTATATAAAGTTAACACAACAACAAATATGGTAAAATTCAAGATGGCCTGATGGTTGAATATCGTCTTAATAAAAACAATCTTTGTGACACTGAAACGTCCCAGCACTGAAATGTCCGACTCTGAAACGTCTCCGCACTGAAACGGCGGCACTTAGTCGGCGGCACTGAATCGGCGGCACTGAATCGGCGGCCCTGAAATGTCCTAGACCCTATTTCAAGGGTTAACCGTCAATATCCCACGCGTCTAAATAGTGCACAAACTCTATTATGTAATAAAACACTTGGTCAACAATGCTATCTGTTTTCGTTTACAATAATGTTTAATAGTCCACACATATACCAAATATATACTCAGTGACATTAGAAGGAATAATTTCTTAATCTTAATTTTTTGGCAACATGGTAGATTTACATCGAGATTCAAAACGATAACATTTTCAAGAATTTTTAATAACGTATAACAAAAATAAAATTAATAATGTGTTTGGCGACCCCATAACTGTACACGTCTAGGCATTGACAAAATGAGATGATCAATGTCTGCTTGTGATATCTCGTTCCATGCAACTTCATGGATTATCTGTGCCAGAGTGTGTGGAGGATGGTGTAAATTAGACAGTCTTCTTTCCATCATATCCCACACATGTTCGATGGGATTTAAATCTGGTGAACGGGGTAGCCACGGCAAAAGATTAACACCAGCTTCTTGGAAAAAGTATTCAAGCATTATTTGTTTTCATTAGATAAAAAATACATCTGCAATTTAATTGAATATTAGTTGACTTTAGTATACCACTTATTAAGTACATTATTATTATTATTATTATCATATTTCCTTTAAAACAAAGTTAATAGATATTATTAAAATACAGTAAAAATGTATATTCCGTCAAATAATACTTCAGAGCGTTAAAAAAATCTATGCTTCGCCTCCTAGGTTATTCCCATTTTTAACCGACTTCAAAAAAGGAGAAGGTTATCAATTCGACCCTATTTTTTTATTTGTTTTTTTTTAAGTTTATTTCCACATCCGAATACTGGGTAATCTCCTTTTTAGAATTCCATATAAGTGACCTTACTTTAATCATGTTTTTATCAAAGTCGTAAATATATCATAATATTATTAGTACCTAAATGATAATAAAGATGTAATTTTTCATTACAGTTTGCAGTGTCTCACTACTTACGTGACATATTCACTCGCTAATATTTTAATTTTGAGAAATTGGAAGTGGTTTATATTAATGATTATAATAACACTAATTTTAACAATATTTAATAAAAAATAGAATTAATATAAAAACAGTAGCTCATAAAGAGCAATAACCGTGTTTATTGAATTGCCTATTTAAATATATTCAACAAGAAAGTGTAAATTTTACGTGTACAAGCCTAGATTCATATCATTTGACCTAGTTTATTTTTTTTATTTTTTTAGCAACTAAATATTAACAAAAAAATAAATTATATTGAATACAATTATTATTATTATTATGGGTTTATCAATAGTAAGCGGAAAATTCCGATGAAACTATTAAATTGTCTATCACAGTGTCACTATTCATAAATAAACTTCTTCTAAAGTTTTTTTTTTATCACAGTTTTTTTGTGACATTGACCGTTATCACAGTTTATCACAGTTTTTTGTTATGTTCACCATTTTCACAATTTATCACAGTTTAGTAATGAGTGAGTATATTATTCCAAGTCTGCATTTCCAAATCAAGCCTGTTCCTGAACTGGTTGAACTGTAATCTGTATCCTCACTTAGCCTTTTCCAGCTGTATATGACCCTATTTGTAAGGAATTTTTTTCTTAGCAGTTTTCTCTTTAGCAAGGTTTTTACTATGACCTCTAAGTGTGGCCAATTGAGGAGACTGAAAGAGGTCCAAGTTGCACCCATAATATTCACTAGAGTTGTCAGGTTCAATCTAACTAGCCTGTCGCTGTAAGATAAGTTTCTCAGTTCCAATGGAATTTTTGTAATTCTTTGCTGCACTCTCTCAAGTGGCTCAATATCTTTGATATAGTATGGATTCCAAATACACTGTCCATATTCAATTTTTGGTCTTAAAAAGAATTGGTAAGAGTCTCAAAATCATTTGAGTTGATTGATCCCTAAATGAGACTTGCACTAGATAGATTAAGGTGTTCAGTTTCTTTATTATGTGACTGATCTGTTGTTTCCATTTTAGATCTTCGGTGATAACATTATTCCAAGGTCTTTTTGTTTTTGTACCCTTACCACCACAGTTTGTCCCAGAATGTAATTGTTTTTTTGGATTTGTTCGTCCTATGCGGAAAACCGTGCATTTTGAATCATTCATGGGCATATTCTAGGTCGTTGTCCAGGTATTAATTTTTTCCAGGTCCTCCTGAAGGTAGTGACTTTGCTTCAAGGGGCTTGCAGTATATGTTTGTGCCGTCAGCAAAGGATGTGTAGTTAATCTTTAGTTCTGAATATAGATCACTTAGGTACACAATAAAAAGAAGGGGACCCAAAACAGACCCCTGTGGAACACCACTGTAAATATTATATTCACTATACAATACCTATCCCACACGGTATCCGGAATTTTCTTCGAATTAAATTTGTTCGAAGAAATTTATTCGACGGAAATTTGTTCGAATGTAATTTGTTCGAAAAGAAATTTGTTAGAATATAAATTTGTTCGAATGTAATTTGTTCGAAACGAAATTTGTTAGAATATAAATTTGTTTAAAAGTATTTTGTTAGAATTGAATTTAAATATTCCTACTAAAACATAATTTTATTCATAGTTTCAAAAAATATAATGAGTGAGCTTATAAATGAATTAACATTTAACAAATTTTTGACGGTATTTAATTTACTTATCACTATTATATACATATAGCTTATTAGGAATACAATTATATACAATAATATACCATCGTACTTACAAAGAAATATTATGGGCAACTCCACGTAAATAGGTTATAGTGTCAACTCTTACATCAAAACCATTTATTACATTTAACAGACGTGCTGCACTGTCTTTATATTTCTTCTTTTGTTGGTGTATGCCGTGACCAGCAACTATTTGTTCGATTCGCACATTATTTATAGCTTGTTCCCTTTTTATTGCTTCGATTAATTTCCAAATTGTTGGATGTTCAGCTCCTACTTGCCCCTGAAATCCACGGTGCCATCCTTCTATGGAATTATTGGTCTTTGGAAGACCATCTAACACAGAATCGTAGCAGTTCCACATAGAAATGGGAAAACGTGGTTGGCGACGCTGATTTCTGCGATGTGGACGACCTATCCAAGTATCCTCGAAGTAGTCTACCACTTGCTGAGCTTCTTCGGGAAATTCTTCATTATCGATCAATGCTTCGAAAGAATTTATAACTTCTCTGGAAGGAACAAATGCCAAAGCCGACAGCAGCCTAATTTTTAGAGCAAAGTCTATATTATTATCGTATGTCTGTTTTAATCCCTCTTCTTGAATTCGTCGATATATGCATTGAGAAAAGTGAAAAAAACAACCACGTAACCTGGTTTGTGGAAACTCTGCTCCAATAGCTTTTATCATTGCAGGTTCGAAGTCAATCATAAAAGAAGTTGGATTCACTCGAGGTTCTAGCCGCTTAACTACATTTAAAATTTCACGATACACAGCTTCAGTTTTATTTGGCAACAACGCATATACCAATGGAATTGCTACGCATTCATTTATTCCATGAATCGTATACAATTGCTCAAATAATAATGGTACCGTTTTGAACGTACCATCAGCGTACCAATGCTGGCAATTAACAAGGAGTTGTAAATTTCGTCGTGTTGTAAACAGTAAAATTCTCAAGTCAATCATACCACTGTCAAATAAGAGGAAGTCTTCTCCATTGTCGGTTTTTCGGTACTCCTCCGGAAATTGTATTTCGGCGCGCGTCTTTGGAAGAGTTGGTTCGCTATTCTTCTTTAATCTAACGTTTCGAATAGTCCTTTTCATGCTTTCTATTGAAGGTAGCTGGGAGCTTGCTGCAGAATGTAGTTGACAGGACGAACTTGAAATAATGTAGTGAGGTGTATCTCGACTTCTAACTGCAGCTTCCTTCATATTACTGTATGCCTCTTTCGCAGCAATCACGGCAGCTTGGCCAGCATGATTATGTTCACCAGTTTCTTTCACTTCATCTGGTCGTCTTTGAATTGCTCGACCTTTACAAGATAACTTCTTAAAATTTTCACACTTCCAGTAAACTTTGGTATCACAACTTTTGTCCTGTACGTATAAATATCCGTTAAAACTAAGCATATCTTTGCCTTTCGAACTTTTAAAGAAATTCACAGCCATTTTAAATCACAAATGAGATGATTTCGCAATACGTGATCAAACGATAAACGATACAATTCGACTAAACTTGAAATATTTACATACAGCCCTAATATACAAATTCGGGCTAGAAGAACAGGACCGAGAAGTTCTGTAATAACAATTTTGAACCAATCCTAGAGTCCATATACAGCTTAGACAATGGTACCTGCTAATCCAAATGTCATTAGTAATAAAATAAAATTCCTACCTGTATAATTGCAATGAGGATATTAAGGATTACTCAATTCCAAAAAGTCGATATTATCGATTTCTAATATCTATTTTGGTATTAATCCTGGGGATAAAATAAAATTCCTACCTGTATAATTGCAATGAGGATATTAAGGATTACTCAATTCCAAAAAGTCGATATTATCGATTTCTAATATCTATTTTGGTATTAATCCTGGGGATTAACAGTAACAATACGCAGACCATTCCTTAGTTATAAATTCTTCAAATAATTTATTTTCGAACCAATTTCCTTTCGAATAAATGTTTTTTCGAACAAATTTCATTCGAATAAATTTCTTTTCGAACAATATATATTCGAACAAATTTCTGTCGAATAAATTTCTTCGAACAAATTTCATTCGAAGAAATTTCCGAGAACCATCCCACACGAACCCGAAATTTTCTTTCCTGAAGAAATCTCCTTATAAAGTGCAGAAGTTTTTCCCTGACCCCATAATGCTCAAGCTTGTAGAGGAGATAGCCGATGATGGGTATCTTGTCAAATCCAGGTACAAAACATCAACCGGTTCGTTATTATCATCTGCCATATTGTAATTTGGGAAATTTCTATTATTAAACTAGAGGTATGACCAGAGTATTAGATTATAGTAAATAACAATGTATCTTCCTCGGAAAGTTTAATACTCGTATTGGAAATGGCCTTAGAAGTTTAACAAAAATTTAATCCAGAAGTACTTAACCATTATGGAAAATTAATGATAAAAATGTCTGCTTTCAACACTATCAAAGTTCAATAAAAATTTACGTTTACAATCACACAGAAACACAAATCGGTAATTGATTACATCAACTATAATTTCTGGATATCAAAAAATTAAACTTAGCTGATATTGGTAGCGAACATTCTCTGCTATTGGGAAAAAACATATTAAAAAATATTAAAGCTTAGATTACAAAAAAACTTAAAACTAACAACTAAAACAGAAAAAAATTATCTATAGACACTATGTGATCACGCTGTTCACACAATAAAAAAGCTTTATGGGAAGAGATTAAAACCGAAAATTAAATCGATGGCAATAACGAAGGAAGACGCAATTGATCTCAACTGAGAGTAAAGCTCTTGTTACGAAAACAGTTCACAAAAAATAACAATAAAAAAAGAAATAAAACTCTATGGTTCTGTCCAGAAGTCAAACAAAAGATACAACCTTAGATTAAATACGGAACAGCGAGGACACCGGAATCGTATTCTGTACTTCAGAGAATTAAAAAGAAAAACTGACTTCGGTAAGACAAACAAAAAACTAATACCGAAAAAATTTCTCCAAAATGATGGAGAACGACTTCTATCGTGTACAGAAGGAGATGTGGAGATGGATCACATCGCAAAGAAAATAGGTTCTAAATTAGTTGAGTCAAACAAAAAGGATGGAGAACGACTTCTATCGTGTACAGAAGGAGATGTGGAGATGGATCACATCGCAAAAAAATAGGTTCTAAATTAGTTGAGTCAAACCAAGTATCCAATAAAGAATCAATCAATTATCAAACGAAATTCTACAAAGAAGAAGACTCGGTACAATTTTTGGACACAAGAGAAATAATAACAATGATAATATGACATATAATCATACAAATTAAAGAATAGAAAAAGTATCTAACAAGACGGAATTCCAAATGATCCACTAAAATATAGGAAGAGAATCTAATACAGTAACTGATACAGTTTATTTAGATAACCATCTACCAACATGGAATTTCAAATGAATGGGGAAATAACATCACCATATGGATGTTTAAAAAGAAAGTTAAGGAACCACCCTCGAATTACATAGAAATAAACTACACTAAAACTTACGACAAAGATTATAAAAAACAAATTAACGACTTTTTACCCCTAGAAGCATTAAGGTTTCAGATAAGGCAGATCTTGCACGAACGTCGTCTTTGACCTAAGACAAATAACAGAACGATCAATAAAATACAAAACACCTGCCTATTTCTGTATGTGGCATTGATTTACTGTAGGCAATCGATCGTGTCCCGTTGAAAAAATCTTACAATCTTACATCTCCTCTATAATAGACAAATCCCGCAAAATCTAATCAATGTCGAGCCACAGTCTGAATGCTGGTGGAGATGGATGAAGTTTGAACATGTGATTTGCATAGGAGGTTCTGGATGTTACGGTTCCTTTTTGGTCTTCATGTCATTTCCATAGTTTTTAAACCGAAAGGTATAGCATTTAGTTTTATTTTATCTTTCCGTGCTTTTGAAGGCTGCCTCTTATCTATACAAATAAATAAAATTGATATGTCTGTTATATTGAAATAAGACAGATAACTGATATAATAATGAATAACTCAGGCTAGGTTTATTATATAATTATTCCCAAAGCTACCTATCTCGCGAACCAAGAACGTCTGAGCGGGTTATTGCTAACGATTGTGTCTCAACGAATTCGTTTAAAAAATTATTTCCAGCACTAATATTATACTTTTACAAACGTGAAAGCTGTCCGGTGGCAACTAGTTAGTAATATGATTCACGGTTGTCACATGAAAAATACAGCATTTTCCTATTCTATCTATCACCTTCAAAATAAAATTGTTAACTTTTGACGTAAGATTTTTATCAGAGTTTTTCTTACCGTACCTTGTAAAAGTTTTAGATTACATTTTCACCTATTATTATTATTATTATTATTGCTATTGCCCCAAATACTTTCGTTCGATCTTTCCGGTGACATCTCTAAACGATGTTATTTTTTTGCTAAATGTCTAAAAGATCGGTTTGAAAGTATCTACTAATATTAAGTTATTAATAAAGAATATTGCACGCTTTCTGAACTTTAGTGAAATTTTATGTGTTTAATTCAGAGAAATATGTCTAATAAAACAAAGGATGGTTATCGGTTTTGATTACCATCAAGAGGTAAACATAATGCATTTTTTTATTTTCACTTCTATTTTGGTAGTTATTTTATTATTTAAATTGTATATTTGTCAGAGTTATTATATTTTCTACTTTAATTATAATAGTTTGTTTTGGAGTAGAAATCATGGATTTTTATTGTAATTAGATAATAAAAAACTAAACATAGACAAAAATTATAGTTTCATCGATATTTATACCTTAAGTTAAAAGGAACTTTCATGCCATTTGTACCTGGGCTCAGTAATTTTTAAAAATTTTTACCTTGTTAGAAAGGGAAGATAAAAATACCATTAAGGTAAAAGCTCCTAATTAAAAAATACGTACAGAATAACTTTAATATAATTGAGCAAAATAACTTAGCCAACGAAGCATTTCCTGTAATTTTGTGAAATTTATATTCTCTAATTACTCAATGACCCGATGGATGGAGCCTGGAGAGGTGCAGTCTAGGTTTCACCATTTTGACACACCTGTTACTGAATTGACGTATGAGCTGTAATGTTTTGTAGTAATAGGGTGGTTAGGGTATTTATTTCATACTAATACATTATAAACAAATAAATCCTTAGTTACCGTAACTATAAACATGTTCATAACTCCCTTGGGCAATTATAAATCCTTAACTCCCTCTAATGTATTTACAAAAATAAATTTACAATTGTCGAATTTCCCACTGAAATTGTTGCCCGAATTGCAAGAATTTTTCGTTAAACTATTACTACTGTCTATTACTGTAGTCAGACATGATGTTGATGCCTCACTTTTTTCATCTGACACGCCAGCTAACATTCTTGCAGTTTTTTTCTTTAATTCCATGCTATCGGCCAAATACCCTTCTGCTACAGCTGAACTTCGCCATCCACCATGTCTTTTCAACGTCGTCATATTTGCTCCTGCATTGACCAAGGCAGTCGCGGAAGTCCGCCGCAGACAATGTCCGGTGAAAGCTTCGGGATCTGGCAAACCCAAAAAACTAGCAATTTTGCTAGGAATTTTTCCGAATGTATTTTTTCCAACGGGCTTAACTGTGCAACGCTGTTCGCGATACGTTAGAAAAAATCTTTCTGGACCCGATGGACGTAGAGACATATACTTTCTCACCAGGCTCAATGCGGAAAACTCATTTTCTTCTACAATTGTAAATTTCTTACGGATATCTGTTTTACTTTCTGGAATATCAACCACCATAACTGAGCCCCTATCTTCAATATGATTAATCTTCATATTTAGAAGTTCTTGACCTCTGCAGCCTCCGAAATAACCCATAATCAGAACCACCTGTACAATAGAGCAATAAATGTGCAATACTTTACGGTTTAATGCATTACCTTGTGTAACAAATGTGTTTTATCAGAAGCATTCTTCAAAAATTTGACAACGTCATCCCTAGTGAACACTTTTGACTTTCTTGGTTCATAGCCTTTACTTTTTCGTTTGAGAAACGCTTCCAGTTCATGAAACTTACTCCCATCGGTATTATTATAAATTACCATCATTGATTTTAACATGGACCACTTAGTCCACAGGGAATTAGGACTGTACGATTCAGACTGTAATAAAAGTAAATCAATATCACTTATGCTAGAACGTGGAAGAATAAACACATACCATGTCTTGAAAGTACGCCAACATTATGGTTTCAGTTATATTTTTCTTTTCAATACGGTTAACTTTCAGCCACTGTAGAAACTTGTCATATTCTTTTTTATATTTCGGTTCTGACTTTGTCGGTATTAGTACAGCACGAGCTTTCTCAGCTTTTTGTAATAAATCGCCTGAAATCTCACTTTTCTCCATGTTTTCATTCATTTTTACAAATTAATGAATTTGACAAATTTTTATTTACAAATTTGTCAGTCGATATATCCATAGTAATCATGCCTACTTAATTATTAAAAAACGTTGGTTTAATTTTGAAAACCAGAAAATTTTGGTTTTCACATTTAATTAGTATGAAATAAAATTATTTATCTATCACGTGAGTTATTGGATGTTAATAATCTCGTGCAACTTAACAATCCCTCGGGACTAGCGTCCCTCGGGATTGCAACCTGTTGCCCTCGATAATTAACATCCTCATAACTCCCTTGATACATAAATAACTATAATCACGAAGTATAGATACCAGGAGTCTACACGGTATAGGCATTTCCATAATATTTCTGGTCACAATAATCAACCCAGATCATAGTTCTATTTTTTGCCACTGGCTGCGCAAGTAATCAGGAGATACCGATGTTTTTATTATTATGACATTTAAATGTCGCGAAATTAAATTAAATATATCATATTAATTTATTTATTTATTTAAAATTAGTTGTCATAAAAGCTGTCAATAGCAACAAAACTTCCCGCGTAAGGATTTAAACGAGTATTTCTTGAACAATGGCGCACTCTACAGGCAATAGATCTGTCCTCTAAATTGACACCATTTGTTCAACATTACGTTTAGACTCCTGGTATCTATACTTCATGGTATTAATACTTAACTCAGTTCTATCATAATCTGGTTTAGTTGCTTAGCAAAGCCCAGGGTGGAGAAAAGAGGTGGTCTAACGATTTGTTTGGCTATGTCACATGAAATGGTAAATAATGTGACATTTACACACAACAGCATAGGACCTAGGGTGACATCTATATTAAAGATATAGAAGGACCAAACTTTGTGACACTGCTTAAAGCATTTTGAAATAAAGTTGTTAGACCACCTCTTTTCTCCACTCTGGCAAAGCCTAAATACTGATTACTTATTATAATCATAAATAACAGTGCATGCCTGATGTTCAGAAAATTAAAAAAAAAAATGTGTGTGTATGTATTTCTGTTATACTTTTTTGACATAACCCGATAAAAATCTTTCTAAATATTTTATCACTCGCGTTATTCTATTTTTGTAGAGAATAGTTATTTATGAAACAGTTCGTGAAGTATGCTTTTTGCGCACGTACGCGATGTTTAGAGCACGAGCGAAGCGAGTGCTATATATCGCGTAAGTGCGCAAAAAGCACTTCACGCACAGTTTCATACAATATTTTATCTACGATAATCAAATAAAAAATAATTACAAGAAAGCAGTTTATTTGCTATTCAGTTACTATACCTTATTTAAAAACTAGGAGGAGCGATTTGAATTTAAGTTGGCAACACTCGCGTTTGTTTATTGGTTAATTTGGAGGCAAGTTTACATTATAAAAATTTGCCACTTACATTTATCAAGTAATTTGTGACATTTATAGGTTATGTTTTCAAAGTGTGAAATATTTATAATGGTGACTTTTGTTAATTGATTTCTTTTTTTAATATAATTATTGTAAGTTTACTTTGTGACCATCTTAGACCATATATAAAGTGTCCATAAACATTTATTTTCAATTTTATTTAAATGAAAGAAATGTATTTAAATTTGCCGCCTTGTAAATTTTCTAGTAACTTATTTGGCTGTAAGTCTGGCTTTTCAAATCACTCCTCCTAGTTTTTAAATGAAGTATAGATACTAACAAAACTAATGCTCTCATAGCAACACCATGGCAACGCGAATGCTAAGGATATTTGATTATATGAAGGTGTGTCAAAAACAGTGCGAAAAAGTAAATCCCATTTAATAGTTATTTATGATATGAGTGTTAAAAGTGACGTTTTATTTTGTGAGTGAAAACGTTTGTGAAATGAGCGGAGCGAATTGAACAATTTCACGAACAAAATAAAATCACTTTTAACACAAATACCATACAATGTTTTTTGTACAACTTCCCTATTTTAATAATGAAATGAGCAAATTTGCAATGACAATAAACTAAACCGTGTTAAAAGTAAACTAAACCGTGTTAAAAGTAAACTTGTTTACATGGCAGCGTGTTAAAAGTATTTTTAACACGCTGCTATGTAAACAATCGTTTTTAACATTGTTTGCTATCATTAAAAGTGTCACTTTTAATGACAGTTGTACAAAAAATACATTGTTACTTCACGCACACTCTCAATTCTTCACACACTATAATGACAGTTTTCACGAACTAAAAATTGATACATAATAATTGAGGTAGAGTAGATAAAAGGCATTTAATACATTAAAAGAAAGTTTTACTATAACGCCTTATCTAGTTAAATACATTTTATTTAAGTATTATAAAATAATAATGTGATAATTTATTTTAGATTAATGTGTAAATAAATAATATATAACGTATATACAATAAATTAAAAACCGACATAAAACATAATCACAACAAAGTTTGGACAGCGATCACTAAAACAAAATGAAAAAACTACATTAACCTTGAATCAGTTTTTCCAACTACATCATGGTTTAAAAAAATTCAATTTATCGATATAAAACTTCTAACTACAATTATACGACTGAGAACTGGTCATTGTTTGATTGCCAAACATCTCAACAAAATAAAAATAAAAGACTCTGTTAACTGCTAATGTGGCCAAGAAGAAAGCATCGAGCACATACTATTTACCTTTCCTATTAATATGTTACCCAATGTAGATATGTATTATGAAATCGCCAAAATAGGAATTAAATGTCTATACAACATGAATGTTTTACTAGGAAATGTCAACATCAAGTTTTCAAAACTTATTTAAAAATTTTTAGAAATCAATCAAATACTTCTGTAGAACCAGACTTACTTTGTGGACAGTTTTAAGTATTATAGGAACGTCAACATTCCAAAGTGGATGGGGTATGGAATCGACCCAGATTCATCCTCGATGACCCTGGACTCATATTAAACTACAAGTGATGGCCAATTGCGACAGGAGACAGGAGTCCAAAGGCCATTAAGAAAGAAAAAAAAAGAGAGAGGGAGAGAGACCGTCAACTAACCTTATACTACTGTTGTTTTGTCTATTCAGCTGCAAAACTATCATTTAAAGTAGAATTGTCATAAAAGATAATTAAATAACAATAAACACCGAGTAAATATTACAATAAAATAATTCGAAATTTCAGTAATACAAACGTATAAAAAACTAAAACTAAAATATCATGGTGTCAGTTTTTCGTCACAGTTGTTTTCGTAACGGTCTGCACGCGCATCGTAAAAATTTACACTCATCATTTTTCCTTAAGGCGCCAAAAGAAGTATTATTTAGAAAACAAAAATGTCTTTCCTCTTAAATAAAAGTACCTAATTTTAGTAAAGTTTTCAAGCATATTTTTTTAGCAGCACGTCTTGGGGGAACGGATACCTGATTATTTTCATAAAAGTTTTGTTAAAATGATTATTGTTTGCGTGATGTTTGGGAGACCTGACCTGTTTGTGTTTGATGACGATTTTCCTCAAGGTGTTCTGGAGACGAGTTGAGACTCCGTGACATCAGACAAACACATTAAAATTTTTATAGAAAAAACACAAAATGCATAGTCTACATACATAAACACATTAAACGATGTGTTAGTCATTTAACTTTGTTTTCGAAGTGTTTTTTAGAAATATAATTATATAAAAAGGAAAAAAGAAAAAATTTCCAGGAGAAATTAACAATATAAAGCTATTTAAATATAATACAGTAGAAATTTACAGGTACTCTGTAAATTAATAATGCGTTTAAATTCGGTTTAATCTAGAGCAATAAATATTGCTTAATTGGTTGGTGTTGGTTTTATTATTTATACAGTTCTTATTTTTATAAATATGATACATTTCCAGAAACAGCCTGTTTGTATAATTATCAACTTTGTCAATAATTGCAATATTATCATAATCAAAACAATGGCCTTTACTCTGGTGATGCTTAACAAGAGCACTTATGTTTTTTCTGGTTTTGCAATCGCTCTTGTGTTAAGTCAGGCGATTCCTTAACCATTGGTCAGACTGCCCAATATAACAGGCATTACATTCCATACATGGTATTCTGTATATTGTGTTGATCAAGAAGAGCTTAAGCATTCTGTCCTTATTCTTGGAAAATAGAAAAACGTTATTGTTGATGTTGTATTTGGCAATGGTAACGTTGGAATGTTAATTCTGGTAACTGCTTGAGTGAAGTATAGATTTGGGGTAACTTTTTGTATTTAACAAATTCTGTTTGCTTTATCTGATATCATGAACCTACATTACTAAAAACACGCTTTTGGAAAAAAATATGAATTAAGAATAGTGTAACTAAAAAAATGTTTTGCGATGTAAAAAGAGTGGGATGCATGGTGTCAATAGATTTCTTAAAAAGCACCCACGCTTTTAATATTACAATAGACTATGCTTAATTCATATTTAAAAAAATATGTCTTAATTTTCGATCGAGTCAAAAGAAGGGAACTATTAACAGCATTGCAAGATATGGATGTTTGTCCAAAGGTTATTAGAACGATAAAATTAACTCCACACTGGACAGTCAAGACAAAAAAAAGATAAGACAAGATAAAAAATAGTATAACAGAAAGCTTTGAGGTCAAAGACAGAGTGCGGCAAGGTGATCCATTATCATATATGATGTTAATCATAATATTATAAAAGGTTATACAGGAAGCAAATATTAATTAAACAGGTCTGATTTACCACAAAAAACATTAGTGCTTATCATTCGCGGTCGATTTAGTAATCTTGGCTAGAAGCAAAATAGAAGTAATGGAAACAGTCATGAAGAGAGATCAAAGGATTATATATAAATAAAGCAAAAACGAAGTATATGAAATGGATAAATAAGCAATTCGTTCGGGGACATAATATAACAATGACAACAGCAAAGGGAACACAATATAAATTCGACGAAGTTGAAAGATTTGAGTACTTGGAAACCGTCTTCACATGTGTCACAACCAAAAAACACCAAGGGTTGTTATTAGTTTGAGAGCGGAAAATACTGCGCAAAATCTTTGGTGGGAAAAACTTAAATGGACAATGGATGAGAAGAACAAATAACGAGCTAAGTGAGCTCTATCAAGAACCTATAACATATTAGCGGTAATAAAGGCGCAAAAACTTAGATAGTTGGATAACGTGCAGAGAATGGTTCCATCTAGAATTCCCAGAGCAGTCAAAATGGAGCAACGAAGTTAAGGAAATTATGAGATAATGTAACGAACTGGGAAAGAAAAACAACTGACAAAAGGGAGTGGAAAAGAATAGTCCACCATGCCATGGGCCTATTAGGCTCGTAGTGCTTACATATATGTGTTAATTTTTAGTTCAGTTTTCTCAAAAGCGTTTTTTTTAACTATTAATTATTTAGTTGTATTCTTATTCTAATTGCTGTGAGGCTCAAAATTAAACGAAATAACTTAAAAAACTTAACATTTTTGTAGCAAATACAATATTTATTTTTTTCAAATATTCTAAAATTATTTATTTATTTGTCGGTAATTGAACTTTGTATTTCTTATGGACAACACCCTAACTATAAGTTTTAATGATTACTAACTGACCCCTCCTAACCTCTTGTTTTTGAGTGAAAATTATGTAATGGTGACTTAATCCAAAGCATATGTCCTCGATGAAAATTTTTTTCGATTAATTTTGAATTTAATAGCATGTCGTTGGTATAGAATAGATGTCCGACGTCCTTTTTTTCACTTCAGTTATTCCATTCCATTTGATTTCATTTAAATATCGAGGTTAACGTATTATAAACTTTTATTATTTTCGTCTTTAAGAGTGCATGACGGAATCCAAGGACTCCAAATGTTGAATTGCTTTCTTGTCTACGAACACAGTTACTGTTTATATCTAATTAATGTCTATTATCGGTTTATTGCCTCCACATTTTAATAGTTAAGTATGTACAATGTAGAAGGAGAACATATTAATTAATATAAATTAAATATATTATAAAGTTTGTTAATTTTGATGAAAGTGAACTGAGGGTAATTTTTTAATATAAATATTATTTTCTTATCCTATTGTTATGGACTATTTTCGATTAATACACTTATTAATGTAGGTAAATTTTTAGTTTCATTTTTATATTTTCGTGAAAACATATAGTCTTAGTTAAAAAATATATACATTAAGTAGGAAGAAAAAGTCCGGAAACTTGAAGTATTCTAAAGAATATAAGAAAAGATAATGCGTAAGCCATAATAACATCAATAATGGTACACAAATGAAAAAATGCTAACAGAAAATAACGAATTCAAAAATAGTGAAAACACAAATTACATCATGATCATGCAAGGATTCCCTCTCAGACTAAATATAAAAGAATTATGTATATCAATCAAAAACAGGTCCAGGAAATATAGTATGATGGTTATTCTTTTAGTTTTGGCTATAAACGCTTAGAAGGCGCCACTAATAGAACTTTCAGACACAAATCTATCCTCAATCTTTTGTTAACACAAATCCAGAGTTTCATTGCGATACAACAAGTTGTGTAGGTACAGTGAATTTTTAAAATTAGCAAGTCTGGATCTTAGCCGAGAACATTCTCTAGCAATTTTTTTTACAATTTTTCGAGAAGATTATCCCGTCAACAATGTCTCGCTGAAATGGTTTCTGATTGGGAATGAAGCACCACACCAGTCTACTGTTTCCCGCTGGTATTGCGAATTTCAACGTGGTCGCTCCAGTCTCAAACGACGAATCCAGGCTAGGTTCATCCAAAACAGCAGTCACACAGCAAAACATTGATCCGGTTCGTCAGCTAATTAAGTATGACCACTGTGTACCATACCGGGAGATAAAGGCATCTTTGGGCATTTCAAAGACCTAGATCCAAAAGATTCTATATGAAGAACTGGATGTTACGAACTTAATATCCCGTTGGATCCCTCATTTGCTCACAGAAGATCAAAAAGCGGTCCGCGTAAATTGGTGTCGAAAAACATTGGAATGGTTCACAAACGAAGCTCAAAAAACGTTTATAGTATTGTTATTGGCGATGAATCTTGGATTTCTTCATACAATCCGAGAAATAAACACCTATCCGATGTGTGGGTGTTTCATGATGAGGAAAAACCAACAAAAGGTATTCGTTCTCGAAGTGTGTCAAAGAAAATGAACGGAACTTTTGTGTCAAAATCTGGTCATGCGGCAACAATTGCTTTAGAAGACCGAAGAACGATTACTTCTGATTGGTATATAAACATTTGTTTACCAGAAGGTATCGCAAAATTCCGACATCAGTACAATGCAAATGCTCACACTGCCCAAAAGACAATCAAAGCATCGAACTGTTAGACCATCCACCGTATAGTACCGACCTACCTAAGTCCCAACGACACCTTGACGTTCTCAAAGATCAATAATTCAATGCGTGGGCAGCGATCAATGCCTTTAAAACAGTGATTTTGCAGGTGTCAATTGAAAACTGGAATAACTGTTTTACAAATTGATTTGAAAGTATGCAAAAGTGTATCGATCTTGTTGGGACATATTTTGAAAAGCAATAAAGTACTTTAAGTCTACATATTTTTTGTCGTTATTAGTATATGCAAAACTAAAAAGACAACCCGCGTAGGAGAGCTTATAAGAAACAAAAGTGAGAAACTATACTCCTTATTAAAAAACTTGTTCCAAATATGTATCAGTAAATTGTAAGTCCTAGAAGGATAAACATTATCACATATATCAACAGTACACAAGAAAAGGGACAAAAAGAACAGATTATTACCGAGGAACAGCAGTAACAAATACGCTCAGTATCGCGTTTAAAAGAAAAAATAGAACAAAAATTAAGAGCCACATAAATGGATTATTGGAAATAAGCAGTGGAAAACCCGAACAAAATCAGACAAATGATAGAAGTAAAATATAACAGCACGGATGAAATACGAAGTAGACAGTTAATATGGTACTGGCACGTACAAAGAATAAACTCCCAAAGAAAGTGTTTCAATAAAACCCAAAAAAGAAAGATCGAAAATGAGGAAGACCACGAAAAAGATGAAGAGAAAATATTGACAAGGAAATAAAAGAGATGCCTGGAAAATGACATGTAGACAAATGGAGAAACCAACAAATAACAACAGATAAATTTAAAAAATAGTATTTATACATTTACTTTTAAACGACAATTTCAGAAATTTAATAAAATATAACAAAATACCTTATTGTATCTTAACTAATTTAACTGGTACTACACATCAGAAAATCTCAGTTACAACACGCTGCAGGAGACGGATCGATTCCAGATCTCTTTGTAATGGTTAGCCTAGTAAATTCTTCTGCAATAGTGGGATGAATTCCAACAGTGCTTAGTAGATCTTTATATGTTAAGTTTAATTTTATAGCAGCAGCAAATCCTTGAATGACTTCCCCGGCATTCGGTCCCATAAAGTGCATTCCTAATATTTTTTGATCCCCCTCTCTTAGAGCTATTACTTTTAGGTAGCAGTTTCTTACACTTCTTTGTGGTATAAAAAATTCAGTAGGTTTGTAATAACCATGATAAATTTCAAGGATATCTTCGCCATATTTTTCGATGGCTCTCTCTTCGCTTAAACCTACAACTCCATATTCTAATGGAGTGAATATGGTAGTAGGTACGTTATCGTAATTCATTACTTGCTTAGAACCACCAAATAACCTTCGGGCAAGTAATTTACCTGCACTTATTGCCACTGGAGTTAACTCAGGTTTTTTATATAATACATCACCTACAGCAAAAATATTTGATACGTTTGTTTGCTCATCAATTGTTTCTATTTTGTTACCATCTTCAGCAACTCTAACACCAGCTTTTTGTACTTCAAGTGAATCAGTTGAACAAGATCTACCAATAGCAAATAAAACTGTATCAAACGTATCACTAAAATTTTGTTCCTTATCGTTTTTCCAGTAAGTTTTCAGTTTACCATTATCTAGTTTTTCAATTTTAGTTGGTATAAATTTCTGTAGAAAGTTTACACCTCTGTCTTCCATTTCTGACAAAATGTGTTCGGCCATTTGTCGATCGAAACCTCTAAGAAGTATAGATCGCACCATTACTGTACAGTTATAACCTAAAGCGGATAGAAATCCTGCGCATTCCAGTCCAATATAACCAGCTCCAACAACTAAAGTTTTACCTGGTGGTTCTGACAAGTTAAAAATATCATCACTGGTAATAGCATATTCTAAAGCACCTGGAATATCGGGATAACGTGGTCTTCCACCAACTGCAATTAAAATGTATTTTCCGGTTAATTTTCGTTCTTGTTGTTTTAGTTGTGTACGGATAGTATTCGCATCTATAAATGTACCTATACCATTGATATATTCTATATTCTTTTCTCTTAGTTCCACTCTTATTAACCAATTAAGCGATTTAATATGTTCTTGAACAGCAGTTTTCAACGTTCGCCAGTTATGCGAAATATTGCTTGCTTGAGGTACTTCCCATCCATAATACTGAGCATCGCTAATCGCATCTCCTAAAAGTGAAGCTTGATGCATAAGCTTTTTAGGAATACAACCGACATTAACACATGTACCACCTAGTCCCCATTTTGTTCCCTTTGGACTCGGATTTACATAATCCAACAAACACACTTTAGCACCTAATAGACTTGCTTCTTTAGCTGCCGCTATTCCTCCCGAACCACCTCCCAATACTATGAGATCATATTCGAAATTGTTGTGTATTTCTGTACCAGTACCTTCTTGGCCTTCGCTTTGCATTACAGTATCAGGAGGAGATCTTAACAAAGATTGACATAGGCAAGACGTCATGTGTCAATGTCTGCTTGCTTTTATAAAGACAAACGAAATTTGTTAGGTAAGAAGCAAGTTCTCTACTGGTAAAATAATACAGTACCTAATTTTCTAGTATTTTTTAGATATTTTATTAATATCTTGCGATATTGAGGCTTCTTGTTGCTGAAGGAAGTACTTTTCCAATAATTTTGTCGGTTCCAGAGCTTGTTTAATACTCGGCGTAGATTTAGGCTCATCCTTCTCATCTTCTTCATCTCCTTGTTCTTGATCCTCAGCTTTTCTCACTGAAACCAAAATTTTTTTGTCTGTGATGTAAGCATGTAATCGTCTATTTGGATGTAGGATTGTAAATTTTCCGTAACATTTTCTGCTATGTTGAACAGTTGAAAACACTTAATTAATGGAAGATCGTCCGCGTCCTTATCAAACTCAGATAAATAATTACTCGTAGAACTGGTACAAAGAGCAGTATGTCGAAAATAGTGCTGTATAGTGTAGGTATCACTTCTTCTCAGGCTTTAGATAAAAAATTGGATTTGTCTATTACCATCAACTTTCTTTTTTTAGCAGCACAAGCACGGTAAATCCTTTCTGGGAAAGCTTTCTTCTCAGACACTTTTCCCCTTTATCAAATTTTTCGCCTTAGCTTTCACAATCAGCTCCGAGATAGGTATATTGTTCTGGCGCTGTCGGTGAAACCATGATAATACAGCGTATACGTGTTTCCTTTCAGTCCAAATATTGTCAAGGTTTATTGAAATTTAAAATCTTAAATTTTTTAGTAAAAATATAGGAGATAGTGTCAAGAAGAGAATAATAAGGTAATGTCATATTGTACACTTTCAGAAAAATATTTAAAATAAACGGAACAATTAATTTGTTTTCTTGGATAAAAGTCTAAAGTTTTTTTTTTGGTAAGTGGGTTTAAAATCGAATACAAAATTCTTTTCTCACTTACGGTTTTAAAACGCAAAATAATTATTGTGTCTTATCTATACATATAATAAAACTATATAAATCGGTATGTATCCCAAAAATGTGGTCTGTCTGTATGTTTGTGCGCACATCACCTGAAAACTACTGATCCGATTCGAATGCGGTTTTCACAGATGTATTTGTTTTCTTTCAACTTAACATCTGGTGCATAAAAACTTCTCCCCCCAAACCTTTAACGAGGTAGGGGAAATTTTTTTTATACAACAATCAACACGCCATGCAAACGACGTGGGTACATCGATATAGAACCCAAAAATGTGGTTAGATTTTTTTGGCTTTATGTTTGTGCGCGCCTCACATGAAAACTACTGATTCAATTCGAATGCGGTTTTCACAGATGTATTTGTCTTCTTTCAACTTAACATCTGATGTCTACAAATACAAATTTTTAAACAACAATCAACACGTCACGCGAAAGATGTCGCAGGTACAACTAGTAAATCATAAAAATGTAGTCTGTAAAAAGTTATTTTTATAAATTGTGATTTTTTTAATTTTAGAGCTTCTGTTTTTTTTTTCAGTTACAAACATACGACTATGTTAAGTTGTCAATTTTCTGTTATTAATATCTCCGAAACTGTTTGCACAAATTTTAATATTTTAATACGCAGATTGTTTGGTATGAAGTAACGAACATCCATCGTTTTACTATAAAAACACTTTAATTAATAAGCTTACTTTCGCATTCGCTGAAATATTCTCGGAGTATTCCGTATTGTGTCAAATACGGCTATTATTCCCTCTCTTAAATATTCTATAAATATTGTTAAAGGAAGTTTTATACAATATTTTAAGATTACCCCACAAAAATAAATCTAAATTATTGAAATCGGGAATCTTGTTGGCCATGTTGACGGCTTCCGCAATCTATACAACGATTTGGAAAAACTGCCCTTAATTGCGAACAGTTTACACTATATAATCAGGATGCTTATCGTAAAAGTACTATTTTTTATTTCATAATATCAGTGGTACAATCCCATGAAATCTTGGAGGAATCGCAGAAAAAATGGTCCTACAAGTTTGAAAATGGTTCTTGTAACTGGGTTTCTGTTGTGGTGGTTAGGAAAATGGGGGTTCATCAACCCATGCATAATTAGAGTGGAAATTTTTAATAGCGTTTCTAGAAACATTTGTTTTATCTGTAAACATCCTTAACCATGGATTTTGTGTCAGTTTCTGAAGGTACCTTTGAGAGAAGTTCAAATGCTGCAAAAAATCTGTAGGAAGTAATGCCTGTTCTCTTTTTTTTAAGTCTGATATATAGTCACCGGTCGTACATTAGCCTAGTTAGGCTTATCATACTTCTTCCATTGTTTCATGTCATCCACTCGAGGATCTTGGTACCCTCTACTAGTTTGTATAGGTCGAAGGGTTAGGTGCCATATGTTTGTGGATGCACTCCAAAAATGGACTTACTCCTGTGTAGAGTGCCTCGCAATGGTGTATGTGTTTAACTGTTTAGGTTTCCCCACGCATAATCTGCAAGTTTGGTCATGGTTTTTAGGTGTCTCTTGACAGTTGCATGGCTCGTAGTCTTCTGGCACATGTCTGTTTAATACACTTGACACACATTCCCGTACTTTTAAAATGTGTACGGATTTAACACATAATATTCAGAGTGGTGCTATCGATCGTCTTAGTTTATCAAAACATTTTCAACCACCTTCCGATTTACTTTTATAGAATCTTTCTGTTTCACTAAAAAGTGGATGAAAATTTGAAAAACCGGCAAGGCACGATTAGGATATCTGTCCTGATATATACTTCTAGATTCTGTTGCAAATTAGCATGTCGCTGCACAGTGGTACAAAGTGCCGTGTCTTAAGTAGTCTACAAGTAGCAAGCTTTTAATTTTAATTAAAACTTTTAATTTATATTAATCCTCTGCAAAAAGTTGAAAGTTCATTTTATACGTTGTGGTATCTCTGGAGTAGTTATTACAGTACAGAAGTAATGTCATTTAGTCTTTTTTTACAATATTTTATTTAATAAATTTAATTTAAGTTTATCACTAAAATCCTAGTGATTTTCTTTCGAAATTAGGTACGTTTGGATCATTTTGTGTCATATGCGTTAAAGTGACAAAAAAACATATCTGTTACTTTATATCCATGAATCCGTAATGTAAGAATTATATGGATTAGATTTTGGTTCGACTTTGCGCATGTCGTCACCTTGGGCATAATCAACGTCAAACGCCATTTAGTAAGGGAGCAAAGGGGGGTTGTTTAAATAAATATAAGTAACAAAGTTTGTTATTTATATTATACAATTAAATTGTGAATAACAAATTTTCTAGGCAACTGGTCAAAAAGCAGATTGAATTTTCGGATTTAGCAAGTCAAAAAACATTTGAAAAACTTTGCTGCGTGTAAGGACATTTTTTGGTCTATGGTAAGGACCTCAATCGGCCACGGAATCATCCTTTGCTTCCTGACTAATGTCACGGGTTTAAATTCACAATAGTTATAACTAATTGCTTACCTTATGAATTCTCCGTTATTAAGGATTAAATCAGTATTAGGAACAGGTTGATTTTAGTTCAGTTGTAGTTAATCACCAACTAATCATTATATTCTGGTCACAAATTATTACTAATATTGTTTTGAAAGTCTATTTATTAAATTCAGAACAAATTGTGGGGTTAGGTGATTGTTTTGAACTACTGTCATCTTGGCTTACAACGAGGCGAATTCTTCTTTTCTTTTTTTGTCGTAAAACTTAGAATGTTGTCGTCTGCAGTTCGTTACTTTAGCATCCGACATATAAAGATTGGATACGAACGAGAAATTTAGTAAAACTGGGATTTTTGGTGTTACCTTGTTAAGTAATAAGATCTGTTGTTATTAAACGATTACTGTTTGCTCGTAAGTTGGTAGCTGTTAATCCTACGGTTATTGTCCCTATAGTAGTAGAGGCCATCTCTTATTTCGACGTGTGGCAAACTCTGGTGCATGTGATACGAGAGAACCAGGACTTTTTTCTTTTACCAACCTTTGTCGTAAGAACGTGGCATTCAGAAGATTTTCGGGGTTTAAGTTGTAATCTCTATTAATCGGAGACAATTCATTTTGGATTTACGAAATTAAACCTCAATCTTCCTAACGAACAAGTATTGGAGTGAGATTTTTCAGTAGTTTTGTTGGATTCGTAAGGAAATCGCTTTTTTTAGCGGATTTTAGGAAGTCTTCTGTGGTGGCCCATAGAGCAGACAGCAGGTAGATTTGGTGATTTAAAACCGTTCAGACGGTGAACTGTGGTAGAATTTCCGCAATTAGCAACGAGAATATTGTTCCACCCGTTTACCAGCCAGGGGTGTCACGAGTATTAAGAAATAAAACAACCCTATCTTAATAGGGTTCTAGTTACGGGCTTAAGTCCTAGTTATAGGCTGAAATCCTAGATACAGCGCTAGTTACAGGCAGACCTGATACTTAGTTCGAGCTTAAGTTATTGTGGTTGGTGCAAGCCTATTGGTTTTGGAACAGGCTTGGTTTTTGGAACCGACCTAAGTATTAGAGACGCCGAGGATTAACAGATAAGCCTAATTAGATTTAAGTCGCAACTATAGTTAGTTAAGATCTATTTTTCTTGTTTTTTTTTGTATTGAGTGTGATCACACATATTGGTGAATTTAACTTTTAATAGTATTCATATATTCTTATTTTATATAAATATCAATAGCGTTGTCAAGCACGAGGCTTGACATTTGTGTAAATTCTTAATTTTATTAAAGAAGGGTCTAGTTGATATTTTGTTTTATTTAGCTCACTTTATCGTTATTTTTTTTTATTGTGCAATTCAATTAGAACTGTTTAATATTTTGAATTTATTTAATTATCTCCAGTGGGTGAAGTAGTGCCTGGAACATCAGGGGTTTCCGATTTTAACCGTACAAATCGGTGGCGCACTCACTTTATTTTGGCACTTACCCTCTACGGCTGAGCTGGGCACAATTTGCCAGTAGAGAAACCACTACCGAACTCAGCTGGAGTTGAATTCAATTGGGTAACTTAGTTAACCTTTTTTTTTATTAGTTTTTCAAAATTTGATTTAGTTTTACTTTCATTAAAATACGTGGCACTAATTCTTACTGTTGACTTTTTAAATATTTTGAAATTCGCGCCATTCTAAATTTCTTTTTCCCAAGCTGACGTCACTAAAGATGCGCAAGAACACACCATATAATCCTAACATCACGCATAAATCTAAGGAAAAAAGTGGGATAGGTACGACTCAACTGAATTTATAACGATCGTGAAAACACTAAAAGTAATAAAATAAACCTGAAATTTTCTTATGGCGATTTTATTGAATTAATAACTTTTTTCATGCTTTTTATTAAAATTATTATAAATTTACAAGTGTTGTTTTAATTGTTACAAAACCGTAGGTAGGGGAGGTAGGGGAGCATTGGGCACTTTTTTACATAGTTGGTAATAAAACTATTATTTTTTATCCCAATCAAAATTTTATTCTAAATATATTTAGCACACATATTTGGCAGTAATTATTGCTAAAAAAAGTTTTGGTATTATAATTAGTCTAAAAATTACAAGAGATCTTCTGACAGATGTCCAAAGTGCTCAAACCTCCCGGTGGTCGGGAGGTTTGGGCACCCCTGTAGGGAGGTTTGGGCATTATATTAAATACGCAACATGTTGCTTTAGTATACTACTATGCTTAAGTATTAAGTAACATTGCTATAAAAAAATGAATCAAAAATATTTTTAGAAAGTTTTTTATATTTTCGCCGTGTTCTGTGTCTCTGTTTCATTCCGTGGAATTTGTAATCGAATTTAAACCTATTTCCCGACTACCTATAGCTCTGAAATTTTCAGGATAGCTAAGAACTGGATGACAATGCATGTTTCAAGTGTGTTTAGGCATATACATAGATTTCGAAATTTATACCGAATTGATATTAAACATGATCTAAGTTGTGTATAGATAATATTATTTTGAAAGTTATTAAATAAATCGTTCGTAGCGTAGTTCGTTAGGCTGCGGATCAGTCCACTTGTGACAGTTCTGTTATGTTATCATAATGGGATCGATTACGCGACAGAGAAGTTTTTTTTTCTTTTTTTTTTGTTCTTACATGTGAAAACAGTAATTATTATTTTAACTGGTAATAAAATAAACTGTTTTAGAAAGTTTTTAGATACAACTACCCTTGATTTTGTTAACAAGGAAACAATCTTCTCTATGATCAATCACAGCGTTGTATGACTTAATATTTTTGCAAAATCAGGGATGCTGTGCATTGTTGAGATGACACAAAATATGACCTATAAATCAGTAAAAAACTTTCTATTATAAAAAGTTCTTTTTGTAAATTGTGCTTATTTCTTATCATAGACTTTAAAAAAATTAAACAAAGTGACTTAGAATTAATACTGCACAATGTTGGACTTAATCCAACTTATCTTAAATTTGGTATGACCCAGAGAGGCTTGTCAAATTTATATTTTATGCTGCCACGTTTCACCCATGTCGTTGGTGAAGGCAATTTTGTCTTTATATCCACCAGGGGGACGCTGGCTACATCCTCAATGTCAGGAAATATAAACGTATTTCGTATCTTAGTCGCTCTCATAAATTTGACAGTTGCCATGGAGTGACAACTTCTTCGATTTTCCCAACATAATGATAGACAGATTTTTTGGTGTCAAATTTAACCAAAACAAAGTTATCGATCTGGAAACTTCTATCCAGAACAATCACATCGTCTTCATCAAAATCTTCTTCCGATTCAACAAGGGCTTCTTCAGAAACGGAAACGTTTTCTATTTCATCATCACTGCTAATTTTCCTGTTTTTCTCTGGTTTGGAAGTAAATTCATCATCAAGCTTAGAGCATTTTCGATTCTTGTTAAACTCTTTGATCTTATTTTTTCTTTGCCTTTCTTCTTCTTCTTCCATTTCTATAAGTCTTTTCTCAGGTGTGTCTGTCAATATCCTACTTTTTCCCTTCTTTCGTTTTATGCTACGCAATTTCCTGGGGCCGGCCTTCGGATATGGTCTTACTAAATCAGGTGTTACATCGACAGTGCCCTTTGACTGGCTTCTAGTGGGAGATTTCAATTGAGATGGCCCAGCAACTTCCACATTTGAACTTGTAAGATCCTCTGACCCCAGATTTCCTTCTGTTGAAGGCTTTTCCATAACAGGTTGGTCTGCAGTCGATTGTTCTGTAGGAACGTTATCCTCTTCTGGCGGACACCGATCAGTGACAGAAGAACAAGCGAAATCTTGATCTGAGAAAATGTTTGAATTGAATGGCCATATGCCAGGTTTTTCAAATCCCCTTTGAATATTCTGCGGCTTAAATGCAAGTGGGATGGCTTTTGCGGCTAATTTTGGGATTTCGTAAATGGTTACCGTCTTGCCAGGATTGCTTACCATCCAATCTGTTACAGCTGTGTTATAATAAGTTTTGAGTGGTCCATAGACAGTCAGGTCCAGGGGTTGCAGTTTATGGCTGCAGTGAGGTGGGAAAGTCATTAAAACAATGCCTGATTTTTTGCAGAAATCGAATACCGGTACTGAAATATGGCTCTCGTGATTGTCCAGAAGCAAAAGAACTGGCGAGGAAGGTGTTGGTTTTGTGTGTTTTGCGAAATGGTCCATATATTTTAAAAAATTTGGTGCTGTCATCCACCCTGAAGGATATGCTGCTCCATCTGATCCAACAGGCGCATCATTTAGCATACAGCTTTTGAAATTGACCCGTGGGAATATGAAAACGGGTGGTATTGAGTTTCCCAATGCATTAATACCGCAGCAAACCGTTACAAGAGTCCCTCTTTCAGCTGAAGTTACTTGCCCAACTTGCTTGGTACCTCTGAGAGCAATCACTTTCTGGGTTCGTTGTACTGTTGATAATCCAGTTTCGTCTATATTATAAATAGACTCAGGGCCGAAGCGATGCCGTTCATATACAGTTTTAAGATTTTCAAAAAAATCTTCGACGTTTTTCTTATTAAAACTGTAGCCCGTGAGAGACTGGTTGCTTCTGGTGTCCTTATCGATAGCTGAGGTTGTCGTTTAAAAAATCCTCTAATCCAATCTTTGGATGCAAGTTTCTTCTCTGTCCAGTTATTTGGTATTTTTTTTTCGATAGCAGTAGCGTATTCGTAAACCAATTCGCGTGTCTTCAGTTTTGACAGTCCATGGCATAGTTTAAACGATGTTATAAGATAATCTGAAATTTTTTCTTTTTCATCGTTTGTGAATATTTGAGATGAGATATATTTAGAAGAAATATCTTTTACGACGCCACCCTGCTTTATGTATCTTTGCAGGTTAGACCTGGGTATATCATATTTAAGGGCAGTAGTTTTAATTTTCCCTCCTTTTGACACCTCTTCCAATGCGCGCAAAATAACATCTTTAGGGATTTCGCGTCGCTTATTTTTCTTTTTAAATGTAAACGGCATTGCCCTAAAAAGAAATGATTACGACATTTATTGCAATAAGCATATCAAAAATGTAAAAAAGTATGACATCAAAATGCACTAAAATCTGAGGGAGCATTGGGCATGCCCAACCTCCCTCCTACTTGGGTGCCCAATGCTCCCCATAACCTCAATTTTCCAATAAATTTTATTGAGTTTATTTTTATCAAATGTTGACTCCTAATTGGCAGTTAAATATAATCTTTATTAAACACTACAGAAGAAGTTAACATAGATACTTACGGTTTCTTGCAGATTTCTTTGTTATGTTTCTCGAAATCACACCCAAAATATTTACTTTTGCATGCAACAAACCGTTAACTACATATAACTTGACAAGCGAGTGAAATGACAGTTGACGTTTTAGATAAGCGGTGTTGCCAGTTATTAAACTATATTGCTGTGGTAGAAAAAAAATATATCTACCATAGATTTCGAGAAATGAGGGGGTGCCCAAACCTCCCGACTGTCCAATGCTCCCCTACCTCCCCTACTTGTTGGTAATTGTTTCAACAGTTAAATAAAAAAAAAATGAAATTTGCTCCTACATGTGAATAGACTGTCGCGTAAGTTCACCCTCTAACGGTAGCAATTTAGCGATAGATGTATTAGATAAAGATTTTTTGTGCCGTGAAAGAAATGTTTTCTTGTTCTATTTAAAAATAGTTTCTTTAATTGATACCGTGATTTAAACAATCCATAATTATTTCTTTTATTTTTCCGAACATACGACTTGTTATTATAGATATTTCTACATCTTATATACGGATACAAAGTTTCTAGTCTGTATGTATGTTAGAAAATGTTCGAGTCTTTTGAATTAAATGAACTTAAAAAAAAAACAAACAAGTGCTTATTAAATGTATTTGTACACGGAGGGAACAGTCAAGGAAACTGAAGATTATCTCTCAATATATTAATAAGGACTCTGCTCCAGCATCAGCGTTTACTGAATTTTGTTGTGGTTGTACGATACAATGCTGAATGTTCTGGTCGCCCAACAGATATGATAGGTACTTGAAGATTGCCGATTAAAAGTACTTGAGACCAGTATAATATAATAATCTAAATATTTTGATTAAATGCGTAGTTTATATTTTGCATGAATATTTGGGCATGAGAAAGTTGTTCGCAAAATGGGTGCCGCGTTTGCTCACATTCGATAACAATTGGACACATGTCCTTGCAATTCAGCAGTAGGTATTTGTACATGATTCAACGTAATCTAACGAAACTTCTGCAACGTTATGATCATTTAAAGAAACATGGGTTCGCTACTATACGACAGAAACAAAACGGCAGCCAAAAATGTGCAATAAACATCGATAAACTGCTCCGAAAAAGGCAAAAACAATTCTATCAGCCAGTAAGGTCATGGCCAATATAAATTTTTTTTGGTATACTGATCGATTTTCTTCAGGAGAAAAAACTAGGAATATCATGCCTTGTTATTAGATCTATTATTATGCGGCATTGAACAAAAAGCGCTCTTCCTTGATGACAACGCAACCAGTGATAATTAAGCTGCCAAATTAGTAGAATCATGATACGAAATATTTTCCCATCTACCCAACTAACAATTTAAGTTTTATAATGGCTTTTAGAACGTTTACAGAACGTGTTTTATAAAACAGTCACTGTTTTATAAACACTTACACAATGTTCTTACAGCTCTTATAAGCATGGAATTGGCGCATATTATAAAACAAATCGCCTGTTAGACATGCTCTATAGATGTTGTTTGTTGCTATAATAAAACAGTTATAAGAACATTTATAAATGTCTAATAGGAATTTTTAAAAACATTTATAAAACTGTTTTATAACAGCTCTGTTACTACGAGCGCCAATAGTTACACGATGAAAAAGTTTTTTTAACATTCCCATTTACACAAAATTGTTCGTGAATATGCAATTAGTCTCTTTAGCTGTTGTAGAAAGATACTAAATCTGTTAACATGGTAGCAAAAATTGAATAGATGACATATGGCTGATTCGGTATACCCATGGAGCAGATTTGGCTGCGAAATTAAATTTACTGTTAAGTATATGGTACAATTCTAATAAAATTTTAACGCGCCTCCCGAATTATGATAATTAAGGAAATTTAAAATATAATTTAATAATGAAAAAATATATATTATATCTATTTTTGGTAAATAGTTTATGAGGACCTTCTTCATTATAAACTAGCCAGTCTAGCATATTTATATTTCATGAAAATGTTACAATAGACACGAAAAAATATAATTAAAATATACAGCCTGTCGCTTTGAAGCCTCACAAGATGCCACTTACTTATACGATCCTTATAAATCAAAATTGTCTGAAACAGTACAATTATGCTGTTTATGTAGCTGTTATAAAAATAAAACAGGATTTGTCTGGGCAAAAGTGTGCTCGGTATAAAAAGTAAATAACATTATGTTTTACCTACAATTTTGTAAAGTGTATATTAGTAAATATAGACCCTAATAATAATATCGCTTTTTCTCGTATTGCCTGATGAGAAACGCAATTAATGTTGAGTCCATCAGTCTCCTCTGTTGGAGTATAGTCATTTCGATTGCTAATCTTCAAGGTCTCTGAATGATTGTTAGAGCTAGAGCCACTATTGCTTTCTATCTGTGGATCACTTACGATCCCATAATATTTACTTTTAAGTTTTCTGTAAAATGAACCACTTCTCTTAATTTTTCTTCAGCTACTGCACGACGTTTTTTTTGTACGTGCAAACAAAAAATATTATTAGACTAAATAAAAATGATGGATATTTTATAACAGGTTTATAATTATTGTTGTGTTAACATTTTAATAGTAAAACACCTCCTTATGCAACATATTTGTTTTTTAACTGTTTTTTGTAAAACTATAAAACAACAATTTTATAATTACTCGCTTCTATACCAATCTGCTGCAAAACGAAATTTACTTTTATTAATAACAATTAAAAAACTATTTTATTATTAGTAAATATGTTCGTAACAAAACAGTTTTATTATTGCTTTTATGGCGATAAATTAATCCAAAAAAGCACCATTATAAAATGCTTTTAGAGCAAAGTATAATTCAGAGCTAATATGCTCTATAAAAAGTATTTTATAAACGTTTATAAAATAGCTCTATAACTTATTCTATAATTATTTTATAATTTTGCTGTAAAAACGTTCTCAAAACAATTTTGGTGACAAAACAGTTAAGCGCAACAAATTTATCGCGAATTAATACTTTATAAAACATAAAAGATTTTACGAAGCGTCAATAAAGCAATTATAAAATATATTAGTTCGCTAACGATATCCAATTGCTAGTTGGGTACTATTCTCTAGATCTAGCCCCATCTGACTAATTTATATTCCCAAACATGTAAACGTAGCTTTGGTGGTAAAAGATTTTCATCAAACATAGAGATCAATACTACGACAGTGGGAACAAGACAATTTCAGACCAATGCAGTTGTTTCTGCCCCAGGGGAGAAACAACGTTGTTTCACCCCCAGGGCAGAAACAAATGTCATTATTTTAAGTCTGTCAGAATGTTTCTGACTGACAGTTGCATTGGTCTTCGACTGGCTACAGAGATCAAAACTCGCTGTTTCAATGCATATTGAAACACTTATAGGGACTTTAACACAATTTTATTTACAAAATTGTCAGGATACACAGAACTCTGCTGGATAACGTCTAAACTACTTGACAATACAATAAACTCTTGTTAATATTTGAACTTGAACTGCCGTTAACTGCCCATACATCCCCTTATATACTACAAATGAACATTCTGGAACTTTCTAGAAACATTATTTTTTAATCTAGTCAGTGTGTTTAGAAGTTTCTAGAATTTTCTAGAAACATTATTTAATCTAGCCAGTATTTTTAGAAGTTTCTAAAAATCAACTGTCAATAACAATCTTTCAAATT
This sequence comes from Altica lythri, assembly GCA_964028335.1. NCBI lineage: Eukaryota > Metazoa > Arthropoda > Insecta > Coleoptera > Chrysomelidae > Altica > Altica lythri. The sequence goes on from OZ034807.1 coordinate 54,432,753, forward strand.
AAGGTCCCTTCCTTTACGGTTATTCCGTTACAATATGATATGAAAAATATAGTGTGTGGCACTTGCCACATAATATACTGTTTAAGAACATAAAGAAACTTAAGTCTCAAAATAATACATGTATTCACTGACAAGGAGACTTTTAAAACCTTCCTCGTAAAATGGACACGTGCTCTTGTATCGCTAAAAATAATCCTTTTATTAGCAGGAAGATTTGTTTGTTTATTTTGTTGCATAAAAATAATTCTTAAGAAAACGAATACAAAATTTATTCTTTGTACTATTCTGAACTTAAATTTTAATAAATGTAGATTCCCCCGCTTGGGTATCTTTTTATAATATTTCTAATAATATCCTCTTATGTTATGCGACATGGAAGCCTAGAGAGTGTTCTGAAAATAAAGCCACAAAAGTGCGACAGCGACCGGCGAGAATTCTATAGTCGGCTGAAACTTAATCCAGTCAATCCCGTTAAGTAAACGTCCGCTATGTAAAAAGAGACAGCTTGAATCCTTTAATTTGTATTTGATTATAAGGGGACCAAAGGTACACATAGGGCAGTCGGTGTGGATAAAGCAGCTTTGAAATCGATAAAATAATAACGTAGATGTTTACTGCTTGTCTAAAAATATTTTCAATTTAATAGAATTATTATATTGACAATAAGATTTAAGATTGTTTACAATTCTCCCCATTCACAGGAGAGATTTTGTTTGTATATCACACTGATATTTATCGTAAGCACAATGTTGGTGTTTGATTGTGGTCAAATCGAATGTTTTTTTAGACTTACTTCGAAAGGTGCGTCTCCACTAAAGGAAAATTGACCACACACGTTGGTGACAAACGATTCTGAAGTTGTCAACAAAAATATTAAGAACTGTTTCGATTTTTCTCGATAATTATGAAATAAATATGCGTGTTGGTTATATTTATTTAATCGGTGTATATGCTTTTTTATGAATGCCATCTGATATATAGTCACCGGTCGAACTGCAGCCTAGTTATGCTTATTGTACTTCTTTCATTGCTTTATTGTACACAATTCAGAATTTTGGTACCTACTACGGGTCTAAAGGATGAATGTAATATGTTTATGGAGTCACTAGAAGTTTACAAAAACTGACTGTCTCATGTAATCCACTTGCTTACAATGACACAGTAAGTGTTTTACTGGTCCACGTTCACTGCAGCATAATCTGACCCCATGGTTTGCAAGTGCCCCTTTAACGGTGTATGGACCGTAATCAATCCTCTTATTACTCGTAGCTAATATATGTTTGTTTTTGCAGTGTTTCAGCTCTTCTAACACATATATTTTACTGTGTGCTTGATCGGAGATGGGTTCCAATGTTGGAGTTGTTATCTATAGATCCAGGCTTTCATTCGGCACAGGACCTTATTTTTTAATACTCCTAGAACCATCCCTGGACCGTAGAATGTTGAAACTGATTTTTTGCTTGCAAGTTTTTCCGTCTGTATGTTGCCTCTATGGTCTGGCACCAAAACTAGTTTGATACTATTATATTCCGCCAGAACATCGACATCTACTCGGGATGTGTACACTAGTATGGAGACCACTTTAAGGCTGCATATATTGATCCACTTAGATTTATAAACCCTCAATTGATTATCTCTTACTCATTGCTACCTTCAGTATACCTCTCCCAGAAACACAAAGGTTATATTTCCAGAGGGACAGAAATTTTAAAATTGCCGTCACTGTTCTAAATTTAGGTTCCATAACCCTCTTCAGTCTTAGACCCGTCTGTTTACTAGGTTTGTTGAAATCCCGCATTTTGCCGGTTCTCATTTTGATGTTTTTTTGGTAGGCATTTGTGGTCTAATTTTATCTCTGAGATATTTTTTTAAGTTTCTGCTTTATTTTATTGTGTCCAAATCTAGCAGATCTTGGAGCTTGTAGGAGCCCATCCATGCGCGACTTTTCAAAAAAATGTGAAGAGGAAGAAGGTCTTCAAGGCAAGAAAGTTTTAAAACGTTAAGATTGGTGATAGCATTTTTTGGTGTACGTTTAGTTTTATAGTACATGTATGTCATGTTGATTTGTATCAATCTTAATCTGTTCTATGGGACACAAATATCTATTATTTATTTTTGATCCAATCACATTGAGTAACCGTTCAAAATTAGAATGTGATATGTCTGTTATTCCCATCTTAATTATTTATTATTAATAAGTCATCTCTTCTCAAAAAATTATTAGCTTAATTGCTTCATCTGTGTTTTATTTTTTCGTTGTGAATTGGTCTTATCCAACATTTATACTTTCGTTTCTTTTTACCCAGAATAATTTATTCCTCATAGGTCAGCATGATTCCATTGTTGTTTGAAATAGGGGCAACTAAATAGTCTTATAAGACAACTAGTTGTCAACTGAAAGGTTACTTAAGTTGATGTTTGCTGAAATTACAAACTTTGTAGATGAAAAAACAGTTTTAGAAAATTAAAATGTAATACCAAAGAAAACACAAAGTCTCGTACCACAAAATATTTAATTGTATGTTAAACTTGTTGACAACTATTTTCGACCAAATAGGTCATCTTCAGGTCTACAAAAATATGGAAATGGTAGAACAATTCTAATAATATTACAAATAAGAGTTTAACAACTTACCAAATGCAAAGTAAAGTCAAAAAATTACAATTGTATCATAACAAATTAAATGGAAAGAAAATAAGTGGTAGAACAAAATTCCATATCCTCAACATCCAACGTCCATCTGTAGCAAAACAAGTGTGTAGTAGTAGAGTCCAAGGGTGGAGGTAGACTCATAAAGGATCAAAAGACCAGTGGTACGAAAAAATCATATAATAACCAACTCAAAAACAAAGAAAGTTGGTAATAAAACGTAAACAAATTAAAAACACGTGGAAAGAAACTGGAACTGAGAGTTAGTAAGGCAAAGACATCAGCTAAAATTAAGAGATGAAAAGACTAGAATCTGGTGGAATGAAGGTCAAAAAGTAGTAAACGCCATCTAAAGGCTTGGAGAAAACCAAGTATTTTATTGGTATGTATGGCGAAGTACAATAAATTAACGAAAAGAACGTTAATGTATGATGTGCAAATGAAGGAAGTTTTTTGACCTTATTATGTAAGCTGATAAGATTCAGAAATAGTGGAATATATGTCCATGGAAAAAGGAAAGATGTAGTATATCCAGTAAATAAGTGGGAAAAGAATGTGTAACGTAGTAACATACAAAAAGGAAGAGATGTATGTATGTAAAGCCTAGGTTCAAGGCATGTGAGAAGAAAGTCATTTAAAGAATGGACAAACCAGATGTAAGAAATCCACAGTAAATTCATTGGTAAAAACAACTCCAGAACCATATTGATCCATAACACAGCACTGACACAGAAAAAATTAATAGTATAACTTCGATGGTGACCGATGTTGTTAATAAGAACTGTAAGCGTTGGTAAAAGCACGGTTTAACGAAGATGGAAGCAACAATCATATGGTAATTAATGAAGACTGATGCGCATGAGCGGAAACATAAAAGCAGAAATTGTCAACAGGTAGACACTTAGATGCAGAGGACATAGAACAATGAAATACATATACCATGATACATAAAATACAATGGATTAAATAAAAATTAATTAAGTTAATAATGTGATAACATTGACTAAAAATTAATTAACAATAAAAAAGCATGTTAGAGTAATATAACGTACATGTTGAGTAATAAGCAAAAATGAATCAACAAAGATAGTGACTTAATAATATTAATGATTTCCCTTTAAGTACCTTTAACAAAATTTATTTTCAACTTTTTTATAAATTTAAACTGAGCTCTGGTCTTTCCCTTTCTCCCCCTGATCTTTCTTTCTCGGGCTCCATAACCTTTTTAGGCTCCATTTCCTACAAAATTCAAAAATTTTTTAAAAAACATAACATCTCTATTGCCTTTAAAACGAAACACAATCTGAGATCTTTCTTCGTAAACTCTAAAGACAAAATGTCGCAGACATGTTGTTTCATTGCCAACACAGCGGTTCTTATGGCGAGTCGTAAACCAAACAGAAACGCCGCGGACAGGATAGTCCAATCGAGATAACATATTTTTTTTTAAATTCACGAAAAATTAATTCGCGTATGAAACCAATTGGAAAAGGTAACTTGGGGTACAATAAATAACAGAAAATTCACCCAACTACGTAACCTTGGAAATCTGGATTTGGGGGGGGGTTAAAGGGGGTAAACTCGTATTATTACAAATTTTGGCGAAAGTTGGCGTCACAGAAAAAAATTTCCAACAGGAAAGTTGTACATCATTGAAAAATGTATAACTTTTGTTTGAAAGTTTTTTTCACATAACCTCAAAATTCTCGCGAATAATGGAAAAACCATTTTTTTGTCGTTTTTTAGTTTTTTATTTTTTATTTCTACAAAAATGATTTTATTTTGACGAAACTTGGTGAAAGTATACCTTTATATATCTTAAATGACCACAAATTTTTTCAGATAAAAAAATCCAAAGGTTTTTGAAATATAAATTTTTTTCGCAAAAATTTTTTTTTTTTAAATGAAATCCTAGCTTCGGGGATTTATTTTACAGACTTCTTTCGGGTCTCATTTTTTTGGTTTTGACATCTACTTTTTTATAGAATATGAAAAAAAAATAGTTTACATTTAAAAATATGCTCAAAAATGTAAAAAACTGAAAAAATGACTTTGTAACACTTAATTTTGTAATAAATGTTGATATTTTGTTTAAATGTTCTTAGATATTGCAAAACTGATAATACCATTTAATTCTACGGAAAAAAATACTATAGAAATTATGTTTCTTCATATGATTAAATTTTTTTTATTAACAGTATTGCCATGAACGCTGAAGTATAATAATGAAAGCTCACTTTTCATAAGTGTAAATAAACGTATTATTACGAATAGTGTCAAAAGTTGAAGTCACAGAGAAAAATGTCCAATAGAAAAGTTGTACATCATTAAAAAATCTATAACTTTCATTTAAAAGTTTTTTTCACATAACCTCAAAATTCACGCGAAAAATGAAAAAACAGGTTTTTTAGCCGTTTTTTAATTTTTAATTTCTACAAAAATGATTTTATTTTGACGAAAGTTGGTGAAAGTATACCTTTATATATCTTAAATGACTACAAATTTTTTCAGATAAAAAAATCCAAAGGTTTTTAAAATATTAATTTTTTTCGCAAAAAAAAATTTTTTTTTAAATGAAATCATAGGTTTAGGGATTTATTGTACATACTTCTTTCGGGTCTCATTTTTTTGGTTTTGACATGTACTTTTTTATAAAATATGAAAAAAAATAGTTCACATTTTTAAAAATATGTTCAAAAATGGGAAAAACTGAAAAAATGACTTTGCAACACTAAATTTTTTAATAAATGTTGATAATTTGTTTAAATTTTCAAAAATATTGCAAAACTGATAATACTATTAAATTCTACGGAAAAAAATACGATAAAAAATGTGTTTTTTTATATGATCAATTTTTTTGAATTAACGGTATTACCATAAACGCTGACGTATAATAATGAAAACTCAATTTTAATAAGTATAAATAAGAATACAAAATTTTGTTTACTTAAAATCCACGTTATTTTGGTATTTTTACAATTGTACAAATTATTTTTGTTCATTAATTTGGTAATAAACTTTTTTTTTAATTATTTTATTTCTCAAACATTTTACATATTAAAAAATAATAAGCAAATTACAAAAACAAAAGGAAATAATACTTCTTACAATAAATATGATGGCAAATAATTTTTTTCTACAATAACCTAGGTTTTTTTGGCAATACATAATCTTCTTCATGGTCCGAACCTTCGTTACACACGATTGCCTCGGGATCTTCACGTGTGTCTTCATTATCACTAAATTCTTCTGGTAACTTATTTTCCATACCTACGCAGAGAAGTGGTTGCTCGTTGTCATTAAAATTATCTTCTAATTCGTCTAAATCTTGAGAAATTTTTTCAACGTTAGAACAATTGTCCAAACCTTGACATTTAGTACATAAATCTGTACATCGCAGTCCATATTTTCTACACCCACATCTACTACTTTCACAATTCGTTTGACTGCTGCAAGATATCCTTTTCAGTAAATCTTCAGGTATGACTGGAGATTCAACTTTCGTCAAAATAAAATCATTTTTGTAGAAATGAAAAATTAAAAATTAAAAAACGGCTAAAAAACCTGTTTTTCATTTTTCGCGTGAATTTTGAGGTTATGTGAAAAAAACTTTTAAATGAAAGTTATAGATTTTTTAATGATGTACAACTTTTCTATTGGACATTTTTCTCTGTGACATCAACTTTTGACACTATTCGTAATAATACGTTTATTTACACTTATGAAAAGTGAGCTTTCATTATTATACTTCAGCGTTCATGGCAATACTGTTAATAAAAAAAATTTAATCATATGAAGAAACATAATTTCTATAGTATTTTTTTCCGTAGAATTAAATGGTATTATCAGTTTTGCAATATCTAAGAACATTTAAACAAAATATCAACATTTATTACAAAATTAAGTGTTACAAAGTCATTTTTTCAGTTTTTTACATTTTTGAGCATATTTTTAAATGTAAACTATTTTTTTTTATATTCTATAAAAAAGTAGATGTCAAAACCAAAAAAATGAGACCCGAAAGAAGTCTGTAAAATAAATCCCCGAAGCTAGGATTTCATTAAAAAAAAAAAAAAAATTTTGCGAAAAAAATTTATATTTCAAAAACCTTTGGATTTTTTTATCTGAAAAAATTTGTGGTCATTTAAGATATATAAAGGTATACTTTCACCAAGTTTCGTCAAAATAAAATCATTTTTGTAGAAATAAAAAATAAAAAACTAAAAAACGACAAAAAAATGGTTTTTCCATTATTCGCGAGAATTTTGAGGTTATATGAAAAAAACTTTCAAACAAAAGTTATACATTTTTCAATGATGTACAACTTTCCTGTTGGAATTTTTTTTCTGTGACGCCAACTTTCGCCAAAATTTTTAATAATACGAGTTTACCCCCTTTAACCCCTCCCCAAATCCAGATTTCCAAGGTTACGTAGTTGGGTGAATTTTCTGTTATTTATTGTACCCCAAGTTACCTTTTCCAATTGGTTTCATACGCGAATTAATTTTTATGGGGTCAAATGACAACCCGATTGGACTAGGATGAGACTTGTCGAAAACAACTTTTATACGACACTGCTAACTCCAATTTCAAGCGTCATTTGTGTCCGACAGCTGCTTCCGAATGCATGTATATGGTTCAATAATGGAAGATAATACAACATTTAATGTAAAATTTGTGCAAATCGTTAAAAATAAATATACTGCGATGAAGATTAGCTTTACTATATGGATGAACCCAATATTTTCGAGTATTTTTCTTTTTTCGCCTTCGCAATATTAGAACCGATAATATTGCCACATCATCATCAGACGACATAATGTAGACTGATGTGCGAACTACGGAGTTTTGTTTCCTACATTGGTGCTCAACTGTGTTGAAGCGACATGTCGCAGACATGTTGCAAACATATGTCTTGTAAGTATGCGATCGGCCTAAGTCTGTACGAATACAAACATAATTATAACATACCGAGTAGATTATTTACGATAATTTGAAAATGCTTTAATATTATCGACTTAATTTTATGTTATTAACTTGGTCGTTAAAGTAAGATTTTATACATTTTTATATTAATAAATATTAAAACGAGACAAAAAAATTCTAAATGTGGTATAAACTTTGTTTTACGATTATCCAAACATGCTAATTTGATCAGAGATCATAATAACTGTGTATAAAACGATAAGAAACTTTAAAGAAAATATATCTTGTATTAGTTTTCCTAAAACTGTCATGTCTTATTTTGCCTAGACACAGAATTAAAAATTAATGGTTGCTAAAGCGCTTTAAAACTTAAGTATTAGATGAGGAAAACGGTTATTATAATGGTTAATGAAAATCGCATTGAAAAGCAATGGAATGGATTTTTTGAAATTAGTAAAATTTTAAACAATACGGTATACAGAGGTGCCGGGAATCCCGAGGAATCTTTTTTACCACTGTATAGAATTTTGAATATAGTTAAATATGATAGTACAGCTGTTTATTGTTTTGTTTTTAACAGTACATAAGTGGGCGTCTCGTGTAATTTGTAACAATAGAAAAAGCAAAAAGTACTTTGATTTGAAAGTTTAACAATCAGAAATGATGAAAGTATAGATGTCTACTTTCATCATTTTTGATTGTTAAACTGCTTATGATCGGGATTACATTAAAACAATTCATCGTATCATATTGGAAGAGCCAATGAGTAAAAAAGTGGGTGATATAGCAAACATAGTGGGTATTTTAACCAAATAATTGAAATAAATAAATACTCGGCTTAGTGAGTGCCGCGATTTCTCATATCGGAGCAATAACTGTATCAATTAAGTTCTTCTCGCGAGTTTTTGGCATGGTTTTGCCAAATCGAAAGGGCTTCCTACGAAGATCTAGAAAACAATGGACACACAAAGAAAGCGAAAACGGTTTAGTCAGCAGAAAAGCTTGTTTTGTGTTTTGGGATTTGTATGGAATTATTATGATCGACTACTTAAAAAAAAAACAATAAATATCGAGTATTCTTGCAAAATCCTAGTTGCAAAATAAAAAGTGGCATATTTGTTAGAAATTAAAGTTGGTTTTCTTTAGGATAAAGTATGTGTCCTTTAATGTTCAAAATTCATGAATTTAGTTTTATGTTGCCTGGATCTCCCTATTTTCTAGTTTTGCCTCCCAGCGCTTTCTAAACCTAAAATTATAGATTGTTAGTAAAAGATTTTCATCACATTTTGAGTACCTACTTGCATGGAAGGCTATTGTCATTTGGGAATATTGTTAGTATAAGTGTAACTATTGAACGCGCAGGCGGCTATGTTGAAAAATAAAATGGTTTTTGGTTTGTTCTGTCCCATACTTTCCTAAATAATTCCCATATCTTGGCCCAATTTGAGGGTAAGCTGTGGATATCGAATTATTTATAATCAATGGTGACCTATTTATTAACCTGGTTAAAATACCATCATTAGAATAAAGATACGATAATTGTGGTCCTATCTTTTTACGAGCCATTGATCTCCAGAATAATTATAACATAATACCGTGAGTTATTACGATAACCGAAATTATTTAAGAAACTGTTGATCTGATGAGAAACCCAAAGAGCATTGTGCACTTTTTTAAGATAAAGTAGATCTGATGATTGTACACCGGAAGATAAGACACATCCTAATCAAATTGGATGCTATCAAAGAATGATATTTATTCAAATGTCGTATTTCGCTGATTAAAATTTTTAAATGTTACAGTTTTGCTTAAAAGTATTATCTTTATTTTTTTAATGGCTAAATTTAACCGTTATAATTATCCGCTTTATTTGTAAGTTATAAATTAAGAAAAACACAATCAGAGAATTCTGGTCTACTCTTAGTCAATAATTCATAAAGCCCTAACGAGGTGTTTGTATCGGTGCCGTTCATTATTTTCATGTGGGTTGATGGAGAAAATAAATCAGAGAATTCTTGCAGAACGTATAATAATAAACATTAACTTGCAATGCAAGACATTTGCCTTGAATTCGTAGATCTCTTAAGTGCTTTAAAGCTGATGATAACCACTATTGGTAATTTAGAAACTAATCATTTCTTAAAATTCATTCATAAGAAATTATTTTCTAGAATAGATTTTTTGGAAATAAACGAACACAGATATTAATCAGATACATTTTTTAAGTTTTATTTCTACTCTGAGCCCAAATTGGTACAATAAGACTGTTTAACAAAAAATGCTGTAGCTGGTCTAGTTAGATTTAGATTAAATTAGATGTTTATTGGGTTGGCCTGTATCACTGCGACCTTTGCAGATCTATTGTGAACACCCATTATCTCAAGAATAGGATTAGAGAACCTTGTTCAGCCCTGCCCGCTTAATGAGACTTAATAGCCTTGACAGTGGCCACTCTGCATAACTTGGAGCAGCCGGTTTCTCCTCTTCCAGTACTGGATACCGCGTCCTTGCAAGGCCTTAAAATGCGGTTTCCTCCTCCTCTTGGCAGTATCGACAGATGTCTTCATCTGCTAAGTTCAACTGACTCATGTGTTTCTTGAGCCTACAATGTCCTGTCAAGAGACTGACAATCATTCTGATATCGTTTCGCCTATGTGATAGCAGCTCTGCAGTAAACTTCGCCGAGTGTCCCTTTATGAAGACTTTGGCTTGTCGCTTGCCCTGTGATTTTTCACACCCCTCCTGGGCCTTCTCTAGCCTCTATTTCTCAATGGCTGCCTTTCTGAATGTGTTAATTAGATTTATGTAGACAATGAACAAAATTTATGTTTTATATCGCCGCCTAATGTTTTTTGTTTGATTTTAGTTTTTTTTTTTCACGAAGGAAGTCGAGATGGCTCCCGGCATTTACCTCAACTGAAAAATTTACAGTCAGAGTTGACTCTTCTAAGTAGTTATTTTACTTCCGGTGTAAACATTTCTAATTTCTTACGATTTTCTTATCAATATTCTGATTTTTCAAGATATTTCGTATTTTCTACAAATTTAAGTATTACAATAAAAATTGCATCGCTCTTTGATGTCGTTTTTTAATGTTTAGCATTATTGTTAAAAGATCCACAACGGCTTCTCTCAATCAAGATTTGAGAATTAAAGACAGAATCTTGTTAATTTCAACGCTTCCAAGACAAAGTCATGTTGCCTATCCAACAAGAGGCAAACAAACGACTCATCTATCACAATGAACGATCAGACACTAATAGCAAGAGACTCCGTTACGCTGGATGGTATAACGATCTCCCAGGACTTACTCTGGAACGAACATATTGCATCCATAGCAACTGCAGCAAGCTTTCTATTTAGAGCACGGAAATATTTTTCCCCATCCAACTTAGCTACTCTTTACAAAGCCCAAATACGACCTAATCTTGAATACTGCTCGCATGTATGGGGTTCGGCAGCTCCGTCAAGGCTCAGAGGTCTTGATGCAATACAGAGAAGAGCAGTTCGACTAATAAACGACACCAGTATCACCAAAAATCTAGCCCCATTGTCCCACCGAAGAGCAGTGTCTGATCCTTCGTTATTTTACCGATACATAAACGGATTCTGCTGAGAAGAACTCCTCTCTATAATGCCTCCACTTATAATATAATATAATAATAAATATGAGAATAACCTAAATACTTCTACACAGTAAGGTGTTAAAGACTCTTAAAATAGAAAGATGGAAGTCAGAAATTCCTATCCTAAATTATTAAATTCATTATTTTTTAAATGATAAAAATCAGTAAACAATTATGGCAATGAAGATTCTATACACTTTCGAATTCTGTTTATAAAATTAGTTTTAACTACTCCAGCGGTAGCTGTCACGCGATTTTCATATATCCTGCTGTTTGAGAAACAAGCAGGAAAGTAAATTAAAAAGTCTAGAATATACTCCGAGGATTTAATGTTGTTGACCCATCCTCCTGCTATTTGTTAAATTAAACAGTATGTATCAGAGTATTATATAAAATTTCATATTTGAGAATAGTTGTATATTTTTACTTATTTATAGATTATCTGTCCACGTTTTGTATAAACGGTGTTCTTTTCTTTTCTTTTAAAAATACAAAACATCATTTACAAATGAGCAATAAATTTTTATGAGGATGATCTAATTTAGGTGGAAACTTCAGTAAATACTGTCTGTTGCATCGTGATGTAGCAGCCAAATTTTTGTAGGTTCAAGAGAAAAGCTCTTTTAACCATTGAACATACACTGCAAATACATTAATTTATTGTTGCCCCTTTGTCCAGGTAGACGTTTAACCATACGACTTATAGTGCAATGATTTCTTCCTTACAAATTAGCAACATAATACATAAAGTATCCTTCTGCCAGTTGATGCCTTTACCGCGTCCTCTAATGATAAATCTCTGCCACAATTCATTTTCTAAGAATAAAACTTTTGAAACAACTACTATTAACATTTATAAATTTAATACCAGAGAAAGAAACACAAAGTCTCGTACCACAAAAATATTTAATAAAAAATCAGCAGTATTGACAACTAGTTTCGACCAACACGGTCATCTTCAGGTCTGTAAAAATATAAATAGAAAGATAATGAAACTAAAAGTAAGAGCTTAACAACTTACCAAATAACAAAGTGAAATACTAAAGTTACAAAAAGTATCCAAACAAAATTAAATGGAAAGAAAATATATGGTATCTGGTTACTATATCTTCAACAACTGAAGTCCAGCAGCAGCAAACAGTGTGTAGTGAGGAGACAACCAGTAGAGGTATGCTCATGAAGGATCAAAAAGTGTGGTACGAAAAAATTTATAACTAACATAGGAACAAAACGTTAGTCGTTAAAAGAGAAACAAGATTTAAAAAATTAAAAACTCACACCTTAAAAAATGAAATGGAGCTAAAAACTTAGGCGTTGGTTAAGGAATAAGTCCAAGAGAATTCCTTTTGATGGAAATCTAGATCAGGAGGGATGAAGGTCAAGAAGTAATATACTCCATCAAAGGGATGGAAGAAAAACAGATATTTAATATGTACGGGTGGTAAAGCAATAGAAAATAGCAGTAAGACCGTACATATGTAGTGTTTATGAGTATGACAATATAAGACCTTCGAAAAACAGTGGTGGAGATTCAAAAAATGTGGAAGAAAAAACCACAAAGAAAGGAAGGATCTAGAAAATCCAAGCACAAAAGATGAAAAGGCTATGTAGCGTGGTAAATAGCCAGAAGTTAGAAAAGTGAGTGAATAAAGGATGTACAAGAGGTGTGTGCATAGGAAGTATTTAAGAAAAATGGCAAACCAGTTGTAAGGTACAAAATCCGAAACCATTGATAGCGATATCAGCTCCAAAACCATTGTGGTCCATACCAAGGCACTGCCCAAAACCAGTATATGTGAATAACTTCGACGGTAAAAGCTTATTTTAGATGAGAACTATAAGTGTAGTCAGAAGTACGTTTAAAAGCGAAGAGACTACGGCAAATGGTGGTAACACAAAGAACTACAACTGTGCATGAACAGAAACTTAAAACCGGAAATTGTCATCAAGGAAAGACAGTCAAATGTCGAAGACATAGAACCATAAATACGTACCATATTACATGAAATATAAAATTTATGATTAAAAATTAATACATTATAAAAATAGTAGCTTAATCTATCAATGACTAACAAAATTAAAAATTAAAAAAAAAATTTTTTTTTTTTTTAAATCTTTTCTTGTAGTTTAGATACTAATTCACTTTTTTCTATTTGTTTAACTAACTCTCACATACTAGATTTTCCAATTTTCATTTTCACACTTTTGATTTTGTATCAATAGTAACTGTCATACTTAAAATTAATATTATGTGTCTCTTCCTATAATACTTTTTAGTCACTACTTATTTACTTTTCTTAGATCAACTCTTGTAATATTTTTGCTTTTCTTGTTTTTAATTTTGTTAGTCATTGATAGATTAAGCTACTATTTTGGTTAGGTAATAACTCTCTGGCCAGTCTACAGTTCGTAGTTTCATCCCAGCACTATATAAAGTTTTGGTGAGAGTGCTGTTTGATAAGGTCCACGACTGCGGACAATGTTAGCTTGGTAGATGGGCGACGGCTAACATATTTGTAGCCCGCAGCCCTCCTTGCTAAATTGTTCGCAATGCGGTTACCTTTAGAGTTCCCATGTCCTTTGATCCAGCTGAGAGTGACCACGTTATTCTGGCTGGCCTCAGTTAGGGATTGGTGACATTCTAGTACTAAACTTGAAGTGAAACGTGGTCTATCAAGGTCAGTAGTGCTTGTCGGCAGTCTGTGTATATATTTATATTCCTGCCCGCGATGTTCCTATCGATTAGTTCTTTTGCAGCTATGGTTCTGACTGAACCACACGTGACAAGCCATCCATAGCCCATTTTATTTTTAGGTTTAATGATCTAGAGTAAATTCCATATCCCACACCTTGCTTTGTTTTTGATCCATCCGTATATACGCTCAGAGCGTTCACTACGTTGGGGTCTGCTGTCTTGTTTGTTAATATTTTGTAGGGTTTGTCAAAGACAAATCTGGGTGCGACGGCATCCGTGTCTGCCTGTAAGAGTGGTATCACCTTTATCGATTCTCTCCACAGACTGTCCCTATGGGTGCCAGTCCCTATGGGTGCCAGTCCCTACAGTGGGTTCGATACCAATCGTGCGAAAGCGTACCATGGTCATCAATGCGACCTCCTTAACAAATATATCAAGGAGGGTGAGACCGAGTATGACTTCCATTGCGCTGGTCGGTGTGCTTCGCATGGCTCCTGTTACGAAAAGGCATGCTGATCTTTGGATTTGGTTGAATCTAACGTGATACAGGTTAACCGACCACGGATTCGAAATCAGCGACCCAAAACCAAGCGTATCCTGGAGTTTTTGGGAAAAATCTAACAGTGAGATCTAGAAATACTCAGTACATATATCGAATGTTGATCTGTTCAGTAAATCACTATTTTGGTCTAACTTCAAACCTTTATATTTCAAACATTGCACTTTTTGAGTTTGAGGCCCATTGATGTCTTGATCTACTCACTTAGAACTATCTTTTCACAAACTCTCAGACAATTTGATAGAAAGTACTTTTCCGTTGATTTTGTGCGGGGTCCTTTAGACAGCCACCACACGGTTAACTCACAATAATTATTAAACCAACAGTCACGATTTGTTATGTATGTATATGTACAGGGTGTCCAGGAACTTAATGCCAAAAGTTCGGGTGCAAATAGAAGAGGTCAAAATAATGTTAGAAGTTCAAATAAATTTTTGTCATACGAGCCTTCGTATCAGAGTTATAGAACTCTAAAGTTTCGAAATAAAAACCTTTGTTTTGTCATAATTTCTAAACTATACATTGGAATACTATAAAATTCCAGTGACGGATTGCATACATCCATGTCCTGTGTTTGACGGTATAAATGAATCTACATTACGTACAGATAAGCAGAGACGGCTTCTGCCCATTGGTTAATAATCCGTAATTTTAATAGCGACCATCTGAATAATATTTAAATTTTAAAAATAAATTTTCCAATCCATTTACTAATGAAAATGTACTCTTGTTTGAACTCGATAAAATTAAGGGTTTAGGAGAAATTTGAACTTTTAGATCTGATCGCCATATTTTGTAAAGACAGACATTCTGAAGAGAACTATCAATAATTGTCACAACTTATAATTAAAAATTCCTTAAGATAGTATTTAAACGCAATAAAACAATTGCTTTGCAGTTTTAGTTTTAGTTCAAGCGTTTAAAGTCTGACCATGGGACTGGCTATAACTCGGAAACGAAGGCTCGTATGACAAAAATTTATTTGAACTTCTAACATTATTTTGACCTCTTCTATTTGCTCCCGAATTTTTGGCATTAAGTTCCTGGACACCCTGTATAGGTTTTGTTCAATTTAACGAAAAGTAAAATTTCGATCAAAATGATCAATTAGTATACTTCCAAAGCTTTGTTAAATCGAAATAAAAAAAACATTTAGAATTTTTTTTATTTATTTGTTTTTATCGATTAAACCTACAAATGTATTCAGAACCATTTTTTTATGCACTTCTGTTAGTCTAAAAAATACCTTTGGTTTATCTTGTTCAGATATTTAATTTTCTTGTTCTGTAAAATTACAAGAATGGTTCTTGAATAAATTTTTAAATTAATATTTAACTTGGAATATCTTTTATCTCTATTAAGAGTTGTGAATATAAATTGTCTGATTATTTAAGTTTTCCCAAATTACAAAATTTGCAATTCGTAATATCCCTTTAGGAGATAGAATTAGTCTTTGCTTAAAGTGCAAATTTTATAATTTTTTATATTGCTTTGTTATTGTTTCTTATAGAACGATAAAAATACGTAAAGATTACTGTAAATGTATTTTTAATTATTATCGGACCTTCTCGCCTTCGCATCTGTCGGATTACAATTTATCTGCAATTCTTCTTGCACTTGATACGGTTGGAGTTTACGTTCTGTAATAATAATTATTCTCAAAACGTTACGGTTTTCTCTCTTCGATAAAAGTTTAATGGTCTCTGTGCATTCCGTTATACCAAATAGTGTTTACACCTACTTTTTCTTTTGATCAATATTTGTGTCATGCTGATTTTATTTTTCGCATTGTAAATTGATTATAGTTTTTAGTGAATTATATTGAATGGAAAATAAAGTTTTTTTTTTGTATATTTGTTATTGGTGTTGTTAATTTTAACTAAAGCAACTACATTCTGTATCATAAAAATAGGCATAGTCTTTCTTATTAGCAGTGTTAAATAAGGAACAGCCACTTGAAATTTGTATCCAAAAATAAAAATAATAATTATCATAACAAAATTTATTACGGCCATGTTATAGTCTCAGGGTAAACTATTAAATAGGCCAATTAACAAGAATAAATTAAAATACTAAAAACACCGTTGCTCATCGTCTGCCTGATCTACAGCCTTCGGTGCTCATAGACCGTGAGCCAGCGTACATGAATTTAGCGTCATCAATTCATGTCTGGCAATTAGAGGTCTGAAAAAAGTAAGTTAATTGATGAAAATTAGAATGGTTTTAATGGCTGTCCTTTGTTCGAAAATTTGATAAATCAATTTCTTTTTACATAAAAAAATCGTTGTTCACTCATCTTAAAGTGTATGGCACTAAATACGAAAATACATTTATGATTATGAAATGTCTGACAGTTTCAAATATGAATTTTCTTCTGGGGCGCACTCTTTCGGTGATTTACCGGGATGGTGACTTATCCTTAAGCAAATCGGTTGCTAAGATTAGATTTTTTAATGTAGTTTGTTAGATAACTTTTTGTTACTTTTTTGGTGAGATTGTCGTGAATTAATTAAGAGAGATATCATTAAATGTTGCATTGTAAAGATAAAAATTAAATGAGAAGTATAGAATTTTAAATAAAAATAAAAAGAAAAGTAGATAATAAAAAAGATATAAATAAAACAAAGAAAAGGATCAAATTGAAGAAAAAACCGAAGTTATAAAAAAAAATCATAAAGAAGAAGTCAGGTTTTCGTAGTAAGCATAATTGTGAATCAGCTATACAGTGTGTGATTGCTGAATGGAAATTAAACATACAAAATCGACGTACTACATTAGCGGTATTTTTAGACTTACAAAGAGCATTTGAGACGGTAGATAGGAGACGATTACTAAGAAAATTAAGTATTGACGGGATAGCATTGCAATGGTTAGCAGATTATCTAGATAAAAGGACACAAAAACTTAAAGTAAATAATAAAGTATCAACACAAATTGAAAACAATATAGGTGTTCCACAAGGGAGTGTCTTGGGACCGTTACTATTTTTAGTTTATATTAATGATATAGTAAGTGCTGTGGATTGTAAAATACAGTTATTTGCAGATGACGCTCTTATATACTATGATAGCGTAATTGTTGAAGATTGTTTTACAAATATTAATAGGAATATGGAAAATATATATAAGTATTGCTGTGCTAATCTGTTAAAAATTAATGTTAATAAAACTAAATGGATGATTATTGGAGAAATGAAAAAGGTGAGAAACATAAATAGTAAAATTTGGATAAATGGAGAAGAAATTGAAGAGGTGAAAAAGTATAAATATTTAGGGGTTGTAATGGACAATCGGTTAAATTTTAAAGATCATTGCAATCATTTAATTAAGACAATAGCTTACAAAATAAGTTATCTGAAAAGATGCAGTAAATATATTAGTGGATGGACAAGAAGAACTATTTTCAATACATGTATTCTCCCTCATTTTAATTACTGCTCTACAATATTGTATCTTTTTAAACAAAATGAACTTAATAGACTTCAGAAAATGCAGAATAGAGCTATGAGAATTATATTGGAATGTTTACGATTTACACCTATAAAAGAGATGTTAAATACACTAGGTTGGCTGTCAGTAGAAAAATATGTTTACTATAACACTATGGTATTTATATTTAAAATTAAAATGGGAATAGCTCCCAAATACTTACAAAATAAATTAGTTTACAATGCAGACATCCACAATTACAATACAAGAGGACAACGAAATTTTCATGTGCACCAGTATTCAAGGGGGTCTACGCAAAATGATGTATTTTACAGAGGTTTAAATGACTATAATAATTTACCAAATGATATAAAAATTAGTCTGAATCTATGTATTTTTAAAAGAAAGCTAAAACAATACTTGTTAAAATAAAAATGATGTTTAATAATCTTTTATTATTGTTTTGACTTGAGTTGTTGGATATATGCTTTTTTTAAACTATTGTTAAGTAATTTTTTATATTATACTAGCTTCTGCCCGCGACTTCGTCTGCGTGTAATTCGAATAAAAGCAAGGTCTTTATGTATCAATAACTGGTGCCCGCGACTTCGTGTGCGCAGTATTAGTATTTCGAGTAGCTTATATTAGCGTGAAAAGAACTAACATTATGACATTAAAATTATAACATACATAATTTTTGGGTCGTATTTGAAAAATATAACAGTCTGACAATATTGAGATGTTACATTCGCACTGTAATAACGTAACAATATTGTCAACATAAGAAATACAGTAATTTTTTCAGACTTAAATGACATTTATCGTTATATTTTGGACAATTCACACAATATCTTTATAAATTATAGCCTATATGTTATTCTGATCTATAAGCTACATTACTGTAAAGTTTCATTAAAATCCGTTTAGTAGTTTTTGCGTGAAAGAGGAACAAACATCCATACATCCATCCAAACAAACTTTCGCCTATATAATATTAGTAGGATATTAGCTCCTTTTTTGTAATCTATTTATTGTTTATTGTATACATATATTTTTTTGTAATTAGTATTGCTAAATAAACGATATATATATATATATATAAGAAGTTATCAAGCATAGGGGCAAAAAGAATTATCTAGCAATTAGAGGAGTAGAAAGAATACCAGAGAAACAAAAAGAGAAAATTGTATTTTCGTTTGTGTATGTTTTTTTTTGTAATAGCAGCAGGTTTCCTTGAGAATAGGGGAGGGAAGAATTTTATTGATTGGACCGCGTTCCAAGGAGGAATTCCAAATCAGTATATATTGAAATGGATCCTCCTTCCGGAATACCCTTCTTCAATAAAATTATCAGTCGTGGATTCCAATGATTTCCAAATTAGTTGTCTATAAACATAAATTTTATAAATATAAAAAAAAATTATCTTCTTTTTAAATCGTTCTTCTTCTATTATTCAATTCTTTCTCAATATTTTCCTCTTTCTATTATTTTCAAACTCCTTCTTGCTGTTGTCTTTATCTTTATCTATTGGCTTTCGCTCTCTTGAAATTTCTACCTCTCTGCTTTTCTATAATTTCCAATCTCCAGTTTCTTTCTATTTTGTATGATAATATTTTGATGAATATCTTTTATTTATTTAATTATTAATCTCTTTATATGTAAATTCAAATTATTTTATTCAATTTAGTTTATTCAATGACATTTTTACAACATTCATTAATGACAAATTTCTATATAATAACAAAAATTTCCAAACAACTTATTATCTAAACAAAAACAATTCAAAATCAACAAAAAAATCCTTAATCTAGACAAACAATTTAAAAATCATGTTCCAACATTCCATTGAAAGAACATGCACCATGAAGAAAGATCCATATCAATATATTCATCATTTATTTTTTGTCTGGAAATCGAAATATTTTAAGTATAAACACTTTAAAAGGTTCAAGTTCAAGAATGAGTTCTTTGGGAAAAAATATGGAGATTTTTTTGGAGTTTGGTGCGTATGAGGACCCTGTTGTAGGACTTGCGTCCTTTTCAGGGGATGGATGGAATGTTGGGATGGAGTTAGGATCTGTCTGTCGTCGGCCCTGCTCTCACAAATCTTCCTCTTTTGTTCCTGGAGTTGGTCTTCTTACTTCCGTTTCTTTCTTCCGTAATGGTTGAACGTGCCCAAAAGGACATTTCTTTTTGGTGTGAGTGTAAGTGTGTGTTGGAGTGTAACCCACGTGGTACAATGTGGGGTTGGGAGATTGACGCTGTGGCGTGTCTCCTCCGTCGTGGAGCCCTTCCATTTGGCAAGGACAAAGGGAACCACAGAAACCTTCGCCAAGGGTCCATTTCTTTTTTTTTATTGTATCCAGTGTGGGGTTGGAGGCACCATTTATCGGTAGGAAAGGGGGGTTTCATCCAGCAGATTTTGCAGGTCTTCCGGAAGGTCCAAGTCTACAGCGGATCGGAGGAGTCTTAGGTTAAGGAGGGGGGATCTTCTTTTTTGGAACTCTGGATCTTTTTTGGAGTCCTCCATTCTAGTGTGTATGGAGGGTCCTCTGGTCAACGATGTTGGTGCCCTGCAGAGTCCGGGCGACGTAGCGATGTTGAAGCGTCTGAAAACGAGAAGGGAGAGGCAGTATATTTGTGTTATTGTAGACAAGGTGGCTTGGATAGAGGTAGTGTAGGTTTTTCACTTTTCGTAAGATCGCTCTCTCTGTGGCATGGATGGAATGTATGAGTCTCTGGGGAATGGCAGAGTATGGTACAGCCTTGTAATGAACAAGAGGTTTTGTAAGTGTGTAAAAGGGTTTTGGTATCAGTTCTCCCGATTCTACCGCCCAAAGCACCTAGGAGGGAAGCACGTTTCCTTATTTTGTTGAGTGTAAGTTCAACATCGGTATCCCACCTGAGTGTTCGAGTAAATCGAACCCCCAGGTAGGTCACCTGATCCTGAGGGACGAGCTGTTCCCCCCATAGTGACAGGTTGATATAGTCGTAAGAGAGATTTTCTCGTCGACTGAGGTTAGGATGTCTGAAGATGATGGTTTGTGTTTTGTTTGGATTTAAAGCTACTCTTCATCTGCTGCACCAGTTAGAGAACTGATCCAGCAGTCTTTGAGTTTTTTGATTGAGAGCTTCAGTCGACGATGCGGAGGTGTACAAGGCCGTGTCATCAGCGTAGAGCTGGATATTCTCCAGAGGAGGAATATCACTGGCATAGATGGTATATAGAGTTGGGGCTAGGATTGAACCTTGTGGAACTCCTGAAAGGGGGGAAAATGGGTCGGAGATTGCATTTCCAACCTTGACTTGAATAACTCTGTTGAAAAGATATGAGTGGATAAGTTTTATGGCCTGGATGGAGAATTGGATGTCAATTAGCTTTCTAATAAGGCCAGCGTGCCAAACCTTGTCGAAGGCCTTTTGGACATCCATAAATATGGCAGAGACAACTTTTCTCTGATTTAGAGCTGAAGTGGAGAAAGATTGTAGTTCTAGAATCGGGTTTTGGGTAGAGTGGTTTGGTCTGAATCCATGTTGAAAAGGGAGGATAATGAAGTTGGTTTCTAGAAAGTCCTTGATTCTATTTAGGAGCAGAAGTTCAAAGAGTTTGCCTATGACATTGAGCAGAGAGATTGGTCTGTAGTTGTGAGGGTTTGTGTGATTCTTGCCAGGTTTAGGAATCTTTTAAATTATCCCCTATTATTAAAATGATTGAAATTACCAATCCTCAATTCAACCTGGTTGTTAATTTCAGCCTTTTTGATAATAGGGGATAATTTAAAAACAGGCTTTTTCTGCTAGTAAAAAATTTATACCGAAGTTCAAAGTTTTAACCATTTTTGGTTTTGAGGAAAAAATAAAAAACCTAATTTCTACTCCCAAATTTGGAGGGCCATAACTATTACTCGAAGTTGTTCAGAATATTACTCCATAAAAAAGTTGTTGTTATTTTTGGGTACTGAATTTAAATTTTTCATTTGACCACATAACCCTGAAACACTCTGTAGATGTACTGGAGGCAAGTAGTAAGTGGTGGAATCTATAGGGAAGTGCAGATAATATTAGATTAATTAGATTACCAAAAATGTATGTATTTTTTCATATAGAAACATCGTTATAATTAAATTTTCTAAATTTTTTTGTAAGGAAATGATGATATATTGATATTAACTTTTTCTATTCTTTCTAAGATGTTAAGAAAAATAATTTAAAAAATGGCTAGATTGACTTACCTGATGATGAATACATAAAAAAAGAAACGGATTGCCAGAAGGGTACCAACTGCACTCGGCACTCAAGGGGTAGGTGGAGAGCGAGTCGTGGATTTAAAATGTTACGGTCGTCAGTAACGGACTGATAAATTAAATTAAGCCACCTATAAAAGAAAAAGAAAATTGCTAAATGAATGGTGTATAGGAAGCCACTTTATTTTTATATAAACAAGGAAAAATGAAAATACTAATAGGAATGTTAAATATATACATATGAAGAAAATATCGTCTTATCAAAAGTTCTGTAAGATTGGTAGCCACACATTTACCGTTTGTTTCTTAGGCTCAAAATTCTGATGTTATTAGTGAACTTGTTAAATAAAAGAAAGCTTTAAGATTTTAGATAAAAACTATATTAGCGATAACAACAAAATACCAGATGACATATCAGATAGAATTTAGGTTAAAATAACACACAACCTTTAAGTGATGATCAAAGATTATTGAAGTTAACCAACTAATTATTATATGTAGACTACCTCCTCTCTTATATATTGACCGAGTAAATAACAGAAAATGTGCTCATTTGTCTTTTAAAAGGATTTTGTATAGTCTAAGATCCCGATATAGGACGACCTTGACCGAGCTGGTTAATGGACCAAACATATTTTTTATGTAATTTAATGTATTAAAAAATATATTGCATATGAGTTGCCTATCGAATTTCAGTCAAGGATATTTTTAATTAATTTTTAAAATTTTTTTGTGCGACTGAGAGGTCTCTACCTACCGTCCCATGCGATAGAAGAGGACACAAAATAGCAGCGTTTGTATCCCGGCCTTTTAAAGAGAGAGAGCTCTCTGCTCTCTGCTCTTGAAGACAAGAAGGATAGCGATAGACGCGTACATTCTGAGCATTATTTTGGAGTAGTTTCATATTAAAATAAAGGATTAGTTTTTAATTTTTTTTCAATCAATTAAATATATATGTGTATATATTTTGTTACATTAAAGTATATATAAATCATTAGTTAATAAGAAGGTTATAGCAATACATATATAATTCTTATCTTACACATTTTATTTCTTTTTTTTTCCTATTTAAAAATATTAACTGAAATAAATTAAAGCAATTTGCTCTATATAATTAATGTATCTATAGATATATACTGATATATACTGTACGCGTCTATCGCTATCCTTCTTGTTTTCAAGAGCAGAGAGCTCTCTCTCTTTAAAAGGCCGGGATTCAAACGCTGTTATGTTGTGTCCTCTTCTATCGCATGGGACGGTAGGTAGGGACCTCTCAGTCGCACAATTTTTTTTTAAAATTAATTAAAAATATCCTTGACTGAAATTCGATAGGCAACTCATATGCAATATATTTTTTGATATATTAAATTACATAAAAAATATGTCTGGTCCATTAACCAGCTCGGTGAAGGTCGTCCTATATCGGGATCTGGGACTAGTAGCTTTCCCTTTAAAGCTATGACAGTTAAGTTTAGTTTGATTATTTTAACTTTTTTGTTTTGGATCACATTTTTTGTTTCCTTGTACCATTCTGCTTAGGTTTTATTCACTCGTTACTCTTTTTGTTGCGGTTTAACTATTGTTTTATGAGGTAAATGACTTGATTTATAGAATTGTGGAGTATTAAGATTCTGCTCTGAAAAGCCTATGTGTAGACAATTTTCTCTTACCTATTGTTAGTATTTAGTTGTCAAAATTTACTTGTGTGCTATTTTTCTGTAAATCATTGCCAACTGACTGTTTTATAATAAATTTGTTGTAGATTTTTTCTGTATACGCTGTCGGAAAATACACCTTAATCACACAATGTAGTTTTGGTAACTTTTTAAAAAATATATAAACTTATTCTTTTTATGATCCGACACTGATAAGTTATGTAAATGTATACTGAAATCTTGATCAGATGGCGTTGCCGTAGGAAAATGACAATAGGACAATTGTGCCTTCATTAAGATGTGTAACCCAATAGAGAAGTCATTAAGCCGTTCTAATGACGCAGGTCTCTATTCATGTGCGATTTCTGTATGAGCATCGGCTGTAATTGAGCCGTCAATTCCAATAACGCCACCCCTTATTGAGTTGAAGCAGTAGCGCAGCCACGTGAACGATGATAGTGATTCGTTCTAATTCTGCTGTTAGGGTGCTAAAATCTTAATTTATCCTTGTCCCGGACTAAACATTTCCCTAGAAGTAATCACAACTCTCTACATAGGGTAAATTTTAACTGTCTTATCCAAAATAGAGTTTGAAAGGTTGTCTACCAGAATTAAATAATATAAAAATCTCTTATTTATTTACATTTGTTTCGTTAGTTTTGTTCTATGGATATTCTACGGTTTTTGAATTCACCTTGAATTTGAGGAAAATTGGAATTTTGGTAAAAAAATATTACATTAGGGGGCGTCCATAAATTACGCGAGGTGTTCAGAGGGGGGAGGGGGTCAAGCTTAACCTTTCTAAATCTCACTTGGGGGAGAGGGGGGGTTTTACCAAATATCACGTATTTTTTTTTTCAAGTAGCAAACGGTTTAAAGTTACGTAAAAGTAAAATTAAATTAAAGTACAAAAATGCTTGTGGTGTAGAGAAAAATGTCACCCTGTAAACAAATTGCTTCTACCGAATTAGTCATACCACTTCTTTGAGAGTTCGAAACTTGGATTGTAAAAGCAACCCTCGCATTGTCTGTGCAGTTATTTTTATATATTTATAGTTACTATATAGTCCGTCATCTGTTTCTTGCAATAAAAATTACAATACCAATTAGGGTTTCTAAAAGGAAAGGTTGACTAGTTAGGAGAGAAGGCAAAGAAAGTTTTTTTAAAAAGACACTTGGTTAGTGGCACTCACGGGTAGCACTTCTACTTCCATTTTTATATGGTTGTTATCGTTGTTGAAAATAAAAACGTAAAACTATTAAGTTATTTTACCCACCACACGAGCATACCTGATGCTTCTAGAATGAAAATATGGCGAAATTTCCCACAATAGTGTTTGTCGTATTTGTCCAAACCCCGCAGAGTAGCACCACTGTGGCTACTGCTCATGGACTGAATTATAATAAATATTATTGATTTTTAGTATCAAATAATAGTCATTGCTAGTTTTTAAAGTAAAAGTAATGTAACAAATTATGTTCTTGTATTTTTTTTAAATACAACGCAATTACAGTTAAAATACCAGTTTTTTGAAAATCTCACGTGAGATTTGGGGAGGGGGGAGGGAGTTAGGGAAAATCTTATGAAATCTCACCAGAGGGAGTGGGGGGGTCGAAAAATCCAGAAAAATGCCTCACGTAATTTGTGGACGCCCCCTTACCATTTGTAATGGTATAACAGTTCATAAGTTCATAATATCGTACATAAATGGGGTATTTGTTTTTTTAAACCTTAGAGATTATAAGTTTCAATTAGGTAACGTTTCCAATAAAGATGAAGACCGATCGGTAAATATCGATGCAGCCATGCCGTGATTTTAACAGGCCGATGAATTGTGTTTAAACGAATATTGGAGGCACTAAATATTTTATATTATACAGTTCACGTCGATTTGGATATGGGAAAATTTTCTGCAAATGGATCTTCAAATGTATGCATGTTGACCAGAAACGTGCAAAAGTAGAAGCATAACATTGGTTCTATGCTTGATTTGAAAAAGGTATAACCTTCTTAAGTCTTGTTGTATCGATGAAACTTGTAAACATGTCTATGATAAGAAGTGCACATACTAGTTCTCCTAGGTCTAAGAAATTTCGTGTTCAAAAATCTGCTGGTAAAGGTTTTGCTATAGGTTTCTGGGATTGCTAAGGAGTAATGAGGATTAATGATATGTTATTAATGTTATTCAATGTTACAAAAAATATACAGCAAATACGTTGTCAAAAGGTATTTTGTTTTTGCAAAACGATTCGCGATTTCTTCGCGATATTTCTTCGTGACATTTGAGGTTTTTTGTAATACATATCTACCAAATTAAGAGGAGAGAAGTTAAATTTAGTCAAATACTTTTATATTATTTATATATTTATTTGCTGTAATAGGTGAGCATGTTTTAATACATCATCTTATACAGTAGAAATTTTATTTTTGTATAAAATCTGAGTCTGATGTCATAGGCTAAACTCTCATCTACTTCACCAGGTGATAAAAATGTACCCAAATAACCAATGTAATATTTTTTCTACTTCATATTTTTCATCTTTGTACGAAGTAATGTGTCATAGTGAATTTTTCGTATCCAGGATTACGAAAACTGAAACATGCATTCTAATATTTTGACATTTGGTGTTTTAACACTAAATTTTCAAAAACTAACATCGTTCAATGAATCATTTTTAACTAAATAGGCAAACCTGGTCGTATTCACTCAGTAATTATTATCAATAAGCAAGCAATAAAATATGAACTTTATATGAATTTCTAAACAGTTCTAATCCAGTTCTTGATAGCTTTAAAGCAGGTAAAGAATAGTTCTTCAATCGGTCGTGTTATGCCTTCAGAATTTTGTTTGTATCTTACTAAAATCCTAAAGGTCAAAACTCAAAACAGCTAAATCTGCGCAATCCTGTTTCGACCCTCCGCAGTTTACCTATATAAAAAGAATAAAATTCTAAATTTACTTTCTCTGGTGCTAAAACCCGAAAGGACAAAAATAATCTTATTACATAAACTTCTTAACTGTTAAAAACAGATTAATCTTGATAAAAAGGTTATTCATTTAAAATATATAAGAAAAGTTTATGCGTCAGCTCGAAGACAGAACTTGGGGTTTGTGTTTGTGCCCTTTATACACTTTGGTTAGATGCGAAAGAAAGTTAGATAAATTTATCGATATCAACAGTTTATTTTTATTTTCCTTTATTTTATTGTTTACTGTAGACAATACATGGTCCGTACTTGAAAACACAACAAGTAACGTGTCATTACATCCGTGTTTTAGCTAAGAGAAATTTTTGTAACGCTCTACTTGCGTTATTAAAATTAAAAAAGAAAAAATTTTAAATGAAGCTTCTGCTCGAGGAACAATCAACGTTAATAAAATCACCATTTGTATAACTAATAATACAATTAAATATTTCCATAAATGCCTTTCAGTTAAATTAATATCAATTGTGTTGTTTCGCTATGTGGCATTATATTACATTAATAAGCATTATGTAGGTATACCTATTTTTTTGTCAAGAAAAAATCAATATACAAGAGCAATATATTAAAAATAATATTTGGTACTAAATTTACCAGTTACCCAATCTTAACTTAAACGGTATCATTTACTGCCACAGTGCCACATATATGTATACACGATTTACTGTTATTCCTAAGTTAGTAGATTATGATTTCATTTTTCTGAATTGATATTTTTAAAATTACTAAACTCTCAACTATTGATGAATAAATTAGGGGTTTTGATGATTAAACAATTTTTGAGCATCACAATTTATATTTATTTCAAATGTTTTTGAGCATATATTACTAAATAGAGCCTTCTGTGCTGCCGATGGGAGACTAGTGTCGAGAGAATAAGAAGTATATTTGGATATGCTGTCTCTCTTGCACCGTTAGTAGACTGGCTGTTGGGTATTTCCCTCCATTTCACCACCAAGTCAAGCGAACGGAACGAGAGAGATAGCATATCCTACATGTACTTCTTTCTCTCTCCTCACAACAATCTCACATCGGAATCACGAAAAGTTTTATCTATTAGTATATGTTTGAAGGTAGAGACATCTACTAAAGTCTTGTTAATTGTTATTATATATTTAAGAAATATTGTTAACCAACTTACTCCTTCCTGTTCTAACCGGATTTCAAGAAAAATATATGGTGGCCATGGACAAGTCTTTGTATCATTCTATTCAGCTAAACAAAACACCTTCTTTGTCAGCGAAAACAAAAATATTTGATTAACAATTAAATTTGACAAAGAGTTACTTTACATAATAATTTTACCTATCAAAGTTTTAAAACAATATGAATATAAAATACTTTGACTACGACAATCCGATAGAATTTGTGTGTTGTTCACAGAGACATATTATATACACAAAAATTTTAATTGACTCAGAAAAAAATTTTAATTGTGCCAGACGAATACTTTAAATGAGACAAAAAATTTTATTGGACCAGAGGAAATCTCGATTAGACAAAAATTTTTATTGAGACAAATGAAAATTTTGTTTGGGACAGACAACCAGATGAAAATTTAAAATTGGTTACATAAATTTTTTTTCTGGATCTTTTAATTTTTTCTGATTCGTAACCCAATTAACATTTTTGTCGTGACTAATTGAAATTTTTGTCTTTTCCAACCAATATTTTTTTCCATTAAATGAATATTTTATTTTGGTTTATTAAATTTTTGTCTGGACCAATTAAAATTTTTGTCTGACTTACTTAATATATTCGTTTGACTCATTAACCGTGAGTTTATACAGCAAATAAGATAAAATAAGGAATAAGACAAAAATTGATCCGTTTATACAGTCAATTAAGAAATAAGAATCAACCAATGAAATCACGGCTTTTTCTGACAATGACGTTCATGTCTACTGATAACTTCATGTTTATTGTACTTAGTGCGCCAAAACTTTTAACCTAATTTTCAATTTTCATGTATGGTCGTTTCACATTTCACCGGGAACTCTTTTATATTTGTTTAGTAAATTATTATTTTTCTTTCTTCGCGAAAAAAATATTGAAGGTTAGGAATGAAACAATTCTGTCATTTGTGTCTGCAGTCTGCACATGCGTACTTCAATTTCCGAACTAAAATAAGATAAGAATGAAAAATAAGTCCATTCTTATTTAATTCCTTATTTCTTATTTTATTTCAGTACATGTATAAACGCTCTCATTGAATTACGTATGTTCTATTTTCTTATCTTATTCCTTATTTTATCTTATTCGCTTTATAAACCCACAGTTAATGTCTTCATTTGACTCATTAAAAGTTTCGTTTTGTTCAATCAATAATTTTATTACGGCCAACCTGAAATGAACACCAGACATTAGAAAATGCAGACAAACTTATTTTGGCGGATCAGAACTATTACATGAGAAACTACTCACATTACAATATTCAACCTTTAATTATTTTAAGCAAAATTCGTTTAACTATTGGTAAAATAGGAAAAGATCAGACACTGTTTTTCGTTGCGACAATAAGGCTAGGTTTTTGGTGATACTGGTGTCGTTTATTAGTCGAACCGCTCTTCTCTGTATTGTATCAAGAACTCTGAGCCTTGACGGAGCCGCCGATCCCTATACATACGAGCAGTATTTAATATTAGGTCTTATTTGGTATTTGTAAAGACTAGCTAAGTTGAATGGAGAGAAAAATTTCCGTGCTCTAAAAAGAAAGCCTAACTTCTTTCCTGCTGCAATTGCTATAGATGTAATATGTTGGTTCCAGAGTAAGTCCTGGGAGACCGTTATATCAACCAGCGTAATCAAGTTGCTTGCTACCAAATAGTGTCTGATCGTTCATTGTCATGGATGAGTCGTATGTTTGAATCTTTTTAGATAGACAACATGTCTTTGTCTTGGAAGCGTTGAAATTAACAAGATTCTTTCTTCCCCACTCATCTACAATTTTTAAATCTTGATTGAGAGAAGCCGTTGTGGATCTTCTGTCCTCTTTCAGAATATCTAGAGATATGGGACAGTTGTGCGCTTTGCTACAGTGTAGGTTGCTATCATCTGCAAAACCGTGTATCGGGTTAATAATTACTTCTATTAAATCATTAATGTGTGAAAGGAATAAAGTAAGAGCTAGAGCCAATCCTTGGGGAACACCAGCGTTGATCTTAAAGAGGTTGGAGGAATGTCCATCTACGGCAACTTGGATGTGCCGGTTGCAGAGAAAGTTGGATATCCATCTGCAAAAATGAAGGCAGTTTGTTCAAGAGAGCTGCATGCCACACTTGTTCAAATGCTTTTGAAATGTCTAGTTACACTATTTGAGTCTCCTCATGGCGTTACATGGCATCACTCCAGGCATGAGTTACATATGCTAGCATATCGGCTGTTGACCTTTGTTGGCGAAAACTATATTGTCTGTCACTTAAAAGGTTATGTGCCTCAATGTATCTGTGTCCTTTGAGAATTCCTACGATTACTCTGAGTGCAGGTTTCTGAAGCTCTTAGAGTTATTTAGAATAGCACAGTAAAGGCTGTATTAACATTTTTGCTTGTGTTTGGCGTGGATTGTTTTATAACTAAACGATTGTACCGAAAATCGACAGAAAGTATTAATATATTGCACTATTTACTTTACCTAATTAACAAAATCCGATAAAGAATTTACAGGATAGGCTCAGCTAACCAGATTTTAATAAAAAAGTAATATATTGCAATTAAATCTAGATCCAGCAACTTAAGTGATAGAAATAAAGTGGATTTTGGATTGAAAGTTTTATTTAATAATGTTAAAGAAGTTAAGTTTAATTAAGAGGTAGAATTTTTTAGTGAAATGAGCAAAGAAAAACAATAAAATATACAGAAACATGTTTATTTAGGGCGTCTCCTTATATCTATTTGATTACAACTGTTTCCCTTAATGATGCCTTCTACATGTTCCACTGTCTCCTTTACCCATTTTATAAATATGGTACTCAGTGGACAGTGTACTAAGTCAGACTATTCGAGTTCTTTCGATTAGTCTGAGTTCAGGTTTCTAAAGCTCTAAGACTAATTTAACGTAGTGCATTGAAGGTAGTATTAAATGGAATACTAGCTCATTCTTTCGTTTCCGACAATACCTTTATGCCCTGGTACCCACAGCAAAAATACTGTTGTGTTTAGCTAGTTTCTTAAGAGATTTTTTGCAGTTCCAGGCTGTTTTGGACTCGACTATATTAACTACGTTTAGTTATAAGTTAAAATAATAATCTTTAAAAAAACATTTAAGTATGAAATTAAAAAATGACCAAAAGGTATTTATCTACTCTACCTCATATTATGTATCAATTTTTAGTTCGTGAAAACTGTCATTATAGACAGCAGTGCGTGAAGGATTGAAAGTGTGCGTGAAGTAACAATGTATTTTAAATGGGATTTACTTTTCGCACTGTTTTTGGCACACCTTCATATAATCAAATATCCTTAGCATTCGCGTTGCCATGGTGTTGCTATGAGAGCATTAGGTTTGTTATTATCTTGTAAATGAATTGAAAATAAATTGCTTTCTTGTAATTATTTTTTATTTGTTTATCGTAGATAAAATATTGTATGAAACTGTGCGTGAAGTGCTTTTTGCGCACTTACGCGATATATAGCACTCGTTTCGCTCGTGCTCTAAACATCGCGTGCGTGCGCAAAAAGCATACTTCACGAACTGTTTCATAACTATTTTATCATGGTTCGAAACTTTTACTTAAAACAATATCGTATTTTTCTTGCATTTTCTTTTAGTGTTTTATATTTTGTTAATATATGTTTTTGTCGTAACATTTTGAATCTTAATTCTTTTTATTAGTGATATATTGCATAATTTTTGTTACAAAATTTACGTTTTTAAATTTTGTCTATATTCGTCCCTACCTAGTTATATTATTAAATCCATTGTGTGTAGACTTACTATTTTACTACATAATCTAATATTTTAATATTATAGATATTGTCCTATTTTCCGTAAGTTCTAACAGTTAAGAATACAAAAAATAAACATTATAAATGGTGATTTGAGTACCCTGACAAACCCTTCTGAGATAGAAATAAAAAGAACAGGTCTTTAGGTATATATTCGAAAAAAGTCAAGTGCAGGACTGTGGCATAGATATTGAGAATCTGTTAATTTACAATTTTCTTTACTGCGTTACTTAGATAGTGCACACTGCATAACAAATGAATTTTTATTACACAACTGTACAAGTTCAGTCATTATTATGGTCATTTTTTATTAATTGCTTCATCTAATAGCAATTACAGTTGCATTATGTGAGAAACCTGTTATTTTTAGACATTAGTTGGAAAGTAGGATTCACGCACCAAGAAGATCGATTCTATAAGATAAGGTATCTTGAAATAAGCGTCTTCCTTTTTTTAAAACAAATGGTATTACATTTCATTCATTAGGAAGTAAATATTAAATTTTAAAAATTCATATTTGGCTATGAGTAAATAATATTAATAAATTATTTTTTGATTTCTTCTTAGGTATTTTAATTTATTGAAGTTATACTTCTATTCATGCACTCGGTGGAAAACATTTGTTTACAGTTAAATGGGTAAAATCATTACATATGAAGAGTACACAGCAAAAACGATGAAAGTCAATTTTTACGTAATAAGGTTTTAATACCAGATACATCCCTGTAAACAGTAGAATCGAGTGGCCCCCCCGTGCTTGGCAATATCGCTGATGGTCTAGAATTTATTCACAAAACAAAATATCCCGTCCAAGAGAAGAACGCTGAAAGTCGATGCGAAACACAGCAAGATTGCATGATTTCCAAATTTTGTTTTAAACTTTGGAATTCATTTTCTGACAAATTAAATAAAAGTGACTTTCATCGTTTTTGCCATGTGGTCTTCATATGTAATGGTGTGAGTAAGAGAGAGACAGACACACTTATAGTATATTGGTCGGTAAAAACAAAGATGAAATATTTATCACATGTTATTAGTCATAACTATAAGTCCTTTGAATACCGTTTCAGTTTCAACATTCAGTACATTGAAAAGGGATAAATGTACAAAAAAACAGTCTGAACTAATGTATGAATATCATAGTGACGGACCACATGATTATTTGACAGATTATTTTATAATTCTGTCACGTAAGTTAAATTATTACGTTTAGTATTTTATATTAATAATATTAATGATAATATTCAGTAATGAGTATTGTATTGTAGTCTAAAATACCGTCACATGGTTGCAGTATATTCTGCACTATGCTTTTGAGGTTGTTGGCTACATAAACAGAGTTTTCACAAATAGTCGAGAAAATAAAGCACCAAAACCTCCGAATTTTGTAACGTAAGATGGATCGGAATGCGTTTTTTGCATTGGATTATAATGTAAAAATGGAAATTGCATTTCTGCATTCGAAAAGTACATTCCGAACAGACAATAGAGAGAAAACTTACAACTCGGTAAGTATTGCTAAAAATGGGTTCAATTTATAAACTCGGGGTTTTTGGAGTCGCTGAATACGAATATCACGATTCCGAAAGGCTCCGCGGGACTTGGTGTCTAGGGTATTTACCTCTTCTCCTGGGGTTGTATGTAAATTCTGTACGAAATCAGTGCACACTTGGTACTCGGTGGTTTTTTAAGTCGCTAAATACGATTATAATAATGGCGATGGTGTTCGAAACACCTGGTGTTTAAGACGGACCTCGTCTCCAGGAATTTTATGCAAATTCGATACAAAAAGAATGTGCACACGGTACTAGGAGGTTTTTGGGGTCGCTTACCACGAATATCATATAATGAGTTTGCTCATATAAAATGAATCAATGCGCGTGCATAGAAGTATAACTTCTGCCGGCAGTCCCACTGACTGCCACACTAGTTTTTTTTATTACTTTTGTTCGTTTTTATTTTTTACTTTTCCAAAAATAAAAAACTAGCATAAGAGCCTTAGCTAACCTAAGTCAAATCTATAAAAAAGTAGTAGGTCACTTTAGAGGTAGCAGAAATGATGTTAAAGTTGAGTTAAATTAATGTATAGAAATTAGTTGACACGTTAAAAATAAAAAGGATGTTCATACAAGGCCCTACATTATCTTTTTTATCAAAGGAAAACGAAAATTTATTAAGAATCTTATCAGAACTGTTATAGATAATAACAAAAAAAATTTATAAAACAAAATTTTTTTTCTTTTCTTCTTGCTTTCTTTCTGCTCCTCTCTATACTTGTTGGCTTCCTTCTATTGCTTTATACCTGTTTCCTCTGGTCCTCTACTTTACAGTTCTTGTCTCTTCTGACACTGTTTGTCCTGCCTTTTATTTTAGTTATATCTTTAGATTATTTATGATTTCTTCAATTTTAACTATTTTATTACCATTCAAATTAATGTTTTATTGTTCAGTTATTTCAGTACATTTAAAAATCTTTATCTTGTATATTCAGTTTCATTTACATTTGTTTCAATCTTACTTAATGATAATTTTATTTATATTTTTAGAGTGTTGGCACGTAAAGTCAAAGGTTGCGGGTTCGAGTCCCACTGGATGCGACATTTTTTAAATTTCTCCTTAATGTCATTTAATATATTACTGTTTGTATACTTTCTAAAAAAAAATCAAAATACTAATGAAGTTTACGTCAAACCACAAAAGTAGTAGAATAGGTTAAAATCATTTAAATATTACAAACCAAGGGTTACAAAACTAGACCAATCACACCAAACACAACCGTTAGGACCAAAGTTACATGAAATGTGAGGCAAAAAAAGGAAACAAAAGCTGATATTTACATTATGTACTAGAACTTCTTTAGAAATTACATAACAATAAATGGTACCTACTAATTTTTTATTAATGTTGTTCTGAATAATCTTAATTATTATATGAACTAAACATATGTAAGCCGAATCATACCCAAAAGAATGGTCCAATGCAACGGAGTGTTAGTAACATCGCTTTTGTGGAAAATGATCCTAACACTTGAAGTCCCACCAATATCTTCTTACAATAATTGTTACAGGGAATGCAATAAACTTCATTATAAGATTAGAAGATGTTGCGAACGGAGTTTTAGTGTATAATAAGAAGGCGATTTTTAAGTTCTTTGTAGCAACCTTAATTTGTTTAATATCTGTTTATAAAGATGTTGAATAAAATTGGGGTCATATCAGGGCTGAAAGAAAGTGATCCGTAAAAGGTTGTAGGTAATGTCGAATCAATGATCTCAGGTTACCCATCAGATATAATGTGCAAAGCTTTCTGTGTGTGTTATGAAGGAACACTTGTATTAAAAATTAACTTAGCAGTTTTTTTGTAATTTTTTATGTCTCTTTAAGCCGCTGATCAAATCAGGATGTGACAAGTTAATAACGCTGGGTTAAGTGCCAGCACTAAATTCATTTTTATTTTTGGTGGATGGTTAAATATAACAAGAAAAATAACTGTTAAAACATAAATATTAAAGATACAGAATTTCTAATATAAAATGATTTAATTCATGCCTCATGGACAGATTAAAGAAATACTTACGTTTAAAATATGCAATATCAATTTTCAAAGCCATAATATTTGTTTGTTATTGGTTTAATGTTTGAGGAAATGAAAAATTCTGAAATTTAAATGTATATTAGACAATAGTTAAGAAAATATAAAAAAATTGTAAATTCATAATGAATGTTTGATATAACAGAAATTGTACAAATCAGAGTAATGAATCAAGTATTCAAATTTTAATATATTTGACATATAATCAAGTAGGTAAAAAGAAAAAGGAATATGTATAGTTTAAGTTTGTTAAAGGAATTCAATTGTCAGTTTGTTTATGAATTGAACGCTCTCTTGTTTTTTGCTGTTAAAGAAGTTAGATGTAATAAATTTTCTCGTGTTGAAATTTTGAGTTTTTTTTGTAAAATATTCAACAAATAAAGGTTGAATCAAAGTAAAAGTATTGACAAAGTTAAGAAGAAGTATTGGAAAGTAGATGGTAAGAAGAGAATTTGATTTTTAAATAAATATAAAGTCTCGAAAAGCGGAAGTATAGCAGTATATTGGCAGAGAAATACGTTTATTGAGTTTAAGAAGAATAATTTAGCATACAATCAGATAAGAAGTAGTAGATTGACTTACCAGTTTATTAGATAGCAGATTATCCAGAGATATAAAGAAATTTTTCTTTTGAAATCGTCAAAATTGGTCCTGAATGGATACAGCCGAGTTATAAAGTAGGATCTTCAGTAGTAACGGTACCTTATTTTCATTTAGAAATAAAAATTTGTGTGTTATTTCTTTTTATACTATAACTGAACTCTTTTCCACTATTTCACTGAACACTTTTTCACTAGTTTGTAAGATAAATTTTCAATTTTCAAGTTTGTAATAAGATTCTGAGTTTTTCATTTTTATTTAATTCACTAAGCATAGTTTTGATATTGCATTTTACTATTCACCGTTTAAGATATAAAGTGAGGTTAAGAAATTCTTTTTTAAAAAAGTCATTACAATGTAGTGTCGTTCATAAGTGTTAAAAATTTATATTCTGCATATAAATGTATCAAAATTAATTTATTTAATAATTAGTTTAATCATTGAATTCTGCCCTGAGATATGAGTATTGCCAGGTATATATAAAGAAACTCATTATATTTAAAATCAAAGACATTAATTTGCATTTACCATAATTACAATTTCATTTCAAATTTAAAATTAAAAAAGGTAAAATTTATTATTATTATTATAGCATAATAACTTATAAAATAATTCTGAGCAAGTTATATATGTTATAATTTCAATATAATTATTGGTCGTGGATTCCAATATTTCTAAAATTGATTATCCTAAAAAAATATTCTCTTCATCTTCTTCCTATTCTACTTTTTTTCTGTTGCTCAACCCTTTCTCCATAACTTCCAAGTTTTGTTTTTTTATTTGCTCTTTCTATTTTATTCGCTATATTTCTTGCCTCTTAGCTCCTCCTGTTAACTTCCTTTTTCTGTTACTCTATTCACTATCTCTGGATTCCTTGTATATTTTACTATCTTCAATAGAATTAATTCTATTTTTTTAATATGTTTTCTCTTTTACTTTTAAATATAATATTTTATTTTGAAATTATATTCTTAAATTCAATTCAATAATGTATATTTTCCTTTCTTAATCTTTTTAATGACTTTTTCAAAGTTACAATCAATCATAACAAGTAAACAAAAACATCATTTAAACAAAAACAATTTAAATTCAAAAATACTTAATCTAGATAACCAATTTACAAATAATGGATCACGTTCCAATATTCCATTGAAAGAACGTGCACCATGAAGAAAAATTCATATATCTATATATATATATATATATATATATATATATATTTATTTATTTATTTATTTATATTAACGTATTGTTATTATAAATGTTTTGATAAAGATATAAAATTTTCCGAATCTCCAATATTCTTTGTGTTTGTGGATATTTATCGATCCCGAATGCAGTTATTTCAGTATAATAAAACTGTGTCTAAAATTTTAACTACTGACAAAAATAAATTTCTTTTAAAAACAAATGACAGTGATGAATCGCAAAGCTTTCAACTTTAAATATTTGTCGACAGAATTACACAGCACTTTTCTCAACAAAATTATTTAGTTACCGAAAACTAAAAATCTTATTCTTTGCGGTTTGAAAAAAAACTTGTTTCACAAGAAAATTCAAGATAAATAAAAATTTAGTTATTTTTTTTAATGAAAAGTTAAAAAAATATTGATCTGAACAACACAATTTAGTGAGAAATAAATATATCTAGTAAAACTTAACAATGTTTATGCAATCGATAAATAAATAAAAAACATGAAAACAGATTTCACAATAATAAATATAGTTTAAAAAACTAAAAAACACGCTTTTATAAAGCATGTTTCTGAAAAAAAAACGTCGAATTAAAAAGTTAAAAATAATTTTCAAAATAAAATTAAAACAAAAATAAATGAAAAATACTAGTATTATTGTGAAAAAAGCGTGGGCACTTGACATTTGAAAAATATGGTATGCAGCGCCCACGCTTTTTTCACAATAATACTAGTACATTTCATTTATTTTTGTTTTAATTTTATTTTGAAAATTATTTTTAACTTTTTAGTTCGATGTTTTTCAGAAACATGCTTTATAAAAGCGTGTTTTTTAGTTTTTTTAAACTATATTTATTTTTTACTTTTTAGTCCAATTTATTTTATTTCAATAGATTCGTTAATATGCTGTGACGATTACAAGACCCTTACTCAATCATTATTCGTTTATTTAGTTGGAAATGCTTTGAAAGCGTGTTTTTTTGATTATCTCAAATTATATTTATTGTATTCATATTGTTTATAATTAAACGTATTGTTTTCAGAACTTGGAAAAAAAATTACTATTGTGAAATCTAAAGAATTGTTAGATTAATTCTAAGACAATTTCATTCATATCGTTTATAATGAAACGTATTGTTTATTACCCACTCCCGGCACGGGGAGGTAGTGACTAAAAATAACGATATGGGACTCACCCGAGGCAGCAGCCGCGGAGTGGAGAATTACAAACAAACAAACAAACAAACAAACATACATACATACATACATACAGGTGAAGTTAATTAATAATAATAAAAAGCGTGTTAAAAACGATAACTTTTCGAGGTACTCACAAAATAGTGTTTATTTTGAAAACTGTCAATGTGACAGCTGTCATAATTTGACAGTTGATGTAAAATTTAATTCCAAACGAAAAAGTATTCTTGTGTTTTTTCAAAAAAACGATAACTTTTCGAGATATTCACAAAATAGTGTTTATTTTGAAAACTGTCAATATGACAGCTGTCATAATTTGATAGTTGATGTAAAAATTAATTCTAAACAAAAAAGTATTCTTGTGTTTTTTCAAAAAAACTATAACTTTTCGAGATATAATTATATAACGGAGTGGAGAGTTACAAACAAACATACTAATACATACAGGTGAAGTTAATAAAAGCGTGTTAATTAAAAAATACGTAAAATATTCCCTTTAAGTGAATCTCAAAATACACAGTGTTATGCACATGTAATGATAACAGCTAAGTATAAAATATTGATATCTATGTGTACTCTAAAAAAAGTGAAAATATTCTTTTTTTTTAAGAATTAGAAGTTGTAAAATTTTGTTGGTTTTATATTATAGCTTTAGCTATTAACTCGAGTTTATTGAGTACCTATTTTAAATTTATTATTTAAAATACAAAGAGTAAATACAATTACTGTTATACTAAAAAACACAGATTTTTTAAATATACAGACGGCACTGCTACAAAATTATTTCCAGCAAGCACAGTGGTAAAAACACTATAGTCATTGTATAAAATAATAAAAAACTCAAAATTTTCAAAGAAATAAATAGGTACTTCTTTCCTTTCTCAGATGTATAACGAAAGTGGCATTTTCATTAGTTGTATTTTCTTGATGCTCAAAAATAGATAGTAATAAAGCATAAAAGCTTTCAGTTGTCTGCTAAACTGCTTTTTACATAATTCGAGAACAAGATATCACAACCGCAGCACTCGTAGATAAAAAGTAAAGATGAAAAGATATTTCGACTATATCACTAACTACAAACAAACCTTTAAAGGGGGTAATATTAATAACCACCTCAGGAAAATTATCACAACCCTTCGATGTAACATAGGAAGTACAAATTATTACGTAAGTTAAAAAGTCAGAAAATAAAAAAAAAATATATTGATCTCTCGGCAGACCAAATCAAAAGTGATTAAAATATGCCGTATTTGGGGTATTTAAGAGGAAAATTATCACATACCTTACAGGGATGAACACACAATGCGAAATGACGCTGATTGGTCAATAGTAGAGTTGCACCCGAAAAGTACGTGATGTAGTAAGAAGTGTGTCGTGGCTAGTAGGCATGTAAGTACTGCGCGATTTTAAGAAGATATGGAAAATTTCAGAAAACAGAGCTGTATTACATAATATAATACAAAATCATTTATTTGAAAGAAATTAATGTATTTTTTTTAAAAATGCTATCCTCATGTCAATCCTCATGTTTACGCATATCGGCCTGTCGTAGCCAATTTCTGAAGATTGTTGCGTTGCTGATATTGCTTATAGTGTTCGAAATAATATAACTAAGGCAAATTGTCTTGGTTTTTATGCAGTTTAGGCTTAAATAAATATGTTGATAAATAATTTTTTTGGTAGCTCTCATGATTGAATTTTTATTTAAAATCGACATTTCAAATGCATCTGTAAGTTTACGAAAACCACCATAGCAATTGCAAATTACTTTGCAAGAAAAAGACCTTGACTTCAGTACTGAGTCAGCGTCTCGAGTAGACGAACTATACCGTTTCGGTTGAATACTTTCAACACCATTATAAACGCCAGACCTGCTAACAACTGCTAAACTAAAACTTATTTCTTTTACGTAATCTGTTCTGGATTTCACCAGCCGAAGAACCTATTAAAAAGATAATTGAGAGCAAGTAATTGCGATTAAATTGAAAATTATAACTTAGCTGATCGATTATTATTATTACTTGGAAATTAAGACTCGTTAAACTACGACCGTTCAGATTTTGACTATGTATTTTTATAAATATATTCCATTTTGTTTTCGAATCCGTATACGAATTATATAACTATGTATATACATTTTTTGTCAAGCCTCGTAAATATTTTATCTTAGATCTAATTATTACATTGTTAATAAGTAGTTCACTCAGTGACGATTTATGATGTGACTGAAACATACATATACCAATCATTTCTTCGTATTATTTTTATTTGATTTTATTATTATTTCCTTACACAGCATAAACAGTATACAAGAAGTATAAATTTGTTGTGTCATTGACTTTTAACAGTACTAAAATGCGTGAAGAATTAACTCCTTTTTTAAACGATTATTTAAGATATCTCTTATGGGATTTTTGAAAAAAAAAGAGAGAGAGATTTGGATTTGTTGAATCGACAATTGAAACATCAAACTCTAGGTCACTTTTTTGTGCCCTGTCTTAAATTTTTATTCGGTTAAGAGACCGGAACAATGAATAACGATATTTGAGATCTCACGGGATATCTGAAAATTTTGAAATTTTTTAGGAAGTATACAAAAAAGACGATTTGATGGCTAAGCATTTATAGCTTAGTTTTTGGAGCGGAAGCGCGTAGAGCTAAAGTAGAGCAGGTTCGAGTCCTGCTGGATGCGACATTTTTTCAATTACTCCTTAATGTCATTTAATATATTTTGTTTGTATACTTTCTAAAACATTTTAAAAAGTTTAAAAAAATTTAACTTCTTTGTTAATCGTATCGTAACCAACTACATAAACCAAATATTCCTTATGTAGAATTAACCTTAAAACTTTTTGATTCAGGAAGTTTTGGAACCTATACTGTGTTATGAAGGGCAATGTCAGAAGCGATGTTAGGATCAACTTCTACAGTTATTAACTCAGAATATATTTTTTAGCCACCCGTAGTCTTATCTATTTAACTAACATACTTTTTTGTTTTTCTTTGCCTGAAAAAAGACACCGAATTCTCCACTTACAAACTGTTTATATTCTCACCCCTTTGCGTGGGCTTACCAGCGCACTTGCGCTACTCATCCTGAAAAAGGGATTGGTTGAAACAGGTGTTCTAACGTTAGACTGACAATTCTCAGAATTCGTACTTTTGTTGCTGTACAGGATTTTAACTATTATAGTCCACCGCGCACAACCCTTTTTTCGAAATGATTAATACATTCTTGAAACTTTGTGTATAGCTTCCTATTGACGAGTCCACAACAAAGGTTGAAATTATCTAAATTTAAAACTGCTGCTTTTTCGAGCTAGAAATAAACGAAATTTTTAAGCTGTCGGACAGCAAAAACGCAGCAATAAATTTGTCGGACAATGTGAGCATTTGATTTAATACCTA
Organism: Altica lythri; assembly: GCA_964028335.1. NCBI lineage: Eukaryota > Metazoa > Arthropoda > Insecta > Coleoptera > Chrysomelidae > Altica > Altica lythri. The sequence continues at coordinate 54,474,455 of OZ034807.1, forward strand.
ATTATAAACAAATTGTGTAAAAATGAATTATATCGGTACTCGTGAAATCGACAACTTTGACGCGTTAGGCTGGGCGCAAACGCTCGGTTTCCTGATTCGGTTTCCGGATCAGGAATTCAGATTATGAAACCTGAATGCTTCATTTACATACAAAATGTTCAACAAGGCGCACAAGTCCTAACTATTTCCGAACGGAAAAAAACCCGCCGTTCGTTTCGGAATTCATTCCGTGCGTTTGGGTCGTAAGAACGGAAAAAAACCTAATAACGTCGTTTTCTCTTCTTCTTCATATCTAGCGCCAGTAAAAGTGCAATAGCAATCAATTCATCGTCGTCGTCCATTTATGTTTTCACAGCAACGTCGCTATTTGAACTGACAGTATAAATTCCTAATACAAAAAAACGGATGTATGCGCTAGGCACACGGAATTCCGAATCTGAATTCCTGATCCGGAAACCGAATCAGGAAACCGAGCGTCTGCGCCCAGCCTAAGACAGTAATTTTGGAACACTATCTTCATCAGACAACATGAAAAGTTGTTGATGAAAGAATTTTGAAAAAATTAGGTTGTTATTATTTTACAAGGTTCGTTTTTCCGACATGTTTAAGCTGTCAGAAACTTAAAATGACCTACATATGAAGTTAGACATTTTTTTAAGCTATTTAATTAAAAAAAAAGAAACAGTATCTAAAATTTTTGTTTCGGAAAAACGCTCCAAAACCAGTTGTAGATGGAAACGGCGTTAGACTCGGTCTAACGAAACCATTAGAGAATGCAATCCCGACTAGTTTTTCTTTCAGAACCTGAACACAAGACTCCGACGACTTACTTCCAAAAATGCGCGCTAGTCCAATATTCCAATGAGTAGGCTGACTGTTAATAAACGTGACTGTAAACCTATAGTCTTCAATCTTCAACTTTAGAAGATCTTCCTTCACTTTCATTTTCAGCGTCGTTTCATAATTCATCACAATTTGTTTAATCGTATTTGGTAAGAAGGCAATTTGTAATTGTTACCTTTTGCAGCAAAAAGACTCTGCATGTCCAAAATACTCTAAATGGCAAACCATCTTTAGTTACCATTCGGGAAATCATTACCTAACTCTTTGGTTACGTTAGAATCCGATGGAAAATAATCACTGATTTTCTTTTTCTTCTGTGGTGTTTGGTAATTTTCACGATTTTCTGGTGTAAATTGAGTCTCAACATCAATAGGTGACCGCGCACCTGAGGACGATGCTCTAGTAGACGCTGACGACGTCGAAGGTAGTGATACATTATCTGGCTCAGGTGTACTTGATATTCTTCCGACTCCCACATTAAATTTTGTGTCGATTTTATGGATTGACATCATATGGACGTGTAAACCTTTTGTAGACCCGTATGAGGTTTTAAGAATAGATTTACATAGTTTGGACTGAGCAGTTAAATTATTAACGGCTTTCTTAAAATATCTCCATATGTGTAGCATCGCTGATCATTGCCGCCCAATCCCGTCAATCTCGAACGGGATCTCGTCATATTATGCTTGGGGATTGATCCCGACAAATTACACGGGATCTCGCGAGATCGGGATCCCGCGAGATCGGGATTGCATTCCCTAGAAACCATATAAGAAGTTTGGAGAGACTATCACAACTTTTTTTCCCGACGGGCACTCTATAAATGATTGAAACCTAAGAAATACCAATGATATATATTGTTATCAATTTTAAATTTCTTGTTACTCCATTTTATATTTTGTTAAAGGTAAACAGTCGCTTACAAAGTAAGTATGGTTATGGTACGGTATTAGTTATTTATTCTCCATTTGTTTTAATTCAAGTATATTTGTGTACCCACTCCTCTATAAGCATAAATCTGATGAAATTGATGAAACGATTCAATATTGAAATAAATCTATTACTTTTTGAGTCCCATCGTATCTTGGTCTCGAATTTGCAAGTTGTTTCATTTTTAAACATTTGCTTCTTATGGAATACTTTGGGGGACGGAGTGAACGTAGAAAGATTGATAGTAAAAACCGTTACGTACGACTACCTCGGTGAGAGAAAAACACGCACTCATACCACAGTTCATCGCATGGCCGGTTTAGTATTATATTGTAACGTTTATTTATTTTCACAGTTTATTATTTAATTTATTTATACAACTAATACACTTAATTTATGTTATAACACAATTTATTTACAATATACTAATTTATATGAACACTGAACACTGATTTATATAAACACTTATTTACTTAGACTCAACTCAAAAACTAAACTAACTCTATTTCAAAATAAAAGTCTATTTATATGCGCATCGATGCTTCGAGTAATTGCTCGATTACTCGCGTAGAGATCTTTCTAGTCCCGGTTCTCGTACAATCGGGAACATTCTCAGCCATTCGACGCGTTGCCTGTTTCTCTGATGATGCTTACGGCGTACAGAGGCGGACTCGCCCATATTGCCAACAAGGACAGAGCCGGAGTCGCATTACATTGCCCCCTCCTTAAGAGATAGTTCCTCCTGGAACTTTTTTAGAGCCGGATGGGAATGATTGTAACTGCAGTCGGATCCTCTTTTACAATTTCCAGTTGTATAAAAAAAAACAGGGGACGGTCTTCGTTGTAAACTGGACACTGGGCGAATGGCTGCAAACCAATACTTGGACTTCGGTATCTTGAAAGATTACTTCCACCATGTTTCGAATGACCCTCCAGTCTAACTCCTTACACTCGATCTTTGGCATTGCTATATTCTGTATATTGGACTCCAGTACGTGTTCCCTCAGGCTAAGTAAAGATTCCCATACATCTTGATAAGTGGGTCGGTCGTGATAGGTGTTCTTTGCCACTAGATAGAAGAGGTAACGTGATCCATCTTGGAGCCTCAAAGCTTTTCCGGGGGCTGGCAATTGGCTTTGCAGTTCTGATAGTCGACCAAACTTTTTTCGGAAAACGGACGCTAATCCTCGGGCGTCGCTGATACTGGCAGGAATATTATGGACCAACGAGCAGTCATCTGGAAGCGTGAACAGGTCTTGATGTTTCTCAATGGTTACGCCAAATCTTGCTTTCCCGGTACCCCCTTAAGCACCCATAAACTCATCGAAGGCAAAATCAGGAGTCTCTTGGAGTCGATTTACCTCTTCTTCTTGGTTATGATCTCCTTCAAACGGTGCTAGCCGGTTTCCATGTACCACTTTCGGTTTTCCATTTGGAATCTTACTTATTCGGTATATGACATCATTGATTCTTTTCTTAACGATATATGGACCTTCCCAAGACGTTTGTAGCTTCGGCGAGTAACCCTTCTGTCTTCTTGGGTTATGAAGCCAGACTTTGTCTCCTTCTTCGAAACATCCTTCCGTGGCTTGAGTATCATACCGTTTCTTCATTCTATCACTGGCAATTTGAATATGTGAGCGAACCAGTTCATGCATATCGTCCATTTTCCTTCGTAACTGGATCACATAATCTTCTCCAGCTATATCTTCTCCAGGTCGGCATCCAAACTCAAGGTCGCATGGTAGTCTCATCTCTCGTCCGAACAAGACCTTTGCTGGTGTTTGGCCTGTTGTTTCATTGACTGCGGATCGGTAAGCCATTGCGAAGAGCGAAAGGTATTGATCCCAATTCCGCTGGTGGTTGGACACTACTTTTGACAGATACTTTCCAATGGTCTTATTCATTCTTTCTACCATTCCATCTGATTGTGGATGTAATGCTGTAGTTCTTGTTTTCTTCATTCCTAGAGTATCGCAAATTCCTTGGAAAAGCTGGCTTTCGAAATTTCTACCTTGGTCACTATGAATCTCCAAGGGTACTCCAAATCGACTGATAAATTCTCTTATTAGGACATCTGCAACAGTTGTGGCCTCTTGATTTGGAATGGCGTAGACTTCATCTCACTTCTGACACCAATGTAACGTTTATTTATTTTCACAGTTTATTATTTAATTTATTTATACAACTAATACACTTAATTTATGTTATAATACAATTTATTTACAATATACTAATTTATATGAACACTGAACACTGATTTATATAAACACTTATTTACTTAGACTCAACTCAAAAACTAAACTAACTCTATTTCAAAATAAAAGTCTATTTATATGCGCATCGATGCTTCGAGTAATTGCTCGATTACTCGCGTAGAGATCTTTCTAGTCCCGGTTCTCGTACAATCGGGAACATTCTCAGCCATTCGACGCGTTGCCTGTTTCTCTGATGATGCTTACGGCGTACAGAGGCGGACTCGCCCATATTGCCAACAAGGACAGAGCCGGAGTCGCATTACAATATACATACATACATGTACGTATATTTGTGCTTATTAGTATAGTATGTACAATTATTGTGGTTTTTGATCATTTTTGCGTATTATAGCACGTTCTGACGATTTTACTGAACCTTCAAAAGATTGCACCAAATAACTTTACACTACTTATAGTAATACTTAATTGTGTGGAGAATTAAAAAAACCTTGAATAATAATAAAAAAATTCAGAAAAACTTTATTAAAAAAATCTGGATAAATTTTAAAAATAGAAAAAAATGTATTTGATTACGTTGTAGATATAATCGAGTGATGGAAAATTGCTTATAACTTATTATTTGCAGCATAGCTTTTGTCCGCCAGGGAGAGTGTCGATAAGAGAGCCAGTTTTTTTAAAGTATATTAAAATAAACACCACATTTGAGAATGGATAATCCTTTCGATTTGAGAAATGCCAATTTGGCAGTTATTATCCGTATTTTTGCACGTTCGACTGGAATAATTATTATTATCGAGACCAACCGTTAAAAATCGAATTCTAGTTTACCGTTAGAGGTGAAGATGACACGACTATCACGGCGTTTACACTTTCATAACTGAAAGTAATATATCGTTCGTGATTTTAGTTGATTTTTCAGTCAGCGTTTATGCTTTAAGCTCGCTGACGGACAACATTGCCTTGTACTGATGAGACCCAATAGGTCGAAACCGGTCTGCAAGTATGTTGTCCCCTCTAACTGCAAACAAAAATACTGGTTGGATATTCCACTGTCGAATGGTGTCTTTTTTCCTTTTTACTTGTTGATGGGAAAAATTTCCCTCAACTAACCACTTAATTTTGTAATTATTGAACACCAATATATATGTGGATTAATTTTGAGTTTTTCGTTTATTTATAATAAACACCACATTTGAGAATGGATAATCTTTTCGATTTGAGAAATGCCAATTTGGCAGTTATTATCCGTATTTTTGCACGTTCGACTGGAATAATTATTATTATCGAGACCAAACGTTAAAAATCGAATTCTAGTTTGCTGTTAGAGGTGAAGATGACACTACTATCACGGCGTTTACACTTTCATAACTGAAAGTAACATATCGTTCGTGATTTTAGTTGATTTTTCAGTCAGCGTTTATGCTTTAAGCACGCTGACGGACACCATTGCCTTGTACTGATGAGACCCAATAGGTCGAAACCGGTCTGCAAGTGTGTTGTCCCCTCTAACTGCAAACAAAAATTCTGGTTGGATATTCCACTGTCGAATGATGTCTTTTTTCCTTTTTACTTGTTGATGGGAAAAATTTCCCTCAACTAACCACTTAATTTTGTAATTATTGAACACCAATATATATGTGGATTAATTTTGAGTTTTTCGTTTATTTATATTAAAGTATTTAAAAAACTCAATAAAACTATTAAAAAATGCATTTATACTTTAACTCTTTTATTAGACTTAACATATATCAGAAATGGGAATATAAGCAACATATCTGTAACATAGTTAAATCTTAGCTTGGAAAAGTAGAAATCGGCTCTTTCAAAACATATTGTGATTAACACGTTGACTGCCATGTGAGGCAAGTGTGCCTCGCACGAAACTAACTCAACAGGCCGCGCCGCACACACATGCCTCGCAGGTAATGTTGTACTCAAAGCCTCGCTGCACAGAATTGCTTCGCGTTTAAGTAGAAATGCTATGAGAAATAAAAGTACATGGCCCAATGAACAAATTAACTTAGTTGGCCCGGGCCAGGCCTGAATATATACGGTTTGATAAAGAGTTCAATGTCTCAATGGCATAACATAATATTTTTTTGATGTATTTTATTCTTATTACTGTTGTATTTGTATTTGTGAGGTACGTAACTAAAAAATCAATGAATTAAGACAATAAAATATCATTCTATTTTTAGAACAGAACAAACTTGAAAATTAAATAGATATACTTATATTCGCAAACATAAAATTCGTATTTCGACAATAAAATAAAAAATAAAATGTAAAAAATCGGTATTTTGCAGTATTTATAATGTGCACATATGAACAGAAGTAAAGCAAGATGTACAATCACATTTGTCGCATTGTATACATTTATAACGTGTGCATCGCATGGCCCAAACTTGACAATTTTATTTCTTAGGCCGCGCGATGCACACTTGCCTCGCATTTCAAAATCATGTTTAGAATAAAAATTTGCTATATTTAAAAATTGCGTTGTTTTTCTATTGCATTTTTATGCGTTTTAAACGAAAAAAATAAACTGGCCTGGGAGAAAGCAAAAATATTATCATTATGGCAGTCAACGTGTTAAAAGAGCCATCTAATGACATGAAAAAGCCAGCTGCCAATTACACGCTCAGGTGTGTCTAATCATACATTGAACATTGAACATACCAAATTTCAAGACGAAGTAGAACTAAAGTACTTTGGACATGATAATTAAATATCAGCCTGGAATTGCTTTTCTAACCCAATTAAATGTCAGATAAAAAGACTAGTATATTGTGTGGCAAGGGGTGAAACAAGACAATTTCTGACTAGGGCGAGAGTTGACTGCCCGAGTGAAGTGAGGGCTGTCATCGCCCGGTCAGAAATCGTCTTTGTTTCATCCCGTGCCACACAATATTCTATTCTTCCTATTTGAAATTTAATTGGGTTAGAAAAGCAATTCCAGACTGATAGTTAATTTTGACAGTTTTTCTTCAATCTTAAATTCCACTAATTCCACATCAAGGTCTTCAAAGCAAATGCCGGCTCTTTCATTAAATTTAAGAATGGCTCTTTCAAAGCATATGCCGTTTACCAATAAAACCCTAAAATAGAGCACTTAGTTATAATTAAAAAAAAATACTCCAGCAATTGTAGACTACTAATATATATAACAAAAATTTACTTACCCAAAACAGTTTATTCATAAATTATTTGAAGTAAACATAAAAAAATGTTTTTTAGTCGCTAATTTTTAATAACGCGTCTCAATCCCAGATTACCACACAGGTGTCAAACTTTGGCAAGTCACGGTGTTGCCATTTAAGGAGTAAAATCTATATTTGATAGGAAATCAAGAAACGTATCAAATCGAGTTCGGTTCTTTCACCCACACCGTCCCCTATTTATTGAAAAACTGTGGATAAATGTAAAAAATTCGAAAAAATAGAAAAAAAAAAGGAAAAAATGATAAAAAACTCGAATATATTTTGGAATGTGTGCCATTGGATTAGGAAGTGTATATTCGTAAACTGATTTCTTGTGGTGCAACTTCATCTAATGCTTTGATAATGTTACTTTAGATTTTGTTTGTCTATTACAGTTTGATGTAGTAGTATGTGATGATCACACTTTTTTACCTATTGGGAAAAGTCTCATTATTAAATTTCATTCTTCAAACCTATCCTATTTTTAGCAAAAATAAAAGATTGTGGATTTTCTAGGGGATGTTTAATTGTGAAATGGTCTTTAACACAAACGGTGTTACTTAGCATTTCTAAAAAATAATGACAACACATGTGTTGTTCTATTCGCTTTATTAAAAGAATACTCAATTTTTAATTGTTTCCATGTATAAAATAAATTTTAAGAGTTTTTGATATTTTGTTTCTACCTTTGAGGCCTAAATTTAAAAAAATCTTATTTTACGTTTAATGTGACTTAGCGATTGTTGGAAAACCTTCAAATTGCTTTCTTTCAAAGAATCAAATGGTCTATGATACTCACTTCAATACCCCAAAAAAAATTGTTTACAAAAAGGCAGTATACCCCTGTTTCAGCTGTCACTGTTGAAAGTAATTGAGTAGAATTTTGTGGGGTTTTTATGTGCGACTTGCTTGGGGTGAGACCCTTCGATTCTTTACATGCTTTATTTAGTTGTAATAAAGGTTTGTAGAGGAGTTTTATGTTACTTTAAAACTGAACCGAGTAGATTTTGGTGTACACGTAGTTTACCGCCAGTAATGTTATTAATTGATGTTTTTTTTGGGAATATTGAATACATAATTATATAAAGCTTTTTTACAATTAAGTACCATTTGTTGTCACAGCTAATTGTGTCCGTATTAAAAACAATTCGTAATTGAATCTAAACAAAATCCCATTACTGGTGTGTAATTAAAAAAAGTGAATTGCTTTACAACATTCGTGGTCTGTAAATATTGGTATTTTTTTAGACATTATTTACTTGTTAAGTATAGTATTTCCAGAAATAAACCGAAATCATTGACATGAATACACATTTAACATAATAGTCCAAGATCCCGATATAGGACGACCTTCACCGAGCTGGTTAATGGACCAAACATATTTTTTATGTAATTTAATATATCAAAAATATATTGCATATGAGTTGCCTATCGAATTTCAGTCAAGGATATTTTTAATTAATTTTTAAAAAAATTTTGTGCGACTGGGAGGTCCCTACCTACCGTCCCATGCGATAGAAGAGGACACAACATAACAGCGTTTGAATCCCGGCCTTTTAAAGAGAGAGAGCTCTCTGCTCTCTGGTCTTGAAAACAAGAAGGATAGCGATAGACACGTACAGTATATATCAGTATATATCTATAGATACATTAATTATATAGAGCAAATTGCTTTAATTTATTTCAGTTATAGTTTAACTAATGTTAATGTGAAAAGACAACCACGCCTTCAAACCTCAACAAAGGAACCGACTTTCGAATCTATGTTGCCAGATGTATTTCCGAATATTCCTAAGTTTATATATTTTGAAAAATTTAATTTCTACTTTACTATTCAATTGTTCGTCAATGACTCTTAGAAAGATAATATAAAAATATTCTTACAAAATATATACTTAAATTAATTAACTAGGTTCTTTATACTTAAATAGTTTTCACTTCTAATGATATCAATTTTGTATATATTACTTATACTTAAAGATTTTTTTAAGAAAAGGCAACATTGTGTATATAGTTTGCAAATTCAAAGTCGGTTCGTAGCCCTTTGATATTAATGCAAAGTAATGCCGACGGCTCTTACTAAGCGCGGTGCTAGAAAAACGAAACTTCAAAGAGGAAAATGCGTGCGTTAAATAGCGCGCATAGTATTGTTCCCCATTACAGTACACAGTAGCGTTAGTGATTTTTATTGATTTTTTATATTAGAAATATATTACGGTTGGCTTGATAGTACTTAATATAGTAAGAATTTCTCGTTTAAATATATAAGATAATAACTGCGCCACCTTACGGTGGCGTTATATTATTTGATTTAGTATGGTATTTTTTTTAGACTTTATTTTTTTCGCATTTTTCCTGTTTTTAATTTTCTACTTTCTTTTAGTTTATCGTTTATTTATTTATTTATGATTTGAAATTCAACACTATCTATTGGGTTTTCTTACAATTCAGTAATTGTTATTTATTTATTTATTTATTTATTTATTTATTTTAATTTCCACTGTTTTACGGGCGAACCCAATTACAAAACAGTGCAACAAGAAACACTATTTACATGAAATTGTTAAATACAGAACAATAATTAAAGCACTGAGCAGACATAAATCTAAGAAATGAAACTAATAGGGCGCAATATAAAAAAAAAAAATTAAAATGTGCTATACATAAATAGGTGAAGAATAACATTTTTTAATTTCACTTATTGAACAGTTAAAAATGTCAATTAATTTTCCCAGTTCGTTACATTGCTGACACATATTAAATATAGGTGAAAATTTCAAAGTGTTGATTCTTGCTGCTGGGAGATAAAATGTACAGTCACTCCGTGATGAAATTCGAGGTATATAAAAGTTTAATCTGTTTAAAAGTTCAGTACAATCTATTTTATTTATGATTAATTTATGCAGAAAAATGACCGAGTTACAGTTACGGCGCAAACTAAGATCCATTACACCATGTCTAGTTAGTAGGTCAGTATTTGGTGTACTTAAAAATTTCAAAAAACGTCTTTGAACAGCCTCGATTTTGTCAATATGTGCCCGGTAGTAAGGATTCCAGATAACAGATCCATATTCCAGCTTTGATCTAACAAACGCATAGTACAAAGTCTTAAGCGTAGATACCCTGACGAATTCTCTTCCAACCCGAACCACAAAGCCATACATTCTAAATGCACTTGCGACAATAGATTCGATATGGGGAATAAACGTAAGTTGTGGATCAAAAGTCACTCCAAGATCAACAACGATACTAGGACGATGAAGAGTAGTACCTTGTATAGCATAGTCAAAGTGTATTGTATCGGATTTGGTAGTAAACGACATCACTTGGCACTTGGCAATATTCAAAGAAAGATTATTTAGTCTACACCAGTTTTCAATACCAGATAAGCTTTGAGAAAGACGCCTACAGTCAGTCGGGTCGCAAATTTGACAGAAGATTTTTAGGTCATCAGCATATAAGAGACAATCGCATTCAATGACAGCCAGAATATCGTTTATAAAAATATTAAACAGCAACGGTCCAAGAATAGACCCCTGTGGAACCCCCGACGTAGCAAGGTACTCGACAGACTTAAAACCCTTAAGGAATACATATTGTTTTCTATCCGATAAATAAGATTGAAATAACTGTATAAGAGAGTCGGAAATACCATACTTACAAAGTTTTCTCAGTAAGATTCCATGGTCCAGTCTGTCGAATGCCTTTGAGAAGTCCATATAAACTACATCAGTTTGAATACGGCTGTTCATATTTTCAGAAATAACTTGCGTAATATGCATTAAATTAGTGACTGTAGAGCGACCTTTGATAAATCCATGCTGGGCAGGAGAGATCCTATAATTCATATATCTACTCATATGATGATGCAATAGAATTTCGAAAACTTTGCAAAAATTGCAGATGATTGATATTGGTCTTAAGTTGATAATGTCTGACTTTTGACCTTTTTTATAGATGGGACAGACTTTAGAACGTTTCCAGATTGTGGGAATGGTCGATGTTCTTAAACAAATATTAAAGAGCTGCATGAGTGGATTAGCTAATACAGTGGCACAATCTTTTTATGGACAATGCGTCGTATCATTTCCGCATATTAAACAAAATACCTAATAATAACACAAAAAAGAATAAAAATTTAAGATTTATGGCAATCAAAAATATCAATGTTCCTAAAAAGGTTCCAGTAAAGAAGGAATTAATAAGAATGATCAAAAGTCAGAATTTTAAAAATGAATACGTCATTGACACCATTTGTAGCAGACACGGACATACCCTTTTGCGTGTACCTCCATACAACTGTATTTTTAATCCAATCAAAATGGTTTGAGTACTGTAAAGAAACGTTTACGAAAATATAATCAGTCACCAACCTTAAGCGCAGTTGTTCTTGATAATATTCGAGAGGTAATTAGTGACATTAATAGCGATGTATGGAAAAATTGCGAAACACATGTTATAAAAATAGAAAAGAAATATCCTGTTTTACCGCCAATAGCACCATTAGTTATTCAACCTGGAAACGATTCTACTTCAGAAGACTCTGACAATTCTTGTTATTAATTCCAACCAATTTCCTTTACAACTATCGTGATGTATCTTGAAAACTTGTTTTCAAAAACAAACTAATTTTATATTCTTACTAACATACCCAACCCTTTCCTTTCCAGGCAAGGAAGGCTCATACCTCCTCATGGTCCTTGCTGGACAGACAATCTTTTAAGATTGTCTGATAAAATGAGTATTATTTGTAGACAATTGTTATAAAAATATTATGAGCTATGTACTATTTGAATAATGAGCCAAATGTTCTTATTAATAACTCAAATTAACAAGTTTTAATTTGAAAGAATTAATTTGTTATTTGACAATTTTCAAATTGATACAAAATGTACAAATATACAAAAACCGTTTTTCTTTTGAAATTTAAAACAAAAATTAATAAAAATTTATGAAACCTTTTTATTTAATTCCACGCCAATGGTCGGAAATGTCATCAAAGGCACTTAAAAACCGCCAAAGAGCACAAAATTTCACATTTAGATTGGAAAGACTATAATATTTTTAAATAGGAAAAAAAAAGAAATAAAATTTGTAAGATAAGAATTATATATGTGTTGCTATAACCTTCTTATTAACTAAAGATTTATATATACTTTAATGTAACAAAATATATACACATATATATTTAATTGATTGAAAAAAAATTAAAAACTAATTCTTTCTTTTAATATGAAACTACTCCAAAATAATGCTCAGAATGTACGCGTCTATCGCTATCCTTCTTGTCTTCAAGAGCAGAGAGCTCTCTCTTTAAAAGGCCGGGATACAAACGCTGTTATGTGATATCATTAGAAGTGAAAACTATTTAAGTATAAAGAACCTAGTTAATTAATTTAAGTATATATTTTGTAAGAATATTTTTATATTATCTTTCTAAGAGTCATTGACGAACAATTGAATAGTAAAGTAGAAATAAAATTTTCAAAATATATAAACTTAGGAATATTCGGAAATACATCTGGCAACATAGATTCGAAAGTCGGTTCCTTTGTTGAGGTTTGAAGGCGTGGTTGTCTTTTCACATTAACATTAGTTAAACTATAACTGAAATAAATTAAAGCAATTTGCTCTATATAATTAATGTATCTATAGATATATACTGATATATACTGTACGTGTCTATCGCTATCCTTCTTGTTTTCAAGACCAGAGAGCAGAGAGCTCTCTCTCTTTAAAAGGCCGGGATTCAAACGCTGTTATGTTGTGTCCTCTTCTATCGCATAGGACGGTAGGTAGGGACCTCTCAGTCGCACAAAATTTTTTTAAAAATTAATTAAAAATTTCCTTGACTGAAATTCGATAGGCAACTCATCTGCAATATATTTTTTGATATATTAAATTACATAAAAAATATGTTTGGTCCATTAATCAGCTCGGTGAAGGTCGTCCTTTATCGGGATCTTAGACTATAAGGTGAGACTGGCAACATTATTATTATATACTCTGTGCTCTACCACTTTTCAGCACTGGTCTCTACTTCTAATTGCTCTAATTTCTTTCATAGTATATTATTTTACGAGTGGAGTAAATTGCATATTACAGTGAGTGTGTTTGGCCTATGAGCGAGCTTGCGAACGAATGGGCTAAAGAAACGAGCTAAAGCAATTTGTTCTTTGAGTAAAGTACTATGCTTTACCCACAACTTACCACATGGTTTTGTGTAAAACTAAAAATAACAAACATAAAATTAAAATTTTGGCTTAAGTTGTCAAAAATATTCGATTTCGCACACAGTTCTGTCTGAGAAATGTCAAATGTTAGTTTAGTTTAATGTATACAGTAGGCAACCAACATAATAATACAGGTTTTTACCTACTTACTCCACTAGTGCAGTAAATAAAACTATAACACAACTCCTCAATAATCTGATACTTACTGACAGAGATATAGGTTAAAAAATAGGCAATTTACTTATGAGTCGTGGATAAAATAATTAATTCTCTCTCATCTCTTATAATTTCTAATGACAATTTAATCAATATTAAAATCCATAACAACAAACAAAACCTTATGTAAAAATAAGTTAAACTAAAAAGAGGAATTAAAGTACAAAAAGTAATCAATTCATATAGCTTCTGAAATTTAAGTTTTTACTAGTTCAAATAGTTTACGTGTATCTGTATTCACAATATATGTTATTGTGTATAATAAGAAATTCTGATATCTGGTTTTTGCTTTTCAACTCCATAAACGTATGACAATTGTCGACTGTGTTAGGAAGCTTTATCCATAACCATGACAAAATTGAGCGATATCTATATTTTAAAGCCGTTGTTGTGTGAACCAATTTTTAAATAATTTTGAGTCGGTATTTTGATAATATTCAAAGGGCAAATCTATAATTTTTTGCTGATAATAATAAGCAATTTGGAATCCAGCCATTTATCCAGCATTTAAAATTGTTATTCTTTTTACTTTATTTAAAAAAACACTGCTGGCGAATCATCAACTTATCCTTTTGTTTCCGTGTCGTGTGTATTTTGCTTTTTATAAATCGTTTTGTATTTATAACCAAAGTGTTTTAAACACATCTATAGTGTGAAAAAAACGAAAGGAAAACACGTATTTTGTTCTGGGACGCGTAACCTTTGGACGTAAGTTATACTAGCCGCGTCAAAGTAGGCCTAAAAACCCAAAAACTTAAAACTTTGGTCGGAAGGGTCCGATCGAGCTCATTTTTTTTTAATGTTCATTGAGACCTCAGAGTCAAAGTTGTATAAAATTTGGATGCCGCTCGGCCTCTCCCCCAAATTCTACCCAAGTTGGGGGGTTTTCAAGATGGTATATACATGATGAGACTGCCCTCCCAACCCGGCCAAATGTTCCACTCGGGGGTTTTGAAGTTCTCTCCATCCATTTCTTCGGTCATGTCGCCTTTTCGACCTTTCCAGGGGCGTCTAGAAGGGCCTCCAAGGGTCCAAAATATAAGATATCTCCAGAAATGTGCTTGGCCTGCCATACTGGGTCAGGGGGATTCCGAAGGGCGGGGTTCTCATTTCTGTCAAGAATTAAGGTTTTTTAACCCACTAGGGCCGTATAAAAAGGGGACCATGGGGTCTCAAAATTATGATTACGCGGGATTAAATTTCAGTGTACAGAATTGGTACGATAAAGTATATCACTGAAATTTAGTCCCGCGTAATCATAATTTTGAGACCCCATGGACCCCTTTCTGAAAATACTATTATCAATCTTGTTTCACTTTTTTGTACTTCCTTTAGCGCTTTTATTGCAACCTTATTTAATAATTCTTTCTATGTGATGTGTACAAAATGAATTGATTAGAAATAAAAACCATAATACTTTTGTTTGAATTTTTTATTTACAAATCAATTTAGCACGACAATGCCCTTCGGAAAAATTCAATAAAAGGGCGTTAAGCCTGCAAATACAAAGAGTGAAGTTAGTCTGAAAGCCTTGGCAAACACTTCAGAGGGAGTTTGAACGTGCTGAGTGCTAAATTGGCCTCAGGAAAAATGTCTGTCATTGTTTAATAATCAAAAAAATTAGAAACAAAAAATATATAGTAAACTATTTTTAGTTTTTAGTATATTATTTAATGATTATTTTTTATGTTACAAGATTTCTATTGTGATTATATTGGTCTTTAGGAGGGAAGACATAGTTGACTGATGCCGGATATTAAAATTGCAACATATATCAATTGAAACATAAAAAAGTACTCACTTAACTACATGTTTTAAATAATAGTTATTTGTGACACAAGGACGGAAAATGACATTTTGCAAGGCGAGTAAAGTTGTGTGCCGAGCTGCGTAGCACCGAGGCGAAACAATACGACCACTTGCAAAACATTTCCCGGACGTGTAACACACACTATTTTTTGGTCCGACTAATTTTTAATATTTTCAAAAGTTCTGTTATGTCCAAGAGTTGACTGCTTGTGCTACCTAAAGTAAGGCCAGTGATTAGAAGACAGGCGACGGAATGTCAGCTGGTAATTAATTTTTATACATACAAATACTGTGCTAATAAGCAGCACAGAGAAAATTGTTATATTGAAAATATTAAAATCAATATCTAATAATTTTATATCAAAATAGCAGAGACAATGAACTATTTTCATAATCGAATGATAAGTAGTTGTAAATTGACATAAATGTCAAATTTTATAATACAAGTTGTGAGAGAAATTAAATGTAAATTAGAATCCTGCTTACCTTTAGAAAAAGTTATAGGTGAGTTTAGTATATTATACGCTGTTTTTAAATAAATTTAATTAAAATTTGTATTATTCATTATGTATTTTTGATGACTCAAAATTTAAACTCATAGCGCCATCTCTTTAGATAATCTAAAAGCTACTTTGGCGGCCTAGGCCGGAAAATGTCATTTTCCGGACGATTTTGAAGTAATTAATAGTATTGTTTCTGGACGGAGGACTAAAATAGTTATTTGTGACACAAGGACGGAAAATGACATTTTGCAAGAGCGAGTAAAGTTGTGTGCCGAGCTGCGTAGCACCGAGGCGAAACAATACGAGCACTTGCAAAACATTTCCCGGACGTGTAACACACACTATTTTTTAAAAGAAAGGAATGATTTTCTGATAATCGATTTCAAGATCCTTAATTTTTATACATACGAATACTTTTCTAATAAGCAACACAGTAAAAATTGTTATATTGAAAATTTTAACATTAATATCTAATAATTTTATATAGAAATAGCAGAGACAATGAACTATTTTAGTTTAATGAGCAAAAATAAAATCGAGATATGCATTTTCATAATCGAATGACAAGTAGTTGTAAATTGACATAAATGTCAAATCTATATATATAAAAATGAATGTTTGTCTGTATGTATGTATCTGTATGTACTCAATGGACTCAAAAACTACTGGACCGATTATTATGAAAATTGGTATGTATATGTATTTTTCCACGGAGAAGGTTTGTATGATATGCTCATTGATGCCACTCGCCACCAGGTGGCGCTGCAGAGTAGCAACTTCTGTCCCGTTCAACCGATTGTCATGAAAATTGGTATATATATGTATTTTCCCACGGAGAAGGTTTGTATGATATGCTCATTGATGCCACTCGCTACCAGGTGGCGCTGCAGAGTAGCAACTTCTGTCCCATTCAACCGATTGTCATGAAAATTGGTATGTATATGTATTTTTCCACAGAGATGTTTTGTATGATATGCTCATTGATGCCACTCGCCACCAGGTAGCGCTGCAGAGTAGCAACTTCTGTCCCGTTCAACCGATTGTCATGAAAATTGGTATGTATAGTAAAAGCCAAATAAAGTTGCGTTCACGTCACCATTGAGAACATTTGCAGCGTTGTCAGATTGTTCATGAAGTATGAAAATTAACAGAAAATAACTGAAGTAAACAAAAAACGTGAAGGTAGAAAATTTCACATTATGTTAAATGGAACTTGAAAATTAGCGATATTTTTTTTCATTTGTTTTTTCTTAATTCATGAATTGAATTCACAAAGTAAGGAATTTCACAATAAAAGTGGTAAGGTTATTACTGAGTTACCAAACAATAAATCTAATTAAAATAAAACCACAAGCAATAAAATAAAATATTTTTTAATAATGAACGTATTTTCAAAGACACAACATGACATTAAAAAAATCAACATCAACGAACTAAACGTTTTCTGAATCTGATTCCACATTAGTGTCACTCTCTTCACTATTAAAATTTATTACTATTGGACCAATTTCTTGACGATCAAATATTTTTTCTCTCTCGTACCATTTAAATATTTCTCTTTCAGTATGATTTATAGAGTTTTTCCACATATCAGGAGTAATTATGTTGCCTCATGCCACATGTTTAGGCAGTTTTTCGCGCTGTTACCATCTCTACCGATGTGCCTATTGTAATAATTTTTTACTATGCCACAAATTATTTCAATAGGGTTAAAGATGCAATGGTAAGTAGGAATAAGACGTAAAACTTTGTGTCCATACCGTTCTGCCATATCGTCCACTATATACTTGGTTGGTGGTTTATTTCTAAAAGAAATGTTTAAAATAAATGACATTATGTAAGATTATATCTGTATATTTACTGAGAAATGATGTGCAACAGTTCTGTTTTGAACATCATATGGGAATAGGGAATGTTTCTTTCTGTCAACCACTCCTCAATAGCACTTTTTGACCATCCGGTATTCGGAGTTTTATGTAATAGCATACTGTGATAAGGTGCATTATCAAGTACAATTAGAGAAGGATTCTCTAAGTTTTGTAGCAACTGATATTCAAACCATTTCAAGAAATTCGCCTGGTTCATTTCCCCATGATAATCACTAAGTTGAGTTTTTTAACAAAATATTGCTTTAGCACCCTCTATAAATCCGTTTCCATTTCCAGCATGTAGTATAATATATCTGCAATGATAATATTTAAATGTTCATATAACAAGCTATGTTAATACAACAAACCTTTTGCCATCCGTTTTAGTGGTTTTAACACTCTTTATATTTTCATTTTGCCAAGAATGGCCAATGATGCCATTTTGAAATATCCAAGTTTCATCGAGAAACACGAATTGATGTATACCTTTATCCTTTGCTTCTTTATAACTTCTCAAGAATTGTACTCTTTTAAAAACAACGTTAGGTAATTCCATAAGTCCTCGTCGTAGATTAGGTATCCTTCATCCACCTAAACCCAAGTTCTTTGAGCAATCTTTTTAAAGAGGTTTATTCTTCCTTTCTTCTTCAAAATAGTTAACTAATGAAGCCACAAGTTCTTTGCATCGACTATTTAGCTGTTTTGACAATCAAAAAATAAAATGCTTTGTTGTTTTGAAAAAAACAGTTTGTATTATAAATGTTTTTCACAAGATAATCTCAAAAATCGATTACACTACGAGTACAAAAGTCACAAACACTGATTGAAAACTCAACAAACGACGCGGCAACATGACAATATTTCTGGCAGTGACTAATATTCCGTCATTAATTGGTGGTCTCTTCATGAATATTTTAACACAAAATTTTACAATGAGGGACGTCTAAATCCAAAAAAGCTATATTGTATATACACTATTTTGTTACAATTTTTTTTTTATTGATCGGGATATTTTTAGTAGTGATTGTTTAGCAAACTTAAGTAACATACACTTTTCCATAGAAATGTAGCCACACATACGATAGAATTACGACCTTGGTGACGTGCACGCAACTTTATTTGGCTTTTATTATATATGTATTTTTCCACGGAGAAGGTTTGTATGATATGCTCACTGATGCCGCTCGCCACCAGGTGGCGCTACAGAGTAGCACCTTCTGCCCCGTTTAACCGATTGTCATGAAAATATCAGTATGATGATGTTTTTTAAATAGGTAAGATGAATATGATATTCGCATTAATGGAAGTTACCACCAGATGGCGCTTCCATGTATCAAATTATTCTCTTTTATTTTTCTTAAATTTAATTTAGTTGTTGGTGTAGCAACGCGCGCCGGGTACAGCTAGTTTAAAATAAAAGTTGTGAGAGAAATTAAATGTAAATAAGAATCCTGTCTACCTTTAGAAAAAGTTATTAGTTTAGTATATTATACGCTGTTTTTAAATAAATTTAATTAAAATTTGTATTTTTCATTATGTGATTTTGATGTGATTTTTGTTACTCGAGTTAAGGTGCGAATTTTTGTACAAATATTTATGCAGGCATCGGACATGATTAAAATTATACTAGACACAATTATCCAATAAATAATATACAGATTACGGTGAATAAACTTACCGTCGGTATAAAACTAAAACATATTTTCACAAGCAGTTGTGATGAATATAGACAATTTTATACTGTGAATTGGACATATATTAATTTTGTCACGTATAAAACATTAACCAAGCAGGAAGTTACTTGGGCAATTTGCCAAAAACATCAAGCAAACCTTACTTTTATACCGCATAAGTTCGTCGACCTAAGTATACAAAGATGATGATAATATAATTGTCATATAATTCTGGATGTTTAGTTTATATATACAAAAATTGCATTTACGAAAAATCGCTATAACTCTTATATTTACCAACCGATTTTCATGATTAATAAAGCTTACATGCTGCGATAAAACAATAGTAAACCACACAAAATTGCCTATAATTTATTGGGATATTATATTTTATCCGCCAACTACAATCAGCCGTAAAGTGACTTTTACAAAAAAACAAAAAAAATATATCAGGGTTGTACTTATTGATTGTAAATTGTAGATTATGAGTTGGATCGAAGGACCCAGGTAACCTTACTGCATTGCTACTTAAAAAAACTTTTGTGCATTTCCCACATCTAATTACCCATAAGGTCTAACTATTAAGAAAGTAAATTATTCGCATAGGGTGTACGTTTGTAACCTGATCAGGCTCTAAGAAGGCATGTGCCAGATATTTTTGTCGTTTGCGAATAATTAGAGATAATATGTTGAACCGTTTCATCTGCAGAAGCTGAATGTTTCGCTGTCCACTTTGCCCACTTTACACATATGGTACCTTAGGCCGATCGCATACTTACAAGACATATGTTTGCAACATGTCTGCGACATGTCGCTTCAACACAGTTGAGCACCAATGTAGGAAACAAAACTCCGTAGTTCGCACATCAGTCTACATTATGTCGTCTGATGATGATGTGGCAATATTATCGATTCTAATATTGCGAAGGCGAAAGAAGAAAAATACTCGAAAATATTGGGTTCATCCATATAGTAAAGCTAATCTTCATCGCAGTATATTTATTTTCAACGATTTGCACAAATTTTACATTAAATGTTGGATTGTCTTCCATTATTGAACCATATACGTGCATTCGGAAGCAGCTGTCGGACACAAATGACGCTTGAAGATGGAGCAAGCAGTGTCGTATAAAAGTTGTTTTCGACAAGTCTCATCCTGTCCGCGGCGTTTCTGTTTGGTTTACGACTCGCCATAAGAACTGCTGTATTGGCATTGAAATGACATGTTGCGAACACATGTCTTGTAAGTATGCGATCGGTCTTAGTGGACACTGTCCTCTGAAAGTTCCTGCGATTGCTTTAGTTTAGTGTTCTGAAACTCTAAGACTAATTTAAAGTAGCGCAGTGAAGGCCGTATTCAACCTTATTGCTTTTCTTTGGCCTGGAGTGTTTTTCCAATAGATTTCACTGAGTTTCTTTTCCCAATTTAAAACATAACCCATAATGCGGCATTTTAAGATGCCAAGTAAAGGCTTAGGTCCGGCAAAAGAAGTACCAACTCTTTGTTTTACGAGACTATCAGCAATCCCTTTTCCGACATTTCCTTTATGTGCTCGTAACCACAGAAAAGTTACTTTGTTGTGTTTAGCCATTTGCTAAGGAGACTCGAACATGGTACATTGTAGAGTGTTACCCAGGGCTATTGAGAGCCTAGCGTTAGGACGTTTAGTATCAGTATAATAAGGGAGGGCTCCTTTTGTAAGTTGAGCGATATTGTTTTGTGTTATTCATTAATATTTAGTGTGAGTTCGTCTTGGATACATAATCTCTGTAGGAATCTTCATGGTTTGGGTTGTTCCGACCCTTAAAATCCCAAGATGACCTATAAGATCATTGGATTCGAGAGACTTAGTTCTTGTTAACCCAAACGCACCTCTAGAGAAATCGTCTTTAGGTACATGTAAATACAGGGATACAAGGTCTAGAGTTACCTTAAAGGCCGCACTAGGACATGATCTTATTTCGCCATTGATCCCAATACAAGCGAGCCTTTGCAGCTTTTGCAACTCTATTATTGCCTTTCGTTGCGTTGTTTTGTTCCGCCAAACGGGCGTTAGAAATGACCTGTTCTGAGAGTGAAAGTTTAACTTAATGCAATAATTGATTTCCTTTTGTTGTACTTAAAAATACCTAATTCAGATTATCCACAGACCGATTTTAAGATACTGTGACTTAAAGAATTTAACACCGTATTTGGAAATTAATTTTATTTTAGTACATAAAAAACTTTAAAACAAATATATTTATAGTTAAAATTAAATAAAAACAAGAATTGTCCTTTTAAAAATGAAATGAGTATAAAAATAGCTTTTGTTACAGCATAAAAATTGAAAAACGTCAATCATATGAAGAGGAACCCCCTTCAGTTTTGTTTCTCCATATATTTGAATTCGAAACTTGTACAGGATTAAAATAAGATTAAATAAAGAAAAAAAGTGGTTAAAATTAAAATGATTAAATAATAAAACCAACACATTGTGCCCCCATAAAAATTTTGAAAAAATTTCATTCACGAGGATACTTTGTTAAAGGATTAAACCGCGAGAAATATTGCATATCGGATATATATTTTGATGTTTCCATTTGCGAATAGAGTCTATACTTTGTGTTCGTTGATGAAAGAGGTTCGTTTGGTGGTAGTACTGCTTCTGGTGCTTCTGTTCGTACCCAACTTATAAAATCTGGGTCGCCTAAATCCACAAAATAGGTCAAATCGGACTCTTTTGTCTCTTGACCTTTAAATAAGTGTATTAATTCTATAGCTAACAGCTGCGGTGGACCTATAACGAAGTATAAAACTATAATTAAAAACAGACATTAGAATGGGAATCACAAGCATAATGAATAAAAAATTAACATAACAAAAATATTGCTTTAATTGTAAGCAGAGATTTAGTCGTTCTACAATTTCGGATGATTTTTTAGTTTGTTGGTGAATCTATAGTTTTTTATAACGTGTCTTTAAACAATTGGGAAGAAAATCGACATAAAGCGTTGATACATTGAATTATTTACTTTACATAAACAAAAGAGTTAAAGAATTTATTTCATCCTGTCCAGTAAATAAACTTCCCTATAATCAATTCGGCGCCGGCGCCGGTAAGTAAAACATTACGGTATCATGTACTGTAATGTGATGTTTTGCCTAGCAACTCTGCTTTGATTGCTTTAGGGAAGACAATTACTTTTAATTTTTGACATTTAAAAACACTATAATAACTATAAAATAAAAATTAACTGACAGTTAAGGTAATTTGACGTAACTAGTCAAGTTACGAACTATTTTTAAAATTTTTATGAATTTATTAATTATTAATTATAAAAACAGGATGAAATAAAATATAATACGATACATGGTCGTTAGGTGTTATTACAGTACTCGTTCATATTTCCAGACTCGGCTCCTACGTCGCCTCGTCCGTAAACTAACTCGTACTGTAATAAGTCACCTACCGACCATGTAACGTATAATACTATTACAGGAAACCGCATTTTAAAATAAAACGTATTTTTACTTAAAAACTAGATCTTATAGTTATATATTTTTGGGGATACAATTTTGTAGATTCTATTCACTCACAAAGCAACTAGTGAACAAAATTTTAATTTATATTTTACAATATTTTTTTCCTTTGTATGTGTTTTATAATTTAACGTAGAAATATAAATTCCTGGACAAAATTAAAGCACCACTTAACTAAATAAGCTAAGTTTTCCCGTATTCTACTGATATGTTTGGTAGCTTTACAAAACTTATAAATGAAGCAAAGCAATTGTTCAATAGAAATCAGCAAAAGATGAAGGTATTTTAACAATTTTAACAACTCGCAAATCATTAATTACACACAAAAAACGTAAACTATTGACTTAAAGTGTTTCAAATGAGCCTAGTCCCGTGTATGGCCACCTGTACTTTGTATTACTGCATTCATTCACCTTGGCATAATGGAGATCAGATTTTTGATACATCTTGGGAGATACTCTCCCATTCTGCTTTTACTGCATCTAACACTTGATTATGGTTAACAGGTGGCCCTTACTAAACTTTTTTTTTAAAAACGTACCATAGGTGCTATATAGGATTTAATTCCGGATTGTTGGCTAGCCATTCCATTAATTCAAGATCAATTGCATTTAGGTAGTTAACCACTTGCCTACCCACGAGGAGACGAGCATTATCTTGCATTAATACACAATTCGGCGATATTTTCGAGATAAAAACCACATTCATGGATCTCATGCGGATAGGAACCAACTCGGTGCGGCTATGAAAACAGATTTCTCCCCAAAATATCACAGTGCCTCCACTAAATGGATTTTGGGAACAATATTTCAGCTCGTAAATATCTCTCCATCAGGCCTTCGCCAAACATGTATACGCCCATCCGAAGATTTTAAGTTGATCTCATTCTCATCTGAAAACAAAACTCTCTTCCAATCGTCAATCGTCCAGTTTTAATGGTTACGAGCGAAACGTAGTCTTGCAACTTTGTGTTCCTTGGTTAACAAACGCTTTGTCGCCGGTCTTCTACTGTTCAATCTAGCTTCATTTAAACATATTCTCACAGTTTGAGATGATAACAGTATATTGCGAAAAATAGCCAACTCATTTCGTATTATTGTACCAGTGACTTTCTTGTTTTGAAGAACAGACGCATGTAGAAAGCGCTTATCTCTTGAATCTGTAGACCTGTTGCGCCCTCGTCCAGGTAGTCGGTTATAAGATCATGTATGGTTGAAGCGTTGAAGCGATTTCTTCCTAACAAATTAATATAACGCAGTATCCTTCTGCCAGTAAAGTTGATGCCTGTGCTGTGTCTTCTAATGATAAATCTCTGCCACAATTCACTTTCTAAGACTAAAACTTTATAGCCACTACTATTATTTTTAATTTTAATACAGACGACTATTGATGTCAGCAACGTAGGTAGTAGAATTAGAACGGATTTTGTATCAAAAATTCTAATTAATAATGTTAAAGAAGTTAAATTTTATTACGAGATGGAATTTAGTGATATGGACTAAAAGGATCAATAAAATATATAAAAACATGTTTATTTAGGACACCCTTATACCTTTCTGATCACAACTGTTTCCCTTGATGATAATCTTCTGCATGTTTCACTGTCCACTTTGCCTCTTATACAGTTCCTTCGATTAGTTTTCTAAAGCTCTAAGAGTAATTTAGAGTCGCGCAGTACAGGCCTTATTAACTTATTTGCTTATCTTAAGCCTGAAATATTTTCCAGTAGGCTGTACTGAATTTCTTTATAAAATTATGAGTTTAGTCCATAATGCTGCATTTTGGGATCCTACAGAAAGGTTCAGTTCCGATAAAAGAAGTACTAGTTACAATGTTGTGTTTAGTCAGTTGCTTTAGAGACTGTTTGCAGTTCCAGGCTGTTTTGGACTTGAAATTATAGAGCCTTTAATGCAGCTTGGCTATCGCAGGCAATTAATATTCTGACTAAAATTATGCGTTTTTTAATGCACTCTTTTACAGAGAAGTGTATTACTAAAAGCTCCGCTTGAACGATTGTAGAAGTGTTTCCAAGGGCAATTGAGAGCCTAAAGTTTGGACCTGTAACTCCCATACCTACTCCGTCTGATGTTGTATACCCATCAGTATAATCAGAGAGGGCACTTTTTGTAAGTTGAGCGTTTTCGTTTTGTGTCACCCACACCCATTAGTACTAACATTTACTATGAGTTCGAAATCTTGTTTAAGAGACATAATTCTGTAGGCATCTTCATGGTTTGGGTTGCTCCGACCCTTATACTCCCAAGATGTCCTATAAGATCGCAGGGTTTTAGAGAGTTAGTCCTTGTTAACTTATAGGTAATTTCCAGAGCAACCGCCTTTACATTTAAGTGCCGCACATGGACACGACCCCATGACGGCAGTGATTCCAACACAAGTTGGCCTTTTCACCTTTTGCAATTCTACTGTTGCCTTATGTTAGATGCAGCTTATATAAATATTGATGCAAAGTATATATTTACTAACCCAAATTGAACCTCGAGATGCGCCGTGAGCTATTGGAGAAGGAATACATAAATTCAAAGGAAATTGCCTAATACTCGTACCTATATTTTAATGTATGTTAAAGTGTGATTTATTTTAATGAGAAGAAAGATGCAAATATTTTATTTTTATTGCTTCATTTTAAGCACACTTTTGTAAATGACTTAATTTTTTTATAATAGAAATCCCTGGGATTAATTAACCAAAGTCGAAATATTTCAACATTTAACAGAACAAATAGAAATTTGTCGTTTGGTTCGTTTTATAATAACCCGTTGTTTTATAATAAAGGATATAAAATAGATTCTAAAATCCGTTTAAATGTTATTAAACCCTAGATAATTTTAATTTAATTGAATACCTTTCTTAAATTGACTTGAATATAAAGAAATATGGAATATGTGTTAGGGAAATTAACAATTGCATGTAAGAAAATAATCTAATATTATCTTGAAGGGTTACTCTGACCTGATCGTACATTAACTAATACTTTTCCACTAACAGGACCTGATTCCATTACAGGCTCATTTGTCATTATTGCTTCGTTACAACAAATTTTTGTATTTGGTGAAACTTTGTGGCAAAGTTTGTCACTACAAGTAACAAGTTTTTTCGGTAACCATTGGTGTACTGCAAACCGTTGTTTTTTTCTAATTTGTTCTGTTTGGTCCTAAAAATTGTAAGAAATATTTAGAATTTATTTCCGTGAATATGATTACTCCTGAATTTACCTGGTCTCCTCCCCATCCTGCTATCACGAGTTTACCATCGTCGCAGGTATTTGTTCTTGAAACAGATGGCGCTGAAATCAATTTTAGTTTCTTACAGGAATTATCGAAATTTGGCGAAACTTTTAAAATGTAAATATTTCTATAAGGTTTTTTAAGCTTGACATTCTCAATAACTTCCAATACTTTGTGAGTTTGTCCGTTTTTCCAGAAGTAATCGCTGTTGGACCTAATTACCGCATCTTTTAGATCGCTGAGGGTGAAATGTTCTTTTAAACAGCTATCTCCAGTCATCACTATATAAAATTAAATCATAACTTAGTCATTTATAGTCCAAACAAATTGATTGTAATGTTTGGTTCTTTTCAAACAAAAACCTTAAACCCGTGTATTAAATTTCGAAAAAACATATTGCTGTTCAGACAAAATTCGTATGCCTGGTTTAATCTCTTATTACAAAGATTTTAAAAACATAAACTAGTAGACAGTTGACGAAATAAATCCGTATTAGTAATACCTAGATTGTATGCTAACAAATCATTAAAAAGATAAACAAAAAATCAATGTTTGTAAACAAACTATAATATTCTGAAGTTTCGTTAGCCGTACTCGTCCAGATTTTTTTCGTATGTTCAGACAGTTTATTAACCTAAATGCATCTGTAGTATAGTGGCCAAATATTTAACAAACAAATGTCAATCATTAAGCTAAACAAGGTTCAAAGACTTGCTTGCTTTGGCATTATAGGAGCTTTAAGAGGCGCATACTTTAACAGCAGCAATGGAATTTTTTTTAGATTTTCCTTCTCCTCACATTATTTTGAAGTGTTATGCAAGAATGGGCTGCAAGAAAATCTGAGCTAAATTTTTGTTATATCAGGTGACAAGAAAAAGAAAGTAGGAAATTGGAGTAGATATTTGGAAAATAAAATCAGACCACATTTTTTTTTTATGGTCAAGCACAAGCACTGCAGGAAAATCCGTTAAGGCGCTCTGGGAGCGGTGCGTGTGCGAAGAAAGCGATTCACGTTGGTCTTGAATCGTTGGAGGTTATATTCGGTGGGAAATACGGCCTCAGAAAGGCCGTTCCACAGAGAGGATGTCCTCCAGAAGAAAGAGTTCTTAAACAATGATGATCGAGGAGTATTAAGTTGAACCACATAGGGATGGGCGGAAGTGGTTCGTTGTGTATTTCTGCTATGAATTGCTCTAGGTGGAATCAAGCGGGCAATGTCAGTAGAACACTTGCCATGGAAATATTTGTAAAAGAGGGTCAAATCACCAATCTGTCTTCGATGTTCTAAGCTGTCGAGGTTCTTGGTTAGCTCGTGGTCACCGATCAGACGAATGGCTCTCCTTTGCATGGAATCCAACAACCGAAGGGTATGCTTCGGTGCAGAACTCCAGACATGAGAGCAGTGTTCCAGTGATGGTCGAATCTGGGGTTTGTAGAGTGTCAAAAGTTTTTGTGGTGTATACAGCTTTTTGGTACTTCCCTAAGAAAATATTCATGGTTACATATCGTTCACAGAGGGTTTTAAAAATAAAGTGGGTTCAGGAGCAAACATTTGCAGCAGTGACAGAGATGTTGGTCTCTCTGGGAGTACACACCTCTGTGTTTCAGGTAGTGATGTCTGTTATCTTGAAATGCACAAAAGAAAATAATTTAAGGGATCATAAATCTAAACGGATCAATGCATAAATAGTTATCCGGATACTGAGGCCTTATGTTCTAGCTCTAGCGGAACATAACAGTATTAAACTAGTTTAGGTTCAAGGACATAGGGAAATACAAGGCAACAATCAGGCTCAAAGTTGCAAAGAAAGAATCAACCACAATATTCTACGGTCCAAAGCCAGTTCTAGGGGTAATAAAAAGGACGATCGGGATAAAAGCCTGGATCCGTAGACAACAACTATCATTGCGACTCTCTGTCTGGGAGCATATACCTGGTTGTTAGTTCGAGCAAATATATATATTATAACATGTATGAATAATAATAATAATATGTTTTGATAATATCAATCACTATGTTATAAAATATTCCTTACCTTTAATTACTTTTAAATTTTAAATATAAATAGTGAATAGGTAAGAATTAACTCAGTGTAATTATATTCCAATATGATTAATTAAATATGCTACCGGCTATTCCCTTATGTCAAGGTCAGAGTTCAAATATTCAACCAAACTAGATTCAAAATCAATTAATACACAAATTTGCAATAAAATGACTGTATAACCGCACTATCCTAGACCAATTATATTTTCCAGGCATGAATTGCATATAAATTTCTAACCTTTCTAATTCAAAATGTGTCAAACTTCAAAGATACCGTTGATAAACCCAAATATGCATCAAATATATAAAATGAAGTATTCTGACTTGAGTTATTAAACAATTTGGATTAAACTTATCAAAAAGTGAATAAAAATAATTTAGTTAAATACATAAAACAGTGAAATAAAAATGTTCATCAAAATTTCAAAAAACAAACACATATAAAACTCTTTATTATAACGAGTGCAAAGTTGTTACCATTTGTGTGAAGCTTCACCCTCTTCTGGAATCAGGATTCTGTTCTTAGGAAAATCTACTTTCTTCCTCCAATACAGCAAAGATTTCAGGAAACTTTATGAAGATCAAATAATTACTTCCTCTTCAAAACCAAGCGATGGATGGCTACTATTTTCTCTGGTAAGTGTAATTATGACTTTCTTTCTTGTTAAATATTAATTTAATCTTCTTTAACTCAATTAAAATACAGTTATACCATAAAATGCTCAGCCCCATAAATTGAAATATCTATTTCTTCATAAAATCATATAAATTTCTCTTACCAATTGCTCTCTCTGGTTACCTTGGGATAATCTTGATACTTTAAGCTGTTTTAATACTTTCTATTCTCAATACTTTCAAAAAAAACTCAAAATTTCTACGGAGCAAATTTTTAATACAACTTCTCTTTCAACAACCAGAAAACAAGTGACATATCTTCTACAAACTTCTTAACTAATTATTTATAATATAAATCTTACTAATCTCCTTTTAACTTTCTTTTAACATCATAATTTTTACAAAAATCTTCATCGAAACTTTTTACATCCTTCCTCTTCAGAAGGTCGAAAACAAGAGAGATTCTATCAGAATCAACAAAAAAACAAATGACAAATTCAACAAACTTAAATCTATACATCTTTTCCATCTAATCGCCTACTAATTTCTTATTCAAATAAAATTTTTAACAAAATCTAATTCTTGATTCAATATTACAATTTAAAACAATGATCATTCTTTTTTATATTCTTATGAAATTTACTAGCACTACAAACTAATAATTTTCTCTTTTTCAGAATATTTCATTTGGCATTTGAACTATTAATAAATTAGAATATGGTTGGTAAATTTGTATAATTTAAAAGTAAGTAGAAGTTTTAACATGTATTTTAACTATTTGTGATGTCTTTTTTTTTTTATAATTTAATTTTCTCATTTACTTACTCCCCTAATTCATTTAAAATTAATGTTTGATTACTAACGTATTGGCAATTTTATAAACTTTTAATTATCTACTTTACCCATTTATCAATTTCATAATTATCAAAACTTTATATAATGTAGATTAATCATTTTTGAATCTTTAAATAAAAATCTTTGAAATGTATTTGTATATTTTTTTTCTTATTATTCTATTTTCTTTTTTCTTTTTTAGGAATTATGAAGAAGATGATGATAATCAATCCCAATGTTACTAAATTTGCGCTCTGACTCGAAATAAGAAAATCTCCTTTCTCTACTTTCCATTAGATTTTCGTTCTACATTCTTATTTAATATAACATAGTAACTAATATCATCTCAATATATATATATAAAATATATATTGAACAGACGTGTTCTATAAAAACTGAAGTACTGCGTGGAACAGAAGTCATTACATGGTGCCTTACGCGCCATAAACCGGTAAAGGGTCAACTGCAAACCATGGGTCTGTTTAATAGAGACCCTAGTTGTAGATTGCGCAGTAAGGAACTTACATTTAAACGCATACTATGCACTGACTCTGGCACACAGGCGACTTAATAGACTTATTAAACATATAGGGTGACAAGTTCCTGGATTGGTTGCATACAGATTTAGGGTATGGGTACCATATGTTTTTAACGTAACATTAAGTCTCTTAATGGCTTTTTTGGGGTTTATGTGTCCTTTACTTATTCACAATGGAAGTATGTTTTTTCTTTGTATATTTTAATGTTGAATTTACTTATTACAAATCGACTACTCACTATAATAAATTTGGATCTGTTATTATTTATTTATGTAAAACACACTTCAGAATGAAAATTTGGTAAATAATTATTTGACAGAATGTTATTTTCTAATGATATCTTTCTTTTGTAGGTAAGCTACGACGTAGTCTCTAAAGGTAAATATATATTTATATTTTAATATAAAATCAAATACTGCTTATTCTGTGTCACGGTTTCCCTACCTAAATTGCTATAAAAATGATTCTGTAAATTTACTTTTATCTTTGGTTATTATGGTTCCTGCACAAAAAAACTCTAAACTATTTGGCAAATCCTTGTATCGGTATAAATTTACCGACGTTAACCAACTATAACGTGCTATACTTGAACCACCATCGTCTTCTGGTTCATCTGATCCACTTTCCACCATTCTGCTTCTTAGAGATTCTGTTTCTTCTTTGATTTCTTTTGGCAAAATATAACCGAATAAGAAAGCCGAAAGGCCACCGGTAATTACCATACAACCCGTAAAGATTAAAAGTGCGTAATCTAAATAACGCATGGTTTTATTAACTTCATTTATGACGTTTAAGATTTGACTGACAGGTTTAAGAGCTGGTGTGTAATTATATGATTAAGATGTACTCAGTTATTCCTTCGACCAATCGTTTATCTCAAAAATGAAAGTGTTAATGCTAAAATCACTTCGTTTTCGTTCATAAGATGGATCCTATCCCATTTTTTTCGATCTGAGATTAAAAACAAAAGTTGGGGGAATTAATTATATATTCGCAGATAAGCTATGCTACACCTAATTAAGTGTTCAAATATTTGATAATAAAAAAACAACTTTTTATTCGAATACAATTTAATCTTGGTTGGATTAAGCATACCTATATTGAAGCGCACATACAGTCACCTCGATAGTTACTCGACAACATTGATCTTTTGATTTAAAAGTTGGACAATTATCGATCAAATGCTCAATTTCTAATAATCGATAAGTGGCTGTTCGTCCCGCAACGCATAAACATCAACCATCGACTGCATTAATTATTGTATGTACCCCTGTTAAGTTGTTTGTAAATCGCGTGAAGTACAAAGGACTAAAACAAGTTTTATGTGTGCGGTAGTATAGTATATCATAGTATTTAAGATATTTTTTTATTGTAGACATAGCTGTAAGATTGCGGCAAATTTCTAAAGGATTTCGACAATAGTATAAAATCCGTTCAATATGATGCAGGTACCTACTGCATTTATAGGCTCAGAGCTAGATCCAAAACTTCGTCGTCATTCGTAATATACGTTTCTCTTTTGTAACATATTCATTCAATATAGATATTTACGTTGCTGCTCAGACGGACACCCTAGTCGATACAGGTGGTAGCTATAGGGGGTGAAAGTTGTGAATTTTTACGGTAAATTGTCGTCATCGATAATATGGATAATAATTTTCCCATTCGAAGTTGTTGAAACAGTTCGAAATTTCGATGGGTGGACACCTGAGTGAATACAAAGGAGGTGGCGGGCAAGAGTAAAGAGGGGCAAAATTTTGACAAAAAATCGTCATTGATAATATGTTTAAGAAGCCTAAATCCATAATGGTGGACAGCTGGGTGGATACAAAAGAGGTGGTGGACAAGGGTAAAGAAGACCAAAATCTGGCGCCCTGTATCCACTAGGGTGTCGTTCTGAGCGGGAATATAAATACCTGTATGGAATAAACATGTTGCAAAGGAGAAATATCATATTACTGATGATGGCGAAATTTCGGCTCTTGTTCTCCTGCTATTAAAATAACATACAGTGGACGAATACAACTATTGGTATTTTAACAAACAGAAGTATAAGATCTCAGACATAAAGATGCTAAAATTTGATTCTGGTGAATGCTACCTACCTATATACGCAAAAGTTTAAATAAATTCCATCCGTGTAGTTCGTGCGACGCTTAATGCAGATTTACTTTAGTTCGCATCTGACTTATAAGGTTAATTTTTCGCCTGTTCGAACAATTTTACAATTAAATCAAAATAAATACCAAATAATGAATCTTATTCTTTTGTTGAGGGTGTGTTCGTTTCTTCAGATAAATCGATACAAAATTACATTTTTTTCCAAAAATTGCTCTTTAAGTTTTGTTAACTTTTTTTCGGTCAAAGGCATCTACTTTTATTCAACAATCGTACTCTAACAACCATCTTGTGTGGGAACGAAATCGTTAGAGCGGTTTCAAAAGCTTATAGCAATACATGAAGGATTCTACAGTCCACTGGATAAATATCTACACAGACTGCCGACAAGCAATACTGACCTTGAATAGACCACGTATCACTTCACCAATGTCACCAATCTCTAACTGAGGCCAGCCAGAATAACGTGGTCACTCTTAGCTGGATCGAAGGACATGGGAACTCTAAAGGCAACCGCATTGCGACCATTTTACAAGGAGGGCTGCCGGCTACAAATATGTTAGTCCTCGCCCATCTACCAAGCTAACATTGTCCGCTGTCGTGGACCTTATCAAACAGCACTCTCACCAAAACTTTATACAGTGCTGGGATGAAACTACGAATTGTAGACTGACCAGAGAGTCATTACCTCGTCCTGGCGAGGAAACAGCAAAAAATTAAGACATTGACCAGACAAAATCTCCGAACAGCTGTGGGAATCTTAACAGGTCACTACTGCCAACTGCGACAACATCTCTTTAGGATGAAATTAACAGAATCGCCGCTATGCAGAGGCTGCCAACAAGAAGAGGAAACAGTAGAACATATAATGTATGACTGCTCTGCTTAAATCAGAAGATCCGTGTGGGGCGAGTAATGGCTTACACCAGCTGATGTCAGGGCGATCCCCTTCGGGAGCCTCATCACCTATTTTAAATCACTAGGCCTGGTGACAGCCTGAGGTGAGGATATCCCTACACCTGGGAGGATGCACAATGGGTCATATGTGGCCTCAGTGTTGGCTGAGCACTAGCTCGCCCCTCCCCAAATTTCCAGATCCAGATCCAGTCCGCTAGATTTCAGAAAAAAAGATTTTGGATTTTATACATAACATAATCGAATTTACATTTTTTATTATGTTCTAGTGATTGTAGATGGTTAATATATTATATATTCAATATTTTTTTATACAACCACACAAATCTCTTACAATCTGTATAGTAAGCTAAGCGATCGTTAGACAGTGAATGATTATTTTATATATAATAATATAAACCTGTTATTAAAAAAATATTTTGGCAAAAAACCCTTTTTTTTCATTCGATATTTAGGTACTAATGTCAATAATGTTATATATAGTACATATATGTAATACATAAAATAATTTCAGGCATTCGTATTAGCCTTTATGAGTAGCGGGTATTTCGGAGACCACTATCTTAAAAATTTAAGTTTACTGACTCCAAAAATCCGCAGATTATTAATTATCAATTAATTTGGAATGAATTTAACATAAAACTCCAGGAGACGAGTTTTATTTTGAGCACCAGGTACCTCGAAGACCATCGTCGTCATGAAATTTGTGTTCTAATTTTTTCATTTTTCAAATCTTCGAGATGCACTTTGAAAATGCTTTATCCTTATGCACAAAATGCAATTTTTATCTTTTGGAGATCAATTTATTTTCCCAGCAAACTTTCCTAACACTGTCCCGAATCAAATGCAAATGTTGCAGTTGTTTAAACTTACCAATTTGTTCGGCCAAATTCGTAGATTTCAGGGTTTTTAGTGCTTCATCGTAAGAAATACAAAAAGAACTGAACATATACCTGAATGGCTAATGCCAACAGGTTAGCTGTTTACACAATTCGGTAATCGTCTATAGCGACATCCTTACGCATCGTACTAAAATATTATTCTTACCCTAATAAATCTAATTTTAAACACCTATAGTAAAGAAAAATTCTGCACAAACCAATACTTGGGAAAACGCTCAGTGACTGACCTAATATCCTACCCCCATAAAGGTGGCTGACCCAAAGTGGAAAAATTTGTCGAAATTTATGTCAAAATTAGGTGAATTTTAGGTGCTATTTAGGTGCGCAAAACAAAAATTAGGTGCACTAACCGTTTTTGAAATATTTACGAAAAACCATGGGACCGCCAGCCTTTAACAACCTAGCTGACCCATAATAAAAAAAAAACAAAAAACTAGGATTGAATAATCTCTAAATTAGGTTCTAATTAAGTGCTTTTTAAAACACGAAACATAAAATAAAAAATTTAAAAATTAAACGTATTAAAATTGAATATATTAATTGTGGCAAAATGTCACATTTCTTCTTGCACTTTTAACCAAAATGGACATCGGCAGTTTAAGAACAGTTAGAAATCGGTAAAAATTTTTTGTCCCGTAATTTTTTTAATGGATAATTCGGAAGGTCACCACTAAATTTTTTTTTTTATTTTTTTTACCTCGGACAACTGAGCTAAGACTTGCAACCGGTCATTTCCGGAAATGATGATTAATATAAAATTCACTTTGTCAGAGATTTAAGTGCTCATTAAGTGCAATAGTTTCACGAGCAAAATAAACTGCTAATAAGCAATTTCAACTGAAAATATTTGGCCAAAGTTTTCTTGTGTCTCAACTAAGAGTATCAATCTGGACTTTTTAAGCACATAGATCATTAAAATTTTCTTGTAATTCTATTACTTAATAATTCTCTCGTCCGAAATGAAATAAATTTTTTAATTTTTTGACCTGGGATCACTGAGCTGAAACTTCTTACCGGTCACTTCCAAATATAATAATTATTATAAAAAACTTTTTGTCAAATATTTAAGTACTCAGTAAGGGCAACAGACTCAATAGCAGAACAAACCGCTGATGAGCCAAGTCAACTAGAAATTCTTAGCCTATGGGTGTGTTTATGTTGGAGCTGTTATAAGCGACTACAGCGGCGATGAGAGCTGTGACAAAAGCAAAGCTTGTCCATCTACGCTTTGATGCGTTTATATTAAGAACTTCGATAAAAGCGCCTAGTAGGTTTAAACTAATAATGACTGATTCTAAAAAGTGCTGTTAAACAGTATATTATTAAAGATAATAATTTTTAGATATTTATCTACTGGTCTGTCATTTAGAAGCTTGGCGTTTTCTATTCGTATGGGAGTGGCTACAGTTTTCAAAATTATAAGAGAAGTAGTAAAAGTTATTTGGGCCGAACTTCAAATGTTGCATATGAAAATTCCGTGCGAAGCTGATTTTAGAAAAATAGCAAACGACTACTTTAATATTTGGAATTTTCCAAATTCTATCGGGGGTATAGACAGAAAACACATTAGAATTATTTGTCCTTCACATTCCGGATCGATGTTTTATAATTATAAGAATTATTGTTCCATTGGATTAAAAGGATTGGTTGATGCTAATTATAGATTTATAAATGTTGATGTTGGTGGATATGGAAAACAGAGTGATGGTGGAACGTTTAGATCTTCAAATTTATTTTTGTATTTACAAGACAGGCGACTCAAAATTCCGGATGTTTTTGTTTTACCACATTCTGAAATCAAAGTGCCTTGTACCATTGTTGTTGATGAAGCATATTCACTTTTGTCTAATTTATTAAACCTTATGGACGGTATAATTTAGATTCCGATAAGGAATATTTTAATGCTAGGTTATCACGAGCAAAAAGAACAGCAGAATGTGCATTTGGTATAATGTATTCTAAATGGAGAATTTTATCAACAGCGATACAAACTTCTGTGGATGTAGCTGATGATATTGTTAAGTGTATATGTTTACTGCATAATATTATCATAGACAAAGAAGGTATGAAACATTATCTCATAGGAAAACAAACGTTACAACCAAAAAATGCAGCCTTGAACTAGCACTGGAAGAACAAATCAAGCCGCAGAAAATATTCGCAATTTATTTAAATTATACTTTTGTCAAAATCCACTATAAATTAATTTTATATAACAAGGTATACGCATGTTGTATTTGGATTAACTGCCACCTCATTCCATAATTTGTCCAGAACGAACCTATTGTGGTGATTTTTGTCTTTTTGATCCAACAATGGAGATCTAACGCAAATTTCACTTATTAAACAGTCAAAATCTATATTTAAGGACTCCCGATTCGAGCGAAGAAAAGGTACTAACGCTTTATCACAGCTCTTATCGATGCTCTGGTCGGAATCGTGCCTTAACTCGTAGCTCCAATATAAACACTTGTATGCTACGCACTGTTTTACTTTTCTATGCTTCACTAGGATCGACGCTCGAATCGTTTGTCGCAGCTCCAACATAAACGCACCCTTAGTCTTTAACCAAGTGTGTCATTCTGCACTTTCTAAGCACTTAAAAACTGGTACAAATACCTACGAAATAATCCCATAAAATTTCCATAGTTTTTTTTGCGCGTAGCTCCGGTAATTAATTGACTTTTATCTCGAATCAAAACTTCTCTGCCGTTTTCTATCTCTACTCAAAATGAAGCGCACCTATCTGAATTACTCAAAAATTATTTATACCATTACTTTTCTACTCGAAGACATTTCAACTAAAAAATTCGAACAAGTAAAAAACGTCTCAATAGGTAATTATTTTTTTTATTTAAATTTTTGCTAGAAATGTTCTATCTAAGAGAAAAATTAACGTAGTAAAACAAAGGAATCAACGAATGTTGAACTAACCTATTTAGCCTTGCTTATTTTAGAGTAGAGATGAAAAACTATCATTATTTTCAAAAATTATCTCTAATTGTTATTTCAACTATACCCCGGCCGCTGAAAAGATGGAATTCAAAGATTTTTGATCAGTGAATACGGGCATCTGAACGGCTTAATCTTACGATGTAACGCCTTCTAAACTGCAGTAAATGAAGGACAGTTTAGACTGTACTCATACCAAAGATGATATAAACTGTGGGCTGAAATAAGGAGTACATTTGTCTCGTGATCATTCCATCTTTTCGACGGCCAGACTATAGTAACAATTTTCAAAAACTTATCAATTTTTCTATTAAACAATATTTATTTTCAATACTTTTTGTACATCAAATTTAGTTGTACTTAACATAGTTAACATTTTTTTATAACTGACCGGTTGCAAGTCTCAGCTCAGCGGTCCGAGTTAAAAAAAAATAAAAAAAATTTTTAGTGGTGACCTTCCGAATTATCCATTAAAAAAATTACGGGACAAAATTTTTTTACCGATTTCTAACTGTTCTTAAACTGCGAATGTCCATTTTGCTTCAAAGTGCAAGAAAAAATGTGACATTTTGCCATACACAATCAATATATTCAATTTTAATACGTTTAATTTTTAAATTTTTTATTTTATGTTTCGTGTTTTAAAAAGCACTTAATTAGCACTTAATTTAAAGATTATTCAATCCTAGTTTTTTGTTTTTTTTTTATTATGGGTCATCTAGGTTGATAAAGGCTGGCGGTCCCATGGTTTTTCGTAAATATTTCAAAAACGGTTAGTGCACCTAATTTTTGTTTTGCGCACCTAAATAGCACCTAAAAAGCACCTAATTTTGATATAAATTTCGATAAATTTCTCCACTTTGGGTCAGCCACCTTTATGGGGGTTAATATCCTCCTGACTTTAAGATGCATTTTGGTTTTGGTCAAAAAATTATTCATATAAATTGAATACTAGCGATAAAAAAATTAATTAAATATCTAAATTTATTTTACAATTATTTATTTAGAATAATTGTTTAATATAAAAAACGAAATTTGTATAAACAAGTGTGAAAAAATAACAAAATATACATTAACTTTAACAGCATAACATTGTGAATTCATGATCTATCAAGTAAGCCTGATAAGTTTATGTTTAATATTTTTGGTAGATCAATTCCTTTTTTCCATTATTTTTATTCCATTCGTTTTCACCCCATTCGTTTTTTTCTTCTCTCTTTTTTTCGTCTTCTTTTTCTAACCCTATTTCAAACTTTCCCTCTCCTGAACCAGAACCAGATCCAGAAAAATTGTCTTCATCTTTTTCTCGGAAATCAGCATACTTAAGTAAAGCGTTATACCTTTTAAACCATTCAACATCATCGAGGTATTCTTCAGTTACAATTTCTGAATAAAGTTTATATCTTCCAGAACGATCTGGTGGAGAATTATCCTCAGTGGGATACAAAGCTTCTGGAACTTCCATTCTTAACCAGTCTAAAAATTGTGGTTCTGCTATGTCGAGTAAGAAACACAGATCTCTTTCAGAAATATACCTATTTGGTGGCTGATATAAATGGGAAATGTGCATTCCTATAAGTATTGGAGGACCTGATTGTCTTACTATAATCAAAGCTTTCCCGCTAACAGGACCAATCGGTTGGCTAAGAATACCCATATGAGCTTCTACGCAGCAAGTACCAGTAGTGTCCGTTACTTGGTTACACATTTTATTTAAACAAGGTACTAATTTCTCAGAAACCCATTCCTCGATAAAGAATGGTTCGTATTTTGCAACTTGTTCATTTGGTATCTGAGAAAACATTAAAACAAACGTTTTAACAAAGATTAATTATAATAATTATTTCTTATTCCTTAAATGCATACCTGAACACCACCCCAACTTGCAGATATTAACCGACAATCTACATGCAGTTCGCAATGTGTTCTACCACCACTTCCCAATATAATAGGTTTGTTGGTATCATCATTAAATGGAGGTGATGTGGTTAGTATCATAATCTTATTGTACGGATTGCTTAAATGTGGGTTATTTTTAACATCAATAATATTGTGTGTTAATCCAGATTTAAAGATGTAGGAACTGCCTGATCTCACAGATCCCCCCAGAATGTCGTTCATCGTAAAATGATCTTTGAGGCAACCATTACCAGTCAGAACTGCAATGTAAAAAAAAGAAGATAATCGGGGAATAAAGAAAAGGAATCAAAACTTAAAGAGAAACATACATCACCCAAGGCAGAGATATATTAATTTTATAAATATTGGTCGTCATTTTGCTGCAATAAAACATGGTGATAAAGACTTCCGAGTAGCGTTAGTAAAGCCGGATTGCCATAGTTTCAGTGAAATTCAGTTATTAAACTAATAAAAAGTTTTACGACTGATTTTTATTCGAACTGGGCAGCAGGACGCAAGTGAAATGCTCTTGTCCGTAGTTTTAATCGATTGTCTGCTCGGTGTTAAAATTCTTCGTTTAAAAAATAAATAAATAATAAAATTCATAAATGATGTAACGATAAATGGTGTATCTTCCGATGTGGTAGTACATCAAGCGAAAAAAAAAGAATACTTCATTCATTCCTTTCATCCTTTCATTGAAGATTATATAGTTTTAATTATTTAATGTTGACAGAAAACAGCTTTTCCATGCATGAAACTAGTAAAAGTTTAAAAAAAGTAATGTCCAATCATGTTACAAAGGAATCTCTAAAATAAATACGAGCAGATAAATATAAACATTATTTTTTTGTATTAAAACTGTGTATTATTCGGTGAATGAGTTTTGGAGAAGGAAAATCATATCAGAAGGCTTTAACTCACAGTATTAATGAACCATTTTTAAAAGAAGATTAACATTACTGCCCTGTAGTTTAGTACTCTAATGTCACCAATCTCTAACTGAGGCCAGCCAGAATAACGTGGTCACTCTCAGCTGGATCAAAGGACATGGGAACTCTAAAGGCAACCGCATTGCGAACAATTTAGCAAGGAGAGCTGCGGGCCCTCGCCCATCTACCAAGCTAACATTGTCCGCAGTCGTGGACCTTATCAAACAGCACTTTCACCAAAAATTTATACAGTTCTGGGATGAAACTACGAACTGTAGACTGGCCAGAGAGTTATTACCTCATCCTGGCGAGGAAACAGCAAAAAAATTGAGGGCATTGACCAGACAAAATCTCCGAACAGCTGTGGGAATCCTGACAGGTCACTGCCAATTGCGACAACATCTCTTTAGGATGAAATTAACAGAATCGCCGCTATGCAGAGGCTGCGAACAAGAAGAGGAAACAGTAGAACACATTATGTATGACTGCTCTGCTTTTTCTGAAATCAGAAGATCCGTGTTGGGCGAGTATTGACTTACACCAGCCGATTTCAGGGAGATCCCCCTCGCCTCGGGAGTTTCATCACCTATTTTAAATCAATAGACCTTGTGACAGCCTGAGGTGAGGATATCACTACATACGGGAGGATGCACAATGGGTCATATGTGGCCTCAGTGCTGGCTAAGCAAATTTCCAGATCCAGATACTGCCCTGTAGACAAACGATTAAAACTATGCGCAAGTAGCCCAACCAAATTAGATTTTTTCTGGAAAAACTGGTATAGACGGGTTTGAAAGTTGAAAATGTGTACTATGATATTTTACAAAAACCCTCTCACCTAGGAATTTATCGATTTTTTAGTGGAAATGATTATATATAAATAAACAGTTAAAGCGCCAAAAGCATTATTTTGCTTGTTCGTCGTTTAATTTGTGAACTTTCAGTTACCAAAAGTATTGACTTTTCGAGAAAAACTCTAAGGAACATTTTTGTCTTAAAAGTCACTATTCTCTGAACCCGAGAATGATCGATTGGCTGCCGAGAACCTTCGACGTTCTAGAAACGTAACGTTAACGACGTTCTAGAAGGATTTTTGTGGGATCTGTGAAGATGTTTCCAAAAAGGAATTGATTCTAGACCGGGATCCCTCGCCCTTTTTTGTCATTTATTACTAACAAGCTAATTTTAGGTGAGTAGCTTCATTTTGATGAGACGCCCAACATTTGCTAGTACAAAAATTTCGCAAGTGGTCTGTTGATTTAGCGGTTATCAAAAATTTATTACTAACTGGTTTTTTTTACATAATTCTCATAATAATTATCTATATTAGCCGAAAAAATATTTGTCCTACAAAATACTAGGTTTCATCACAGAGGTCCCCCTTTTGCAACTTGTACTATTTGCAACAATATAAAATATTATTACTAACTGGCTAAATTTTATTTGGTCAGTTACTTAATATTTATAAAGTTCAACCGCCACATTGTCCTACAAATTGCGTGGTACGTTTTGCTGGTCCGACACTCCAAAGTTGTTAATACCACAAGACCATTTTTTAACTTCCCGGTAAAAAAATTAAATTTTTTTTTTAAATCGGGAAGTTATTGGTTTCACCCCGTTTTTCGAAAATCGAGTTTTCATCGGATCTCAACGTTTTGAGGTCTTAGGAACCTCCCCTGACTATTTTTACGAGGGTGTCTGTATGTCTGTATGTACGTGTGGATGTGTGTGTGTGTGTGTGTGTGGATGTATGTAAACCTCTTATAACTTTTGAACGGCTTGACCGATCGGAATGAAATAAAAAGCATTCCAAAGAGTTCCATCTAACTTAGATTCCCTATAAGTTTGAACCGATTCGAGCTGGTAGATTTCGAGAAATTTCAAAATAACCGAAAAAAACAATTGGTAAAAATGATGTTTTTTGGGCATATCTTTTTGGCTATTGCATTGATCAATTTCATAACCTAATCAGCTCTCAAGCTTAAAAAGCCACGTCGAATGCCGTTTTGCAAATTAAAATCGGTTGATTCGTTCGTGAGATATCGTTGTCGAAAAATTTCAAAAAAAGTGTTTTTTTTTTCAATAACTTAGAGATTTTTTGACTAACCAATTTTGCACTCTCGGTAACGTTTTTAGGTCTCAAAAAACTGCGTCGAATGCCATCTTGAACATCAAAATCGAATAAGGCGTTAAAAAGTTATGGCTTTTTAAACATTTCAAAAAAAGTAAAAAACGTCAAAATATGTCACGTTACTATAGCTTTGCGGTTAAAACCAGCGGGAAGTTGCAAGGATGGCCTTTAAGGTCAACCTCTTTTCGAATTTTTTTATTAGTAACCGGAGGACAAAGGTATCACGTGATAGATTAGTGTTTTTTTTTGTCCAAATAAAAAAATGTCCTACAAGAAAACTGGTAGATATCCCTAGTCCTACAATAATTGTTATTTAATTTAACTCCCAACGTCAAAAGAGGGGTGTTATCAGTTTGATGCGTCTGTCTGTTGAAAGTGGGGAAGAATAATCAAATGTCTGTAAATGTTCTCGAGTTCAGCCTTAAATGAAAGTTCCCTGAAACAAAATATTTCTTACTTTTTAAAAGAAACTTCTTGTTGCTGGTTTTTTTAAATTTTTAGTTTTATATTTTTCGTTTTTCTATTTGTAACATATATTTAAAAAGTGAAAACATATTTATCAAAATATATCAGTTTTATTATCTAATAAACATCAAAAAATTTTCATTTGACAAAAAAAAAAGAAATAATTAATTTTCATCTGAATCGTCAGACAAATATTCTTCATCGGCGCTGCTAGTATCTTGATTTCTTCGCGTTTTTCTCGAAAGCGAGGGTTGCATAAAAAACACTTCATTATTGTATACTAATGTAAAAAAATCAACAAAATAAATGAAATTATTTCAGAGCAACAAACACACGTTTAACAGAAAATAACTTAGCAAGATTATGGTCGACTCCAACGTGGTATCTATACTAATATTATAAAGAGGAAAGGTTTGTTTGTTTGTTTGAAATGAATAGGCTCCGAAACTACTGGACCGATTTCAAAAATTCTTTTACCGTTGGCAAGCTACACTATTCCCGAGTGACATAGGCTATGTTTCATTTAAAAAAATGGCCCTTTTGGTAAGCCAGGCGCATCAGTAGATTTATATTAATTGAATATATTAAAAGTATACGTTTCAGAAAAAAATGTTTTAGATAAAAGTTGTAGGTCTGTTTAAGACAAACAAAAAAGTCCCCTAACATTTTTTTGTACAGGGTGAAGTAAAAAAGTTACGATTTTTTTT
The DNA here is from genome assembly GCA_964028335.1 of Altica lythri. Lineage (NCBI taxonomy): Eukaryota > Metazoa > Arthropoda > Insecta > Coleoptera > Chrysomelidae > Altica > Altica lythri. Next base: position 54,517,773 of record OZ034807.1, read on the forward strand.
CCATTTTGATTTGATGTCACGCCCAAACGGCTGTACCGATTTGGCCCATTAACGAACTCGACCGAGATTATGGGACGATTGATTTTTGTACTAAATTTCATTTCGATCCGTTAAGAAATGCGACCGCTATCGTGTCCACAGATTTCGTTATATCGGATCTATACATACAAAAAACTGTAGTGAAATTTTCCCGAAGTCGTGACCTGCGAACCACCTGAATAGTAGATATAAATCTACTAAAAAAAAATAGGGATCCTTACTACAATGCCATTAATGTAACCAAAAAGGACCTTAAAATCCTTATATCGGTGCGCTGAGAATACTATTGATTATAGAATAAAATAATGTACTACGATTTTAAAGAATATATAAATATCTACAAAAAATTCCGCGACAGCATATGTCTAACTGTTACGTCACAATAACTAATTTTTAATTTTTTAAAAGTTTTTATCTTGGTATTAATCCTTATCAAAATAACTTATTTCATAATCACGACAGATATCACAAATTTAGCATGTGCAATGGGACGAGGCTACTTATAAAGGAATTAAAAGACAATTAAGTTGTAGCAACCAATATAACTGAACCACCAGCTGGTCAACTAGCTCATACACTGAGGATACCGATGATCCCAACTGATCTACCAAATCCATTTAAAGCACTTCAATTTCCTATCAAACATCTTCCGCTTTTACTAATATTAAGTCTCAAGGTCAAACCTTCCAAATAGTAGAAATCGGTTTTCCTCATGGCCAACTGCCTAAGGCGGGTCAGAGCACCTGAAAATCAATTTATTTTGCTGCCAGAAAATAAAACAACATGTAATATTGTTTAGAGGGAAGCGTTGACCCAATAAATTTAATAGCTTTTGTTATTTTTCTTTATTTCCCGTGCAAAGCCGGGGCGGGCTGCTAGTACCTAATACACAGTATACAGTTATGTGCGCAAGCGCACTAATGTATCTTGACTCCAATAGCAAAATGTAAAGAATACAACTATTTTTATTTTTATGAATTTCAAATTCCACTGGAGGATCAGCAAAACGTACCACCCAATTTGTAGGACAATGTGGCTGTTGAACTTTATAAATATTAAGTAACTGACCAAATAAAATTTAGCCGGTTAGTAATAATATTTTATATTGTTGCAAATAGTACAAGTTGCAAAAGGGGGACCTCTGTGATGAAACCTAGTATTTTGTAGGACAAATATTTTTTCGGCTAATGTAGATAATTATTATGAGAATTATATAGAAAAAAACCAGTTAGTAATAAATTTTTGATAACCGCTAAAACAACAGATTATGTCCTTATTACCTCTGTTAGCTACCACAATCGAGCATTTTCGCAAAGGAAACTGTTGGGCGTCTCATTGAAACGAAGCTACTCACAAAGATTCAACTTGATAGTAATTATTTTTATATCTGGTATTTGCATTACAACTTTGGAGTGTCGGATCAGCAAAACGTACCACGCAATTTTTAGGACAATGTGGCTGTTGAACTTTATAAATATTAAGTAACTGACCAAATAAAATTTAGCCGGTTAGTAATAATATTTTATATTGTTGCAAATAGTACAAGTTGCAAAAGGGGGACCTCTGTGATGAAACCTAGTAGTTTGTAGGACAAATATTTTTTCGGCTAATATAGATAATTATTATGAGAATTATGTAAAAAAAACCAGTTAGTAATAAATTTTTGATAACCGCTAAATCAACAGATCGTGTCCTTATTACCCCTGTTAGCTACCACTTGCGAAATTTTTGTACTAGCAAATGTTGGGCGTCTCATCAAAATGAAGCTACTCACCTAAAATTAGCTTGTTAGTAATAAATGACAAAAAAGGGCGAGGGATCCCGGTCTATTCGGTATATAAGGACCGCTACCGACGGAGAAATGGGAATTGTAATTGTAATAGCTAGCAATAAAGTGCGATTGTTGTAAGAGATATTTTAAAAGCGTTATTTATACATTGTGACTGTATTAAAGTTGTGTAAATAAGTTTAAGAAATTGTTATTTAGTTGTGTTTGCCTATAAATTGTTAAGTTTGTCTGCTGTTATCACCTATCCCGAATCCACGAAGAAAAAATTATAACAGTACGATGTCGCGGGAAAGGCTAGTACCTACCTACTATAAATTGGAATAGGATTTTGTATGTAAATCAATATTCATTAAAATTTGGACTATTTTTGTATCTTGATATTTTTTTTTATTCATAGGCAATATCCACTTTATTTGTTATAATGAAATAGTAGTCATGAGCAAAAAAAAACACAATTATTACTAAATACCTTTGGTGGCATGGATAATAGTACCAGGACAAAAAAACTCCCAACTGTTGTCCATATCGGCGTATCTTTTCCAACTAATGGACACTAACCAGTTAAAATCGTCTACACTTCCAACAAGTCTTGACTGGTGGTATTTAACTATTATGGACGATTTTCCTTCGTTCTCTTCCACAGTTACATCTTTTGGCAATATGTTTCCGACAAATAATGCCATTAATGCTCCAAGAGAGACAACAAATGCAACGATTAACACCTGGGTCACTGGGTACCTGCACCAGTTCATTTTTTGTATTAATTTTTCTTGGGCTTTTTTGTATGACACGACTGTTCATATGAATTATATTTAATGTCATTCAAATTTACTTTATTTTCATTGTTGTCAGCTGTATTTTAAAAGAGGTGTTATGTTGCTATATATTAATATTAATACTAATAAATATACAGTTTTTTGGAGAAACCAAAACATTTATAATCTGTCAATAATCGGTTATAATAATTCCTAAGAAATGGAGATTTACTTTCAATAGCTCCTAATTTTAGATACTTCTTAACGCTTGGAAATTGTTATCGATTTTAAAATTAAATTTTATAGAAAAGTATAATAATAAATTGTTCTTTTGCTTTAAATTATTGAAAAAATATTCTCCATGACCATTAATGAATGTAATAATTCCGACTTCATTTTTAATTATAGAAAGTGTTCATTCTCACTCTTGAGATAGAATATTCATTCTGAAACACTTGCTTCTTATGTGTTTGCATGTATTTCCATTCTATAACTAGTGACGGAATAACATTCTGTAATTGCTCAACAAAAAACAATTTAAATAAACAGAATTATTACATGGTCATGGAGAAAATACAGTCTGTTACACGATTAGAATGAAAATTAGATTTACTCGTGGGTCCTCTCGCTCGCTACACTCGCGTTTGGAATTCTTCACTCGTGTCGAATTTTCATTCTAACCTTGTTACAGAATATACTATTCAGTTCCTGTTAAACCGGAAATAATATTGTTTTTATAATTTTTAATAAAACATCCTGTATGGTATTTTAATTTAAAATAGACTGTTTTTTTTTACAATATGCTTTTGTTTTAAAGCCAATCGAGATATTAATAAAACATAATATATTAGATCAAATAAAAAGTGTTATACAGTAATATATATTAATTTTATTGATTTATATTGGCATGTTTATATTAATTTTATTAAATTTGTTTAGCTATTGCAATAAATATCTTTATAAATAATAAAAACATAAAATAACCAATTTTATGTCAGTTTGCGTATCTATTTAGATATTGACAAAACTAATGAGAACTGACATGACAAATTATACAACTAACCTATGTCTCAAAAATAACATCTATTCTATTGATTTTAAATTAAATGCATGGAACGTTTGCCAATTTATTAATAATATTCCAATTCTAAGGAAATTAGGAACCTAGAAGAGTAGGTTCAGTTTAATAATCAGAAGTGATTGAATCTATTTGTAATGGAAATATAGCTTATACTGAAGCTAAACGAGGATTTTAAAGCATAGCATATCATATATGGTGGTATCTTTCGCAAATGCTGTGACTCCATAATTGAGTCGATTATTTTAGAAAGTGGTAACCTGAATTTTTTTTTTATATTTATAGCAGACTATCTGTCTGTACCAGGCGCACGTTGCTACGCCAACAACTAAAATCAATTTAAGAAAAATAAAAGAGATGAAGAGATAGGGAAGGAAAGAAAGTTTATAGTTTTGTTTTACTTATGGCACCAAAATAGTTATTTATGAAACAGTTCGTGAAGTATGCTTTTTGCGCACGCACGCGATGTTTAGAGCACAAGCGAAGCGAGTGCTATATATCGCGTAAGTGCGCAAAAAGCACTTCACGCACAGTTTCATACAATATTTTATCTACGATAAACAAATAAAAAATAATTACAAATTCAAATTTAAAAATTTAAACTACAGCACTGTCAGGATAACTTTTGTTGAAATTTAATGCTCTCATAGCAACACCATGACAACGCGAATGCTAAGGATATTTGATTATATGAAGGTGTGTCAAAAACAGTGCGAAAAAGTAAATCCCATTTAAAATACATTGTTACTTCACGCACACTTTCAATCCTTCACGCACTGCTGTCTATAATGACAGTTTTCACAAACTAAAAATTGATACATAATATGAGGTAGAGTAGATAATAGTTATTTATGATATGAGTGTTAAAAGTGAGGTTTTATTTTGTGAGTGAAAACGTTTGTGAAATGAGCGGAGCGAATGGAACAATTTCACGAACAAAATAAAATCACTTTTAACACAAATACCATACAATGTTTTTTGTACAACTTCCCTATTTTGATAATGAAACGAGCGAATTTTCAATGACAATGAACCAAACCGTGTTAAAAGTAAACTAAACCGTGTTAAAAGTAAACTTGTTTACATGGCAGCGTGTTAAAAGTATTTTTAACACGCTGCTATGTAAACAATCGTTTTTAACATTGTTTGCTATCATTAAAAGTGTCACTTTTAATGACAGTTGTACAAAAATATATTTTTCGAACTTATATTTATATGAAATCGTATAGATATCTATTAATCAGTATTGAATTTGATACATGGAAGAGCCATGCGGTGGTAACTTCCATTAATACGAATATCATATTCATAAAATCCATATACATACCAATTTTCATGACAATCGGTTGAACAGGACAGAAGTTGCTACTCTGCAGCGCCACCTGGTGGCGAGTGACATCAATGAGCATATCATACAAACCTTCTCCGTGGAAAAATACATATAAATACCAATTTTCATGACAATCGGTTAAACGGGACAGAAGTTGCTACTCTGCAGCGCCATCTGGTGGCGAGAGGCATCAATGAGCATATCATACATACCTTCTGCGTGAAAAAATACATATACATACCAATTTTCATGACAATCGGTTGAACGGGACAGAAGTTGCTACTCTGCAGCGCCACCTGGTGGCGAGTGGCATCAATGAGCATATCATACAAACCTTCTCCGTGGAAAAATACATATACATACCAATTTTCATAATAATCGGTCCAGTAGTTTTTGAGTTCATTGAGTATATACATACAGACAAACATTCATTTCATCCAGTAGTTATCAATCGAATATCAAATGGTATTTCACAATGTGTCCGACAATCAGCGTGACTCCAGTTTTAAAGATGGATGATTTACCTTATCTTACAAACCCTTACAAAATATCTCTCGTTAAATGTTGTTTAATAACCGTTACTAGTCGCAACTATGGGATAAAAATATAATTTCGGTAAACAAAAAAATATATTAACATTCCAAAAAAGAACTGCTGAAAGAAAAAGGAAACAATTAAATGACCAAATATAATATCTGGTAAGGCTTCTGTTTTAAGCTTATTCTTACATTGAAATACTAAACTGTAATATTGATTTCACAGTCATCAACAAGGCTTCCTTGTACTTAAATGGTATGAATTCGTCATCATATGTGACGATACTATATGCTGGATACTTTGGTTAAGGTGTCCAAAATGCGTTAGAACATATTTAACAATACCGGAGCTGATAGCAGTACAGACAATTGTCAGGCACAATAAATAATATACTTATGAAATAAAAAAGTAAAACCCTAGCTTTAGATTTTTATATCAATAGTTTAACAAAATTTAACTTTTCTTAGATCAACTCTTGTAATATTTTTGCTTTTCTTGTTTTTAATTTTGTTAGTCATTGTTAGATTAAGCTACTATGTTTTCTAATGTATTAATCTTTAATCATAAATTTTATATTTCATGTAATATGGTACGTATTTATGGTTCTATGTCTTCGATTTTTGACTGTCTTTCCTTGATGACAATTTCCGGTTTTAAGTTTCTGTTCATGCACAGTAGTCCTTTGTGTTACCACCATTTTCCGTAGTTTCTCCGCTTTTAAAACGTGCTTCTGACTACACTTATAGTTCTCATCTAAAACAGCTTTTACCATCGAAGTTATTCACATATAGATACTGGTTTTGGGAGTGCCTTGGTATGGACTACAATGGTTTTGGAGCTGATATCGCTGTCAATGGTTTCGGATTTTATACCTTACATCTGGTTTGCCACTTTTCTTAAATACTTTCTATGCACACATCTCTTGTACATCCTTTATTCACTCACTTTTCTAACTTCTGGCTATTTACTACGCTACATAGCCTTTTCATTTTTTGTGCTTGGATTTTCTAGATCCTTCCGTTCTTTGTGGTTTTTTCTTCCACATTTTCTGAATCTCTACCTTTGTTTTTCGAAGGTCATATATTGTCATACTCATAAACACTACATATGTACGGTCTTTTTGCTATTTTCTATTGCTTTACCTCCCGTACATATTAAATATCTGTTTTTCTTCCATCCCTTTGATGGAGTATATTACTTTTTGACCTTCATCCCTCCTGATCTAGATTTCCATCAAAAGGAATTCTCTTGGGCTTATACCTTAACCAATGCCTAAGTTTTTAGCTCCCTTTCACTTTTTTAAGGTGTGTGTTTCTTAAAAAAATTTTTAATTTTTTTTTTTAAATTTTAAATCTTGTTTCTCGTTTTGATTACTAAAGTTTTGTTCCCATGTTAGTTATAAATTTTTTCGTACCACACTTTTTGATCCTTCATAAGCATACCTCTACTGGTTGTCTCCTTACTACACACTGTTTGCTGTTGCTGAACTTTGTTGAAGATATAGTAACCAGATACAATATAATTTCTTTCCATTTCATTTTGTTTGGATACTTTTTGTAACTTTAGTATTTTACTTGGTAAGTTGTTAAGCTCTTACTTTTAGTTTCATTATCTTTCTATTTATATTTTTTCACGGACCTGAAGATGACCGTGTTGGTCGAAACTAGTTGTCAATACTGCTAATTTTTATTAAATATTTTTGTGGTGGAGACTTTGTGTTTCTTTCTCTGGTAAAGGAATATTGAGCCTAGTAAAGTTAAACGTTGAGGTAAATTAAGTATTCACATCTACAGAAATAGCGAAATAATGTGATTAATGAACTTTAGAAATTGGACATAAAAAATGCCATTAAGGAGAAATCAAATCCGGTAGGACTCAAATCTATGATTTCTATCTGTAGCCGATAGCACCTTATACCGTTTGGACACGCTTCCTCAATTGCTTCTTTAGCAAATATGACTAATAAAAAAGAATTTTTTTGTCAAATCGTCAATTGAAATAAACTCATAGTCACTTTTTGCTCGCCCTGTCTTATATTTTTATTCGTTTAGGAGGTTGAAACTAAATAGTTTAATTTTTTAACACATTATTATCATGACTCACCTTCCTTTGTAGTTTCTTATGTACCATATACTTACCATTTTATGTCTATTTACTTCTTTTTTCGTTTATCTTTTTCCCCTTTACATGATTTCCTTTCTTCATTTTATGGGTTTTGTTCTCACTTTTCTTCCTTTCTCGGTTCGCAATCTTGTTATTGTTTGTTTTTCAATAAAGAGATGCTAAATACTCAATTTTATTATATATTCATAATAATTGTTTATGTACAAACAGAAAGAAAATTATATAAAGTTTTATGAAAATACAAAATAAAAGTTACAAAGCATATAGTCGTGAAACCATAATGTAAAAAGTAAACAGTATATGTTTGTATTCTAAAATTATAGTGCTTTAACCGCATCTTTTGTTCTTCGTCCCAATTTTCTCATTCTTGTCTGTTTTCTTCCTCTCTGTTTTCTTCTTCTCTTTGTTTTAATGCTTCATCTTCTTTTGCTTCTTCTACTTCTGTTACTTCTTTCTCTTTTTTTCTTATCACTTTTTTCACTTTCTGTACTTATTCTCTCTTCTCCCTCGTTTTTATCATTTGATTCTTCTTTACCGTCTCCTGATCCAAAACCAGAAGCACCAGAACCACGAAAATCATGAAACTTGACCATAGCATTATACTTTTGAAACCATTCAACATCATCTAGATAGTCTTTGGTTCTAACTTCTGTATAAAGTTTATATTTTTCACCAAGATTTGTAGTCGCATTAGATTCAATGGGATACATAGCTTCTGGAACCTCAGTCCTTAACCATTCCAAGAATTCTGGTTCTGCTAAATCCAGTAAGAAACTCAAATCTCTTTCAGTAATATAACTATTTGGTGGCCTGTATAGGTGGGATATATGCATACCCATGAGAATTGGAGGACCGGATTTTCTTAGTACTACCAAAGATTTTCCGCTAACAGGACCAATCGGTTGATTTATTACACCTAAATGAGCTTCTATGCAGCAATTACCACTAAGCTTCTGTACTTGATGGCATACATTTTTTATGCAAGGTACTAAAGCCGCAGGAAACCATTCCTCAACAAGGAATGGTTCGTTTTTTTCAACTTGTTCACTTGGTATCTGAAACATCGCAAAACAGCCGTATAAACAAATTTAAATTCTAAATATCATTTATTAAAAGCATACCTGAAAACCACCCCAACTGACAGATATCAATTGACTACCAGATTTTATTTCGCAATGTGTTCTACTGCCAACTGTTCTTCCCAACAAGATAGGTTTATTGGTATTATCACTAAAGGGAGGTGAAACTGTTAGTATAAAAATCTTCCTGTATGGACCATTTAAAGTAGGGTTATTTTGCACCTCATTAATATTATGAGTTAATCCCGATTTAAAGATATAGGAGCTGCCTGATCTTACAAATCCTCGCAGAATGTCTGTTTTCGTGAAATATTCTTTAAGGCAGCCATTACCAGTCAAAACTGCAAAGCAATAAATTAAATATTAGTAAACAACGAAAGGAATTCAAATTGAACAAAAACAACGTTCAAAACAGAAACCTAACTTTCTATTTGTACTAGTATGATTCAAATTAGTTAAGATTTGATTGAAATATATAAATTATAAACAAATAGTAATCGTAAAGGTTTAACTTGAAATATTTAAGATTTCAAAGAATTGCTGAATAATGAAGTATGATACAAGAACAGGCTTTTGTAAAGATCTAAGATTTTAATAAAACTAGATAAGCTAAAAGAGATATACGGTTTGCTTAGTTCAAATGGAATGTTGATAAAAGTATTTAGACAAAAAATCGCCTTAAGGCTGTAACCTTAAAATTACCCTAGGCTAGCTCCTGAGGGTCGTGGCTTCCTTCTGAGTTTTATTAAATTTCCTCTAAACATTAATTAAAGGGCGCCAAGTACAGACACACAAATAAAATTCGAAAAATCAATTTCAAAATGATTTATTATTTTAATTATGTTTAGTAAAATAAATTAATAAAATGAATTAATTCTCTTATCTTTGGGGATTTTCGATGGCTTCTGATAAAGATTCGATAACTTGTGGAACGGAATTGTAAGATGGATGGAGTTCCTTCCAAGGGACAACCTGTCGGATTTTCGTACGATGTGGAAAGGAACCGCAAACGGTTTTGAACACTCTTCAAGGGACTTCCTGTCAAATTTTCGTTAATGGAGGAACGGAACTGCAAACGGTTTTGAACACCCTTCAAGGGACTTCCTGTCGGATTTTCGTACGACGTGGAACGGAACTGCAATCTGAATGAATTTCCCTTCAAGGGACTTCTTGTCGAATTTTCGTTAATGGAGAAACGGAACTGCAAAATGGCGTCGGCTTCAACTGATTGTCGACTGACTGCGTAATTTCTCATATGTTTATAGCTGGTCAAAATTCAGACTTGGTGTTTTATATACTTAAATTTTAGCTTAGGATTGTGTTAATACGGATCTGGATCTGGATCCAGAAATTTGGGGAGGGACGAGCAAGTGATCTTTCGGCACTGAGGCCACATATGGCCCATTTTGCATCCTCGCATGTGTAGGGATGTCCACTCCTCAGGCTGTCATCAGGCCTAGAGACTTAAAATAGATGATGAGGCTCCCGAGGGGGATCTCCCTCACATCGACTGTTGTAAGCCAGTACTCGCTTAACACGGATCTTCTGATTTCAGAAAAAACAGAGCAGTCATACATTATATGCTCTACTGTTTCCTCTTCTTGTTCGCAACCTTTGCATAAGGGTGATTCTGCTAATTTCATCCTAAAGAGATGTTGCAATTGGCAGTGACTTGTTTAGATTCCCACCGCTGTTAGGATATTTTGTATGGTCAACGTCTTTTTTGCTGTTTCCTCGCTAGATGAGGTAATAACTCTCTGACCAGCGTACAGTTTGTTTTATCCCAGCACAGTATAAAGTTTTGGTGAGAGTGCTGTTTGATAAGGTCCACGACAGCGAACATTGTTAGCTTGGTAGATGGGCGAGGGCTAACATATTTGTAGCAGTTGCTTACAGTTCTCATGTTCTTTGATCCAGCTCAGAGTGACCACGTTATTCTGGCTGGCCTCAGTTGGAGTTTCTATCTGAGACACCATTCTAGTACTAAACTTGAACTGATTGTATTGAAGGTCAGGAGGGCTGTGTTAATACGTATTATTAGTTTCTTTTACAAGTTGGGATTTTCAAGTTAAATGTGAATTTAAGTGATATTAACACTGAGCTTGGCTTAAATGTATGAGGAGTGCAAGACATCAGTTCTACTAATTGAATGAAAAATAATTGGAGATTGCAGCTTGGATTGAAAACCGAAACTATCTAAAATTGATTAAATTTGTTTAAATGGGTAAATTTGCGCATTGATAAATACGATAGTTTCAGACAGATTATGGTGTCATGTGAAACGTTAATCCAACAAATCTGTAAACCTGGACTTAGTAAAAACGCATTTCATGTAAATAAAAAAGGGTAAGAGTTAGTCTAGTTAAACGCAATACTGCTAAATACCTTTGGATGTGTGAATAATAGTACCAGGACAAAAGAACTCCCAACTGCTTTCCACATCGGAGTATCTTTTCCAACTAATTGACACCAACCAGTTAAATTGATCTATGTTACCAGTGCGTCTTTGCTGACGGTTTGGTGTTGGACTGTTACTCTTAGCTAAGTGACCTTCTTCCTCCATCATGGTTGTTGGCAACATTGAACCGGCAAAAAGTGCCATTAATGCTGCCAGAGAAACGATAGTCATAACCATTATCAGCTGTGTAATTGGATATTTAAACATTGTGATTATTGAATTTTTGTTAGGATTATTATTTAGGACGTGACTTTTAATATTGATTATATTTATTGTCATAGTGACACATTTTTGGAACGAAGTTCCCTTTCGCGCGTTACGAACAGTTACGCTGACGCTAGGAGCTAGCCTAAAAAAATTCATACCAAAATTTGTCACGACACTATGCACCGACATAATGCACCGACAAACGCATGTTTCTCTCTCTCACAGAGTTAGTGTAAGTGTTTAAATTTTATATGCATTTTAGTGGAATTGAGCTTATGTTTTGTTTCAAAGTTTATAAATTTTATTATGGTAATCTTGTAAATAATGATGTATTCTTTAACTATTAAATAGTACCTATTCTGTTGCAGTAAAAATGGTGATGTGTTTCGTCCCCAATTGCAAACATTATAGCGAGCAGAAAAACTGCAATTTTTTTACTTTTTTTTTCTATTTTGCTTTGAACAGTGTAGTAGTGTCGCGACTTTGTTAATACAGGTTTTTTGTAGATAATAAATGTTAAAATAATAGAAAATAAAAACAATAATGTATCCTGACAATGTTTCTGCACAAGTTCCGGATATTGTTGATAGAGTTAGGTAAGTAGAGATTTTATACAGACGATAATAAATGCTTTTGTATATACAAACTCTCTGTTGTGTTTACAAATTACAATTCCTTCACTAATTAATCGAAAGGAACTTCGTTCCATCCGGGTGTCCTTTGACACCTCTCACTTTTTTTTTTATTTTTTATATTTTCACCGTGTTCTTTGTCTCTCTGCGGAATGTTGTAATCGAATTTAAACCTATTACCCGACTACCTAGAGCTCTGAAATTTTCAGGATAGCTAAGATCTGGATGACAATGCATGTTTCAAGTGTGTTTAGATATATCAACGGTGTTTAGGCATATACATTAATTTCGAAATTTATACTGAATTGATATGAAATATGATATAAATTGTGTATACCTACATGTTATCATTTTGAAAGTTTTTAAATATGTCGTTCGTAGCCTAGTTGATTAAGCGTCGGATATGAATCAAGGTGACAGTTCTATTATGTTATCATAATGGGATCGACTACGCGAGAGAGAATTTTTTTGTTTGTTTTACATGTGACAACAGTAATTATTATTTTAACTGTTAATAAAATAACTAATTTAGAAAATTTTTAAAAATTTTAGACTATACTGTGGACTATGCCGTAATCTATCTTGTAAAGCGCTATTTGCCAAGGGAGTAATAATTTAATAATAGTAATATGACTTATAAATCACCAAAAAAAACTTTCTACTATAAAAAGTTCTTTAATAAATTGTGATTATTTTATTATGAATCCAATCCTTTGTTTTGTTGCAATTGACCATTGTTTACAAATTTAAATAATTTGTAATAAATAATGTGTTCAAATTAAAAACTCCTGAAGACAGCAATCAAAGATTTGATAATTTATTTGTTTATTAATACAGTTCGTGAATACTGATGTAGTTTTATATTGAATAGGTCTTAGAATTTTTCCTTTAGTATTTTGGAATAAATAAATCCTTTGTTCTGGTTTTAATTGGTATGACTCATTAATTTTGTACAAAATTTCTATACACATAGGAATAAATAAGCTTCAATTTTTACCACTAAGTAAAAGGCTGGAAGGATCGGGATGAAATTTGGTACAGGGGACAGGGGTAGATTATGGTCTGGAACTAGATAAACGGGATATATCTATATTTATCCTAGTTTTATTATAAGCAAATCATTACAGTTGTTATTGAATCTTGATCTTGAATCGCGCCAAAACGGCTGAACGGTGTAGGATGAAAATTGAAATAAGGATAGATGGTAGTTGGGAATAGCACATAAGCTACTTTTCATCCCACGGGAACAGAATAAATATAGTTTAAAAAAATTAAAAAACACCCTTTTATAAAGCATGTTTCTGAAAAACATCGAACTAAAAAGTTAAAAATAAATTTCAAAATAAAATTAAAACAAAAATAAATGAAAAATACTAGTATTATTGTGAAAAAAGCGTGGGCGAATGACATTCTCTCTCTCTCTCTCTCTCTCTCACTCATAGATGACTCATAGATGACTCTTAGATGACTCATAGATGACTCATAGATGACTCATAGATGACTCATAGATGACTTATAGATGACTCATAGATGACTCATAGATGACTCATAGATGACTCATAGATGACTCATAGATGACTCATAGATGACTCATAGATGACTCATAGATGACTCATAGATGACTCAGAGATGACTCATAGATGACTCAGAGATTACTCAGAGATGACTCATAGATGACTCATAGATGACTCAGAGATGACTCATAGATGACTCATAGATGACTCATAGATGACTCATAGATGACTTATAGATGACTCATAGATGACTCATAGATGACTCAGAGATGACTCATAGATGACTCAGAGATGACTCCAAGATGACTCAGAGATGACTCACAGATGATTCACAGATGACTCACAGATGACTCAGAGATGACTCAGAGATGACTCAGAGATGACTCATAGATGACTCATAGATGACTCAAAGATGACTCAGAGATGACTCAGAGATGACTGTCAAATATTTTAATTTTAAAATTTTGTATTAAATTGTTAATTCCTGTTTTAAATTAAATTGAAATAAAAAGTAATTCTAGGTAGAATATACAATACCTCTGGTATTGTATAAATGGACACTTTTGTTAAAAGAAACGAACTGTTGAAAATAATGGATTTACTTTTTTTTTCTATTTTGCTTTGAACAGTGTAGTAGTGTCGCGACTTTGTTAAGTTTATACAGGTTTTTTGTAGATAATAAATATTAAAATAATAGAAAATAAAAACAATAATGTATCCTGACAGTGTTTCTGCACAAGTTCCGGATATTGCTGATAGAGTTAGGTAAGTAGAGATTTTATACAGACGATGATAAATGCTTATGTATGTACAAACTCTCTGTTGTGTTTACAAATTACAATTCCTTCACTAATTAATCGAAAGGAACTTCGTTCCATCCGGGTGTCCCTTGACACATCTCACTTTTTATTTTAATGCACTGGAGTAACGTCCCTCGCCTTTTTCGTGCTGTTTATAAGAAAATGATTCTGGTTCACATTTGATTTACCCTTGTACATATTTACAATAGTTATATAAAGGCACTATAAATAAATGTATTATTATCAGCCATTTTCTGTCCAATGTTACTAAATTCACATATTAGATCATAGACAAATTTAAGAGATTTTTCGGGACATAGCCCAAAGGTGCCAACACGTTTGTGCGCATACCAGTACGCAGAGTCACATTCTGTATTGGTGGAAATGGTAACTAAACCAGCAAAATATGATCAGCTGGTAGCGCGAAAAGCGGAAAAGCAGTTATGGCGGTATAGTGACAGTAGTTCTAATTTAATATAAATGTAAGGTAATTTAAGCATAAAAAGGATGTAAAAGTATATATAGTCCATTTCATCGTTTTTGGCCGATTTGATATTAGAAACCACTGAAATAAGATTAAACTGTCATCCAAGTTACCAATGGCAGAGAGTTTTTTTTTCTAAATTAGGTCGTAAGTTTCTGAAACTATCAGTGTGGTCCGACATCTACAAAAATATGACATTATTAATTATTAAATTCAACCCTTCAAAAACGAGCCGTACATGACGGTTACTAGGAATGTGAATTAAGTCAAGACTTCCGTATCGAATACATTTTATCTACCGGTGAAACAAGATGCAGTTACGTAAGTGTTGTGTTAAAAAACAAACGTCCTCCTTTAAATTTCTAACTTGCCTGTATCTGAGAGAGATGTAACTTTAAATTTACTTCGAGTATGATTTCTGTCATCGGCCAAAATCGGTGAAATAGACTATAGAATAGTTTTACACATGGCGCGCTGATGTTGGAACTCGTTGCCAATTTTATATTAGGCATCAACACATCTGTTCTATTATTTCTGGTTTTGTGGTTGAAATTGGACAGAAAATGGCTGATGATAATACCTATGTTTATAGTGCCTTACTTATATTTCAGTTTACATGTAACACGCTTCAGTACTTGTACAGTTTCTAGAGACTCATTCAGGTTAAAAAAATTTAAATCCTGGAAACAATATAGATGATAAATCCTATGTTTTTTAGTGTTATAATACCTAAATACCTAAACTCTTTTTAATGCTCTAAGTTTTTTTAGTGCTCTCAGAAAGAAAATGCTATAGGAAATTCTATTTTTCTTTTCTCTCTCGCAGTTTCGTGGTTAACTACAAACGACTATACTTTAATCTAGTCTCCTATATACCGGCAGGTATGTATTTAAATTTTTGGTGATAGTTTGTAGTATTTAGGTCCAAGCTAGCTTTTTGGTAGAAAATTCGTAGCCAATCTGCGGTTATATGCATATGCACAATATTTTTTTCTACAATCTGTGTGGAAGATAGGTTGATAGACAGAGAGATTAAAGTTTTTTTTTTACGTTCATTGTTTAAGCGCTACTAAGAAAAGTCAATAACAATGTATGTATACCGCATTGTATGAAGACAGTTATTTAAAAGTTTCAACGTATTTTGTAACGTTAACGCGACAAAAATCTCTTAAAACATGAAAAATAAATAGCTGTATGTTTATATTTTTATATTGTCCAAAATTGGATAACTTTGCTTTTATTAAGGAAAACTGTAAGTTCATGTTAGTGAAACTAAGCTAGTAAATCATTTATTTTATTTATTTTAACTATCAACAAATTAAATTAAATTTATGTAAGCTGTTCTGAGAAAAGTACGACATTAATTTGAACAGCATTGCACTTTGAAAGCATAATCTATAATTTAAATAGTATAACTTTTTATCCTATAATTATGGTGTTTCGTCTGCCTCAGTAGGTTCATTCTCAGTGTCTTCCCGTATTTCTTCTACCAAATCTTCTTCTTCCACTGGTTTTTCTTCTTGCACTGGGTTAGTGACATCTCCCGAACCAGAACCACTTCCAAAACGAGTAGATTCTTCTACCTCATCGTCAATAATATTACGATACTTACGTAAAGCATTATACGTTCTAAACCATTCCACATCATCTAGATATTCTTCAGTTAAAAATTCTGAATAAAGTTTGTAGGTTTTGACATAAGTAAAATTCTGACTAGTCCCCCTACTATACAGAGCTTCTGGCACCTCTGTCCTTAGCCATTCCAAGAATTCTGGTTCTGCTAAGTCCAGTAAGAAACTAAAATCATTTTCATTAAAAAAATCTTCTGGTGGCGTATACAAGTGGGAAAGATGCATCCCCAGTATTATTGGACGACCCGTGCGTCTTACTGCTATCAAAGCTTTTCCACTAACAGGACCAACAAATCTGTTAAAAACACCCATTTGACCTTCCACACAGCAAGTACGGTCACTGTCCTTAATTTTATGACATACATTGTTTACACAAGGTACTACATCTGCAGGAAACCATTCCTCAACATAGAATGGATCGTTTTTCATCACTTGTTCACTTGGTATCTGGGAAAATAAAAATAGATAAATATTCAAATGCAATTTGCATTAAAAAATTAGGGGTTGTGGCACTCCGACAGGTTTGTTAAAAATACTTTTTTAAAAGTATTTAAATACAAATAGAAATACATTTTTTTTGTATTTTAAATACTATTTAAAGACATTTTAATTAATTGTATTTAAATACATATATTTCTACAAAAATCTACAATGAGTAGAGTAATATGGTGTAAATAGGCATTTTCAAGAAATGACAAACAATATGGAATCAATCAAAATAAAATGTATTTAAAAATATAATATAAAAATATTAACAAAATTAAAATACTTAAAACACTACTTAGATAAAATACATATTATTAAAAGAATTAATTTGTTAAATTGTATTTAAGGAACAAGTCATTAAAAAGTTCATCTCAGGGGTCAATATTTGACCTCCAGTAAAAAATATTCTCTCTACTGATGCAGAAGAATGTAGTATTCCATTGTATTTATGAAAAATACTTAAAATAGTTGGAAACCTTTTTAGCATTAATAAACGATTTTCGGAAGAATTTAAATACTTGAAAGTTACAATTAATGCTGTGTTTTCATTTTTTATATTTTTACATTTTGTCATAAAATTAAAAATATCGTGCTTCTGTGGTGAGGGCGATATATAATCATTTTGTATTTTTTTTAACTTCATTATCAAATAAGTCGTGAACAAAATTAAATGTACTCGTATTTTTGTTGATCCAGTCTATTTTAAATTTTGGTAATGAAATGGTAGCAAAAATATCTTTTGTTGACATAAATCCAGTTTCATTGCGAAACAACAAGTCGTGTAGGTATAGTAAATTTTTGAACTTAGCAAGTTGATCGAAAAATGGATCTTAGTCAAGAACATTTTCGAGCAGTAATTATGTACAATTTTCGGAGAGGATTATCCGAACAACAATGTCTTGCTGAAATGATTACTGTGTTTGGGAATGAAGCACCACACCAGTCAACTAGTATTGCGAAATTCAACGTGGTCGCTCAGTTCTCAGCAACGAATCCAGGCTAGGTCCACCCAAAACAGCAGTCACATAGGCAAACATTGTTGCGGTTTGTCAGCTTAATAAGGATTTTAAAGACCTCAATCCAAAAGATGAAGAACCGGGTCTTACGAAGTTGGTTTCCTGTTGGATCCGTATTTGCTAACAGAAGAGCACAAAGCGGTTTGCGTCAATTGGTGTCGAAAACATTGCAACCGTTCAACAAAGGTTTATAGTATTGTTAGTGGCATTGAATCTTGGATTTACTTCTACGAACCGGAAAATAAATACCATTTCGCTGTGTGGTTGTTTCACGAAGAGGAAAAACCAACAGAAGTGATCCGATTTTGAAGTGCGTCAAAGAAAAATGGTTGCAACTCTTGTGTCAAAATCTGGTCATGTCTTCTGTGTTTTCAGCTGATTTATAATTTTTAACACGCTAATTTGCAGACTAAGCAATGCTTGCTGGGTCCACATGAAGTTCTGCAATCTTTTTTGCAACTGCATTGGTCTGATTTTCAATGAGTTAAAAGTGACCAGGTCCACCCTGTGTACCTCGGAGACCATAGGCCTCATCAAATTCGTGCTAAGTGACACTAAAAACCTATCTATAATGATTATCGACTGATTTCGAATGAATTTATTATAAAAGCTTAGGTGAAGAGGTTCACACTTTGCACCAGATACCTCAGAGACTGTCGTAGTCATGAAATTTCCCGAGTTCCAACTTTTTCATTTTCCATCTCTTTGAAATGCACATTACACATGCATTGTCCTTATGCACAAAATGCAAGTTTCCCCTGCCTTAAATTTTTTCCACATATTACACATTATTTCCTTTTTTCCAACTTATTTTAAAGATTTTACAAATTTTTGATATCAATTACGAGCTTTTACAATATACTATGTACAATACAATGTTATTTTTTAATTTACAATTTTTACAACTAATTTCAGTTTCGTATCTACAGTACAACAAGTATTTTGTGAATTTTATTGTAGATGCGCCGTAGCAAAATTGAATGTGGGGGTATGGTGGGTTGTGCTAAGAGCATTTCGATATTGTACACTGTTGCATTATTTCATTTACAATTGTACTACATTATAACTCTCTGTATTGTTTGGTATATATTATATTTTAATCAAATCGTTATTTTTGTTTTTCTTTTAAGAGTCACATTCAAAAGTCATTCACATAACCATTTAGTCAATCAATTGCTGTGTTAATTATTTTATACTCATTTCTTAAAATATTATTCTAAAAAATACTCAATATTACTGTGATCATCTTCTTATTGACAACATTGTACAAATTGTAATATCTATCAAGCGTTAAATGTTCAGGTAAATTCTATCCTACTCTGTCCGAATACTTTCTCCCTCTGCGTACTGCAAGATCCGCCTATTCACGAGATACTTGTTGGACTGTACTACTAATAGAGAAAGTTTAGTACGAAACTATACTATACCTGAGTGCCACCCCAACTGGCAGCTACCACTCGACTACCGAATTGTAGTTCAGAATCTGCTTTACTTTGATCGACGACTCCCAGTACAACAGGTAAATTAGTTATCTCATTAAATGCCGGAGATACTGACAGTATAAAAATCTTATTAAATGGATCTTTTAAAAATTGGTTATTTTTCACTTCATTAATACTGTGGATTAATCCATCTTGAAAAAGATACGAGCTTCCTGATCTTACATATCCCTGCAGGATATCTCTCTTTCTGAAATGGTCCTTGAGACAACCATTACCAGTCAAAACTGGAAGATAATAAAAAATAATATCAGTTAATGCAGAAAAAAAACTGCTTTATGTCTTAACTTCTATTAGAATTATCTCGTTCAATTCTTAGCGGACCTGACCTGTTTGATAGGAGAAATATGGTCTAAATGCACTACTGTGCGAATTAATGTAAAGGCGGCATAATTATACCAATTATTGTTACTTTGAGTAAACATATAACTATGACTCAAAGAAAGATTGCAAAGAAATGTAATGTGGGATTGGGAGCTGTTAACAAGTTTTTGAAGCAGAAAAAACTGGGATGATTGTGGTGAACACAAAAAGGGAAATGTGGATGGAAAAGGAACACAACTGCAAGGGATGAATGAAGCATTTTTAGTGTGGTAGAGAAAATAAAACCCTAGTCAAGATCTGTAGAAAGATTTAGTTATTATTTATGACTCTACGGTGCGACGAAGACTTTTGGAAGGTAGAAGAAATGCAATAAGATCTCAGAAGAAAGAGCTATTGACTGGTAGAATGATAAAAAAACGGTATGCTTGGGCGAAAAAATATAAGAGTTGGACTGCTAAAGATTGGAGAATAGTGTGATACAAGGACAACGGTCTCGTTTCGTCATAAAAATTGCCAATAAAAAACTTACGCCGCCTTATATGGATCAACAAGTTAAACTTCTTTAAAGAAGATGATTTGGGGCTGATTTTCTTATATAGGTTATAAGAACCAGATCCCTTTTGGTAATCGAAACCATGATGAATTCTCAAAAATACAAAGGTTTGATGGAAATGAGATTAGAAGGAGAGCTGAGAAAAGTGGATGCCAATGATCAACCAATTTTTCAACAAAATTCGACTCCTTGCCACGTCTCCAAGATGATGACGAAATATTTTAAGGACAAGAATATACTATGCATTGAATGGCCAGAATTGAAAATCTGTGGGCGATTGTGAAAGCTAGACTGCGTAAATTGGATTGCACAACAAAAAAAATGATTTTATTGGTGCAGGGTGTTTGCTAGACGAATTTTGAATTTAAATGTATAAAAACATTTATTACGCTTTAAAGTTTAACAGAGAAATTGTTTCATCGAAACGTACGAAGTCGCAGACAAGGGTAATACCTTCTATAATATGGAATACGCAGGACATCAAGGAGTTTGTAAATTAATATTCATGAATGTTTGGACAATTTTTGTATCTTGTTATTTTTTTCTCATAGGGAAGACCCACTTTATTTGTTATAATGAAAGAGTAGTCATGAGCAGAAAAAAACACAATTATTGCTAAATACCTCTGTTGGCATGGATAATAGTACCAGGACAAAAGAACTCCCAGCTGTCTTCCATATCCTTGTATCTTCTCCAGCTAATGGACACTAACCAGTTATAATCCTCTATGTCACCAACGAGTCTTGACTGAGGTCTAGCTGTATTTAATCCGGTTGTTTCTTCTATTTCGAGGGGTTTAGTTTTTTTCCCGGTTCCGGTTATATCTATTACAATACTGCTGCTTGCTCCTCCTTTTCGCACTTCTATCGTAAACTCCTCAGGCAGCCACATACCGATAAATAACGCCATGAATGCTCCAGCGGAGACAATTAATGTAACGAGTATTATCTGTGTTGTTGGATAATGGCACCAGGTCATTGTTAATCAGAATGTATTATGTACGACTCAACAATACTTAATTTATAATCAATGTCATTTTGACACTTTTTATAAACAGCGTAGCATGTCCAAATTAGATTTGACCTGGGCAGCGATGAGTAGCGCCACTATGCGGTGCGAAAGAGAAATATTTTTGTCGGTGGTTTGAAACGTATGACATTAAGGCGGTAAAGTTTATTTGCGACTTCGTACCCAAAAATATTTTTTATCGTGTTTTTTCATTCAAAGCACATTTTGAATAATGGATTTTTTCTTGAATTTGTCAAATATTTTAGAATAGCAGATAATGGGACTAGAAAAAATATATTGAAAGCAAATGTGTTTTTAATGCAAACCACATAATGTATTGCGGCATTGTAAAAGAGGTTCAAAAGAAAGACTTTGTAGAAATTTTTACTGGGACCATGAATGGAACTGCTGTCTTCTTCAAACACTTCCTTGATTTTCCAGCTGTTGTACAATAAGTAAGTGTATATTATTTAATGTTGCATCACAATGTTATTGTTTTAAAATAATATTTAAAAAAATAATGAAAACTTTCTTGGTAAATAATATTCTAATTTAAAATGTTTACTGCAAACAAGTAATGAACTGCGAGCATGACTATTTACTTTTTTTGGGCTTAACTTACACTGTTGCAGCCACTTTCCTGTTAATTCAAGCTTTGAAGGAAATGAATGAAATGTTAATGTTTTTTCTTTTGATTTACTATCACATCCGAAGATACATCATTTATCGTAAGATTATTTATGGTTTTTATTATTTTTTTTTTTAATGAAGAACTTAGAACTGTACAGTTTCCCGCCTAACTGTCAAACGATTAAAACTACCGTCAAGATTATTTCTCTTGCGCTTCGCATAGCGGCGCTACTCATCGCTGCCAGGTCGGATAGGTTAAATTTGGTTTCTTTATTGATTGCACACTGATCAACCGTTATGTTGCTTTGGTTGTAAAAAACAAAATTAGTATTAAAAATTTTACCAAGCTTTTAATTTCTAGAAATGATTGGAGAATGCTCATAAAAATTTAGACAATGATTTACTTTATAAGCTATTGTCTAGGTAGGTATATTTGAAAGGAACTAAAACGTTAAAGTGTTTTTATTGTTTATCATGGTTAATTAACCCAAAAATATATAAAAACCGCGGAGTGCTATTATTTTAAGGGGTGCATTTTTGATATCCAACTTTAAAGGGCTAAATGCCTTTTTTTTGTGAAGCAATACCTATACTGAAATGCATTCAAAAAAAAAAATTACAGGTAAAAAATAAAAAAATAAAATTGGTTAATTTTTGAAGTAAAACTTCTTTAGCGGCACTAGGGGTGCATTCGTCTTAGACGCTCACACGCTTTGAGCACTCACGCTTATAACCACAAATTATTGTTGTTCGTGTTGGCCTAAGAACGCTTAGAATCGTTTAGAAAATATCGTTCGTTTTGGACGTTGTGAGCGTTGCGTTAGTTTGTATCAGCATGGCGAATAAAGGAAATGTTTTTTAGATAATACATAATTTATTGGAAATTATAAATGATTCTGACGATAGTGATGATGAATACAATATGATAGAAGATAGTGATAATGAAATGAAATGGGAATATTGTTGTACATATTTAAATTTATTTAATAAAAAGAATACTTATAAAGGCTTAAACATTTCGTTGAACAGGTTATACCAGCTTTTACGAACAAAGAATTTAAATCTCGCCATTTTTAATATTAACAATTTGTTTTTTGATTAAAAAGTTTGGTTAGCTTATGCTCATGCATCATTCGTTTAGAAAAACAGTACCATTAAGCGCTCACGCTTTTGCTGCCCTACCTCTGTGGATTTAGCGTCTGTGAGCACGAGATTAATCTCACGAAGTTAGCCGCGAGCGTGACTTTTTGTTACTCATAGCGCCAAGTCGAACGCTGAAAAAGACGATTGAGTGCGCTGAAAGCGTGTGAGCGTCCAAGACGAATGCACCCTAGGGGTAACTCAGTAATTCTAACGGACGTGACGTCATTCTAATGTACCGCGTACCGGAAACAAAACCTGATACAAAATACCTAACACGATTCTGCCTACTATATTAAATAAAATTAAATCTGTAATTGTATGAATTGACAGCTTCTCATCTTGTCAACCAAAATACATTGGTGGTAAATAGTTTAAATTTGTGTATAAAGTGTTTGTTTTAAATATGAATAAACAAAGTGGATTTATTAATGAAGAAAGTGATGAAAAAATATTGAATGAAAATGAGTGAGTACCTACTCTATATGCATACATTTTATTTTTGGTGTGTAATTACACTATTTATACCTAGCTATTTTCGTTTTATAGACTTAAAGAGCTAAAAAAAAAGAAATTGTGAACGTCAAAGGGCATATTATAAGCGCCAGAAAGATTTGAAGAAAAATGAAAATGAAAAAAAGACAAGACAGCGACATTCATTATGATTTGATTAAGTTTATATACATACATACATATTATGATAGTAAATAATTATTTATAGGGAAGCTTTACGTTAAGTAAAGAAGCATGTTGCACGTTTTTGTTCATAAAATAATAATATTCGAAATGTTTTAACACTTGCTTATACTTATTTTAGGTTTGGTTAGGTAGACATAAAGGCCATAAAACCACTAGTCAGGATGGCTGATCTTTTACCCGCAATAACAGATCCTTCGTAGAACTAAAGAAAACAAACTCAACTCAGGATTTTAAATTTTATGGAATATGCTATAAAATGCTACAAAATGAAATGGTTATCTAACTATCGAAGGCTCTTGTGTTGTGTTGTATTACAATAAGGTAGATACAGCTACAAAATCACACATTCTAAACGTAATGTGTGTATATTTTTAATATTGTTTACCTATTATTGAAGCAAAACTTCTTTATAGTAGGAGAGCCCACGACGCTAAACCTAGTTCGATAAGACTCCCAGATGAAATATACATAATTAGTCACGTCACTAATAGAGGAACACGAAATGGCGATGCTGCAATGCAAAAAACTTGGCAACGTCATTAAAAAAAATTATTAAAAAATACGGTTTCTAGTATGATAAGACTCCCAATTTTTATTTGTTCCTCGAAATAGGGGAGTGATAGAACTATACGATAATGCAGTGCTGCAAGCCCCCCTGATTGGCCTAGTCAGTGGCAGCAGCATGATAAGCGACGCCTTGTATCTAAGTATCTAGTATGATCGATCTCCTCAAAAAACCCAAGCTCATCTGAAAGGTTATCAATTTCTGTGTAAGAAAAACCACTGCTGCATTTTGCAAACAGTGGAGAAAGTGGTTGCTGCAGCGATTGAAGGTCGCGATCTGCGCGGCTGCATTTGGCGTTTCAATTAATTTTGTCAGCAACCGACCATTTCCTTTCGATTTTTAAGGGTTGAAGACGCGCCCCACGGTCACATATAAATAATTTTACGAGTCGTTGATTGTTTCAGATTGTCTTAGATATTGTTTCAGATTGACTTAGATATATTAAACAAAGCGTAAAATGTTCTTCTTTAATCGTAGAATACATTACAGAAAAATTTTTGGAGACTTTTTATACCTGACCTAATGAAAAGTTGCTATAAACAAATTACTTAGCGATTTTTATGTAAAAATTTGGCTTTTAAATAGGTATAATTTTGTTAAAAACATTGTTAGAGACATTTATATTATTTCAATTTAAAGCTTATAATGTTGCCTTTAAAATAAGATGTCGTGAAATATGATAGCTTTATTAGAACCCGAGTTATAAAAAATCTGCGATCAAAAACATTAGGAGTGATATTTTGCAATATTCTGTAACTATATTTGCAATATCTCGAGTTCTAACAAACAGATTTTAATTTTTTAAAGCTCATTTTTTTTTTTTCTTAAGAATCAAAAAAGTATTTGAAAAAAAAAATTCGTATCTCTTTTAGTTTTTTAGTTATAATTGTTTAAACAATTAAATTGTTAATAACAATTTACACGACCATTTTTCGAAAAAACAGGTTTAATATTCGGATTCAGCAAGAAAAAATACATAAAAAAAACATTCTTGATTAACAGGAGGAGAATGGGCCACGGAAACCCCCCTAGCTACCGGACTAACATAGTGACTGAGATTTCTGTTAGTGAACAGTGTTACGGTTTGATAAGTTGTGCATGGTAGTCTTAACTTTTCAGCCCGCAGCGCATTAAAATTTTTCTTCAATGTAACTTTTTTCTTAAATACTAAATTTAAGTAACTTATATGCTCTTTTCTGGCATTTACAGTGTCACTTTCAAGGAACTAGACAGAAAATTGTAAACATGTCAGATAGTCAAGCACCCATCAAAGCTCTGAACTGACATACAATCAGTTCAAAGATGGTCTGGGAATGCCTAGGCAAATTAAATGAACTAGAACAGAATAACACTGTTATCCTCTTATGGGTTCCAGGACACATAGGAATAGAAGGAAACGAAACAGCAGACAAGCTGGCAACAGAAAGAGCTGAAACCCCATATCTAGGACCAGAACCATCATGTGGAATTAGCATTCCAGTACTTGGAAAAATCCAAGTACTGGAATGAGCTAGAAGGACTAAGACAATCGAAAACGCTCCTGGGAAACTACAACCAGAAGAGATCTCTTAGCTGTCTTAGCCTTAGTAAGAAGAACCTCCGTATTATAACAGGAATACTAATCGGGCGCTGCCGAATAAGAGGACTCATGAAGAAACTAGGATTGGTGGATGAAGCAAACTACCGATTCTGTGAGGTAAAGGATAAAACCTCAATACACATACTCTTAGAATGCATTGTATTACGTAATTCTAGGGTCAAATACCTAGGGTCATACGAAATAGAAAAGGAAGATCTACCTAACTTAAAACCTAACGAAATCTTAAACTTTTTAAGGAAGATAGGACTAGAAGAGCTGCTATAAGTCTAAGGAAATCATCAGAAATCTGGCAAGAAAAGGGGGACACAATAGATCTTATAGGTAGCAGGTATATCAGTTATCAGTTACCCCTAACGTGCTCATACAAAATTTTTATTTAGCTCGAATGAACCCACGCCCATGACTAGCTTTCCACCAAACAACTGAGTGCCGTT
Source organism: Altica lythri (assembly GCA_964028335.1). Lineage (NCBI taxonomy): Eukaryota > Metazoa > Arthropoda > Insecta > Coleoptera > Chrysomelidae > Altica > Altica lythri. The sequence continues at coordinate 54,544,183 of OZ034807.1, forward strand.
CGCATAACTGAACCTTTAACGAACAATTAACATCAATAAAAAAAGTTTACAAATACATTCGTAAACAGTATTTTTATACATTGATTAAAGCTATAATTTGAAAGATTTTAATATCAGTTGACACGTCTTTTTTTATTTAATACGGTAATAGTATATTACTTTACGAGTGGAGTAAATTGCATATTACAGCGAGTGTGTTTGGCCCATGAGCAAGCTTGCGAGCGAAGGGGCTAAAGAAACGAGCTAAATATGCAATTTGCTCCTCGAGTGAAGTACTATGCTTTACCCAAGACTTACCATATGGTTTTATATGAAACTAAAAATAACAAATATAAAATTTAAATTTTGGCATAAGTTGTCAAAAATATCCGATTTCGCAGACAGTTCTGTCTGAGAAATGTCAAATGTTAGTTTAATTTAATGAAAACTGTAGGTAACCAACATAATAATACAGGTTTCTATTTACTTACTCCACTAGTTTAGTAAATGAAACTATAACACAACTACTCAATAATTTGACACTTACTGACAGAGTTATAGGTTAAAAAATACGCAATTTACTTATGAGTCGTGGGTAAAAAATATTTACAACGAACGGTGTTTTCGGAATTAGAGTAATATACTTACGTATAGTAAATAGTTACATTACATTAACATATCACAAAAGATAACAAAGATAATATCAATATCAATTTATTCTTAAATTTATAAATTTTATAAACTTGTTACCTGACACAGGTTTTTAAATAACAGTAACATTAATATTTTTATCAATAACGGCAGAATACTTCTTAACATATTTCCGATATTTTTCCAGTTCAGACTTGTATATGTCTGCATCTATTTTGGAATATAAAGTTAATTTCTGATAGTTAGCCTCTACAATTAAAGTCATTTTCAACAACTAGTTAAACCAAGATTAAAATATTCTAAAATATATATGTTATGTCTAAAGTCCGATATTGGCTAAAACTCTATAGGTTTAGCCGGCTAAAGATAGTTTTATCCAATCTTGTTGGCTAAAGTTGTCGAAGACAACGAATGTCGCGCTTTGGCCGCTTAATATTAAGAACAACCAAACAAAAAACACAGGTGAATAAGGTTAGATTCTTCTGAGGCCAGCCAGAATAACGTGGTCACTGGATCAAAGGACATGGGAACTCTAAAGGCAACCGCATTGCGAACAATTTAGCAAGGAGGGCTGCGGGCTACCAATATGTTAGCCCTCGCCCATCTACCAAACTAACATTGTCCGCAGTCGTGGACCTTATCAAACAGCACTCTCACCAAAATTTTATACAGTGCTGGGATGAAACTACGAACTGTAGACTGGCCAGAGAGTTATTACCTCATCCTGGCGAGGAAACCGCAAAAAAATTTAAGGCATTGATCAGACAAAATCTCCGAACAGCTGTGGGAATCTTGACAGGTCACTGCCAATTGCGACAACATCTCTTTAGGATGAAATTAACAGAATCGCCGCTGTTCAGGACTGCGAAAAAGAAGAGGAAACAGTAGAACATATAATGTATGACTGCTCTGCTTTTTCTGAAATCAGAAGATCCGTGTTGGGCGACTACTGGCTTACACCAGCCGATGTCAGGGAGATACCCCTCGGGAGCCTCATCACCTATTTTAAATCACTAGGCCTGGTGACAGCCTGAGGTGAGGATATCCCTACAATACGGGAGGATGCACAATGGGTCATATGTGGCCTCAGTGCTGGCTAAGCACTAGCTCGCCCCTCCCCAAATTTCCAGATCCAGATCCAGAAGGTTAGATTCTTCTCGGTCGTTCGAAAATAACCGAAAGAAAATCACCAAACGAAAACAGAAATAAGTAGATAACAAAATTCTTTACAGTTATCTATTTCTGTTTTCGTTCGGTCATTTTTGTGCGTCCTTTTTGTAGAAATCGGTCATTGTGAGTACGGTAGTTGGTGAAAATATCTGCTATTTCGAATGTAGGCTCCTCAATGGTCTAACATCACTTAGTAGAAATGGTGGGCGTATTATGGATCACGATTTTTAGCCAAAATTTTGGCCCTCTTTACCCCTGCCTGCAACTTTCTTTGTATTCACTCAGGTGTCCGTCTGTCGGGATTCCGAATTGTCGTATCAACACCTTCAAATGGAAAAATTTTCATCCATATTCTTGATAACGACAATGGCAACTTTTGCCCTTTATATCTTCTTTCTGTATTCACTCGGGTTTCCGCCTGGGCAGGAACGTAAATATCTGTATTGAAGGAACATATTGCAAAGGAAAAATGTCACCTTTCGGATGACGACGAAATTTCGGTTCTAGCTCTTAGACTTTTTATAATATACTTACTCTTACTAAAGCTTTTATATTCACACGGACAAGGACCATGGGGATTGAATGGCTTATGTCTGATGAGCCCGACAAATTTTCTCAGGAAATTTATTGAATGCCGCCACGTTTCCGAGCAAAAAATTCTTGTAATTATTGTCGTTCTGGTGCAGTGTTTAATACATGTACTTTTATTTTTTATATAAATCACCTGTTTTAATAATAAAATATGCGGAAAATTATTTGTCCGACAAAAATCATGCTACGTACGTGAAGTCCGTCACCCACAAAATATCAAAATGACGTAGATTTTTTTCTTGATACATGCAAACTTGTTTTTAACAGAATTGTGTAATTAATATGTTTAAAATAAAGTGATCAACTTGTCCAACAAAAATCATACCGCGTATGTGTAGTCCACCACCTCTAATATATCAAAATGCATATATTTAATCATAAAAACAGGCGATTTACATAAAAAATAAAAGTACCTGTATCAACATGTAACACTGCCAGAACGACAATTCCAAGGATTGTTTGCTCAAAAACTCGACGGTATCCAATAAATTGCATCAGAGAATTTGTAAACACTTCATACAAAAGCCATTCTTAAAGTTTGGTACATGTATCATCAATCCCATTGCCCTTGTCCGTAGGATTATTAAAATTTATATTGAGACTTTGCATTGCAATTTATGCAAGTACGTACTTGTTTTTTTATCCGATTCAGTTTTTGGAATAAAATCAGGTACCACCTGTTCAAACCACTGAACAAAATCTGGCTGACTCAGGTCCAAAAAATAAGTAATATGCTTTACGGTGCTTAATTTTTCTTTCAAAATATGATCAAGTTCTAATGCAAGAAGACTTGGGGGACCCACTTGCCGAATAGCAACCAATGCCCTTCCGTTGACTGGTCTCACCGAATAATCTTTTTGATCCATGTAACCTTCATAACAACATTCACTATGGTTGGCTAAGGTTTCGCGACATAAAGTTTTGCAGATTATTTTGTGTTCTGGGTACCAATCTTCGACAAAAAATTGATCGAATTTAAGTAAGTCCTTGTACGAGACCTAATAAGTAAAAGTAATTATAAACACTGGTTACATACACTTAATAAAATTTTGCGATACATACATGGGATCCACCCCATCCAGCTACAACTAACCTGCCTCCATTTGCTACTACTTCCAATGCAACTTCTTTTGCCGGTTTTCTGATTAGACCTGGAATAATTGTATGATCGGGAACAGCTGGTTGGATTTCCAATATATAAATATTTCTATATGAGACTGGAAGCTTTTGGTCAGCAAGAATAATATTCTTTACGAAATGAAAATTATTTGCATCATAAAAATACTCACTGTGTGATCTTACTATTGCATTTCTTAAATCTTCTTCAGATATATCTTCTTGTAGACAACCATTTCCAGTTAGCACTAAAAAAACATTGTTAAATTGCTCAATACAATATTGAAAGAATATAATCAGCATTGTTTATACAGTAGCAGTATTTTCTCAACATTTAGTCAATGGTTATAAGAAAGTTGTCCAAAACACGTATTAAGTTTTAAGGAGGCACCCTAAAATCTCAACAGCATTAAAAGAAAGCAAGACATTTCAGATATCTTCTCGCGTATTCTGGATTGGAGAACCAATGGGCCCTTGATGTATTTTCTACATTTATATTAATAGTATCTCTCACGATCTGAATCACTCGTTGATTATCTTAATTTTTTACACTTTTAATAATAATATCTAGAAACTGAGTGCTATAATAATCAGTTCATATAACGAGCTAAACATTATTAAAAAAACTTATATTAAGCAGTTGTTGACAAATGATGTAGTATGCGTGAAATAGTATATTGTGTGACAAGAGGTGAAACAAGACGATTTCTGACTAGGGCGAGAGTTGACTGCCCGAGCGAAGCGAGGGCTGTCATCGCCCGGTCAGCAATCGTCTTTGTTTCATCCCGTGCCACACACTATATTTTTTATATCACATGCATTAAAACAGCGAGTTTTGATCTCTGTAGCCAGTCGAAGTAAGACTATTTCATACCAATGCAACTGTCAGTCAGAAACATTCTGACAGACTTGAAATAATGACATTTGTTTCTGCCCTGGGGGAGAAACAACGTTGTTTCTCTCCTAGGGCAGAAAAAACTGTCAGTTTCTGACTGACATTTGCATTGGTCTGAAATTGTCTTGTTTCGACTGGAAAAACAGGGATGAAAACTAGCTGTTTCAATGCCTGTGATATGAAAAAGTTTTTTCTGTTATCTGTCTTGTTCATTCAATAAAAACTAATGGTTGTTCGTTTTAAATCACCTCATTGAAATATTTTGACGTTACTCAAAGCCTAACATTGAAAGATAATTAACAATATCATCAGTATTATTTTCGGCAAGGTTAGCAAACACGATTAGCTGATATGTAGACAAAGGGTACAACGAGTACGGCTTTCATTGCAGTTTTTGAAGCTCTCCTACTCTCATCGCTTGAGATAAAGGCTCAAAGAGAAAGCGAGGGCGTCCTATAGGGTAAATCAGTAAAATTTATTTTATTTTTAGTCATGAAACCATTTTTAAATCCAGAAACACCAAGGCGATAGTGATTACAAAACTGTACTAAATTTGGCACTTACATAGTATTACTTCCTAACGGTGCCAGAACCGAGAACACCCTATTACTCAATAAATTTCTAACCATAGCTTTAATAACACCTATTTAGTAGAGGTTAATGTTCCAATACTTTGACTACCGCTTTTTAGTTGCGTTCTCTAGTACCATTTACCAGTGTGTGTGTTACCAAAATGTTACCTCAAAGTTACTATTCTTTTTGATTCTTTGTTTTTTTATAATCACATATTTGTAACAAATTATTTGTTTGGGGGACACTTAACGCTATGAAGTAGAAACGCCACTAGGCAGTCTAGAATTTCACTACACACATGCTATTAGTTGGTTATTTCATTTACTGAAAAGTAAACTTTTAAACGTAAAAGTAGCAGATCGTTTATTATTTTAATGCATAAAATAAAAAATTTACTTATGTAATAGTTTTGGAAAAAATAAACTGGGGTCTTCTGCAAACATCTATAGATAATTTGTCTCTCTGGTCGATATCTAAGACAAAGCTTATAAGACAAAACTAATGACAATTCTGTTTTCCAGTGAAAACATTGTCATTAACGACTACGAAATGGAGTTTATCTTGGTCATAAAATTCGAATCTCGAGAGAAACTTAAACATGCGAATTGAAACACAGATTTATCTTCTTTTGGGTTGGATATGGCAAATTTAAAGGCGTATTAACAAGTGATATTCCAATCTCCTTAAAGGTTCTTAAGGTCTTTGACTAAAGCGCTTTATCGATCATAAAACTCAAACATTAACTACCGCATTAACGAAAGATAGAAAGATCGATGCTTAGTGTGTTATTGTTGGACTATATTAAAAAAGAAAATCTGCATTTGCAAACAGGAGTCATAGATGTCATATACCAGGTGGGTAAACTTACATGGAACTGGACTGGTTATGTGGCTCGGTTGATACATTGGGATGGACTAATAAAAGCTTACTTTAGTGAAGAGCAAGAGTCGATTGAAAAAGCAAAGGAAGTCCTCACATGCGATGGAAAGATGATATAAAAAGAATGAGCACAAATTTATTCACTACTAGTCGGCGAAATCAGTAACTGATGGTAAACTGCTGTAATGTTATTAATTTCACTAGCCAACTAAGTGCGAGAAAACTTAAAAGTTGCACTACTTTTTTTGTTATTTGCTAACATTAAGGTTACTTAGTTATATTTGAAATTTTAGAAAGTAAACAAACAATAATATATTAAATAACATTGGAAAAAAGGGCGAATTCAGCAGGACTCGAACCCGCAACCTTTACGCGGCAACGCTCTTACATCCAAACTATAAATGCTTAGTAATTATTTCGCTTTTTGATCGTTAAATTCAACTTATGTGACATGTGACACTTAGTGACTTTTTCAAAGTTAAAAGTAAAATCGATACGAGGATCTTGATTGTTTCCTGGATTTACTGGAAGGTTTTTCGGTGTAATCATCACTGTAGCAACAGCTAACTTTTCTCGTCGGCTAACGGAGAGTTCACCCACTTAATATAACTGATCCCAAAACTCATACCGCGTAGTTAGAAAAAAATGGGGTGTAATTTACAAGATATATGAACATGGTCGGATACTTGTCGCTTATGCCTTCTATTTATGGTTAAGAGTACCAGGAAAGAGTAAGTAAAACACTGATTGGTGTGCTCACAGATAGTTTCAAGAGCATACTCATTCTATAAATTTAGGTTAGTATAAGGTGGTTAAATTCAATTTAGACATGTTTGCAATATTTAAGATATTTTTCATATAAATTACCTTTATTAGGGGTAATAATTACACCAGAACAAAAGAATTCAAAGCTATCAACAATGTCATCATATCTTCGGACATTTACAGAAACTAACCAACTGTATTCGTCTATCTTGGCATGCTCCCTAACCATCTTTCGGTTAATATTTGTTTCGGCCATGAATTGCGAAACTGGTTCGTACTGCTCATCTATTATATCTCTTGTTAAGACTAAGTCAATTAATAATCCCATTAGAGCAGCTGATGATACAATTGCACCTGTTACTAATATTATCATGAATTGTACTGGAGAAATCATTTTTTTAAATCTTTTTTGTTGTGTAATTATCATTTACAATGATGACAAACGTCAAGTTACTTTTATATAAAGTTCTACAGTATGATACTTTACAACATATCATCCGGTGTACTACTTAAATACTTTTAAGTGCTGAAGATTTTTTTAACTTTTAACGCAGTCTGACATAAACTTCGATCACACTGCAACTTAGCTAAGTTTATTTTTCTTTTTACATTGGTCCATGGTACCCTTTCTAGTATCTTGGTAATCTGTACTAATTTGTCCAGAGAGAATGGGTGGCATAGGCATTTGGAATCATTTTAAAATCAACAAAAATTTGACTCCCACCTGTAATCGAGTGCCTTCCAATTGCACATTATGTGTTTGACTCTTACGGATCAGCATGTGATGACCGTTAGCTGGTTCTACACAGTACTTCAGCGCTTCTAACACACATCTTCAATTTACATTTTGCCGTGTGCTTAACCAGAGATACTTGTATTATCTGCAGAATCCAGGCTTTCATCTGGACCGTAAAGTATTGTCGCTGATGCTTGCTTGCAAGTTTATCAACCCGTTCGTTGCATTGTTGTCTTGGTACTCAAACTTGACATTGTTATGTTCCGACAGTTTATCAATGTCTTCTCAGCACTCTATATTAGTCTGAAGACTAAGGTTCTATAAGTTCTTAATACTATCTATCTATCTATCTGTCTATCTATCTATCTATCAGTCTATCCACCCATTTGATTTATAAGACCTAACATTGTTGTCTTCTGTGCATTGCATATACCTTTACCTGAAAAACAGAAGTGTGTATTCCCAATTGTACAAAAATTTTTACATTTTTATCACTGCTCTAAAATCTTGCTCCTAAACTTTTTTAGTCCTAGACTTATCTGTGAATCAGGAATAACCTTGAACTCGAAGTTCGTTTTTCGCATCGTACCATTTTCCAATTTCACGTTTTTTCTTTTATTTTTTTTAAGGATGTCCTTGTAGGTATAGACCTTAATCCAAATGTACTGAGAACATCTTTTGGGGCAGAAGAGGCAATTTATTCATTACGGATTTAAAGGACTGCAAGTCAGGGCGAGTGGGGAAGACGTGGGAAGGTGAGGAGGTCCACAATCTGGAGACCCATGGGATGAAATCGATCCATTCTCGATGTCTGGCACTGAACAGTATACGGGCTGCAGTGGCTTGTCTGGCCAGTGGAGGCATTATAGAGCGGAGTTCTTCTGAGCAAAATCCGTTTAAGTATCGGTAGAACAAGTAAAAATCAGACACTGCTCTTCGGTGCGACAATGGGGCCAGGTTTTTGGTGATACTGGTGTCATTTATTAGTCGAACTGCTCTTCTCTGCATTGCATCATGAACTCTGAGCTTTGACAGGGCCGCCGATCCCTATACATGCGAACAGTATTCAAGATTAGGTCATATTTGGGATTTGTAAAGAGTAGCTAAGTTGGATGGGGAGAAATATTTCCGTGCTCTAAACAGAAAGCCTAACTTCTTTCCTGCTGCAGTTGCTATGAACGCAATATGTTCGTTCCAGAGTAAGTCCTGGAAGATCGTTACACCAACCAGCGTAATGGAGTCGCTTGCTACTAGTGTCTGACCGTTCATTGTGATAGATGAGTCGTATGTTTGCCTCAACATGTCTTTGTCTTGCAAGCGTTGAAACTAACAAGATTCTTTCTTCCCCACTCATCTACAATTTTCAAATCTTGATTAAGAGAAGCCGCTGTGGATCTTCTGTCCTCTTCCAGAGTATCTAGAGATATGGGACGGTTGTGCGCTTTGCTACAGTGTAGATTGCCATCATCTGCAAAATTGTGTATCGGTTATTAGTGGCTTCTAGTAGATCATTAATGTGTAGTAGGAATGAAGTAGGAGCTAGAGTCAATCTTTGGGCAACTTCAGAGTTGATCTTGTAGAGGTTGGAGGAATGTCCATCTACGGCAACTTGGATGTGCCTGTTGAAGAGAAAGTTGGATATCCATCTACACAGTTTGTTGAAAAGAGCTACATGCCACACTTGATCAAATGATTTTGAGATGTCTAGTTTCCCTACGAAGGAAAAATTATAACAATATTTTTTTACTATTAAAAGTCTGCTTGTAAGTTCTTTGGTCTAGTAATTGCCATAACACTAGACTTCTGAAGGTGTATTTTCAGCCCTGTAGTTAAAGGTTTATTTGATAACTATATTCAGAGTGTGTTGCACACTACCTCTAAATATATAAGTAAATTTGCAGTAAGCTATAATGCTAAAATTGACAGGGCATCCGCATGATTAACAACATGGTGCCGTTTACTATTGAACAATACCATCATCTGGCTACTTGTGCATCTCCTAGCAATTTTGAATGTATCAAAATCAAACGAATTTCTTGTATGCAGTGTATTCACCTGCTGCTACGCCTTTTATAGAAAAACGCCCAGTATCACGTCTTTTATTTTCCGGAACGTACTCTACCTTTGGTGCAAGGTGATTTAGAGCTGTTACTGTAGATATTCCTGATCTATAAACAAATGTTATAATTATGGTAAATTGGATTCGTAGTTAGTATTCCATCGCTAGTATGTAAAGAGCAATTTTTCCTTGGGCTTCAGTACAAACATCAGTCTTATTGGTTTTACAAACTTCGTCTTAGATTCGTTGCAAGATGACCGTTATAGATGTTACACAAATACAAATTTGTACCTAAATAGTAAACACAAATAAATAAATGAATTAAAAGAAGGCAACTTTCTGTTCTCAAAATTTAATCACAATTTTCAGATACCCAATTAGTTTTAAAACTACTTACCATCGTATTAAAATCTATGTTATTATAGTATAAACACTAATTATTATTAATAAAAATGTTAATATTTAAAAAACAATAAATACGATGTCTAAAGTTGTTGTACAAAAATGTCACTAATTTCTCAAATGAAGTGCAAAAAAATTAATATGCTTACTCGCCATAAGAGTTTTACTAAATCCCACACCCAAAAGTCTATACTATAATAATATTACATAGAATTTGGAAAACAAAATGAATCAAACTTTCCGTATAATTGGAATAGGGAGTGAATCACCCCACAATGCAAAGGACAAAGCCGCTTCGATTGCCCTTGATATAACCCCCTATAGAAACTTGTCTCACATTAGATCATTATCCGCTTGCACTAGCTATAATATTGCACTCTGTTTATTTTCGGCACGTGACCGGTTTCCTAATAAAACACTTAACATCTTCGTATTGTTTCATTTATTTATATACTAGTTTTGGTATATTAAAGTACCAGATTTATTTCGAATATGTTCAAAAATTCCTTCAAACTTGCCCCTTAATCATTAAAAAAATTATTTATCCTGTTCTGAAAACAAGACCTAAACTACTTCTGACACTTCTTCGTTGGAAGACAATTTACGACCTTTTAGAAGTTTTTTTCACACTTAGTTTCCAGACCCAGAGACCCAGAGTGTTTCTAATCCATTATTACTTTGTTTTTAAGCCGTAGACATGTACCCAATTTTCGTTCTTAATAATAAGAAGGGTTAAGCAATTTTCCTCGTTTTAAAAGAAATGCGTTACTTCGACCCTTCTGATCAACATTCAGACATTTGGAGATCTGTTTTGCAGATATTTTTTTATGGTTTAAGCTAGATTAGAAGCATTTGTATAAAATATTAACGATCTGATAAAATCATGTCATGCTCAATACTCTACTTTTTCAATTGTTTAATTTTCCCAATATCAGAAGACATCAATTTTTTCAAATTTTATTTTAATAATCTTCATTGACACATGATAGATACACCCGATTCTATTAAGGTAAATTTGAAGCAGTTTAAAAAAAATCCAAAGTGTGTCTAAAAAAAGCGAATTCAGCAGCTCCTCTGGATCTGGAAATTTGCGGAGGGGTGAGCTAGTGCTCAGCCAGCACTGAGGCCACATATGACCCATTGTGCATCCTCCCGTGTGTAGGGATATCCTCACCTCAGGCTGTCACCAGGCCTAGTGATTTAAAATAGGTGATGAGGCTCCCGAGGGGTATCTCCCTGACATCGGCTGGTGTAAGCCAGTAGTCGCCCAACACGGATCTTCTGATTTCAGAAAAAGCAGAGCAGTCATACATTATATGTTCTACTGTTTCCTCTTCTTGTTCGCAGCCTCTGAATAGCGGCGATTCTGTTAATTTCATCCTAAAGAGATGTTGTCGCAATTGGCAGTGACCTGTCAAGATTCCCACAGCTGTTCGGAGATTTTGTCTGGTCAATGCCTTAAATTTTTTTGCTGTTTCATCGCCAGGATGAGGTAATAACTCTCTGGCCAGTCTACAGTTCGTAGTTTCATCCCAGCACTGTATAAAATTTTGGTGAGAGTGCTGTTTGATAAGGTCCACGACTGCGGACAATGTTAGCTTGGTAGATGGGCGAGGGCTAACATATTTGTAGCCCGCAGCCCTCCTTGCTAAATTGTTCGCAATGCGGTTGCCTTTAGAGTTCCCATGTCATTTGATCCAGCTGAGAGTGACCACGTTATTCTGGCTGGCCTCAGTTAGAGATTGGTGACATTCTAGTACTAAACTTGAAGTGAACGTGGTGTATTCAAGGTCAGTAGTGCTTGTCGGCAGTCAGTGTTTATATTTATATTCCTGCCCGTGATGTTCCTATTGATTAATTCTTTTGCAGCTATGGTTATGCCTGTGAGTTCTGACTGAACCACACTTGACAAGCCATCCATAGCCCATTTTATTTTTAGGTTTAAGGATCTAGAGTAAATTCCACATCCCACACCTTGCTTTGTTTTTGATCCATCCGTATATACGCTCAAAACGTTCAATACGTTGGGGTCTGCTATCTTGTTTGTTAATATTTTGTAGGGTTTGTCAAAGACAAATCTTGGTGCGACGGCATCTGTGTCTGCCTGTAAGAGTGGTATCACTTTTATCGATTCCCTCCACAGACTGTCCCTATGGGCTCCTTAGGTATAATACCAACATTAAGCGGTCATAAGAAAACTATTGGAAAAATTCCATAAAATTGTTTATTTTACCAAACAGAATAACAAGAAGAAGAATACGTGTATAATCTTTTTGGATATCATCAAAAACGTCCTAAAATCACCTAGTACTGTTCCTGTTACTATGAGCACTAATTAGTTGCATTAATAATAAGACTGATTTTATTTCAACAGAAATTTATGTCAATTTAGTAACAACGGATGATAATTTTTATTTTAACGTGTTTTATTGTTAAAATGACACAAAAAAGGTCCTCAAAAAAAAACAAATAACGGCGTTATTTCCCTAGCTAGCTCAACTAAGCTGTGGGTTACCTTTTAAGACTATTACCAGTCTCCCCTAAACATGTAATTAAGGGTGCCAAAGTACAAAGTCCACAAATTACACTCAAACAACCGTTTTAAAAGATTTATTATGAATTTAATTATCTTAAAAAACAATAATTAAATAAAAAAATAGTGAAAACTGGAACATATCAAAGGAGATTAATTAAGTTAATTAAAGAATTAATTATTCTCTTATCTCTTTGATGGAAGCCTGCAGAAATCCTTGAACTAACTCATATGTAACGGTATCTATTCTATAGGGATGATTTTGTTCCAAATTTCAAAATTCGGAACGATATGTCTTAAAATTTCCTTTTCCTCCAAAAAATGGCTGGAATTTATCCAATTTAGTTATGCTTTAGTAACTCTGGTGGACTCCTTCGAATAAATTTGGAATACCTTTAATAGAAACGAATAATTAAAAATCAATCCCTTATCGAACTTACAACCAAGTTTCTAGCCAAATTGGATTTTTCCTTTTATTGGTTATAAATTAATCCTTAAAGCACGTGGAAAACCCGGCCCTGACTTTGATGAATAATCAATTGAAACTATTTGATTATGGTTAGTTTCAATAAAATCTCACTCACAATAAATAATATAATCAAAGGAAACATTATTAAAATCTCACTTGTATTTTGAAAAGGTGAAACATAAAGAAACCAGATTGTTTGACGTACCAACTCGTAAAGGAACGATAGTTACTTATCTTGATAATGTCGATAATTTTTCTACAACAACGCTCGCGGCAAAGTTTTAAACTATAACTCGTAAAGTTAATAAGTTTCACCGATATAAGTAAAAATAGTTTGGTGAAATTATTCATAATACAAAACGATCAGATAGGTCGTTACAACCCAAGAAATAGTGCACTTTAATAAAATAACGAGATGACTGATAGAGATTGTAATCTCGTAAAACATAACATACGATATGAACAATTAACTGATTAAATGGTGATCCTCAGAATTCTACGGAGGGAATGTGTTCCCGAAGAAAAATCCAAATTATTATATATATTTTGCCCAAGAAGTACGATTTTTAATTTTTTGAAATTGGATCGTTTTAACGTCTATTAAAAACAATTTCGTAAAACAAACAGCATATTTTTTTAGGAACATCCCAGGCAGGAATATAAATATATACACAGACTGCCGACAAGCACTACTGACCTTAAATAGACTACGTTTCACTTCAAGTTTAGTACTAGAATGTTACCAATCTCTAACTGAGGCCAGCCAGAATAACATGGTCATTCTCAGCTGGATCAAAGGACATGGGAACTCTAAAGGCAACCGCATTGCGAACAATTTAGCAAGGAGGGCTGCGGGCTACAAATATGTTAGCCCTCGCCCATCTACCAAGCTAACATTGGCCGCAGTCGTGGACCTTATTAAACAGCACTCTCACCAAAAATTTATACAGTGCTGGGATGAAACTACGAACTATAGACTGGCCAGAGAGTTATTACCTCATCCTGGCAAGGAAACAGCAAAAAAATTTAAGGCATTGACCAGACAAAATCTCCGAACAGCTGTGGGAATCTTGACAGGTCACTGCCAATTGCGACAACATCTCTTTAGGATGAAATTAACAGAATCGCCGCTATGCAGAGGCTGCGAACAAGAAGAGAAAACAGTAGAACACATTATGTATGACTGCTCTCTTTTTTCTGAAATCAGAAGATCCGTGTTGGGCGAGTACTGGCTTACACCAGCCGATGTCAGGGAGATCCCCCTCGGGAGCCTCATCACCTATTTTAAATCACTAGGCCTGGTGACAGTCTGAGGTGAGGATATCCCTACATACGGGAGGATGCACAATGGGTCATATGTGGCCTCAGTGCTGGCTGAGCACTAGCTCGCCCCTCCCCAAATTTCCAGATCCAGAACTGATTAAATGGTGATCCTCAGAATTCTACAGAGGGAACGTGTTCCCGAAGAAAAATCCAAATTATTATATATATTTTGCCCAAGAAGTACGATTTTTAATTTTTTGAGATTGGATCGTTTTAACGTCTATTAAAAACAATTTCGTAAAACAAACAGCAAATTTTTTTTCGCGCAACTTTTCAAATTACTGTTTCAAATTTATATATCTTGACATGGCTGATCGGACGTCTCTACGTAACCGCAGATAATGCGCATAAAATTCAAATAAAATTTAAATATTTTTTCCAATACTCAATAGAATCCTGGATATCTTTAATATCTTTAATAAAAACAAAAATAAAAAAATAGAAATCGGTAGATTTTGAAAAACTGGCGGCAAATTTAAAAAATGTTTATTGACTAAAAAAAGTTTAAATTAAGCTACAAAAAAGTTAAATAATCATGACAGAAAATTATAACCGTATATCGGTAGATTACTTCCTAAACCGGTAGATCTACCAAAAAATCGGTAGAGTTGGCATCGCTGCTCACCTGTTCTCACAAAAATGCACAAAAAACGTCTGCAAACCAGAGCGACATGTGCTACAAAGAACTTTTAAGGCAAAGTGATTTTACTATTCTTGTCTATATACGGTGGTAACGTGTTAAACTAAACGACAAATATAATTTACTGAAAAATTCTGAAAAATAAAACAAGATTTTACAAGTACTAGCAGCAGAAAAAAATTAATGGAATAGCTATTCCACTCTCGTATATTTATCATACCGCTTTCGGCTTGTATTTAAAACTTTTTCACTCGCGTAGAATATAACGCATTCTATACTCGTTATAGAATAAACTTTTCTTAGTAAAATTTTTTAAGTAACTACATCGCTTACAAGTTTTCCTCCGGCTCCCCTGAAAGGCATTCCCTCAACGAGAGTTGTAAACGTCCTTAGGTCTATTCACCCTTATGGAACCACATTCAAAGAAAGAAGGTTAGGCTTAAAATTGTATGGAACCACATTCAAAGAAAGAAGGTTAGGCTTAAAATTGTATATTTCCTTTGGAAAATAGGAACTGTGTATTCGATAAAGGGCTGATAGGGGTGTGGTTGCTGTACACTTACCAATTTTCATTCCACCCTTATTGTATTGGAAACCGCAAAAAGTAATGAGCTGTTATGAATGTAATTATAGATGTTCCAACGTAGTCTAGACGTTAAAAGATCATTGACACCTCTTGGATATATTAATTCTCATATTTGCTAAGTCGTAGTGTTTGGGCACACCTTATAAACATGACAGACGTTAAATGCACCATATCCGTTGTCCTTATATGCACATTACATGCAATGCAATCAAATGAGATTAGTTATGTAATTTCTTTCAAAACATTGCTTAAGGTATAGTAATAATATTAAGCTTAACTATATAGAAAAACAATTCTTGTGCTGTCAATATTTTGATTCCAATATGGAATAAATAATACCTGAACACGACAGGATCTCCGTGCATAACTAAGTCTGGGAAATAAACTGGAATAAAAAATAAAACAGCTTTAGAAATGTGAACGAAGTAAACAAACATAGAGTATTAATATAATTTGTTATAAGTACATTTATATTGGCACATAAAAGCAAAATTAAAGCATCTGTTAATTTGTAAAAACGATTGTATTTCTATTATTTGATTTATTTTAACCAAATTGGTTTACTGGAATATATTTTTAAGTAAAAAAAGGGAATTTATAACCTTCCTTTTCTGAATGTTTTTTTTTCTTATATACCATATATTTAGGATTATTGATTTGTAATCATTATAATTCGGGTTCTGTAGCAAAGTAAACAGGACTTTTAAGAAATATCCAATACATACTAGTAGCGCCATCTGTTGTTGGGGCTAGATTTCGATATGTACATCTTTCATTTATGTTCTGTAAAAATTTCATGACAATCGCACTACTTCACGCTCAAAGTGACGGTACCTTTTTAACAGGTACCTTTTTAACATCGGTTGAAAAATGAGCATCGAATAAAGAGCCGTTTTTTTTTTCTGTTTTAAACTTTGTAAAACATGTACCGAAACGCATTGATTTTTGAAACAATTTTATTGTGATGATTGTTTATTTCTTAGCCGAGACCACGAGTGGTTTACACGGAACACAGAGGGTCGTCAGTCTGAAAGACGAAGAACATGTTGGTCAGCCGAAATTTGTGGTTACGCCAGAGACTATCGAAAAAGTGCGACTGTGTTGATTAAAAATGAGCCAAAATCTTTTCCTTGAAATATCTGCAAATGAAATATCTCCAAAGATGCAATCTATCGCATTTTGACCAGGAATTTGATTATAAGAAAGGTGTGTTCATGGTTTGTTCCGCACATGCTCATGCACGGATGACCAAAAAATGCTTCGAATTCAACATTCGGAATACATTTTTAAAGAGACAAAAAAAGATAAAAATCCTGTACAACTTTTTGACTTGTAACAAAACGTGTTGTTTTTAATACGATTCCGAAACCAAGCGTCAAAGTTTCGCTTGGAAGCACTCAAACGAGCCAAATCCGAAAAAAAGCCGTTTGGAAACGTCAAAGACAATGTTGATTTTTTTCTACTATTCGAAGGAAATTATTCACCAAGAATTTTTTCCAGCGGGCCCAACGTTTAATGCTGTGTATTATCTTTGTGTTATGAGGCGTTTGCTCCCGCGTATTCGTCGTGTTCGACTAGAATAGCGCGACGAAGGAAGCTGGCGCCTGTTGCACGATAATGTACCATCACATCGATCAAAACTTTTGTCCAATTTTTTGACAAAAAAGGCATTTTAACCATCAACTACTTCACATATTCTTCTGCAACTTTTTGCTGTTCGGTAGACATTTGCATCAAGGCATACGGCGCCAGTAAAACGGAACAAATAATACGAAAACTTCATTTGAATTCGTTTATTAAAATAATAAGGATAAAATGACCAGTAGGCAATTACAGTTAGTTTTTATATCCAAAAATCACTCATATATTTCACTGATTCTTGAAGCAGGAAGTGTGTCCACGACAGAAGTCTTGGCTATTTCACTGGGCCAGCAGTATTCCAGAAATTGTCTAAAGGTGTACATTGGAAACAAAAGAACTCTATGGGCCTATTCATAAAAGACTATGTTTACTCAAAAGTGAAAATGATGACTTAATAAGGGACGAACAGGCAATTTTGAACCGTTGGAGAGAACATTATGCTACTGTTTTGAACCAGGAATACTATAATGACCACTCTGCTACAACAACAGCATGTTAGCTGGCAATGACAACATAGTTGCAGAAATCCTAAAAGCGCTATACTCTGTAATAATTCCTCACCTTAAAACTCTTTTTGACCTCGTTTGGACCCAAGGGGAGGTTCCACAAGAATTCCGACACTTCTAGTAAACCTATTCAATAACAAAGGTGTGGCTGCAGACTGTAACAAATATATGGGCATATCGGCATATCTTTACTATCCGTTGCAGGCAAGGTCCTCACTTGAAGAATTGCAAATCGGCTTCTGCTGATCTCCCGTGCTAGTCTACGTTGGTCAGGTAATGTCTATAAATTGGATGATAATCGGCTAGAAACATGTATAGTTTTTGGAGAACTAAGCGAGGGGGTCAGGAAAAATGTTATAAAGACGTTTTACACGAAACACTAAAAACAGTCAACTAGGAACGCCATGCAACTAATAGAAGCAATTGGAGAAAAATGGTATCAAACTTTCATTCTCAACTACTTCATAGAGCATCTAACTACACACCTGGAAATTTTCAGTGTCAGGACTGTGGCTGCGTAATTTCATCAAGAATAAGACTTTATAGCCACATGCGCACGCATATGCAATAATGGAATAGAGGATAACTTCAAATTCGGCATCGAGTTCCGACAATAATTATAATATACACTTTTGAAATTTAGAAATTATACAAACAAGAAATTATTAAAATGACATTAAGGAGAAATTGAAAAAATGTCACATCCAGTGGGACTCGAACCCACTATCACTGCCTTATACACAGGCATGCTTTAACCACTTAAGCTATTGGATGATCAAGTGGTTAGGAAGCGAAACGTTATAATGAACTCAAATCCCGTCAGATATGACATTCACTCACTCTCTTCTTATAACGTTTCGCTTCCTAACCACTTGACAATCCAATAGCTTAAGTGGTTAAAGCATGCCTGCGTATAAGTCAGTGATGGTGGGTTCGAGTCCCACTGGATGTGACATTTTTTCAATTTCTCTTTAATGTCATTTTAATAATTTCTTGTTTGTATATTTTCTAGATTTAAAAAAAATTTCAAAAATCCGTTGAGAGTTATCTCAAAAATAATAGTTTACTAATAATATACACTATATATACTAATTATATACAGGGTGTGCCAGAATTAACTACGGAAACTTCGTATACGTATTCCTTGATGACAAATAAGTAGGGTCTTTCCTATAAAAAAAATTTTTTTAGAGACTCCTGTCAGAGTTATAACCTACTTTGCAAATGTGCGCTACTTGATCGCGATACACGATACTCAATTGACATGGTCCTACTTTTTATTTTTTTACTCCAAACCGAAACGATTTCGCAAAAAACGACAAGGAACAAAAAAGTTTCTAAATAATCAAAACTTCCTAAAATAATTTTTTGTTATTGCAAATATTAATTGCTAAGAAAGTTACAAAAAAAATTAAGAGGGGTTCCTTGATTTGCCCCTTAGAATGGGGTAGGGCAGGTGAAAAGTGGCAGGAGAAATGCGTCTTTATTAAAATGATGTTCACCCAAATTTTTAATTTTTTATCTTGGACCAATCAGAAGATATTAAATTAAAACCGTATTTTACTACCCCTCTTTAAAGGGTTATAACTCTGACAGGAGTCTCTAAAAAAATTTTTTTTATAGGAAAGACCCTACTTATTTGTCATCAAGGAACACGTATACGAAGTTTCCGTAGTTAATTCTGGGACACCCTGTATATACACCAATTAAAAATATATTTTAAAAATTAATAATAAAAAACACATAAGAATATGAAAACAGTATTATGCGATGAATATCTATAAAATAAAGCGTGAGTCTGAGTATCTCCAGTTTAAACGGTTTTGTTTATATGTATAAACATATTATATAGATTGTATAACGTAACTAAAAAGTTTCACTTCAAAATTAAAGTTAAAGAATGCGGTAAAGTTAATACTATACGTAAAAACGATTTAAGTTTGGAATTAATATTACGAAGAAAATCATTTTTTCATAAATTATGAAATTATATAATTTGTAACTCTCCTAATGATACAAATAAAAAATAGAAAAAATACTCTTAATGTCTCTTAGTAAATGCCAACACTTGGCAGAAAAATTATCATTCCATTATTTGACAACAAGTGTGTAAAAATGAGTAAATCTTAATTGCTATTTTAAAAGTGAAAGATAATTTTATATTTTACGAATTTCAAATATTTTAATGCTGTTTTTATCCTACTTTCGAAATTTGATGAAGTTCTAATTTTTAACAAATATTTCCGTAAACTTAAGTGTGTTAACAGTGTAATGTACCGCTACAATTTACTGAATTTTTATTATAATGTTACATTATTATTTTCTTGATTTTTAACATCATGTATATTATTTTGTTAAGTAGCCGAACATTCAACCTTTACATAAATAATAGATGTCTCGTTAGAGTAAATAGTTAATAGTCAAATAAACAGATAACTATGGAAATCTTTAGTTTCTATTTTATTGTGTATTCAAAACAAAGTATATTTCTTAAGTCCAAATTTGTTGTCCCGAGATAATAAACATCTATTATTACCCTCATACTCTTAGTATCCTCGTGATAAACTAATTAGCTGATTAGAATAGTATATAAGAATAACCATTTTCAACTAAAAGGCAGTCTTAATATTTTTGTTAAATTGTAATCAATGTAATTAGTGCAATATAAACCTTTGGTCCTGGTAGTACGAGTTTTTATTCGAGTTACATCACAAAATTTTGGTGTCAGAAGTGGGATACTCCAATAGCAAGAAAACAAATTGATTTTTGGAACGATCCTTTTTGTGTCGACGGAAGAAACGAGTTCTGCAGTTTGTACGTATCCTGCCTGCCTGTGTACAGTCCGCCTGTGTACGGTCCGCCCTGCATCCAGCCTGTACAGCTTGTCAGTATCCAACTCTGCTTAGGGAAGCGTAAGAAACTTCTAGTCGTCAATTTGTGAAACTTGGATTCCTTGAAAACTTTCCATGCTGCTCCGAACAGGACCAACAACTCTTAGCCTGTAAGTTTTTTTTATGTTATGTACCCAGATCTATCCGAATTAAGTGAAGGAACTCCAGATAGTACTATGCCGTCCCATACATGTATATCTTTGGAAATCGCCGAAAAAATGTTAATTAAGTTTGACGGTACAAAAAGTAGACTTTACGAATTTTTAGATAATTGCGACAAAGCTATTTCTCTAATAAGTGAAACAAATAAACCTATTTTATTGGCAATTATAGAAACTAAGTTAACGGACAAAGCTAGGGCCATAACTAGGAATAGGAAGTTTGAGGAGTGGAACGACTTAAAAAACTTTTTGTTAGATGCGTACTCCGAAAGGCGTACTGAAGGTCAGTGGCAACTCGAACTTCACTCACTCCGCCAGCTTCCTACCGAAAACGTTATGTCATTTGCAAATAAGGTAGAAAATTGTTATATAAAACTTTTAAATAACTTAGACGATAATTTGACTAGAGAAGCAAAAGAAGCGTGCACAAATTTACTTAAAAATCAGGCTTTAAGTGTTTTCATACGCGGTTTAGATAAAGATCTTTCCCTAATATTAAAGGCCCAAAACCCGACATCCCTAGAAAAAGCAATTTCTTTAGCTCTATCAGAGGAGCAAGAGCAACTATCAAAACGGGAAATTTTTAGAAATTATTGTAGTATATGCAAGAAAACCAATCATTCCACAACAAATTGTAGGTACAAACGAGAACGAGACACCGAACGAAATGTCAGATATATACAAAATCCAAACCAAAATTCAAATCCTGATTCTTTTCAAAAATTTAATCACGGAACTCGAAATGAAGCAAGAAATTTTAGTTCTCAAAATACTAGCCATAACCAAAAATTTTGTAAATATTGCAAAAAGACAGGTCATCTCATAAGTGAATGTAGGAAACGTGAATATAACAATAATAGACAAAAGAACACGACAGAACCTACCACAAGTAGAAATTTCCAAAATAATTCAAACAATACGTCAAATTCTTTAAACTCCCAAACTCCTCGTCAGTCAACGGCCGACTCACGGGGAATTCATTCAGTCCAGGCCGAATTTCCAGCATTAACAACTCCGTAACCACTTATGTCATATTTCAAATCTTCACCGACACTCAGTACAAAATCTTCGCAAAATTTTTAATAGATACCGGTGCAGATATTTCTTTAGTAAAAACTTCAACTTTAAATGGCTTAACTAATATTATAAAAAATTACGAAAATCCTGTTGTATTAAAAGGCATCGATAAGAATGTTCCAAATCCTGCACAAACGCTATTTCAATGTAATTTAAACCTTTTAGTCTCAAATTCCGAATTCCAACACAATTTCTACGCCATAAATGACGATTTTCCCATTCAATTCGATGGTATTATAGGTAATGATTTCTTTTTGAAATTTCAAAGTAAAATAGACTATAGAAATAATAAACTATATTTCGGGAATTGCTCTATAAATCTAAATCATGTCACTATTCCTATTCTTAATTCTACCTCTAATCAAGGCTCAACTCTTAATGAAAATTCCGAAAAAAATGAGCCAATCTACCTAAATCCAAGGTCCGAAACTATAATAAAAATTCAAATTCAAAATCCTGAAATCAAAGAAGGCATATGTCCAAAATACAATATCCTAGAAGGTGTCTATCTATGCCAAAGTCTTGTTAAAGTTCAAAACAATTATGCTTTAACTTCTGTACTCAATGTAACTGAAAAACCAGTTAAAATTAATTTAATAAAAATGTTTCTAGAACCAATTCCAGACCTTTCTTCTCAAAAATCGATTAATAAAGTAGCTACCTCAAAACCTAATAATCACGATTACAATTCAGGTAGATTAGATCGAATTAGAAACTTATTACAAACATCTCACATGAATCCTGAAGAAAAACGGTCAATTATTTCAATTTGCAACGAATATAATCATTTATTCCATCTGGAGGGCGATCAGCTTTCACACACAGACGGAATAATGTGCGAAATCCCCACAACCTCAAATAATCCAATTAATGTAAAACCCTACAGAACTCCAGAAGCTCTTAAGGGCGAAATTGAAAATCAAGTAGGTAAAATGCTTAATGAAAATATTATTGAACCTTCAACGTCCCCATGGAATTTTCCACTCCTAGTTGTACCTAAAAAAGGAAATCGCTGGAGATGTGTGATTGATTACCGTCGCCTTAATGATGTCACTATAGGTGATTCGCATCCTCTCCCCAATATCATCGATATTCTCGACCAACTAGGTCATTCTAAATATTTTACCACCATTGATTTAACGTCAGGTTATCATCAAATACCAATGCATCCTGCTGATGCACCGAAAACTGCTTTCTCTACTGCATCAGGTCATTATCAATTTCGCAGAATGCCATTTGGACTAAAAAATGCACCTAGCATTTTCCAAAGGCTCATGAATTCAGTATTAGCGGGTATACAAAATTACCGATGTTTCGTATATTTAGACGATATTGTTGTTCACGCAGATACCCTTGAAAATCACAATAAACGATTAATAGAAGTTCTCGAGAGATTATCTAAATTCAATTTAAAAATACACCTAGAAAAATGCGAATTTTTAAGACGCGAAGTAATATATTTAGGCCATATAATTACGGAAAACGGAGTCAAGCCAGATCCTAAAAAGGTCAGCGCAGTTCAGGAATTTCCAGTTCCTAGAAACCCAAAAGAAATTAAAAGTTTTCTAGGTCTCGCTGGCTACTATAGGCGTTTCATACCCAGTTTTAGTGAAATATCTCAACCCTTAACTAAACTCCTAAAAAAAGATGCCGAATTCCATTGGACCAGTCTGCAACAAAATTCGTTTGAAAAATTAAAAACTCATCTTTGTACCGAACCGCTACTGCAATATCCCGATTTCAATAAGCCCTTCATCTTGACCACGGATGCAAGTAATTACGCCATAGGCGCAGTCCTGTCCCAAGGAGACGTCCCAAACGATCTCCCCATTGCATATGCTAGTCGCACTCTGAATCGAGCCGAATCTAATTATAACACAACCGAAAAGGAACTCTTGGCCATTGTTTGGGCTACTAAACATTTTCGATCTTACTTGTATGCTAGGAAATTTTTCATTTACACTGACCATCGCCCCCTCACCTGGTTATTCAATGTTAAAGACCCAGGTTCCAAATTGGTTAGGTGGCGCTTAAAATTAGACGAATACGACTATCAAATAATTTATAAACCAGGAAAATTAAATCAAAATGCTGATTGTTTAAGCCGTCCTCCATCGATCGATAACGACTCATCCGAGTTACTCCTTTCTGATTCTCCTAATCTGCCGACTTCTCCTAGTGATCTTACCAATAATAACTCCCTTAATGTAACTAACAACAACCAAGTACTACTCCAAAACCCTCAAGGTGTTAAAATAAACATAATAACACAAAACGATAATGATACTTACGCAGAATTTCTATCGAAGTCAGAACATACACTTATAACCAATAATAATATTGAGGAATTAGGT
Organism: Altica lythri; assembly: GCA_964028335.1. NCBI lineage: Eukaryota > Metazoa > Arthropoda > Insecta > Coleoptera > Chrysomelidae > Altica > Altica lythri. Next base: position 54,568,180 of record OZ034807.1, read on the forward strand.
CAAAAACTGACATCATTTACAGAAAATGTCGCTGTATACATTTCAGTCGATTTAGAATTCCAAGAAAACTTTCAAAAGGATATGAAGGAAAAATTCAATCATGTTAATTTATTAAAATCCTTAAACCCGGAATTAGGTAATCTTATTCACATTCATGATTGCAACAAAAATTTCTTTTACCTGTTTATAAAAAATCACTTCTGGGATACCGTTACGTACGAGACAATTTTCATTTCTTTGGTTAAACTAAAACACGAATTAATACAACGTAATATTACAGAAATATATTTACCGCGAATCTCGTTTGCTTTTGATAAATTAAGTTGGAGTAAGATCCGTTCAATCATTAGATTTATATTCAGAAACACAAATATCATTGTAAAAATTTGTCACGATACTTTAAAAACACCTAGTCCTGAAGAAATTCCCCAAATTCTCATCGAATGTCATTCCTCTCCTACGTCTGGTCATTCTGGTTTCCATAGGACCTATAATAGAATCAAAAAACTCTACAACTGGAAAAATATGAAAACTGACATTAAGAAATTTATAAAAAATTGTGATTCATGTCAAAAAAACAAATTAGTCCGGAAAAAAATTAAGAAACCCATGGAAATCACAACAACCAGTCACAAACCTTTACAAAAAATCTTTTTAGATATAGTAGGTCCCTTACCACTCACTGAAAATGGAAACAAGTTCATACTTACCCTACAAGATGACCTAACCAAATTCTCTCAAGCCTACCCAATCCCAAATCATGAAGCGCATACCATAGCAAATAAACTAGTTCCAAAATTTATTTGTAAATTTGGAAAACCGGAAATAATAGTTACCGACCAAGGTAAAGACTTTACCTCTAAACTTTTAGCTCAAGTAGCCAAATTATTCAAAATAAAGCAAATAAATTGCACTGCTTATCACCCTCAATCTAATGCAGCATTAGAACGTAGTCATGCTACTTTAGCCGACTACTTAAAACATTATATCAATAACGATCAATCCGACTGGGATAACTGGTTGGATTACGCAATGTTTTCATACAACACCACCACTCATACCTCTACAAAATTCACTCCATACGAACTAATGTTCGGCATACCACCAGATTTGCCAAGTAGCATCCTGAAAACCCCTCAATTCAAGTACACCTACGACGATTATCTAGATGACTTAACCTTAAAATTACAACGGTCGCGAGAAATTGCTAGAAAAAATCTAATTGCCTCAAAAGAAACCAATAAGAAAACCTATGATAAGAAAATAAATAATTACGAGTTTAAAGTAGGTCAATCCGTATATTTAACAAATGAAAAAACAGAAAAAGGAAAAAGCAAAAAATTGACTCATAACTATCTAGGCCCTTATAAAATTTTAGAAGTAATTCCTCCAGTAAATTGCATAATACAAAAAGGAAAGTCCAAGCTTAAAATTCATATGAACCGACTAAAACCGGCCTCTGTTTCAGGTTCGCCATCATATGGTTGACTATAGCCTATGAACAATTCACAATTACCCCTATTGAAAAATCTCCTGGAATATATTATGAACACGTCCAACACGTAAGATTTTTCGAAAGTCATTGGAAATTATTAAACTATGTAACTCTAGATAATTTTAATAATAAGTTAGAATTTATAGATAATATATATCAAAGAACCTTGCAATTGTGTAACCAAGAAACTGCACTAAATAATGCAAAATTTTGTAAAAACCCCCTAGGACTCTTAGAACAAATGATACCCAAACTGTTTAAAACCCAAATAGATTTAAAAGAACTTGTGAACGTTCAGGAACAAACTAGACAAAAGCGTGCATTATTGAATATAGTAGGAACAGTTTTAAAAGGTATTTTCGGAACTCTAGACTCTGATGATGCTGAATATTATAATCAAGCTCTCAATAAAGTAGAAAGTAATGAAAATCACGTTATTGAGCTACTAAAGGATCAGATCCAAGTTGTAAAATCAACAATAACTAATTTTAATAATACTATAACGAACTTAAAAACCAATAAACTTATTTTCGACAAGAACTTCGAACTAATTTCAAATTATAGTGCTGATTTAAGTAAAAAATACTTTAATTTAGAATTGAAACAAAAGGTAGAAGAACACTTCACATTACTAACATTATTTGTTACTGAATTAGAGCAAGAATATTCCTCCTTAATCAATGCTGTGTTGTTCGCGAAATCTAATAACCTCCATCCACTCATCATTACACCTGAAAAATTAATTTTAGAATTATCAAAAACTCTCACCCATTTACCCAACTCGTTAACTTACCCCTTGCCTCTTACTTCAGAATTTTCACAAAAATACCTAGATCTTATCGTAATAAATTTCAAATTGATAAATAATAAAATAATTTTTGTAATCAGTATTCCTCTCGTAAATGTTGCACAATATTCCTTATATAACCTAATATCCTTACCTGTATATAAGCCAGGTTTAAATCAATTAACTTTTGTTTTACCATCATTTAAATATTTGGCACTGTCTGAAAATAAGAATACCTACACTAGTTTGAACGATTTGACTAAGTGTTTGCCCATTAACGACAATAACTTAATATGTGACAACCCCGAATCTTACCACTTCACGCATGTTAGACCTACCTGTGAAACTGATTTATTGATTTCTAAATCTAAAATACCTTCTGATTGCGATATTAGAATTGTACATACTACGTATGAAATATGGCATAAGCTCCAAGCTGCCAATAGCTGGATATACGTTTTACCTAAACAAACCGATGTAACAATAAGCTGCGCATCAGGCACTCCTGTTACAATTACACTTAGTAAAACAGGAATTTTAAAAACCCAAAATAATTGTAAGGTTTATACGGGTTCAACCATATTAGTTTCAGATAGTTATTCCAAAGAAAGTAACCTCCAATCCATAATTCCGGATCTGGAAATTGTTGATAAATACTGTGACGAAAATTTTAAAATCAAAAACATATCAAAATTAAATTTAATACCTTTGCAGTTAAATAATTTAGACAATGACGCTTTAAATCTAGCCAGTTATAAGTTAAGTGAAATGCAGGAAACAGCAAATACTCTAGAAAATGAAAATATTTTTCAAAGTATACATAAAAATAGTTATTTTACCTATATTTTGTGCACGATTCTTAAGGTTCTCTTAATGTATTTAGTGTATAGATTGTATAAGTATTGTAGAAATAGGTGTAGGAAGACTCATAGACATAACACTTGTCAAGTAATATCCAATTGTTTAACTCTTAATCTATGCGCAAATAAAGACAAGGAAATTTTAAAGATAGAAAAACCCACAACTAGTAGTGTAAACGATTTAAATTTAGAAGTTAAGGAAAATACTCCCATCAGGAGAAGCGAAAGAATTGCAAAATTAAAAGAAACTCCTTAATGTAAATTTCTTTTAATTTTTCTCTTAAGGAGGGAGGTGTAATGTACCGCTACAATTTACTGAATTTTTATTATAATGTTACATTATTATTTTCTTGATTTTTAACATCATGTATATTATTTTGTTAAGTAGCCGAACATTCAACCTTTACATAAATAATAGATGTCTCGTTAGAGTAAATAGTTAATAGTCAAATAAACAGATAACTATGGAAATCTTTAGTTTCTATTTTATTGTGTATTCAAAACAAAGTATATTTCTTAAGTCCAAATTTGTTGTCCCGAGATAATAAACATCTATTATTACCCTCATACTCTTAGTATCCTCGTGATAAACTAATTAGCTGATTAGAATAGTATATAAGAATAACCATTTTCAACTAAAAGGCAGTCTTAATATTTTTGTTAAATTGTAATCAATGTAATTAGTGCAATATAAACCTTTGGTCCTGGTAGTACGAGTTTTTATTCGAGTTACATCACAACAGCAATAAAAACAAAACCAATAACTGCACAATTTTTTCTGTTTTCTGTTTTCTGTTTACGACCTAAATTTAAAACATATGGTATTTTTCTAGTTACTTTAATAGTTATCGAACTCGAGGATGTTGTTGAAAATGGTTTTAATTCAATACCTCGAAGAAATAAATAACATATTTCAAACACTGAGACGAATGTAGATTAAGTAACGTTAAACAATAAAATTGCTGTGTCTATAATTATATACAGTTGCTTAAGGAGTCCCTTGGTAATAATTTCAGAAACATATGGGAATGCATATATGTAGCTAAATTTTAGTCATTGAAACCAGTTTATTTTAAAGAACTGGGCTTAATGCCACGCCTGAGACTCTTCACTAAATTTATGTAAGTTGAAACTTACGTACCTACTTCTCTTTTATGGTATGGTCGGTTTCATGAAATATTTTCCGTGATTTTTTTACGTTTACGATGTAGTGGCTGTCCAATTTGCTCTTAACTGAATTTTATTACACGATATATATCAGAATTTTTCTGTCAAGATGATTACCCACGCTTTTTTGTTCCATATACATAGAACATGTATTTCTTATACTTTTTTTGTCAGGTACCTATAACTGGATTTTTTAAGTTCCCTTAATAATTTAAATTATTTTAAAGTAATCGTGTTAATTGCACACTACTTATATTATCTTTTTAGAAAGTTTTTTCTATTTTCGCCGTGTTCTGTGTCTCTGTGTCATTCCGTGGAATTTGTAATCGAATTTAAACCTATTTCCCGACTACCTAGAGCTCTGAAATTTTCAGGATAGCTAAGAACTGGATGACAATGCATGTTTCAAGTGTGTTTAGGCATATACATAGATTTCGAAATTTATACCGAATTGATATTAAACATGATCTAAGTTGTGTATAGATAATATTATTTTGAAAATTATTTAATAAATCGTTCGTAGCGTAGTTGGTTAGGCGGCAGATCAGTCCACTTGTGACAGTTCTGTTATGTTATCATAATGGGATCGATTACGCGACAGAGAAGTTTTTTTTTCTTTTTTTTTTGTTCTTACATGTGAAAACAGTAATTATTATTTTAACTGGTAATAAAATAAACTGTTTTAGAAAGTTTTTAGATACAACTACCCTTGATTTTGTTAACAAGGAAACAATCTTCTCTATGATCAATCACAGCGTTGTATGACTTAATATTTTTACAATGTCAGGGATGCTGTGCATTGTTGAGATGACACAAAATATGACCTATAAATCAGTAAAAAACTTTCTATTATAAAAAGTTCTTTTTGTAGATTGTGCTTATTCTTCCTTATTATATTTGATCAAGATACTAAAAACTCATTTAGAATTTTAAAAATTTTTTGAAGTGAAAACTTCTATAGACACGTTAAATGAATTTGGTTAAGAAAAATCTTTTGAGTACGTGTCAGCAACATTAAGGTTTAAGGTATATACCTGATTATATGAGTGAGCGTTGGACGCTTCTTGGATGGGTAAAATTTTGAGTTCGTGCCAGCTGCGTTTGTCTGTCTGTTTGCGGTAAACTCAAAAATATTTAACGGATTTTCTTACAATTTTTAATCGATCCCGATCGGCTCCCATCGCTACCATACCTTTCGAGTTAAAACAATATATGGTTAGAAAGTCCCGAATGCTGTATGTCTATTTCCCAAGAATATACCAAAATAATCACTTTTTTTGTAGGAAAATATTAGGAAAGGGGAGTTAAAAAAAAAAAAAAAATTTATATAAGGAAATTTTAAAAGATGGGTAATAAATCTATATCTATAAAAAATTTATATTTTGATAAATGTTAAGAAGGGGAACTGAATAAAAAAAATGATGGTATATAGGAATTATAATTAGCAGATACATATCATGTTTAGTACAAACAAAACACGATGTTTACTTCTTTAGTTGGGGAAATTTTGCCACTAAAAACAAACTAATAGAAAATATAAATCAACATTTTGAAAATGACCCTTGCTTATTAATCTTGATATATATGTCAAATTTGTTAAGGGCTTAAGGGTCATATTTAAAACTAAAAATTCCTAACAAAAATGAAAATAATTTTTTTTAATGATTCTTTGAATCAAAAAATTTAAAAAACAAGCTTGCATTAATAAGTATATATTAGAATTTTTTAACTTTGAAAACGACAACCGATTTGGTTGTCGAAAGCTAAGAATCATTAAGAAAATGAAGAGAAAAAGAGAGAAAGACAGCAAAATAAGAGATACAAATGAAGAAAAAAGAATAAAAGGTAATTTACATAAAAACTTAAATCACAAAATGGAATAAAAAGTATATTAGGTGTATTATTCTCTACGAAGTATTAGTTTCTGTACCGTTAATATTTTCTTTGGGCGAAGTATATTTTCTTTAATTTTTGACTTTTAAAATGGAACTATTTTTTGTTGTGTGATTAAGTAATTTATTTGTGAATGAAGTTGGAGAAAAATAATGACACTTGTCTAAAAAATTCACCTTTTTAAAGATGGAATAGTTCAAGAATGTTTTAGAAGCCAAGCGTCAAACGACCCACAATTAACTTAAAAATCTATTTAACGCTTCATTTGTATGTTTGTTTGTTTGTTTGACTAAGAGCTTGTGACTTATTACTGTAAGTATATCCCTCCACTTTCAGTGCGTTTGTTGGGCCAGCGGGCTAAGGCGCGGGTCTTCTCTGACGTCGACCGCCGGATTCACCGGCCGAGACTTCTACTCTTGTCTAAATATAGTTAAAAAAAAAACAAAAATCACACTTTTAAACTTCATTAAATTAAAAAGTAAAAAACAAATATAGTTTAAAAAACACGCTTTTAAAGCACATCAAACTAAAAGATCATTTTTAAAATAAACTTAAAACAATAATGCTTATATTCTAGAATATTAAATTTATACAAAAAATAGAGCATTGAGTAAACTATAGGTCGTTTGGCGCAATCTATCCTTCGTCACTCTTTTTGAAAAGCATTATGGAATTAGCTGGTACTTAAAAACGTTAATTTTTTGTCAGGTAGTATTAATTAGATTTAGATTTTATTCACAAATAAATCTGGCAACCGTGTTGTTGATTATTCCTATGCAACAAAAAAAGGTCATTCTTAAAAGTTATACTCTATTTAAAAACTAGGAGGAGTGATTTGAAAAGCCAGATTTACAGCCAAAAAAGTTACTAGAAAATTTACAAGGCGGCAAATTTAAATACATTTCTTTCATTTAAATAAAATTGAAAATAAATGTATATGGACACTTTATATATGGTCTAAGATGGTCACAAAGTAAACTTACAATAATTATATTAAAAAAAGAAATCAATTAACAAAAGTCACCATTATAAATATTTCACACTTTTAAAACATAACCTATAAATGTCACAAATTACTTAATAAATGTAAGTAGCAAATTTTTATAGTGTAAACTTGACTCCAACAAACGCGAGTGTTGCCAACTTAAATTCAAATCGCTCCTCCTAGTTTTTAAATAGAGTATAGAAATTGTAAAAGAAATATGCTTTGTCGCTAGAAAATATTATCGGTACTTCACATAGAATAAGGTACAATACTTTTTATAACATCTGATAAATAGTTACCAGATAAATGAATAAAGAAATGAAAGAATAGTACAAATTGCATGATTTAATAATAAAATGAATGAATGAATAGAGTGAGTTATATAAATGTTATAAAATAGTTAATTTCTTTCGCTCTTCAACGTTTGATATCTAGTTAGATCCCGCTGTTTGTGGTCATCAACCCTTCTTCTGCTTACAGCTGTTTAATATAGTTAAGTAAAAATGTTGAGCAAAATTAATGTGTGCCAGTAATACAACACGATTAATAACTTTCCGATACCGTCAGTTTAGCCAGCAAACGTCCCCCGATCCCAAGGGGGCACGATACACGACGGTGAAGGCGACCGGCCGGCGTGATCACCGATGTGTGGCAGCCACTTTCTGATGACTCACAGGCCGCAATTCGCTGTCAGATCCCACGAATTTCACCGGTTTCAAGAGGCCTCGTACAGTAGGCATACTCCACTGCTGTACTGAGTACGTACATACATTCATACGAAGACCGAATACGGTTTTTATTTTATATCGGCAATCATTAAGTTTTTACAATCGTACCGTTCTTTTACCGGCTTTGCGATTTAGTGCCGTCGAGTTTTTAAATTTTTTTATATTGTGCTATCAGTATCAGTGGTTTTTTCAGTGAGTTCTCATTAGCAATTTTTATACACTTGGAGAAGTGTTATTTGGTGTGGTATTTTGTGGTATTCTTTGAAAAGGTATAGTATTTGATTTAAGAATTTTATTATTTAGTAAACTCAGATCGTAGATTTTATGAAGCGTTAAAATTGCCAGGTCATTACTCACCTGGTATATTTTCTTAAATTCATTAACTATCAAAAGAATCGAAAATCAGTAAAAAATGTAAGGCATAAATTATTAGTAATCTAATAATAATAGATAAGGGATGCTAAATTGTTTCTTCCGCATTTAACTTTTACTGCTTTCTTTTTACTTTTTGAAACTGTTTCTTGTGGAAAGTTCGGGCTAAACGTTAAAAGTCTACACCAAAAAGAGTTTTACTATTAATTGTGTAAAAAATCGTAGAAATTGGAAAAAACACAAAAAAAGCATAAAAATTAAAATTGTGAACAATTTAAAAATCCATGAAAAACCAAAGAAATGTTGAATGATTAGATAAATTGCAAAAAATTGTAAAACGTCATCAAAATTGTCATCAATTTGAAAATTCATGAAAAACCAAAGAAATGTTGAAAAATTAAAAATTAAAGAACTCAAATTTTTTTTACTGATTTATAGGTCACATTAGTATTATATAAATTATTTTGTTACTTGAATTTATATATTATGTGGGAATTTTCTAATCGATTTAAAACTCATATCAACCTAAAATTGTGTCAAAATCTCTATGTATATGTCTAAACACTCTTGAAACATGCAATTTCATCCAGTTCCTAGCTATCCTGAAAATTTCAGAACTGTAGGTGGTCGGGAAATAGTTTTAAATTCGATTGCAAAGTTCCACCCGGAATGACAAAGAGAAAGATAAAGAACACGACGAAAATAAAATAAAAACTTTTTAAAAATCGTAGAAATTACATGAAAAACAGCATAAAAATTAATCAATTTGAAAATCCATAAAAATCTAAGAAAAAATGCGAAAAATTAGAAAAAATGTAAAACTTCATCAAAGGTTGAAAAAAAAACCGTAAAAACTTTAAAATTACCATGGACGATACCGAAATTCAGCCAAATTTTATGAGACTTCATGATTTATTACTCTACACTCTTTTGAAATAGGGTATAATTATAATTTTATGAAAAAACGAAAACTGGATATGATCAAAGAATTCTTATTCATTTTTACATGCAGAGTAGAAACATCGGTCAGTTCCACGAAGCTTTTTTTATATTATTTATTATATCAGTAGTGTAATCAGGAAGTTTTTAATAGAAATTGCTAAACAATAGGAACTGTAATTTGCTTTGGTGTTTAAGGGCAATTTTGTAAACGGTACATGATTTTATGAATTTTTTTGTCCAATTTACATTTCTATTTTTTAAAAGCTTTTACCGGACTCATTTTTATTTTCTAGCCTTGTCCGACAAAATGAGATTTTCTGACCTAAAAATAAACCGGAAAGTACTAATTTCTGGCCGGTTTTAAAAAAAAAATATTAACAAATGATTGGTCGAGTGATTGGTGGTACATTTTATATTTTATCACAAAGATTAAAAAAGAACTGTAACAATCTCGAACTAGTGGTGCTACGGTTTGCTAAACATTTTTGCTCAGTTAGAGCTGCCAAGTTTTTTTAAACTTTTTTTTATATTATGACATCAATAAATATTCGTCTGTAATTTCTTTAAAATTGTTGTAGTGCTATTTTATTTTGTGGTAATCTATCAAACTACACTGGACTTTATGGATTTTATCTTTCAGTAAATTATTCTTTAATCTGTTTTAAAATTGTCACCTACTAAAAAAATGTAATGATTCCTACAGAATATTGCATAAATTATTAACAAATCAAATGGGGCTTAATTTTGCCACAACGAACGACTGAAAAAAAAAAACAAACTAGCGGATCGTTGCTGGGAAATATTGGGAACCGATTGCCGTTGAAAGTAATGATTTTAGTCTGAAACATTTTTATTTATTCAGGTTTAAGCGTTACCATTTTTTTATAGTGTGATAGAAATGGTATTTTCAATATGATTTTAGTAATTCTTTTTACATAGTCGTTTTCTTACTTCGCGTTTTTGTGCAGACAAGTTTTTTTACATTTGGTATTGTATTATTATTGGTAAATTTACAGTAGTGCTTCTTGATTTTGTGTTTACATATTCATTTTATTCGCTCTCGCTAATATTACATTTCGTTTCCATGAATTAAGGAAAAGTCACGATTTAATTGAAGGAAATACAAAAGAGAATATCTTGAGTAATGTGCTATTAGCAATATCTATTTTTATTTTATGTTAAAACTTTTTTCTTTTTTCTTGTTCATTAAAAGTATTCTTTATTAACAATTTATTAGATGATTACGATATTTAATCGGCGCACACTAGTTGGCTCCCGTGGTCAGAAAACCCTTTTAATAGTATACTAGTTGGCTCCGATGACCGTATGCTAATTGGCTCCGGTGGATAAGAGGATTAGGCACCTATCTACTTTTTTCTAGGAATACCAAAACTCAAAATAAACAATTGTTCTAATAATATGATATAAATTTATTTTTATATACTTACATATAATTATTAAATTTCAAGTGTTTGGATGGAATTTATATGACATTAATTTTACAAATTCAAATTTGCTTATTTCATTATTCTTTAAGGATAATATTTTTTCCTCTACAAATAGTTTTTTTAAAAAACGACCCTGCGGTACACCTTTTTTCGTTGACTGACACTCTGCATTTTAATGTATGTATCAGTTTGAATATTTTTCCAATTTTCCAAAAATTGGTATACATTTCGATAGTGACTATAAAACAGTGAATTAAATTTAGCGTGGAAGCTTTCGCAAGCGTTTGTGGTACGGCCCAAATATGCGGTGGAAAATCAGCGTCCTCCTAGATGTAATTCTCTACCAAGTAATCAGCAAATTCGTGAAGTGCCGGACGATTTGGTAACACTTCGGCGAAATCAAGGGCGAAACAGTCACCCACCTAGGAGGGATCCAAAAATGGAAGATCAAATACATATTTAAGATATTTTCCAACATCTGTGACTTCTTGAAATGCATTTGACAACCCTAGCTTCTATATTTTTCTCCACCTACAGTGAATAACTGATGAAAAAATGCGGTTAAATTTAATACTGAATATTTATAGTGCCTTAAATCTAGCTAAGTTTACCCCCAAATACTTTTAAAAGAAAAAAACTCCTTAATCAGTGATCTTTTTTTTGAGTAGGTTTTTATTAACAACTACCCTACTAATCCCTTCCCTGCCTTCCGTACTAGTAATCTTTAATCTAGATTAGCGATACTTTACCTTAATTCCCAGAATCGGCAACGGGAGCCAACTAACCTAAGACCCTTTTAAAAATAGGGATTAAAATCTGACCGCCGGAGCCAACTAGCATGTACCCTATTTAATTAAGAGAATTCAGTAAACCGTTTTGATTTGATAAACAAAATTATTTGAAAACTACACACACTTGTAATATGCGAGCGTGTATTTGTCTATAATCAAAAAACATATATTATATTTAATGCAAAAAAGAATAAAAAAAATCGAAATTCTGTAATCATAAAGTAATAGTATATTACACTACAAGGGCAGAAAGTTTGAAATTCCTGCCCATATACTATTTTTCTTTGTACTAGGCCGAAAGTACAAAGGAAATTGCCTTCTGTGTTAAAAGCTATTGATTCCTGCCGCGACATTTGCAGTGACAGTGACAGTGACATCAGTGTAGGAATAATTTCTTTCGGCCCGCTGACTGTGCGACATTATCGCGGCATAAAAATTAGGCTTTCTGCCGTAATATAGAAGCAGGAACGACGTACTTACCTAGTACAAAGAAAAATTTTATTTTTGCAGATTTATTATTCGTAATAATTATTTTGAAATATGGTATTTAGAGTTGACTTAGAGTTTGATCTTTAAATTGCCGATTTGACAAAATCTCCCTTTCATTATCCTCATGCTATATGTGTTTAAGGAGAAAGTGAGTAAGTGTCACATGTGACATGAGTTAAATTTTACGACCAAAAAAGCTAAAATAATTTCTGAGCAGTCATTTGTTGCGTAAAGGCAAAGGTTGCAGGTTCGAGTCCTACTGGATGCGACATTTTTTCAATTTCTCGTTAAAATCAGTTAATATATTTCTAAAATTATTCCTAACGTTCATTTTCACTTATATCATTTATATTTTTTAGTTATGTTTTTTTCTTAATTATGATTACAATTTGGCTATTGGACTAGAATCGTCGTAAGTTTCTACAACAATCGGTTCCCCGATTCTAGTCTACTTATACAATTTTTTTATTCTATTTTATAATTATCCGGATACCTACCTATAACAATAATAAAAATTAATGTGACAACAACGTACGCCATTCACGGACATGCGTTACCAGTTCTGTGTCTGACAGTTAAAATGCAACAATTAATCAATTTCTTCTTAATCACATATATGACGTTAATGAGAAAGGAATTAATTTTCAAGTTAACAATTAAACACTAAGTCATTTTTTAGAGCCCTGCCTATCTTAATGTCACATTTTGACTCGCATTTTGATTGTATAATTTGTAAATTTTAAATAATTTAATTACCAAATGCACTTATATTGTTTCAACAAGTCAGACTAAGAACTTGATAAACCTGAGCGAGCCAAACAATTTTAAAAGATTATGCGAATGGCGTTGAAGCCAGAGTATGTGGCTGACAGTAATATTCATCTTTTTTTTTAAACTATATAAACATACTAGCGGCCGCCCGCGACTTCATCCGCGTGGATTTGAGCTTTTTGCCACCGAGTTTCATACAAATTTGCAACCCCTATTTTAAATCCTTAGGGATGCAATTTAAAAAAGTAATTTCTTAGTATACCACTACGTAATAAAACAAATCTATTCTCGAATTTTCAAGACTCTACGCGTCTATCGACAGTTTCATGTCGGCCAGCAGCAGCGTGCTACCGTCTCACCGCTCCACACACCCGCTCAGTAAAGCGCGAGTGGTATTAGACTATTATTATTTAAAAACATATGCATGCAAAATCTCAGCCCGATCGGTTTAAAACTGACACAGTTTCATACCAACTTTCATCCCCTATTTTATCCCCTTATGGTTGGAATTTATTAAAATTTTTTATTAAGGGATGCCTACCTCATAGTAGCTACATTCATGCAAAATCTCAGCCCGATCGGTTTAAAATTGACAAAGTTTTATACAAACTTTAATTCCCTTTTTTATCCCCTTAGGGGTGGAAATTATTAAAATTCTTTCTTAAGAGATGCCTACGTCATAGTAGCTATATGCATGCAAAATCTCTGCCCGATCGGTTTAAAATTGACAAAGTTTCATACAATTTTTCATCCCCTATTTTATCCCCTTAGAGATGGAATTAATCAAAATCTTTTCTTAAGGGATGCCTACGTGATAGTAACTATCGGCATGCAAAATCTTAGCCCGATTGGTTTAAAATTGACAGAGTTTCATAAAAACTTTCATCCACTATTTTATCCCCTTAGGGGTGGAATTAATCAAAATCCTTTCTTAGGGGATGCCTTCGTCATAGTAACTATATGCATGCAAAGTTTTAGCCCGAACGATTTAAAATTGACAAAGTTTCATACAAACTTTTATCCCCTATTTTATGCCCTTGGGGGTGGAATTAATTAAAATCATTTCTTAGCGGATGCCTACGTCATAACATCTACCTGCATGCCAAATTTCAGCCCCATCCGTCCAGCGATTTAAGCTGTGAGTTGATAGATCATACAAACTTTCATCCCCTATTTTATCCCGTTGGGGGTGGAATTAATCAAAATCCTTTCTTAGCGGATGCCTACGTTATAACATCTACCTGCATGCCAAATTTCAGCCCCATCCCTCCAGCGGTTTGGGCTCTGCGTTGATAGATCACTATATCAGTCAGTCAGTCAGTCAGTCAGTCAGTCAGTCAGTCACCTTTGAGTTTTATATATATAGATTAACGATTTGATGTTAAAAGAGATGCCACAATTATTCAACGCGTATTTAACTGTGCAAATTTTAGTTATTTTTAAAGATCTGAATAGTATTTGTTTAAGTGGAAATACTCATTAATTCGGAAATATCAAATATGCGCTTATTTTACGGATTAATGTAAAACGATTAATAAGTAAATATAACATAGGTTCAATGGATCTTTAAAGCAAAAGCATTCAAGTTCAAAATGCTTGAAGTGGCCATAATTTTCTTATAATTAAAAATGTATGTGCAGTACCTATATCAAAAAATTGTCAGCATTCCAAAAATCTAAATCTATTTTACGAATTCCATTCTATATTCCATTTAGTTTTGTAAATAGGATATTAAAACTTCACATTTCTTATTAATTGGCCAAAGTGTATGTTCTGAATGTTTATAACAAGAATCCTAAATATATGATATCTAATTTTTATTTTCGTCGTGTTCTTTGTCTCTTTGTCTTTCTCTTTGTGTTTAGGCATATACATAGAGATATTGACATAATTTCAAGAAATTACATAATCTATCCATATAATAAAACTGTAGGAATGTATATGTTTGTGCGCGCATTACATGAAAACTACTGATCCTATTTGAATGCGGTTTTTAAAGACGTATGTCTTCTTTCAAAGTACATCTGGTGTATAGAACTTTCTCCCCCCACCCCTTAAAGAGGGCGAGGAAAGAAATTTTTACACAAAAATCAACACGTCACGCGAACGACGTCACGGGTACATAGAAATAGAACCCAAAAATGTGGTTATATTTTTTTGTCTGTCTGTCTGTATGTTTGTGCGCACATCACATGAAAACTACTGATCCGATTCGAATTCGGTTTTCACAGATGTATTTGTCTTCTTTCAACTTAACATCTGGTGTGAAATTTTTATGCAACAATCACACGCCACGCAAACGACGTTGCGAGTACAACTAGTAATTTATATAATAGTAATTTGACCTATAAATCAGTAAAAAAGCTTTCTACTATAAAAAGTTCTTTTTATAAATTGTAATTATTTATATAGAAGCCAGTAACAGAACAATTTTTTTAATATCTTGTGGGAAAATTACTGATTTTTGAAATGCTGAATGTGGCAAAATAATGGTCTTAGCAAATTGTAAGAAATATTCTACTTGACACATAACTAATTTCATACAATAAATGAGTATTTTTTACAGTATTTAGCTTACGAAAACGAAATATATCGATTTTAATAACTAAATGCGTAAGATTAATTTAAAAATTCAATTTAAAAAATGTGTTTAATTTGAATCGCCAAAAACGCTGTCGGCCATGTTGTGACGTCATACAAATTGTAAACAAAACGAGTAATTTGACGTGGTGTTATTACAAGTATAAATATTTCGATAAAAATTCCTTATCACGTTCTTAATTTATTTGCTTTATTGAAAACGAATAATAAATTCATTATGGACGTTGGTTTCACAAAAGCAGACAGCACAAATTTGCCAAAAATTGATACATTAATGGTTCGTACTTTCTTTGCCTTGAATCCAGATTTCTGCTCTGTCGAGCTAAGAAATGTCAAGACTTCTATGTAAGTACAGTGCAGTTGTTAAATAGTAGACATAAAAAGGAAGAATGAGTGTATTTATTCTTTTCTGAAGGGATTCAAAAGTACCTACTCATTTATGTCATAAGTATCGTAACCTCTGAATAATGTAACTAGCATCTATTTGTATTCCTTGATGTGTTTTTGCATTCTCGGACGATGCAATAACAATAATTACTGTATTTTTTATGGAAATTAGTTGAAATCATGTTTTTAAAGTAAAGTAAACTGGGAAATTGTCCGTGTTTATATGTCAAATGATTGTTTACAATACGTATGACGTCATAAAATGGCGGACAGCGTTTCCGCACCTACCTGAAGAGTTTGATTTTAAATTACAATTTTGTGGTTTTATAGGTGTTGAAAAAATATAGTAATATTTTTTTTACCTTAGTAGCACAAATATTAACTATTTAGGACCTGGTTTAAAAAAGAGTCAACTAGCCTATTGTACCTAGTTTAAAAAATAATAAGGCATCTATGGTCTATATTTTTTCTTACTCTTTGTAGAAAGGAATATTAATATTTAGTCAGAAAGGCTGATATTGATCTAATATCTGATTACTTTTAATGAATATTTCAAAATAAAAGTAACATCATATTCTTTTTCTTTTAAGAAAATAACAGGATGTATTATTCCGGAAATGACCGAAGGGAGAAAGCATAACCTTTTAACGCTCTGAAGTATTATTTGACTGAACATACGTATAAATATCAGGTGTTATGTTTGAATGGATAAATGGAATTAAAATTTTTTCTTTGGTGCTCCGGCTTCTTCGGGCTGTGGGTCTTTTTTTCTTTCTTTTTGATTATTTGTTTTTCATTACTAGACACTTTAATTAGTTTATTATTTTTTAATTAAAAAAAAAACTACTTACTGCCTCTTAGTCTCATCTTCATAGTCGTTTTTTATTTTTTTTTTCTTCTAGTAAGATTTTCTATTTATATTCTAGAGACAGTGATATCATAACTAATGTTTATTTTATTTTAATAATACCAATAAATTTATTTTAAAATAGAAATATTAAATTGTAATGTAAATATGTAGGTATAAGTCGCGGCTTGTTTGGTTCGATGTATCGTTCTTTCAGTTTTTCGGAGTTTATACATCTTAGCCAACCAGCCGCTAGCTATGCTTCTAAAAATTTAAATATTTAAGCAGTTGTGATTTTTAATAGTTATATACCGATTTGGAACAGATTCTTCCTGTAATTTCGATGTGGTATCCATATTGTTACTTCAATTTTTATAGAGATATATTTGCATATATAGATAATACTACGTTGATAAAATATTGAATTAGAGTAGGTATATAAAAATCAATAGATAATATTTTCACAATTGTACCGTAAAAAATGCAATAGATATATATATATTTAGCGATAAATTTAACAAAATTATTTATAATTCTATTAAGTTCTATTTTACTATTATAGTTGTTCCAAAGTCAATGTAAAATTTTTTGCTCTTTGTCGGAATTTTAATGCCTTTGATGGAAATGCCGACCATTGGCGTGGAATTAAATAAAAAGGGTTCATAAATTTTTATTTATTTTTGTTTTAAATTTCAGAAGAAAAACGGTTTTTGTATATTTGTAAATTTTGTATCAATTTGAAAATTGTCAAATAACAAATTAATTCTTTCAAATTAAAACTTGTTAATTTTAGTTATTAATAAGAACATTTAACTCATTATTCAAATAGTACATAACTCATAATATTTTTATAACAATTGTCTACAAATAATACTCATTTTGTCAGACTGTCTGTCCAGAAAGGACCACGAGTAGGTATGAGCCTTCCTTGCCTGGAAAGGAAAGGGTTGGGTATGTTAGTAAGAATATAAAATTAGTTTGTTTTTGAAAACAAGTTTTCAAGATACATCACGATAGTTGTAAAGGAAATTGGTTAGAATGACTAACAAGAATTGTCAGAGTCTTCTGAAGTAGAATCGTTCCCAGGTTAAATAACTAATGGTGCTATTGGCGGTTCCATACATCGCTATTAATGCCACCAATTACCTCTCGAATATTATCAAGAACAACTGCGCTTAAGGTTGGTGACTGATTATATTTTCGTAAACGTTTCTTTACAGTACTCCAAACCATTTCGATTGGATTAAAAATACAGTAGTATGGAGGTAAACGCAAAAGGGTATGACCATGTCTGCTGCAAATGGTTTGAATGACGTACCTATTCATTTTTAAAATTCTGACTTTTGATCATTCTTATTAATTCCTTCTTTACTGGAACCTTTTTAGGACCATTGATATTTTTGATTGCCATAAATCTTAAAATTTCATTCTTTTTTGTGTTATTATTAGGTATTTTGTTTAATATGCGGAAATGATACGACGCATTGTCCATAACAATTACTAAACTGTAAGAAAACCCAATAGATAGTGTTGAATTTCGATTCATAAATAAATAAATAAACGAAAAACTAAAAGAAAGTGGAAAATTAAAAACAGAAAAAATGCGAAAAAAATAAAGCCAAAAATACCTTTCTTAATCAAATAATATAACGCCACCGTAAGGTGGCGCAGTTATTATCTTACATATTTAAACGAGAAATTCTTACTATATTAAGTACTATCAAGCCCACCGTAATATATATCTAATATAAAAAATCAATAAAAATCACTAACGCTACTGTGTACTGTAATGGGGAACAAGACTATGCGCGGTATTTAACTTATGTCGCATTTTGCAATTTTCCTCTTTGATGTTTCGTTTGATGTACCACCGCGCTTAGTAAAGGCCGTCGGCTTTACTTTACATTAATATCAAAGGGGTGCGAACCGACTTTGAAATGGCAAACTATATACATAATGTTGCCGTTACTCAAAAATGTCTTTAAGTATAAGTAATATATACAAAATTGATATCATTAGAAGTGAAAACTGTTTAAATATGAAGAACCTAGTTAATTAATTTAAGTATATATTTTTTAAGAATATTTTCATATTATCTTTCTAAGAGTCATTGACGAACAATTGAATAGTAAAGTAGAGAGAACATTTTCAAAATATATAAACTTAGGAATTTTCGAAAATATATCTGGCAACCTAGATTCGAAAGTCGGTTCCTTTGTTGGGGTTAGAAGGCGTGGTTGTCTTTTTACATTAATATTAGTTAAACTATACTAAAAGTTTAAGATATTCATTTTTATACTCTTAAATTTGAGTCTAAGATTTAAAAAAAACACTTCCAAATTTATTTTTTATTTTTTTCTAGACATGCACCAACACGATAGAATTGACTATGTAACTGTAAATGATAACTATTTTTGGTATATAGAAATGTACCGATGTATAACGAATCTTAAAGGGTAGTTTGCTGAATTTACTTTAGAGGTAGTTACCTTCTTTAAGCGGCTTTTTTGTAAATACATAACAGAAGGGGAATGTTTTACCTTTTGATATAAAAAATGTTTTTTCTGCGACGAGAAAAAAGTTTGACATTTTATCTCTGTTAACGGGTCACAAAACGTCACTTTTTATGAAATTATTACTTTTTTACCATGGGAAAAAAGTAAGTACTTTTTTCCCGGATATATATCAAATTACAGAATCAAATTGACAGATAGTTGATTGATAACGCAGGTCTAATTGTCACTATAAGGACAAAAGCCTACTAGTTTTAAAATTTAAATTTTGCATCAGTAATTTTCTGATTTTATTTAAAATATTAAATCGTCGTCACAGAAAAAAATAGTGTATTATACACGGGAAAAATATTAGATTTTAGCTCTTGGTGTTTTGTCTCCCTCCGCTTCGCGTCGGGAGACAACACAACCTCTAATACTTGTTTCCCTTGTATAATAAATAACTATTAAGGGACTTCTGCTCGGATTGATCGTTAAAAATACTGTTTAGTAATGGTCTGTATTTTTATATTGAGCTAATCAAGTCGACAAATTGTACAAAACTTTTCACAATAAAATATGATTATTATTATTGTTATTAGTTTCCAGTAACCGCTGATATGTCCAGTCTGTCTTAGAACTAAAGCTTCCAAAATGTTTGGCTCTATCATTAAAATAACTTTATTAAAAAATGTACTAATGCTTGCATACTAAATATATGAAGATATATTTTTTTGTCTTTGAGAGCTGTATTAATTGATCTTTTTATATGCTATTCGGAGCAGAATTTTTGAGGACTAGATTCTCTGGGGCAACGAATAAAGTCCTAGTAAAAGAAACACTTTTTTCCATCAAGTCTCTCAAATATTTATTGCCAACAATGTTCAGGAAGGTAGCTATAAAATTCTGATTTTTACAATGTTATAGTAAAACACTTCCTTAGATTTGCGTTTTATAATTTCCTGTAATTAAACGGATTCAACTTCACATTTCTTTTTATGGTACCGGAATATGTGTATTCCTCAGTATTTGATTTGTTTTTAGCTGCTTCTTTGGATTTTTTACCTTTTGGATTCTAGGAATGATTTTAACGACTCATAGCATAGCGTTTTAGGGTCCTGCAAATGTTTTTTTGTTGCGTTAAATCGGTCCAAGATGTCGTCTAAAAAATGGTAAATACAGCGGTTGGAGACCATTCACAACAAATGTTCGTTTTAATTCTCATGTTCCTTATCAGAAGGTTAGAGATTCTTCGATATCAAAATATCCCAAGACAATGGTCTTCGTGGCAGTGATTATTGGTAATATTTTTTATTATATGATTGTCTATTTTTCTTTGGTGATTATTCACGCAAGTTGCTAATCCGTCGAAATTTTGGAAAGAATATTTATATTGTTCAGACCCGTATTTTGTGAAGGCTGTATGGTAGTAGTCTAATTCCAGTAGTCCAATTCCAACTTGTGTTATTATTTACACAAAATAATAACACAAGTTGCAGCATTTTAAAAAATATAATAACTATTAATACCTGTTGTTATTAGGTAGAAGATTCTGCTTGCTTTTCAATTTTTATATATTATTAGGTATTATGTTAAAAAAAAATCAAAGTAGAATTAAAAATTAAAAAAAAAATGAATCTGTTAGTAGATTCGAACCGGGTACCATATGGGACAAAATTTTATTACATTACTGGGTTCTTTCAAATATATTTATATATACTATATTTATCACAATAATATTTGTGTTCACCTATTAACGATATTGTTTATATTTTAATACTATTTATAAGAAATTTTACTTTTTAAACTTTCTTATTATTATTATCAGTGTTGTTAAGTAATTAATTACAATTACTTTTATTGTAATTGGAACGGTAATTAATTACTTTCTACTCAACTGTAATTCATTTGTAATTCAATTACTCGTTATTTTACAATTACAATTACATTTTACAATTACATTTCAATTACATTCGATGAAATGAATACTTTTAATATTTTAATATTTTCAATAGCTTATAGGATAGGTACGTGAAAAAATCCAAACCAGGGAATAGAATACAATGCAAGCGATAACCAGATCGGCGAGCTACCCTGATTAAGATAAGAAATATTATTTCTGTGGATTTTGAAACAAATAAATACTTAAACCCAAGCATATTGTAAAAGGATTATTTCTTCTATTATTTTCTTGTTTCCAGGAGAAAGTTAATGATATTTTTAAAAGTAAACTGGAAAAACCATATTTTTCGAAAGAAGGGTGCAAGAAATTCAGTTTAATATCTGGAACAGTAACAGACAACGCTACAAACTTTGGCAAGGCATTCAAAGTTTTTTCGTGCAATGATGAAACAGAGAATAAATTGCAACTGGAATTTCAGAAAAATGAGGTCGATATTGTAAATATAGATTTTTCAGATATTACCATCAACGACGAATTTGAAGACTTTATTGATCTTCCACCACAATTCAGGTGTTGTTCGGGTACGCTCAGTTTGGTTGCAACAACAGACATGGAAAAAACAGTTTCATCAAGAAAAAGTATTTTAAGGAAAATACATTATAGTGCTTTTGCCAAACTGTAATTATAATTGTAATTAATTACATTTTCAATTTTGTAATTGGAATTAATTACAATTGCAAATTTTGTAATTGTAATTGTAATTAATTATAATTTGACCAAAGTAAATGTAATTGTAATTAATTACATATTTTAAAGTACTTTTAACATCGCTGATTATTATAGGTTTATATCTGAATGAACATTTACTAAAGATATTAGGTAATGTAAAGTTGGTGTACTATAATTATTAATAGTACTTTTTCGACATGTTCACAGTCACAGTAAAATGTTATAAAAAAAAATCGTGTGCGTCTCAGGATGCGCGACAGAAGTGATAACTTCAACTAATCCAAGTTGAACTATTTAATATTGAAATTTTTTAACTTGAACAAAACTTTGCCTTTTACTTAAATTTTATGTACATTAATATGATAATGTGTATGAATTTAAAAATTTAAATATTTTGAAAATTCTGAATTTTTTTATTACTATAACTTTCACTAATTACGATACAAACATTTTTTACTATGACAGTTCGAAATTTCTAATCAGTCGCGTAGTAATTCGCAATACAGCCACCCTGTACGTGGAACGGCCTGATTATTTCAGCAGAATCGGATTTCACCTATTCTTCCTTTTTTTTTTATCAACATGCATTGACGTTGATATTAAGCACTAGACATTTTGGCGGGCTTATCACAATTATCATTTTGTAATCTAAGTTTTTAATCAATTTTTTACTGAATAACACAATTCTTACAGTAATTTCCGTTAATTAGACCTACAACACAACTTTATTTAATGTTTTCCACAAATAAACTCCTTTAACCGGTTTTTTTATTACTATAACTTTCACTAATTACGATACAAAAATTTTTTACTATGACAGTTCGAAATTTCTAATCAGTCGCGTAGTAATTCTTAATACAACCACCCTTTACGTGGAACGGCCTGATTGCTATTTAATTCACACTTAAAACTTAAATTCTTATCCTTATTATCAATAATAACATTAATAACACACTTTATAATCAATTTTTATAAGATTTATCACAAATGAAACCACCAAAACACGTATTTTTTATGCTAAAATTAGGCTAATCAGACTGTCATTTCTTCTTAGACAACCTGTACGAGAATTCCCGAGGATGACCGAAATTTTAAGAATGAATTTAAATTATAATTAAAAGACATTAAATCATAGATGAACGAATTATTTGAATAAATGAGTAAATAAATAAAGATATTTGTATTAATATTAATATTTACCTTTTTCTATTTGATTTCATTTCCATTTCTTCTAACTGCCACGATAGATGCCGAGGATGACCGAACCGTTTAAATTATGAATTTAAATTATAATTAAAAGGGATTAAATTAGTTTTATATACGAAGATATAGAAAATAACCTAATTTTTATGATATTAAATGTATATAAATATTTAATAATTAATAAAAAGTAATGAATTGTATTTAGTGACAGATTAATAGCGTATAACACGGTAAATTCAAATATACTTAAAACTTACATTTGCATAGAGAGAGAGAAATGTTTCACTGCGCCTGTGTGTAACAACGATAAACAACGCGTTATGATAAACGCTTTTTTCAACGCGTTACGCTAAAATCAGTTTACGCTCCCATACGAAGTTATCACTTCAATAAATAAATAAATAAAGATATTTGTATTAATATTAATATTTACCTATTTCTATTATTATTATGTTTCACTGCGCCTGCGTGTAACAACGATAAATAACGCGTTATGATAAACGCTTTTTTCAACGCGTTGTGCTAAAAATCAGTTACCCTCCCATAAGAAGTTATCACTTCAAAAAACGCAAATATAGTAGAATTACGCAGTTTTTTCGTATAAACAAATTCTGTCATAAGAACCCGTAGTACTTCAATTAATTTCCTATAATCAATACCATGCTGTATAATTTCTTTCGTTTTAAAATAAGATACAATTACACACTTTTTAAAACATAAATTGGAGTATTAAGTCAAGCAAATACTCTTTCCCAGGCTAAATCAGACTTTTCCTGTGTGGTTAATTTTTTTTTAACTACTTATACTCAAGATTAATGTTGAAAATGACCCAGCCAGGATTAATTCGAGTACAACGATCTATTTTTGTGTTTTTTTTTTTGTAACGATAAATAAATTTTCAGAGTAAATACATTCCTCAATTACCATTCGGTATCTTAAAAAACTTTATTATTTATTGAAAGCAATAAAACTGTAGATGTTTTAAATCGCAATCATACGATCGATGATGTTTTTCTGAAAACATTTATTTCAAAAGACGAGAAATGTTTATTTAGTTTAGGGAATGAATCGTTATTCTGAATTTATTTGCGAAATTTTGGCAGATATTCAGAATATTTCGTTTAATTTTAGCGCGGAACTAGCTATGAATGTTTTCCCAAATATCAACAAACTGCGAATAAGTTCTAAAAATGTACCGATTTATTTAAATCTGACGTGATTATGCACTTAAATGCTTGTTGGTTAAAGCGACATGAATAATATTATATATACCTACAGGATGTTGATAAATTTGCATCATTGGTAAATTTATGAAATCATCTTAATATTCTTTTTAATTATGTTTATAGTTAAGAATTAGTAAACATTCATATTAAGTTTGAACAAAAATATCTCTAAACTAATTCACGACCAACATTATCTAATCTTTTGTTTGTTCCTTATTTGTTAGCTAATTTCTTTCAAGGGTAATATAACAAGACCTTGATTATAGTCGGCTATTTTTGTGGTATCTAGATTTTGATAATATTTTAGTGTCAATATGTTGAGACATAATTTGACATTAATAATCTGATTAAAGCCCGAGAGCTTTAGCTCGAGGGCTTTAATCTTTGATTATTAATGTCGAAACAAATTGTAAAATATTCCAGAAATTTAGCAACAACAAAAATAGCAAACTATTAATCAAGGTCACGTTATATTTAGGAAGATTATTTCGTGAGAAGACAAATTTTTGACATTTATATTTGACGTGACTATTTCTCTAGTGCAATAGTCGCTGATATTTGATTCTGATTGGTCCGATTTCAAAAAAGTATGACATTCTATTGGTTAATTTGAATCGAAGGAAATAATCTTTAAAATCGTACTTTTTAGAGTACTATTGATCCCTGAAAAAAGCTTAATTTATAGCGTAAAGAATCATAAAAAATTAAGTACTCTAGTGAAAAATGAAGATAAAGGTCCTAAAAATATGAGCGATAGCTCATTGGATTCGGAATCACCTCTAGAAAAATATTTTTGAAGAATTTTGGTGCAGGTAAAAAATTGCAATTGTTATTAACAAAATAAGATGAAAAAAAAAATGATATTTATGTTTTTGTTAATAACGCGAAAAATATTAATATTTAAGAAATTTTGAAAAAAGCTCGTTAAATAGGAAGAAATTTCAGAAAAAAATGTCCCTACTCCCGGTACTCTATCTCCATTATTTATAATTTTAATTTGACGTTGAAAATAAGGCTCCGCGCGGCTTTTATGGCATTCGCGCGCCGATGCTAAACGTGGTTTATTAGATAAAGTATTTTTTTATGATATAAAATGTTATTTTAAAAATTTGAAAAAATTCTAGTATTTTCCACACTAAAAAGAATCTAACTCAGTTGGAAAAAACATTTTATCACTATTTTTCAAAAAGTTATTCAATTGTTAACTAACAAATTTTTTCCTAATCTCTGTTGGCATAAATAATGGAATAAAAGGTATAAATAATTGGCCTAAAAATTTAAAACTTCGTGGAGCCCTTTTCATATGTATACTTGACAAGATCCTGCGATTAAAGTTCATAAAAGTTTATTAATTTGTTAATTATGATTTTTCATAACCATTGCAAAATGAAATATCTAAAAAAAGTTGATAAATTATTATCTAGTCATGCCTGTTTTAATATTAAACAATGACAGTAATTAACATAAGTTTTTAATTTTTTACGTAATTTGTTTATAAAATTGTTTTAAACAAATAGAAAAATTGAAAATTTTTTTTTGTTAATTTGTTGTCAAGTGAGGTATGCTCGTTGGATAAGTAAAATAACTTAATATTTTTTACGTTTTTATTTTTAACAACGATAACAACTATATAAAAATGGAAGTAGGAGTGCTACCCGTGAGTGCCACTACCCAAGTGTCTTTAAAAAAAAACTTTCTCTGCCATCTCCCGAAACTAGTCAACACTTGTAATTTTTATTGCAAGAAACAGATGACGGACTATTAAACTATAAATATATAAAAATAACTGCCTAGACAATGCGAGGGTTGCTGTTACAATCTAACTTTAAAACTCCCAAAGAAGTGGTATGACTAATTCGGTAGAAGCAATTTGTTTATAGGGTTATATTTTCTATACACCACATTCAGAAAAAATGATGATTTTCTAAAAAAAAAATTCTTTTTTTTAATTTTTAATTGTTTAAAATCGTTTTTTTAATATTTTGATTGTTTAAATAATCGATTAAAAAATTATTTTGCTTTTTAAAATCATTATTTACACTCATAATCAGTTTAGAGATTTTTTTTATTAATTATTTGTAATATTAATAATTTCTTAGAAACAAATTTTTACTAAAGAAATATTTTTTTTCTGAAACAGAAAAAATTATAAATACAGTTTATATTGCGAAATGCAATTTTTATTTTTATTTTTTTATTTATAATAATACATTTTAATATCATACGTTACGTTAAATAAATAAAAAAAATGCACTTCGCAGTATTTATTTGTATTTATATTTTTTTTTCTGCTTCAGAAAAAAATATAACATTGGTAAAAATTTGTTTATAACAAATTATTAATATTATAAACAATTAAATAGTTAATAAAAAAATTATTTTTTTTCTAAACTGTTTAAAAGTATAAATAATGATTTTTAAAAGAAAAATAATTGCTTCTTAATCAATTATTTAAACAATCAAATATTAAAAAACCGATTTTAAGCAATTAAAAATTAAAATTAAGATTTTTTTTTTAAAATCATCATTTTTTCTGGACATCAAACTAACAAAAAAAATTCAAAAACGTTTAATTTTTCTATTTGTTGAAAACAATTTTATAAACAAATTACGTAAAAATATAAAAACCTATGTTAATTACTGCCATTGTTTAATATTAAAACAGGCATGACTAGATAATAATTAAAAAATAATAATTTATCAACTTTTTTTAGATATTTCATTTTGCAATAGTTATGAAAAATCATAATTAACAAATTAATAAACTTTTATGAGCATTAATCGCAGGATCTTGTAAAGAATACATATGAAAGGGGCTCCACGAAGTTTCAAATTTTTAGGCCAATTATTTATACCTTTTATCCCATTGTTTATGCCAACAGAGATTAGGAAAAAAATTGTTAGTTTAACAATTAAATAACTTTTTGAAAAATAGTAATAAAACGTTTTTTCTAACTGATTTAGATTCTTTTAAGTGTTAGGAAAATACTAGAATTTTTTCAAAATTTTAAAATAACATTTTATATCATAAAAAAATATTTTATCTAATAAACCCCGTTTAGCATGGGCGCGCGAATGCCATGAAAGCCGCGTGGAGTCCTATTTTCAACGTCGAATTAAAATTATAAATAATGGAGATAGAGTTCCGGGAGTACGGACTTTTTTTTCGGAAATTTTTTCCTATTTAACGAGCTTTTTTCAAAATTTCCTAAATATTAATATTTTTCGATTTATTGACAAAAACATAAATATCATTTGTTTTTCTTCTTAATTAGTTAATAACAATTGCAATTTTTTACCTGCACCAAAATCCGTCAAAAACATTTTTCTAGAGGTGATTCCGAATCCAATGAGCTATTCCTTATTTTTAGGATCTTTATCTTCATTTTTCACTTTTTTAAACATGTTGACTGGAGTAAAGTAGCAGTTAAACTTGCAGTGGCGTATTCTTTTTGTATTCAATTTTA
The DNA here is from genome assembly GCA_964028335.1 of Altica lythri. Taxonomy (NCBI): domain Eukaryota; kingdom Metazoa; phylum Arthropoda; class Insecta; order Coleoptera; family Chrysomelidae; genus Altica; species Altica lythri. The sequence continues at coordinate 54,595,763 of OZ034807.1, forward strand.
CAATTTTTTAGGAAATAGTCTAATTAAATAAGATGAATATATAAATAAGATAATTTTTATCCATTACTATTGATAGTAATGGATAGTAATTTGATTGTAATCATATTATTATTAGTAATAATCAAATACTGAAACACAACTCTTGTAATTATTTATGTCTACGAAAAAAATCGTTGAAATGTTCTAAAATTACTGGTTTACATAGATTATTTTTACTGAGTCATACACTCAGATTCCATTAAGAGTAGTTGTATTATTATTAGACAAGAACGTGATGTATGATAATATCTGTAAGGCCATTGATTCCTTCTATTCTTGTGCTGGTTTTTTTACGAAGACAGAACAAGACAAGGCAAAACGGAGGCTATAATTTTCAGTTCACTGAATTAGAAACCGCTAATTTATTTTTTAGAAGTTTGGTATGCGGTACGCCATGTTTCAATATGGGAATATTGATAGGAAAACCACGGTTTACTAGTCGGTTTCAGTGCTATAAAAAAATTACAGTCACTTACAACATTGGTATGAATATGAAAAGGGTGTTTATTTTTTTTAATTTAAATGTTTTAAAGGTTCGTTGCCTATATAAAACGAAACAAAACTATATCTTGAACGCTTTGTTCATAACAAATTAGGTTAACATTTGTTGAAAACGTTAAATATTTAGTAAAATTAAAATCAATGAGAAAACAAATAGACGCCTAACGTTGCTCTTTCTCAGCTAAATGGATCCCTTGCAGACAAAACAAGTGCCCAGAGAAACAACAATATAAGGGTTGGTTTAAAAGTTGAAAAGCGACACATATTAACCAGTGAAGAAATAAAAAAATGTATACGTTATATAAATATTTCATCATCGATTTGAATACACAAAAAATTATATTTAGATTTGTCAATTATTTTTTTGTTCACAAGCCTTTTGGAATTGACGTGTCAATGTATTACGTTGCTATGGAAAACACCAAATATCGTGCAGTGATAAAATTCCTTGTTTTGGAAGGTTTATCAACAAAAGAAATTCATACAAAAATGGTGAAGTGTTAAAGGAATCAACTCCTTCGTCGTTTTAGAGTTTAAAGGTGGTCGTAGAAGCATCGAAGATAAACAACGTAGTGGACGTCCAATAAGTGAAACACCAGAAATCATTGAGCAAGTCTATGATATGATATATGAAATTGCTAATAACATAGGTATCGCAGATGAACAACTACTACATATTTTATACAAAGAATTACATATGAAAAGTGCTGGGATGAAACTACGAACTGTTGACTGGCCAGAGAGTTATTACCTCATCCTGGCGAGGAAACAGCAAAAAAATTTAAGGCATTGACCAGACAAAATCTCCGAACAGCTGTGGGAATCTTGACAGGTCACTGCCAATTGCGACAACGATGAAATTAACAGAATCGCCGCTATGCAGAGGCTGCGAACAAGAAGAGGAAACAGTAGAACACATTATTTATGACTGCTCTGCTTTTTCTGAAATCAGAAGATCCGTGTTGGGCGAGTATTGGCTTACACCAGCCGATGTCAGGGAGATCCCCCTCGGGAGCCTTATCAGCTATTTTAAATCACTAGGCCTGGTGACAGCCTGAGGTCAGAATATCACTACATATGGGAGGATGCACAATGGGTCATATGGGGCCTCAGTGCTGGCTGAGCACTAGCTCGTCCCTCCCCAAATTTCCAGATCCAGATCCAGAGATATGAAAAAGCTGTTCGGAAATTTAATGCCGCATTCGTTACCAAATCAACAAAAACTGAATCAAAAACAAATTTCTTTGCTTGATTTGGAGCGGTTAAATCAGAATAAAACCGATTTTTTGCGTCATTTTATAACTATGAATGAGACTTGGATCTACCATCATGATCCTAAACTGAAACAAGTACGTTTACAGTGGACGGACGCTAGTTCTTCAGTTTGAAAACAGGTGAAGTCAGAACGATCAGCAAAAAGGTTATGGCATCAGTTTCTTGGAATGCAAAAGGGGTTTTGCTGATTGATCATTATTCATCAAGACAATGTATGTGTCACACAAGTTTGTTGATGATGGCTTAATTAAACGAATTAAAGTAGGAATTGCTTGAACACCAGATTTGGGCTCTTTCCGACTATTACCTCTTCAGAAACTTGAAACAATTCCTTTGTGAACAGCGTTTTTCGCCGAATGAAAAAGCTATTGCAGCCGTGGAACAATATTTTGCGAACAATCATTACAGAGGTGGTTTAAAATAACTGGAGGCTCATTGGAATAAGGGTCTTCATAGTGAGGGAGATTATATTTTAATAAATACCCAATTTCATTAAAAAATACATATTCTTCCATTTTTTTCTTTCTAAGCTTGTCAACCAAGCTAATAGAAATTACACTTGTAGAATAGGTAACCGGCAGATGCAGTAATAATTAAAGAAGTTCTCTAACATGGCTTTTATCAATACGAACAAATAAACATAGCTACTCATATATTCTGGATAAAACTTACCCTATAGTATTTTAACTACTAAATGCACAAATACTTGTTAAATTTGTTGATGGCGACACTAAATTAAAAAAATTATATAAAGCTCAAAGATGGTTTTGACAAATGGGCATTGGGTACAATAAGGAAAGCCGTTAAACAAAAATAACAAATGGAAAATCTATGAAGTGTAAAATTAGTTACAGGAAGTTTTGGATTAATAAATTAACTGTGATATAAAGTCAAAACCTTGACTCAAGAGATTTATGGCTTGTAGTTCTATATAATGAAGATGTAGCAACTGAAGGGTGAATATAATTTGAACTAACTGTACTGAAAGGTAACACGAACATTATTTAGTTACTCTTTTATAAACTTACACAAATTAATAGATATTTTATGAAGATTGAAAGTAGCATAGTTTAATTCGGTTTAGCCATGTTAAATACATAAATTTAAATGATCTTAAGCTAGCTCATCCATTTCTTAGGGCCTAATTAAACCAAAAACATATTTTATTACTAATTTATTGCTAATTTATTATGCAAAAAATATTGCTCTAACGCTTTCCAACAAACAATAGTTATGCTACCTTGACAATCAAGCTTTATCTCGGGAACCAAAAGAACTACGAGGTACGTAAAGATGCCATATTTTATTGCTAATTTATTATTCTCGAATGGTATATCGACCAACCCTCACATCCCCTAACGTGAATCTCACTCCCAAAAGAATGCGAAAAACGGAGAAATCAGATGCAACTACACCAAAATTAATTGCTATTGGATTGCTGACGATCTACGAAGAAAAAATATATAACTCTAATATTTTTTGAGAAAAAATGTTAATGCTAACTGGACAGACAAGCAAGCATTGCCATAGGTTCATATCGAAAATCAAAAGGACTAGTATTATTGCTTTCAAATTATATCGACCAATCCCAAAAACTGACCTAACATCTCCTAACTTGAATCTCACCCACAAAAGAATGATAAAAACGGAGAATTCGAGTAGTAACTAAACAACAAGTAAACCAGATTTAATTATGAGTTTGAAGTGTGCAACGTTGCTGTCCAACGATTTTATATGTCTACTGATATTTGGGTTACTATTTAAGTGCGTGGTATAATTAATTATAAAGCTAAATAATAGTTCAAAAGACCTCAAATAACATTTAAGTCCAAGAAAAACAAATTTCTGTGGTTACTTTAGGTAGACAGATTAACAAGCACACGGAAACATGGCTGAGATACTAACCGATGAGCTAACCGTGGGTTAAGCGCTGACTTAAAAGTCTTGGTATTTGTTTTTTCTATATATTTCCAAAGATTCACTGTACAGCTTTCCTTGTTAGACCTTACAAATACTTTTGAGGGTAAATATCAGAAAATGTTTGGATACTCAGCTCGATTGTTTTACTGAAAGGATTGGAGCAATAATTTTTTGCGTGATAAATTAGGAATAAAATAAGGTTGTGGTTCAACTGGACGCTATGAAATGGATATGCTAGCTTGACACACATGATTTTATCTTCTAGTAGCCAAAATTTATTTCTGTCAAATAAATACCCGTGATGAAACAACAAATCCGTGAACTGTTTAGAATGAAAATTACTATTAAATTTTACAGTTGAACACACCTTAAACAGGAGAATTATCATAAAATTCTTACCATCAAAAATTATAATTCTATCGATATTGAACAAAATTGGACAAACCATTTTATAAACACTTCTTAAAGCTCAGAGTTATAGGAAGGTTTTAGTGCTTGAAGGAAGATATGAATACGCAGGCAAAGGACGGTTTATCGCATTGCGGACTTATTATTACATACCTATATACATGTATTTGGTCTCCAGATTGTGGAACTCTTTACCTTGCAGGCCTTTAAATACCAAATTAATAAATTGTCTCTTCTGCTCCAATAGATTTTCTCGGTACATTTGTATTTACCTACGAGGAAAAAAAACATCACTAGCCATGGTATGGCGTTGAGTAAAGTTTGGTTCTTGGTCTGAAGAACCTGTATAAAATATTCTCCATTTTGAATCATCCTTGCTACTTTTGTTCAGTTTTCTATGGAATCTTCAATGCATTGTTCCGCAACAGATGGACATTATGAAATAAAACATTGTATGATGCACGGCTGTGAACTGTCATAGCGGTATTCGTTTAGAGATTCCAGCCTCGGTTACTTCGTCGTCTCGGCTCTAAACATATAACTCGTACTGTAAATAGTCAGTTCCGGCCTTGTAACGTATAATCAAGGGTAATATAACAAAACCTTGATTATAGTCGGCTATTTTTGTGGTATCTAGATTTTGAGAATATTTTAGTATCAATTTGTTGAGACATAATTTGATATTAATAATCTGATTAAAGCCCGAGAGCTTTAGCTCGAGGGCTTTAATCTTTGATTATTAATGTCAAATTATGTCGAAACAAATTGTAAAATATTCGAGAAATTTAACAACAACAAAAATAGCAGACTATTAATCAAGGTCGCGTTATATTTAGGAAGATTATTTCCTGAGAAGACAAATTTTCGACATTTATATTTGACGTGACTATTTCTCTAGTGCAATAGTCGCTGATATTTGATTCTGATTGGTCCGATTTCAAAAAATTATGACATTCTATTGGTTAATTTGAATCGAAGGAAATAATCACTATTATCGGTCAGTCCTGCTACTGACAAGTTTTTTATTATTGCACCCTAAAAACTATACTTAGACAAATTATAATATAACATCTACGAGCCCTGTCTCAGTGAAGTTGGCGCCCACGCTCCAAAGCAGGATATTTCTGATTTTATTTAAGGGCTAAATATAATTTTATTTAAAATATAATATTTTTGGTTTCTTTAAATGTTTATGGAAAGATAACAAAACCGACGCAGCTATTTTGGAAGCGTTTTTATTTTGAAATTTTCTTTTCCGAAAAATGATTTGTGTATTGCAATATACGTGATGGAGACAACTTAAGTTGCATGGTCTTTTAATCGCTTCCATAAAATAAAGGTAGGCTTTGTTAAACAAATGATAACATTTTACGTTGCTAAGAAGCCGATTTTGGCGTTTAAATCAGTTTTTAATGTATTAGTGTTGTTAAAAATAAAAAATGGTTCGTGGTAAAGCTGTTTCTGACGAAATAAGAAAAGTGATCATTCACTTGCATTTAAAAGGTCAAAATGCTTCCCAAATCGCTGACAGTATTAACAAATCAAGGTATACAGTTCGAAATATTATTACATTGTACAAAAAAACGGGATCTAATTTAAGAGCCTTAAAACGGATTATCAAAGAAAATCGACGTGCTAATTATAACGAATTGAAAATATTGTGGAGTCAGGCAACCACAAAAAAATTTTCAAGAGCAACTTGTCACAGAGCTGCCCAAAAGATGGGATTTAAAACTTACAAGGTAGATTTAAAATATTGTTGTTGTTATTCGTTTTAAATTCAGTATTTTTAGGCAAAAGAGAAACCCTTACTGACAAAGATTCAGAAGAAAAACAGATTAGCGTGGGCCAAAGAACACAAATTTTGGTCTTCGAATCAATGGAATTCCATTATTTGGAGTGATGAGGCCAGATTTGAAGTATGCGTCGGTGATACAAGGAGTCGTGTCATAAGAACTAAAGAAGAAGTGTTTTATAATGACTGTCTTAAAAAAAAGTTAAGTTTCCGGCTTCTGTTATGACTTGGGGATCCATGTCAGCAAGTGGAGTGGGAAACTTACACTTTGTGGAAGGTATTATGAATGCTGAGAAGTACATTAATGTGCTTCAAAATAACTTAATACCCCAAATTAACCAAATGCGTTTAAATAATATCGAATGTATCTTCCAGCAAGATGGTGCCGCTTGCCATACAGCTAAAAAAGTAAAAGATTGGATGTTAGAAAACAATATTCCAGTTTTAAAATGGACGTCCAGTAGTCCAGATCTATCGCCGATTGAAACCTTGTGGCATCTTATGAAGAAAAAGCTCAGATCGAATCCCGCAAGAACTGTTCCAGAATTGCGAACCCGTCTCCAAGAAATTTGGAACAGTTTTACACCAGATGACTGCCAAACATTAGTTGAAACTATGTCAAGACGTATTAAAGCAGTAATCAGTTCAAAAGGCGATGTAACGCAGTGGTGATTTGCTGCTATTTGGTTTCGTTGATTTTTATTAATCGGCAGTTTTTTGAATTTTTGTAAAATATTTTTTCTCTGTTACAAAATATTTAAAATATTTAGTAATTTTGCCTAATATTAAATAAAAATATCGTATATTATCAGAAATACATTTTAGTTTTAAATAAGTTTTCGTTAATATGACAAATTTCATAAAAAGATAGTTGGGCCAACTTCACTGAGACAGGGCTCGTATTATGAAGACAATTGCAAATTTATACAAGTTCAACTTAATTATTCAAACGGTGTTAACACGGAGGTCGGGACAAAATGTGGGGCAAAATTGAGCTGTGGTAGAAGAGAGGAGTAGAAAGGAGCTTTAAGTTATCCCATCATCAAACTTTTTAATAATTAACAGTTTTTATCTAAACAGAGGAAAATTTGGAAAATCAAAAATGTGGTACGTACCCGAAACCTATCAAATGATTTTTATTGGACAAAAGTGGGTTCAGTAGTTTATCCTGTAGAGTCGGAAAAAGACCGACCGACTATTTTTTGCTAATTTGTAATTCTGAGGTAATATAACTCTTATATCCAAAATGTTTCAGAAAGATCAAAATGTAACATAAGTCGAGTACACATTTTAAGCCAGAGTTCGTCATATTATGAAATAATATGGTCTGAATTTATGATGTCAAAAATTTCGTGTTGTTGTATGTATTCATCACATCACAGATTGACAGTGTTTGTATTGTTTTAAACTCCATTATTTATTTTTTATTAATTTACTACCGAATAAAAATATAAAACGGGACAAAAATATGACATTGATTTTAATGCTTTAATTATCGATTTGCCAATTAATCTCTCTATTTTTACCGTCATATATTATGTGTTTAAGATGGTATTAAATAGGTCTTATAGACATCATGAGTTTAATCAAGATTTGGTCAAAACCGGCGATCGACCGCTAGAAGTCTGTTTTCTATTTCAAAATTAAAAAATATTATTATTTGTAATATTATAGTGTTAAATACCTACTAATAGTTGCTCGTCAATTGCAACATTAAGTGCAGTCTTAAAATGTTTTTATTGTATTCTTTGAGTCTTCCAATATAGTCTTCGAGATTTAATTAATCAGATTAGTCCTTACTTGAACTATCCCTGTATATATTACAACTCCATTCTAGCCATAAAAAAATCGCAAGCAGCAGACTGCTACGTTGGTGTGTCGGAGAACACCCATTATTACAGTACGAGACACTCCTTAGGGCTTTGCCCTCGAGGTGTGGAATTTACAGGACTCTTTGGGAGCGAACAAGCCTTCATATGAATTTAACGAGCACAGAGGGGTGGGTTTGTGACTGTACTGAATAAATTTATTTGTAGGAGACTTTTTTTAAAAATAGCGGGTGTTTTATTAGGATATAAAACTCAAATCAGATTAAATTTGTATGTTGTGCAGTTTGAAACGAACACGAACTTAATTATCAAAGCGAAAAAAGTATGTGCAGCATTATATACCTCACACGTGGCAAATAGCTTGATATAGGTATATGCATTTTTTTATGTTAATTACTAGTTGGTCTAATAATTTTAATTAAATAATTAATTATGATAATGCTTCTATATCTTTGTCCTGTCAAAACCGCCAATTATAATTCAATAGTTTTGAGTGCACTTAAAAAAAACTGATCTACCTTGATTAATTGAAAAAATGCAATTCTCTTTTTTTTAATAAAAAGAACACTAAGTACACTTTGCGGTCTTTGCGCTATAGCCTAAAGTAACGACTAACTCATCTATACTAATATTATAAAGAGGAAAGGTTTGATTGTTTGTTTGTTTGCTTGAAATGAATAGGCTCCGAAACTACTGGACCGATTTCAAAAATTCTTTCACCGTTGGCAAGCTACACTATTCCCGAGTGCCATAGACTATGTTTCATTTTCAAAAAAATTAGGGATCCTTACTAAAATGCCATAAATGTAACCAAAAATGACCTTAACATCCTTACATCGCGTGTGCTGAGAATACTATTGATTATAGAATAAAATAATGTAGTACGATTTTGAAAAATATATAAATATCTACAAAAAATGCCGCGACAGCATATGTCTAACTGTTATAGTTACGTCACAATAACTATTTTTTAATTTTTTTAAAGTTTTTATCTTGGTATTAATCCTTATCAAAATAACTTATTTCATAATCACGACAGATATCACGAATTTAGCATGTGCAATGGGACGAGGCTACTTATAAAGGAATTAAAGGACAATTAAGTTGTAGCAGCCATTATAACGGAACCACCAGCTGGTCAACTAGCTCATACACTGAGGATACCGATGATCCCAACTGATCTACCAAATCCATTTAAACCGCTTCAATTTCCTATCAAAACATCTTTCGCTTTTACAAATAATAAGTCTCAAGGTCAAACCTTCCAATTAGTAGGGATCGGTTTTCCTCATGGCCAACCGCCTAAGGCGGGTCGGAGCACCTGAAAATCAATTTATTTTGCTGCCGGAAAATAAAACAACATGTAATATCGTTTACGGGAAAGCGTTGACCCAATAAATTTAATAGCTTTTGTTATTTTTCTTTAATCCCCGTGCAAAGCCGGGGCGGGCTGCTAGTTTATATAAATAAAACGAATTCAAAGATTTATCTTATGATATCAGTGACGGGAAGACTTTCAATAAAAAAATGATTTTCCAGTGTTGTAGAAGCTACAGATAAATCTTTTGGACAACGAGTGAATTTCTAGACTAATATTTGGTAATTTCAGACCTTTTTTTATCTCATTTGATGCTGTACCAGCTTTTCTCCGTTTTCTAAGGTGTCAATAAAAAAATTGATTGATTTCTCTGATGATAAATACATAACAACAAAATACCAGATACGAGGTGGACAAGTTAAGATTGATTATTAAAAAAAAAAGGGATGCAATGGGCTTAACAGCTGTTACTGCGGCATAACAAAAATATAACAAAATGATGTATTGGTTAAACTGATACAAAAGTGGTGTGATACATATTGCAAATAAAAAAGTTATTAAAAACAAAAATTTAACGAAAACAAAACTATACTGAATGTAAGGAGAAAATTACTTGATTCTTTTTTTACAGTTCTGTAATTATGAAATAGTATTATACGTTACAAGGTCGGTATAGGTGACTTATTACAGTATGAGTTAGTTTACGGACGAGGCGACGTAGGAGCCAAGTCCGGAAATAAAAACGAGTACTAAATAACACCTAACGACCAAGTATCGTATTATATTTTATTTCATCCTGTTTTTATAAATAAATAAATTCATAAAAATTTTAACAGTAGTTCGTAACTTGACTAAAAATAGTTCGTCCCTTGATTAGTTAGGTCAAATTACCTTGAAAGCCATCAGCCATCTGTCACTGTCAAATAATTTTTTAATTATTAAGATTTAATTGTTAATATAAAATTAAATAACATTGACTTCTGTTTAAATATGTATGTAAAAGTAAGTTATTAATTATTTTATTTTTATTTTATAGTCATAGGATTTTTAAATGTCAAAAATTAAAAGTAGTTGTCTGCTCTTAAGCAATCAGAGCAGCGTTGCTAGGCAATACATTACAGTACCTGATACCGTAATGTTTTACTTACCGGCGCCAAATTGATTATAGTGAAGTGTATTTACTGGACAGGATGAAATAAAGAATCCTTTCTTTAGAATTGTCAAAACAAATTATAGAAACAAAACTTATCTTAATATAATAAATACAGTAATAATTTTTTATAATTTTGACAAGTAAAGTGACATTTTTCAAAACTGCTGTCAGTTTTGAAAGTCATTACTTTTCATAACTAGTTTTGAAAAGTTCATTTCAAAACAAGTTACGAAAAATATAAAGCAAATATAAACAACTAAGAACTATTTTATACTAACTTTATTAAAGAAATATTTAAAAGCAGACATTTTTAAACAAAAAATTAAATAAGTAGGTATACTTAATATTTAGGTAAATCAGAAACTTACCTTTTAATTATATCTGTATTAAATAGAATTGTCATTAGAAAGGTGTCAATGCAAAATAAACACGAGAACTAGATGTATTGTTTTTAATTATTATTAGATAATTATGATTTTCTTTAATTATGGAATTTCGTCAAAATTATAAAAAATCTTGTACGGAACTCGTTATAAAACGCCATTTTGTTTAACTCGTGTTCATTTGCAGCACTCGCTACGCTCTTGCTGCAACATCACACTCGTTAAACAAAATTGGACTTTTCATAACTCGTTACGTAAATAACTATTGTAACATGTTGTATCAATAATTACTACAAAAAAATATTTAGAACTTTACCGCACACTTTTAGTTGATCACACAGCTGGATTGAAACCCTGGTGGCTTATTTCTCTAGGATCTGTTTTACTTATTCCATAAACTGAGAAAAGCGTGGTTGCTTAGATAACTCGAACAGGATGATACCAACTTTCTTAGCACAAAACCATAAGGTTTTCACCACTCTTAATGATATATAATGGATACTTCACGTTATAAATAAATGTATCCACGTTAGCCTTATAAAAACACGAACGCACTAAGAAAACCGCCGGTACTGATCTGTACTATCAAAAAAGTTATACTCCTTACAAAATGGATCTCAGCAGCCTCTATGCCAGGAAGGATATTATAAGAATTCGAGCGAATGCTCTATTTCCGCTTAAGTTTTGGGGCATGGTCTGTGCATGCTTCTAAGTGCCAAAAATAAAAAACTATAAAGAAGATATAGCACAACAAGAGGTGTAACCACTAACGATCAAATTTTCAGAAATCTATTCTCGTGGTCACAACGGTTTTTGCTGCATTCTAATATAAAAAATGCGGGTATATTCTTTCAAATTCCAAACAAAAGAGGGTTTGTTCAAGTTCTTAAGGACGAGAATAAGATAATATTTGGTTTCGGTGCATCCAAAATGTTCGCGTAAGAAAATTATTTTGTTTTTTTGTGTTGTCAACTGCCATCAACCGAAATAGTACAACTAGGACTGCGTTTGGTAATGAAAGTTATACATTGTATCATGTTCTAAAAACCAATTAATAACTCATTACTAATACTCAACTTATCGGAAGTATGTTTTTTTAGTTGAATAATAAATATTTATTTTACTACTGGATGGCAGTAAAAAGATTCAACGATTCGAAGCGAAACTTTTTAGCAACTGAATACATTATATTTATAATTATAGAAGACGTCTATTGTTGGATAGTTCACTTCCACAATGATGTCATCTTTTAAACTGGCTAAAAAAACGTCACTACTTTAGCCTGTTTAGTCACTTGCTTTTATTTTGGTATTAGAGTGATTAATGTAATGGTAGAACAATCCGGATGACGTGTACCGTTTAATGCTACAGTGAGAGAGAAGTATTTATTTTTAACATGTGGGGAATATTTAGTAGTTGTCACATACAAATAAATAAATTCTAGGAAAAATATATAGTACGCTGAAACATGTTTTTAATTAAGGAATATTGTATAGAAGATATTTACTACGTACATAAGGTTGATTAATTTTTATACGGCCAATTCTATGTTAATATCAAAAATACTCTTTCTAGAAGATATATAACATAAGACATACATGTAGTAATTATTTTCTTTGTTGTTTTATTTTGTTTTTACATTAAAAACATTGAACAACTTTAAAAATTTTAAGAAATAAATAAGTGGAGAAGCTTAATCTATAGGTATACCTATATAAAACAGAGTTTCTATGTATATAGTCACTCATCACGATATCTCGGAAACTATAAGGCCGATCGACTTGAAACTTGGTAGGAATATTCCTTACGGAAGGTAGAGGTCAGCTAAGAATGGATTTAACGAAATTCCACCCACAGAAGGGTTGCGGGAGTGTGAAAAAAAAGAGTGTGCGTGTAACCTTTACGCGCGATTGAAGTAAAACTTTTTGACGTACGTATCGAAAAATAAATATTTAATTACAATTCAATTATATTTATTGTCTATATACTTTACAAAAAATGATATGTTATATTTATATTATTCATTAGAAATAGGAATTTGAAAGTTATCATTATTTTTTATATATGGAATAATAGGTTTATGATAACTAAAATGTGAAACATAGATTTTACTCTCTAAATACCATTAATGTATTTGAAACAGTTTGAAAATTTTATAAATAAATTTTGAAAATTTTGAAAATTTAAGCTGAAATCACACCGTTACTTCCATCAGAATCTTCCGTTAGAATCTTCCGTTAGAATCTAACGTTAGAATATGACGTCAGAATTGTAACGTTCCGTTACAATTACTTCCGTTAGAAAATAAATCTGAGTTACCCCTAGTCGCGCCTAAAGAAGTTTTACTTCAATAATAGGTAAACAATATTAAAAATATACACACATTACGTTTAGAATGTGTGATTTTGTAGCTGTATCTACCTTATTGTAATACAACACAACACAAGAGCCTTCGATCGTTAGATAACCATTTCATTTTGTAGCATTTTATAGCATATTCCATAAAATTTAAAATCCTGAGTTGAGTTTGTTTTCTTCAGTTCTACGAAGGATCTGTTATTGCTGGTAAAAGATCAGCCATCCTGACTAGTGGTTTTATGGCCTTTATGGCTACCTAACCAAACTTAAAATAAGTATAAGCAAGTGTTAAAACATTTCGAATATTATTATTTTATAAACAAAAACGTGCAACATGCTTCTTTACTTAACGTAAAGCTTCCCTATAAACAATTATTTACTATCATAATATGCATGTATGTTATATAAACTTCCTTAATCAAATCATAATGAATGTCGCTGTCTCGTCTTTTTTTCATTTTCATTTTTCTTAAATCTATCTGGCGCTGATAATATGCCCTTTGACGTTCACAATTTCTTTTTCTTTTTAGCTCTTTAAGTCTATAAAACGAAAATAGCTAGGTATAAATAATAGGTATAAATAATTAGGTATAAATAGTGTAATTACACACCAAAAATAAAATGTATGCATATAGAGTACTCACTCATTTTCATTCAATATTTTTTCATCACTTTCTTCATTAATAAATCCACTTTGTTTATTCATATTTAAAACAAACACTTTATACACAAATTTAAACTATTCATCACCAATGTGTTTTGGTTGACAAGCTGTCAATTCATACAATTACAGATTTAACTTGTATTTAATATAGTAGGAGGAATCGTGTTAGGTATTTTGTATCAGGTTTTATTTCCGTTACATTAGAATGACGTCACGTCCGCTAGAATTACTGAGTTACCCCTAGTCGCGCCTAAAGAAGTTTTACTTCAATAAAAAAAAAAAAAAATAGGTAGTTCCTACAGGTTTGAAACTTTGCAAAATAGTTATTTTTATCATTTTGAGGTCAATTTTGAACGGATTATACGAAATTCTACCCACAGGGGGGTTGCGGGGGCGTGCAAAATAATCTAAACATATAATTAAACTGTAGAAATGAATATTCTGTACATTAAAGATATTTAAAAAATAATCAGCGGGGGATGTTACTACATCGATAAAGAACCCAAAAATGTGATTAGATTTTTTTGTCTGTCTGTTTGTTTGTGCGCGCATTACATTTAAACTACTGATCCGATTCGAATGCGGTTTTCACAGATGTCTTCTGTCAACTTAACATCTGGTGTATAAAAATTTCTCCCCCCCTTTAAGTCGGGGGAGACATTTTTATATAACAATCAACAAACCACGCGAACGACGTCGCGGTGCAGCTACTTTAAGAATAAAATTTAAACTGGAATAAAAAATTGTTTAACAAAAACCTTACCCCATCCTGCTATAAAAAACATATACTTAATATTATATTTATCGGTAAGAAAAATACGTCACAAAGTAAGTTTTTTTTTCATTCCGAAGAATAATAAAAAATTAATGGTATAAAGAGTTCAAAACCGTTATCAAGCGTGACTATTTGCCAATCAGAGTTTGTGGTAAAGTACAGCTAAATTATGATGCGATTAGAAAATTTTAGATTTTATTTACAAAAATGCAAAGTTACTCGACATAAAAATTTGCTCTTTTTAAAATAGTATTAAATCGTTTTTTGCAAAAACTGGTTTAATTAAGATATAGTAAACAAGTTAAAATGGTGTCGTGGGACACCAGGTAGGAACTAAGTTCCTTCGGCTAATGTAGAATCGACACATAACACTACTCGCTTGTGTATACGACTGTAACGCCTGCGCACGGTCAATATATCAAAATCAGTGAAATCTTGGCGTTAAGAAAGAAGCTTCTTTAAAATTCAAGGTGAGCTTTAAAGAGTAATGTATACATTTATTTTTTCTCACCTTTCCTAACTACTTTCAACTATCAAGATTTTTAAAAATTATATCTTATATTACTTTAACAAAAAAAGGTAAAAGTTATATAAAACAAAATTGCATCGGCCGGGAACCGAACCCGGGCCGCCCGTGTGGTAGGCGAGCATTCTACCAATGAACCACCGATGCTATGTATAATAACTTCCAAAATGCGTTTGATGCACGTCTCATTTAACGGTTTTTCGTTACGGTTTTACTATTACATTTTTTTCAGTTCAGTCACGCAGCAAAATCCCTGTCTCATCCAAGCCTGCCGTAAGGAACTTAGTTCCAAAAATTTGTTCACTATTTCTTAATAGACTTTATTATTATGATTTCACCAAAACTACTATTTTTGAAAATATCGTATAACTTTCTTTGCGTTACTCTAAAACAATCTGATTTTATTCAAATCTTTTCAAAAATATAAATGTTCAAATTTCTTGTCTTATATACATTTTTTTATGAGATGATGAGATACACTGAATAAAATTGAATATGTAGTGAAGAAATAAATAGCGATTAATTCTGTAGTACTTGGCGACCGAGCTACGTCCACTATTTCATATTATCGTATCTAACAACCATCTTACGTGAGAAAATGGTTATGGGAGAAAAAGGAATTTTCCCAGACGTGGTACCCAGCTAGATCGATTTTTTGTCTCCGTGTCAACGATATCGTTAGAGCCGTTTTCGAGAACCTGTACCAATACATGCAAAAAGTTGCTCGCTTAATATTAGATCTTGATAATTAAAATCGGCCATCAGGGTCCAGAAAAATAGTTGCCATGTTTAACTTAGAAAGACTTACTATGTTTGTCTTATTATTATGGCACAAGATATCTCAGAAAGAAACGAGCAGAGACAATAAGCGTTACTTAATAGTCCAAGATCCCGATATAGGACGACCTTCACCGAGCTGGTTAATGGACCAAACATATTTTTTATGTTAAAATATCAAAAAATATATTGCATATGAGTTGCCTATCGAATTTCAGTCAAGGATATTTTTAATTAATTTTTAAAAATTTATTGTGCGACTGAGAGGTCCCTACCTACCGTCCCATGCGATAGAAGAGGACACAACATAACAGCGTTTGAATCCCGGCCTTTTAAAGAGAGAGAGCTCTCTGGTCTTGAAAACAAGAAGGATAGCGATAGACGCGTACAGTATATATCTATAGATACATTAATTATATAGAGCAAATTGTTTTAATTTATTTCAGTTAATGTTTTTAAATAGGAAAAAAAAAAGAAATAAATTTGTAAGATAAGAATTATATATGTATTGCTATAACCTTCTTATTAACTAAAGATTTATATATACTTTAATGTAACAAAATATATACACATATATATTTAAGTGATTGAAAAAAATTAAAAACTAATCCTTTATTTTAATATGAAACTACTCCAAAATAATGCTCAGAATGTACGCGTCTATCGCTATCCTTCTTTACTTCAAGAGCAGAGAGCATAGAGCTCTCTCTCTTTAAAAGGCCGGGATACAAACGCTGTTATGTTGTGTCCTCTTCTATCGCATGGGACGATAGGTAGGAACCTCTCAGTCGCACAAAAAATTTTTAAAAATTAATTAAAAATATCCTTGACTGAAATTCGATAGGCAACTCATATGCAATATATTTTTTGATATATTAAATTTCATAAAAAATATGTTTGGTCCATTAACCAGCTCGGTGAAGGTCGTCCTATATCGGGATTTTAGACTATAAGGTTTGTTCCAACCTCCTCGCAGTAAACATCGAATAATCCCCTGTACTGTCAAAGTACCGTTCCAATAAAGTTTCTGATTGATTCATGAACACGGTCAAATCTATCCTTGGTTCGAAGCATAGATAATTTGTCAAAACATGCGCGTTAGGTATTCTGTACTCTGTATTCATCATAATTACAAACTCTGCAAGCACAGAAACTTCTGTTAAAAATATTAAATCAAAAATCGAGTCAAAAATACTAACATTTTTTTTCTCTTTTAAAATGATGTTATATCAAAATGGACTGTGCCCCTCGCACTATTCAAAGCCAAAAAATTATTGCGTTACTCAAAAGTGTAACAAAGAATAAATTTATCATTAGTAATTAAAAGAGGAGGGTAGAAGAATAGAAAGACCATCAACTTTGAATTAATACGTGTACTGGTATTGCGCATTTTATACTTTTTATACTAGTCAGAGTGGCTCTGTTGGATGGGGTATCGAGCAAAACTTTATTCTCATCACTAAAGTTTAACCGTTCGGAGGTATGTTCATTTCTTTTTAGAACCAATCGGTAGGCGTGGAACAGGTGCGATTGGGGATAATTTTATTTTCACGCACAATCCCTTCCATAGAAGCAGATGTACAGTGACAGTTTAAAAGCAGACTGCATTTTGTCCAGATCTAAATTCTATCGATCACTTGTGGGATCGGCTCAAATATTATGATTAGAGCACATCGAAATAATGCAGGAAATGTAGCAGAATGAGAAATATACACCAAGACCATTTTTACAATTTAATAAGCATTCCAAAGCGACTAGCAGTTTGCAAATTATTAAAACTAACAATTTGACGTTTGTTTTTGGTTTTCGACCATTAAACATTTAAATTTCATTTTGTTTCATAAATTAAAAAAAGACCATTGTGGTTATTTTGTCAATTAAAGAAATATTTTTTTACTATGTGAGTTATTTATATATTTCATTAAAAGTAAGACAAATTTTCTACATCTCAAAAATCATGAAAGCTACTATATGATTCCGTATAAGTGTGGTTGTATAATACGATTATAAAAATTAAATCGGAAGCTCTAGAGCTCTACTATCATTTTAGTGACGTTTACGTTCTCCCACGATTTCAGAAGTTCAAATTACAATTCGGATACTCAATAGTATATTGTAATACAAGTGTTACAGTGACAGAGGTTTCGTAGTACGAGTTCAGTTTGTGAAACGAACCGCGAAGCGGTGAGTTTCGCAAAGAACGAGTACTCCAAACCGTCATTGTAACTCGAGTGTTACATACTATTTTTTATAATGAACTTTTAAAAGTATAAAAAATATATAAAATGAGAGTTTTTCGAAATATTTATTTATGTTGGCAATCTTGACACTTTTGACACTTGTCAGTTTTAATGATTTTAATTGGAATGTTTGTCAAATTTGTATAAAATATTCCGAATTTAGCAAATAACGCTGATAATGTAGTTAATAATTTAGTACAACATACTTTTTGATTTACTACCTGAACTCTTTCGTTGACAATCAGTGCAGTGCAACCAATTGTGTACAACAAAAAGTTACCAAAAACAGTGTTACAATGAATCTATTTCGATACTGTTTTTAGTGTCGAAATAGAAACTTTGTGAACGTGAATTATAAAAAATTGTTTGTTTACCAATAACTTATTTATATACCGTAAGCATATCGATTACAAGTTTATCTACGCCCAAGACTGTAAACGTGTCAAAACAGTATTCTGCCAAATAAAACTACAGTATACACAGAATTACTGTCTTAATAATCTTAATATTTTTAATCAACCTTCTAGGTCTATTAGCAATCGCAATAACTTTTTTTATAACCATCATTGGTTCTAGGATTATGGAATAATGTTTTGTGACTATCACCCCATGGAAACCTCTTTATCCTCAACCCCGAATAGTCGTACGGTATAAAAGGCGGACTTTTTTTGTAAAGGTAAAATACTGTTGGTAAACTAATACTGACAGATTAACCAAATAGAACAGTCCCTTGCAAAACCTATATCCATCGGCTTTATGTTCTTTAATAGTTATTTGTGACACAAGGACGGAAAATGACATTTTGCAAGAGCGAGTAAAGTTGTGTAGCCGAGGTGCGTAGCACCGAGGCGAAACAATACGAGCACTTGCAAAACATTTTCCGGACGTGTAACACACACTATTTTTTGGTCCGACTAATTTTTAATATTTTCAAAAGTTCTGTTATGTTCAAGACTTGACTGCTTGTGCTACCTGAACTAAGGCCACTGACTAGAAGACAGCCGACAGATATAAGCGCCACATTGGATGTTTATATTATAGTTGTGTTGTTGTGTATTGTGTAATAACTTGTTTAATACTTAATATACGTGTTTAGCTTCAGCAGTTATTAGTGTTTTAATTAACATATGTTGCAAACACAACAAGTTCAAAAACTTTTTACTTTGTGACATACAAGATTAGATGTTTATATAAAGATGTTCATAAATTGACATAAATGTCAAATTTTAAAATACAAGTTGTGAGAGAAATTAAATGTAAATTAGAATCCTGCTTATCTTTAGAAAAAGTTATAGGTAAGTTTAGTATATTATACGCAGTTTTTAAATAAATTTAATTAAAATTTGTATTATTCATTATGTATTTTTGATGACTTAAAATTTAAACTCATAGCGCCATCTCCTTAGATAATCTAAAAGCTACTTTGCCGGCCTAGGCCGGAAAATGTCATTTTCCGGACGATTTTGAAGTAATTAATAGTATTGTTTCTGGACGGAGGACCAAAAACAAACTTTTCTTCTTGTTACATTAAAATGAGTTGAATTTTATATTTGCTACCAATTTTATCAAAGATCTGGTAATACTTAAATTTTGCATGTTTATAAATGTATAATGAAAGCATTGTGTTAATAAATATCACTTGAAAAATAATAATGTATAAAACAATTTTTTATAAATATCTTTAACTAACGAGAAACATAATATAATAATAATAATAAACATGATATATAAATAAAATTGACACAAGCGTATTTAGCCGAATAAGGTATCTGGTGGTATAATGACATTTTAGCAGATTCCAATTATTGTTAGTTTTAAACACTGTATTTATTTGTTAATAAAAAATGTAAGTTTCTGGTTTATATCTTTTCAATTTATAGTAGTGGGTGTAGATAAAGTATAGCCGATAACTTGAGTAGTAATGCAGTGTACACACACATGGCATTACAACCCGCGAAAATTATCCACATGACCTAGAGTTTGATGTTTCAATTGTCGATTTGACAGTCTCTGTCTCTCTCATTAACGTCATGCTATATGTGCTTAGGGAGAAAGTGAGTAAGTGTTACATGTAGCAGAAGTAGTATTAACGACCGATAAGCGATTTGATGGCTAGGCATTCCTAGCTTACTTGTTAGAGCGTCAGCGCGTAGAGCGGAAGGTTTCGAGTTCGAGTCTAGCTGGATGCGACATTTTTTCAATTTCTCCTTAATGTCATTTAATACATTCTTGTTTGTATACTTTTTAAAAACTTTCAAATTTTCAAAAATCAAAAGGTATTGTTACGTGTTACGTCTAATTTTACTAACATTTTCGTTACTGTGGGATCATCAAAAATTTAGGTTCACTAATTTCTATGCCAAGGATTTTGCCTTGTATTGTTTGCTTAGGAAGAGAAAAATATAAGTCGAGGATAGGATGAAGGGTCAATTTTGTGTTGACGGTAAGGTTAAATTGGTCTGTTTCTTTTACTAGATACTCATTATGGATTATAATACAGTATAATTTGGTAAGTACTGTATGAATTTTTGGTTTACTTTATATAATTTGTTCTAAATGGTTGTAGCTAAATAGCACAAATATCTACATAGATACCCTAGTACTTTATATTAAAATTTAACAGGACCGAACCGTATACCAAGTTTCTCTCCGAGGTGCAATAAGTCGTCGCAATTCCTCTGAGATTAGGTAAATTTCGTATACCGGTATTACACCTACAATTTTATCGTGAAAAACAAATTCATGAATTTATTTAAAGTCTTCTTCAAAATAGCGTTCATATTAAACTTATATCAAAGTTCACCAAATTATTGGATGAAAACCAGATTGACTAATCTTTAAAGATTTTAGTAATTAACTGTACTTTTTGGATTAGTTAAGTTTATTCATGAAATAAAAACAAACCAACCTAAAGAATACCTAAAATAATAATACTAAAACACGTGAAAAAAAAAACGTTCTCTTTTTATAAACTTGGCACTCCTGACTTCACGATAATATTTGATAAAAAATAGAAAAAGGTTCTAATTTCGAAAGTTGGAGAAAAAGTTGCATGAAAACAAAAAATTACATATGAAATAGTGACCTTAAATAATTTCATAAACTTCATCACGATAAAATGACAGATGTAATACCGGTTTAACAGGGGAGTTCAACGTAATTTTTTTAAATCCTATTATTGCGTTGGTGTTGGTAAATAATTCAAGCTTAATTAAAAAAAATTAAAATAATCTTTAAAACATATTACAAACGGTGAATCTTCACTGCGGTAATTTGTTTTCGTGGTTAAATGAATGCCTTTAATTAGCCACCATGGTGAATTCACTTTAATTCCGTAAATATGCGTTTATACATATACCTACACATTTTTCGTTTTTTTTTTCATAACTCATTAATTACTATTTAACTGTGTCTGCAGAAACTGCAACGGTTTCTTCTCATAAAAACATTCCAGGAATATTTCGCATTTTATCATGTTCTAATAACATGCTAAATTAGATAAATTATAACATATTGATGTTTATTAATGAATCTACAAAATCAGCAAATAGTTATCTAAGTGTTGTGTTGAGATTTTTAAATAACTAGATCAAAAGCAGTATTTACTGTTATAAAGCATTATTACGTAAGCAACATTTTATTAACATCTATGTTAAAAAAATAGAATCTGTGTTATTAATCAAAGTATATTGAAAAGTTTTGAAAGTGACACCTATTAACCAGTAGGAGAAACAAAATATTTTTAATATTTCATCTGATCCTTTTTTTCCAACTGTGCATCGATGGGTTTTAGAGTTGATAATGGACCACGTAGTGGACGTCCAAAAAGTGCTACAACATCAGAAATCATTGAGCAAGTCTTTGTTATTGTTTCTAAAGTACAAGTTTGACTAGGCATGAAATTGCTGATACCACAGGCATCTCAAATGAAGGAGAACTCTATATTTTATAGGATGAATTACATGAGAAAAAGCTATTAGTATCGCATTCGTTAACAATTCAACAAAAACTGAAGCGAAAATAAGTTTCTTTGCGTAAATGGTTTGGTTTGTGCAGAATAAAACTGATTTTGTGCGTCGTTTTATAACTATGGATGAGACGTGGATCTACCACCGTGATCCTAAACTTAAACAGGACTGCTTACAGTGGACTGAAGCTAGTTTTTCAGCTCCGAAACAAATAAAGTTAGAACAATAGGCAAAAAAGGTTATGGCATCAGTTTTTTGGGATGCAAAAGGGGTTTTGTTGATTAATTATCTTGAAAGAGGTAAAACAATCAACTCTAAATATTATTCCAACCTTTTGGACCAGTGGGATAAAAAAATAATATGAAATGCTTGAACACCCATCGTATTCACCAGATTTGGCCCCCTCCGATTATTATTTCTTCAGAAACTTGAAACAATTTCTTTGTGAAGAACGTTTTTCATCGAATGAAGAAGCTGTGGCACAATATTTTACAGAGCTTGCATTACAGACATGGTATAAAATACTGGAGGATCATTGGAATAAACTGAAGAAGATTATATTAAATAAAAAAAAATACATTAAAAAATCCACATTCTTTCCTTTTTGCTTTTAAAATTTTTCAAACAACCTGTAACTGATCACAATATCTAAAACTTTGTACCTCTGGGTGTGTATTAGTATGCTCCCATAATTTTTTCCAGTTAATATCTTTCACAACAAAAAGCTTCTCGAATTTTTAATAGTGAAGCGAACAAACAATACTATCATCCTATGTGCACCGCGATCGAAAACAATGGTCGTTTAGAAACGTGGAACAATGTAACTACCATATCGAGTGAAAGATGTTCAACTAATAGCCCATAGACTCTCCCATAAGTTGCCAAATAGCCGAGCCAAAGTATCTTAATGGTATTTTTTTAACAGATAACAACTTCATTGATGAGGTTAAAGTTCTGAAACTGCGGACATAATAAAAACAAATACGCTATTTATTACAAAAATAGAAATTGCGAATGAAATTTATATCGGGTCAGCCAACGTGGAATTAAAAATAACAAATATTAATCATCACTCGTTCTATGAATGTATGATGGATCATTTTATTTATTTATTTTATCATACAAATATAGTGTGATTCTAATAAACGCCTACAACAAAATAATAATATTCAGTTATTTAATTATTGCATAAATTTCAATTTTCTATAAATTCATATTGTAAAATAAATTATTCGAGAAACTAAGATTTGGATGATTTATCTTAGGTTTAACGTTAAAATGTCCAAAAAGGTATTATTTCCTTAGCAAGCTCACTAAGAGTATTTACCAGTCTCCCCCAAACATATAATTAAGAGCGACTAATTACAAACTGGTAGTTTACGTAACAAGTCTCGAAAGTGGTCTTTTACTGGACGAGTGGGCAATTGCAGGGCGAGCCACAGGCGAGTCATGCAAGCCTGTGAGTCCAGTAAAAGTCCTTTTGGGACGTATTACGTACAATATTTTTTTTAAACCGGCAAGTCCTTAGTTATTTCCAAATTATTTTTGGGTCAGAAAATCTTATTTTGTCGGACAAGGCCAAAAAATACAAATGAGTCCCGTAATAGATCGTTACAAGGTCGGTAGGTGACTTATTACAGTAAGAGTTAGTTTACGGACGAGGCGACGTAGGAGCCGAGTCTGGAAATAAAAACGAGTACTGTAATAACACCTAACGACCATGTATCGTATTATATTTTATTTCATTCTTTTTTTATAAATTTTATAAGTTCATAAAAATTTTAAAAATAGTTCGTAACTTCACTAGTTACGTCAAATTAACTTAACTGTCAGTTACTGTCAAATATTTTAAATTTTTTGTATTAATTGTTAATTCGTGTTTTAAATTAAAATAAAATAAAAAGTAAGTAATTAAATAATTTATTTTTATTTTATAGTCATTATAGAGTTTTTAAATGTCAAAAATTAAAAGTAATTGCCTTTCCTTAAGCAATTAGAACAGAGTTGCTAGGCAACACATTACAGTATATGATACCGTAATGTTTTAATTACCGCCGCCGAATTAATAATAGGGAAGTTTATTTACTGGGCAGGATAAAATAAAAGCTTTTACCGGACTCATTTTTATTTTCTGGCCTTGTCCGACAAAATGAGATTTTCTGATCTAAAAATAAACCGGAAAGTACTAATTTCTGGCCGGTTAAAAAAAACATTTAAACAATTAAATAAATACAAAAATTGTAAAACTGAATATTATATCAAAGAAAATTAATTACTTATTTATTACGATAGTTAAAGAATTAATTATTCGTATATCATTAATAGAAATCTTCAGAAAATCTTGAATTGACTCATAGGAATCGGACCTATTGTATAGGGATTATCTTTTTCTTCCAATATTTAAAATTCGGGATTATAATTAGTTTCTTTTTCCTCCACAAAACGCCTGGAACTTATCCAATCTAGTTTTAGTAACTCGGGGGGACTTCTTCGAATAAACTAGGAAGTACGCTTAGTAGAAACAAATACCGTATTGAATTTGCAGCCAAGTAGAATTGGATTTTTCCACTTTATTGAGATTAAATTATTCCTTAAAGCACGTGTAAAAACTGGCCCTGACTTTGATGAATAATAACAACAAACTTTGTTACATACTCACAATATATAAAATAATCAAAGGAAACATTATAAAATCGACTTACTTGTATTTCGAAGAGGTTTAACACAAAAAAGCAGATTGGTTGATGTACCAATTCGTAATGGAACGAGAATTACTAATCTCGACGAAAAATAGGTAATGTAACACTGCTCACGGCACATTTTTGAACTACAACTATTAAACTATTGATTTTCAAATCAGTTTTAGAGTTAGATACAGAAGGTAGGCGTCCACTCTGCTTTTAAAATAAGTTATAAAAGAGATCCGATTGATCATTTCTATGTCTCAGTTTTTTATAAAATTATGATTAAATAACAATTTTTTCTGATATCTATATCTTTTGCATTTTATAGTTTTTTAAGTTCTTTGCCATTTTCAAGATGGTTAACACAATTAAGTATTACAATATATAGTATAACGTTCACCAGAATGTCCCATCAGAAACAAAGTTTAATTATGATTAAAACGCAATGACTGTAATCATATATAACTATACGTATACGTGCGCAAATATAGCTACCTATTTGTATGTTATAATAATCTGATTATGTAATGAACTGTTGTATGCATGTCAGTTTTTCTCTTACCAGGAGAGTGTCATATTATATGTAACGCTGTTTTTCTTTTGTGCTTTCTTCGTTTACTCAGCAATAATGCTAGAAGCTAGGTTTTTGTATCTTTACCAAATCCAAACCAGTTTTAGTCGTATTGTTTCTAGAGATATGAAAAGTTGGATTAAAACCACATTTGTTTGGATTTTAAATTACAGGCGGCCAATACTTGTTTCTTTAACTTTTACTTATTTTTCCTATCTTAATGTAAATGTGTGAAAATGGAAATTAGTGAAAAGTGACGTAATCGCGTACTGGCTAGTCCGTCGTTACTTTCCCCGTCTATAAGCCGCTTATGAACATTAAAAAAGTGTATAAAAAATGTTTATTTGATTTTAACTATAAAAGCTGAACTTATATGTCAAACTAGAGTGATTTCTTTCTCTTTTTGTTCATTTTTCATTGTTTTTTCTTAATTAGATTCGTGGTATTAGACGTGGGATAACAACCCAGGATTTCTAGATTAATAGAGTATGGTAATTTCGTGTAAACATTTTTAATATTCATATAGTCCAAGATCCCGATATAGGACGACCTTCACCGAGCTGGTTAATGGACCAAACATATTTTTTATGTAATTTAATATATCAAAAAATATTTTGCATATGAGTTGCCTATCGAATTTCAGTCAAGGATATTTTTAATTAATTTTTAAAAATTTTTTTGTGCGACTGAGAGGTCCCTACCTACCGTCCCATGCGATAGAAGAGGACACAACATAACAGCGTTTGAATCCCGGCCTTTAAAAGAGAGAGAGAGCTCTCTGCTCTCTGGTCTTGAAAACAAGAAGGATAGCGATAGACGCGTACAGTATATATCAATATATTAAATTACATAAAAAATATGTTTGGTCAATTAACCAGCTCGGTGAAGGTCGTCCTATATCGGGATCTTAGACTAATATATTTCAATAAACTGATACAAATTAAAAACTCTCTAGGCTTTTGTTCGTTTTGTTCTAGTAATTGAATCTGTGGAATATATGTATGTATTTATTATTCCATATACATACATAGTTAAAAGGGATATTCAGTATTTGTTATTTTTTATTGACATGATTCAGTGTTGAACAATTGAAAAAGGACGCAATAAACATTTTGAAACATTTCATCCATGGTAGAACGTTTTAATTACTTTGTGTAATAGTCGCATGCCACTCGTGTGAGTTCATCAACTGGAAATTTAGCGGTATATTCTGCAGAAACATGAAAAACAGGATGAATATAAAACTTCAAACACACTCACTTTGAAATAATCGTAATAACGTTGGTTTTCTTTGAGGATATTTTATGGAAAAGATTTACTGTTCTAAGCAACTATCGTAGGATGAAAATTATATAGACAATATAACCTAAACGCAAATTAAACTTATGAAAAATTAGGAAATACTAAAAATAATCACAATAGTTGTATAATGATCTATTGGTAAATACTACATTACGAACTGTAAAGGATATGCTTATAAAATTAAATTTAGAATATAAATGCTGAACTTCAAATAGAAATGATAATATAAAGGATTATTAACTTTTATCCGTGACTTTCTTTTGTGTCAAATTTGGATGAGAATATTGTCTGAAGTTATGGCCATTTTCATACAATAGGCTTACCTGCTCCTATTGATTAAAACCATTGTTTTAATCAAGAATTCGAGTGTAAATTCAAAATACGCCACGTTACTCTTCCTTTGCGGTTAAAATTAGCGGAAAGTTGCAAAGATGGTCTTTAAGGTCAACCTTTTTTCGAATTTTTTTATTAAGTATTAGCTTTATCTCAATAAATCATTAATTGAAGATACAGAAAATCTTTCAGTGTATCTTATTGATTGTGTTTAGATATATCTTAAGCAAACACCTAACTAAGTGAAATATACTTTTCATCTTTTTCTCTATCTTGTTCTAGTTTACCTGGTTCATAAATCAGCGAATACTGGGATCAAGTCAAGATTAGTACAATTAAACTTTTAAATCAATTAATAAATAATATAAACGTAACGAACCCAACTCCAATAAATCATTTACTTTCTTTCGTTGAATTGTATCATTTCATACTTTTGACATAGTTCTGTCCAGTTTATCATTTTTTTACCTTAAGCACACCAAGCAACTCGACTCGATGTTGTTTACTGATACATCTATAAACATAAAGATTACGTTAGTTTCACAGAAGTTTGTCTGTATGTTTGTGCGCGCATCACATGAAAACTACTGATCCGATCCAAATGCGATTTTAACAGATGTATTTGTCTTCTAACAACTTAACATTTAGTGTAAAAAAACTTTCTCCTCCCTCACCCATCTAATGGGTTAGGGGAATTTTTTTTTATACAACAATCAACACGCTATGCGAACGACGTCGCGGGTAGTTATAGCTAGTATCTCAGTAAAACTTCGAAATTACCAATCTAAAATTTGATAATAGACCACCGAAAATAACAATTTGTTTAAGAGCGTTGTGGTAGGTTAATAATAGATTAATACAAAAAAAAGTTGATTACTTCAAATAAAAAAAAAAATGGCCCTTGGTAAGCCAGGCGCATCAGTAGATTTATATCAATTGAATATATTAAAAGTATACGTTTTAGAAAAAAATGTTATAAATAAAACTTGTAGGCCTCTTTAAGACAAACAAAAATTCCCCTAACATTTTTTTGTACAGAGTGAAGTAAAAAAGTTACGAATTTTTTTCCATTTTGATTTGATGTCACGCCCAAACGGCTGGACCGATTTGGCCCATTAACGAACTCGACCGAGATTTTTGGACGATTGATTTTTGTACCAAATTTGATTTTGATCTGTTAAGAAATGCGACTGCTATCGCGTCCACAGATTTCGTTATATCGGAACTATCGTGACCTGCGAACCAGCTGAATAGTAGATATAAATCTACTAAAAGTCGTACCAGGCAATGATTGAACCAGAGTTCAAATCGAGGGTCTAGCGAGTTACTTACAATTTACAATTTTACGCTTCAAACTAAACGATAAAATTTATTATTATTTTTATTATATTTTACTAAGAATTTTGACAAATACAAATTGATTTTACAAGAAGTAGTACTAGTAAAAAAAGTAAAATCTATGACTAGAATAGAATAACTGTTAAACGCTCAAGTAATAGTATAACTTGCCTTCGACTTCTAAGATAAACTATTCCACCCATGTGGAATTACTCATAAAACGTAAGTGTTTCTGGAGATTTATTAATATTATCCTGTTTCTTTTATTTTATTACTCCCAATTCATTTAAATGAACGCTGTATTTATGAAAATCAACACA
This sequence comes from Altica lythri, assembly GCA_964028335.1. Classification (NCBI taxonomy): domain Eukaryota; kingdom Metazoa; phylum Arthropoda; class Insecta; order Coleoptera; family Chrysomelidae; genus Altica; species Altica lythri. Next base: position 54,624,240 of record OZ034807.1, read on the forward strand.
AGTCTACTTAGAAATATTTCTATGTAAATTTTACTACTCCAATCAAGTTGTTTTTATTTAATAATATCTTTCGTATCTTTTAAATTAAAATTATCCCATTTAGTCTATGCTAGAATGCTCTAGCGTTTTCAAAGGAAATTATAAACATAGTGCCTTGCATGATGCTTCTGTCAACTAATAGCACTAATGGTGTTTGTGTAACAGAAGTTCTCCAGTCGAAACTCGTGTTTATGAAATAAAAACGTGGCTCTCATTAAACGGATTAAATCTTTCAGCTCCACGCCGAGACGAAAGTTACGACTGCCTAAAATAATTTTGATTTTATTTGTCAGACATTTTCAAGTAGCTTTCTGGCGGCGAAAAGTATTCCAAAACGAGAAGTGGATTCTCTAAAAATGGACAGAGTTTAAAATATTTCGTTTTTTTTTTTTGTTTTAAATTCGTAGTTTGATTCAGAAGAATTATTGAGAGAGTGTCTTTATGTCTGTTTTTTTTACGAAAAACATAAACAGTATATCCGATGTTTACTCAAACAGTGACTTTTTTTTGGTTAATACTGTAACGTTTTTATCAAATAATAACACAGGTTTGATTTATTTTTAAGTCGATTTATTCCTAACGAATAACTACACAAACTATAACACTACTAAACACTAAATTCACAATAATTTATCTATACTTTATTTATTTGCTGTATTCGGAAGTTTAAATATTCGCGCTATACTGAATACTGACTGTCTGCCTTCAAGTCCGATTTATATATACTGCGGCGCCATCTCACGTTCGAGAACCACAGAGTTCGAGAAAAGGGTCCTTTATTGTTTTTGGTACCAGAACATTCGCCCACAGAGCCATCTATCGATCATTCTAGATTCTAGAGAGTTCCGGATAGACTTAACATTCACCCAGTGGCGTAGTTTCGTTACAATACCAAATAGTTTTTAATTTAATATTGTCAAGGTAGGAAATCTCAATGCCTCTGAAATAAAAACGAAGGTTACAATTGTTCTCCTTTAAACTTTTTTATCCACCAAAGAGAGCATGCGTTACCCAATTAATATTTTAAAGTTTTGATCTTGAATTTTTATTGTTAAGAGTGTACAACTTAAATCTTAAGAAGCCCGCAACTTTACTACTCTAAAGAGAACCTATAAATTATTAAAAACGAAAAGAGGAACATTGACTGACTACAAGAGAACGAATTAACAGAACACAACAGAACAGAAAAAAGAATCATACTTTGTTACTGAGGAAGATGACTTTATGTGTTGTATATTATTTTGGATATTTATTCAATATTCAACTACTAACTTAAAATTATATTAAAACTGCAAAACATAACAACTAAAAAATTAGAGTACAAGAACTGTTTTTCACAATAAATAATTGTAAGCATAGGTTAGTTTTATCTTGATTACATACTTTAAATTATTATTGTTCAATTATCTAAAATGACAAAATACTTGACTTAAGGGGAAGATAATTTGGAATAACATTTAAAATATTTTTATTTATTCAAATTCTGTACAAAATTTCTGACTCAAAATAATTAACAAAACCCATCAGAAATCATTAATAAATAAGCATTATTTATAAATTTAAATAATTAAAATGTAAAATTTATAAATTGTAATGGTCAATTATTCTATGGTCTGGATTTTATTCTCACCGAAAAACTTTTTTAAATTGATAATTTGTTTTCGTGAGCCTTGCAGCAGGAATATCAGGCTTCTGGGCTATTTTCGGTACTCATTGACTTCGCACTTCAAGTGCAGTTATATTTGCAAACACAAAGCACAGATGGCGTTCTTACTGAACTATTCCAAATATACTGCACTTTCCAATACCATTTAGAATATACTGGTTTTAATGTGTCAAAATGTATATGGATAAAAAATGTACTGAAAAGATGGTAGGCCATTTAGGTACATCATAATAAATAAACAATATAGAAAAAAAGTTACCGTGAATCCTTAAAGAAATACGAGTTTACTTTTTTGTATAATTCTAAATGATACTTCGCTTTCCTTGTTATTTTATGCTTCCCGTATTTTTTAAATATCTTAAAATCGTCACTTTATTTATGCCCTTATAAAACTTGTTTTTTCTTTTGACCCTTGATTTTCAGCCCAACAATTACTTTATTTATTTTCTCTATTCCCTTTTCAGCATGCTTTGTTGGGATTTTAATTGTTGTTGATTGATTGATCTTTTATACGAGATGTGACAGAAAAATAATATTTCTAAAAGAATCAGAACTATGATGCTTATTGCAATGAGGGCTACCGTTATTTTGCTCACCAGTTGGCGCCGCTGGCGTTGTAGGTCCGTCCATAGAATAAATTTGTAGTTGACACTTATCCGTCGTCACGGTTAGAAATAAATATTAATCCATTGATATTTAGAGGAAAATGCCGCAGTGTTGCTCAGTACTGTACTTTTAGCCCGCTTAACTTTGCACCTCTTTTTCGTAGTTTTACTTTTAAAGCAGTGACATTCATTGACCCGCAACTCGTATTTTCCATAATAAAAACATCTTTTAAATTAAATTTTATTATACCTCGTAATAACTCCAAAGTTAATTAAAAAGAAAAATAATACCGTGCATCCCACCCATAAACAGTGAAGCGGGTACCTCCAGCTACACTAGCGCCTCTAGCGGAGAAATCATACGCGGTAGCCCTAATTACAATCAGGTCATAAGTGACTTAATAATGATTTCTTAAAATTAAGAGCTTCCCCTATAGTGACTCTTATCTAAACTATTCTAACATGCATACACAAGTACTATGGTCTGCTTTTTAGTATCCCTTAAACCAGAACAAAAAACTTCTTTAACCTTCTAAGTTGTTCAGTAATATCGACGAGCTGGATTCCTTCAATATTATCTTGCCTATGAAGACTTTGCTCATGACTACCTGTCATCTTCTCGATGATTATATCTACAGTTTCCATTCCTACATCTTTATGGTAGCAACGTACCAAGGAGCATCTACAATTTTTCTCAGTAGTTTGTTCGGGAATCTTTGTATTATTTTTAGTTTTAATTTTTTTGAAATATTAATGTTGAATCCTTGAAAGTAGTTCCCTTGGGCAGCTACGCACCGATGGCGAAGTTTCAGTTTTCGTAGCAACGTTGGTAGCCTTTAACTGGTATAGTCTTTAGCATATCCATTACAAGTCCCGACATGACATTCTTTAGGTACATTTCTCAGTTTAGGAAAAAAAATCGGATGAATAGGGCGGCTGGGAACGACAGACTTTTTGAGATAAAATACTTTTTGAGGGAGAGAGTAGCTATTCAAGAACGTTTTTATAGAAAACTTAATTAAAAATATCTTCAGGATAAACAATTTTTTTGTGGATGATTTTCCCTCTGTCAAAAAAACAAGGCAGTTTGGTCCTATTCAAAAATCTATGAATCATCACTTATGATCACAGGACCAAAGAAATCGCTTATTGGCGATTCTGTCAAGACATTTGTTTTTTCGCTTTCTTGTTAGTTTTTTTTGCACCGTTTTGGCACAGATCTTTTACTTGTACAAATGTTCGCTTAAAATTAGTAAATCTGTTCAAATTTTATTGTTCACTCAACATGTTCACATGTTCGATATTTTTGTCGTTTAACTTTCCAAACGTCACACTTGCGGATTTTTCAAGCTTAACATAAAACTTACTGCAAATAACACAACAAAGGCGGGAGGGGTTGAAATACTCACTGAGGCGGGGCCAGATCGCTTGCTGCGTGGCTAGGCTTATTACTTTATAATATGAATTTTGATCAAATAAGACGAAGAATTTATGTAAAAAAAAATTATTTTAAAAAGATATCAAGAAATTGGGGCAAATAAACCAAACTCATCTTAATGTATATTAGCAGAAGACAGAGTAGGTAAATTAATGATATAAAAAGTCGTGTTACCGTTTAAGGCTTACTTGTTCAATTTACTACCAATGTGTTTAATACAATTTTTAACAACAGGTGTATTTTTATATATTGCATCTGACATTAAATAGTATAAATATTGTAAATAATTACTTATTTTGTATTTTATTATTATAAATTAATATAATAATTTTTATTTTAACATCTGCAATAATAATAAAATTCTTCCAACGTTGTATTTTTTGAAATACTCTTGTATGAATCATTTACGTTGGTTTGTGATAAAAATATAATAACAAATCGGATAATAAACTTATTATTGTAATTATCACGTTTACAGTGAGTCATTAAATCATGGGAAATAATTGTCTGTGAATTAAGGTTTTGCAATAATAATTAAATCCTATATAATTTTTATTGTCAATATTTTTATTACCAGTGCTTTCTAAGTAATCTCGTTGACTTTTTCTATAATACCATTAACTTTCAAGGCCACTACTCCGCAATACGATTGCAGTAAAAATTTTGTGATTTTAATGTTGTCGCCCTCGCGGTCTGTAAAAATTATAAGAAGAAATCAGTAAGCATATTAAAATTTATTAAGTTTTTATTTACATTTCTGTAGATTCTTTGAATCGTAAAAGGATCTCACACACGACAATTTTTCCGTCCAAAATTAACAACTATTATCATTTATTGGATCTCATACAAAAACAAATGAATACACTTTAGTTTCGTTGTATTCTACAATCGTACTGCAAAGTGAAGTTTAGTTTAGATCGTAACTTCCAATTTTTGCGGCAGTCTAGCATAATAAGCTTCTAACCATACCTTGGGGGGATTTTCTACTCTTTAGAACAAGCGAGCTCAAATATACTTTAGTTCATTAAAAATTGAAATTAGTTATTATTGTTTACCGCCCTGGTACCGGAATAAGCCACGCATTGCTCAGGTCTACTACTGGAATAACTCCAAACTGTTACTGAAGCCGCTCAAAAGACCTCTTTTAACCTGAGAAGGAAAAAATGACATGACAACTCTAAAGGTCACCATTTTGAGAGAGCTGCAGAACACGGTAATAGAATTTATATAACAATACTCTCACTGAGTACTAGGATAAAAGAACTAATGGTAGACTTGCCAAAAAGCTGGTACGTTAGCCTAGTGAGGTCACTGTAATAAATGTTACAAGAAAGACTCTAATTATAGGAATCATTACTGATCACGAAAAGGAAGAAAGCTTGGACAACTTTCTAACAATGATGAAACACTGGAATACGGAAACCCATATTAGACGATTGCTAACTGATATGCTTAATGATGACTAATGTGGGGATTTTTCTATACTCTCAGGAGGTTGCACAATTGGTGAAGGTAGTTTGAGTACAGCTCACCCTTTCAAATATTCCAGATTTAGATCTAGATTTTCAATGAGGTGTATCAACTTTAGAGAAACTTGATTGAGAAAATTGATTTGATTGGTCGTATATTTTTAAGAAATATTTCCGCAAATAGCTAACAATGTGTTTATATATTGGTTAAATAAATCATGTTTATATCTTCTAATTGTAATGCTCTGTGTAGTCTTAGTCTGTAGCTACAGGTTTACTTGTGAGTTTAAAGGCTTTGTCGGAAAAAGTTGTGTGCAAGTGCAGGTGCCTATATCAAGCTTGTTATAAACTTAGATAACTGAATCTTAAGACCTATATTTTTGTCTTGGATTTGGGTGATCTTTTGCAAAGTGTATTTTTAAATTTATTTTTGTTCCTACTGCTATTGAAATAAAACAAGTAATTGAAATTCATAGTCGATCATATTGGGTTGGTTAAAAAGTTTTGAAAGCGACACCTATTGACAAATCAAAAATTATACGCTATTGTATTCCATTTGAATACACAAAAAAATCTATTTTAATTTGCAAATCCATTCTTTGTTTACAATCCATTTGAAGTTAACGCGTCAGTGTATTTTGTTACAATGGAAAAGAACGAATATCGTGTAGAGATAAAATTCTTTGTTTTGGGAGGTTTATCGGCAACAGAAATTCATACAAACATAGTGAAAGTGGTCGTACGAGTAGTACAAACCAGGAATGATTGAGCAAGTCTTTGATATTGTTTGTAAAGATCCAAGTTTGACTAAGAGTGAAACTGGTGATTCCATAGGCATCTCATGTGAACGAGTACTGCATATTTTACACGAAAAATTAAATATAAAAAAGCTGTTCGGAAAGTTAGTGTCGCATTCGTTAACAATTCAGCAAAAACTGAATCAGAAACAAATTTCTCAGCGTAATTTGGAGCGTTTTAAACAGAATAAAACCGATTTTGGACATCGTTTTATAACTATGGATGTTAGTTGGATCCACCATCATGATCCTAGACTGAAACAAGAACGTTTAAAGTGGACTGAAGCTGTTCCTCAGCTCCAAAACAGGTGACGTCAGAATGATCAGCTAAAAAGGTAATGACATCAGTTGATTATCTTGAAATAGGTAAAACAATTAACTCTGAATATTATTGTGATAAAGAACTCAGTTTACAGAAGAATCATTTTTCATCAGGACGATATACTTGTTTATACAAGTTAGTTGATGAAGGCTAATTTGAACGAATTAAAGAACAAATTGCTTGAACACCCACTGTATTAACCAGATTTGGCTTCATCCAACTATTACCTCTTCAGAAACTTGAAAAATTCCTTCGTGAAAAGCAATTTGTCGAATGAAGAAGCTTTTGTAGCCGTGATATTATATTTTGCAGAGATTATATGGAATAAAAAAACAATATTATTAAATAATACACATTCTTTTATTTTTGTTATCAAAACTTTTCAACCAACCTGTAAATCCGAAATATAAAATAACCGGAACACTTAGGCAGAAATTTGCAACAGTGGTAATGGAACTAACTAAGTTTTATTTTTTATTCTGAATTTCACTCAAAATTATTTTATTTGCTGCGAATCATTATTTTAATTAACTCTTGTTCTATTTTTCACTATTAATCCCTCAACGTGTCAATAAATCTACGAAAATGTTATAGCCTTGTACTCATAATAGTCGTCGTAAAAAGTGTACATACATCATCGTCGTCTGGAGCTGGAGTAACTATTAAATGGCTACAGCTACAATATAAATCCGTAATAAAATTTGCATAATTTCTATCCCCCTTCTATAATAATTCTTCGATGCGGTGCATTAATTTTCCACTGTCTGCTGCCTGTATTTCAAGGGAATTATGTTTTAATGAAAGAACTAATAATGGTATTCTCCTATTAAAATGTATGTGGAATAAATACACTCTAAAGGATTTTTCATTGCTACTATTACAAATTTTCAAAAATATATCACGGACCAATTTTAAATACTTGCACATATTCTTAGATAATTATTCAATTTAATTATAGGTTTAAAATAAATTAAAAATAAAATTACTACTGAAATTTACGTTAGACTTTATAAACACTTTATTTATGTCACTGCAAGAACCATGACTGAGAATAATACCAATTAATTTTGATTGCGGTAAAAAAATTGTGAGTTATTTTAATTAAAATGGACACAGAGGTATGCAATTTTTAATCATAGTTTCAATGCAGTTTTTTTATCCATTAATAACTTTAGCATATGTACTTTACAATTCAATGGAAAATAACAATCAAAATACCAAAAACTGTGTTTTCTATTTTTTTCATATCTGTTGTAAATTTTGGGACACCCTTTATCTTCTTAATCTTATCTTAATATATATATAAATTACGTGTCACGTTGTTTGTCCGCAATGGACTCCTAAACTACTTAACCGATTTTAATCAAATTTGCACACCGTGTGCAGTTTGATCCAACTTGAAAGATAGGATAGCTTACATTTTAATTTATAGTCGCAATATTATTTTATTGCAAATTATTTGTTTATTAAATTGTTATTATATTAAATATGATATTATCATTTTGAAAGTCTTTATGCAAGGTCTTAGTAGCTAATTTGGATCAGCGGCTGATTATGACATTTCGGCTGGGTTATCGTAATAGGATCGATTACGCCAGAGGGAAGTTTTTGTTTTTACATGTGAATTTTAATTTTAACTGTTAAAACTAATTTAAAAAGTTTTTAGATACAACTACCGAACTACCCTTGATTTTTTAACAAGCAAACAATCCTCTCTATGATCAATCACAGCGTTGTATGACTTAATATTTTTGCAATATCAAGGATGCTGTGCATTGTTGAGATGACACTTAAATTCAGTTTTAATTCATGACTGGCTCAGTCATCGTGCGATTTTGGCAGCCAAAAATGTTGATGTTGACGAAATTAATTTCCAGATACAACAGTTGTTACCAGGCGATCTGATGTCTTTTAAATCAATCGATACTGTTGTTGATGAAAATCAAAGTGTAAATTTTCCAATTGAATTTTTAAATTCACTAGATATACCTGGAATGCCACCACATAATCTTCGATTAAAGATTGGTTCCCCTATTATTCTCCTACGTAATTTAAACCCACCTCAATTCTGCAACGGTACGCGTTTGGTCATCAAAAAGATTACCGGAAATATGCTTGAAGCAACCATTTTAACTGGAAAGTTTAAAGGAAAAGTGGTCCTGTTGCCACGTATTCCGATGCTACCGTCAGATTTTACTATACCCTTTAGAAGGCTACAGTTTCCAATTCGTTTAGCTTTTGCCATGTCGATAAATAAGTCACAAGGTCAAACAATGTCCATTTGTGGTTTAGACTTGGACAATCCATATTTTTCTCATGGGCAACTATATGTTGCATGTTCACGTGTAGGGAAACCGTCGAATCTGTTTGTGTTAGCTAAAGACAGGTTAACTAAAAATATTGTGCACCGATTAGTGCTAAATTAAATTGAAAATAAAAAGTAATTATAATTTAAAATAATAAATGTTATTGTTAAAGTTAAAGATTTAAGACTATCTGCCCTACCTACCTCATTCATAAGTTAAAGTGTTACATGTTATTTATTTTGTAATGTCACATAGGTGATAGGGTAGTTTTGCCCTACATATTAATTTATTAGTTTATATTTTACTGTATTGTTATGTATTACATTTTACCAGGTAAAAGGCATTACGTTAGATCTTGGCACGTGTATAAATAGTTTCATTTTTATTCTCACGTAGAATATGAATTGGTTATAAAAGCAGGTTGTTGAGGTCAGACACCAGGAGTTTGTAGTCTGAGGTTGTCTGTAAGGATCACCCTTTTAGGTGTTCCTAAAACAGACCCTTGGGTCTGGGCCATTGTGACTCTTGACGTATTTTCGTGAGTAAGTGTGACATGCCACCATGTAGTTTATTTGGTAAGATTAGTAAAGATTATTGTATTCAGTTATTCCCTATTCATAATGTTTATTACACATTCGTATTGCTTATTTATTGGTTAATATATTTGTTGTTTGTTTTCTGTTGTTTATCTCATCTTCCCCTTGATTAGTTTTCTGCCTTCAGCAGGATACCTAACCGGGAGTGCCTTTAGTAAGCTACCCCTTATCCTATAACACTAAGGCACTTTCTCCCAAATCTCTCCAGGCGTGACAGTAATATACTCATTTGTTAGAAACTTTAATAAAAATAATAATAAATTTTAAAATTCTTTTGTATTGATTTTTGCTTAATATCAATCCAGTGAATTTTTATACCAGCTTTAACGTTTCCGTCTTCATTCGTAAATAATAATTTCATTGTATTAAGGGGTTGCAGTAGTAGAAAATCTGTCATGGAGGTCGCCATATTTTTTACAAATGGCATCTATATAAACAAGCATGGTGGTCTCCATGACTGATGTTCTCCTACTGTTCCTCTTAAATAGATTACTACAATGTAATATAACAAAAAACTTAGCCACAGCAACGCGTGGCCGGGTCAGCTAGTATACGTATAAAAGCCATATACTTATTTTGACCTATGTTTCAAGTAACCCTGTATATTCTGTTTGTTTTGATTCGCAAATTATACTTGACACTTGGTATACTCTTTCCAGAGTCAATCTAATAATCCTTGGTCTTTGTCGGAATTTTAATCCCTTTGAGGACAATGCCGACCATTGGCGTGGAATTAAATAAAAAGGGGATGTTCATAAATTTTTATTAATTTTTGTTTTTTATTTCAAAAGAAAAACGGTTGTTGTATATTTTGTATCCATTTGAAAATTGTCAAATAACAAATTAATTCTTTCAAATTAAAACTTGTTAATTTTAGTTGTAAATCTTTGTGTTGTAATTCGAGACTGTCATTAATATACAGTAAAATGACAATATCCCCTAAGAGACATGTATTATTTAGTTTTACGAATTCCTAATAGATGACAGTTTAAGTTAATTAAAGTAACTTTATACACCTTTGACATTTAGGTTAGATAGACACCCGGTAGATGGTCCTGTATTTTGATTTCTAGATTATTTAACATTTAGATTGTAAGAAAACTCAATAGATAGTGTTGAATTTCGATTCATAAATAAATAAATAAATAAACGAAAAACTAAAAGAAAGTGGAAAATTAAAAACAGGAAAAATGCGGAAAAAATAAAGTCAAAAAATACCTTTCTAAATCAAATAATATAACGCCACCGTAAGGTGGCGCAGTTATTATCTTATATATTTAAACGAGTAATTCTTACTATAGGTATTAAGTACTATGAAGCCCATCGTAAGGTAGTGCAGCGAAAATCTAACATAAAAAATCAATGAAAATCAATGACGCTACTGGTTACTACTAATGCGGCACAAATCTCTGCGCGGTATTTAACTCATGTCGCATTTTGCAATTTGCGTCTTTCGTTTATGTACTACCGCGCTTAGTAAAGGCCGTTGGCATTTCTTTACATTAATATCAAAGCGGCGCGAAACTACTTGGAAATAGGAAACTAAATACACAATGTTGCCGTTACTCAAAAATTTCTTTAAGTATAAGTAGTATATACAAAATTGATATCATTAGTAAAAACTTTTTAAATATGAAAACTGTTTAAATATGAAGAACCTAGTTAATTAATTTAAGTATATATTTTTTAAGAATATTTTCATATTATCTTTCTAAGAGTCATTGGCGAACAATTGAATAGTAAAGTAGAAAGAACTTTTTCAAAATATATAAAATTAGGAATTTTCGGAAATATATCTGACAACCTAGATTCGAAAGTCGGTTCCTTTCTTGGGGTTAGGAGGCGTGGTTGTCTTGTTTCATTAATATTAGTTAAACTATAAGAGACTTGAGCATTTACAAACAGCAAGTTAGAATGTAGATAAATATTTACATTGATATTTATTAATTATTATTTTTCTTTTGTTGCAGGTAAGAAATCCTACAATAAGTAAAGGTAATATTTTATTTTTTAATATGTTTATATATATACAAAGTGTTTCATAAATGATAAAAAATCTATTAGCAGGTAATACTACAGTTAAAATAAAAAAAAGTGAACCCACATTTTCTAATCTCCGTGAGCTAATATTAGTTTTAGAAATACTAGGATTTAATCTTAACGTTAATATTTTTTTTTCAACATAATTTGTATAATCTTCTTAACCTCTTTCATTATTTTGAAGCCATCTGAAATATAGTCACCGGTTGTACTGCAGCCTAATTAGCCTTATTGCACTTCTTCCATTATTGTGGAGTCACTGTGAAGTTTCCGAAAATTGACTATCTCCTATGATCCAGTGCTAGGATAGAGTTTCTTCACACTGGGTGGGACTGTTTTTAAAAAGGCTTTCATATTTAACTGTATTAATGGTTCCATCTATTATTTCTATGTTTCCAACACCTTTTCCTGACATACAACCCCAAATCATGATTACTGAAATTGGAAATTTTACAGTCCTTTTTAGACAATCCGCTTTGAATGCTTTGAATTATCAAATTTTTATTGGTCACAAAAAAGAATTTTGCACCAGTACTCTTCCGTCCAAGACAACTTACATTTTGCCCATATTAATCAGTTTTTCATTTGCAGCTGTAATAGTAGTGGCGTTTCTTAATCTTAATTCAAATAGATTGAGTGTGAAAGTATTTATTTTTACTTTTTGAAAACTAAGTCCATCTGGATTAAAGTAGCTCTACAATGGCTTTTGCACAATTTTGCCAGTTGCCTTCTCATTCTGGTTGTTATTTTCCTAGGTTGTCCTCTATTATTCCTTAAATATTGAACCCACCCATCTTGCCGTAGTATTTAATAATGTCTCCGACTGTAGATTTTGCCAAACTCAAATTATTTCCGATTGCACTCATACTTTTTTCTTCATGATACTGTTTCATTACATTTTTTTCTAATTTTTAAAGAAGTTGCTGCACCTCGAAACATTTTGTATTAGAAATTAGAAAGTTTTTATATTTTCGCCGTGATCTTTATCTCTTTGTCATTCCGTTGAATTTTGTAATCGAATTTAAACCTATTTCCCGACTACCTAAAGCTCTGAAATTTTCAAGATAGCTAAGAACTGGATGACAACGCATGTTTCAAGTGTGTTTAGGCATATACATAGATTTCGAAATGTATACTGAATTGTTATTAAATTAAATATGTCTACATATTATCATTTTGAAAGACTTTTTATAAGTTTGGCGTGTCCTATTTCGATAAGCGGCTGATTGTGACAATTCTGTGGGGAATGTTGGGTTATCGTAATGGGATCGATCTCGCGAGAGAGAAGTTTTTTCCTTTTTTTTGTTCTTACATGTGAAAGAAACAAAATAATTTGTATAATATATAGTAATATGACCTATGAATCAGTAAAAAAAACTTTCTACTATAAAAAGTTCTTTTTATAAATTGTGATTATTTAAATTAAATAATTGTTAGTAACATTCAATTGACAGTTGTCACATTTAAACACGATCCAAAGCATTTTTTGTAAACCGCTCTTTCAAAAAATAAAGTGAATCATTCAAACATTAATTTGTCTGTGAAAATGGAAAGGAAATATTGATTAATATTGATTGATTAATTCAGCATTCGTATTATTTATTTTGAACCGTTTAAGCATCAAGTTACGGAACTACTTACAAACATACCAACTACCAACAGTTATTATTCTTATCTAATGGTCTAGCTTCTTGATTGCTTAGTCATAAATCTTAAAGTGCCACTCTAATCCATAACTGTCAGTTGATTGGTGACCGAGTGTCTGCGGCGTGGACACCAACTAGAAGCAATTTATGTTGTTCGAATTGAGCACAACGAACGTTGAAACAACGTATTTAATGCAACTTTGTACTGATTTTCATTCATTTTGAAGTAACTGCAATATAGGAATCGCGACTGAGTTGATGTGATTTTATTTCAGATTGTACCGTTTGGAATATAAAATTAGACTTCGAATGGTAATTTTATTGCTTGGAACATCTGTGAAATTTTCTCCAACACGGTTTAAAGGAATATGTCATCTAAATTATTCTGTGAACTGTTTTAATGATGCTGAAATCGTAGAGGATATTTTTTTACAGTATGATTTACTTGGATGGTTACACAATATAATCTTGAATTTTCGTTTTAATTGTATCAGATAAAACCAAGTTGACAGTAATGTAATTATTTTATTTTTGTTGGTTAAGATGGAAAAATATTTCTGGACAAAAAAATGTGGTTTTTTTGGGTTAATGTTAATTTTTGGTAAAAAATAATAAAAGGTTAGAAGAATTTAGAGAAAAATGATAACAAAAAATTTTGAATTGATGTAGCCGGTACTTGGTGTAGATCCATAATGTAAAATATTAAATAATTTATTGGTAAAAAATGACACTTTTGGTAAAAACAAGTTATAATGGTGTCGTGGGACACCAGGTAGGAACTAAGTTCCTTCGGCTAATGTAGAATCGACACTACTCGCTTGTGTATACGACTGTAGCGCCTGCGCACGTTTCATTTAACGGTTTTATTCCATAGACTTTTTGTTACGGTTTGACTATTACTTTTTTTTCAGTTCCGTCGCGCAGCAAAATCCCTATCTCCTCCAAGCCTTGGATGATACTACGTTATAGATTAATAATTACATTTCTTTTGGTTGTACATATTTTCATAATTTGTACTTTTCGTCTGGGCAGCCTATATATCAATAAATTCTCTAAAGATATAATTTTTTATAATTATTATGATCGGAATAAAATAATTAAATTAATTTTATTTAAATTAAAATAATATTTATAGTTTTTTGTTTAACACTGGAAAAAAAAACAAAAAAAATTACTATCCCGCGAATTCGATAGGTACTCCAACCATATCCAATCGTGAAGAGTTCTCATATGCTAGTCAAATTATTTTTATGTGTTTACTACATAAATTTTGATCATATTAATAATAATAATTTATTATAAATTTTGAGATTAACATTAGTAACAGGTGTAGATAATCCAATTAAATAAAATATTACAACATAATTTACACATTTTACATTTAAAAACCAATGACCAATGATTTTCATTAATTTATAGGACATCACAAAAGTTGACATCGTTGAATATTTCTATATTGTTTACAATGTTTATATTATGTATATTATTAAACTTACCTTTGGTTAGAAGATGCTGTAATGAGAAGACCATCTTTTGCTTGATTCATTATAACTATTATATTTTTTGTAAACACTTTCAAGAAAGTTTTAGTGACAGTTAAATATTATATATTATATCATAACTGTCAACATTGTGTCTATCGTATACTGAACACTGAGTAGAGACTATATAGTGTTGTGTGGAGACTAGTGGTAACCTGCCTACTAGATATAGTGGCACTATTACCAGCGTTACGGTTTTTTTTTGTTACGGTTTTTTACTATTACATTTTTTTCAGTTCGGTCACGCCGCAAAATCCCTATCTTATCCAAGCCTGCCGTAAGGAACATAGTTTCAAAAAACTTTTTATTTAAAGAATGACAGTTTTTGGGAATGTAATGGCGTCTGATTAAGAATGAGTTTGTAATGAAGAACTGGTTACAAAAAGAATATTTTTAGGAGGAAAATGAATATTTTTATTAATAAATGACATTTTTTAACACAGAATTTCTAATTTTAGGGGCAAATTATATTTTATGTTATTTTCGAATAGAAAGTTTACAAACAAAAATGTATTTTTGTAATAAAATATGTTTTTGTTGCAAAAATGTTTGTTTTTAGTAAAATAATTATAGTTTCTTTGGAAAAATGATAGTCCTTGTTAAAATGGAGTTTTTTAGTGAAAATTAACGTTTTAGTAAAAAGTATATTATTTTTACGCAAAAAGGATTGTAACCCTAACAAAAAAATCAGAACAATTATAAATCATGAAATTTATGATAATAAAAAAAGGAAATTATAAAATAGAATTTAAAAAAAAATTATTAATATTTAGCACAAGTGGTCAAACCACTGTCCAATTTCGAAAAAAGAAATAAAAATATAAAATTTATGGAAAATTGAAAAAAAACCTTGGAAATTAGAAAACACCTAAAAATTTGGAAAATGTTTAAAACTGGAAAAACGCCTTAAAAAATTGAAATAAACCGTAAAAAAACGAAAACTTTACCAGTAGTTCCTGAAAAGTATTTTGTTCATTCACATCTACGAGATTACACACAGTTCAGTTTCAACAAAACAAAAGACAAAATTGTGGAAAACTGTTAAAAATCTTAATTGAAAAAACTTGTGAAAAATCGTCAAATTCGTAAAAACCTTGGAATTTTAAAAATATTGTAATATACCGCAAAAAAATGAAGATCTAAAACGTAGTAATTTAGTAGATACCCGTTTCTGATAAAAATTTTGTTCATAAATATCGTTGTTACCAAACAAAAAAAAATGTCAAGAAATCTTAATAAATTGAAAAAAAATTGAAAAATATTGCAAAAAAAAATTGTGGATAATTGAAAAATCACAAAAATTTGTAATATCGTAAGAAATAGAAAAAGCTCGTTAAATATCATGAAAATTTTGATTTAATGCATAAAAAGTGTGAGGTTTCAAGGGACACCCGGATGGAACGAAGTTCCTTTCGAATAATTAGTGAAGGAATTAGCAATTTGTAAACACAACACAGTGTTTAAATATACATAAGCAGTTATTATTGTCTGTATAAAATCTCTACTTACCTAACTCTATCAGCAATATCCGGAACTTGTCTGAAACACTGTCAGGATACATTATTGTTATTTTTTTCTATTATTTTAATATTTATTATCTACAAAAAACATGTATAAACTTAACAAAGTCGCGACAAAGCAAAATAGAAACTGGTAAATCCATTATTTTCAACAGTTCATTTCTTTTAACAAAAGTGTCCATTTATACAACACCAGATGTTTAGATGATATACATCTACCTAGAATTACTTTTTATTTCAATTTAATTTAAAACAGGAATTAACAATTTAATACAAAATTTTAAAATTATAATATTTGACAGTAACTGACAGTCAAGGTAATTTGACGTAGGTACCTAACTAGTCAAGTTAATAACTAGTTTTGAAATGTTTATGAATTAATTAATTTATAAAAACATGATGAAATAAAATATAATACTATTATAGGTAATTATTTTTTTTCTACAGTATTTTCTTTTTAATGTACATTTTCTTTTAATTTAAATTAGTGTCTTTTTAATTGTAATATATCTATCTATGAGAGAGACAGAGAGAGTTTATTATTTTTTGGTCTGTAAGAGAGAGAAACATGCGTGTGTCGTGTCGTGACATATTTTGGTCTGAATTTTTTTTGGCTAGTCTCTAGCCTCAGTCGTAACTGGTCGTAACCCCCGAAAGGGAACTTCATTCCAATAAATACTTAAAAATGGGATAAAACCTGAAATTTCAGAATCAGTTCCTGAGACATATACACAAATAGTGTAGGGCACACACTGGTCCAACCAGAGCAATAAAACCAGCAAACGACAGCTTTGTTCGACTTTGCGCAATGTTACTGCTAGCCAGCTAAGAAGTGAGCTTCAAAATATTCATGACAATAATGTCTCTGTTTAAACTATCAGCAATAGATTGCATGTGGGCAATCTTAATTTAGACGTCCAATTAAAATTAAAATGGGAATCGCACAAGGACAGAGTGAGCGGAATAACATGAAATTTGGTAAGAACGATAATGCACGTTCGTATGATGCAAGAGTCGATCGTGCAAATTTTTTTAGAGCAGAACAGTATTCAGGTATTGCCTGACTTGTTCAATGTCCTGACTTGAATCCCTTCGAGCATGTTTGAGATATGCTAAAAAGACGTGTACTATAGCAATGATTAGTGTTCCAGACAAGGTAAGAAGCTGGTAAATTGTATGGTAACAAATTGAGCAAGACGACTTTGATAATTTGATAATAAGTCCTTCAGATCGTTGACAAGCTCTGATTAATAACAAACGCCATACAGACTATTAAGAAGAGGTTACGACATTATTTTTAAATCTTGGTTAATAAATTTCCATTATTTTTTCCAATTTTTTTAAACCTTTTATATATAATAATATGATAATTTAATCTTAAAAAGCTCAGTTCAGATTTGTTAAATTTCAATATTTTCCAAATAAATTGCCAAATTAACATTTTTTTAATACTTTGTCCCCTTGACCATTTTCATATTTTTTTTATTAATATCTGGAGCCACCTTAAATCACAACTTAATACCCATAGAATATAATTGCAATAATTCTTTATAATGTCGTGAGACTATCTAATTAAGAAAATAAACAGATTTCTATTTACTGATACAAATTAAGTTCTCACCTGGCTATTAAAACACATTGAGCATATGTCATAAAGACATATGTGTGAGTTAACAAAAATGTCATCCGCACAAGCACAGCCTACGGAGAATGATTAATTTCAACTAACCCAAACCATAGAATGGTTTCTGTCTTATAGAGCCTCATTTGTCACGCCTCTACTTATTACATAAGGTGACTTTTATCGTTTTTTTAATTATATATAATAGGAAAAGTAAAAAACATTATCTAATGTTCATCTCTTTAGAATTTATCCTATTTTTTCCACTAATGTGTTTCTCATTAAAAAAGGGATATCAACTTAAAAAATAATAAGCAGATGTAGTAACTAAGTACCTAAACCGGCTCGCACACCGGAGCAATATGCAACTAGCAAATAGCAACATGCAATAAGCAATATTATCGCCAATGTGTTTTTCCATTATATTTTTGATGATCTCGCACACCGACGCAATACGATATCGCTATCGCCTTTCTAGAGCAACATATGTTGCTAGCAACACGACGTGCCGGTTGAAAAGCAACTATATTACCCATCATTTGCCAATATTTCGTTCATTAAGCAGTGTTAGATCGTTAAGGGTTTTAATTTTTTACCCAACATGTCAGTTGATGACGATGGGAATTCGTCTTTAACAGAACAATAATATTTTTTATTTTTTTATTTTTAGTTTTTTTAATAAGATACTTTTTTATGTATGTTTTATTTAATTTATCTTACTAATGTGATTAAAAGTTGTTCCTGTGGGCTGATCGCATGTCTGTAATTGATGTCTTGTTTAATAATATGAGGTGCTATCAGCTGAACTAACGTTTCAAAAGTACCTACTCGGACTCATTCCGTAACAGTTTTGAAAGTTTTGAAACTGTGTGGGATGCGTCTTTAATTCTTGAGCACATATACTGTCTCCATGTTTACTCAACGCTTCAAATGCTGAATGAATCCAATATCGTCTCCTTTTTCTTTTCTTTCTCTTTAACATTTGCCACAGCATTATCACTTCGTCTTCAACAGACGACATTTTCAACAAGTGATTTTTTATTGCTTTGGTATGCGAACTACAACAAAATATGTTGCCTGTTGCTTATTGCATGTTGCTAGTTGCCTATTGCTCCGGTGTGCGAGCCGCCTAAGGTTAAAAAAACTTACTTTAGTATTTTAAACATTGAAAACTACATTTAAAGTTATTTTTGGATCTGTGCTTATACGAAATCTTAATGTAAACAGTTTTTTATTCAGAAATAGCATTATTCTCTGAATTACCTTTATACTAGCTAATAAATTACGTGATGTAATACATATAGAAAAGTTTTATTTATTGGTTTTTACTGTAAATATATCACAGGTTTAGTAATAATTAATTGTTATGTTATTTATACGTGGCGTATGTGTTTATTTTAAGATTAGATAAAAAATTTCGGCATGTATGTGGTATAATAAAAAAATATGAGTTTTTATAATTCTGATTGAAATACTAAGCGTAATGTTTGATAAATTTTTAATTTTTGATTATCTCCATGGGATTCATTCCATTGGCGCGAAAATCCGTCAAACGATAAAAACCCATTTGTTCTTATGGTTTCCATATCTTTACGTTCTTGCTTCGCAGAGCTTTTCCAATTAAAGGCAGTATTCTGCTGTTCGAGTACCTCTCAGAGGTTGTTATACTAAGGCAAAGAAGTCTTTAAACCTTGCTTAGCTTAATTATGACATTTTTTGGTTGAATCTTTGGTAATCATATTAACCACGCATATGTGCCTGTTGATTTAACTACCATGTTATAAATTCACTGTAACATATTTTGTTTTAAAATTGTACGTTTTGTCGAAAGTGCGTTTGGCCACTAATACAGTGGTTATCGCTCTTTTGGTTTTATGTTCAGGATGGTGATTCCAAGTAAGCTGTGAGTTTAATATTACTCCAAGGTTTTTAACTTCTCCTTTATATGTATGTTTATACTATTAAGTCTGTATGTTTTTACCATTAAGTCTGTCTCTGGTTAATATCAGAAACCTAGATTTCTCAGGGTTGATGTTAACCTCTACAGTTTAGTTTCATCCCGTGTCTGCATTTTATCTCTGGTCATCTGCGTAACCCACAAGATGATCTCTTTTATTTTTGAGTCTCACTATTAACACGTCTATGGTTATCGAATCTACTAGAAGTTTAGAAGTTTCTAGATCTATGGAATGTTTCTCGATCAGTCGGTTGCAGGTATAGGTGGGTAGAATTATTTTTGATCGTCACACTGCTTTCTATTTAGATGCATTCGTCCAAAATGGATATCGATTTTCTTTGGTAAGCTTGGTACTTTGAAATATGGACCGCGTGTGAGCAAGTAATTTTTCATTCTGGAACTTTAAACAAATCACTAACTCGCAACTAACTCCTTCCATAGATCTGTTGATAGAAATATGTATACTTAAGTAACTAGGTCTCTACATCGAGCGTAGGTGTAGGTATATTTTCTTTTAATTTTATTTCTTTTTTTAAAATTTCATTAGAAATATGCTTTAAGTATAATTAAATTACAATAATTTCTTATTTTAATTAAGAACTTTCCTGGAGTATTAGTATAAATTAAACACATCTGGGATCCTACTTAGTTTATAATCAAGTAGTCAAAATGTAAATAACGCCTTCGGATTAGCTGTGTTAGTAAGTACATACAGTGAGTTCTCTAAATATTTTGGTTCTGGAAAATATCAGTGTAAAATCTATATATTAATAAAAATGGACGTTAGAGATTTATTGTGATAGTGTTTATGTTACATTTTTATCTAAATTCATCATTTTTTTTTATTGGACATATATGAATGTCTTCATGTGAAAAAACGCTTATAAACAATGTAACTTCACGAAGCCGCGAGTCGTCTCAAGAGCACCTTGAAGAAACTCGTCATCAAACACATACAGGTTAGGTTTCTCAAATTTCGCGCAGTTAAGATTTCAAGAAAATCTTCTTGAAAATACTCAGGTTTCCGATCGTTCCACAAGTGCTGCTATACTAAAATGCTTGCAAACTTTACTAACCTTATACAAGCAGAAAGGTCTTATGATTTATATGTTTCACTAACTCGTTTAAAGTGAAACAAAATAATTTAATTGTTTTTACATATACAGTTTTTTTTTTGAAAGCCGTTTGATATGGTTACCGAAATATTAAGTTGAAATTCGTATAACTCCTATAGTTACAGGGTCTCTAAGGCTGTGGTGTGTTTAAGTGCGCCAGGTAGTCATTCCCTCGACCGTTGTGTCTATTGTATACCGGCTTAGGGCCTGGCCTGTCTCTCTCCCTTTTTATTGTCTTCCTTGCAGTCCAAAAAATTACAAGATTTCAACAAATCCAAAAAATGATGGATGTATTGGTAATGAAAATTGGCCCTAGCCCTAACGCTAGACAAGACGCAGAGTGTAGAAATAGCGAGCGTATACAACGGTCCAACGAGCGAGCGTCTACCGCATTTAAAGAGGCGCGTACCTCCAAAAGAGAAGCGAGTGCGGCTCAATATTCATTTTTCGAAGGTGGTCTCTATGGTCCTGGCATAGCTGTTAAAATCAGTCGTTATTCACCGAATGTTCAGCCATATTAGTGCTAAATGTATGGAAAACTTTAACGGCGTTTTTCTCAAAACAACATTTTTCAAATCGGGCGCACGTTTTCCTTTAAAAACTATTGTACCGTTTGACTTCTGTTTTTATACACATTTTATGTGTTTAATCAGAGATGTGTTCCCAGCAATGCTTCTATTCTCTACGACTCTAGTCTTTGATTCGGCTGCGGACCGTACTTGTTTGGCATCTTTAGAACAGACTCTGGACCGTAGAATATCTGTACATATATTTATTCATAAGCTCTTAAACTGTTTTTTTATAATTCACGTTCACAAAGTTTCTATTTCGACACTAAAAACAGTATCGAAATAGATTCATTGTAACACTGTTTTTGGTAACTTTTTGTTTTACACAATTGGTTGCACTGCACTGATTATCAAGGAAAGATGAAAGAGTTCAGGTAGGTAGTAAATCAAGAATTATGTTGTATTAACTACATTATCAGCGATATTGCGGAATTCAGAATATTTTATTCAAATTTGACAAACAGTCAAATTTAAAATCATTAAAACTGTCAAGTGTCAAAAGTGTCAAGTTCGCCAACATAAATAAATATTTCGAAAAACTCTCATTTTATTTATTTTTTTATACTTTTAAAAGTTCATTATAAAAAATAGTATGTAAAACTCGAATTACAATGACGGTTTGTAAAACTCGTTCTTTGCGAAACTCACCGCTTCGCGGTTCGTTTCACAAACTTCACTCGTTCTACGAAACCTGTCATTGTAACACTTGTATTACAATATACTATTTCTTTTTCATTGCAAAATTGCGTATATTATGTACTTCTAACTAAAATACAGAGGTGTATTAAAATGTTTACATTTTCATCACCGCTGTAAATTTCTGTCTCTAAACCCTCTTCAGTCTGAGATCCATTTGTGAATTAGAGGTAACCTTGCAGTTTTGGTTTAGTGCTCACATTGTGCCATTCCTCATGTTTATGTATATCTACTTGGAATAGTATTTTGGGCAGGTTTTTAGCAGAACTCCCATCGTTGTTGTTAGAATGTCTCTCATATTTCATGTTAGACTAAGACAAGCAAGTCTTTGAATCTTAACTTGATAATGGCATTTTTTGTTGAATCTTTGGCAATCACACCATTAGCGCATGTAATTTATGGTTTAACCATTATGTTTTTGACCCAATATAGCTAGTTCAGTTTTAAACCCTCCCACGTGTATGACCCATTGTGCATCCTCCCGTATTGTAGGGATATCCTCACCTCAGGCTGTCACCAGGCCTAGTGATTTAAAATAGGTGATGAGGCTCCCGAGGGGGATCTCCCTGACATCGGGTATCTGCCTGCATTTTTATTCCCGAAAGAGTGAGGTATATTTAATGTAAAGCTTCCTGTTGTTCTGAACAACTTTTTCTGAACAACTTCTGTTGTTTTTTGTAATTTTACTCCATCCGCTAAAACTTTTCATAAGAACATCTCTTTATAAATTTTGTGACAGTTTTATAGTAAATTGGAGGACCTATCGATCACAATTTTTAAAACTAACTAAAAAGCTGCAAACCCATGAAGGGTTTCGTGGCAGCAAGTAAAAATATACAATTTCTTGTAGTTCGTTGTAACTTTGATCGATGACCAATTCTCGGTGGAAGTCATGGTAACGTACATAATATATTTTTTTTAGTCTTATTCTAGATGTTACATTTTACCATTTTTGAAGTATCTTTCGCGCAAACTTATTTAATTTAGAAAAACAATATAAACAACCTTAATATCAGTTTTAAAGACCTATCCTTAGATACCCCACACATGTGAGCTTGATGAAAAAAAAAATTTTTTTTTGAATATCAGTTTTAGGTATTATTTTTTTCTATATTTGTGTAACATCTTGAGTCGCTTCACAGAATACATCTACTCACCAAGTTTCAACAGTATAGTTATTAAAGTTTCTGAAAAAAGTTACTGTGACATACTGACAGACAGACAGACATGACGAAACTATAAGGGTTCCGTTTATGCCATTTGGCTACGAAACCCTAAAAAAGAATAGAGTATAAATGCTTCCATTTAATCTAGATTTCATTTGATGCATTTATCATGCTGAAGTTAGCAGGGGAGACTATTTAAATCGACACTTTATATTTGTTTGTGTATGTAATATATTTAACAGCCCTCACTAAATTCTTTAATGTATTAAGATCTTTCTTTTTGATCTGTCATTACATTACCGTTCTTTAAGTCACCACATACTATTTTTCTTCTTTTATTATGTAACATATTTCATATGCATTGCTGGTTATTTGACAGGCTGGATGGGTATATTAATAACATCGCCATATTTAGCCACATTCAACGTTCAATCGAAAAGCCACTTGAATGATTAATAAGTTATTTTAAATTCTTCTAAACATACCGCAAATACCTGTGGATATTTTTATTGTATGTCTAAGAAAGGAATATCGTTTTGCATAGTGGAAACAAATTAATACTGAATTTGTTTTTTTATTTATTTTCAACAGTTCTTTGTTTTTTTACGCTTTTTGTAATAACTCAAAAAAAAATCCTTATTTGAGTTAGATAAGGAGATTAGCAAATGACAATATCCTAATCATAAACAACAATTTGTTCTAAACTTAACATTTTTGGCGTGATCGATCTAATATTTCATGGCAAGTGTTATTCTTTTTCTTCAGCCAGTTATGTATGTATGTATGTATGTATGTATATGGTGTTAGGGGTAACAGATACACCTGCGACCTATAAGATCTATTGTGTCCCCCTTTTCTTGCTGTAATTCTGATGATTTCTCAGACTTATAGCAGCTCTACTAGTCCTATCTTCCTTAGAAAGTTTAGTATATCATTGGATTTTAAATTAGGTAGTTCTTCCCTTTCTATTTCGTATGACCCTAGGTATTTGACCCTAGAAGTACTTAATGCCATGCATTCTGAAAGTATGTGTATTGAGGTTTTATCCTCTACCTCACAGAATCGGCAGTTTGCTTCATCTACTAATCCTAGTTTCTTCATGTGTCCTCTTAATCGACAGTGACCGGTTAGTATTCCTGTTATAATTCGGAGGTTTTTCTTACTCAGGTTAAGACAGCTGTGAGATCTCTTCTGGTTATAGTTTCCCAGGAGCGTCTTCGATTGTCTTAGTCCTTCTAGATCATTCCAGTACTTGGATTTTTCGCTATCCATTTTTTTCCTTAGTTTTTCTAAGATTGTACTACTGCTGATTCCACAGGATGGTTCTGGTCCCAGGTATGGGGTTTCAGCTCCTTTTTTTGCCAGCTTGTCTGCTGTTTCATTTCCTTCTATTCCTACGTGTCCTGGAACCCATAGGAGGGTAACAGTGTTATTCTGTCCTAGTTCATTTAATTTGCCTAGGCATTCCCAGACCATCTTCGAACTGATTGTATCTGAGTTCAGAGCTTTGATGGCTGCTTGACTATCTGACATGATTACAATCTTCTGTTTACGATAGTTCCTTTCAATGTTAAATTCTATGCATCTTTCGATGGCACGAATTTCCGCTTGAAAGATGCTTGGGTACGTACCCAAGCTTTCTGAGTATTTGGTTCTAGGTCCAAACACCCCTTCAGCCAGTTATGTCGAGGTAATGTTTTTGATACAATATTTTTGACATATGTCCCATAAGAAGAAACCTAGTGACATCAGATTAGGGTATCGTACTGGCCATTTCATCGATCCTCGCCTCCCTATGAACCAATAGATTGGCTGAAACCATATTATATTTGCTGCAACTTGCGGGTTTGCTGAATTAGAATTAGAATTTGATATTACGTTATTAACAAATTCTGCTATATAATTGTCGCCATTCATATTTCCTTCATGCAATGAAAAAGTGACCTGTTATATGATTGTTATAGTCTAAAAAGTATGTCATATCAAAATGAACTAAAACGTTCGAGGGTTTCTAGTTTACAAATTTTTCAATTGTAATAAAAAACGCTATTAAAGTGCTATTGAATGAAAGGGGGGAATTTAGAGATAGGGGACAATTGTTGTCGCTTTATTTTTTTTTTAATATATCTAGAGAACTATGCAACATTTGGGCAGAAGTAATAGGATTTTTTTTGTAAAGAATTGAATTTCAATTTAAAATGAAGCATTAAAAAATATATTTTAATCACTTAAATTATTAAAACAAAAAAAACGCAGAATTTAGATTTTTTATATATTTTTTGGGTTCAAGATAGGTATAAGGATTGCCTCATACAACAAAGTAGAATATTGTTTTGTTTTAAATAGTGGGTTGTAAAAGATTTTTGGTTTAAAATTGACCGAGATATTTTTGGTTAAACACAATAAGTAGTCTAAAAGCGCAATAAATTTTGCCAATCTCGTTAATCAGTTCAAGAAGTATGTTTTTCAATTTCATTTTAAAGGGAAATTCAATTCTCTTCAAAAAAGTGAGAGTTCCTTTCGATTAATTAGTGAAGGAATTGTAATTTGTAAACACAACAGAGTGTTTATACATACATAAGCATTTATTATTGCTTGTATAAAATCTCTACTTACCTAACTCTATCAGCAATATCCGGAACTTGTGCAGAAACACTGTCAGGATACATTATTGTTATTATTTTCTATTATTTTATTATTTACAAAAAACCTGTATAAACTTAACAAAATCGCGACACTACACTCTACACTGTTCAAAGCAAAATAGAAAATAATAAATCCATTATCACCTCAATATTTTCAACAGTTCGTTTCTTTTAACAAAAGTGTCCATTTATACAATACCAGAGGTTTAGATGACATACATATATCTAGAATTACTTTTTATTTCAATTTAATTTAAAACAATTAAACAATTTAATACAAAATTTTAAAATTAAAATATTTGACAGTAACTGACAGTTAAGGTAATTTGACGTACCTAACTGGTCAAGTTACGAACTATTTTTAAAATTTGTATGAATTTATTAATTTATAAAAACAGGATGAAATGAAATATAATACTATTATAGGTACTTATTTTTTTTCTACAGTATTGTCTTTTTAATGTATCTACATTTTCTTTTAATTTAAAATAGTGTCTTTTTAATTGTAATATATCTATCTATGAGAGAGAGAGAGAGAGAGTTTTATTTTTTGGTCTGTGAGAGAGAGACAGACAGAGAAACATGCGTGTGTCGTGTCGTGTCGTGACATATTTTGGTCTGAATTTTTTTCGGCTAGCCTCTAGCCCAGTCGTAACTGGTCGTAACGCCCAAAAGGGAACTTCGTTCCAAAAATTTTGCATCGTTTGGAGATATATTGAAAAAACTGAAAGGGGTGCATTTTTAGTCCCAGTTCTAAATTCTAACCTCTTATCTAGCTGTTCACATTGTTTTTTTTATCCCAAATAACCATTTGATTTATAAATTAAAAACCCTTGAACATCTTAGTTGCTTATTACCTTACTTTTTAGGACAGCATCAATAGCCTATAACAATTCCTAACTACGACTATGAAGTGTAAAGAGGCACTCGTCAGACATATATATGTTCTAATTGGATAACATTGTTATCTAACAACGTTCATTATTCATTTTCCTATCAAAATCGTATTTCGTGAGCTCCTGAGTTGGTATCATTTTATACTGATACTGTTTGAATAATTCATAAGTGACTAACTTCGAACAACGTTTTTCGACAAGAAGTAAGTGGGTTTTACTTAAAGTCGAGGATAATATTCAATTAGGTATCATCTTTGATATCTGCTTTTTTATCTGCCGTATATATCCAACCAAGCTCACGAAACTACTGTTTTCTTTTAACTACTAATTGTCCTTTGAGATTCATTGACATTTATAAAACTGTTTTATCTCCAATCAGCGGTAGAATTTTTATTCTGTGCATTTCTATTAAATGAACCATTTTTCTGAGTTGTTTTTAACGAAATTAAAACGACTCTAAATAAAATTGACAAGTATATGCAACTTTTTAAACTAAAAGTAATTTATTTTTTTAATATCAGTACGAAAGGAACATTGAAATGGTTGTTGCTTATATTCTTATAATCAAGAACTAAAAAGATAATAAATATTAAGTGTGTTGTATCAATCATCAATCAATATCAATGCATAGTATAAAACAAAGTCGCTTTTTCTGTCCCTATTTCCCTTTGTATGAATCAATCTTTAAAACTACGCAACGGATTTTGATGCGTTTTTTTTTTAATAGATAGAGTGATTCAAGAGGAAGGTTTATATGTATAATAACATCCATTAAATAGTGGAGAAATACTGTTATTTTTGAGGTTTCTAATGTGATGTCGTTAATTTTTAGGAATTATATTTAAAAAATCGATTATCTGTCAATTCGGCTGACAAGTAAAACGCCATCAAAAACCAGTCAGTTAACAGAAGTTGACATTTACGTTTAGTAAACACAAAATGTGATCGAATTTTGCTTAAAATCGACGAAAAAACGCGTAAAAAGTATAAAAAGAGTGTAAAACCGTGCAAAATTATCGTTAAACCCTAAAAATCACTACATAGTATAAAACAAAGTCGCTTTCTCTGTCCCTATGTCCCTTTGTATGCTTAAATCTTTAAAACTACGCATCGAATTTTGATGTGTTTTTTTTAATAGATAGAGTGTTTCAAGAGGAAGGTTTATATGTATAATAACATTCTTTAAATAGTGGAGAAGTACTGTTATTTTTAAGGTTTCTAATGTGATGTCGTTAATTATCAATTTTTTTCCGCTTACATTGCAAACGCAGGCCGAACCTTACAAGATTTATCAAAATAATGTACTAATTATTTGTACACATTGAAAAGGTCTACAGAAAACTCCGCGATGGTATATGTCTATCTCTTATGGATATCCCACAATAACATTTTTTTGTCATTTACCTTTTTCGACAAATAATGGCTAAATTTCGAAGCGATTTTAACCAATACAGCATTAATCCTTATCCAACTAAATAGCTTAAATACATTGTTAATTTAACATAGATCTATATGGTCCTTTACAGCATAAAATTTAAATGAATATTTTTGAAGATATTACAGATTTAAAATTGCGGGACGTAGCGTTTGCGGTGGTACTGGCCGGCCGAAGCGGCGGAAGCGTGCCTATAAGTAGTATAAATAGGCGATCGGAGGCGTTTATTACGAAATTAATCATTATGACGCTACCCTAAGGTGGCGCAGTTGTAATATTTGCATAACCAAGAACTGTGACGCCACCGTAAGGTGGCGCAGTTGATATCTCATATATTTAAAATAGCAAAACTTACTTACCTAAGAACTATGACGCCACCGTTAGGTGGCGCAGTTAATATATAATATACCTAACCGAGAAATTACAAAGTACTATAAATAATAGTAAAAACTGGTAACTAACGAGAAAATATGATAAAAAATACAAAAAACTAATCGTAAAAAAAATGGAAAAAACATTAGTGTTAGGCGATGCGAAGTTCGCCGGGTCCGCTAGTTAAGTAATATACAGGCTATTGTATTTAAAATAAGAAAGTTGATATTGGCCACTATTATGTAACATCATTCTGAATTAAAACGTTTTTGTTGAAAAAAATGTGCAACTAAAAATTTGATCAATGTTTTTCAGAGTTTTTTCGAACATGTCCTATTTGTTTGTTAAAGGAATTATTCAATTTGGCTGATACTCACGAACTGAGTAATCTGTTCAATATATTGAATTTGTGCTATTGAATTATGTGGTAATCGTCGATCTCAGTTTTAAAATTGTAAATCAACTTTTATGGTCCATCACTGCAGCTTGATACAAATCTACCCAGCTTTTAACTGATCCTGATAATCTTATTCTTTATTCATATCATACTTTAAATGTAACTAAATAACTAAGAATTTCTGTATTTCTCTAAATCTTAAATATGATTTCGTTTATATTCTAGTTCTTGCAAATATTAATAAGAAAGATAATTGTTAAAGAACTTATTGATTAACTAAGTGGTATTGAATTTAACTAGTTATTTATTGTTCAGATAAATGCAAATATTTGCAATACAATAAAACGCCAACAGCCACTGATATTTATAATAAAATACAATTACTCTGTATTATAGTCCATATCGAATCAACCCGCACCACATTTTAGCTGATTTGTTCAATTAACTTTTCAGTTAATCCGATTCATTCGAAATCAGCATAAAACATAAAACGTAGTTAAAACACTAAATTGATTTTTCGGCTTCCATTTTGAAATTTTACATTTACTAATCAGATTTAATTCCATTGAAAATCCGGTGATAACATGAACTGGAGGAATTGAACATTGTAAATATTATATATTTGAAAGTTAAGTAAATAATCGAAAGTAAATCGTGGGGAGGTAGTAAAATTTTATTGGTTAAAAAGAACTCTTGTTTTCATTTTTCTCAAGATTTCGAATTTTCAAGAAAAAAAAAATTAGTTAATTATTTTATTTTTAATTTGCTTAAACTTACTGGCCGTGAAATTACAGCTACTTTTATACATGTAATGCAGTCCTAAATTTCTGCAACCTTACACTGGCATCTCTAACATAAAGATTCACTTATCTTATATATGTCAAATTTGTCAAGGATCGTTTTTTCATATCAATATAAATAAGCAAGGGCCATTTTCAAAATATTAATTTATTATTTTATTATTTTGATTTTAGTTGCAAAAGTTCCCCTATTAAAGAAGTAAAATTAAAGTAATGCCCAAAATTATCACTTAACTACGTTTAATATATTTGTGAATAGAAATACGTTATAGTTATTATTGTTTTGGGAAGGAAAGAATAGTGTGCCACCTGCAGACTGTATGCAGCCAAGAGTGACTGCCAGGAGGTTCATCGAACCAATGTATTTAACGGCTAGTGAGCCTGACTGACACAACACAACCAACAACAGTGCCATTACCCCAAAAATGATGTACTAGGTCTCATTTCAAGAATGCTAAAGTATCTTAAAGAGTTTTTAGCATTAGCAACACCATTTACGATTTTTTGGGAAAAATATATACCTATAATACTTTTAATCCGTATAGTATGGGCACACTACCCGGAATATTTAAGGAAATATAGTTTCTAAAGTTTTTTTTATCTTATTAAAACTATAACTATGTAAGATTTGTATGTCACATGTTCTACTGCTACTAAACATTTAAATTTAAGATAAGGCACTATAAACATAGGTATTATCATCAGCCATGTTTTGTCCAATGTCACTATATTCACGTGTTAGACCATAAACAAATTAAAGTGACGTGCAATCATATTTTGTAGTGGTGAAAATAGGAACTAACCCAGCTGGTAGCTCGAAAAGCGGAAAAGTAGTTATAATCGTATAGTGCCATAGTAAGTACTAGTAGTGTTGTTTTAATATAAATTTAAGTTACTTTAAGCATAAAAAGGGTGTAGAAGTATAGTGAATAGTTTTAAGCATGGTGCGCTGAAGTCGGAACTTGTTGCCATCTTTATATTAGCATCAACACATCTATTCTATTATCTCTGGTTTTGTGGTTGACATTGGACAAAACATGGCTGACGATAATACCTATGTTTATAGTGCCTTATTTAAGACCTCTAGATCCTGACGTCATAAAATATATCCTACCAATTACGGTGTTTTGAACAGATTTTTAAACTAAGTAGGACTAGTGTGAATCCGCGATAATCTATACATATCTAAAATACTAAATTTATGAGTATTATCATTCGCAATATTATATCCAATGTCACTGATGTTTGTCAGTCATCCATCTTTTCAGTAAGTTTAAGGCACTTGAACTAATTACAACCTTTCATGTGCAGTTCTCGATGAAGTACACAAAATAGTACAGAAAAATAACAATCAAGTCCACTGAAGCTCCAATATTTATTACATTTGTTTATGTTCGCTACAAGTTAAGTCTAGCTTAAATACGGTAGGAATATGTGGTATGTGGGACTAAGTTCTTTCTTTTAGTATTAATTCATTCGCTAGGAAAAATATTCTAAATCTTACTCGAAAAGGACTCCTTTTAAGAAATTTGAATGTTGCCAGTTTCAAAAGTGCGTCAAAAATTGTTTAAACAAATAGCACAAAGTGGTGTCCAGTAGGCATTTTTGATTATATCTTCTTAAGCTCATATATGACGTTGAGAGATTATCTGTCAAACAACAATTGAAATATCAAACTCCAAGTGATTTTTTAAGGCTTTGTATTTATATGCGGTTTATGATACGTCTATGTTTGAGTAATGTCATTTCTTCTTTATCTAATTTCTAAATTTTAAAAATCCTACGAGAGATGTCTCAAATAATTATTTTACCAATTAACCACTATATTCTGGTCAAAAGTACAGACAGAGGTATCTTGAGGTTGCTGACATGTCCAAAAATCCCTTACATCCGAACTGAAATTCCTAGAAAATTATCAGGACGATGGGTGCCACGTTAACTTTAAACAAAAACTACTGCGCTTGATGGTTTTGGACAAATGTTTGGCTCTCTGCAAATAACATTTAACTCTTCGCGACGATTTATTAATGTAGACAAAACCTGGATCTATCACTATACGTCCGATACCAAATAAGAATCAACAAGTATCGGACAACCAACGCCAAAACAAGCTAAAAACTGCCCGTGTCCAGGAAAGGCCATGATAACGATTTTTTTTGGGCGCGAAAAGGATCTTATTGGTTGAGTATTTGGAAAAGAGCGAAACGAATATTGCAACCTCGTGGATCAATTGAAGCAGAAAATTAAGGAAAAGAGACCTGATCTGCTAAGAAATTTTGTTTCATGAAGACAACGCTCCCACCATAAGGATTTCACTGTGATGGCTACACTTCAACGATTTATATTTTGATATTAAACCACATTTGACCTATTTACCAGACTTGGCTTCTAATTTCAACCTCTTCCGAAACTTTAATCACACAGGAAAAATATATGGCTCCAATTCTGACGTAATGGTAGCAATGAGTGACTATTTGGCAGACTTGTATGAAAGCTCCTACAAAAAAAGAATCAAAGTATTCGAGCACCAAGTGTATAAGTTTACAAGAAAACTTTATCTTCCTTTCTGAAAGAAAGTTATTATAGTTTGTCCTTTTTATAGTTATAAAGCTAAACTAAAGTTCATAGAGGGTGTTTCAAAAAAGGGTCACCGTCTCTAGGATAGGTAAAAAACTGAAAAATAATTGGAGTTTGCTTAGTAAAGAATTTTTCTAACACCATCCGTTTTCAAGATAAAGATCATTGAAGAAAAAAAGTTTGCACATTTCTTACGATTTTTCCAAAACTACTGGCAACATTGTAATGAAATTTTTTACGGATATATTTTGGAAGTTGATTCCTATATCTTATGAATTTGTTTTTATATCTGATTCACATAGAGGACATTAGTTACACGGTTCGTACAACGTGTTATTCAGCATAACTTTGTTAAGAGTAGAATTATTAGTCTAAATTTCAAGTGAACATAAACATCGTTCAATTTTACACCAAAATTGGTAAAACTTGATACTATGTACCGTTTTCGGAATATTTTGATTTGAAGTAATAACCGCTTGTGGTATAAACTATTGATAAAGTTCGATTTTCTGTATTTAGGCGAGTGTAGGAAACTCTAGAGCAGCTTTTATGCGTTATGCAGAAAAGTATCCTAGAAGAAAATTACCAAGTAAACACATTTAGAGCCGTTGAACGACGTTGTCGAGAAACTGAGGATCAAAAACCAAATAAAATAAATTCTGGTGGACCAAGAACAACAGGAACAATTAAAAAAGAAAATATTATTTTAAAAAGAGATAAAAACAAATTCATGAGATATATCAACTTCCAAAATATATTCGTATAAAATTTCATTACAACGTTGTTAGTAGTTTCGGCAAAAGAAATGTGTAATTTTTTTTCTTCAACGCCCTTTATCTTGAAAACGGATGGCGTTAGAATTTTTTTTTATTAGGCAAACCCAATTATTTTTCAGGTTTTACCACATAAATTTATGATTTTTTATATTTATTCGCCTCAAAGATAGAAAACCATAATTTATGTTGTAAAAGTTATATTTAGTTCCTTCCGGAAGTTCGACGAAGTAATTTTAAAGTGTTATACGCAACAGCACAAATCTACCATTTTACATTCCAAATAGAGTAATAAATTTATATAGCTTCCACTTTCTCAACTGTTTGGCACAATACATGTATTCGGATTATATCAAATATCTATAAATAACACCATAGTTTCATTTGTAAAGAATTAATTTAATTCTGTTTTCTTCCGCTACATATATAGAGACTTCAGCATCTGCCTAATGTTTTTCAACCAACTATAAATCTAGAGTTGACAATGCAAGATTGTTTGTGTTGCTACAACCTGATATAAACAACAACAAGTATTTTATTTACCTATTCTATCGATATCAATACGATTAAGTCAAGCAATGTTAACTGCTCACAAAAATAATTGGCATGCCAATATTTTTCTTCATTTTAAGTGATTGTATCTTGGAAAAGTCTTAACCCATTTTTAAAAATAAAACCGTTTTTAAAGGGTCTTGTTCCGGAGAACCAATGGCGGAAGTGTCATATAAAAACCATATTTCAACGTTATACAACGC
Source organism: Altica lythri (assembly GCA_964028335.1). Taxonomy (NCBI): domain Eukaryota; kingdom Metazoa; phylum Arthropoda; class Insecta; order Coleoptera; family Chrysomelidae; genus Altica; species Altica lythri. Next base: position 54,657,999 of record OZ034807.1, read on the forward strand.
ATAGAAAAAAAACTACTCATTTACACATGAACAGTTTCATTAACAATTCTAACAGTTCAATAGTTTTGTCAATGAAAAAGTGTAATAAGGATTCTTTCCTTAAAGGCAAAGTAATACGATAGTTTGAACTCATTCTAAATTAAATTAACGTTGTTAGTTAAAACATGCAGAGTACATAACCTTTTATTGGGTCACTAGAAAATATTGCCTTCGTTTTATGTGGTAATGCTTTTAATTGAAATTGACTTTAACATGAATTCCCACATTTATCTCTATGTCTATGTGAAACTGGAAAAAATTTATGTATGTTTTAGATGTATTTAAATTCTTGCAAAATTTGTATTATATTTTCTTGTTGTTTTTCTTGTCTTCTACTTAGTCTACCTATTTTACTAACTGACTTTAAACAGAGGAATGGACAAAGTACTAGAACGTAATGAGATTTTCAGGTCTAACTAATAAGATTTAAAAAATGTTGACATACATCCATTTCATTTTCCTTTTTTGTTTTCTTGTTTGTCTAATTTCTAAGTTTTAAAAATAAGATCCCTTTTGCAACCCTAAAACCCGTGTCTTCAACCTTTGTTGTAGATGAACAGCTTTTCGGCTTCTGTAGCCTCTGTTTTGATTTCAGTATCAAATCGTTGCAAATAAGCTGTTGGATTTGATTCGTAAAGAGCCAAACATTATTGCAAAACCACCATAGACTGCAGTTGCTGATCGGAAGTTAAACACAAGAACACAACACATATCTTCCTGATAATTTTGTTATCAGCCATCATAATGCTTTAATATTTAAAATAGTTGAAACTTCAGTTTACTGATATTTATATTCATATTTATTTTTAGTTTTGTTTTGTTATTAAGTTGGAGTTCGAGATGTACTGTTTATTACTGCCGGTAGAAGTTATACTTCTATGCACGGCATAAGACATTTGTATAGGGATGATTTAGCAGAATCATTATATAAATACTATAAATCTTCCGGGTTCATTTTATATATTAAAATGCAATGTACAGTCCAAAAACATCACATCGTATAATAAAACTCTTCATCTTTCCAATAGTATGTTACAAAATATCGCTCTTCGATCAAAATCTAAAAATATATTTTGTGTGTACATAATATCAACTAAAAACTGTAAAAAGTATAAGGTTAATCAGTGTCGCCAACGTATCAAATATTTTGACTAGCGTATAGGTTGGCAACAAGGTGAGGGAGCCTCTTTAATAGAGAAAAATCGAAGAAAGAGAGTGATATAAAAACTAGCATTAATTAACGAAACTTCAAGAAGAAGTCACGTAGGTAGCGTATTTGTGGACCTCTTGCACCAAGTATTCATGTCAAGTCTAAAAATTTAAACTCGAAAATTCCCAAATAAGTATTAACCTATACACATACATATATAATGCGATGAATGAAAGAATATTTATAATAATTTTGTGGAGATCATGATAAAATAAAAATGATCAAATAATGTGTCAAACACAATGTGATACGTCACCATGATACTAAAACATTAGCTCATACTATTTTTTGTATATCTATCTCTTTTCAATGTATTGAATGATTAAACGGTATTAGGACTTACAGTTATGTTATGACTAATAACATGTGGTATATATTTCATCTTTGTTTTTGCGGACCAATATACCTATATGCGTTTCTATCTCTCCGTAACTCATGTCATTACATTACCACGCCGGGCGCACGAATAGAAGTATAACTTGAAAAATGTTTATTTCTTAAATAATGTTACGCATATTCTCATTCTGTGTTCTATTTCTTTATTAATTTGCCGATAGAATTGGTGTTTACATTAACTTTTCGTTGCTGAGACAGATTGTTTTGAATAATATTCAAAAAATTTAAATTTATTAAATCGATATGTTTATTAAATATTTTATTGCATTAACAAACCGTTTTTTCTATATATTAAAGTATATCCTACCTCTTACTAACATGATTCTAAAGAACTTAAATATTGTTGCATTTAATTCAATTGCAATTCTGTATTCAATCGAATTACTATTTAGTATAAATCAACTTAAATCTCGGTAATATTCATCCATGTCTCTCATTAATATTCCATATATTATTATCTATAGGTTTAAATCTGTAGTCGGATATTTCGATGTAACAAAACAATGCACTTTCTCGTTACCAATTCATATTGTAACGCCATTTGGGCGTTGGTTTTTAATTGCGCTATTGAAAAGCTTAATGACAGACCATTCACTCACGATTTTTAGGAATAATATTGGGTAGGACTTTTTGTTTAATTAATTTGAAATGGGCAGTTGATCAAATTAAACATCGCTGTAAAAAAGGTTCGGCAATTACTTTGTCTCGTTCATTAATGTAAAGAAATGGTACATTATAATTAACTAAGTAACTGTTTGAAAAATCAACATTCCTTTTTGCTATTTACAATTCAATAATTAAATCGTAAAGTATTTTTCATGTGAATTTTATAATAAAGAAACTTTACATAGAATGAAATAGAGTTAAGTCGTCATTTTTGCAATCAGACTGCATTCATCTGCGACAAAAAGTGGCCTCATTTATCACCGCTAACCGTAAATTATCATTGAGATGTCTTCAATCATAAAACATTAAACAGGTATTCATCGAAGCCATTTGTTGTAGGAAATGAGAATATTAATGATAAAAGAGACGAACGGATATACCTGGTTACGTGTTTACTGATTATATCGGACTTAAAAAAACATTTTTGCAATATTTGTAATATATTCTGATGGAGATCAAAGCATTAATGTTTTTATAAAATTATAAACTACACAGGAAGTTTTAATATGTACCTAATCCTAATTTGAAGAGATTGTTTATAAGCTTCAATGGGCTTTTACATTAGTCGTATTAATGCTAGTTTCTTCCATTAAACATATCCATATTTTATGAAGATTTACCTCTTTCGAAATTAGCTTTTAACGACGAACTACGTTTACGAGTGTTTTGACATAGTAAGTAAATTAATGTGAAATTACTCGTAATTCACTCTCTTCTGTCCCTTTACAATTTCTTTATTAATTGAATGGATAGGTAAAGTAGAAGGACAACAATGATCTTTGTAATTCAGACATGGTCTTATTTATATTTTGTAAACAGTTACTATGTTGAAAAGAAAGAAGCATTTACTCATTTTTTTTCTAATCAGACTCTGTTGTGAATCTAATCGATATTGCTGTGATATACTAAGAGAAATTCATAAACAGCAAGTTAAATATGTAGCAATCTGGTCCATTTAGAAACTAGAACAAATTGTAGATCAAGAGAAAACCGCTATTAAAAGGTAAACCAATAAATACATTCGTAATAAGAAATTATTTAATAGCAAAATGAAGCGAACAGCGGACACTCTATATTTTCTTTTAAGCTTTAAGTATTATACAGTATTTTCTAAATTTGTGTACAGTTTTCTTTACTTGTAGACAGATAAGGGAAAACCAATATTTCAGTTTTGTGAGTACCTTGATTTAATTTGCTTCATGTTACTCGTTAATTCTATATCATTTAACGTTTGATACGTGATTTTCTGTAGTAATTTTAGTAGAAGAATTTTAATTACAAAATAATAAAAATTACACCCAAATAAGCAGCTTCAGTTATATTCGCTACATCGCTACCAGGCTAGGTATATTTCAACTTTTTAAAAAACTGGTTCCTACTCATAATTGCCTGAACCTGAACCAGGAAGGAGCCCATTAACCCAAAGAAACATTTTCTTTGACTCCAATTGTTATGACAATGGACACTAGTCCATAGTTTAATAGTGGAGCTATACTGATATAATGAGAAATTCTATTGTGCATACTAACATGGGGTGAGAAATCCCATTTGCATACCTTTTCTGTTGTTAAGTGCTTCAAAATAAACTTCAGTTCCCAATTCGGCTTCTTCATTAGTGTTATTTTTTTCCGAAGCCATCTTTTCAGGTTGGGAAAGAAGTAATAATTCCTGAGGGGCAGATATGGCAATTCATAGCCCAGGTGATCCAATTTTAACATTAATTTTATTGTCTTGTGCGCTGGTTTATTTTTTGTGAAACAAGATTCTTTTCTTTAAATGCGGCCTCCTTTTCGTAATTTCAATACTTACTAGTGATGAGCGAGACTGGTCTTGGTCTTGCTGTCTTGGTCTTGGTCTTGCGGAAAATGCAAGACCAAGACCAAGAACAAGACCAACTTCAGGCTGCAAGATCAAGACCAAGACCGAGCAGTGCAAGATTTATGCAAGACCAAGACTAAGCATTGCAAGACTTACGCAAGACCAAGACCAAGCCTGCAAGAGTCTTGCGGTCTTGCGTTTTTTAAACATATAAACCGAAAAATAAAGCAGCCACGGATTATTTTAAACTCTAACCTTTTAACTAAGCACAACTTGTGCTAACGATCTAAAAACAAAATAAAACTGCCTCGGATATTTTTAACCTCAACTCATTTACTAACCACAACCTGTTTTAACGAAGTATTTTTTTGTTCATATATGTATATTTTAACCTAAGGAATCCAACCTCAATACTTATAAATCACTCTGTATATTATAAAGAAGGACGACGCTTTATATTATCAAATTATGCATCTTATTACAATATCTAAAGGGCATACCTATGGCCATAATAACATTCAAAAATCTTTTTTTTTCGTCCAATACTAATAAAATCATAAATCATATCGTTTTATTTTAATTTAGAATTAACCTTGTATATATATTTTAAAAGAGTTTATCTGCGACGATTTTGGGCACTTAAAATTTCTACAAACCTTTCAAATGGCACAAGGTTTTTAGAACAAATAATAATATCAATAAATACGATACCCTTAAGCAGAGCCATAAATCACCAAACAATAGAAAAGCGGCCGGCGGCCGGTTAGGCAAAAGGAATAATTTATATTATTGGTATTTTATTAGACTTTGCAAAGAGTGTTGAATATTGGGGTTGTAAATAAACATACCAACATTTTTTTGTTAAATTATTATTTTGGAATCAGTTTAGTATTAAGGCGCCTAAAATAGTCTTAATCTGCCCTTCATAGGAATGGGATCGGTAAATTAAAAAAAAAAAAGAAGAAAACAATCAGTGACCTGGAATCGTCGTTGTGTGTTAGTGACACTTCAAGTGATTCAGAAAGTGATGAAGATGTTACACCGTCGACCTCTCAAAAATTAAAAAGATATTTGCCTCATAAAAGATCAAAAAAAAACCAAAATATTGGATACACGGGATACACAAATGCCATCGCCTACGCCGAATATGAAGAGCAAATTTAGTGATTTTTTTAATATTATTCGGATTATTCCGAGTAATGATAAAGGAACTGCGCATAGGATTTGTACTTTCATACTTGATTTATCGCTACAATTTAATATAAAAAAAACAAAATTTTTATAATGCAAAATACTATCCCTTTCATTTAATCTTTCTTTACTTGTGATGATTTTAAAAACTATTTTTTCCTATTTTTTTTTGTAAAAATGGACCCCAGTAAATCTTCAAAAAAAAATTCAAGACTTGCAAGAGTCTTGGTGCAAGACCAAGACCAAGGCCAAGACTGGACCCTGCAATACCAAGACCAAGACCAAGACCGCTTATTTGACTGCAAGACCAAGACCAATACCAAGACTAACCCGGTCTTGGTCTTGGTCTTGCATTTGCTCATCACTAATACTTACACGATCCAGTAAACATACCTAATTGTCTTGTGTGTCCGTTTTAAAATAACAGTATTTCATGATGATCCCAAAAAACGGTTGCCAAAACTTTTCCAGCTGATATTTGTTTTCTGAAGGGAGTTGGTTGACTTTCGTGAGGCTCCAACCAGTCTGCAGACTCCAGCGTATAGAGGAGAATAATGTACGTTGAGGATTACAAATCTGCATAAAAACTGTTTGCGCTTACCTCCGCAATATTGCAAAACCGTTTTCCCGATTTCCGATATTGATATTTTTGGTCAATGGTCAGAGTGCGCGGAATGTGTTGCATTTCAGTGCTAGTAGGGATATATTTCAGTTCACTTAAAAGATATTCCATAACTCTTTACAAGTACTTCTGGCTGTTACTTTTGACTGTACTTTGAGCCATAAAATACAAATTTTAATTAAAATTTAAAATTCTGTCGTCTTCATAGTTTTTTACCAACCAAACGTATTATTACTCAATTAGATGTTACTTGCAAATTAATGCACTAACCCCCTCTTTGAATGTATCGGCACTTTTCACCCCATATAGTACTTGAAGAAAAGCACTTAAACTATTTTGACTTTTATATTCAAACTTATTTTTCTTTAGAAAATATGTTGTAACCATTTACCGAATGATAAAAAAAATTTCTGTTGTTAATATTATCAACCTATATAAGTTAAAAAGTCTGTTTACTCTACCCAGACAAGTTGCATATGCATATATTTTACAATATGATATGATAAATAAAGCCAATTCTACTAGGTATATCATTGTCATTTTTAGCAAGATGGTAAAGAGACTGAAGCCGGGCGGGCAATGTCAAGCTTGTGTGACACACGACAAAGAACTTGGGATGTCGTTTATAAATAAAATGCGTGGAATCGTGCCAAGGAATGTGCATTAATCGTGTAAGAAATATCGTTGAGATGATACTGCCTCTCAAATTTACGAGCTGGTAGTACGAAGAAAAGTGAAATTTTCAGATGCTTAGACATACACGTAACACTTCAAAATTTAATTATTTGCACTCCGTCTGTGTGGGTAAACTTATTGCAAGTTTATTTTGGTAGTAGCCCGTAGTTTTATGTGATATAACGGCTATGAAAACAATAACGACAGTTTCTGATTGTCTGTTTATGTAAAGACCAACAGTTTCTTGCTTTTTATTTTGTATTTATATACCTACAGATATATACGTTTTAAATTATCTTTGTTTAAACCACCCAAGTAACTAAAAAATCACTCACACAGACCAGTTCTATAAGCGTTAAAAGGAAACATTATGATAAATTATGGTGTATCTCATAATTTACACAATATGTCCCTATTCATTCAAAACCAGAAATTATATAATGAGTACCAAACTAATGTACTCTTCAAGGTCGGTTTATTAATGAATGTAAATTTGCTCAACTGAGGGAACATTCAATACTTAAATAATCTTTTTTACTCTTTCGCTTAATATTTTTGTAAACAACCCATTTCTTCTCGACAATAATGATTCTTTTCAAAAATGGATCCTTTTTTTTGGATTTCAGAATCAAATCATATAGGGAAAACAAGCTTACAGCTGTCCCTCGGTTTGAAAGAGAGAAAGAGAAGATCTCGGTACCCACTTTATTTCTCCCAAATGTTTTTGCAATAAATAGTTCTTTTGGATATTCTTACCTATTTCTTTTTATTATCATGCTATTAATATTATAAATTCATATTTAAAAATTGTCAACTTTTTTCTACAGTTTACTATCTACATATTTGAACAACAATGTATCCCTTACTGCATATGCGTTGAGCTTTCCAGAAAGTACTACATATTTAATATAAGAACTTTCGCCTTAAATAAACTGCATTTTAGTAGATTTATATCTACTTTTCAGCTGGTTCGCAGGTCACGACTTCGGGAAAATTTCACTACAGTTTTTCGTTTTGGGCCCCCCTGACCTCAAAAACACCTTCCGTTCAAAAGTTTATATATATATATATATATATATATATATATATATATGTATGTATGTATGTATGTATAGTTCCGATATAACGAAATCTGTGGACACGATAGCGGTCGCATTTCTTAACGGATCGAAATGAAATTTGGTACAAAAATCAATCGTCCCAAAATCTCGGTCGAGTTCGTTAATGGGACAAATCGGTATGGCCGTTTGGGCGTGACATCAAATCAAAATGGAAAAAAATTCGTAACTTTTTTACTTCACCCTGTACAAAAAAATGTTGGGGACTTTTTTGTTTGTCTTAAAGAGACCTACAACTTTTATCTAAAATATTTTTTTCTAAACCGTATACTTTTAATATATTTAATTAATATAAATCTACTGATGCGCCTGGCTTACCAAGGGCCATTTTTTACCTTTTTGAGAGTAAAAAAGAAAAATAGGCCGAAAATGCTGCTTTTCTCATCTTTGATAGAGCACCAAGCAAAAACTACTGCAAAAAACGAAACAACATTCTTAACAAACAATTATTCCTACTGATATTTCAGATGTCAAAATATATAATATTAATGCAGTGAAATTCACTGTAAGAAAATACAATTAGGTCCTCTTATACGAAATAAACTTTCAAGCAACCGTATACAAGAAAAAAGACGTGTAAAACTCGCATAAAAATATTCATTAAATAAATAAAATAAACCAGTAAAAGACTGTATAAAAGAGATAAAATAGAAACATATTGGTGTACTTAAGTATGCCGCGTATGCCATGTACTTTCCATACTATATGCCTGCTATATAGGTACATATACATTATATCTATCTATATCTTTACATATAATAAAACTGTAGAAATGTATATGAAAACTACTGATCCTATTCGAATGCGGTTTTCAAAGACGTATTTGTCTTCTTTCAACTTAACATCTGGTGTATAAAACTTTGTTCCCCCATCCCTTTAACGGGGTGAGGAAAGAACGACGTTGCAAGTACAACTAGTACATATATATATATATATATATATATATATATATATATATATATATATATATATATATATATATATATATATATATTGAGATGGAATATGATTCTATGATATATATATATAATATGTAAAATTAAATATAAAATGATTAAAAAGCATATTCTTGATCCCAGGGTAGAGTGCAAAGCTTTGGAATTTGCATAATTTAGTTTCATTTTTCAGTATATTAAAAATTATTCTCGTCATTCCTAAAAAAGAAGGAAAAATAAAATAAGAAAGATGAATAAAAACTTAAATATTAAATATACATTTGTTAGTTTAAAATAATTAAGTTAGTCAAATAAATAATTGAATACTTACTTTTAATAGAGTGTGTAAATTTTCACTTCCATAATTTCCATATTTATTATTTTCATAATATTCATATTTGTCATTTATAAAATTAATAAGAAATTGAGAAATTCTAAAAAAATTCAATTTATATTAAAACATAATACAAAATAAAATATATAATTTTTGTTAGAAATCTAGTATGTAGGGTTATAATACAAATTTGCAAAATAATGTTATAAATCTAGTATGTATAATGGTAGAAATTGTTAAAAAATTAAGATAAGTAGTCTAGGTGGGCTGATTTGTTTTATTTGTATAGAATCAAGGTTGTTTTGGAAAAACTTATATAGGATTTAGATTGTTAGTGATAGGCTTCTGTTAATTTGTTGATTTTAGAGATTGTTTCTCTTTCCCTTGGTCTTTTGAAGAGAATGGTTGTAATAAATGTTTTGCAGTATTAAAATTGAGTTTTTTGATAAAATAGTAAGTTAAAAGAGATTTGAATAATATAATATTGGTACTAAAGTTGAATAGAAGGAGTTGTACGAGTTTGGTAAGAAGAAAGATTATTTAAAGTTATTTTGAAAGATTGAAAAGGTCGAAGAGAAGAGATATTGTACTAGAAAGAATATTTATCATTGCTAAGAAGATTAAGTTATCAGGTTAAGAAGAGAAGTATTGAAATAAATACTTACCAGTTTTGAATATAGCAGTTTGTCTCAAGAATTGAATAAAATTCTTCATTTATATGGTTAGAGCAGTTCTTATATGATAGAAGACGTGGAGAATTGAATTAGCAGCAGTTATACGGTATTTTAGTATGAAAATAAATAATTGTGTGTTTAATTTCTTGTGTTGTATAAACTATATTCATTTTCACTTTCATTTAAAAAATAATTTTGCACATCACTAGACTTAAGAACATTTAGAATTACTTATTTTCACTTAAGAATTTCATTAAAACAATTACTTTTCACCATTCACAGTCACTAAATATTAAATAGAATTTTTAAGGTTAAGTATTCAGTTAAAAATCCAATAATCCATGCGTATGTCTTACCATTGACGTTAAAATAAGGTATTAAAATTAAATTAAAATTATATTTATAATAAAATTAAGAGTTAAATTTCAATAATTAAATTTCCTAAATTTTGAACTCTGCTCTGAGGTAAGAGTAGTACGGGCAATATAAAATTCATATTTAGAATCATATAAAAAAGTCATTTACCTTTATTAAATTTTCTTATAAAAAATGAAAATTTAATAAAAAAGAAAAATTTTGAATTATAGCATATATACCTACTTATAAATTAAATACTGAGCAAGTTATTGAAAATCACAATACAGTCATTAAAATGGATAAACATTGGAAAAGTTCCAAAAATATTCAGATATCAAATACTCTGATGACAAATACCTACAACTAAGTGCAGTAATAAACGATTCTATTTTCTAATAGTCGATACAAAACAACATAATTAGACACTGATCTTACACACTACAACAAATTGCCGGATCATAATTAGATACAAAAAAAAAATACCTACATGCTAAAAGCGTAGAAAAAATATGTAGAAAACATTTAAAAGGTTATGGTTGTGCGCACTGTAATTTTCTATAACAAGTTTAGTGATTCATACTTGCAATTACTATTCAATTACTTTTTATGACCGTAATTTTATTTATTTATTCTCATAATTGTTTCAAACTCATTTAGGATAATTTGTTCAATATTTATTTTGTGCTTATTCTCCCAATATTAAAACCATTTATATATTTTAATCTTGTAATTTAAATGGGGCCGTTTTCTCTTGAGTTCATCTTTCAATCGCTCCAACAAGGCTACGTCTTGATAAAAAGGCAGTTTTTTATTCTTTAAGTGGGGCCATTACTTCTTGATTTCATCTTTCGAACCATGTTGGCGTGTTGATATGGTAACATGTTGATATGTTGACATTTTGACATTTTGATATTTTGATATTTTGACATTTTAACATTTTGACATTTTAACATTTTGACATGTTGACATTTCGACATTTTGACATTTCGACATGTGCTTATAAAAAAAGGCAGTTTTTCTTTTTAAATTGGGCCGTTTCTTCTTGATTTCATATTTCAAATGCTCCAACAAAGCTGATTTTTCTTTTTTAAATGGGACCGTTTCTTTTTTTAAAAGCTCTATGTATTACTTGTTGTTAATACTCTGGTCTTTTTCGAGGTAATTGATGAATATTATACCTTGGGTATTTCAACAGAATAGACTCTTGTTATATTATAACTTTGTCAGAAGACTGTTGCGTCTTTCCACGCTTTGAAGTCGCGTTAAAATCACTCGGCTGACTATCGACTGGAGTGTGGTGATGGAGCCATGTCTCACCCATGGTAATATATCGCCAGAAGAATTCGCTTTTATTACTTTTGAATATGACTTGCTCCGAATCATTAAACGCTTCTGCTTTTGATCGATTGTAAGTACGCGCGGCGCCACTTTGCACACAGCTTTTGCTTGTTTAATCATTCAATAGTATATTGTAATACAAGTGTTACAATGACAGAGGTTTCGTAGTACGAGTTCAGTTTGTGAAACGAACCGCGAAGCGGTGAGTTTCGCAAAGAACGAGTACTACAAACCGTCATTGTAATTCGAGTGTTACATACTATTTTTTATAATGAACTTTTAAAAGTATAAAAAAAAATGAGAGTTTTTCGAAATATTTATTTATGTTGGCAATCTTGACAGTTTTGACACTTGTCAGTTTTAATGATTTTAAATTTGAATGTTTGTCAAATTTGTATAAAATATTCCGAATTATTTAGCAATAACGCTGATAATGTAGTTAATAATTTAGTACAACATACTTTTTGATTTACTACCTGAACTCTTTCGTTGAAAATCAGTGCAGTGCAACCAATTGTGTAAAACAAAAAGTTACTAAAAACAGTGTTACAATGAATCTATTTCGATACTGTTTCGAAATAGAAACTTTGTGAACGTGAATTATAAAAAATTATTTTGTGGAGTTTCTTGATGTTTTTGTCTGTAACAGCCTCTTTAGGCGTTCACTGTTCTATCGCCTTCGTTGCTCATTTCGTCTCGTTTAATTTTAGCAAATCACTTCTAATGGTTGATTTTCTGGGTGCAGAATCCAAAAAAGGTTTATTAAGCAAAGGCTAATTCCAACAGGGTTTTTTACTTCTAAAAAGCAATTCTTTTAGTAACACACTAATTTTTTACTTACAATTTTTTCGCAATAACAAAAGTTGTTTTACTTACAATACTCACGAATCAAGTGTCCGATAGCTATCATTTTTGTATACATAGTTTTTAAAAGTTAGTACTAACTAAAAATATGCTAGCCCTCGCCCGTCTACCAAGCTAACAATGTCCGCTGTCGTGGACCTTATCAAACAGCACTCTTACCAAAACTTTATACAGTGCTGGAATGAAACAACGAACTGTAGACTGGCTAGAGAGTTATTACCTCATTCTGGCGAGAAAACAGCAAGAAAATTTACCAAATAAAATCTCCGAACAACTGTGGGAATCTTAACAAGTCACTGCCAGTTGCGACAACATCTCTTTAGGATGAAATTAGCAGAATCATGCAGAGGTTGCGAACAAGGAGAGGGAACAGTAGAGCATATAATGTATGACTGCTCTGCTTTTTCTGAAATCAGAAAATCCCAGTTGGGCGAATACTGGTTTACACCAGCCGATCTCAGGGAGATCCCTCTCGGGAGTCTCATCACCTATTTTAAATCTCTAGGCCTGAGGTGTGGATATCCCCACACATGGAAGGATTTACAGTGGGTCATATTTGGTCTCAGTGCTGGCAGAGCACCTGCTTGCTCATTCCCAAATTTCCAGATACAGATAACGAAAAATCATAGTCATAGACAAATATTATCTCTGATTTCAGTGCAATAAAGTACCTAACGAAAAATTCTCTATTTTGACTATTTCACCAAGGGAAGTTCGTGTAATGTTTTATGTCTGGTGTTATATTAATGATTTACCGGATTGGTCATATTTTAAGTGGTATGATATTTAGTGATGTGCTGTAATAAAACAGTAGTCTGAGATAATTTCTGATTCACGATATACCTAAGCTATCTGATGGGTATGTTGCTTGTTTCGATAATATTATTTTGTTACTTCGTTTCCGTAACTTATAATACTTTAGTCAAATACTGGTTTTCTAAAAACATTATTTGAAACCTTAACTATCGTTTCCAAAGAATAGCTTTTAAATAAATAAATAAGCACAATTTACAAAAAGAACTTTTTATAATAGAAAGTTTTTTACTGATTTATAGGTCATATTTTGTGTCATCTCAACAATGCACAGCATCCCTGACATTGTAAAAAGATTAAGTCATACAACGCTGTGATTGATCATAGAGAAGATTGTTTCCTTGTTAACAAAATCAAGGGTAGTTGTATCTAAAAACTTTCTAAAACAGTTTATTTTATTACCAGTTAAAATAATAATTACTGTTTTCACATGTATAAACAAAAAAAAAAGAAAAAAAACTTCTCTCTCGCGAGTTCGATCCTATTACAATAACCCAACAGAATTGTCACAATCTACCGCTTCACCCCTTATCCAAATAGGCCACCGCAAACTTATATGAAGTCTTTCAAAATGATGATATGTATACATATTTAATTTAATAACAATTCAGTATAAATTTCGAAATCTGTGTATATGCCTAAACACACTTGAAACATGCATTGTCATCCAGTTCTTAGCTATCCTGAAAATTTCAGAGCTCTAGGTAGTCAGGAAATAGGTTTAAATTCGATTGCAAATTCCACGGAATGACACAGAGACACAGAACACGGCGAAAATATAAAAAACTTTCTAAAAAAATGATTATCTTTATAATTTTCTTATTTATACAGTTGCATGTGCATTTTCAAGCCTGACTTCTTTCAATATCTTTTCTCGATGCGGTCGACTTCGTATCGTGCTATTGCAATGTTTTCATATCCTAATTCCAACTAACACTTGACATCGATCGGATGATTCCAATTAACGGTGGAAACGTGACGAAATCAACCGAATCTTTTGCAATTAACTGCGATTTCCGGAACAGTGGCGAAACTATTCCCAGACCTTGCCAATATTATTCTCGGTTTCGAATTCGGAATTTTGCGTTTATATTTAGAATCGATTCTCTGTGCTAGACAAAAAATTAAATCGAATTCCTGTAATTAACACTGGAAGCAATGTAAATAGAAAATATGGTTTTCTTATATTTTTACTAAAAATAGTATCTACTTGCCAGCGCACCTGGGTATTAAAGGGTTAATTAATATAATTAAGAATCGCTCATTTCTTTAGATCAATTCTGTAAAATAAAACTCTTTATATGGTCTTAAAGATCATATTTAAAAGATTTTAATATTGTCTGTAAATAAATTCTAAAATAATTAATTTTATCAAATTTGTCTGCAAAGCAAAACGAACCTTGAGAATTTTTTTCTTAAATTGGATCTTTTAAAGTCATCGATATTTTTAACAAGAGCAACTGTAATTCTTCATACGCGATCTTTTAATATCCAGTAGCGCCAGTCTCAAGATTTAGCGGTATTTTTTAAATGATTATGATATTTTAAGTTGATTTTAATTCATGTGATACATAATATCAGTTTGATGTTTTTGCAGTTGTCTTTATATTTTTCGTGTGTTTCTAAAATGTTCTTAATCTATTTGGTGGAATATAAAACGGTTTATTATTAATAAATCCTCAGAAAGATTAACTCATACACAACAAATCTTAGATACTTGTGTGTAATATCGTCTTTTATACGTAATTAATAATTTAAACTTATTTAAAAAAGTTGAAGATAAAAAATATATGGTGTTGGATATAAAATAAATACAATTATAATAGCCAGCATCCGCCGGTAAATAAAAAAAATCCTTTTCCTCTTTTTCTCTGAATTCAGTATCTGGATTTTTTATCAAGGTATTCCAAGCTGAGGTTTTCTGTGATTTTCCTTTACTCAAATACGAACTGTATCAATATGTAAATAGTTTGTTTTAGGAATACCTTAGGTACAGGACAACTCCTATAAACAACACAGTTAAATATTAATTAGTAGCACTACACTGAAGTTGGGATATTAAAAATAACTTTCTACTACTGCAATATTCTTAACTCATTTTTAAGCATGAAATCGATGTCATCGCCGTATACTATGTGGAAATACGACAATGGATGTTAAATAGGTATCTTGAATCCATATGAAAATAAAAATTTAAAAATACCAAACTAAAATTTAATAATAAATTACCAGAAATAACAATAAACTGTAGAGGCTATTGGTAATCATATAAATAAAAAAGTTTATAAAAAGTTAATTAATTCAAAAATAACTCGCACCGGACAGGGATTCAACCACAAGTTTTAAATTGAGAGTCGACCGCGTTACCGCCAACCCACAGTAATACGTGTCAAACTACACGACAAAATGATTATTTAAGTGCAATATAATTTACTAAGAATTTAAGAAAATACAAAAAGATTTAACTCTTATGAAACAATTATTCTACGCTTGTGTAAACGTCGTACTCGCCTTCGGCTCGTGTGACATATAGTGCATTCCATTATAGAATAAATTGAAAAGTTTTGGAAGCAAAAAAAAAGAAAGTGTATTTTTTAATGACATTGTTTTTTTTTATTCAACATAATCTACCTAAGCTTGAACACCCTTATTCCAATGATCCTCCAGTAATTTTATACCATCTCTGTAGTGATTTTCCGGAAGCTTTGTAACATATTGTTCCACGGTTGCAACAGCTTCTTCAGTCGACGAAAAACGCTTTCCACGAAGAAGTTTCTCAATTTATAAAAAATGATTATTTTGTTCTGTAAACCAGTCTTTTTTCACGAATTTTTTTATTCAACTGGTATACAAGGTTGCAATAATATTCACAGTTAATTGTTTTATCTTTTCAAGATCATTAATCAAATAAACCCCCTTTTGCATCCCAAAAAACTGATGCCACCTTTTTCCTGATTGTTCTGACTTCACCTTTTTTTGGAGTTAAAGAACCAGCTTCAGTCCACTTTAAACTTTCTTGTTTAGGTTTAGTCTCATCTACAGTCATAAAACGATGCACAAAATCGGTATTATTCTTCCTTAAAACAGTTTTGTTGAATTGTTAACGAATGCGGCACTAATTTTCCGAATAGCTTTTTCAAAATTAATGCTTCGTGTAAAATTTGGCGTACTCGTTCATCTGAAATGTCTATGGTATCAGCAATTTCGTACTTATTAATACTTGGATCTTTAGAAAAAATATCATAAACTTGTTCAATTTTTTACCTCAACTTCAAATGGTAAATAAAGAATAAGTTCACAAATCAAAATAGAATATTTTAAGTATTCAAATGGGGGATGAAATATTAAAATAGCGTATAAATTTTGATTCCTCTACTGTTTAATAGGTGTCGCTTTCAAAACTATTTAACCAACTCTTAAAAAACAATAAACATTTGATTTGAAGTATGTAGAACCAGGCTAGAAATGCCAACATGGTAAAATATCGAAATTCACGGTTAAATTACACTCTAGAAGAGTATAAATGAAATCTGTCGATGATTCGTAATTCTATCATGAAAACAGTATGCAACACAAATTGTTCACAATCCGCAGACCGTTACATTATAAAAGTTACGAATATAAGATGAGTAGTCTAATAATTCATAAAGAAGAATCAAGATCAAAAAAGTCATTTTTCTGCTCTAATTGTTTTCCATTCATAAAATGAAAATCCGGTGTTAGCTAAATTATTTCCTTTCTCTTTATCTCGTGACACAATCTGTGTTCCTATTCTTTAGCTACTCGTCGCATTCCTTAGCATTATGCATAACATAACGTTAGTTACGTTCCAGGTGAAAAGAAAAAATTACACTCATTTTATAAGCGGAATTAAAATTCACACGATAAAAACTTAATAGAACAAAGACTGTTCAGAAAGTAACACATAAAAGAAAACACAATTAAATGTGTACAAACAACTCAAATTTTTGTCTGGTAATTTACTAATAATTGCTGATTCCATTCCTAATTACATTTCATTTATTTACAAATTGGATAAAAATTTAAAAATATAGTGTACTTTTTGAAGTGATAACTTCTCATGGGAGGGTAACTGATTTTTAGCGTAACGCGTTGAAAAAAGCGTTTATCGTAACGCGTTGTTTATCGTTGATTATTTTTTTCACCTGTCAAAATATCACAATTTTGTGATTTCGTCCAATGAAAACGCTTAATCTTCAATGTTTTATGCTAAATCTAGCCAATCATTCCGGTTTATATTGATTATTTTTTTCACCTGTCAAAATATCACAATTTTGTGATTTCGTCCAATGAAAACGCTTAATCTTCAATGTTTTATGCTAAATCTAGCCAATCATTCCGGTTTATATTGATAAAACCACTAGTGGTTTTACTACTATTGATAAAATTATAGAACTGTCCAAAATTCAATAACAATATTGAACAATCAATTTTCGTGTTTATAAGTACTTTACTATAAATCAACATTCATTTATATTATCTAAATATTCTGAAATATATTTTGTTATTATTATTATCACAATTCAATTCATCTAAACGATAATGAAAAATCAAATATGTAGGTACTTTAAAACTAACCTGCTTCCTGGTTCTGCATGCATTTAAAACTTTTATATGCCTACAGCCAAATGTGGTCTTGTAGGTAAACTTTAAATAGATATACCTAATAATTTTTATTTTGGTAATTTTCTCTTTAATAATATAATTGTATAAATAGGTATAAAAATAAATATTTATTCAAATTATAACCCTGTTTTCTCTACGCTCACGACAACTGACAACTGTCCATACTATCTATACTCTATTTAAAAACTAGGAGGAGCGATTTGAATTTAAGTTGGCAACACTCGCGTTTGTTTATTGGTTAATTTGGAGTCAAGTTTACACTATAAAAATTTGCCACTTACATTTATAGGACATTTATAGGTTATGTTTTAAAAGTGTGAAATATTTATAATGGTGACTTTTGATAATTGATTTCTTTTTTTAATATAATTATTGTAAGTTTACTTTGTGACCATCTTAGACCATATAGAAAGTGTCCATAAACATTTATTTTCAATTTTATTTAAATGAAAGAAATGTATTTAAATTTGCCGCCTTGTAAATTTTCTAGTAACTTTTTTGGCTGTAAGACTGGCTTTTCAAATCACTCCTCCTAGTTTTTAAATAGAGTATAGTGTACAGGATAAGATAATAGGAAGGGTAATTTGTCAAATTTTTTATTAAAGTTATTGAAAGATCAAAAGATTATAAGTATTTTCTCTTAAAATAATAATATATTTATTAAATATTATTCTGTGTAAACCCACTTCCTTTCAATCTCTTGATTATTAATGTTTTAATAAATTAGATCATAGGTAGGCAACACAAAATACACGTATTCTAGTTTTTGTACAGAATGGTTCAAAAAATAATCTTCTCAAATACCACTCGTCCTGTAAAATTTTACTAGATAAATTTTTATTTTCCAGACTCAAACTTTTTTATTTTAGGCAAAACTACTCAGTACTCAAACAAACTGAATATGATAAAATCACTTGTCCTACGGACTCGTGATTTTATCACATTTCAGTTTGTTTTCGTATTTTTGCCAAATAAAAAAGTTTTCGTGGAAACTAAAAATTTATCGATAAAATTTTAAGGACTCGTGGTATTACCTTTGATAAAACCACTAGTGGTTTTACTAGTATTGATAAAATTATAGAATTGTCAAAAATTCAATAACAATATTGAACAATCAATTTTCTTGTTTATAAGTACCTTACTATAAATCAACATTCATTTATATTATCTAAATATTCTGAAATATATTTTGTTATTATTATTATCACAATTCAATTCATCTAAACGATAATGAAAAATCAAATATGTAGGTACTTTTTAAAACTAACCTGCTTCCTGGTTCTGCATGCATTTAAAACTTTTATATATGCCTACAGGCAAAAGTGGTCTTGTAGGTAAACTTTAAATAGATATACCTAATAATTTTTATTTTGGTAATTTTCTCTTTAATAATATAGTTGTATAAATAGGTATAAAAATAAATATTTATTCAAATTATAACCCTGTTTTCACGACGCTCACGACAACTGACAACTGTCAATACTATCTAGTGTACAGGATAAGTTAATAGGCGGGGTAACGGCATTTCGTTTGTGTTAATTATGAAATATAAGTTGTTCTAGGAAGTTTTTTAAATAAAGTAGTTTTTGTACAGAATGGTTCAAAAAATAATCTTCTCAAATACCACTCGTCCTGTAATATTTTACTAGATACATTTTTGTTTTCCAGACTCAAACTTTTTTATTTTAGGCAAAACTACTCAAACAAACTGAATATGATAAAATCACTCGTCCTACGGACTCGTGATTTTATCACGTTTCAGTTTGTTTTCGTAATTTTGCCAAATAAAAAAGTTTTCGTGGAAACTAAAAATTTATCGATAAAATTTTAAGGACTCGTGGTATTACCTTTGATTATAGCGTTTATCATAACGCGTTGTTTATCGTTTTTACACACAGGCGCACTGAAACATAATAATAATATCATACTTGGATTGGATTAGTTGAAGTTATCACTTCTGTCGCACGTCCTGAGACGCACACTTTTTTTTCATAGTGATTCTTTGAAAAATGATTTTGAAATTGATTTCAGCAACTCTCATCTGTTCCAATTCAAGCACCTATGGGCTCAATGCTTTTCTTTTATAAATCTTATAAAAGTTTCACCCTTTATGACAGATAATTTTTTTAAATCGACTGTGTAGGCTTAGCCCAACGTCAAGCGTTTGTATATGCATTGGAACCGAATCAGGTAATCCTAATCCTGGGATGAACTTTAACTAAGCAGTGATTTTTTAAAAGGAGTACAAACTATTCTTTAATATATCATAACTTTATAATTAATTATTTAGAAATTAAGTTGGATGTAAATATTTAAACAGCTTTTTCTTACATTTTGCGATGTAATTTCGAAATTTTAGCAGATACTTTGCAATTTTTGTTAACCACTTACGGTTTAGTATCAAATTTGCCTTATTACAAGTGGTGGAAGAATTTAAATACCTTGCGGGGATATTAGACTCAAAACTTACCTGAAACCACCATCTTGAATACATAACCAAGGAAGCGATAAATAGTTCAATGGTGGCCAAAAACACTTACGATAAAACGTGGGGTTTAAAACAAGACATCTTATATTTGATGATCTATCTATAACCTAGTGATTAAACCAACAGTCACTTATGCTTCTTTGGTATGCAGAAAAAAAAACTAAAAAATGACTTCATAAAGCTAAGCAAAGTTCAAAAACATGCTTGACTTGGTGCAACTGGAGCTCTGAGAGGCACTTTAACAGCAGCAATGGAAGTTATATTAGTCCTTTCTCCTCTTTACATTCTCTTGAAGGGGAAGGCAAGAATGAGCTTCTACAGATTAAATAAACTATTTCTATTAGATCAGAACACAAGAAAATAAAGCAAGAAATTAGAGAAGACATCTAGGAATTAAAATCAGATCAGATGGTTCCCAAGTATCTGCCTAAAAAAACATTTTAGCTAGATATAGGTACTTCAACGTCAGGAATGGAAAAATGTGCCTACTCAACCCAAATTTCAGGGTTACATCTTTTACACAAACGGATCTAAGATTGAAGGGGGTTCAGGAACAGGGATTTACAGTAGTGACGGAAATGTAAAAATCTTTGTCCCTCGGGGAACACACACATCTGGTTTCAAGTAGACAAGTAGAAGTATATGCAATATTGCAATGCGCAAGAGAAAATAATTTAAGGCTTATAAATATAAGCGGATCCTCATATGCACAGATAACATAACAATGCCCAACTTGTTTGGGTGCCATAACCTCGAGGAATACATGGCAACTAGCAGGCTTATAAATTAGCAAGAAAAGGATCATCAACACTATTCTACTGCACAGAACCAGTTTTAGTTGTAACAAAAAGGACAGACCGGAACCCAATGAAAACCTAAATCCGTAGACAACACAACCAATACTGGACACAAATGGGTGACAAAAGAACTGAAACACTCCGTAAAACCAGAAGGAATCAGAGTTATTATAATTAAGGTATACTTGGAAACAATAAGGATGTACGTCTGGTGATTATATTTAAGACGGCTTCCATATTAACAGGAAACGTTGAAATCAATAAAACTGAGTAGATAGTTTGAATATTAGGAAGAAACAAAAAAGAACTTTGAAGGACAGGATAATTGTACAAAAAAATGGCTATAACAAAGTATATTAAGAGACAAAGACTCATATAAATGGATCACGATAAAGAAAGCATCAGAGATAGAAAGCCAGGATTAGTTCTAAACGAGGGAACCAACTGGGAACACTAGAAGAGGATAGTCCAAGGAAAGAAGGGCAGATATATCAAAACAGATTGAAAATCAAGGAATTAAAAAATAACAAAAACCAGAAAAGATAAGTACAAAATTAACAAAGCTGTACAAAAGGACATGCTATCACAACACGACTGGATCAAAATGAAAAGAAATCGTTAAGGATAAACACCCACAATTAGTTCTATAAAGGAAATCAATAAGGAACAGAAGAAAAAGATAGCTTGAGAAAAGAAGGTTTTTTTTATTAAGGATGTCCTCGTAGGTATAGACCTAAATACAAATGTACCGAGAACATCTATTGGGGCAGAAGAGACAATTTATTAATTTGGGATTTAAAGGCCTGCAAGTTAGGACGAGTGGGGAAGACGTGGGAAGGTAAGGAGTTCCACAAACTGAAGATCCTGGGGATGAAAGAACGATCGAATCGGTCCGTTCTCGATGTCGGGCATTGAACAGTATAAGGGTGCATGAAGTTGGCACGTCGCGTTGCTCTGGCTGGTCTGGCAAGTGGAGGCATTATAGCAAAATCTGAGCAAAGGTAAAACAAGGAAAGATCAGCCACTGCTCTTCGGTGGGATAATGGGGCTAGGTTTTTGGTGCTACTGGTGTCGTTTATTGGTCGAACTGCTCTTCTCTGTATTGCATCAAAAACTCCGAGCCTTGACGGAGCCGCCGAACCCCATACATGCGAGCAGTAAGGCCGTATTTGGGCTTTGTAAAGAGTAGCTAAGTTGGATGGAGAAAAATATTTCCGTGCTCTAAACAGGAAGCCTAATTTCTTTCCTGCTGCAGTTGCTATGGATGCAATATGTTCGTTCCATAGTAAGTCCTGGGAGATCGTTATACCTACCAGCGTAATGGAGTCGCCAGCTACCAGTGTCTGATCGTTGATTGTAATGGATGAGTCGTATGTTTTCCTGTTGTTGGACAGGCAACATGTTTTTGTCTTGGAAGCGTTAGAATTAACAAGATTCTTTCTTCCCCACTTGTCTACAATTTTAAATCTTGCTTGAGAGAAGCCGTTGTGGATCTTCTGTCCTCTTCCAGAATATCTAGAGGTGTGGGACGGTTGTGCGCTTTGCTACAGTGTAGGTTGCTATCACCTGCAAAACCATGTATCGGGTTATTAGTGGCTATTAGGTGCAGAAAGATCAAAATTAAGCAATCAAAAATAAGAAAAAGTAGATAGTAGGTTGGAAAAGAACGATTTAACAGTAAGATGTTGTATATAAAATTAATTTTATTGTCAAATCATTGTAAAAGTTAACACACTGTCAGACCATCAAGGTATTTACATGAAAATAAATTGAAAAAATAATAAGAGAACAGACGCAAATTGTATTGATACGTATGTGGAAACACTTTTATTTAGTTGTTAGTGGTAAGAAAAGAGACAAATAGGAAGAGGTAATAATTTGATTGTTTTATTCTTAAAAACTACACTAACTTACACACCAATAGTTTGAAATTTCTTTAAACTGTCAGTCACATTTTTGGTGTTTCATTTTCTGTAGATCATTAAACAAGAAAATCTATAACAAGTGACAAAATATAACAGC
Organism: Altica lythri; assembly: GCA_964028335.1. Lineage (NCBI taxonomy): Eukaryota > Metazoa > Arthropoda > Insecta > Coleoptera > Chrysomelidae > Altica > Altica lythri. The sequence goes on from OZ034807.1 coordinate 54,681,003, forward strand.
TGCAAATCATTGGATTCTTGTGGTAGGTACTTAAAAAAGAGGATAAATATATTAAGGCTATTTAGATAACAGTACTGGTTAGTTGGCTTAGATCTATAGCGTGTAAATATGTAATTTTAGTCTTCATAGTTATGAACTGTCAGAAAAATTAAAATCATTAATCAAAATTTTACAAAATTTTTGTGCGTCTCTCATCTCATTAAATATACCAAACCAGTGTTTGTTTAGTCATGCGAAAACAAGATTTTTGCTCGTTTGAAAACGTTTGAATCATCAGTGTATTGTAAACATTGCTGTACTTTATCCTAGCTGATTTATTACTAATATTTTGTTGGTAAATATGTATATTTTTTGAATCACATATATATGAAAAAATTTTTTTTTTCAGACGATACCGACCGAGTAAGCCAACGCTTAGTCCATTTAGCTAAAGAACAGGGATCTACAGATAACATATCTGTGATAGTTGTTTTTCTCCGGGAGCCATCAAAGATAGCAGCGGAAGCCCATTGGGCGAACCGCAATTTGAATACTGCAACTATGGAGGAGGGCTTCAACAATGCCAATAACCCCTTCGGGGTAGCCAATGGTGGCACCACTGATAATATCATAACGCCTAATAAAACTGATGGCCTATTACTAAACTTAAGCGACAAATTTAAACAAAATGGTAAGTATGTACCAAATTTTAAGTTCAACGCTAATTGTATTGTACATATATAAAAAAAATTCTTATTTATTACCCGATTTCTTTAAGTTCGAAATGTAGTCCCAAACTTTTTAATTTAATTTAAATAGGGTATTAATTATGTCACATTAAAATAAACTTTTATTTTATAAAACGTTCAAATGGTCAATTGTGATATAAAAACGCGGATTGCTATTAAATAAGATGATGGTATTTGGAGGTAGGGGTGAAAATGTTCCTTTTTTGTTTTTGTTTTTTTTTCTATATATCTCAAATACTCTACAAAATTTTAGAGAATTGAATTTTGGTTTAAAATGATACATTTAAATAACTAAAAAAACGCAAAAAAACGATTCTTTATTTTTTGTTAATTTTTTTTTTTTGTTTAAAATAAGTATGGCATGGGTTCAAGATGATTATAGGGATTGCTTAACATATAACAAAATTAGATAATTGTGTTAGAAAGGTTTTGGTGTAAAATTGTGATTTTTGTGTTAAAAGTGTAAAATTTTCTCGATTTTTATCGCTTTATGTTGTTACACTAGGGAACATAAGTATAGCGCCACCCCATATTTTGTAGTGTTTGTCCTCTTAAATTAAAACTGTTTAACAATGACTTGGAGGTAAGAAAATACACCAAAAATAAGGTAATTAAGCAAACCTAAGTTAAATTCTAAGATTGTTTGGTGCATAACTATAGCACCTATTAGTAAAAAAATAATTAAAAAATGTATTGCGTCTCCATTTTAACGAATTACTTCAAATAGTCTAATATTCGTGCTCTCCAACAGATTACTTAAGACTTGAGACCCCAAGTTGAGCTAAATCTCTTCTATCGCAGTTTTGAGTTGACTAAGACTATTCTACTTCTTATTTATTATTGACATCCAGCTATAGGACCATGATTCCCCATATATTTTCTATTGGATTTAGTTTCGGCGAACCTGCTGGCCACTCCAGTAAATTAACTCAATTCTCATGAAACCACTCCATTGATTCTCTGCTAATATGAATTCAAGCAGTGTCTTATTGTAACTTAAAATCAACGTTGTTGGTTTCATTTAATAAGGGCAGGATTTTGAAGCACATCAGTATATTCTCTGCTATTCATACGTGTTGATGTATAAGCTAAAGTCAAATCACTTGCTCTTGTAAATGCCTGCTACACCATTAATGTTTCAGCACCAAAATTACGCTTTGAGAGTTTCTGGTTCTCTTCTTAAATCGCGTCAGTAGGAATTAAATCCGTCTGGACTACCAAGTTTAATTTTTTTTCATCAGCGAAGATCACCGATTTGAGAAGAGAACCTGAAATTATCTCAAAGCGTTATTTTGGAGGTGAAACATTAATGGTGTGGGATGCATTTACAAGAGCAAGTGTTTTGACTTCAGCTTATCCATCAACACGTATGAAGATCATCTGCTGCCCTTTTTAAATGAAAAAAAAAACGTTGATTTTAAATTCCAGCAAGACAATGCCGAAATTTATGTTAGCAGAGATTGAATGGAGTGGTTTCGTGAGAATATTTTTTTTACTTTATGCCTTAATTTTAAAAATTCTTAGAATTTAACTTACGTTTGCTTAATTACCTTCTTTTTTCTAAGTCCCTGTTACACAATTTTTATTTAAGATGACAAACACTGCAAAATATGGGTAGCTCCCTAGATTTATCAAAATTATTTTACTTATAAAAATACTATTTTAAATTATTTTTTTGATCTTAGTCTGGTATTTTTTAAAACACAATAGTGTTAAATTATATATTTTTCGTCACACTGACAAAGATTTTCAAAATTACACTTTGATTACATTTTAATTTGTTATTAATAAATAAATAAGTTGTTCAAAAGTGTAAATTTTCTTTGGATCAATTACCACTAGCACTTAACTTGTTGTCATCAAAATGCATGAATTTAGAACCTATACAAATTCAGCAATGGCATGGAAATGATTTAAATCACATTAACTCTTGTTGAAAAAGTTTAAAAGTTTAAAATACGGAATAATTGCAACAATAAATCCTGTGCCAGAGATACTGTTTAAAAAAATGGCCTGTTTATGCTCTACACTCTCTACAAGATACCAAGGAAATTATAAATGCAAAAATTTTGTATTAATTGCTTTGTTTTTTTCCAAAGAGCATTTTTCTATAGAAAATCCATTTGAGATTACAATTACTGGGTGGTGGATTCCGGCTTTTACAGATGATTGCTATAACAAAAAAATAATTTAAAAAAATCTTTTCTGATTCTTCTACGGATGAACTTTTTCCCACTCCACTCCTTCTTCCTGCTGCATCACTTTCTATCTCTTTATCTCTTGCCTCTCAGCACTACTTTCCAGCTCTTGTCCCTCAGCTTCTAATTGTTACTTTCTTCTTTATTTAATGATATTTCTTTGTCACTGCAACCATTTTCCTTACTTTAAATTTTTTTATTTTATTAATATTACGATTCAGTTTATATGTGTATTATAATTCATTTTTCTTGAGGACATTTTATATTCTAATTTCTCATGACAATCTTATCCTTACCTAACAATACAACAAAAACATATCTATACAAAAAAAAAACAATTTCTAAAAGTAGGATCATATTTCCAGAATTCTATTGAAAGAACGTGTCCCCGAATAAAGGTAGAGTTCCGAGCCAAGCGACACTCACGCCACTAACGCCGCGTTAGTGTCGCCGCGACAGAGCGATAGTACAATGGTTCTATGTAAATACATGACGGCGTGTACGAACACGGCGATACTTGACGCGGCGTCACTGCCGTGGCACCACTGTCGCAAAGCGTCAGCGGCCGAGTCGCGCTTTACCTCGTAGTGACGCTTGACGCAATGTTAGAAGCAGTTTCTCTTCAGGACCCATACCTATATAATGTCTTGTTGTTTTTGGTTTTCATAAACTAGGGACAAAATGAAATTAAACTGTCTTTGTTAAAACGAAATAATTCTCGAAATTGATCAGCATTATAATTTAAATGTTCTTGTACTAAGATTTTATAAAGACCCTGGTCGCTGCGGGTTACATAAATCGGGTCAATTCGATCTCTTGTGCCCAGTAAATACAAAAGCAACAGGTCATCATCTTCTTCCTCTTTTTCAAACATTTTTTGCAAATATTTCACAATAGCTTGATTCATAATCGGTTCATGAAGTTCATTTATAACGCAAAAAAATTCGACTGTCGATCTAGATGACTGGTCGCAAATTGACTGAAAACTGCAGCGATACTATCGCCGCTCTCGGACGCTCAGACGCGGCGTCAGTGTCGCTTGGCTCGGAACTCTACCTTAAAAATCCATATTACATTGTTAGCTGAAGCAATATTTGTTTTGTTTGTTTTTTTGGTATATTTTAATAATAAAATTTGTAAAAGCTAAAAATATACTGGATATTAAAATATGTAAAAAATTCAGAAAATTAAAATATGCAAAATATAAATAAATGGCATTGTGTGTAAAATCCCAACCAGAAATATTTAGTAGTGCTTTTTAAATTTAAGTTTAAAATGAATGTGTTTTTTTACCGATTTAACTATCATGTTATAGTCTATTGGTCCTTCGATAATACTTTGTTTTTTCTATTATAGGTACAGACTTATCACCAGACGTAGATTTCTTTTCGAACGAAAAATCCAATGGTAAACGACCTGCTTCTGATTTTGAAGATGATGACTTTGGACCAGAAACAGATGTAGATGCTATAGATGCATTATCACCAGGTAACTTAAACATAAGCAACAGCTTTACACAAATTCAAATGATTTTCTGTATACGTTTGACTATTAAATTCTCTATTTACATGCATTACTCAAGAAAATAAAGCACTAAAATGAGCAAAACCTTCGAAATTTGTAAAGTAAAATGGATCGGAATGCAATTTTTTGTATTCGATTCGTTAGAGCGTCAGGAAAATTAGTCGCTATTTTTCATAATGTAAAATTGGGAAATTGCATTTCAGCATTAGAAAATTGGATTTAAAAAGTGCATACCGAACAGACAATAGATATGTAGAAAATTTACAACTCGGTAAGTAGTGCTGAAAATCCGTAAAATCAGTGCACACTTGGTACTCGGTGGTCTTGGGGTCGCTGAACACTTAATATCATGGTGCGAAGAAATTCATTAATTATTCGTATCGAATTTTAAATCTTGAATTTTAAATTTACCGCTCTGTCTATTGGTAGCACTGAGTAGATACCTAAAGGATTTCACGCAAGGCAAAAGTTTCTCCGCCTCGTTTCGTATATATACCCCGAATAACAAGTTTCGACCAATTTTGTAACAAATTTTCATATATCTAATTCCAGAAGAAGAGGTAGGTAGCTTCCACCCTGGACACCAGGTACTTCGAAAACTTTCGGCATCACGATATTCGTGTTCAGTGACGCCAAATACCCCATATTCATTTTGTATCAAATTGGCATAAAATTCCTGGAGACGAGGTCCGTTCTGAGCAACAGGTGCCTCGAAGCCTTTCGGCGTATGATATTTGTGTTCAACGAGCCCAAAAATCCCCGAGTACCAGGTGTGCACATTTTGTAAAGAATTTGCATAAATCTCCATGAGAAGGGGTAAATACCAGGCACTACCTGGGCACCAGGTGCGTTGCAGAGTTTTAGCATTATGATATTCGTGTTCAGCGACCCCAAAAACACGCGAGTACAAAAATTGAACCAATTTCCAACAATACTTACCGAGTTGTAATATTACTATCTAACGTCTGTTTGAAATGCACTTTTTAAATGCAATTTTCTAATGCAGAAATGCAATATCCCATTTTTACATTATGAAAATAGCAACAAATTTTTCAGAAGCTCTAACGATTCAAATGCAAAAAAAATTCGGAAATAAAGTGCTTTATTTCTATTTTTTGTTGTGATTAAAAAACCGTAATAGTATTATACGTTACAAGGTCGGTAGGTGACTTATTACAGTATGAGTTAGTTTACGGACGAGGCGACGTAGGAGCAAAGTCCGGAAATAAAAACGAGTACTGTAATAACACCTAACGACCATGTATCGTATTATATTTTATTTCATCCTGTTTTTATAAATTAATAAATTCATAAAAATTTTAACAGTAGTTCGTAACTTGACTAGTTAGGTCAAATTACCTTGAAAGCCATCTGTCACTGTCAAATAATTTTTTTATTATTAAGATTTAATTGTTAATATAAAATTGAACAACATTGACTTCTTTTTAAATATGGATGTAAAAGTAAGTAATTAATTATTTTATTTTTATTTTATAGTCATTATAGTATTTTTAAATGTCAAAAATTGAAAGTCATTGTCTTCCCTTAAGCAATCAGAGCAGCGTTGCTAGGCAACACATTACAGTATCTGATACCGTAATGTTTTACTTACCGGCGCCAAATTGATTATAGGGAAGTGTATTTACTGGACAGGATGAAATAAATGTATTTTTTGTTCATTTAAAAGACATTAGCTAACAATTTATTGCATTAAACACTCACAAATGTCGTAATAATTTATGTTCATGTTCAGAGAAAATTTATGAGAACAGCTATACTCTATTAATTTAGATTATTTTACAGTTTATTTACCATAAATAGAAAGTAAGAAAATGCTATGCTTTTGGTTTTTATCATTTTATTTAATTTTATAGGTTTAAAAGATGTCAATAAAACGTTTGCTGACAATTTTGCTACTTCTCCTAATAACAACCCTAACATTGACGAGGGCGTATTCAATCCTTTTATGGAGCATCAGGAAAAAGCAGCTTTAGAAATGGAAAAAAATATGAGGAAAAGAGAAACCACAGAAGAATTTGATGACGACGAAGATATAGTCGCTAGGGAAGAAACACCAACACCACCAGCTGATGGAGGTAAGTAGAAAAATAATATTTTTTCTAATGGTACAAATAGAAAATGTTTTATCTATAAAATATCCTCTTTATAAAAGATTAGCAAAATAACCAAAACCAATAAAAATACAAATACTGAAATCAATACTAAACCAGAGGAAGCGTCTTCTCTCTACCAATTATCTAGTTAATCTAAAATATTAGCAGTATCTATTCTAAATTCAGGTCTATGTAGATTTTCTGCATTTATGCGTTGATCTACGGAATGATTAGCTTCTGCTGCCGTATCTTTAAAAGTATTCAAAGACACGATTAGGCATTTGTGTTGAACTTTTCAGCAGTTAAACTTTTACATTTATTAATCTTTTTGCATTGATCTTTTGCCTTCAACTAAATTGGTAAGTGTCGTCAATATTCTACGTGAAATGTAAATAAAACTTTGTTATATCGTTTCAATGCTTCTATTATTAACCGTAGACCTACATCTGAGCCTCCACAAAGCTGGACAACTCAGAGCAACCATCTCGGCATGAGACAATTCGGTGAAAGTACAGCTTGGTACAAAGCGTTTGTACACAAAAATTTTAACTTTGTAAGAAACTCATATTTATTTTAAAGACATTCCTAAGGATATTAATTCTATAAAGTGGGACTTTTTTTATTATTCGACAAGTAATTTAAGGGGTTTGTTTTGCTTAATTCTTTTTTTTAAATAGTTTAAAGATTTGTACGTACATAGGCCAAAGGACCTGTAAATACATTTGCGCGTTAAGGAAGGGTTAAAAAGCTCGAGGCTTTTTTTTAATACGTCGTTGCAGGTAATGAACCACCAACCAAAAAAAGATTTTATTAAAATATGGATGAAAAGTTTTTCAGACATTTCTTATTACTATGAAATGTATTCTTTTTTGTATCTTTGAGGCAAAGGTAATAATGACGTTAAACTATTTGTTTTTATATTCGCGTTCATATTTAAGTACTTTAATTTTTATATACTTAAGATATCGTTTTTTTTGTATGTAATAAAATAATAAAATATTTTTGTATTTTTTGTGTGAGAGTGATCACAAAATGTTGTTGTGTGGGGTTTTAGAAAAAAGTGATGGTTGACATCAAGAACGTATTTAAGAAGGATGCTCCACTCCCTATGTTGAACTATGAGCTGCCGTGTGCAATGAAAACGGAAGCAATGTGAGCAAGGCGAGAGACTGGACTGGCGCAAAGAGCTACTGCGCATTAGCGCTGTCTCTGTTCTTCTCACTGCTCGTTCAAGAGTGAGAAAGTCAGTAGCGTGCTGGAGGCGAACTCCGTAACGATGTAGGAAATAGAAAACGTATAGAGATAGACAAGAAAGAAAATTTCTTGCTATTAACAGTTGGTACTCTCTAAGCTGTTTTCTATCACAATCGGCTGACATCGGCAACAGAAAATGGAAGCTTATCGGACCTGAAAACATTGACTCATTTCTAGTAATAAATCTAGGGATTTTACTGTTTCGTTTTATTTAGGTTTAATGACAAGTGTCAATAATAAAATAATTTCAAATATTTTTACTTCTTTTCAATAATATATGGATTGTGGATTTCAAAGTTTATCATAAAATAGATTGTTTGGTGCTTCGTTGCAATTATTGTTGTTTTTCTAGTTGTTTCTTCAGTTTTGTTTTTTATTTTCTTGTTAGATCATAAACTTTCGTTTATTCTTTGTACATAAACATGCTACCAATTTTCATGCATTTTGTGGAGGAAGTAGAAGGCGAAGAAATCCTGGAAGGATTACGGATAGAACGAAGAGCACTACGAGACCGCTCTAACCCATTCGAGTTACCTGAAACGGAATTTCGCAAGCATTATCGACTAAGCAGAGATTTAACCCGATTCTGTAGAGACTGAGAGATCAAACCAAAGATAAACACTAACTATAAAACAACATATAATAAATAAACTCTTCAACTTTAAACACAATCAATATCAGGCACAACAACAAAAAATTAGAATATAAGATAGATACTTTACTATAATAGTTAACTACGTCCGAAAAAACAACGGAAAGAAAGATAGATAGACATATGTAAAATTTCATGCTCCCAAGAGAGATAAAAAAATAGCAAGACCTCATTTGGTCTTTCTATTTAACACAACCCGAATAACTACGTTTAGTGCCGATCTTCGCCGATCGAAACTTAGAGAGTGCCGTTTTTTACGATAGAGAAGAGTTTGCTATAATAGCAAGGAAATTTCCTTTCTATTCGTTAGAGAGTTCGCACCCTGGTCTCTTGAATAAGTAATGAGAAAGAAAGAGACGGTGCTAGATGCGCAGTAGCCGTTTGCTTCCGTCCAGTCTCTCGCCTTGCCCACATTGCTTCCATCAGGCACGCATACCCCTACCAAGCAAGTGGAGCATCCTTCTTAAATACGTTCTTGGTTGACATTTAACATATATAACATTTGACATATTTGACATGTGACATTTCCGGTATTTTATATTTCCGACAATTGTTTTTGATTTTGACATTTGACATTTATTACTTTATAAATTGTGATAGTAGACTTGACATTTGTAGCATTTAACAAGTCTGGCAGTTTGAAATTCGACATTTTTGACTATTTATATGTCTAAAATTAGTTTTTTTTTTACATTTGACATTTCATATATTTGCTATTTATTATATTTGCAATCTCATATATTTCAAATTTTGTACAATTAACATTTCTAACATCTGACGTTTTTGACATTTAAAATTTGTGATATTTGACACTTTTGAGAATTAACATTTCCGTCATTTGACAGTTATCATATTTAATATTTCTTATATTTAACATTACTGTCATTTGCCATCTTTAATCCTTAATCGTTAAAATATTCGGACATTTACAATTTTTGAAATTTAACAATTCTGATAGTTGACATTTAAAATTCTCCTCTCCCAATTCTCATAGTTTTCACATGTAAAATTTTTGATTATTGAATTAAGGTCTAAAATATTGCTTTCATATTTTTTTGGAGTTTACTCCTTAAGAAACGAGATATAAGGCGCCTGGTATGAAAAAAAATATGGGTAGTAAAATCATGTGAAACAGTCACGTTGAGAAAAGTGTCACAGTCACGTTGAGAAAAGTGACACACGCAGGCGCAGTGAAACAAAATAATAATATCACTTCTCTCTCTCCCTATGCTTTCCCCAAACATCTTATACTGTAATAACTATTTAATAAATGTATCGCCATCTCTTGGTTTTACTATTAAGGTGGTTAAATTAGTGTAAATAGTGTTGCATATTTTTCAGGCACTATTATTTACATAATAGTTATAAAAACACAAAAAATACTATGGTGATCGTTCTTAAACACACTCCGAGTTGTCCCACACTGGATTTTTTTATGTTAATATTGACAACTTCACTAATTTTTTGCCAAAATATCCTTTCTTTTTCGTAAAAGTCTTTTATGTGAATTTAAACGTATTTAATATCAAGCTAACATATTTGCCATCAACCAAAACAGGTTTGTTATTTCTATTACGAAATGCTATATAGAGAACCGCTTTGATATTAATTTATTATGTAATGAACATCGTTTCATGACTTATTGGACTTAGTTGTTGATAAATTGACTTTCTACCTGGTGACGGTTTTTGATGTAATCCAGAAAATATCACAATTTTCAGGTTTTTCTATTCATAAACTATATAGATTATTCAACCCTATCAGGGTAATAAATCTCTTAATACAATCTTGTTTATTTTTCTATTATAAAGATTAGTTAGTTTGGGTTTGGGGTTGATATTTACTTTTACCGTTGTTTGCTTCTTCACCGCCTCTGCATAATATATTGACCTTTTAAAACTAAAACATAACCCAGGCTAAACTGGTAATACTAATAACCCTATGTTTTTTTAATTTAATTATAATAATGTTAGAGATATAACTAAGTGACTTTTTACTAATCCTGATGTAATGACACAATGCCTCATAAAATATATAATGATGTTTTAATTAAGCATAAAATAAATGAAGTTAATGTTGAATTTTACTGCATTGTATTGCAAATATAGTAAACTATTTTTATTACTCATATTTAAATATTTTACGTTTAAAACTACGCAGTATAAAAAACTAATCACATATATATTTTTTAAATTTAAGCAATAGATTGTAAAATTATGAGTGCCGGATCGAGGGTTAAGAAAAGGGTCTCATTTATAGACCGCCCGCTGTTCCCAGGTAAGGGGAGTGACTTCAAAGACTCTAACCGTATTTTTTTATACTTGCTAGTTTTCATGTTAAAAACGATTTACATACAAAATGCAATATTGGTAACCCTGAATTTACATGATAAACTTAAAATGTTAAGGTTGTCAAAATCGTCATGTTGTCAATGATGATTCTCCAATGCGCTCGGTCTCTCCTATGTAGCATCTTTCTCGCACTTACACAGAATATACGTACCTTGCTGGTGCTCATACGTAAAATGGTATGTATCGTTGCTTTTTAAGTTTTATACATTAATTTAAAATAATTTTAAAATGTTAGTTTGAAATGTACATTATCACCAAAAATGATCCATACAAAATATTAAGTTCTTTATCTATTGTTCATAGCAGCTAATTAAAAATGTCTCCGTTAGCTGTATGTGCGCAATCAAGGGTGACAGATACACTTGTGACCTATAAGATCTATTGTGTCCTCTGTTTTTTCTTCTAATTCTGATGTTTTCTCAGCTCTTCAAGTCCTATCTTTCTTAGAAAGTTTAGGATATCGTTGTGCTTGAAGTTAGGTAGATCTTTCTCTTCTATTTCGTACAATCAATCCTAGGTATACGATCTTAGAGTTACGTAATACAATGCATTTTGAGAGTCTTTGAGGTTTCGTCCTTTCCTTACAGAATCTGCAATTTGCTTCATCTACCAATCCTAGTTTCTTCATGTGTCCTCTAAATCGGCAGTGCCCTGTAAGTATTCCTGTTTTTACTGACGTTTAGACAGCTAAAAGACTTCTTCTGGTTCAGTGTCCATTAGTTAATTTATATTCGATTAGTAATTAAACTACGCGCGGCGGGTTTTAATCATAGAAATTTATTTCAACACTAACTAGTTATTATAAATTACAACTATACTCTACTATCGTATTATGTGGAGTGGCCCATTCTGTTCTACCAGATGCAAATTTCTTTGACAGAACTCAGATTAATTTTTATTAATTTTTAGCCGTCTTAATAGTTCTTTATCGTGGGTTTCCCAGGATCCATTATAAACCTTCCTAGACAGTAAAGCCCAAAAATCCTCTATTATGCAAACCTGATGTTCATAATTTTTGAGAACAAAAGATTTGTGGCGTAATCAAAGCCAATTATTGGCATCTCTTGAGTATTGATACGATGCTAAGTGTGACCAAAAATATCATTATTAGCATATTGTTTGTGGACAATCTGAAGCAATTTGGAAAGGCAGTTATCAATATAGGTTTGATAATAGTATATTGTAATACAAGTGTTACAATGACAGAGTTCAGTTTGTGAAACGAACCGCGAAGCGGTGAGTTTCGCAAAGAACGAGTACTACAAACCGTCATTGTAACTCGAGTGTTACATACTATTTTTTATAATGAACTTTTAAAAGTATAAAAAAAAGTAAAATGAGAGTTTTTCGAAATATTTATTTATGTTGGCAATCTTGACAGTTTTGACACTTGTCAGTTTTAATGATTTTAAATTAGAATGTTTGTCAAATTTGTATAAAATATTCCGAATTTAGCAATAACGCTGATAATGTAAATAATAATTTACTACAACATACTTCTTGATTTACTACCTGAACTCTTTCGTTGAAAATCAGTGCAGTGCAACCAATTGTGTAAAACAAAAAGTTACCAAAAACAGTGTTACAATGAATCTATTTCGATACTGTTTTTAGTGTCGAAATAGAAACTTTGTAAACGTGAATTATAAAAAAACTATTACCTACGTGACTACCAGTATTCTGATAGTATTCAATAGTCCGAAGCTTTTAAATAATAAAATTATCAACAGTAGTGTTAGTGAAAACAGCAAGATAATTTTTTGATTTTAAATTTATAGGGTAAAGTGAACGGAAACACAGCACACATATTGCATGGCTGTAGCCATTAATACTTACCTACAGGTACCTACATATAAGTATACGTAAACTGGAATAGAATTACAACTATTGCGTTTTAAATGGAAAACGCTGTTAAAAGTATTTAATAAATCGTGATAAATTTAAAAAATTACGAAAAATTGCAAAACTTAAAGAAATGAAAAATCGGTTGCCTGTTAAGTCGGTTTAATGACGATAGTTTATTTATTTAGTTGAACGTGACAACGTCGTAAGAAAATACTGATGGAATGGTTGCATTTTTCAAAAGAAAATTTTAATTTTATTTGTTTGATAGATATTTTGTATGGATATCATTTTTTATTTGGAACGCCTCAGAGCGAGGTAACGCCTCATTTTTTGGTGCGTGCAACCGGCTCCATCGAATTATAAGACGTACTCACGTCAATAAAAGTCAAAATTAAAAAAAAAATATAAAAAACTGTTGTTTAACCATGTTATAAAAATTGAAAAAATGGAAATGATCAAAACGAGCTTTTCCAATTCATTTCTTCATGCAGAGTAGAACCATAGCTTCTGTCGATCAGTCCCAAGTTTTTTGGTTAATAATTGATAAATTATTCAATAATCCTACTATGCTTTTCATGTTTAAAACTAATTTAGATCAATCTCCATTGATAGATTTAATAGTTGAATCTGATTAATTTAAACATTTTGAAAGACACTGGCGTTGGTGTTATCATGTTGGTTGTCACAAGTTGCAATTATAAGCGACTAGAACAGGTACTTGCAAAGTAATAAATAGGCACCGAAGGTGGCATGTGTTTACCAAGTTTATCCGTACATATCACGGGTATTACGACAACCAGGTATATTTTATGTCTGTAAAAGAAATGTGTCTATCCCACGACATTAAGTTACAAAAAAAGCTTAAGATTCTAGATTGTTAGTTTATTTGACATATAATTACTACACAAAACCTTTTTGTACGTAGGTCTTTTAGTAAAATAATTAGTTTGAGAATTCTTTTATAGAATTTTGGAAGTTTAAAAATTATACAAATAAAAAAATGACACTAAGAAGAAATAGAAAAATTGTCACTACCAGCAGGACTTAAACCTGTAATCTGGATTTGTAGCGGGTAATGCCTCTAACCACCTCAGCCAAAGATGCATTAGTAGTTAGTCGGCGATTTAAGTTTTTTTTTATGTTTTTAGAAGACCGGAACCATACAACTAATTAGTTTGAGATATCTAATGGGATTTTTGAAATTTAGTAATTATACTAAATTGTAACGGAGAAATCGAATAAAAATGTGACAGGGCACTTGAAGGTTGATGTTTCTATTAACAATTTGACAAATAGTTTTTCTCTGATTAACGTGATTACATGAGCATAAGGAAGAATTGAATAAGTGTCATACGTGGCATGCGTTAAAACAGACTATCAAATGGCCGATTAACTACTGATACATCTTTGGCAGAACTGTATAGAAGCATTACCGGCTATAGGTTAAGATTGTAGGTTCAAATCTTGCCGAGTGTGACATTTTTTTCGATTTTTCTTTAATTGCATTTTCTTGTTTGTATTACTTCTTAATTTAATTTAATTTTACTGTACTTTGTTTCATGGTACCCATTCTAGGACTAAATCGGTTCATCGACCTTGCATTAAATCGACTCCAAAGCATTATCTCTAAAGTAAAAATAGCGAGTAATAGCGAGTAACGTGATTTTTTACAAGTACTTAATAGTAAAGAAAGTTTACATCATTAGCTGTAACCTGTTTAAAGTAATGTCAATAGTCAGAACAGCACCAGTTCCAAAGGTCTGTCCAGAGACACATCAAAGGGTGACTCACACACAACTTCAGGACTCCCGTGTCCTATCTTCGTAACACGTTTGTATAACGAATAAATTCAATAACCTCGCCTTGACCTTTCGTGTACTAAATTTGACCTAGCCTACGACGATAATAAATAAAGTAATGTCTCCAACGCTGCTGCATAAAACTAGCATTGCTATGCTAAATCTACCAATAGCGCAATGGTTCCCCTACCACAGACGGCTGGTAGAGCTCAATCCGAAACTCGGTCGCTGCGTGGCAACCATCCAACCGATGAAGCCCCTTCCGTTGTCGCCCGCCATGTGCAAAATCCGTTTAGTCCTACGTTTTTGGAATGCAAAAAAGTTTCCCCTATCGAAATTCATCGTGGTATACTGAAAATGTACGGCACCAATTGCATAGACATCAAAAATGTGCGCAAGTGGTGTAGTGAGTTCTCTTCCGGGCAAACGTGCGTCTACGACGAAGCGCGTGCTCGAGGATCGAAGAGCAATTGACCACCTTGATGAAGGTATCATCAGACAGTCGGTTGTTCAATGTGTTGATAGACTCCTTGGTTATAACAAGGTGCCAGCGAGGTAGATGCCAAAATAACTGACCGCGGAACACAAATTGCAGCGCATTAGATGTGCCTGCAAAGCAAATTTCTCCGGCGTTTCAAAGAAGTGCCTTAAGCAGTCCTGGATTTGATTGTTACCGGAGAGTAGAACAGAAGCAGGAATTAAAACAGCATCTTCTAAACCCAAAAAATTCAAGACGTGCTAGTCTGCCGGTGAGATCATAGCGACCGTCTTTTGGTAACCTTAGGGGGCGTTGCTCATCGGATACATGAAAAGAGACACAGCCATAAACTCTAACAGTTACTTCTCGGACAGTCCTGACCTATCTCCCAGTGATTACCATATCTTTCCTACGCTCATGAAACATCCTGGAGTCATGAAGTTTTTATCGGACGACGAAGTGGAAAAAGCGGTACCTGCGCGAGGCGGCGACGAAGTGATATAACACCGGTCTGCAAAAGCTCTTCTCCTGGATGCAAAAGGTCATTGATAGAAATGGTATTATGGAGTACTGATATTTGCAAATAAATGCTTTTTAATGATAACAAAAGTGGAGAACTTATTTTATTTATTGCCCTTGTATTACAATAAAAAATAATATAATAGAACATAACAACACCGATAAATTAATATCTCTGGCAAAAATGCCTTATTATGTAACACTGTTTAAACTGTATTTTAGGTACACTTATAACCTTTACTTTTATTGTATATTAATTATTATTTTTTTAATTTTTAAATATCGAAATTCAAAATGAATGCCTCATCGGTGTTAGTGATTCGTGATATATGATAATCCTAAAAATCCAACTCATGAATTGAAATCATCGATTATTATGTTGCAGTACTTAATGCCCCTTTGTTTTCTATTGAAGCAGACTCGTGTTCAATGTAAATTAGGTGGTTTTACAACCAATGCAAAAATAAACATATTCAAGGGGTTGTAAGTGTTTTGAGTTTATACACAGTTTATCCGTGGTCCAATATAGATTTTAGATATTTTAATGAAAAAATTTGCTTAATTTAAATCATTAAAAAATATTGTAGAGTTAAATATTATGAATATTAGTAATATCAATATTTTGAAACGAGAATAAGCACTGCATATTTAATTGTCAATTAATGAAAATTTTTTGCTATCCACTTAGCAAACTAAACAAGCATATTCCAATATAAATGTTATATTTTATTATAAAAAAATGCATTGGTTATTTGACATTTTTTCTGCAAACATGATAGACGAAATTATAATTTGACGAATCATTTGAGGAACTTCGTTCCTTTCAGATGTTCCGCGACACCACATGCCTTGTTTTAAACTACTTTACCGTACATTTAAGTTTCTACTACTTAGTTGTTGTAAATTAGTATAATTTTGATTTGTATTTAACTGTTTTTCATGGAATGAAATTTTATTAAACTGTACTAAGTGTTATTTTTAGTTGTCAAGTACCATTAGCCTTATGAGTATAGTGGAGAGTTTCAAGTGTTGTGCAAATTAATAACTGTTTCATATATGTCTTATTAAAAACTATGCTAAATCTTAAAAATACCGTTCTGTTTGTATAATTAGTTTACCATCTTTAGTAAGAAAACCTAATAAACAAAACTTATCTATTTAAATGAAAATAGTAGTATCCGTTACTTCCGTTGATGTTCCAGATGTATAAGATAGTGTCCTTTTGATATAAGTTGTAATTACGCTAATAAAAGTTAACATCTGGTTTTATCTTAGGTTTGTTGTACACGATAACGTAATAAAAATATTTAGATTTTCTTGAGAGACTTTATTCATATCTTGACCCATTTTTAAAATTGATAAAATAACAGATAAAGATAATTTTTTCTTTTAGTATAAAATTAAAAATGATTCCCCTTATTTTTTTTAATAAAATAGATGAATTACAGAGAAATTCGGTCATGAAGTACCCAGAAATACGCACATGGAATACAGAGAAACGATAGAGTACTATCCGATGGTATTTTATGTATCACGATGTGAGCATAAATAACTTGCGACCGGTTTCTTATTTTGCAAATATTATGTAAGAAGTCATTTTTTGTAGTAATGTCATATTACTTGTTTAAATTTTTCTTAGCTAAATTCATTTTCAGACATTCTCATTCTTTGACACCAGTTTGAAAAATGATGGACCAATCTAAAATGTCATTTATTCTCATGTCGATCGGAGTCTAGAGTTAAATTTAAGTAAAACTATTTTAGTATAGTCCACATTTCAAATTAATTTATTAAGAAAGGTTAAATTTTTAACTTAATTACGAATTTTCATTTAATATTTTGTGCTAAAATTTCTCTTTCTTTTTACTTCCACCAGTTGTAACAAATCTCTTTGTAATCTTCCACCGCTAGATGAAGAAATGTTATTTTCATAGCGAATTGTCTCTACCAATAGCTAATATTGGAAAAAAGTAGTTAAATACATAATTTACAACTGCTTTACAAATGTTTTGTCAGGTAATAAGAAAATAAATAGGGCCTATGTGATATAATATAGAATTAAAAAAAAAATCTTTTATCTTTTATGATACATGAAATACTTGTATAAATTTAAAGCCGGCTACTCACTACGTGGGACTTGACAAGTACTGGTACTTGATCATGTACATGTACAAGTTCAAGTATGGTCGATACATTACGCGGCTACTTGGCAAATGCCAATATTTCCGGATACTGCAAGTACTTGTAAACGCTCAATCAAAATGGAAATTAATAGTGAAACAGAGGCAGCAGCAGCAATTGTTGTAATGAGCAGTGCATATCTTTTTTTTTCTTTAAGTCTGCCACAGATACTTTTAAAGAAAACTCAGATTGTATTCTCTTCCATGAGTCATAAATTTCATTTCGATTTTTATGTAGTTTGTGACCGGGGTCTCAAATAATACTTTCGTTTTCATATAAATTTAAAAATTCTATAGTCATTTCATTGGACCACTTCATATTTGAGAACTAATAACATTCACCATTTACTAGTTTTACTTGCACAAACTTGCCGAATAGTGTTGCGCTGCTACTTAACTCGCTACTTGTTGCCTTTGACTTTGCTTAATTTACCGACTGCGGACGGCAAGTTCAAGTAGCACGCCAAGTTTCATGTTGGTTTCGTACACACTACTTGAAATATGGCAAGTACTTGCCAAGTACTTGTCAAGTCTTGCGTAGTGAGTAGCCGGCTTAAGAGATAAAGCAGAAGAAGGTGTGACGAGTAAAGCAAGAAAGGTAGCATGTAGGTTCATTTTCTTTCTCTGTCGTTACGTCTCGCGCTCAGATCCTTTAAGGCCTCTAGTTTGTCTACGCTCGTACTCTATGATATGTATAGTGGTGTGCAATTGATGTGGACACTTTTAAAATAACTTTAATTAAAAAAAAAATACATTTGAAATTTAAACTTAAAATTAAAAACAAAAACTAAAATCAGACAACTTCAGAAGTTTAATATTTTGTCATTCTCCCGGTGTGATCAATTACGCTTCGCTTTGGAGACGTTTGGGCATTGATATAACTAAATTTTTCACATATTCGGGAATAAAATTTTCCCAAAAGTCTTGAATATCCGTCCACAATTCATCGCTGTTTGTGTGACGAAAACTTGGCCTGGTCAACTTCTTTGACAGCTACCCCACAGATTCTGTATGGGATTTAAATCGGGGCTAAGTGGATGCCAAGAAAGTTTTTGCACATTATTTTCTTCAAACTAGTAAGAAATTATGTGCGCATTATGGATTGGACAATTGTCCTGTTGAAATATAAAATTTGG
The DNA here is from genome assembly GCA_964028335.1 of Altica lythri. NCBI lineage: Eukaryota > Metazoa > Arthropoda > Insecta > Coleoptera > Chrysomelidae > Altica > Altica lythri. The sequence goes on from OZ034807.1 coordinate 54,699,781, forward strand.
CGGATACACAGACGTCACTGAACGCAGCATCACATCATTCAGGATGAGTCTGTAGTATTCTGCATTCAGACGACCACCTATCCTTCAACAAACTCCGACACCTGGTGCTCCAATCCAACTCCAAATGTTTAGGGGAAATCGACCGCTATTGACTAAGCTCTTCAATCTTGTGTTCCTCGGACGATAGACTCGAACATTACCACTATTGGAAAACTTTTTCATCACAAAAGATGACGTTATTCCAAAATTCTTCGCCTATTCCGACATATTCGCGTGCAAATTGAAACCTTGCTTCCTTCTTTGTGTCGTTTAGTTAGAAACCACTTTTTAGATGCAGCACAGTTTATTAGACCTACTTCTTTGATTCTGCGTCGCGCTGTTCATTCGGATCCTGGAAAATCGGTGTCTTACTGTCAAAAATGGATTGTTGCAAATGGATGTCACTAATGACTCATCCTAGACTATCGCAAAAAAATTATTGCGTCCACCACCATGTTAGTTTGCAACGAAGTCCAAATTTCTCCATTTTTGGTAAATTGGTATACTCTACCCAATCTCCAGCATTCCCACTGCTCTTCCTTTTAATTCTTCGCTGTAAAGCGGCATGATATTTACACCAAATTTTAATTACGGTAAATGTGCAAAAATGCAGCAATATTTGTCAATAAATGTCAACCGTCAATTCGCAATTCAAGTTGAAAAGCCTTTTTTGCAAAGCCTGCATTACAGAAATCAAGTTTTTAAAGTGTCCACTATCAATTGCTCACCACAACCATGTTTATGAGTAAACAGAATTAATACTTTTTTTTTTGTAAACTTTTTATACTTAATTTCTAACATCTCTATTGCATATAACTGTAGTACCTTGTACCATGTACTTTACCAGAAATACAAACAAAATAGGATAGGTCCAGCTAATATTAGTCAAAGTAAAAAAAAATTATAGGTCACAATAGCTAAGGCGGCTCGGTGGATAGGAGAGCGAGTCGTCGGTTTAAATATGTTTATATAGCGCCACTTTGTTTTTGTGAAAACTGGAATTTAAAGTATCTCTTTGCTTAAATACTACACATTTACCTTCTGGTAATCTTATATAAAAGAAATTTAAGTTCTAAATGAAAGAAAGAGTCGCTATTTATAGTAACATATATTAACAAAACAAGAGATAATAGTATAAATGATTACATGAATAGCAGTAGAGACAATAAATAAATTTATGAAGTAATAAAAATGATTTCGCAGCTGACAAGCAACATAAAAATCTTGAATATGATATTTATTTTTACAATGCAGTTATTTTTAAGAAAATAAATTAATGAACCTAGGGCAACACTTATCGGAATTTGCTTGTTTCAGTTTTAGTATAGGAGTAAATACCTAAATAATCTAAGGGTAACTTATGTATTACAAATATACTGAACTATGTTCAATATTTAAACTTTTATAAAAATAATTTTCTATTAAATTAAACATGTAACATTTTGATTATTGCACATACCTATTAATAAACTGAATTTAAAACCAAATGAAAACTACAAAAACTCGACGCAGATCAAGGTCTCACAAGAATACATCAAAATCTTCTTTGATAGAAAACTGTCAATAATAACAGAATAGTTCCCATATATTTGTAACCGAAAAGTACTGTTAATTACCTTGATTAACTCCCGCTCTCTAAATTTATATATAAAAAAAGAACTAAAAATTACAATACTCTGGTTTACCTTATCCAAAATGACAGATTTTGTATTATAAATACAAATGCTGATTGGTCAATTATTCGCATTGGAATCTAAAAATTATCAGCGATTTCCTCAGAATATGTTTTAACGATCCTTAGTCCTCGAGGAGGGGTGAAAAGGAATTAATAAAGATCATTCGACCTTATACTAAAAGATAGTTGAACGAAAAGAGATCGAATTTCCGGAGAATTTGTCTAGTGTTCCTGTATAGGCTACGTTAGAATTGCATCTATGTTTATTTAAATGTCATGTCACTTGACACACTCTGAATTCATTAAATTATGTTGATCCTTATGAGAAACAATAATAATTTTACTGATACAATACATTGTTATTATGACTATGTCTGTCCTGTAATGTATCTATTCATTTGTTTACCATATTAAAGTTTGCTTAGAGTCTTAAGAAAACATATGATGCGAGAAGGCACTAAACAAGACTGAATGGTAATCTTGGTGTCAGTAAGTCGGATTGCAGCACATGAATGTCTCCATTTATGCACAATGGAGCATAAACCGCTATATTTGGATAATGGAGCATTATGAACGTAACCAAACGCCGCATTTGGTCGTCTGTATGAATATGGTTATGGTATGCAAATAAAGTGTTGACTGCGCTAATAATATTGATAAAAAGATTTACTGTCACATCTATTTTATTATTATCTATTAGTCTCAAAATGAATAATTAAATATATAATAATCGTTTTTAGATTATACACGACTATTGATTTATTTCAGCTTGCGACCGGGAAGTAACGTCAGTGATTTTTTTATTTGAAATGTAACTGAATGTGAATAATGTGAATCGTAACTTCTATCAGGTTCTTTATTCATTAGCACATCATGAGTCATTAGGTCTGTGTATGGCATTTTTTTTCAACCATTTAGCACAGAAGTGAAGTTTTATTGACAATACTTCAAACTGGATTAATGTTGTTTACTTATCATTAGGTTTATTTTGTATCTTTAAATTTTATATTTATTAAATATTTGGAGGATACTTTCCATAATTTAGCTGTACGGTTATTAAAACGGTGGGTAAATGGTTGATGGATATTGGTTGAAAAATGTGGATAGAACAGTCACAAAACTTCTTATAACGGGAAAATTATCTTCTCGCATATGGACACGAAAAAATCATATTAATATGTAATCAATAAACTTCGTTTTATGCATATAACAATAGTGGGAGTAATGATGGGAATTAACATGATGTACAAAGTGTGCTATGAGGAAAACCAAATGACAACGACAGTCAAAGATGTACGTAAAAGTGACGAGGAACTTAACTGGAGATGGCCTAGACATCCTGCCAGACCACAAAATTTTGCAGCCTATTTGAGAAAAATAAAAGTATGGAAATAAGAGTTTTGTAAATTTCAATACCTTCTTTGTGAAGTTAAATATAATTTGGAAATAATTGTATTTTAAATCCATTTAAGCGTTGTAATGTCGTAGGCGTGCGCATTTTTCTTACCGTGAGAGTAGGATATATCCCATATAATGCTTTTTTCTTTCTTTGCTTACTTTATATGCACTACGTATAGAAATTTATAATTCAAAGGTGCCACAGATGGCACCTTTGAATTCTAAATTTCTACAGGTGGATCACGGCGGAAGGTCCTATAATATTTTTCTGTAAAAAAATTAATATAAGGCGTCATCTGTTTGAGATTTATGAAATTTATTATTAATAACACTAGTCAATATTAATAGTCACTTTATTGTTTGTTATAAATTATTGTGACCTTTAATCGAAATAAAAACTATCCTATCTCTTAAGTTGGACAAAATTACACCTAAATGCCAACTTTTACGAAATTCGGTTGACTTGGTGAAGAGTTCATTGAGAACATACATCGTGACATTAGTTTTTGATATATTAACATATATCCTATCTCTCAAGTTGGACAAAATTACACCTAAATGCAACCTTTCATCAAATTCGGTTGACTTGGTGAAGAGTTCATTGGGAACATACATCGTGACATTGAATTTATATATATTAAGTTATATCCTATCTTTCAAAGTAAAGGGGTTTGGGAGAGCTGGGACGACGACCGATGCTAACAACACCAAAACCTTCCAAACCATTCCCTAAACAGGACATGAGTCCTACAACAGGGTCCTCAAATCTAATACCACTCCTTAAATTTTTAATTACCCTCCTTCCACCTTATCTTATCTTCTCTCTTCTCTTCTATCTCTTAAGCTGGACAAAATTACATCTAAATGCCAACTTTCATTAAATTCGGTTGACTTGGTAAAGAGTTCATATCGTGACTCTGGATTTTTATATATTACGATATCGGAATTAGATTATAAAATTTGGATTTGTAAAATAGGTATCCGACCTCCGTTGCCGCCTCCTTGTCTATAACTAGTGTGTTTAAAACATGATTTTTACAACATTCTATACGTTGATCGTTCGAAAAAATAATTTGTTATTAATTATTGTTAGTTTACAACGTAATCCTCATCAATATAAAACGTTATTTTCATGTTGGCATTCCATCGCATAGTAAAATACCGGTTGCAAGGTAACTAACTAACTGTTTTATCATCGCTCCTCGATTAACAATTAAATTGTTCTCATTTGCCAGCTAGAGCGGCAACAAACAACCGAAACTTTAAATTATTTTTACTTATTACTTCCTTATAACAAACATTCATTTATATTTCTAGTTTAAAAACAGAAAATATTTTTGATTAGGTTAAATACACACTTAATTAAAAAACTAGTTAATTAAACACTAATTATAACTTAGGAAGATGTTTACAGGAAAAGCAAAATTTAGAAAATATCTTTTTGGGTACAGTTGTTTTTACTTATGGTTACATTAAAAAAGAAAAACAAGATAAATCGAAATTTAGTGTAAGTAGTTAGTTATCATTGCGGCATGGAAAATGGTCAAATTGAATAGACAAAATATGATTTCCTTGTTGAACGGAAACAAAATTTTTTTTAAAAATTTTCGAACTACAAAAAATTGACTTACATACTGCTTTCTAAAAAAGCTTAAAAAACCTAGTTTAATAGCTACGGGGTTCTAATGTTTCTGTTCTATTAATATTATGTTGAAGGGATAGATTCTTTACGATTATTTAACAATCTATAGTTGACAAATATTTAAGAAAGTCTTATACCAAAGTTAATAATGAAATAATTACAATCAATTACTCTACAAAAAAACGCTTAGATGTATTATAAAACTTTTAGGTGTACCAAACTTTTTTATAGAACATTTTTTTATTTTTCTCCAAGGTCTATATTTTCTGATCTTAAAAACCATCTCCTGTCACATTAGGTGAATATTAGATGTGACCCAAAAAAACAAAAACCAGAGGTATAGTATATACAAAATGTTTTAACTCGACACCAGCTCTGCTGGAAGATCGGACAGGCTGAAGTATGGCTCCAAAAAACGAAATTTTGTTTTCATGACTATTTATAATCTTACGTTCTTCAGACACGGCGTGGGTAAAGCTTTAGATTATAGCGATTGAGAAAAAAAAACAGAGAAAACATATTAGAGAAATAGTGATGGATAGAATTAACAAATGCATAAAGAGAAAAAACAGCAATTAAGAAAATTAGAAGTTGTTAATAATAAATATACATTAGAATAATTTTGAACAGTATCCTTCCCTTCAGAGAATACCTATATTGTAACACAATATTTATCTGTAACGCAATGTTGTCATTTACGCTGTATGTTAAGTAGAAAACTGTATTCATACCTATTTTTGCTTGCATAATAATTGAAATTGACAGTAGAAAATAACATTAATACTGTTTATGTGGATTACTCCAACGAACCATTATAGCATTTAAAAAGTCTTATACAGAGTTGTACCACGTTCCAGATCAGGCGACTTCATCAAATCATTCTTGGTGAAATAATTGCTGAAAATGTCGAAGACACCACACTGCAGACGTTAAAAAATGAGAAAATACTTCTAGTTTTTTAGAAAAAGAAAAATTATGATCTACTAACAAAAAAATAACAAACAATTGAGTTTTTACTCGATATGAAACAAACAGCTTAAAGCAAATAAACATAAAAAAAATCCTGTTTCGAAAGATATCAAAAAGATAAAAGAAACATTTTTAGAGAAAAATAAATTTCTTATATAATTACCATAATAACCAAAACTTACTATAGTGTTATTAGTGATTCTTTATTTTATGTCATTTAGTGTTTCTAAACGAAACTTTCAATGTTAGTTTTGGCGAAATTTAGTGTTTCAATAAGGGTTTTGAAGGTAATGAAACCGCGGACCTTCTGGCCAAGAAGGGAGCGGACACACGATTCATTGTATTTAAATATTCTCGATAGCTTCTTTGTGGCATAATAATGTCTATTTATTTCTTTATTCGGGGATCTTTTTGCCACTAAAATTTTTATCTTTGAAAACGACAACCGATCTGGTTGTCGAAAGCTCAGAAGAATTATTTTTAAACAAATTATTTTCATTTTTGTTAGGCATTTTCAGTTTTAAAAGACGACCCTTGACAAATTTGACATATCTATCAAAATCAACAAGCAAGGGTCATTTTCATAATATTGATTTATATTTTTTATAAGTTTGTTTTAGTGGCAAAAAGATCCCCGAATAAAGAAATAAATACACGATTCATTGGTCCAGAACCTGTATTGGGACTGCCTAGATCCTGGGTAAGGACCAAAGTCAGGAACTGGGTCTGGGAAGAGTCGACCAAACACTGGAGTAACACTGTAGGGCTGAGGCACTCTAAGCTGATGCTCAAAGGCTACTCCAAAAAACTGACGTCTGACATACTGAATCTTGGCAGGAGTCAGATAAGAGTACTGGTGGGCCTGCTCACTGGGCATGGACCATTCAGACTACACCTTCGAAGGATGGGGATTCTGATACAGGAACCCACCTCGTGCCGATTGTGCGCCATGGACGATGAAACGGCAACTCACATTCTCTTCGACTGTGAGGCCTTGGACCATAAAAGGTTCCTCATCTTCGGTGACACGAACCCTGAATCCTATCACCACCTTGAGGAGCTAGTCACAGGCCACAAATCTCTTATAAAGGGAACTGCCCTGTGGCAACAGTAACTCAAGGAACTTGGGACACCTGGATTCAAGCCTATCTGAAGGTCAGCTTGGTGTTGATTTTCAGCTGAGCAAACTAGAGTCCTGCACGCATCGGGTGCATGTAAGGACTCTTGGTGCCGAACCTGGTCACAATATTCCCATAAGAAGCAGTGCTTAAAACATGGGGCTCCACAGGAATGACCATGCCAGGTTTACTTAGATTAGATTAGTGTTTGAATTTTAATCAAAAATTAGTAAAAACTATTTGCGTAATTATGAAATATCTACTTTGGTGAAAAATAAAACACCATAAAAAAAACAATGTGAATTTTCTCCTATACACCAGTTAATTTTTTTTTAAGCCCGTCAAGTGTACCTTCTACTATAAATTTTTTTAGTCCAATAATACTAATATACGATATGCAATTATTCATTATTAAATAATGAGCAACTTGACATGACATAATTATAGTAATTAGTTAAAAGTAGGTAATACAACCAAAATTGCTTCTATTGTGAACATGCCAATATGTCTTCTGGCGCTTGTGTAATACCACAGAGCTTGGGCTTAGGCTGTTTAAACGTTCTTCTAAAAATATGAATATTATTGTCATGTTGTACCCACTGCCACTCATTATCCATCTTTCATTTTTTGAAGTGTGTCATTTTTGGCAGTAAATTTAAAAGAGTAATTTAAAATCACTGTCAATCATTGTCAATCGTAAATATCTTGTTAGTTCTGCCAATCCTGGATTGTTAAATGACTTTGATTAGAATAAATAGCTTTATTAATTTTGTGATTAACAGTTTGAAAATAGTTTTCTTTTAGTCTCAAAGTTATATCACAGATTAGTTATTCAAGAGTAACTTGTAGAATACCAGTACTTTCCGGGTTACTCCTTTGGCTAAAACGAAAACCACAAATTTTGTGACCTGTAAAATGGTGGATAATAGTGTAGCATCTACTAAAAATGCAAAAGATGAAAACTCAAGCCTCAACTAACCTTACTCAAAGCAAAAAAAAGTAGTAGGTCACGAGGGCGTTGGGTGGTACGGGGATAGGAGGAGAGCGAGTCGCGGATTAAATTGATAAACAATGTTATTAAAGTTGAGTTTAATGAAGATGTATTGTAATTTAAAAAACAATAATAATAATAATAATATAAAGGAAGGCACGTTATTTAGAATAACATAGATTAACAAAACATGGAATAGTATAAATAATTAGATGATAAATAGTTTGTAGCCGTTATGGCGACATATAAAGTAAAACTGGTTTCCCAGCTGAAAAGAAACAAATGAATTTTCCTAAATATGAAAAATAAATAATTTAGAATTACATTGGAATATTTACCAAAATTCATTAGTTTCAATTTTAATAAAGGTATGAAGAGATTATTTTTGAACAGCTAATAATTTCAAGGTTACATATTTATTACAAATTACTACGTCGAATATCTAAACAAACATTTTTTTTTTTCAAATACAAAAAACTGTTTTGGTGAAACACTTTTAATCTACTAATTATTGAAATAAACACGTAGCATTTTTCTAATTTTACACCAATATGTTAATTAATTGATCTTAAAAAAAAAATGAAAACTGCATAGACTGATATACATCCCATAAGTAGACATCTAAATTTTAGATGATAGAAAACCAACAAAATTTACAGAATGGTTGCTTGTAACTACACTAGATAAAATTTGTCCGAGATAAACAGTGTTTAATAAAAATAATGTACTGTTAATTCTTTTAATTGTTGTTCTATAAAATAAACTAGATTATAAACTGCCACACATTAATTTTATAAAAAAAACTAAGTCATACTATTTGCATTTGCTACTACAAAATTATTTTAACCATAAATGCAAATGCTACGGTTTGGATAAATTTTATATTAGAATCTATAAATCAACAGCGATTGCTCTAGAATGTTTTAACCACCCGTGGTCTTACCAAGAACATTTAATACTTAAGTATGATTGGGTGAAAAAGAAGTCTAATTTGTATTACTGTTACTATACAGGATTATATTTGTTAGAATTACCTCTATAAGAAATAAATTAGGTGTCGGTGCGAACAAGATGACCAGAAATAGAGCAATTTGGAGAAACAAAAATTTCGTTAGAATAAATTTTACATGCTTTGGCTTGCAGAGTATGATAAAATAATTGTACATGAAAATACTAAGAAATAAAAATGTTACAATAACTTTAATTTTAGAGCTCTATCATGATCCTTCTTTACTCTCAAATCACTCATGGGATAATAATGTTTTCTATTCAGATCCAATAATTACCATAAATTACCATAAAAACCATAATTACCTATAAATGTTATTAGTAATTTCTTTTTTATTTGATTTATATTTTAAACGAAGCTTTTAAAGTTAGCTTGGCGAGAGAAGTGAATCGAAAAAAGTGTATACGTACGTACTTACGTACATAAGTACGTTACCTCTTCCCTCTCTTGTTCTCATAGCATAGGCCAATAATATTTAAAACTAAATAATTTCCTTAATGATATAAATAGTTCATTAAGTTTATTCAAATTATATTTGGCGAATAATTTATTGTTTAGTGGTTAATAAATTTGAATTAGTATTTGTTACACTTTTGACCATAAATAAATTAGTAATGTCAGGACTTCATTGCATATGCATAGGATTTTCTTAACAGTAAAAAATTTTGGCAATTTTCTATAATCCGCCTTTATTGGTTTTATTTAAAAAATGATGAAAAATATGCTGTTTGATACGTGGGTAAAGAACGGCTTGTAGGTAGGTAATTGACTGGACATTCAATAATGGAGCTTCATTAAAAGTATTTTTCTGCAACCACCTACGAGATGTTTAATAATTATTTCACGAGTAACAAATTTTTTATTAACCTACAACTTATTATGTATGAAACTCAATTAACGTATCTTATAAATAATAAAACATTTAAATAAAAATGTGTTCATTATATAATGTATATTTATTATTATAAATTTATTTAAATAATCGTTATAATTTAATGTATTAAATCAATTACACACAATATTTTAAAACCGTCAAAACTGATGCGTCTGAATACGAATAACTGTGATTCAAAGACATTTATTTTAGTTTCGCTTTGTGTTAACGACCCTTACGGCCGTTTTCTAGAAATAGCGTCTTCAAACTAACCTATGCAAGTTAGATCTATCTCTGTATTTAGCTTTTAGCGAGGCCACCTAATATGAATGTTAACGAGGATCAATTTTCGTGACAGTCTTGTTATTATTCTTCTTAAGAACCAACATTTGTGATATTATGTTTCACCATTTATTTTTGCGTCTGGTAACACTATCGTGTTGTTATAAATTTAATTTACTTATGCATCTTCCTTTTAAAGTGCTTACCCTTCAGAGAAGGGCGCTTACGATCATTAGCCGCTTCGGAAAAGTTGGTTAGAAAATAATCTATACTAATTCCTAATGTTCTTCAGATATCCTGTTGTTGTAAATTTAATTTACTTGTTTCATCTTCCTTTTAAAGTGATTTACGTCTTTGCTTAGTCTCAACGATTACTTCTTCTTTCAGTGGGTCTTCTAAGACTTGCAAGTTTTTAATTCTACGTTCAAGTTGTTATTTCAAAATTCATGTCTCTGCATCATAGAATAGTATTGAAATTAAAAACACAACTTTAAAGTAATCGAATTTTTATCACGATGTGTATTTTTTAGTGAAAAGGTGAAGTATAGTATATTGTAATACAAGTGTTACAATGACAGGTTTCGTAGTACGAGTGGAGTTTGTGGAACGAACCGCGAAGCGGTGAGTTTCGCAAAGAACGAGTACTACAAACAGTCATTGTAATTCGAGTGTTACATACTATTTTTTATAATGAACTTTTAAAAGTATAAAAAAATAAATAAAATGAGATTTTTTCGAAATATTTATTTATGTTGGCTATCTTGACACTTTTGACACTTGACAGTTTTAATGATTTTAAATTTGAATGTTTGTTAAATATTCTGAATTTCGCAATATCGCTGATAATGTATAATCCGTTCACTTTTTATTCCAATCTCAGTAGGCTCTGTTAGTAACATGAATTTCGCCCTGTATAATACACGTCTGAGTTTACTGTTCTGTGGTCTTGTTAATTGTAAGTACGATGTTGTCACATCTTCAATAAAAATATGTGTATTCAGTACAAATATCTTAATTAAATTTGCAAACCAAATTTAAAACTTGCAGGAAATAAGTCAATATATTTAATATTAAATTAAATACTAAAGTAGATATGTCAGTTTTCGCTGCAAGTAGTATTAATATCCAAGAATGGTCTATTTGAATTCACATGAATTTTGACTGATACTCAAAATAACACATTCCTTTACACAGAACAGATCCCTGTTTATAGTCAATTATTATTTTATTGGTCTATAACAAAAAATATAGGTACTTTTATATTTACATTTTATTACAAGTAAATAAGTACAATTCAAAATGTAGCACATATACATAATATATTAACTAAAAACGTTTAATAAAACTTTTAAATTAATCAAGCAAAAGTAAAAAAAATCATTTTTACAAATGTATAATAAAAATTTTAAATTATTCAAGTAGTGGTAAAAAAATTATTTAATCATTTTTGAGTTTGACACAAAAACACAGTACTCAAATTTTATATCCATCTTTTTTAAAGTCTACTATTTTACATCCAAATGGCATCGTAGATTATTGTAATAGTGGCTGTAGGGTAATAAAATTTCACATCCAATGGGTTAATTAAGGAAACTACTCCAGTACAAATTTGATTTTCCTGGTCCGCCTCAAGTGGAGTCGCAGTTGACTTATATATGCAGATGTTTTAATAATGTTCTTTATAACAGAAATTCTTCAGAAATTTTTCAAACCGATACAATGAAAAAATATTTTAATAAATTACATAAAAGCAAATAAAAACAAATACAGATGCAGATTTAGATGTAACGTGTAAATGTTGTCGGTGTATTTGTATGATCAATCCTCTTCCATTATTTCACTGGAAGAATCAGAGTCACTATCAAATCCAAAATCGGAATCGTCAGAGTCTGATTCCTCCAATGAAATAATTAAAGGACGAATATTGTCATGTGAGCAGTTTCCCATGTAGGTAGTCCAATCTGCCAAAATAAGTTCGTCTGTATATCTACAAAAATTTCGCCACATGTCTGGTGTACATTTAGTCAATGCTTCTGTCCACGTTTTTTTTAACTCTATCCTGGTCAATATAAGTAGATGTTATATGTTTGTTATAATATGTCTTAGTAAACCCCCATTCTAGTTCTATTGGATTGTAATGACAATGGTATGGTGGTAGTCGAAGTACTTTATGTCCTCGTTGTTTTAAAATTTCATCCACTACATATATCTTTTCGTCAGTTTTATAAGGTAAGATTATTGAGTACAGTTGTTTCTTTGTCATTTTTGTGTCAAACGTAATGTTATTGTTAACCAACCATTCCTGCAACATCGCTTTGTACGCTAAAATAGGGTGGTTTCTTAAGTTTGAACTGAATGGTATGGCGCATTGTCCATGACCACCACAGTCCAAAGTAAAATGTTGATTTTTAGAATGGTAGATCCAAATCTGTCGCTGTAAGTCTTTTTTAAAATAAACTTCTCAAATGTATCAGTTTTACTTCCTTTATCTGCGACTTTCTCATTATTTTTCAATCCTTAATAATTCTCCGTATTTTCCAAATACTAATCTAAAAAATTAAGCATTTAGAATGTTTGTCATATAACCTAATTAGTTTCAAAAAATATACCTCAGTTACACAAAGGTAGATATGAGAATTAAAAATATTTAACAAAATTTTGAATTAAATTATAGTTACAAAATGTTTAATTTAGAAATGTGAAATCTGACAACGTTGTTTATAACTTATTCATTACAAAAACCTCTTTCAATTAATCTAATGCAAAATATATAACTTTATGTTAGCTGTCACAAACTAGGATTCATCAAGAAATAGAAAAATGGTAGGCACTTACCTTAAAGATCTGAGCTACTTTCGCTGCTGTTGCTTTTTTCTTAAACATACCATAACATTTAATGATGTTCTTATGTATTTCTATACTGATTTTTTTGGCATTACTTATTGAATATTTCTATATTTAAAATTTTTAACCTTTTATAATATGAGCTGTCAATATTTCGACAGTAGGACAGGACGTTTTCAGTTTAGGTACCAACCCAACAAAATGAAGTGCCAATACTGCCAATCCAAGAAATAAAATGCATAGTCTACTGAGATTGGAATAAGAAGTGAATGGATAATAGTTAATAATTTACTACAACATACTTCTTGATAACTCTTTCGTTTACAATCAGTGCAGTGCAACCAATTGTGTAAAACAAAAAGTTACCAAAAACAGTGTTACAATGAATCTATTTCGATACTATTTTTAGTGTCGAAGTAGAAACTTTGTGGACGTGAATTATAAAAAATATTTTAATCGATATTTTCTGTTTTTCTTTATTCCAAATAACGGAATGCGATACACCGTCACTACCCTAATTTACCTAATATAATTAGTGTAATAGACGTTGCCATTAATGTTATTGTTGAAAATATAAAACTCCTCACGTACATAATATATAACAAAAAGATACTCTTTGCTTTCGGCTTCGTTTAAGATCTTTTATACGGTTAAGTTGTGTCATCCTCAAATCGTTACCTTACCGTAAGAACAAATAATGTATAAATTGTAGTTGCTTATACACAAGTTGGTTAATCAGGTTTTGCTTTCAGGAAGTCATGTATAAACGGATGTAGATGGCACATTTTTGTGTTAATTGAAAATAAATGAAGGAAATAATCGAACGTTAGTATAAAAATTAAACGTCAAGAGATGAATTCAAATTATACTTCGTGCTGTGGGTGGTTAATTACGACTGTCCGTATTAATTATGTAATTAAATAGTATAATGTGAATATGTCACATAATATCCTTGCAGGGTCAATTAGCAAAAATTAGAATGTGCAAATTTCGCATGGTGGTATGCTAAATGAGATTTAGCTGTTCCATAGGGAAATATGAAATTGAATATTTTCGTGAAATATGTATGTTCATAAATTTTAGTATGAAATTACTAGCAAAATAATTTTATTTCACGTAGAATTTAGAGCTGTATTCTAATAAATAAACAAACGTGTATTTAACTCAATAAATGCAAACAAAAGATAACGAAATCGTAAAAAAATTAAATACCGTTGAAATTATGATTAAACTTTTTAAAGGTGAAGTGCAAGGACAACGGTGCTATAAATAGAAAATGACAAGTGAATATAATAAACCATTTCAAGTACTAATTGTATAGCCAAATAAATGAACAATACATATAAAAACGCAGGTTTGGCGTGAAATGGAATATTAACGTACTAATCCAATCAATAGACAAAAAAAGCGACAATAATTCAGGAATGAATCGGACCGGAGCTTTTGTGTTGAGGGCAATAATTACACATATTATATACAAAAAGTAACCTCTGAAAGGGTATTGTTTATAAACAGAGAGCTGTCAAAGTTGGCCAAAACCAGTGTTTTTATTCTACAGGCTAAAGTATGCATTTTATGAAAAAAAAAATTGTAGGAAAAACTACAATTTAAGACTTTATAAAGTCAATTTGGTCGAATTATTGCAAAAAAAATCAAAATGGTCGTTTTTTAAAAATACGACTTATTTATTACTTTTATGGCCTTAAAATTAATTTTCAACCCCTTAAATCAAAAATTAATTATCAACCCCTTAAATTTCACTTTAAAAATGGGGGTATTTTTTTATAAAAATTTAAAGTTACAGCGCTCTCTGTAAGTTTTAAAAAAATTTTAATATTAAGATTCGGATAGCTGACTTTAAAATAAAGAGTTTAAAAAAAGTTTTTTTAAACCAATAGGAGCCTAGTTAGGATTTTTTTTAAATCATATATCTTTTGTTTATATTAATTAAGAAACAAATCCAGCGGCTTTTGGTAGTTAATGGTTTATATTTTTATATTGTGAAATAAAAAGGTGCTAAGATATAAAAAACAAACATATAAGGAAAGGCAAAATTCAAGTCACGTTGGTGAGGTAGCGATGTTTGATACATCAGAAAGTATCGATATTTGTATCAATACATATCGATAATAATAATAATAATAATAAACTGGTTTATTTCACAAAATATTATAAATCAATACAGGTACCTGTAGAAAAAAAAAATTAAACATTTAAGCAAAGAAGTCATTTAAAATCACTTGTTAATGCTCTTAAAGTCACTATTTTGTAAGAATTTGTTCACAATTTATTTAAATTTTCACAATTGGGTAAAAAGACACATTTTGGAAATAAAGTCACAATTTGGGAGTCACAAAATTAATCATTTTTAACCATATTCATAGTCTAAATCCTAAACAGTTCCTACCTATGTAAACATATATTTCGTATAGCAGCTCTTTCCGTTTGCAATAGCCATATTTTAAGTTTCTTTTTAAATGATTTTATACAAACAATTTCTTTTAGCTCTTTTGGCAAAAAGTTATAAAACTTTGGCGCTAAGTAGTCACTGGATTTGTGACCAATATCTTTTTTAGAAGCCGGAACCACCAAACAATCGTTTTTAAATCTAGTGTGTTTTTCGTGAGTAACTGTTTGTAATTTTTTTTGCCCTTGTTTAGTAACATCATGATTTTTAAGAAATACAGCTGCCTTAGATCGAAAACGCCTGCCTCTTTAAATAGAATATCACTAGAATATTTTTTGTTTTTGTTAAAAATTACTTTTAAAATCCATTTATGAATCACGTCCAAGTTTTTAAGATGGCAATTCTTTACGCCACCCCAACCAACAATCCCAGAGTTAAGCTGCGATTGAACATAATATAAAGTTTTCATGTGATCGGTTTTTCAATAATCTTTAAGTTGTGAGAACCGTGTTGTCAAGTATCGCGTGTTGGAAATTATATTCTTAATTTGCTTGTCCCACCTCAGATGCTCATCTATAATAATTCCAAGATATTTAATTGATTCAGCTCTTGAAATAATTTTGTTATTTTCAATATTTAGAAATCGATAATTTGGAACAGAAATATATCGATATGCAAATATATCGTATAAAAAGGTGTCGATATAGGAACTATCGATATTTTCTATATTGCACACATTGCATGTACAACCCAAGGTGATTAACTATCTTAGTACAGATGTTTCTTGCAAAATGGGATTGGAAATTCCCAAGAATCATAAACACGGTAAAATATAAATTCCTTTATGGCCCAAATTTTTAAAATCATAAACTATAAACAACTAATTGTGTCATAGTCTAGTCGAGAAGTGAGTTTCCTGCCAATAATAGTTAGAATAAATTTAAAAATATTGGGTTAGGTTTATCGGATTCAGAATTAAATTCTGAGAATAGGGAATTTTTGAATTTTTTTGCCATTAAAAATTTCAATTATTATTAACAAAAAACGAAGAGACAAAAAGATGGTCTCCGTTTTTTTGCAATAACTATGGAACTATTAAAGATATCGCCAATATTAAAAAAGATCCTAAAAGAGGAGAAAATTTCACAAAAAAAAGTCCCGATTCCCGGAGTTGTTGCTCCATTATTTTTAATTTTAATTTTACGTTGAAAATAGGGTTCCGCGCGGCCGTTGTGACGCCGTCGCGTCGTCACCGAGCAAAGTGGACGTAAGAAAATAATTTTTTTTTAATATTTAATATAAATTTAAAAATCTGAAAAAATTATAGTCTCATCTAGACACTGAAAATTTTCATTTTTTGTTAAATTAGAAAAATCATTATAAACAAATAAACAAACTTTAGTAAATTTTTACTGCAGAATCTTGTTGATTGTGTAAATAAGAATAGGCTACGAGAAGAAAAAAATTTTTAGGTACATTATTTAAACTTTAATAACAGATTTTATATTAGCTAAAGTACACAAAAAATTAGTTAGTTAACAATTGAATAACTTTAACAAAAATCAACTTAAAATTTTTTTTATATCGGCGTTATATTCCTTCAAGTGTCTAGATGAGACTATAATTTTTTCAGATTTTTAAATTTATATTAAATATTAAAAAAAAATTATTTTCTTACGTCCACTTTGCTCGGTGACGACGCGCGGAACCCTATTTTCAACGTAAAATTAAAATTATAAATAATGGAGCTACAACTCCGGGAATCGGGACTTTTTTTTGTGAAATTTTCTCCTCTTTTAGGATCTTTTTTTTAATGTTGGCGATATCTTTAATAGTTCCATAGTTATTGCAAAAAAACGGAGACCATCTTTTTGTCTCTTCGTTTTTTGTTAATAATAATTGAAATTTTTAATGGCAAAAAAATTCAAAAATTCCCTATTCTCAGAATTTAATTCTGAATCCGATAAACCAAACCCCATATTTTTAAATTTATTCTAACTATTATTGGCAGGAAACTCACTTCTCGACTAGACTACAAATATGAAAAGTATCTACAATTTCTAATAACTTGAGAACTAAATTTTTATGACATGAAATGCAATAAAATGAGAAAAAATACGTGACAATAATTTTATAATATAACAAAATCATAAAATAACATTTAAACTAACTAAAATGAATAATTTTATTAAACATCTTACAAAACATAACGGCGGGTAACAAAAACATATACAAATAATTTCTATGCTTTATTTGAAATAGAAAACATTCTTCGCTCTTCCCATTACAAACAGTGTTGTGTGTTGCTTAATAGTAACATCGATGCGATATTTTAAAAATTGTATCGATACACTGTATCGGTACTGACCTGAATATCGAAACAAAATATCGAATATCAACAAAAAATGTATCATAATGCCAAGGAAAAACTCAAAGTCTAGTACCACAAAAATATTTTATTTAAGGGGCTACTAGTTTCGGGAATATTCCCATCAGCAGGCCCTCAAAAGTAAGCACAAAAAAGAAGCAACATTCGAAAATGTGGAATTGAAGTTAACTTTTCGAATGTTGCTTCTTTTTTGTGCTTACTTTTGAGGGTCTGTTGATGGGAATATTCCCGAAACTAGTAGCCCCTTAAATAAAATATTTTTGTGGTACTAGACTATTTTTACCTTGGTATTACCATTGGACCACATGATATGAATGATTTTCTCTTTCTAAAAATGTATTGATACTCTAAAGAATCGATGTGTATCGAACATCGCTATAGTGAGGGAAGCATAAATCTGAAATCGTTGCTTCAAAATCGCGGCGCTCTGAAAAATTTGACGTACCTCGATCAAATATGGTCCACTTTTGATGTTTTTTTTTTATCTAGGATAGCTAAAGAAAATAGTAACTTTGGCCGTATTAGTTTTTTTTTATATTACGCATAAATATAGACATTAACAAAAAGAAAGAGATCTACCAACTTTGAAACTAGGTAACGCTGCATTACTAGAATGTACATATTTTTAACAATATTAAATTAAAATATATAAAACAACAGAAACACTAATAATAGCAGTCTGAGATTAATGACAGACGTTAAAAGGTATTTTTTTTATTATTTTTCTTTGTCTCTTTGTCATTCCGGGTGGGGTTTTGTAATCGAATTTAAGCCTATTTCCCGACTACCTAAAGCTCTGAAATTTTCAGGATAGCTAAGAATTGGATGGCAATGCATGTTTCAAGTGTGTTTAGGCATATACATAGAGATTTTAACACAATTTCGGGTTGATATGAGTTTTAAATCGATTACAAAATTCCCACATAATATATAAATGTAACAATTTATATAATAGTAATGTGACAATGTGACTTATAAATCAGTAAAAATAAATCGGTATTAATAATCTAATTTTATAATATAATTATAATGAATCCGGCTTTGGAATGTCTTAAAACTATTTCTCTTCTTTTTTCAAACGATTTTTCTCGGTACAAAAACTATATCAGAAAAAGTTTTAACTTCAAAATATTACCAAGCGAAGATTAACCTAAAGCTGGCTACTCACTACGCGGGTCTTAAGAAGTACTTGGCAAGTACTTGGCTTATTTCAAGTAGTGTGTACGAAACTAACATGAAACTCGACGTGCTACTTGAACTTGCCGTCCGCAGTCGGTAATTTAACCAAAGTCAAAGGCAACAAGTAGCAGCGCCACACTATTCGACAAGTTTGTGCAAGTAAAACTAGTAAATAGTGAATGTTAGTTAGTTCTAAAATATAGAGTGGTCCAATGAAATGACTATAGAATTTTTAAATTTATATGAAAACGAAAGTATTATTTGCGACCCCGGTCACAAACTACATAAAAATCGAAATGAAGTTTATGACTAATGGAAGAGAATACAATGAGTTTTCGATAAAAGTATCTGTGGCAGACTTAAAAAAAATGATATACAGTGCTCATTACAACAATTGCTGCTGCTGCTGCCTCTGTTTCACTGTCAATTTCCATTTTGATTGAGCGTTTATAAGTTTTTGCAGTATCCGGAAAAATTGGAATTTGCCAAGTAGCCGCGTAATGTATCGACCAATCGACCATACTTGAACTTGTACATGTACATGGTCAAGTACCAGTCCTTGTCAAGTCCCGCGTAGTGAGTAGCCGGCTTTAAACATGTCGATTCAAAATAAAATATAAAATGACTCTAAGCATAGATACTTAGAATTTTCTTATCAGTAGATTCGTAGATTGATCTGTTATTCTCGCTTGTTGACTAAGTATCTATTACTATTTTGTTATGTGACTTCATCAGCTACTTTTAGTTTTTCTCAGATGTTTTTTTCAAATATTTTAAATAGCATTTGTATATACGTATATTTGTTTCTTGATATTTCTTATCTATTTAAGATTTGTTACAGGTTTGATTATGTGTTCAGTTTTTAACAAATACATAAACATAAATTACAATTGACAATAAATTTCACATATATTTTTGCAAAAAGTAAAATACTGTTTTCTTGTTGATCTGTATATCAACTATTGAATTAATATTATATTTTTATTAACATTCCTCCTTATTTTTTGCAAATAACTAATGTTTTTATCATACAACCTCGAGTTAACAATGCAAAGTAATAACTAAAAATAAATCACCGATGAGTCATTCATTTCTTATTGAACAACTTAATGATGTCATTTGACAGATCCGTTCTATTTGTATTTAAATTTGACATGTGTTATCATGTTATCATAGGTAATATTATATTACTTTACGAGTGGAGTAAATTGCTTATTACAGCGAGTGTGTTTGGCCCATGAGCGAGCTCGCGAGCGAAACGGCTAAAGAAACGAGCTAAATATGCAATTTGTTCCTCGAGTGAAGTACTATGCTTTACCCACGACTTACCAAATGGTTTTGTATTCATTGAATAGTTTATATGGCCTATTGCCTATTGAGTCCATTACATTTATTATTGGTTTAATGTAAAAGTAACTAAATCCAGTGATAGGTTTTTTATTGATTTGCAATGTTTATAAATTTAAACGTAACATATCTATTATTTTAATAACTTTCATATTTATTCTCATGAACAAAAAATGACATTGTTCATATGGTTATAATGTCTGTGATTTGCAGAATGTAATAACATTAACGACTACCCTGTGGTGTTAATAGCTCTGTGGTAAGTAACGTTCTTGAAATCTCAATAAATTAATGATGACCATTTTTGTATTATGGACCACACATGTACTTAAATTTTTTTATAGACATGCTGGTATGTTACGTGCAATCATTTTACAATTTACATAAGGCACGGGCGTAGCTAACGGGGTAATTAAATGGTTTTGTAACTGTATCTGTTTATAAAAAAATGCATGCAACAAAAAAGTAAAGTACTGACAATTTAAAACGAAAGTGCGTTGATGGGTATACATGCTTTGAAAATAGGTGTGCACATATATTTCAAATTAGCAGGTTTGTAGGTACTGGTATCTCATAATCTTTAACATCAGTCATACATAATTCATATGCATCATTATTTAGCAGACATATCAAAGCTAAAAAACCCAAACTACGTTTGTACCAGCCAGACGGTCCTAACATCCCAGAGTTAGATTACCTAAGCTACATGTAAATCAGTTAGAAGTTCTAAAAATCCCAAAGCCAGATAAGATAACCCTGGCTAGATTTGAAAAAACATCCTCTATATATCAAAGTCTAACACGGCATAGATAATCCATAATAATTTACTATACAACAAATGTTTTGTTTATATTATTATCCCACTTCGAATATTAGCAAATAGAATAGATAACATATAAAATAACATAACCAAATATGACTTGGACTAAGGAAGTGAATTGTTATGAACAAGACAACAATGCCACACTAATTCTTTGTTTTCAAAACTACACTGAGACCATTTTACCGTCGTGTCAAATAATTTTAAAATCTAACCTGGTGATCCTGCGATTGGGACGTTCTTGGCCCACTTTCTTCATTCCTCCGAACGGTTTGATCCTGATCACTTTCTTTGACATTAGTCTGAAGAAGATTCATCTATATCATTATTTAGTATTTAAACAACCTAACCTACGTATGTATCAGCTAGAAAAGCTAGAAAATCTTACATATATATCAAACAAACGTCCGAAGATACCGAGACCAGATAATCCAGGATACATACATACAAAAAGTTATTACTCTCTACAGTCTAACACGGCATATCACTTTATTAAATTCTTACACATACACAAAATAACAGCAAAAGGATATTAGAAAAATAGAACACATAAGCTATAATAGTTATTTATGTATCAAGGGCGTAAAACAAGCGTTTATGGACCGCAACGTGTAAATAAGAGCCCGAGCCGCAGGCGAGGGCTATTAACGCGTAAGGTCCATAAACGCTGATTACGCCCGAAATACATACAAACTTTTATGCACGACCGTTTTAATAATCATTTATTAAAAAAAACTGCACGATTGTTTTAATGATAAAATTATAAAGGATATTTTTTATTTTTAGCTTTTCTAAACAATTTAATATAAATGTCATTTCAAGTTGCATGCATTTTATACCTCAAACCTCGATATTATTAACAACTTACTCTGTATAACCATTCCCGAATAATTTGATTGAAACTAATATGCACAGAGGTTAGAAATAATATTTTAAAACAATAATCTATATACCTATGTTCGCGTTACCCTAGCAACAAAGTCAAAATAGGTTATGGCCATTTTTATTTAGACTCATTGTCACTTTATATAATTGCAAGTATCTCAATATTTAAGATAAAAAAATTACTTTACCGCCCACCATTTACACTTTACCGCCCGGCGGGCGGTAACGTAGCCCACTGGCGCTAAAGTGGCACTTTACGCCCGCTAAATATATATACTGTACCGCCCGATCGTGCATAAAATAATATAAACGCAGACAGCTTGGAATAAGGCGGTGAGTTGTGATTAAGAAGACAACAACACCTTTTTGTTTTGAATAACCACCTCACGTAGGCTTGCTTTCATAAGTTTGGAGTACATAATATATATTTTTCCCTATTGTAAATCGAAGCATGTAAGACCGACAGCTGTTTTAAACGCTGTCAGTATCAGTCTGACTCACTCATAACCTAATTTTAAAAGTCGACCCACTCTACCGAAATTTGGCAAAAATGTTGATACTTATACAAGCAAGTCTACAGTTGAGTCCGTGGTTCTTTACCCGTGTGTCATCATTTAAAGCATACGAAGTAAGTCGGAAATTGCACTTAATTAATAACATGCGGTAGCTGTTTTGTCTTTAGTTTCATGCGTGGAAGACAATGACGCTAGATTAAAAGTATGTGTTTTATCTCGCCAGGTATTAGTGACGCACGGGTAAAGAACCACGGACTCAACTGTACTATCGGTGATTTGTACGTGTTCACAAACCAATAATAAAAGGAGCAATTCCAGTATTTTGATTCAACAAGAACTCTCTATCCTCGTTAATAGATAACTAGAAAACCCAATCGATATGAAAAGCTAATTTGTTTTAAATAGACCTAGGCTTTACCACGGTTTGATTGAAGCAAAAGCGTTTCTCTATAAAAATTATGGATTACACGTAAAATAATAAAAAAATATTAGAAATATTCGGGGTTATAAAAAGAAGCTTAAATAACAATCGTTTGGTAAAGATCAATATTTTGAACAGTACGGTACGAGTGTTGTTTTTCGTTCTAGAACGAGAAGATCCTTTTTTAAAGCTAAAACGACTCAATGGATCGGAACCGGAAAGCCGACTTTAGTTTCAGCAATAGTCGATTACATATCGAGACGGAAAGTACTTCATTTTTCTCGAAACATTATATTTTTGCTAAGTTATGTATCTTGTATTATCCACAATCATTTAAAATTAAACAATAACATGGATTAATAAAGTAATATAAATTTTGCTGTTTAAATTAGTTTGACATTTAAGGTTTTACTGGTTGCCTATGATATAACGCACAGATGGATTATATATTATATCAGTACAAAAATCAAGTTACTTAAAATTCAGAGGGTTGAAAGTTACTATATACTTTCCATCCCGTTTATAATAGACTGCCTAAGTCGTGACGTCACAGCGATGGGCGGATCTTTTTTTGGCTTCAAACAAACCCGTTGTCAATGTTAAATCCTCATAAGGAATTTTTCTTTTAGTGTTTTTGTGAATATTGTGATAAAATAAGACTTTTCAGTTGGATATATTGTTAAAGGAACTTGCTATTTAAGTGTTTTTTATTCGTTTTTGCCCAGGTGAGTTAATGTAACGTATTAATTCTGCTTTAAACTTGTTTGAGGTCTATTTAATTTTTGTTGACTTTTCGAGTATAAATACATTCGTTTTTAGGGTTTTAAAATCTAATACTGCTTCAATGGGTATGTGCTTTGTTTCGGACTGTAAACATTACAGTTTAAAGCATCCATGTAAGTTTTTTCGGTTACCAAAAAATAAGACCAAGAGGAATGGATAGATTTCTCTCATAAGGTAAAAAAATGCTAACATTCGCTTTAAAAGATTTATGTTTTAAATTTATTTATTTACAGAAGAAAAGATAGAGATCCAAGTGAATTTGTGTGTGATTATCACTTCTTAAATAAAGAATGGACCAACATTATTTAATTTCAATGTTCAGAAGAAGTTAATATAAAATCACCAGAAAAAAGGTATGAATTTTGTTGCAGAAAATCCATTAGTCTAATTAACCACTTTTTTTAGGAAGCGAACTGTAAAAAACCTTCTGGCTGAGTGTTATAATATTCTGCAGCAAGTTCCATAATATTATATATTACAAATTTTCATTGTGTGCAGCCCTCACAAACTTTCAATATCCCCCAATTAAATAAGTTGAGGAGTATTATTGAAGGACGACATATAATTTGGAGTTACAAATATATTTTATTTAAGCAATATATTTCCTATAGTACAGTTTTAAAATCATTAAAAAATATTAAACCACAAGCATTGTTTCAGTTTATTTTACTTACAAGTTTTGTGTAACATCTACAGAAAAACAACTATAGTACATTCAATAAACCAATTTAAAACAGTTTGTTTAAAAAAATCTTTATTAACAAAATAGCATTGCACATATACAGTAAAAGTTTTAAAATTTTTATCAATTTAGTAATTTTTACATTCATATAGGCTACATTTTAAGATTATTAAATTGATTTTAATAACGTTCAAAGAGAGATAAGGAACCCATAACTCGTCACTTTTATGGTATTTTTTGACTCCAAATTCTCTCTCATTAAATGACAAAATATTTAATGCCAAGTAATTATTGTTACTAAAACAATTGATATAAAATCTCTGGATGAAAAACATAAGTACATAATAATGGTGCACAAAGTAAATATTAAATATCTGCTATATATCTGTAGAATAATCTAAAGTCACATTGATAAACGCTCAATATAAATTTTATACTAATTATCTTAGCAATTTTACAATTTTCTTAAATTATTCAATTTTCTAACAACTTTGATAAGTAATGTTCTATGTAGAAATTTTCCAAGAGTAAAATGGTTTCTTACCATGATTCATCAAAGTCTACAATTGTCAAAACTACATACTTCTTTCAATGTATGAATACATAAGTAACATTTTTTATTTTTTAAAGTACCTATGTAAAGCCCCTTAAATTTGGTGATAATATTGTGATTTGTATTTATTTAAGAACATGTTACCCTTATCGTCATAAAAAATTATATATTTATTATAATTCTTCAATTTTTCGGACAACTGATCATTTCTAAAAGAATATTGGCATTTTACTTCCACAATGGCTTCTTCTTCATCAATTATTCCATCAGGGCTAGCACCAAGAAGTCCTGAATTTGTTAGCCATACTCCAGTTGGCCGAATATTTAAATCATAAAACTGCTTTAAATGATCTAGAGCATCTTTTTCATGAGTTCTACCCCACTGGATTGCTTTGATACCATCCAAATTGTATTCACCTAGAAAAATAAAAAATGTATGTCATATTAAACTAAAGTAAGAAAATGCTATATAAAATACCGTTTTTGAAAAGACTACTTTTTGAAAACTTAAACAGAGGAGCAATTATCAAATTATTTATAACATCTATGACAAAAGTATGTAATAGATATATGATTTGTTACTGACCTAGGAGTGTGTTGAACAAACTCACTGGGAATCTGTTTCTCCTGCATGCTGCAATAATAGCTCCAAAGTTGCTGGCAGTTAATCTAAATTTTCTTGCAAGGTACCATTTTTCATTTGATACCTGGCCAGTAGTGGTGGCAGAGATTTCTTCTATCAACTGATCATCAACAGCACATTTTTCTTTAAAAACAGACAGTTTATCTGTGGCCTCCAGGAAATCCTTGGAAGAAAGTATTTCTTCAATTACGGGAAATCCATTTTCCAGCAAATTTGGCGACTCCTTATTTAATAGCCATGTAAAACCGACAGTATTTCCAAAGCTGCGTAGCCTTTCCTTCAATCTGTTGATTGATGCTTCTGGTACCCCACCTTCAAGAGCTGTATAGGGCTTTGGTGGGTAAAGCTCTTCTGCAGATTTCACCAACCCATCCTTCGGTTTAGGTAGTGCCTTCCATGCACATGCTTTATCTGTTACAGATATATTGTAATGCCCAAAAAGTGCCAACGCCGCAATGTGATGGCATTTCATGCCCCTGGGAGAGGTGCAGGTGGCTTCTTTAATATCACCATTATTTTCCAACACTACAGTAAAATTATATCCAATTAATACCATATTAAACTAAAAAAGGCAAATATACCTACCTATAGATACCTTGTAGCTTTTATCTTTCATACTGGCAAATACTTCTCCTCTGATAATCTGAAAATCAGAGTCAAAGTCCATTTTTTTCACATGACTTGATTCTAAGGCGTTTTCACCCTTTTTTTTATAATTTTGTTCTCATCTATAAAAGCATCGATGCTAGAAAGTTTTAGAACATATTTAAAAGCCATTATATTCTTAACAACAAATGGACCTGAAAATAAAACAAACAAAAAGGTGCTGCAAAACTTAAACAGACATAACCTCAAACAAGTTTAAAGCAGAATTAATACGTTACATTAACTCACCTGGGCAAAAACGATTAAAAAATACTTAAATAACAAGTTCCTTTAACAATATATCCAACTGAAAAGTCTTATTTTATCACAATATTCACAAAAACACTAAAAGAAAAATTCCTTATGAGGATTTAACATTGACAACGTGTTTGTTTGAAGCCAAAAACAGATCCGCCCATCGCTGTGACGTCAGACTTAGGCTGTCCATTGTCTACTACCCAACTTTTCTAATAGACCGGTAAATGTTGTATTTTTAGGGCCTCTGGCTCAAGGGGGCCTCCAAAAGCCAAAAAATTCATCCAAACTCTACTATCGTCTTTTGCCGAATGGGGAAAAATACACAGAAAATGGTTATCTTATTTCATTGAGCTCAACAAAGTATATTGTTCTTGTTGTATGGCTTTCGGAGGCAAAGATAACAGAGATTCCACATTTATTACTGGACACGATGTTACCCCAAAACATATTTATAAATCGGTAGAAACTCATGAAAACTCCCATTATCATGAACTTGCGGCCAAGGCAGCTTTTCAATGCCTAAAAGGTCGTGATATTGAAAGTCTTCTAGCGGGGAACCAATCTAAACAACGAGAAAGAGAAGTTCACACAAGAAGATTAGTTGTTCAACGTTTGATTGACATAGTTTTATTTCTGGGTAGACAAGGCATTGCTTACAGAGGGGACAAAGCAGAAGGGGCCTACTCACTTGACTCTGTAGAAAATTATGGCAATTTTCTCGAACTTGTCATGATGGTTGCAAACTATGACGTCATTTTACAAAACCATGTGAAACAGTGCATTGAGGAGAGTAAGAAACATAAGCAAAAAACAATTGAGAAAAGAAAACTTGTCGGAAAGTCAACCAAAAGACAGTACGGGCGAGGCTCTTTGATCACATTTTTGTCCAAATCGTTTATAAACAAGCTAATTAAAACGATTGCTACAATTGGACGTAATATCATATTGAAAGACCTCAAAGATAGTATTATTTACAGCGTGATGGTAGACTTTACCCAAGATGTGGCAGTGATGGACCAATTAGCTATATGCGTACGCTACGTTGTCCAAGGAAAGGTTTATGAAAGACTACTAGAGATGACTGTTATTGATGACTCTAGTGGACAAGCATTGTACGAGCGAATAACATCGTAATTTTATACTCACTGTATGGCTCACGTCTTAAACTTAGTAGTAGCTGACTCGACAGTAAAGTTGCTTCAAGCAGAAAACTTATTTGGATTGGTAGAGGAATCTGCAGTTTTTCTGAGTTCATCTTACAAACGAATGGCAGTGTGGGAGAAAGAAACAAAAAAACAACATACCGCACACGACAAACTTTATAGACTGCAAAAAATAGGAGCCACTAGGTGGTGGAGTAAACATAAGGCTCTGTCATGGATAATTGATGAAAGTGTTTTAAGGAGCGGAGAAATTGCCACGGACAAATTAACTAACGTCATTACCGTATTCAAAGAAATATCTGATGGTAATTTTGATTGCAAATCCAGATATATGGCCAGAAATTTGGCAAGTCAATGGGCGAAATTTGAAAACCTATTTATTTCATTCGTTTTACTAGATATGTTTCTTGTTATAACGCCTGTTTCGACATATTTGCAATAGAGTATCGATTTTGGTGGGAGTAAAGGAGCTATGACAGTTCGAGCACAAAATCGATCATTTTTACATGTAAATCTCCATAAGAAAATCTAAGGTCCATTCTGGTCATTTTTGTTCCTTTTAGCCCCGCCCACATCACGCTACGCTATTGCTTAGGATTTGGTTCAAACACTACTTAAACAGATCAATGAAAAAAGAAATGACAAATATTTTGAATTTTTGTACACGAAAACAAAAGAGTATGCGACTGCTGTTAACAGTAAATTGGAAGATAGCAATATTGATTTGGAATTACAATTGGACTTTACGGAAAGAAGAATTTCAAAGAAAAAACGAATGCCTGGTTTAACAATCAAGTGATGATGCTCCTGAAATATCAGCAGCTCAACATTTCAAGCATGTATTTTTCAATATGTTAGACTGTGCTAGAACAAGCATAGAAGAAAGATTTTGCCCAAACAGAGACATTTTAGAGGACCTTTCTTGGTTAAATCCAAGAAAATTTAATGACATAATGACGATTAAAGACTTTCCGGCTGGAGTCCTCTCTTGTATCTCAAAACTTTGCAATGTTGAAAAAAGTATATTATTAATAGAACTTAAACAATTTGCAGATCAGTACAAAAGTTTCATAAAAGTTGTGAAACTTGTGAACACTCAAGATGAACAGATCCCAGACGAAGAATCAAACAAAGCAGAAGAAATTTTAAAAGACCGTGAACTCGATTCGGAACCTGAATCAGAAGAAGACAATTTTCATGGTTTCTGCAATGACAGCAAAAAATGTTTCAAGTGTTTGTCATGTGCCTACTCAGTTCTTTTTGAACTCTCTAGATCAGGATTGTTCACTAACTTATACGTATTATTATACGTAATTTATCCTAACGATACCCTGTACACAGGTTACATGTGAACGGGTTTTTTCTAAGCTAAAAATAATAAAGAATCGTCTTAGGGCTAGTTTAGGCCAAGACCTTATGTCTTATGTCTAGCCTTATTTTTATGAACATAGAGAGAGACTAGTTTTCTGATAACGACAAAGAAGAAATCATTAATGTCGTGGCCAGTAGTAGTGACGAACTTAAAAGAAAACTGATGGGATAGGCTAGGCAATCGTTGATAAGGCTACTATCACTATGGTAGGAATTTTTGTCGTGTTTATACGGTTAACAAAATTTTTTTTTATCTTCTTTATGCAATAATTATTTATGTTATACTTATACTTCTATTACACTAGGCCATATTTTAGTATCAATGTACACTAGAGTGTTGCAATACAGTTTTGTTTAATGTAAAATGCGGCGTTTTTTTCATTGTGTTTTTATTGTCATGTTAGTAGTTGACCTTTCATTTAAGTATCGTTCTGTTTTAGTCAACCATTCTTAAACAGTACTGCATTTAAAATTGATTTTTGAAGTAGTTACATTTATTAATAAATAAAAATTTGTGCTGATGTAAAGGTAAAATATTTTAATCATTTTAGCCTCTGGATTGTTGATATACAATGTCAATGTCATTTAGAGGTACAGTATTACCTAACCAAATAGAATCGCTAAGATCTTCAAATTGCATTGTAAAATATTTAGCAATTATTCCATTTCAACCAAATTATTAAAAATTTAAAAGCATTTAAAACCACGTTAGCCGCATGCAGCAAACATAGGCTAACTATTGTTGCCGTGAGGTTCTATTTCCGGGGGGGGGGGGGGGCTCAAATCACCATCTAGCCGAGGGCCTCCAATGGAGCCAGACCGGGCCTGAATAAATACAAATAATATTTTCATATAACACCAACGTTTTAATTAATAGAAATGGATAAGTTAATATTATTAAAATATGAAATTTATCTCGAATGTTCGTGTGTGCATCTCACCATTAGAATAAGTTCAAAATTATAAAAAGTTTTCCATTTTGCGTAAATAAATCAAAATATCAAAATTTGATTTATTATCGTTTATATTAGATTTAAAATATATTGTTCTTCCATCTTTTTAACTACTAAATGAATTTTATTCACTAATTTAAAAATATACGATTTTATAGTGTATTAAAAAGTTAGCAAGCAGACAATTTTTAACCGAGGTTAAAAGTACTCACTTTCTACTCTCTAAATATAATCGTTGTTTCGTTATGTCATCGCGTAAATCTCGGAACTAATTTAACCTTCTTATTTATATTGCTTTATTCTTCAATTTTAATGTTTTATTTTGCATAATTGTGAATTAAATAGTATACATACATTGGCACAAGTACATTTTTCTGTTTCTGCCTTGGTATGTATTTTATTAGAATAGTTTTCATTATCTATATTTTGACAGATTCATGGTGTGTCCATTTAAGAATGCATTGCTGTTCCTACGAACATTTTTTCATTGACTACTGTATACAAATTGTTATTTTTTTTAATAGTCTTCAGAAAGAAATTATGTATTATAAGAACTCTTTATTCATTTTCTTCATTTCTTTTTCTTACTGTCAAATTCAAATCCTCAAGTTATGCTTGCTAAAACATTTCCGTACACCTGGGTTATCTAATTTTAATATTATATATTTTAATGAAGGTGAATATTTTAATTAAATCTTTAACTATGAAAATTACTAATTCGGTCCATATTTTAATCAAATAGATTGCTGCAGATGACTAAATTTTTATTTCCATTTTGATATAATCACGCAACCGATCACGTAGCCACTACGTTTTGAGACCGCTGTTGATTCCGAGGCAAGCGCAAGCGCAAGTCATAGCCCAACCCGATATCTCAGTCTTGCACCGGCTTCGAGATAGATTTTAACTTTTTTAACGTTCTTCTTATGCATTAAGTGCCTATTTTTAGTATTGTTTTTTATTCTGTGTTCTGTGATAACGTTTTACTGTAGACTGTGTATTGTTTATCTCTAACGTAAGGTAAGTTACGTATGCATAACTGTAGTGTCAAAATTCTAAAGTCTAAAACTACTATGAAAGGAAACAGTTTA
Organism: Altica lythri; assembly: GCA_964028335.1. Classification (NCBI taxonomy): domain Eukaryota; kingdom Metazoa; phylum Arthropoda; class Insecta; order Coleoptera; family Chrysomelidae; genus Altica; species Altica lythri. The sequence goes on from OZ034807.1 coordinate 54,730,727, forward strand.
CGGCCCCACAAGCATGGCACATCTTACAAATTTCGGTGTACATAATCCGCTTTATTTACAAGACATCTGTCTTTGCTAATTTCGCTAACCTTAGTTTTACTGTTTTTTTCCTTTGTGTACATACAGAGTTTTTTCTTCTAAAATTTATTTATTTTTAAATAAGTTGTTTTACCGTGTCCTCGAGCATTAATAGGTAAATAATAGCTTAAAACATATTTAGAGGTTATATGCCCGGTTATGAATCACACACCTTTGTGTTAACTCCTACAGTAAAGTATAGAAATTTCCATACGTAGGGGTTCAATTTCTTCATCATATCAAAAACGGGTTCCTTTCTAATCAAATGTAAATGATATATAAATACATATTAATTTTTTTGTTGAATTGCCATAAATATTGAACTAAACTTCTTTGAAGGTGTGAATTTTTTTAATGTAAGATTTTATTATTATTGTTTTGGGTCTTCTGTGGTAAGCTAATAAGATTAAAAATATCTGTCAATGTCAACAGTGTCAAGTTGTAAATTTGTTAAATACAAATAAAGAATCGAAATTGGTGATCGCCTACACCTATATCATTTCCGAACAAAACTCTAGGTATTCTTTTAATATTAAATATTTATGATATATTGTTTTTTAAAATTATTTAAAAAATCATCTAAAAAGTTGTTTAAAGGGCTGTACCACTCGTTTCGTTTTAAAAATATCATTAAACAGGTCTTTGAAAGCGTTATTTGTTCTGATTTAAATTAAATATGCCTTATTTTTAATACCTTATTACAAGATTAGTTTATAATTATATTTTGATATTGATTTTACTGTTAGTTTTCGTACATTTACAAAATTATGTTTTTATCAAACTTATAAGGATAATCCTTAACATTAATATACCTATAACAATGTTTAATTTTTTATTCTTAATTAATTTGATGAAATATAAATAAACTCAAATTGTATTCTTCCTGTTATTTCTATCAAAACCTATTATTTCAGAACCTCTCGAGTTATCAAAATACCCACACACGAAGTTAATTATTTACATGTATTCATAAAGTAATTGTAATAAGCAAAAATTTAATGTAAAAGTAGTCTTTGCGAGTAATTTTGTTTTATCAACATCGATTTATTGAAAATTTTGATATAGGTGCTTTTGTTTACTTCCTTTAAAATCTACCCTATAGTCCGATAAATGGAGATTTTAAATAGCCATGAAATTTGGAAAGGCTAACTTTTTGGTCAAATATGTATTTTTAGGCGTAGATTAAGAATCAATAGTTAAAAATTGCAAAATGTTGTAGGAAGGGTGGTAAAAAAATTAAAAACCACCCCAAAAACAGGTTTTTGGGAATTTTCTCGAAAACTATAACAGTTAGAAAAAAATGTTTTAAATAAAATCGATAGATCATTAGTTGATCTATAAATTTGTCTTTAATCATTTTTTTCGAATTCGCGATAGGAAACGAGATATTTTAATCTAAAAATTATAATGTATAAAAAAATGTTACGCATGCGCGAATAAAATCGTCGAAAGGGGAGGCGACTAAGTCGGCAGTCGAATGTCCCCACTATATTTTTTCGTCCCTAGTACATTCTATTGCTTATTCTTTTTTTTGCGATGTTCGTTGTTGCTCCGCGCGTATATTTTTTTTTCATTGATAAATATTTTTAAAAATTGAGCTCGGTACCGTACGATTTTATTTTTAACAATTAATATCTCATTAACGGTAAGAGATACAACAAATATGATTCAGGACGATTTTATTAGAAATTTACCTAATTATTTAATGAAAAAAAATATCATTCTAATATTCCTTCTCGATCAGAAGTAATTCGTAATTGAAAAAAATTTTTATTATTTTATAAGAGTTTTACCCTTTATTAATATTATAAAAATTTATATATCTATATATACCATTCAATTGCAAATTTTGAGAACCGTATTAATATCTGATTTAAAAAATCAATTTTTTTATCTAAAAATGTTTTTATATTTCATATTTATCATTACTTAAAAACTATACGCCTTTTTTAGCAACAAAAAAAATTTTTTAGGAAACCATTTTATTAAATTATTATTTTTTTCAATTAACATAATGCAAAAAAAAAATTCGAATTGCTTATAAACAATGTATTTATTTATAATAAATTTATTAACAATAGACGTAAAAAATAAAAAAAAATATTATTAAGTAGTTCTTAGCCATGAGACATTAAAACAATAAAAATGAAAAAAAATTGTTATGTATTTTTTATAAAATTATAATTTTCAATTGTTAATAAAAAAATAGAAAATAACATTTTTTTTATTTTGGCAACGGTAATCTTTTTTTTTGCCTATTAAAAATAAACTTCACCAAAGGAAAAAAATTCCAGGGTTTTAGTTTAATAATTATAGGGGTTTTTATTTTAACTTTCAATTAAGAAAAAGTTAATAATTAACAAATTTATAATTAACTTTAAAATTGAGATAAAAATATTTTGACTGCTGATTATTGTTTATTGATGTATCCCAACATTAAATGAATTTTTTCATTCCTTAATATTCCTATTTAATATGTTTAAATATTTTTTTTTGTTTTTATGTCGGAGTGACAGAATGCGCGCGGAAGCCAGACTACCCGTTTTTGGCTATATTTTCAGGGCTCTCTAAAAATTATAAATAATTGAGATACAGTTTCGGGAGCAGGACTTTTTTTACGCAAATTTATTGATCTTTTTAAATCTTTTTTCAAATTTCCAAGACTTTGAAAATTTTCAGAGATTTTCAAAAAAAACTAAAGTTTCATTTTTTTTTCACTTAATTGTTTATAACTTTTGAAATTTTTATCAGCGCGTTTTCAAACCTTTCCTTAAACATTTAAGGTAAAAATACGAATCGAATGACATCTTGGTCGTAATTTTTGGACAGGGCTGAAAATTTAAAATTTTCACAAAAAAAAGTACATGTGAACCAGACTAATACTCGGGAGGTCGATTCCAAGTTAATATGAATTTTAAATTAAAAATATAAATATATAATAAGAAAATGAAAATATTGGAAAATTTAATAGATGTAATAGATTATTATACGTACCAGTATGAAATTCAAACGATTCGTTGTTTTACCACAATATATATTTATTGTCGTTTTTTAATCTGTTTTTTTTTTATTCATGAATTTAACCCTTTTGTTTTAACTATGGTAATTTCATCGCTATTGTTTATAAGAAGCAGATCGCAAAGTGTACATGTTTTCACTGTATTCATTTTTATAATTTTATACTCAACACAGGAACGGTGTACAAATCAGGGGCGGATCTACTTAAGGATTTGTGCTGTGGGAAATGGTAAAGGAGAAAGTGAAAAATAACAAATTATAAAAATAGTATTTAATTCTAATAACAAATAAGAGTTTATATTAATGTTGAATTATTCATTATAAACTTAGATACTAAACATTTTGTTCAAACTCTTATTCTTCTGCATCTTCTCCTCCTTCTTTATCTTCTGCCTCGTCACTATTCTCGGCCCCGTTAGATGTGCCTTTTTGGTTTGAGCAAATGCCATTGCAATGCTTGCATGCAAGTGAGCACTCCAACCCACTTCGGCGGCACCCGCACCTCGTAGTGCCACAGTTGGTTTCACAAGAACAAGAAATTTTGCTTAAAATATCCCCAGGACCAGCTGTCTGGGTCATGGTGACAGGACTGAGCTCTACATCCACCAATTCCCACCCCCATTCCAACGGATCTAAGGTCTCGTCTTGACCTTGTGAACCATACCAAGCCTGTACTTGGAAATAGACTCGGTTATAATGCTCGGTAAACGCATTGGCAGTCGGGATTATGCGTGCAAGATCGACTTTGTTAGAATCAGTGGCTTCAGCATACATTTTTGCTCGATAGCTTTGGAAGTAAGGACGTAAAGAGCCAGAGCTAGACGAAGCCCATGATCTATTAAATTATCCATGTGTTTGCTTAAATATTTCTGCAACGGGGCCAAAAATAGTGACGAAGAAGAAGATAAAGAAGGGGGAGAAGATGCAGAAGAATAAGAGTTTGAACAAGATGTTTAGTATCTAAGTTTATAATGAATAATTCAACATTAATGAAAACTCTTATTTGTTATTTGAAACAAGTACTGTTTTTATAATTTGTGATTTTTCACTTTCTCCTTTACCATTTTTCACAGCGCCAAACCCCGAGCACCCCCGCAGAAGTCTAATGCCGGAATTGAAATCGGCATCACCGACAACCATCGAGTAACGAGTTTGTAGTGATTTTCAGGCACCTACCATTTCTCCCTCAATCCACCCCCCACGCATTCACTCAGAGGGTACGCCGAGCACCCGCGCAGAAATTTAATGCTAGAATTGAATTTGGCATCCCCGAAAACCCCCAAGTAATAACTTTGAAGCGATTTTCATGGACTATGCAGTTTCTCCCCCAGAATGTACCTCCGGATACCACCGCAGAGCCGTCCCCTAGTAATTACAATGCCAGAATTGAATTCGTCATCCCCGAAAACCCGCGAGTAACGGGTTTAAAGTGATTTTTATGTACGCTGCCATTTCTCCCCCAATTCACCGCCTGCGCACCCCCACAGAGCCACCCCTGTGTAATTCTAATGCCAGAATCGAGTTCGGCAGCCCCAAAAACCCCCGAGTAACGATTATCAAGCGATTTTTCTGGGTGTCCAGTCGTTCCTATAATGTTGCAAGGAATGATGTAATTGGAAAATGCATTTTCCGGCCCAGAAGGCATTTTTCAAAAATGCGCCAAACCAGACGTTGTAGACTTTTTTCCTGGGACCTTCCTGAACACAGTACAAAAAACCGCATTTCGATATCTGCTGGATGTAAATTTTTCCGCTATTTTTCCTAACTTCCCTGGACTAAGATGATGTCGACGAACATTTAGTTCAATCAAAATCCTACTTACTTCAGTCTAAGCCAGAGTCTTACACCTCTTGCAATAAAAAATTTATGCTTATCTATGAAAAAAAACTCGTTGATGTTTTTCCAAATTGGTATACAATTAAAAAAAATTAACTTTGCCGATCACTAGCTGTGAAGCGGAGCGCTCTTTCTCCAGGATGTCATATATAGAAAATAAATACTTATATGGCAACAATGTCAAACCATCGACTGAATCATTTATCAGTTCTTTCCATAAATTGTGATTTAACGAAAGATTTACAATGTGATGAACAAATAAAGGAATTTGCATCACAAAAATGCAGAAAGATTGCTGTGTAATTGATATTTAAACATAACTACCCATTATTTGTCAATTTTTTTTTCAACAATGTTGAACAGTTGCTATTTTTGTAGACACTAACACTAGGTCATATTAAATAAATAAAATTATTTTATTGTCCTATTTTTTTCTTTACACTTATCTACATTACTAAACAAAACAGTTTGTTAAAAAAATGACTATCAGTTAAGTATTTAGATAGGCCCCCAAGTAGTTTCAGCCCAGGGCCCCACAAATTCACGATCCGTCCCTGGTTCAAATAAATAGAATAAACACTACTTCACAAACTCAAAAAACGTATCTTCAAATAATTTGAAATTTATTAACAGCATCAGTTAAATTTTATGCAAATGTAAATGGAGCAAGCCGTGATGACAAGACCTGCGCATTACATAACACTTACTTAGTCACCACCCCCTTTGACGATTTTATTCGCGCATGCGAAAAATTCTTTTATAAATTATATTTTTAGATTAAAATATCTCGTTTCCTATCGCGAATTCGAAAAAAATGATTAAAGACAAATTTATAGATCAACTCATGATCTATCGATTTTATTTGAAACATTTTTTTCTAACTGTTATAGTTTTTGAGAAAATTCCCTAAAACCTGTTTTTGGGGTGGTTTTTAATTTGTTTACCACCCTTCCTACAACATTTTGCAATTTTTAACTATTGATTCTTAATCTACGCCTAAAAATACATATTTGACCAAAAAGTTAGCCTTTCCAAATTTCATGGCTATTTAAAATCTCCATTTATCGGACTACTATGCCGAAGCGGATTTTTAATCAGAAAAAACTGAAATCTGTAGATCGGCTAATTCTAAGCAGTTTTTGTTCTATAACGATTATTGTTAGTTGATTCTTTTCTAGTTATTTTATATTAAAACCTTACATTTTCGTTTTTATTAGTTTTTGATGTATTATTTAAAAGGTTTTGATATTACGAAAAAATCGTATAGGACAAAAATAGGTGGAATAAAAAACAGCCTGGTTTTTTAACTATTATTTTAATTTCTATACGAATGGAGTTATTACTTGTTGAAGGTTATTTTTTAAGAAAACCGAAGTATCAAATTTTCAACCTTACATAATATTTAATTGGTCAATTTTTGTGCAAAACTCCAAAAGCCTTTTATAAAGTACTTAAAGTTTTCTTTACTTAGGTATTATTGATAATGATTGCAGTGATTTGACTAAGTTTTAGCAGAAATAGTATTTTTGGATTGTTTTAATAAACCAAAATATATTCACGATACAAAAAAGGTTCATAAAACATTGTAGGTTTTTCTTTAAAGTATTTTACAGAATTTTATCGTTCATGATTGGCATAAAGAAATAAAAACTGTTGGTAAAATTTGGAGTGAAATATTTAATATATTTTTTAGTGTATTATTAACCTTTTAAGAATGATCTTCTAGAAGTTGTTTACGGATTTAGCATTGACAACACAACACTAGTGTTAATATTTTTCGATTATCAATAATTTATTACCATTTCCCCGTAAAAGTCCTTCCGTTTGTGATTTCTGAAATAATTTTAGCTCAATTCTGTTACCAATCTATTGGAATATGAATTTTATATTTTCTGTGATCCTTCATAATAGTGGGTTTGATAAATTTGCATCTCTGCCTACCTTGTACACCACGTTTCATGGTGTGGAGGTAGAACGTACTTAATATTTATTAGTTTTAATAGCTTGTAGGCTTTCAGTGATTTTTCTAGTTTGTTGTAGTTGTACCCGGCTCTTGTAAATGCATTTATTTATTTCGTAATAATAATTATCGTACCCTTTACTTAATATTATTTTTCTTGTTAAGTGAGTGTTTAAAATTCCTTTACTATAAGAATTTAGGTATCTATTATGGAATGTACATTGTTTATATACTTTACGAAATTAGTTTCGAACGCACGTCCTTAAAATGTCAGTTACCTATAAAATTCGGTCACAAATATACTGCAAAATAGTCCTTGAATCACTTGGACTTAATAGATAATCATCTTGTAACAAAAAGTTGCTTTAAAAATTTATCAAATTTTTTAAAGAATTTTAATTTTATTCATCGGTCATTGCAGATAGTGATCTAAATTCATTTAATACTAGAATGATATATTGTATGAGTTAATTAATCATCACAACAAACTAAAAACCATTCCAATAACATTTTTAGTAGTTGAAATAGTTGTCAAAATCCAGAAAGAAATGTTTATAAATATTTTGGAAGCAACAAAAAAATTGAATATAGATAAAATATAAGGTGTTGTGAAATCTAATGTGGTGTTTAGTATTGAATTTATATTTTCCAAGGACATTAACTTTTATTTATAATTTTATCTATCTGTAGTGTTTTCCTTGTTTTTATTACAACTAACACAAATAATATTTAAAAATATAAATAACTATAAATGTCTTATAGCTGTTTGGTCTTAACTGTATTTGTTTTGTACTAAGCATGCGCTGTTATTACGTGGATGGAAATGCTTTTTATTTTGTCATATTTTATCCTAATTATACCTAATTGTATCCAGTGTTCATTATGTACGAAAAAAATATCGTTATCAACGAAAATCCCCATTATTGATTAGTATAAGTGAATCTACCAATAACTTTAAAATAGTAATAAAAGTATGTATAATCATTCATTCACATTCATGTTGAGTTCGTGAAACTTTCGTCGACCTTCATAAGAACGTACCTTCAACTATCTATTAGCTATAAGATTCTAAATATAGCCGGTGTAACTTAACAGAACCGGATCATTATAGTATTTTTGTCGAATGTTTTGAATTTTACAAATGTATGTCCTGATTCCGATTCTGGTTAATCAGAACAAATAAAGGGGATGGATGTAATGAACGGAACTTAATTCGTGTGGTAGGGAAATTGACTTGTCAGGATTGGCTTTTGTCTTCTGGGATTGTCACAAGATGGTAATTGGGAACTTGGCATTTATGCAGATTGTCTGGGATATTGTTCTTTGAATCGAAGGAGGACATTTTATGGCTTTTCATAAATGCTGTTTTTTTATCGTCATTGTAGAGGAGGAATTCATTTTAATTGCTTTAATGTTATATCATATTCGTTTATTAATGTAGGCAGATAAATATATTGATATAATTTGTATAACATTTTTTATAAAATATGAATTTTACTGCTCTGTACACCTTGATCTAAAATATAGCTACTTCGAATTGCGTAAGAATAATAAACCGAGGTGTGGCTCATAAAATAACTTGTAACTCTTTCACTTCTAATACAATATCTAGATTAAATCCTACACCATAAGTGGGTGTCTCTAAACAACTAAAACAGTCACCTGTATTGCAAATTTCTTTAATTTTTTTAATAGCGCGTCTATAAAAATTCAAATAGAAATTTCATTCATTAATTCAGTATAACTTCCAATCATCACGAAAGCTTGAAAAATCAAGTGTTTAAACCTGCTGAAATAGTCATAGTTAGGTAATAAATTAATGGATCTTTTTCATAGTAATCAATAGCATGGTAGGTATTAGCGTTTTCAAAATCAAAATCTATCACAACTGATGAAATTGTTTAAAAAGAGTCCATAAAAACATCGTTGGATAAACTGACAAAAGGTAGATTTGAATGAGAGCTTAACGAAAAGTTGTTTAAAAACTCTTGATATTTGCTAGTATATTAAGAGTTTAAATAACTAGTATATAGTAGGTAATGTTGTAGAAAATTGGTAAATCTTATCACGTCGGTGCTACAAATTTAACTCTTGAATTTCCTTCTAATTAAACACCTGTTTGATGCCGCACTTCCGTGGCCCTTGCCTTCATGTAGTTGTGCTTATCAAGATCGATAACGCTGAAATATGCTCTCATCTGCGGAAACTGCCCTACAATGGAGTGCTATGTTGTCCCAGGGTGTGGCTTTATACGGCTCACGGATAGTTTTTATAATATTCTACTGCTAGCTTACAAGCCCTTATAATCAATTTCAATATTTTTAACTTAATAATAGTAAACCAGTCTTCTTTATTATTGATGCTATATACTGATAATTTAGTAACGTAAAAATAAAGAATCTTTGAAATTGTAAAGAATGTAAAAAAATTATCTTTACTTTTCTCTTGCATTCGTTAAATCAATTATAATTTATATCTAATGCAGTCTCGAGGCTGATTAACAGACAGCAAACAAATTTGTGATATATTCTAGACTCTATTCTAGAAAAGGAGGTAATCGCTTTGTCACTTTGTATTCGAGATTAGCGACCTTTGCACACCACACGCCGTTTACCCTTAACCTTAAACTATTAGGTTCTTTGATTTATCTCTGGTATCAGAGCAACGACAACCCCATTTGATATAGATATGTGGCACTGGTACCTAGTGACAGCCCAGGGCAACAACCGTTAAACGCTGGAAGATGCGTCTAACTAAAAAATTAACTACGGGAGAGGCTAGATCAAGCTCCTTACGACGGCTGGTGTGCTAGTCTCAACCTGGGTAAGGACTCGTAGTGGCAATTCGTTTAATCGGTGGTTCGACAGGTATTTCTTCTGATCCGGGCAATGATGTTACTAGTTGTATTAATTCACTCAGGAGCACATTGGTTCATCTGGTATCGGGCCCCTGATTCCGTATAGGGTAGGGGAGATCTCGTTCCTTTCTTTGTAAACTCGTGACGACTGGTAGCCGAATAAATTCCATTATATGCAAAAACCCAGCATAGTCTTCTGGGCCATGTTATCTTTGGAAAATCAAGGTGTAATGACAGCATAGTAAGGCTTGCAAAAATTGAGGTTTCAACGTCTCTGGCAACGCAAGGAAGTTGTCTCCATTTTTTGCATCTTTAGCATGGCGGCAAGGGAATGGCTTCAAACGCTGTAACCTTTAAGAACGTAGACCCTGGGATGGGACGCCTTAATTAGTAGCGGGCGTTACCCTTGTTGTGAATTTGAAAACCCACTAGAAATGTATGAAGGATTATTATTCACAATTATAAAATAATAATCGACGTGAATTGAATTAAGATATGATCGAAAAAGCCGACTAACCGCTAGACATACGTGGCTGAATGGTTTAAGGTACTATCGGCTGTAGATGTAAATTATAAAATAGTAAATTATCAATAAAACACAATGTTTTGTGCAAAGTGTGTAGATTTTATTTTCATCGGCTAAGCGCCGATCTACACACTTTGTACAAAACATTGTGTTTTATTGATAATTCGTTATCAGTGTGTACTCCATACTTGCTGCTAGTATAAAATAGTAAATTTTTGAAAATTCTAATGTCCACTGAAATTCTAAAATTGTATCAACAATACGAAAAAAAGCCACTGTAAGCCATATAGTTTATTTTACCAAAAAATAATATGAAAATATAAATCTGAAAGAAATTCACCACAAGTAATTCATTCATATTAAATTTACAAGTACATTTATATATTAACACTATCGCTTTTTTATCACCTTACTTTACAACCATTACATGATAAATATCATTATATTTCAGATAAATGGTAGTAATTTTAGTTTTATATAATATAAATCTCTAGTGTTAACTAGTAAGAAAATATAGCATTAATAATTTGATAAATATTTCTTCTATATTTATATTTGCAATGGGTACATTCCGCATCTATTTTATTTTATTAATTGGTGACGTTCTCGTCACTTAATATAAAAAATAATACAATATGTTCGAAAATGGTCCTCTTTCTTATTTTATTAATTAGACAGATTTGTCAAGGGCCGTCTTTAAATCCAAAAAATTTTAACAAAAGAAGATTATGTAGTAATCTATGTCTATAGAAACAAAAAGAGCATCAAAAAAACAAAAAAAAAACGTGTGCGTCTCAGGACGCGCGACAGAAGTGATAACTTCAACTAATCCAAGTTGAACTATTTAATATTGAAATTTTTTAACTCGAGAAAAACTTTGCCTATTACTTAAATTTTATGTACATTAATATAATGTGTATAAATTTAATAATGTAAATATTTTGAAAATTCTGAAAAATTTGAAAATTCTAAAAAATTTGAAAATTCTGAAAATTTTGAAAATTCTGAAAATTTTGAAATTTTTTTGAAAATTTGAAAATTCTAAAAATTTTGAACATTCTGAAAATTTTAAAAATTCTAAAAATTTTGAAAGTTCTGATAATTTTGAAAATTTGAAAAAATTATTCTGTTTCACTGCGCCTGCGTGTAACACTTTTTTCAACGCGTTACGGTACAAACCAGTTTACCCTCCCATAAGAAGTTATCACTTCAAAAAAATTTCAAAAAAATTAACGTCACAATAGGAAATATTAAACAGGAAAGTTGTAATATTCGAGAATTTTTTGTTTATTATTTATCATTGAAAACCATAACCGAAAAATTAATTCAAATTGTAGCAGAATGTAAGATATTTTTTTTATTATTAGAAACGGTTACAAATTTTATGCAAAGATGGCTATTTCAAATTAACATTACTTTCATTTTTTTTTTTTTCTGTAAACATTATTTTTATGATATAAATAAATCTGGCCACTATACTACGGTAAAAGAATTCAGTAGAGCACAATAAATGTCTATCATCAATCTTTCTGTAGACGGAAACTCTGCATTCTCACTAGAGTCAAGTTTTAAAATATTTGTTGCTTATCAGACAATGTGTGGATGTAGCATCTTTGTAAATGACTCAATGTTATTTTTAAGACAGTATTAAAATGCTTTTCTGAAGGAAATGTTTATGATTTCTCGATATGAAATTGATTGTAACTAAAGTTCCAAGGAAAGATATTTTGTTGTGAACACCATTGAATTTCGAATATATAATTTATAAAGATAGAAAATTTTTAATATTGCTTATTTACTACATGAGAATAGATCATGGTTGATACGTTTATCTATTACTAACCATTTTATCTACTAAGATTAGATTCATTGTTTTTTTTATTTTACAGTTCATGATGATAGTGGGCTAGTCGAAAACCCAGGTGATAGTGACTCGGAAGACGAGTGGAGTTTCATTAAAGGAAACGAAGCAAATAAAGAAAACATATCACCACAGCCAGACAAAGAGGTAAATAATTACTTTTTATAATTTAGTCCTACTCCAGAATAAGATATGCAGTGTTAATGTAAATCTTACATTACAATATATATTTAGTATCAGTGATTCTATTTACGAGCCCCTTTCCAACACAATTGGCCCAATGTCAGATTTTTTAAAAAATTGACTTTTTAGTACTAAAATACGAGTACTGTGTCCACTTTATTTATTCTTATTTATGGAACACCATTTTCAGATTATTTTAACTACAAAAATTTTACATCAGACAAACTAATAACTATAACACTAAAAAAATCTAACATCGACACAGAATTTATCGTAATATTTACTATTTGGTAATATCACCTCTATATTTTAAGATATTCAAAACTCTTTAAGGAATAGTTGTAACTAAATTCGGGTGTAAAGGAATCCCATATTTCTTGAAGCCTTAGTTTTAATTCAGGGATTGTACAACCAGGATTTTTTTTTCATCTTACACCATAACTTACTATGGAAGACAAATCGGAACTATTAGAAACCCATTTTAAAAGCGGTGTACTGAAGTCTTCCATCCATAAAGAATTCTACTAAAGTGTCCAAATATTTGTGTTGTCACCACAATTCTATTGATACAATTAAGTTTTCCTACACCTTTAGATGACATACAACCAAAACCCCAAATCGTAACAGGAAATTCACTCACTTCACATCTAAATTCATCGCTCCAATGTATCGCATCCCAATCCTTATGTTGTTTCGCCCATTTTAATAGATTTTTCTTTTGTTGTGACGTCAAAAGTGGCTGTTCTTTAACATTCAGGAAATCTAAGAACTGTTGCTTTAACAAACTTTGGTATGTGCTAAATCCCAACTTGTAAACCTCTCTGTGACATGTGGATCTGGAAGTTTGTCTTCCTATATCACTCCACAGAACACTTAGCTCAAGGTAATTTACACAGCGATATATTAAGATAATTTTTCTTAAGGCTCTTCTATCGGTGTCAGTAATTGTGTTTATTCCCCCAACTGAACCTGAAGTTTTATATCTTCAAACTATATTATTTACACTATACCACGATATATGTAATAAATCTAAAATTTCCGAATTTGACTTTCCAGAAGTAAGCAATCTTACAATAATCAAACAATTTTTTTTACCATTAACCTGCCCTTGGCCGCGTCACTGTTTATGGGTGGGATGCACGGTATTATTTCTCTTTTTAATTACCTTTGGAGTTATTACGAGGTATAATAATATTTAATTTAAAACATTGTTTTAATTATGGAAAATACGAGTTACGGGTAAATGAATGTCACTGCTTTAAAAGTAGAACTACGAAAAAGAGGTGCAAAGTTAAGCGGGCTGAAAAAACAGTACTGAGGAACACTGCGGCATTTTTCTCTAAATATCAATGGATTAATATTTATTATTTGTAAACGTGACGACGGATAAGTGTCAGCTACAAATTTATTCTACGGACGGACCTACAGCGCCAATGGCGCCAACTGGTGAGCGAAAAAAACTGTATCCCTCATTTGTTGCGGTTTTCATAACAGTTCCTAAGAATATAAAAACAAACAAACAAAGTTGTTTTTGTATTCTGAATATTATTTGAAAATTGTTATTTAATTTTAAACCAACAAAATCATGTTGTACATATATATATATATATTTTTCATTACACCAAAAAACTCTGATTTTAACAGTCGGGTTAATGATTTAGTCATAATGGCAACCGATAAATGTCTCTAAATTTGTAAAATTTGAATTAGTTACCGAGTTGGTTAAATAAATGGAAAATCAAAACAAATGAAAATAATCCTGTGTGTTGCTTTGGCTCCACATAAACAACACTACAAATAGTACGTATAGATCGCCCAACGAAAGTTTGTGAGAGCCACGTGGCCTCTCGTTCAATGCGCAGTGGTTTGTTTACGAGCGTTACGATAACAATGACCGTTCTGAAAGCTTGTCAGTGTGGTAGCTGGAATGGTTTTGTATACTGTATTTAGCTACGAATATGCTGAGAGTTTCTGAGTTGTTTTTTAAATGTATGTATTTTTTTAGTTTAAAGTGGGCAGTAAAAAATTTATATAAACTAAATTCTTCTTAATTATGTTAGCATCATACATTAAAAATTAATTTAAGATGTATAATATATTTTTATTTCCGTCCGCCACTGATAGAAAGACTCCGCCTACCTGCGCCGACTAACACGTGGCTGTCCCAAACTTTCGTTGGGAGACCTATAAATACGTAAACATTGACCTTGATTATTGCACAGAAACTCTAAATTATTAATAGAAAATAAGACAATATTATAGAATACTACCATATTACCTATTATTGGATCAAACTGCTGCCAAATCAAATGTCATAAATTTGACTGATTTATTGTTTGGATACAGCGCCAGCGTTAGTGAAAAGGAGAAGATAATAGATGTTGCATTTTATAACTCATGAATAATTTAATTATAATTCTTAAAAACTAGTTCGACTACAAGCAAATGTAAAATATACAGTGTATATTATGTGCGCTCATACTTTCTCTCTTTTATTAATTCTCTATATTTCGCATGTGAAGTATATGTGACGCGAGTTATAGCTACGCCACTGGCAGACCCATACAGTAAGAAGATGCAACATCCGCAACAGATACCAGAAGTTGCAAACTCAGCCTTTTCAAGTTATCTCAAACAGACTTTACATTTTATATTTCTATTCATTATAAATTCATTCTGACATAATCTATACTAAAGAAAAGACCTATTTTATATTATATTATATTTTATACTTTTAAAATAATAAAAATTATTTTTAAAAAGCCTTTTTCGAAAACACAACATTTAAGTGGCGCAGTCAGTAGGATTTTTCGTAGAAAATTCATCGTGGAAATTCGTGAGTTTTAACTCTTTAACGGAAAATCGTACCAAATAATTTCGAACAAGTGATTCGAACTTTTAAAAATTAAAAGGTGTTTCAAACTTTTGAACTATCCATTGTGTTGGTGATCTGAATTCTATCGAAGATATTCAATCGACGAAAAAGGAAAATAGATGTGGTAAGTGATATCTATTTTTGTTCATGTCAGAATCCTCTTCTCCTATTGAATCCATTAGTGAAAACAATAACGACGAAGAGTTAGATATTTTAAGTTCTTTTGCAAATTTAAACGTTAGCGAAAATTTAAGTAATATTTCTAATATTATAATTACACCTAAAAATAATTTAATAATGACTCAACCTAATACAAATCAACGAACACCCGTTCTTGACATTAAAAATTTAAGTATAATTCCCCAATTTAATGGAGATATAACAAAATTACATAGATTTATTGAAGCTAGTGAAACAATTTTAAATCATTATTGGAATAGAGATGAGGCAGGTTGTTTTCAAAACCATTTACTTCTGAATGGTATTTTAAGTAAATTAGATGGTAGGGCTGGAGAAATTATAGCCATATCAGGCCACAACGATTGGGCCAGAATAAAAAATACTTTAATACAGAATTTCGGGGATCAAAGAGACGAAAATTGTCTTAATCAAGATTTAGTAAATCTTATGCAAAAATCAAACGAATCACCGTATCAATTTCATGAAAAGGTAATTCATTTGTTAAACACGATTTGTAATTATATAAATTTGCATCATGTTGGACAAGAACGCGAATATAAACGTGAATTTTTTACTAAACAAGCTTTAAAAACATTTTTAGCCGGTTTAAGAGAACCCTTAGGGCCTATAATTAGAGCTATGAGACCTCAATCATTAGAACAAGCAGTGCAATATGTTAGAGAGGAAGATAATATTAAATATTATCAAAAAGGAAATAGTCATGCTAATGTCCATACAAGCCAACCAAAAAAATCAAATTTTAATTTCCAACAACCCCAAAGATCAAACTTTAACTTCCAACAACCCCAAAGATCAAACTTTAATTATCAACAACCCCAAAGACCAAATTTCAATTTCCAACAATCTCAAAGACCAAACTTTGATTTTCAACAATCTTATACTAACACACAACCCCAAAATAACTACCAGTTTCAGAGAGGACCCATAAGTATGCAAAGATATCAACGTCCTCCAACTCAAAGATTTCCTACACATAACCAAGCCTTTGGAAAACCCCCTACAAACGTTTGGAAACCGAATAAAAATTCTGTTCAACCCAAACCTACACCTATGAGTGTTACGACAACACCACAATTTAGAATTAATCATTCTCAAAATAATAACCAAAAACCGAATTTTACATCTGAAGAATTATTTAACCGCTTGCGTTACTCATTTATATTCAAACTTTTCGATGCAAAAAATACTATTTTTTTTATCACTGGAATTTGTTGTTTAAAGGAATACAAATAGGTATATACCTTTGTTTTGCTGATTGTATAATTATTTTATGTATTTTTTTTATCTGGTTCTGAAGTACTAGTACTAACCCGAGATAACTCGTCATTTTGGAATTTGGCGCATATTCACGAAATATTACTAAGTGAAACTCAAACATCTACCAAGTGAAATAATATATTGATATAAAACATACAAAATCGGGTTATAATAAATCAAATTATGCAGTATGATAGTCCTTGAAACACGGTACTACGCATAAGCCTACATCACAAACGCTGCAACAATAGCGACTCTCCCTTCTTATAGGTTTTCCGCAATTATCCCGTTTTCGGGAACACATTACGCATCTTCGAGTTGGACACTGTTTTTTTTCAGTGGCGGGAACATAATCCGGGTAGTGCCCTTTTGACATTCGAAGAGGATTTGGCGATTTACTTGGACGGCCAGAAGTGGAAGGAAGCAAGTTGGGGTGGTACTTCTCGAACATTTCCTTTATAAGGCATAGTCTATATTGTAAGGGAGACTTTACACCACCACATTTTTTGTAAAGAATGTAGGAATTCCAAAGGGCTAATTCTAAAAGGTGGAAAAATATTTTTTTGTAATACTTTTTTCCACACTTTCGAGTAACTGGATAGTCTGACAAATGCTGATCTACCTTATCTACTCCACCCATTGTATAATTGTAATCAATTACCAATATTGGCTTAGTTCTGTCCTTTCCTCTTTTTTCATACGTCTTTGTTTCTATGTTATGTATTGTAGACAGAAGAGTAACATCCTTCTTATCTCTCCAACGCATAATCAAAACTTTACCCCTCTGGAAAGCTACTATTTCTCCGGCTTTCAATTTTTTACTTCTGAAAGCAGGAGGAATTTCCTTTCGATTAGTTTTCATAGTACCATACGTGTCAGTCTTGTTAGAAATCAAAATATCTGCTAATTCTGGTGACGTGTAAAAGTTGTCGGTAGTGAGGCAGTATCCTTTGCATAGTAAGGGCTTCATCAGTGACAGGACAACCTGAGAACCCATCGGTAAGTTTTGATAATCCGCATCAAAATTGGTACCTTTACCAGTATATATTATGAAGCCCCAAACGTATCCACTTTTTGACTCACATAGCATGTAAGACTTTATTCCGAACCGGGCCCGTTTCAAAGGTATGTATTGCACCCAGCCTAACCTGCCCTTATATAAAAGAAGACTCTCGTCGATTGTTACATCCCTCTCTGGAGTATAGAGACTTGAAAATTTTTGAGACAATTTAGGCCATATTTTATTCAACTTTGGGTTCGGGTGATTTTCAGCATCATAATCTGCATTATTTGAAAAATGCAAGTACTGTTTTATTGCTATAAATCTTTTATACGACATGGCTTGTCGAAAAAAGGGCGTATCAAGAATATGGTTTTTGGTCCAGTAGTCTTGAAGGCATGGTTTCTTTACGACACTTTGTAAAATATTGAGTGCCAAAAAGATACGAATTTCATCACTTGTTACATACCTCCACTGATTTGTCGGGTTAATACCTGACCTAACTTGCTCAGCATATGTATTTGTTTGAACAGCAATTTCGTTTACTAATTCATCGTCAAAAAATGCATTGAAAAACGCCAACATATTCTCTAATTCTTGAAAGTCCACATTAGGAGAAATTCCAGGTGTTCCTAAAATATAATTTTCTAATAGCATTGATTGTACACACGAATTATTGAATAATATTACCCATAAAAGGATACCGAGGAGGAGCAGGCCCAACCGGCAACTTCGCGTCAACCTCCATCCACACCCTGGCTTGTAACAAATCATCAGGATTCTCACCATCAGAATCGTCAGATAACTCGCTCTCCGAAGAACTGCTTCCCGACTCTTCTAACTGATCATCGGGCACAAAATCGTCTCCACTCGATTGTGAATCGGAATCATATTCCATTTTCAAATATCAATAAAGTACGCCAAAATTCTCTGGCAAACAGAATCTAAACGTAAACAATGCCCAGAAAAACACCACTATCGCAACAGTGCACAACAGCGACTAGGAGACTAGCCTGACTGATTCGTTACAGCACGTACGGGTTCTATCGAATGCCTCCCCTCCCTTTCCGTTCGCTGCCGCTGAAAACACCAGATTTATATGGGTGACAAGTTATTTCGGCGTAGTACTTGATGTTACAACGGCAAGCAACGAGAAATATCGGCTTAGAATTATTCGAAATGACATGAGACGACTGAGACGAGTTTACTCGTCATTGTACAAACCTGTATAAAAAGTCATGACGACATAACTCGGCATAAAACGGCAAGCGGTTAATACTGAACATGAAACTTATGAAGAACAAGAATTTTTCGACGATACAGAACAAGTTCTTGACGAACAAGATTATGAATATGACAATGATGATCAAAACCAAAATTTTCAGGAAACAGAAAACCCCAACGAAAAGACATAATCGAAGTTAATATTTCAACTAATAAAAAAGAACTTCCATACATAGAAATTTCAAATCCGAAATTAAAACTATTAATCGACACAGGTTCCACCAAATCATTTTTAAACCCAAAATTAGCAAAACTTTATTATAAAAATAATATAAATTATGAACCATTTATTGTTTCCGGTGTTTTTCAATCCTCCAAGCATAACTTCTGTGCTGAAATTCCTGTCTTTTCTGAATTTAATCAAAATGATCGTATGAAATTTTATTTATTTGACTTCCATAAACAATTTGATGGACTTATTGGTCTTGACAATTTAAAAATACTTAAAGCCAGTTTAGACTTTAAGAACTCAAAATTAAATACTCCATATGCCAGTATATCGATTAAGTACCATGAATCAAACATTTCTTCAATATTCAAACAAAAAATAGACCCTTTGTCATGCGTTTTAACTAAAATTCCAGTTTCTCAAAATTCAGGCGATATTTTAATTCCTAAACAAATTATTCAAAATTGTGAAATACCCAGTACGATCTCTAAATCTTACAATGGATTTGCTTTTGTAGAAATTTATAATCGTACCAATAACGAAATTATTCTCACCCTGGACTCTAAAATTGAAACAATACCCCTCAATGATAATCAATACGAACTATATCATGCCGAAATATTACCTTTTGACAATGACAGAAAACCCGACATAGAACAATTAATTCGTACATCACACATGAACGACGAAGAAAAAAATAACATCCTAAAAATTTGTAAAAAATATTCTAGTCTATTTCATAGTGATGGTCAACCCCTGACTTTCACAAATCAAGTAAAACATTGAATAAAAACTAAAGATGAGCTACCCGTTTACAGTAAATCGTATAGATATCCATTTATTCATAAACCAGAAGTGGAACAACAAATTAAATCAATGTTGGATCAACAAATTATTAGACCCAGTAATTCACCGTGGTCATCCCCTATTTGGGTTGTACCCAAGAAAGCAGATAGCTCTGGTAAGAAAAAGTGGAGAATTGTAGTAGACTACCGCAAGCTCAACGAAAAAACCATCGATGATCGTTGCCTAATATAACGGATATTCTAGACAAGCTAGGTAAATGTAAATATTTTAGTACCCTTGATCTAGCAAGCGGCTTTCATCAAATTGAGATGCACCCAGATGACATCCCTAAGACCGCATTTAATGTAGAAAATGGGCATTATGAATATGTTCGTATGCCTTTTGGTCTTAAAAACGCCCCTGCAACCTTTCAAAGGGTTATGGATGACGTTTTACGAGGACTCCAAAATGTAATTTGTCTTGTATACCTCGACGACATAATAATTTTTTCGACTTCTCTTCAAGAACACATGGTAAATTTAGATAAAGTTTTTAAACGCTTAAAAGAAAGCAATTTTAAAATACAGTTAGACAAATGTGAATTTTTAAAAAAGGAAACCGCCTATTTAGGACACATTGTAACAAACGAAGGTGTAAAGCCTAACCCAGACAAAATCATTGCAATTAAAAATTATCCAATTCCAAAAACTACCCGCGAAATTAAAGGCTTTCTCGGTTTATTAGGTTATTACAGACGATTTATCAAAGACTTTGCACGAATTACAAAACCATTGACACTATGTTTGAAAAAAGACGCTAAAATTGAACATACTCCAGAATTCATTAAATGTTTTGAAAATTGCAAAGACCTTCTTACCAACGAACCGATATTACAATATCCGGACTTTACAAAAGACTTTATACTAACAACTGACGCTAGCAACGTAGCTATTGGTGGAGTACTTTCACAACTTTCCAATGGATGTGATAAGCCTGTTGCTTATACATCAAGAACTCTAAACCAATCTGAACAAAATTACAGCACGATAGAAAAAGAACTTCTCGCAATAGTGCATTGTACAAAATATTTTAGACCTTATTTATTTGGTAGAAAGTTCAAAATTATTACCGACCATAAACCTTTACAATGGCTTATGTCATTAAAGGAACCTAACTCACGTCTTGTGAGGTGGCGTCTAAAATTACAAGAATTTGACTATACCATCGAATATTAAAAAGGTAAACTGAATACCAATGCAGATGCACTATCTCGCATAGAAATTCACTGTAATGAATTTTTTGAACACATGAGGAAATTTAACGAAAGTTTTTCAAATAATGCAGACAGAAACAATATTGACACCGAATCTGTAGCCGTAAACGTTGATGAAAACGAGATCAACGAAAATATAATTGATGAGGATAATGGAAACGAAACCGTCATTAACGAGGATAATGGAAACGAAACCATCAGTAACGAGGATAATGGAAACGAAACCATCATTAACGAGGATAATGAAAATGAAAATAATGACGAAGGACATACTGTGCATTCTAGTGCCGAAGATCCAATATTGGGTATGCCAATTTCAGAAAAATCTTTAAATTCTTTCGATCAAGTAATAATAGATTTTGTTTTACATTCTGCAGTTAGACCTAAAATAGAAAATATTTTCCCTAACAAAAAACGACTTCACGTACAAATTTCAAAAAAACACTATTGCTGACGATACAATACGTATATTCAAAAACTATATTGATCCAAAATTCACACACGCCATATATTTCAAAAACGATACATTCCTCCCTCAAATACTCGAAATATTAAGAAAAACTTTTAAAAATTCAGCCTATAAACTAGTAAAATGTAACTTTTTACTAGAAGATGTAATCGATAGAGATCGACAACATGCACTGATAAGAAATTATCATGAAGGCAAAACAAACCACCGAGGCATACTAGAAACAGAGACCAGACTTAAACGTACATATTATTGGCCGAAAATGAAAAATGACTTGACAGAATTTATTAACCATTGTGACATTTGTCAAATGAATAAATACGACCGTAATCCCCCAAATCAAAAATTAGCAATCACAGCTACCCCTTCAAAACCTTTTGAAATGATTTTTGCTGACACATTCGCCAGCCAAGGTCAAAAATACCTTACAATAATAGACACATTTTCAAAATATGGTCAGGCTTATCCCCTTTCAGGACTCTCAGGATTAGAAGTAGTTAAAGCTTTTATTACATTCATGACACATCATGGACTACCAACATTAGTAACCATGGACAATGGTACAGAACTAAAAAATTCCGTAGTTCAAGAATTTTTCGACATGCATAAAGTCAAAGTTCATTACGTTACAGTTAATAGTACGCAATCTAAAGGACCAATAGAGAGATTTCATTCCACACTCATAGAACATCTGCGAATAATCAGAGAAAAGAATAATGGCAAAATCGACATCTTAAACCAAATGCCTTATGCGATACTAGGTTACAACAACACTATACACTCTGTGACTAAACAAAAACCTATAGACATAATTAATGGCCATATTAACACCAAAGACCCATTCGACATTGACATTAATCAAAAATTAATAAATAATTATGTACAAGAACATCGCGACAAAACGAAAGAGATCTACAGAGAATTAAATAAAAAATTAATTGAACAAAAGGAAAAAACTATTAATTACCATAATAAAGACCGACAAGAACCACTTGAGTATTCAAAAGACTCTGACGCTTACAGGAAAAACACGACACTTGTAAGAAATAAACTTAATAGAAAATTCACTAAAGTTAACGTAATTGACAACCAAACCTTAAAAATTCAAACTCCTAATCGACTTTTACATAAACAATCCTTAAGACGACCCAAAAATAATACAAAACAATTTTTACAGGCACCTAACGACGATCCTGTTCCTGGTTGTTCGACTAGCCGATCTCCAGAAGATCAGTCTAACCAACCTTAAAAATAATCCTGGTATCCTTCCTTACAAATTAGGCACCGCCAAAGTAAAATCCAGTATACACACATTCCTACACTATATTGACTTAGAACCTATTAAAAATGAATTTGACATTATAAAAACATCCTATGAAAATGCTACTGACGCAATTCAACGAGGATTAAGTCATCCTTACTATAAAGAACTTGAAAATTTCGATCGCGCTCTTCTTTTCCAAATTAAAATTACGGAACAAAAACTTCAGTCACTATTACCTGCTCATAGAACTAAAAGAGGACTCATAGATGGACTAGGGACCATAATTAAATGTATCACAGGAAATCTTGATTCCAACGATGCAAAACGTTATGACCAAGTTTTGTCTGAGTTACAAAATAATCAAAAAGAAATAGTAGTAGCATTAAATAGACAAATTTCAATATCAAAAACCATTGTAGGAAATTTTAATCACACTGTATCTTTAATAAAAAGCAATCAGGAAGTTATAACTTCAGGATTAAATTCCATCCGAACAGATCTAAATAAATTTATTTTTGAATTTGAAGATTTTCTTGTAACTAGAAATATTTTAGACCAAATAAGTTTAAGCATAAATATAATTTTGCAATTATTATCAGAAATAGAAAACGCTGTCATATTTGCTAGACTAGGTATGTTACATACGAGTATTATAAAAACAAACGAAATGAAATCCATATTAGATCAAGTTATAAAATACCACTCAGAAAGTGAACTCATCTATCCCATTTCAAAAATAAACGAATATTACAATATTTTAGAAACCGAAGCATTTTATTCGGACTCGAAAATTGTTTTCATTATTCACTTTCCAATAGTTTACCCACAAGAATTCTCCTATTTCCATTTATATTCAATCCCTACTACCAACCTAACCACAATTATTCCACCTAATACTTATCTGATAATGGATGAAAATATGTATCAATACTCATCGTTTCCTTGCGAAGATCTAAAACCAAACTTCTTCTGTATTAAAAATCAACTGAAGACCAGAGAATATAAAGACTGCATATTCCAACTGCTCCAGTTTCAATCCAACCCTAGCGAATGCCGGAAAACACCTGTCCGAATCACAGAAAATTTCATCCAACAAATTGATGACTCCAACTATATTGCCATACTAGTACGACCAACGAAAATTAAGACCAATTGCGGGACTACCGACTTCCAAACCATAATTGGAAATTATCTCATCACACTTCCATATCAATGCCAATTTAGCACCGAAAATCAGACGTTCGTAAATCAAAAATTAGTATCCGAAAGCCAACCATTGTTGCTTCCAAACATTACAATTCCACAGGCTCCTGAGAAAGACGAAATATCAGAAATCCACCTCAAAAACATACAACTTGACAAAATCCATGAAATCCAAAGGACACAGGAGGGAATAAAACCACTCATCCTGAATCAATCAACAAGGACTCCAATCAATCATTGGAACATAATTACAATAATCATAATAATTATCATTTTTACATTTCTTATATTCAGGTTCCTAAAAAATTTACCATTTACTAAGAAAAAATCCAAAGAAGAAACAGTCGAGATGTCCAGAATTTTAACTAGAGAAGAATCAGTTCAAGAAACCCCATTTACCCAACCGATGCCGTTTTTCAACCCTACGAAAAACGCCACGAACTAGCGGTGGAGGAGTTATAGCTACGCCACTGGCAGACCCATACAGTAAGAAGATGCAACATCCGCAACAGATACCAGAAGTTGCAAACTCAGCCTTTTCAAGTTATCTCAAACAGACTTTACATTTTATATTTCTATTCATTATAAATTCATTCTGACATAATCTATACTAAAGAAAAGACCTATTTTATATTATATTATATTTTATACTTGTAAAATAATAAAAATTATTTTTAAAAAGCCTTTTTCGAAAACACAACATTTAAGTCGCGTGATGCAAATACAAAGGTTTATCTACTAGTTTCCAGGCGCTTACAGAAGTTTTCACTTCCAAAATAATATAATTTGAAGTAATACATTACACTTCCATGCGGATACAGATTTTTTTAAACATGTCCATTCAAAATATATCGATGGTTCAAGCAATACTGAAAAAAGAATCATAACTGAAGCGCATTGATATGCGATATTTATCAAGATAACATACTTTTGTATTGAAAGAACTAATTACAATTATCTGTATTCATTAAAGATTTCAATAAGACTATCAATGTGTTCTGTTAAGCTACTGGTTAATTGTTAATAATAATAATGTAGATACATTTTTAATTGTTGTGATTTTTAGGTGGCGCACATACCGGAAGAAGACGACACGATGTCGCAGCTAAATCCAAATGCTGCTGAGTTCGTTCCAGTCTCTCCTACGAGAAGCATACCATCTCCAGCATGTCGGCTGTTGATAAATGATCCAATAGTTTCACAATCGCCTCGAAAAGCTAACGATGTTGATCTTGGTAAATTGCCTAGTCCCAATGATTTTGAAAATGAAGTAAAGTCCAGGCCTAGTGATGTCGCTCCTTGTAACAATGGAGTAGATGAGAATTCGGTAAGTATTTATTTATTATAATTAATTTTGAAGGTCACTGTAAAATATTTTTAATATAAGAAACCAACCGTTTATGTAGCATTTATGGATTTATCAGTTGTGTTTTGTCAACACGATCGTAAAACTCACTAAATACAGCTCCAAGATTAGATATATATTGTCTTTGCATATATGCGGTTGTATGGATATATTAATTTAATTTTTCAATTTGGGTAAGTTTTATATTACAAATATAATAATTGACCGAGCCATGGTTTTCATTAGCTGGATAATAATTATAGTACCGAAAAGTGAATTTCAAATTATTTTTTTTTAACCGAAAAAAAGTTTCTTTGGTTTCTAAGATAGATAGTTCTTTAAAAAAACTGATACTTTTTTCAAGTTTTACATTTTTTGGCAGAATATTACCTTCATTTCGTTAAAGATTCATTTAATTATACCTGTCTGTTTTTAGTTTTTAATCAAAATTGTATTATTTAATTAAAAACAAATAATAATTATACTTCAAATTTGTAAATATAGAGTACAAAGTTAACCTTGGTCCAAATTTTTTATTAGGAATCTTTCTTTGACCCGAAATATTTGTATTACAGCGTGTAAAATGCAAACTAAGATGTTCGTTTTTTGAAATCGAAAGTAATTATGAAAACCTGAACGAAGAGAATCGTATTGTATGTACTACTCAAAGCGCGAAAGTGAGCACCCAATTTTTGTATTTATGATTTAAGAATAATATTTTTTGTTCTAGGAGCATAATACTCCAGCTGATTTAATGGAGAATATCTTAAATGGTAAAAATATAGATGAAATTCCGGAATTTCACCCCAGCAGCACTCCCACAAAAAGCCTCCAAAACGATAAATTCCACTTTGGGCCTCATTCAGCACCTTTCACACCGAAATCTTTAGATAATACGACGAACGCTGTTTATGGCGATGAAACTGCAAAAACTCTCGGTACTACATTTAATGAATCAATTGCACACGATTTACTGGACAAAGAATCTGATCCCATGTCTATGTCTTTTTATGCTGATAAGGGAGAATTGAATCCATTCGATTTAAATAAAGTTCAAACACTTCCAGATGACATAGATGAATTTTTGAATGTTTCAAACACATTTAATGATACTATTTCGGATTTACCGGAGCACAACCCAGCAGAAGAAATTAAAAACAATGATTTAGATAAACAAAAATATGATGATGAAAAGGAGCTTGCTTCTCCTTTAGAAGCGGAACTGGATGAGTTGGATTTTTCAAAGACACCTGAGCCGACAAACGAGGATTTATTGGGGCAAGAGTTTTGTAACACTGATAAAAAAAATGAGGAGCTTGTTATAGCTGCTGAAGATACATCAGAGGTTAGTGATTTATTAGCAACTGGCCCACAAAATCTACCTCCAGACGTGGAACTCTTAGCAACCAGTCCACAGAATCCATCTCCAGATGTGGAACTACTAGCAACCAATCCACAGAACCTACCTGTAGACGTGGAACTAATACCAACTGGTCCACAGAATCCAGATTTAGATGTAGAACTTGAAAATGTAGTTCTCCCTCCAGAACCTAGACCAGTTTTTGATGAAGAGTCTCCTATTTGTGATAAATCTGATTTAAGTATATCTGAACCTAAGTTGATATGTCAGCCACCAGTAGAATTATATGCCGGACTGGAAGAAGCAGCATCCCCCACATGTGATAATTCAGCTAAGCCTGATCTTATTCTGATTCCTCAACCAGCTCAACAAGAACAAGTTGAATCCCCAGTCTGTGATAGACCAGAATCAGCATCTTCTGTTTGTGATTTATCTGAATCTAAATCGCCAATGCCAGAAGAACCAATGTCTGCAGGTTCAGACGATTTCACCAAACCCAAATTTATCGAACAAGCGCAACATAAGTTTGAAGAACTTTGTAAACCTTTAGAATCTCCACAGGAAGAGGTCACTACCTCCGTGAAGGATGATTTGTCAGAGGAACATAGCAAATCTCCAGTAATTGAAGATAATTTTATTCAAGAAGATACTGCTGCTGTTAATGTTGCCGATTTTCATAATGAACCCAAATCGGATGTTTATAACGAACCCGAATTCGATGTTCATAACGAACCCGAACCTGAAATTCATAAAGAACCCGAACCTGATGTTCATAACGAGCCCGAACCTACTGTTCATAAGGAACCCGAACCTGATGTTCATAACAAACCCGAACCCGATGTTCATAACGAATCCGAAGCCTATGTTCATAAGGAGCCTGAATCCGATGTTCATAACGCACCTGAACCCGATGTTCATAACGAACCTGAACCCGATGTTCATGAAAAACTACAACTAGATGGTACTGCTGATGTCAATTCCAATCAAGGATTAATACAGGTTTGTGTCATTGTTAATTAAATTATTTTTAACCGTTGCTAGTAATACAGTGTTGCTGTAAATTGCCGATAAAAAATATCAGACTGTTTAAAAAATGTTTCTTCTATTTTAATTCTATGTAAATATGCATTGGCACATAAGTTTAGATTTTTTTTAACAAATTTGAAAAAGAATAATAATAGTATAAAACTATTTTTTATGAAATTACAGGATAAGTTATATATTGTCTTAATTGGAATCCTCCAAAAACAGTTACCCAATCTTTAAATATTTCTTATTAAAAATTATAGTTTTACAGTACCCACCAAAAGTGAAATGATCAATAATGTAATAAATGTAAGCAAATTGTAAAAAAAAAGAGTGTGCGTGTAACCTTTACGCACGATTAAAGTAAAACTTATTTGACGTACGGATCCCAAAATAAATGTTAAATTACAATTCAATTATATTTATTGTCTATATACTTTACAAAAAATGATATAATGTTATATTTATATTATTCATTAGAAATAGGAATTTGAAAGTTATCATTATTTTTTATATATGAAATAATAGGTTTATGATAACTAAAATGTGAAACATAGATTTTACTCTCTAAATACCTTTAATGTATTTGAAACCGAAAGAAGATTATAATACAACACCATTTTTACTCGATCAGAATAGTATCTAATAGTTAATTAATTACAAGATTACCATAATAAAATTTATAAACTTCTAAACAAAACATAACCTCAATTCCACGAAAATGTCAATGCAAATTTGTTTTGTTTGGAAAGGTTTTTAAGCTCCTCCCATAGTTGACGTCACACCGTTACTTCCGTCAGAAAAAAAAACTGAGTTACCCCTAGTCGCGCCTAAAGAAGTTTTACTTCAAAAACTATTTATTCAAATATAATCAATTTAGAATATTTCCATCAATAAGAGAATCACGAAAACTTGTAATTTCTGTAAATAAACAGTAGAATTACGGTACCAAAAGTTTGTCTAAATTGTTGAAAAATTATTTAAAGGATTGTGTCTTTATTATTTTGTATGACCGCTATTAGTGTTTAGAACTGATTTAAGGCGTCTAAGCATTTATTATACAAGATTTTGTAATGTTTTAATCGGTATAGTCGACCATGTTTCAAGAATTTTATTTTCAAACAAATATTTATGGAAATAGTGATACTATGGTCTAATTTACTTCACTTCGTTATCTTCAAATTTTTTTTAGTTATCCTTGCTGTATGCTTTTGATCATTTTCTTGCTGTAACTTGAAAATCCGACCTAACCTTAACTGTGGCAGCAGTGTTTTAAATTGTCACAGAAAATATTATAATTGATCTGTGCTGTCATCCGACCTTCAATTATATGCCGGTGACCCACACCATGCCAAGAAAAACACCTCCAAACCATCACAAGCCCTATTTTTTGGGCTGCAAGTATTTGTCGTCGGTGAACTGCGCTATACAGTTTACCGACTTCGATTTACGAATATGTAGTTCGATTCATCGTTTTTTTATGAATCAATGAAAAAAAAGGTTTGTTTCTGGCAAATTAACCTAGTAAATTAGCATCGTGAAGGGAATGCCTGAAGGTAGTTTCAGCAACTGAAATTTCTATTTTTTGCAACTGATCTTTAATCTCTTGTAACACAATCGTGGGATTGATTTTACGATGCCGCACTATTTGTCGATCATTAGCGGAAGTAGTACTTTTCTTTATTATTTTTCGCACACCTTTTGGACTAACTTTAAATAATTTTGCCACAACACTAAGATTTTTCAATTTATTGTATTGTATATTCTTTCTTATTATATGTACTAGCTGTCCCGGCGGACTCTGTACCGCATAACACTGTCGTGCCTTTTTTTTCATTTTTCGAGTTTTTACCATTTTGCTTTCTTTTTGTTTTCAATGATTTTTTATATTATATATCCACTGCACCACCTTACGGTGGCTTCATGGTACTTAATTTAGTAAGAATTTCTCGTATAAATATATGAGATATTAACTACGCCAGCTTACGGTGTCGTTTTGTTATTTGATTTAGAAAGGTATTTTTGGCTTTATTTTTTCCGCATTTTTTCTGTTTTTAATTTTCCACCACTTTTAGTTTTTTTTATTTATTTATGAATCGAAATTCAACACTATCTATTCGATTGTCTCACAACCTAAATGTTAAATAATCTAGATACGAAGTATAGATACCGGGAGTCTGCACGGTATAGGCTTTTTCATAATATTTCTGGTTCACAATAATCAACCCAGGTCATAGTTCTAATTTTTACTACTAGCTGCGCAAGGATTCAGGATGTACCGATGTTATTAATTATTATCCTGACATTTGAATGTCGCGAATGTTAAACTAAATTAAATATAATATTAATTTATTTATTAAAAATTAGTTGTAATAAAAGATACTTTCCAGAGCTGTCAATATGAACAAAACTTCCCGCGTAAGGATTTAAACGAGTACTTCTTGAACAATGGCGCACTCTGCCGGCAATAGTTCTGTCCCCTAAATTGAGACCATTCGTTCAACATTACGTTTAGACTCCTGGTATCTATACTTCGTGAATCTAGAAATCAAAATACTACCAAGTGTCTATCTAACCTACATGTCAAAGGTTTATAGAGTTACTTCAATAAACTGAAACTGTCATCTATTAAGAATTCATAGAACTAAACAATAAATGTCTCTAAGGGGATATTGTAAATTTATTGTCGAAATACATAAATAAGTAAAACATTTTCCAGTGGACCAAATTGTGAATCTAAACCATTCTCGAATTCGCTTGAACACACAAAATTTTTTATCAAAATTTATTAGAATACATTTTTAAATAAATTTTTATAATATGTGACTTAAAATATTCATGTATTTTTGAATTTTTTTGTCAAAAATGAGTTGGAAAGCGAGCAATATATAATTGATTATTATGTCTGATAAAAAGGAAACTCATTATTGATATTATTTCTTAGCGTTCGATTTATTATTTATCTTGTGGTACTTGAGTAGAAAAGGTTACACAAACAACTAATGTTAAATCCACTGTGTGCAAATCGTTGGACGGTATTTGGCAAACGTGTCTTGTATAGCTTTCAAAAGAAAATGGGATTTCGTAAATGCCAAATTTATAAAAGAAAATTATTGTTTTATTCTTTTTTAAATTATAATCACAAAATAACCTGAAGAAAACCTTTTTTTTTTGTCAAACCAATTTTTGAATGAGTCTATGGAATTTTAATCATTAATTTTGTTTACTTAACGTTTACCTTAAAACTACATACAATAGTTGTGTTCTTTTAAATTTAATTTACTTAAGAATAATATATGAAAAGAGCTAAAAATATCAGCGAGTTACGACACAAATAAAAAAAGTTTTTTGGTTGCAGGAGAAGTAGGGATATTTCTCCTTATTCATCAATGCGATTACATAATAGTAGACCCACGATCACATTTATGTGCACGGCTGATTTTGATTTTACCTACATGTATTTGGTTAGGATCAGAATTAACATTTCATTAGATTTATGGTCTATAGCAAGTGCTGGAAAAATATAGTTATCGTTATTTATTTTTATATTTCCCACTCTCTGACGCAATACTTTTCTTGTTTTATTATGTGTATATTATTATTTTTCTTTTAATTTATAGTCAAATAGTGGTTGACAAAAAATTTGGATTTGTTTTAGGCTGAGCCTGTTGCAATTCAACCTACCGAACCAGTTCTCTTCGAATTGGAGCCTGTTCCGCCACAAATGTGTGTTTATCCATTAAAACAAGAAAAAGAAGTTATTCCATTTGATGTAAAGACTGAAAACATTTCCCCCGAATTTGCAGAGCCTGCTATTGTGTCTCCATCGGAGGAAAGTAAGACCGAAGAACCTATAACTCCTACTCTTGGTAAGTACATAGTAAACCTTACGATAAAATGTTCTATTTAGTAAACATGTCAACTTCATTTCGGATTTTATTCCTATAGTTATTAAAACTTGAGCTTGCTTTAGTTTTAATTTAGATAATTATATTTCAATCTTATTATTTCGCAACCATGGTGCATTGTATTACAAGTTCGTCATCCCGGCGAATGAATTGAATCCCACCCCAGCCCCAAGCTAAAACCGTCTACGTATACTATTTTTCCTCCCACCCTTAGGAGGAGGAGGTGATGTGGAGGAAGAGAAGTATATTTTAACATTTTCAACATATAATTTGTTAAAAAATTTATAATCTTGCTTCAGCTAGATTTCTACGTTTCGGTCTGGTTAGAATTTTTGCAACCTAAAAGGTTAAGGTACACGAGAAGAATTACAGAATCAAACAACAATTTTCTGAATGTTATTTCAAGCAAAATTTAGTAACTGATAGTTATATAAATTCATCTCCTTATAAAATACACACACCGGCATATTTAAAGGAACAGATATAAATTGCAATTTATTATTTTCTCTATGATGTATATATCGTTAATATTTCTTACATAATCTCTTATCTAAAGTTAGGTGAAGTAATTGGGACACTTTTTACAAAAATTTATTGTGTGCAACCTGTTGAAGAAGAGAGCAAGTCGAAGATGTCAGATTTAAAATAAAATACTGGTTTTAAACAGAATAACTTTATTGTACATTTTGATCTTATTTCAATAATTAAATTCACATTTTGTTTTGTTTCAATACCGTGTTCCCCCTACGAGCCCTTATAACTGCAGTCATTCGTCTTCCCATATCTCTGATGAGGTCATCGATCAGATGTTTAGGAAATCGGTCAGATTCCTCAATCAATGCAATTCTTAGTTGCTCTCTGTTTTGAACAGAAGGAATTCGTGTTCTAATTCTTCTGCCTAGCATGTCCCACACATGCTCGATCGGGTTCAGATCCGGGGAACATGCTGGCCAATTCATTGTTGTTATATCCACTTTGTTTAAAAAGCCAGTTACACAGTTGGCAACGTGAGGGCGCGCATTATCCTTTATTAAAATATTTTTTTTTTTCGATATATGGACCAAAAGGTACAACATGATCTTGGAGAATATCTCTGATGTACATGTCTGCAGTTAATGCTCCTCCATCAATCACCACTAGCTCTGTTCGTGCTCCCAAACAGATGCCGCCCCACACCATAATTGAACCTACACCAAAAGATACAGTAGTGGTAAAATTAAATTGTGCATTTTGTTCTCCTTGGCGTCGATACAATCTTTCCCTACCATCGATTGAATTTATACAGAAACGGCTCTCATCCGTAAAGTGATTATCACCCCATTTTTGATCTTCTCTAGCAAACTGTAGTCGCGCTACACGATGGTGTCTCTGGAGTCTTGGGGCTCTTATTGGCGCATATGACTTGAGACCACTTTCTTTAAGTCTTCTTCTTATTGTTGTTCCACGGACATCTTGGAGTATTTTTCTGGTTTGGACTGCCGTTTGACGTCTGTTTCACAGTGTTTGAATCGTTATAAAATAATCATCTACAGCCGTAATTGAGCGTTTCCTGTCGTGCCCTCTTCTTCTTACATACTCCCCGGTTTGCCTCCAACGATTTACACTACGGTGAATAGTTGATGGTGATTTACCTAACATTCGAGCCACGTCTCTGTATGTTCGACCATGTTCAATCACTGTTACGGCCCTGGCAATTAGTCGGAATTAAGTCACCCATTATTTTAGCTGCTCTTTGCACTACAAACAAAATTGATGATAACAAATAAAAAAAAACAAAATCAACAAATCCGAACAAATTAAACTAATTAATAAAAATTTATTGTTATCTCTATAACACGCGTTTGACATGTAAGACACAGAACAAACTTTTGAAGTTTTGACAACAGACAACGTCCACATTTTTTGACGTTTTGACATTAAAAACTTTAATTATGACGTGGAACATAATTAGCTATCTTGATATAGAGTATAGACTAAAAGACAATAAAATATAGAATAAAATTACTTTTTCAATCTGTTTCTTTAAATTTGCCGGTGTGTATATTTAAAATTTTCAAACGGAAATTAATAATTCTTAACAAATTGTTATTGACGTGAAATAATTTAAGAATAGTAATATAATTTATAAATTTTACAATTTTAAACAATGTATTCTCCATAATTTTTTTAGTACATTCCTTTTTTTTATATTTTAGCATAATAAAAAGAGTAATTTTGATAAATAACGTTTTTGTTTGTGTTTATCCATTCGTATTAAATTTAATCACAACTTTCTTATTTGATATATAAAGCTTAAAAAAGGAACATTTTATATTAAAATGATACTTAACAAATTTCTGATATTTTTGGTATAAATGAATACTATCTTGTTTTTATTTACTGCATTTAATGATTCATTATTTCCATTTAAAAAGTGTGTTTGGTGAAAAAAAGTCTCTATTGAGATGTTTTTAGTTTTCACATATTTGTCATGATTTTTGTGATTACATCCTATCTTCCATAATGATATATCCAAAATTAATTTTTATTATAATTTATCGATCTATCACCGTTTCTACAGAATTAGCAAAAAAATTCGTAATTCAACGAGTCCTAAATGTTTTGAAAAAAGGAGTCATTTTGTATCACGTAGTTATTTTTTTATACAAATTATTTACTCTCAATAATTGTTTTAATAATTACCAGATGAACTAGTTGGTCTTCAAAACGTAATTAAAAGTTTGGAAAATCCCATCAAGAGACCCTTGTCCAATCTTGAAAAATTAAAAACTGAAACACCACTTTGTGCAAGAACTGAATTGAAATTTTGCGGTTGTGATTCTTATGAATCCAAATGTCCAAACTTAGGACCAAATTTAGAATCTGCAACCTTTCCTTTGACTGTGGAATATAATTCAGAAAAAAATAACGCTTCTAGTAAGTCCCAAATTTATAATGCTAAATTTAAATGAACGTATTCATATTTTTATTAATTTTATTAACAGGTAGTTTAGGTTCTAAAAGTTATAAGACCTTCTTTGAAGATGATGTCGATTTAACTGAATCTAAAAATACGATACAATCTCTTCAAGCTCCATTTATAGATTTACAAAAAGCACTTAGTTCCTCCTTTAAAGGTATATAATTTACTTTTCGCCATAAGTCCAATACTTTAATTAATAAAAATTCTAATGTTTTATTTCCCCAGCGATTGTCCCAAAAATGTTCCCTGAACAATTCAAACTGCAAGCTTCTATCCCACCAGACACTTCCACGGTACCATTAGCAAGTTCTGAAGCAACTACAATAAAAACTGATCCTCAAAACACATGTATCTGTTCTCCAGAACAAAACCCTGCTCCTATTATTGCTGATATCCCTCCACAGATTATGGATAAATACAATTTGTTAAAATCAAAACCTGATACTTCTAATAAAGATAATAAAATGCAGGAATTATTAGCATACACTCTAGGTAAGTGTAAGTGGTTAATTCCGTGGTATATTTTGAACATAATCAGTGATAAATATTCGTCAGTTTATACTTTATTGTTGTATTAATTGGAACTCACTGATTATGTTCACCGGTGTAGGGAAATAGCTGTAACGCATATTTTATTTGTAACCTACAGCTGAACTCTATGAAGACTTAAGAAAACATAGCGTACGGGATGTATCAGAAACACTAGGTTTTAATTCGGCGGAAATAGAAAATCAGAAAACACAATCATTTCTATGTGATCAATTAAAATCATCACAAGAACCTGAAATTGTTACTGCATCTGAGGATATCAAAGAAACGGAATCAATTGATTCTCCAGGTAAAGTGGAGATCAGATTTAAATTAAACAATTATAAGAATCATTTTATTGAGGGATTTTTATATTTTTCATTGAATTTCTGATAGTAATCTAAAAAAGTGATTTATTTAGAATATTTTTAAAATTTGTAACTGAAATGGTTTAATTGACCTATACTCTTTTTGCGTCAACACTGTTTAATACTCTTTCTAATCGCCACAGTTTAAAATGGACTAATCATTATATAAAATTTACTATTTATTTTTTAATCCGTAAAGACGACGTATGGGAATCCGAGAAAACTGAAATTTTTTAATACTTGAGAAAACATTTATTTAGTAATTTTCTCATATAAGTTGGTTGTTAGGATACGATAATTTCGGCTCCGCCTGCGGAGCTCGGTCACCCAGGTACTTATAAAAAATAAAAATAAATATTTGCATGATTCAAAAAATTATAAATACCTATGAGGTATTATTCTTCTTGATGTAAAACCACCTGTAAAAGGTCAAAACTACCTCCAATGAAAAAATAAGGTAAAATCAAAGAGATAAAAACATACAAGTCAACCTATTTTCATGAAATATTTAGACTAATTTACAGATTCTTATAATTAATCCCTTCCAAAGGAAACAAAATAAATACATTCAATAATTAAATAAAAATTTTCAATAAATAATGGAAAATTATAGCTACAAAATCATAAATTCAAAAGGAAAAAACAATAATCACAAAAATAAACATGTCTTCACTTATACTGTTTATTTTTATTGGCAGTCGTCTCTTCGGAGGGGTACAATTACCACTTTATATAAATTATACTCATAGTACCTGTTTGTACAATATTAAAACAAATTATAAAAATTTTTCGGATTTTCATAGACTCAATCTTAAAAATTACCACAACATGCGATATTGTGTACTACTTAAATATTTTTACAGTGTTTTCGTTAAATTGAGACAATTGAATCATGTTGTTTTCCTATTTTGTTGAATCTAAAGCAATTTTGTCAGCAAACTTTATATTTGTTGTAGAAATATGATCTACAATAGAAAATATTTCAGACCCGTTAGGAACTTGTTTCATGCATATATTAACTAGAGGCAGCCTTCTGTACATGAGGCGAGTAACCACAGAGATGTAAAATAAATTTATGTACTACCTCTCTCTTGCACCTCGCTCTCGTTGGAGCCTCTAATTATTATAGTTTGAAGGAGACCCCAGTTCTCATTAAAAAGTTGTCGAAAAATTAAGTATCATATTTTCTTATTGTTATATTCACTCACAGAATTCGGATTTACTACGTACTTAGTTGAAATCAAAAATTTTTAAAGATTAAATAGATCGGAACGGATTTATCAATTTTCATCAGTTCTATGTTAAAAGGAAGTATTACCTATTCTAATGTAACTTATTGTATGTTAAAAGGAAGTATTACCTATTCTAATGTAACTTATTGTATATATTTAGAAATATTGGAAGATGTAAAAACTAATCCTAAAGTTGAATCCGCTACCAATAGAGTTGAATTCAGATCGCGCATACCAGAACCTATTCACATTCTAGGTGAAATATATAAGGATCAACCTATACCTGTATTATCAACTTCAGAAGAATCCTTAGCAAGAGATGATATTGAGAATAAATCCTCTAATATAGAATTTGATGAAGACGGATCTAACAGTTTAGAATTTTCAGAAGAAAGTGAGTGCAAATCTCCAATATCAGAAGAATGTGGTATTTTAGAACATAATGAAAAAGATACAAAATTCTCAGATTCTAAACAAAAACTTGATGAAACCGAATCGAAGCCTCTGATGTGCAATATTGACATCCCTGTAATGGTCCCAATTGATAGTTTCAAGGCTATTGAACTTCCTGTGTGTGATTATTCATTTATTCTTCCTCAACAACTTGACACTATTGAGAACACAGTCATGATAGAGTATGATAACGATCCTGAGGATAATGTAGCAATTCCAATAGGCAAATTTTATGCTATGACTCCCACAAGTGAAGCTAGTACACCGGATTTTTTTTTAGATAAAGATGATGTATGTGTAAATCCTTCCCAAGAACTAATAGAAGACAATATTTTTAGTCATGACAGAGATTTAAGTGATTTTATTATTGAAGGTACTACAATAAAATCTGAAGATCCTGCTGTTAGTCTTAATGTGGAATTAAGGATATCCTCTTCAACCCAGGAATTAGGAGAAATAGATTCTGAACCTATTAAAAGATTTGAACTACCAGTATGCGATTATTCTTTCAGTATAAGTCTACCACAGCAGCTGAAAAAGAATAATAGTACTGAACAAGTTACTGCAGAGAATCTCGATGAAGAAATTATAAAAACCGATAACATTAAGAATCAATTCCAACATACTGAGAAATCAGACAACAAAAACTATTCAACTGGAGCAAACAACTTAACTGCATCAAGCACTACATTTAATCTTATTGTACCTTCGGAAACCAACGCATTAGATAAATGTAAATATCTCCCTTTAAAACCAGATTTTCAGACTACAACAAATACACTGAGCGAGATTTTAAAGAATTACGAATTGTTAATTTCTGATTGTGCTGTCACTTGTGTAACATCGAATAATCTTATCTCAGAACATGCTCCAGAATTTAAGCATGATTTTTCAAAAACTTACGTATCTGAACCTGATTCACCTGCACAAGATTTAAGTGAAACCGAACCAGAGAACAGTTTAAAAACTGAATATTATTCGAAAAAAGATGAGGATCAGCAAAGAATTTTTTTGCCAGTTTGTGATTATTCTTTTTTACTGCCAATTACAGATTATGAAACTGAAAATAATGATTTAGTTTTAGAAAAACTTTCACTTGAGCTTCTACAACAAGAAAACTATCAACCTGTATATGACTATTCATATATTTATCCATCCTGTGCAGCTCTAGAACTTGAATATGACACAGTTTCTGAACACACTATAAATCAACAAATTAATTTGGAAGCGTTTGAATTAAAAACTGCAAATTCTTCATTCGCACAAAAGATGACAGTAGAATCTACCTTAATAGAAACAACTTTGAATCCATCGGATTCCGCACATTCATCTTTAAAAGATGAAAAGGCGTATGATTTAGTCTGTGATTATTCTTATGTCCTTCCTTTATCTGAAAATAAAATTAGCTCAAAATCTGCATTGGTTACAGTGGATAGTAAAACTAAAACTAATGATGATAATTCTGTAAATGATCCACTTAAAATGTGGTTTGAAATTAATGAAGATAAAAAATCAATGAAGTTGTCGTGTAATCAGGAACTTCTTTTTCCGCCCTCAACAACAGGAGATATAAAATTAGGCAAATGCATGTTATCTGACTCTAAACTTTCACCTCAAATTGATTCTACAAAGGCTAATTCTAAGAAAGAGTATTCTAGTAATGAATCTTTAAAATTTACGTCTGTATCAGATGTAATTGAATTAAAAACTACAGAATCACTATTAAATCTTGCTGAACTTACTAAAATAAGTACGGATATTTCTAGTCCTGGTAAAATTAAATCTAATATTGAGAAAAATTGCACAGAAAAGCTATCACTTAAAATTGTACCCGATAAAGTTGTGGATTTGAAAAATAAAGAACCTCTGTTAAATATTGGTTCTGAAGATCTTGACTCCGCATTTGATCAATCTGAAAGCGATCCAACTTTAGAAAAAGTCGAAATACCTGAAGAAGCGAAAGAAGATCAACAAACATTAAATAAACAAATGGTAGAATCAAAGATATCAGAATCTCAAGAAATTACAAAAAATATTTCAAAGACAGTTATTGTTGAAACGGTAGCAGATGAAGTTAAAGAATATTTTTCTAATGACCAGTCTAATAAACACTCATTTAAGGAAGAAATAAAACTTGTTAATAATTCAGTGGATGTGAATAAACAAATCACTTCAGATAGACAAAATTCTAAAACCCAAATGATTCTGGACACTCAGGATACTTTGAAAACAAAACTAGATTCGAATAATGAATTAAGAAGTTCTAATGATAAACCAACGGCTGTGGCAAATGAGTTGAACAGTAAAGTAATAAGTTCGAATAACAAAGAACACACCTTGAAGGATGACTTGAACTATGGCACAGATGTTTTGAACAATGATACAACAAAATCTTTGCTGGTTATAACAAATTTTCCGAAGAAGGATGAAAGCAAAACTGAGACATCTTTAGTGGCGGCTGACCCGCTTGTAAAACCTTCACTTAATCGCTCAGAAAACGAATATTCTAAGAATGTTAAAATTTACTCTGAGTTAGAGTTGAATGTTTCTAAATCAAAACATCAAACAATGTGCTTGGATAGTACATCTGCTCCTCAATTAAACAGTGGCAATGAATCAATAAGCCTAATTGTTTGTCCACAAACAGTTATCGAGAGAACTGAAAACAGTAATATTACACCAGAATCTGAGGCTTCAAATATTTCTTTACCCAATTTAGAATCTGCAGAATTGCTTGCATCTTCTAGTAGCGACTACCATTCATTGGAACTTCCGTATCATCTAACAGAATCTACACATACGCTTAGTGATATATATAACTGTTACGACTCACTTTACGAGTTCGAAATCGAAAGATTGCATCAAGAATTTGAAGAAGCCCATTTATACCGTATACAGAGTGAGGAAGGATTTGTAGATTACCAAACCATTAATACAGAAGAATTTGAACCAGAAATATTTAAACCAGAAGAAGTAGAACAATCCCAAAATACACCAGTTGATGATGCTTTGAAAACTACAGACTTTCAAATATGTAATAATAATTTCCTTCTACTAGAAGAATCCAATACTAAATTAGAACTTCCTCCTCCCCAAACTGACTTTAGTAAATTTGATTTACCTCCAGAATTTATTCCAAGAGCTCAACTAATCTCAGAGACTTATGTTATGAGTACTACAAATTTAAAATCTAATTATAATAATTATAAACTTAATTCTGAAGAAATAAAATTAAGAGACAAATTAATGAATAATAATGAATCCCAATCGAATACAAATATAATTCAAATTGAACAATCAAAAACGAAACAGCCTAATTCAAATGAAGATACGAACATATATCCAACAGGTAAACGCTTTAGTTTTAAACAGTCAATTGGCATTTCTGTTACTAATAATATTTATTGGATAATTGTGTTAACAAAAAAGCTGGGCATTCGAAGGACTCAACTGACAGAAGCTATGCTTCGACTCTACTTCTAAAAATGAATTATATAGTATATGATCCCGATAGAGAACGACCTTCACCGAGCTGGTTAATGGACTAAACAAATTGTTTATGTAATTTAATATATCAAAAAATATATTGCATATGGGTTGCCTATCGAATTTCAGTCCAGTATATTTTTAATGAAGTTAATTTTTTTTTAATATTTCACCAGTTTGGTTAATGGATAAATTCTACACCAATCGAAAGTATGCAGCCCGTAGTAACTGCAAAAGTTAGGTTGCCTATATTTTTCCTGTCACAATCCTGTCTATAGCTATCCTTCTTGTTTTCAAGAGCAGAGAGCATGCACACTCTCTCTCTCTCTCTCTCTCTCTCTCTTTAAAAGGCCGGGCTACAAACAGCTGTTATGTTGTGTCCTCCTCTATCGCATGGGACGGTTGGTAGGGACCTCTCAGTCGCACATATTTACTCGGAGCAAAATTTAATCTATTAAAATTCGGCAACCCGTATTCAAGACTGATTTTTCGCAGGCAACCCTATATCACCGTGTTTGTAATTAAATAAACTTTATTTTTTATATAAGTTTCATTCATTAACCAGACCGGTGCAAATTACTATAGTCCATTTCACGGATTTTGGCCTATGACAGAAATCATACTCGAAGTAAATTTAGAGTTACATCTCTCTCTGATACAGGCAAGTTAAAAATTTAAATGAGGACGTTTGTTTTTTAATACAACACTTACGTAACTGCATCTTGTTTTACCGGTAGATAAAAAGTATTCAATACGGAAGTCTTGACTTAATTCACATTCCTAGTAAGCGTCATGTACGGCTCGTTGTTGAAGGGTTGAATTTAATAATTATTAATGTCATATTTTTGTAGATGTCAAACCACACTGATAGTTTCAGAAACTTACCACCTAATTTAGAAAAAAAAACTGTCCGCCATTGGTAACTTTGATGACAGTTTAATCTTATTTCAGTGGTTTCTTATATCAAATCGGCCAAAAACGATGAAATGGACTATAGTATCGATTTACCTGTTTATACCTGGCAACCCAAGGATTGTGATAGGAAAAGTATAGGCAACCTAGCTTTTTCATTTACTATGTGCTGAATACTTTCGATTGGTGTAGAATTTATCCATTAACCAAACCGGTAAAATATTAAAAAAAAAATTTAAATTAATTAAAAATATCCTGGACTGAAATTCGATAGGCAACCCATATTTTTTGATATATTAAATTACATAAAAAATATGTTTGGTCCATTAACCAGCTCGGTGAAGGTCGTTCTCTATCGGGATCTTAGACTAATAGGAAAACTCTGATTATTTTCATTTTTCAGTTTCTCGTAACATTGTGATTAAATAACAATTCTTAAAGCGAATATTTTAATGTTAGATTCAGAAGAGCTGTTGCGACAGAAAATCTTCATAAGAGTGAGTGTAACGGAATATTTCCTAGCCTGTCAAATCTCAATTTGCTTTTACTTTTGAGTAAACCTACCTTTACTCCTCTCTTTTATTCGCTGCTCCCATTTTGATGTACACCGTTTTGTTCGGTTTTTATGTTTTTTCTATATTTCTGGTTTAAACAATTTTCCAGTTTTTCGTGAATTTTTCAAATTTTCACGATTTTCAAAATATTTTCTGAATTTTCTGATTGGGTACCTGTTTATATGTATTAATAACGTATGGAGAATGAAATGTGAACAATCATATTCAGATTTTTTATTTTCTAAGATATAAAGCTTAATAAATGTTCTCATCATAAAGAAAGAAGAATGTACTTTGGCTACAAAAAAGACTTATATCCATATCTAGTGTCTTTTCTTATATTTAGAGGTACTTCCGCATTTCGTCTTGAACACCCTTTGTATTGATTTGCCGGAGCTCTTTTGATCTTAGCTATCAAGGAATTAACATTTTTTGCTCTATAGCCTCTTCCATGAACTATCCTCTTCAAATTCACCCAAAAAGTTTCAATCGGTCCTAGCTGTGGCACATTTGGTGGATTCTTTTCTTTAGGGACATAGTCAATCTCTTAAAGCGAGTTTTGTAGCCTTGGCCTTGGCATAGTGTGAAGCCGACTAGTCTGGCCAAAAAATTATTTTATCGTTTTCGTGAAATTCGTTAATGATTTTTTTTGAAACAGGAAGACATTTTGTAATGTAAGCGTTTGCATTCACAGCTAAACCGTCTTTAATGAATACAGGATCGCTTATGCCTCGTTCGCTTATTGCCATCCACCACAAAGCTTTCCCTGGGTATATTGTTTTTGCTTTGAATTTGACTTCGTTAGGTGTTTCAATATTCGTATACTTGAAATAACATTTCGGAATCCATTTATTCCCTTCGATGGTAAAGTAACTTTCGTCGTCCAAGATGCAAACTTTCTTTGAATTTGAAGCGAAAGAATCTTGGGAAAGAAGACGTAAACGTTTAACGATGGCAATTTTGATTTTCTGTAACAGCCGGAACGGTTTTTTTCGTCAATTTGTCAATATTCATTTCTTTTAAATAGCTATACGATTTTACTGTGTGACCTGCAGTTTCAGCCCTTAATTTGGAGCGCACATTAAACTCCGGCAAAGAACATGTTTTGCCACTACCAGATTGCCTTTCACATGATTTTCCACTTCTATAAGCTGCAATTGTTTTGAAAATAAATGTTTTGGTACAACCTAATTGGTCAAAGTTATGGAAAATTTCACTTTTGTTTTTATTTGGAAAATCTTCGCAAAATTTATATACTAACTTTCTACGCTGCAACTCGTTTAAAGACATTTTTACAATGAAATAGTTTTATTAATCAGCTGATGTCCAGTGTTGCTTGGTAACCAATAGAACAAATAAAATCCCTGCCTACTTCATTTCATTTCGCTTTCATTATATCAGAAAAAATTTGCAATTTAAACTTGTTCACATTTCATTCCCCATACGTTAAGCCAGTTAAGCGATGAACTATCCTATGCGTGCGTGTTTTCTGTTGTTCTTTTTACATAGGAAGCATAGTCTCCAAATTTAATAAAGTAGTATTTTATGTAACAACAAAAACAAGAAATGCTTATTGAAAAATTGATATCCTTACATGCAGTTCAATGTTAAAAAGAAATCACCTACGTTATTTGCTTTTTTTTTAAGTTTGTGACTTCAGGTTAATGTGTATAATAAACTTAGTTCACATCTCTGAAAAGTTGAAATCAGAGTAGGTATCAGTTTTCATAATATTATAATTGTTTATATGGGGTTTCAAAATTCATCTCAAGAAAAGCTTGAGGATACCATCGAATTTTATCGATCTTAAGATAAAACCTTACTTAAAGTTACATTGTATAGATAATATTGTCTCCAATTTATTGTTCAAAAATGTTTTTCTCTAATTAATAAGGTGATTTCTTTTAACGTCAAACCGCTATTCGAAAATATAAATATTTTATTATATATTAGGTAAAACATTAAAAGAACAAGCGAGTTCCCAACACATCTCAGATCCAGAACCTTACTTGATACCCCAATCAATAGCAAACACAACTCAAGATGGTAATTCAAAATTAGAATCAACCAAGGTGTTAAATTCAGATGGCTCTCAATCCGTTACAAATCTTACAAAAGTCGAATCTTCAGTCAAAGATGAAAGTAAACAACAATTAAATGAGACTACACAACCACTTGATTTGAAGTTGGAATCAAAGAAAGTTACAAATACAGATACTTCTAAGTCCATTACAAATCCTGAACCTAATATGATAAATCCTGTAAAAACCAATCCCACAGTCAAAGATAAAATTACAGTTGAGGATATTCAGATAACAAAAGTCCATTTATATTTTTCTAAATCAGGTACTTTAATTATATTTATTTCATACTAATACATTATAAACA
Source organism: Altica lythri (assembly GCA_964028335.1). Lineage (NCBI taxonomy): Eukaryota > Metazoa > Arthropoda > Insecta > Coleoptera > Chrysomelidae > Altica > Altica lythri. The sequence goes on from OZ034807.1 coordinate 54,775,349, forward strand.
AATAAATCCTTAGTTACCGTAACTATAAACATGTTCATAACTCCCTTGGGCAATTATAAATCCTTAACTCCCTCTAATGTATTTACAAAAATAAATTTACAATTGTCGAATTTCCCACTGAAATTGTTGCCCGAATTGCAAGAATTTTTCGTTAAACTATTACTACTGTCTATTACTGTAGTCAGACATGATGTTGATGCCTCACTTTTTTCATCTGACACGCCAGCTAACATTCTTGCAGTTTTTTTCTTTAATTCCATGCTATCGGCCAAATACCCTTCTGCTACAGCTGAACTTCGCCATCCACCATGTCTTTTCAACGTCGTCATATTTGCTCCTGCATTGACCAAGGCAGTCGCGGAAGTCCGCCGCAGACAATGTCCGGTGAAAGCTTCGGGATCTGGCAAACCCAAAAAACTAGCAATTTTGCTAGGAATTTTTCCGAATGTATTTTTTCCAACGGGCTGAACTGTGCAACGCTGTTCGCGATACGTTAGAAAAAATCTTTCTGGACCCGTTGGACGTAGAGACATATACTTTCTCACCAGGCTCAATGCGGAAAACTCATTTTCTTCTACAATAATTAACATCCTCATAACTCCCTTGATACATAAATAACTATTAATACGTAGTCGAAACTATAGTTCAATAATTAAAAAGGGCCTCTATCTACCTTCTTATTTTTTACTGTCTTGATGTTTATAGAAAAAATCATCTCGTTTATATAAAAAATTCTCCTAATTTCTGATAAACGATTATATTTTTAAGTTTGTCTCAGTGTATAATTACAGCAGTTACAATACATTTATTGTGTTTGATTTTAAAAATATCCACGTTATTCCGAAACCTACACCGTATATTTTATATACCTTTGTAAATTTGCTACGCCTATGTTTTTATACGCCTAAGTTTTTTTAATTGTTTTCAACTAGAATTTAGTTGAACTGTATTTATGTTGTATGGTTACCGGTTTTTATTATTTTAAACAAAATTTTTGTTAGTTGAAGAATTGCTGTGTTAGTTATACAAATGATTTGAATTTAAAATGGATTTTAATTTTCGACCTAATTTTGGGGAATATTTTTCTGCTCTGTTGTTTAAAGGTACATATAAATAATCATTAAGTTATTACGTATCGCTGAAAATGATATTTATATCAATATATTCTGTTACAATTATCTTTGTTTTAACATTGATTTATCCAGCTATCCTTTTTTTTGTATGATTTTTTATTGTCTCATTTGTTATTTTATAAATAAGATAGTTGCATAGTAACACCATACTTTGTAAAATATCGTCATATAAGCAATTTAACATTCTAATATACCTATACTTCGATAAATCACTCTTCTTATACCGGTATTGCATCTACAATTTTATCGTAAATGAGTTTATTTATATTTCCACTTTATTGACCGTTTCATTTGAAAATTTTGTTTTAATCATAGGGATTATTCAAATCAAGGTGTAGACAAGAAAGTTGAATTGAAGATGCACGCATTTTAAAAAACGAAGACGTTCTGTAACCGTAATGTTTTTTTTTTCAATATAAACATTTGCCACTTTTTGCATGTTTTGTGCATGTTACTTCATTTTAACTTATTTAAGGTTACGAATAGTTTCATTTTTGTTTTTGTACGAATTTCAAAACCTTTTTTATTGAATTGACCGTTGAAAATTTACGAAATTACTTTTGCAACCCTTGCATTAGACATATCTCCAGGTAATGTCTCACACTTATTTTTGTCAGTTGTTTTTAGTAGATTTATACAAGTTCAACTGCAACTAAAACCAGTGGTATTTATCTTTAGTTCTCGCATTTTTTTACTTACCTCGAAAATTAATATACTACAGCGATACGTTAATCAGGTTTCTTTTTCAAATTATTCATATAAAATGTTTTTCCTTGTCAAATGATTTCTCAAAATCCATAAGTTTTTTGATTACTTTAGTAGTAGAAGTATTATAGAAGAGTTGATTTGTAGATGTTTATAAGTTTATTTTCTTTTTTTAGATGAAAGAGAACAGAAGCCTCCGAAAGAGCCACTCACAGAGAAAAATATTGCTCGAGAACTCGATGCCGAAATGACAGCAGTGGGAGTAGTAGGTGCTGTTGCCGCTAGTGCAGCTTTAACTGCAGTTATGACGGAATTAACTGGAAAAATTGAACCAGAGATAATAGAGGAAGTGAAACTTGCCGAAGAAATAACACCAACTGAAGGACACAATAAAATCGAAGACGAAAAGAAGACACCAGAACCAAAGAAGACTCCAACGGAAAAGAAGAAACCTCTGAGTGTATCGGCCAAAAAACCTGCCGTAAAAAGTGCGCCAGCAAAGAGCCCGGCTTCGGAACAAAAACTATCACCATTGCCTAAAGGTTCTGCTGTTAGTGCTGCTGCTCCTAAATTAACGACGAAACCTGCTACACCAAAATCTGCTGGAAAACAAACAGAACCAAGAACATCGGCAGGAAAGGCAACTGGGTATGTATTAGTGACTTTTATATACCTTCTCCAACAATTATTACTTATTTCAGTAGATATTCATATAAATAATAAGTTCATTATCCTTACACTATTGGTATCATAATCTTTTAGAAAATGGTTTTTAAAATTACTACCAGGTTTGAAGAGAGTTCTTGGGAAAAAGCGTCAACCTTGTTCCCTTCCTAGTTCCTCTACATCTCAATAAATCGACGACACCCTCGTAGTTAGAGCATTACGTGAATTTTATTTGCTCTCATGAAACTTATACCGCCGCGCCCATGAGGAGAGTGAATAAAAGAAATATTTTTAAATGCTTTTTTTGCGGTAAATATCTCCTTTGTATGACAGGGCTTTCACTAAATACAAACGAGTTAATTGAGAAATTAGATTTATTTTACTTAAATTTTATTAGTGGAAGTCCTAATCATATTAAATCTAATCTTAATGCCCTATCTTTCTCTGTTTCCTTTAAATAAAACAGGATACACTAATTTAACCCTTTTTAAACTCGTAACTGATTCTTTTTTGTTCTTTGTTACAAATTCATGGAAATTGAACGTGAATGCGATTAAATCGCTACTAATTTTAGTGACTTGTTCTAAATGTCACTGCCTCTTTTGCATGTCGCCGTTAATTTTTGTCAAAATTTTACTATAAAAAATACATACACTACAGGAATTATATTATGTCAATCCTCTTTTGTTCGTTCAGGCCAGATGGGTTTTAACCTTTTTATTGATCCTTTAAATCTTTGTGATTTTCTGAAAAAAGGAGATTTATAGAAACAATACAAAAAGTGTAGCATTTGCTATTTATAGAGAGAAAGAAAGATCTACAAATGATGTGCTCTTTAAATTTCTTAATTGTTTAAATACACTCCTGGACAAAATTAACGCACCAATACAATAGATTCTCACAAAAAAATTATTTTTAAAAATAAACTGATGGAATCGAAATAGAAAGCTACATTTTGCGTAATTTAAAAATTCATAACAATATTACAGGCAAATGGCATTATTGGAATTAAATTTCAACAAAGTGAACAATCCATTTTTAAGTCAACGAAAAAGTTAATAACCATTTAGTGACAACACAGTTTAAAGGACGCTAGTATAGAAGAGTTTATAATGTGTGTTGCCTCCTCTACTTCTAATCACTGCATTCATACGCCTAGATATGCTTCTTATTAAATTTTGAATGGCATCCTGTGGAATGTTTTCTCACTCTACAAGAACTGCATTTTCAAGTTGTCAGGTGCAGGTACATAGGCTCTAACCCTTCTTTTAAGCATGTCCCAGACATGTTCTATGGGATTCATGTCCGGACTTTTTGGTTGCCAGTCAATAAAGGGTATCGGAATGATATTGAGGTAATCCAATACTTCTCTAGCCACGTGAGGTCGAGCTTTGTGTTGCATAAACAAAAAAACATTTCCCAGAAAAGGACCAAAGGGCATTACATTTTCAACCACAATGTTCTCGAGATAAAAATTTGCGTTCATAGATCTGGGTCGAATAGGGGCTAACTCTGTGCGAGCCTCATAACAAATACCCCCCAAAACATTTTAGAGCCACCACCAAATGGACTCCTTGGAGAGATATTACATTGCGCAAATTTCTCTCCTGGTCTGCGCCAGACTCGTTCGCGCTCATAGAGGGATTTTAGGCTCACCCTAGTTTCATCTGTAAATAAAACACGTTTCCAATCGTCTACAGACCAATTACGATGATCTCTGGCAAAACGAAACCTTGCAACCCTGTTCTCTCTGGTAAGAAGTGGTGCAGTTGCTGGTCTTCTGCTGTCCAATCCAGCTTCTTTCAACCTCCTTCTGACTGTTCGAGCAGAAATTGCAACATTTCGAGTAGCTTCGAGATCATTTCTTAACAAAAAACTGGTGACTGACCTAGCTTTTAAAGCAGATTACCTAAGAAAACGATCATCTCTTGCACTATTACAGCGGTTTCGCCCTTCTCCTGGCCTTCGACGATAAGTTCCAGTTTCATTGAAACGTTGAATTACTCTACTTATTGTGGAATGGTTTACTCCCAGCAAATTGGCAATATGACCTTGAGAATTTCCCCCATCATGTAATGGTAATGCACGTACTTGTCTCATGTTCTGTTAAATTTCTTGGAAGATTCATTTTCAGACTTTAAACTGTGGTAAATTAATGAACAAAACTCGCCAAACAACAATTTACACAATAACCAGCAAAGAAAAGCAACACATTAATCTCGGTTGCTAACAAATTTTGTATCACTAAATGATTATCCGCTAACTTAAAAACGTCAATTTAAAATTACCAAACAAACTCAGTTTGTTTACAAAATTGTCAAAAAAGGGTCAAAGCCTACTATTCATACCACGAAGTACCAGGAGCCTAAACGTAATGTTGAACAAATGGTCTCAATTTAGGGGACAGAACTATTGCCGGTAGAGTGCGCCATTGTTCAAGAAATACTCGTTTAAATCCTTACGCGGGAAGTTTTGTTGCTATTGACAGCTTTTATGACAACTAATTTTAAATAAATAATTATATTATATATTTAATTTAATTTCGCGACATTTAAATGTCATCATAATATAAACATCGGTATCTCCTGATTACTTGCGCAACCAGTGGCAAAAAATAGAACTATGATCTGGGTTGATTATTGTTACCAGAAATATTATGGAAAAGCCTATACCGTGTAGACTCCTGGTATCTATACTTTGTGATTCATACTCTCTGCACGTATAAAAAATATTTATGACATAAAAATCTGAAATTTTTCTGTTGGTGCGTTAATTCTGTCCAGGAGTGTATTATTTTTATTTTCAGTTTTACTGAACAAATATAACTCACTACATACATGTTTACTTTTCTACCGCATGTAGCATCGTATTTTGTCAAATAATAAAGCATCACCTGTTGCAATAACAGTTGGCTATTTACGAGTTTCTATTCAAAATTCTATTGGATATTATTTGTAGTGTTTTGTAAGTTGTTTTCAGAAAAGGGTTAAATGATTTGTTAATATTAATATCAATTAGTTCCATTACAGAGAAAGAAAGCATTGTAATTAGATAATCTGTAAAACAGAGAGAGATAGTTACTACAAGTTTTTTTTTAATAGAAAAGTGTGTTTCTTATTATTTTTAATATTGAAAACGATTTTTTTGTAGTTTGTATTATTGAACAATTTTTTATATCTAATTTTTTTTATAGTGCTACCAAACCAGCTTTAACGTCAGCTATAACAAAAGTAGTAGCCAAAGTTAATCCGACACAAAGGAAAACTGGTACCGATGCTGCTGCTGGTGCTGCTGCTGTTGCAGCCAAACCTAAATCTAGCGCGTCTGCTTTGAATGCTTCATCCAGAGTAAGTATATGTGCTTAATATTTTTTCTTTGCACAAATTGTAAATAAAAAAAATCTTACTGAAGTGAGATTCATCTATCTAAAACCAATTCTTTTTAAATCAATCTACTTTATTTCTATACCTTTGATATTATTTATTTCACCCATAATTTTTGTATTGTCTTTAGATGATTTCACAGCTGCTATTCAGAGGAGTTTGCTTCCATGTATTGTGTTTTCGGTTTCTTAATTGGACAACACATGGTGTGTGTGTGTGTGTGTGTGTGTGTGTGTGTGTGTGTGTGTGTGTGTGTGTGTGTGTGTGTGTGTGTGTGTGTGTGTGTGTGTGTGTGTGTGTGTGTGTGTGTGTGTGTGTGTGTGTGTGTGTGTGTGTGTGTGTGTGTGTGTGTGTGTGTGTGTGTGTGTGTGTGTGTGTGTGTGTGTGTGTGTGTGTGTGTGTGTGTGTGTGTGTGTGTGTGTGTGTGTGTGTGTGTGTGTGTGTGTGTGTGTGTGTGTGTGTGTGTGTGTGTGTGTGTGTGTGTGTGTGTGTGTGTGTGTGTGTGTGTGTGTGTGTGTGTGTGTGTGTGTGTGTGTGTGTGTGTGTGTGTGTGTGTGTGTGTGTGTGTGTGTGTGTGTGTGTGTGTGTGTGTGTGTGTGTGTGTGTGTGTGTGTGTGTGTGTGTGTGTGTGTGTGTGTGTGTGTGTGTGTGTGTGTGTGTGTGTGTGTGTGTGTGTGTGTGTGTGTGTGTGTGTGTGTGTGTGTGTGTGTGTGTGTGTGTGTGTGTGTGTGTGTGTGTGTGTGTGTGTGTGTGTGTGTGTGTGTGTGTGTGTGTGTGTGTGTGTGTGTGTGTGTGTGTGTGTGTGTGTGTGTGTGTGTGTGTGTGTGTGTGTGTGTGTGTGTGTGTGTGTGTGTGTGTGTGTGTGTGTGTGTGTGTGTGTGTGTGTGTGTGTGTGTGTGTGTGTGTGTGTGTGTGTGTGTGTGTGTGTGTGTGTGTGTGTGTGTGTGTGTGTGTGTGTGTATCTTTTCAAAGTAAAAATTAAAACATCTCTACTTCTCGATTGTCTCTCTTGTATCTCGACTTGAACCTTCTTTCAAGATTTTTCAGTATCATGTAAACACGCATTTCGCCTTACATTCTACACCTACGTTATAAAACTACTTTCGAAGTGTGTATTTTTTTTAACGTTTATTCACAGTTATTATAAGAATTTACAAAAATTAGTAATACAAGTATATGATATATCCGTAATCTTCTTTTTGTTTCTGTGTTGTCCTGGTGTACACCCTCCTTGCTGAAATGGCCTTATAAGGTTTGCTTGTTCTGCTTCACGATAAAGTCCGTTATTAGTGTGTTTTGCTTTTTGTCCAGTATGAGGCGTAGACATCTGTTCTGGATATTTTGTAGTTTTTCTATTTTTGTGTTGCTTGCCGAACAGTATATTTGATGTCCGTATGTCAATGTAGGGCGGAGGGTTTGTTTGTATAGTAGGATCTTGTTTTGTTTTGTCATTTATCTGTGGCGGCAAAGTAAAGGGAAAAGTTTTGTTGTCATATCTCTTGTTTTATTTATTCTGTCTTTGAAATGTTTTTTATAGTTAAGTCTTTTGTCAAGATAAAATCCCAAATATTTTATGTGCTGTTTGTCAGTAACTTCATGTCCTTTTATTGTTATGTTTTTGAAAATTTTGTTGTTCCAAAGGAATATGTGAGTCATAATATTAGAGTTGGTGATGTTACAGATCCTTCGGAACTCCCGCCTGCATAACATTTGTCTGACAGTCTGTTGTTAATTCTTACTCTAAATAGTCTAAATGTCCTGTTTTGTAGGTACGATTGCTTTTTCCTTGTCGAGTGCCATTAGTACTGTCGCTTGTTTTTGTCTGAACCCTTCTTTTATGTATTATATTATTTTGATTATTTGTCCCACTGTACTCTCTCTGAATCCGTATTGTATTGTAGGTATTAAGTCTCTGTCAAATATAATTGTTTTTATCCGTTTCAGAAATATTTTGTTTATTTTGGCTATTACGTTAAAGATCGATATGGATCGGTAGCTCTCTACTTAATTTTTTCCCTGTTTATGGATATTATTGCTTTTTTAAGTGCATTCGGGTAGTGTTGCAGCGACATGACTGCATTTATTATATATTGTAACTAGCTGTACCCGGCGCGCGTTGCTACGCCAACAACTAAAATAAATTTAAGAAAAATAAAAGAGAAGGAAAGAAAGTTTGTAGTTTTGTTTTACTTACGCACCAAAAATATATTTTTTGAACTTATATTTATACGAATTCGTATAGATATCTATTAATCAGTATTGAATTTGATACATGCAAGCGCCGTCTGGTGGCAACTTCCATTAATACGAATATCATATTCATCTTATCCATTAAAAATACATCATCATACTGATTTTCATCTCAATCGGTTGTACGGGACAGAAGTTGCTTCTCTGCAGCGCCACCTGGTGTTGAGTGGCATCAATGAGTATATTATACAAACCTTCTCCGTGGAAAAATACATATACATACAAACTTTCATGACAATCGGTTGAACGGGGCAGAAGTTGCTACTCTGCAGCGCCACCTGGTGGCGAGTGGCATCAATGGGCATAGCATATAAATCTTCTCCGTGGAAAAAGTACATACCAATTTTCATAATGATCGGTCAAATAGTTTCGGAGTCTATCGATTTCATATACACAAACAACAGATTGAACAATAGCTTTTTTGGAAGATTTTTAACGAGTATCAGATGTAAGATGTAACCCATCTGGTCCTGGCGCTTTTTTGTTTGCCAGGCGATGTATTACATCCTCCACTTCTTTTGGGTTGGTTGGTGCGTTCTGTGGTACGCTCACTGCGTCCCCCTAGCAAAAATTGTCATTGTCTTCTCTATATCAGTCTGTTCTTGTGTGTTTGTATGTTTGTTGCAGAAGTAGTTTTCGAAATATTTTGCTGTTACATTACATTTGTCGTTTTATGCTGCAAAGTCCTTGTCTTCCAGTGTCGGTATTGTCATCTTTGTGTTTGTAAGTTTGTTATTTTCCACAATGAATTGTTTGTCGCGTTTATGTTACTAATAAAAGCATTCCATTTGATGTCTTGATATTTCAAATAGTAGGTCTTTGTCTTCTGTGCGTCTGTAATGTTGCCATATTTTACGAATTTTATTTTTTTTATCATGTCATTTCTGCCGGTAATTCGTCTTTGTGTTTGTTTATTTTACGTTGTCTTGTTGTTAAATTTTTAGCTCTGTCTATGTTGTCTGTAAATGTTTTTGAATTTGTTGAGTTGAATTTTCGAATTTATATTATTTGTAATTGTCAGTTTGTTTATTTCTAATTTAAATTTATTCCTATTCGTCGTTTGATAGTCGAAAAACTGTTTTTGCTTATCATCGTTTGTGTCTTTGTTATTGATTTTAAATTGTATCGGTATGTGGTCAGATGTTAATGTTATTATTGTTTCTATGTTTTGTACTTGGAGATTCTAAGTTATTATTAGGTCGATGGTACTTGGAAATTTTTTACTAAAAGGAAATAATGTCGGTTCGTCTGTATCGAACATGTAAAGATTTAAATTCTCCACACTTTCCACCATTACGTTACCATTTCTGTTAGAGTAGACGCAGTTTGTATCCCACAGAGGATGCTTAGCATTTAAGTCCCCCATTAGTATTGCCTTATTACTAATTTTGCAAGTCACCACAACACTATATGCCGGTTGAAAGTATGCACCTACAAGAATAGTTCCTAACTCCAATTTTTAAATAATATGTTCCATGGTGGTATTTACGTTAGGGATTTGTATGTGATTTATGTTGTCTTTAATAAGTATGGCTACTCCCCCATATGCTCTGTCATTGTCTGTTAGTCTGTCTTTTCTGTATGTTTGGTAGTGTTTTACGTTAAGTGTGTCTGTCGATTTTAAATTTGTTTCTATTAATGTAATAATGTCATAGTTTTGTTTTTGTATAAAGTTTATAATTGAATTTTGTTTTTTTTTTTAAATCCGTTAACGTTAAATGTCCAAAATTTTAGTTTGTTTTGTTTGCTTGAATTAAAAGTTATTTTTGTCAATGTTTTGTAAATTTGTCTAAAATAGTTTTTGCGTGTCCCATTTTGTCATTTAGGTCTCGTAATGCCCTAGCTAGCTCGCCCAAATTTACCATGTAATTAAGTTCTTTGAATAGTTGGTTGACTTCGTTATATTTGTCTGAGGATATTGGTGGTGGTACTGGATTTTGAGGGGGCGCATGATTTCTAACCCTTAGTGTTGGAAAGTTCTCTTCCTTTTTCTTTCTATCCTCCCATGCATTTGATTTTGGTATTGGGGCCGGAATGTATTTTATGTTTTTACTTTGTATGGTATTTTTCCTTTCTTCGGTATTTTTTATTTTTTTTTGTGTTCTCAGGGCACTCCTTATTGTTAGCTGGTTTCTGGCAGAATCTAGTATGGTGTGTTCCTGCGCATTTTAGGCAGTTAGGGGTTCTGCCGCAGTTAGATGTTGCGTGACCCCAGGACTGACAATTATGGCATTGAATGACTAATCTTTTGTTTTTTCGGAGCTCCCAGTATATTCTGGTGTCGTTCAGGACTACCTTAACGTTTTTATTTATGTAATCCAGGGTAACACAAAGGCCTTAATTTCGTGTTCATTTAGTAAACCTCTCTAACATCAATGTCATAGAGGTCCTCCAAATCTTCTGCAATATCTTTCTGGTGTGTGTAAGTGTGGTATTCGGTTCTTTCTTCTTTTAGAGTTTCCAATAATTTAAAATATTCCTCTTCGTTTTCAATTAAGAGTATTGTGGAATTGTTTATGTATTTAATTTGCATGTTTCTTTTTATAATCGTTTTAATAGTTTTTACGAATTCTTTGTGATTGTCTACAACCCCATCCAGTACAATTAGTGGACAACACGTATTCCTTTTTGCTTTGATCTTTTTTGTGTTTTGTTGTTTTTTTGGTGGTGATTTTGTTTTGGTTTGTGGTCGATTTTTCCTCTTCTTCGTCTTCACTTAAAGAATCATATCTATTCGCTGTTTCTATAAGTGATTCTTCTGCTTTTTTCTTTATTAGGTTTTTTAATTTTATTGTTTTTCGTGGCTGTGTATAGTTATCTTGTTCTGGTGTAATCTGGGCATTGTTTCTTATTAGTTTATTTTTCCAATGTGTGGTGTTATTTGGTGATGCTTTTTTGTTTGGGAATTTTGGTTGGTTGTTTGTGGGTTCATCGGTGTTTGTGCCAACGCTTGTTACGTCTGATTTGTTATATGTAAATTTTACTACCGCGTTTTTTTGATAATCGGTGAGAAACTCATCACTGTATTGTTGCAATTGGTTCTAAGGCTGTATTTGTAATGTCTTCTAGATCACTATTTTTTAGTGGTACACTCGAGATAACGTTAACTTTGTCACTTTGTTTTATTTGAACTGCACTTTTTGTTGTTTCCGCATTTTCCGGTATTTTTGTTTGTTATGAAGTCGTATGAATCACCTTGTAGGATTTTTGGTGTTCTAACCTTTTCCTTTGCTTTAAAATTTGTTTTTATATTTAATTTTGATTTTTCTTTAATTAACTGTTATTTATAGCGTTTTGTATATAAGGTTTCGAACTGGTTATTTTTATTATTTTCTGGTTTTTCTCGAAACGGTAATCGTTTCATCGGCGAATTTCACTTCGCCTTGTTTTGATGCCACTTTGTTTACGTTTAAATCACTTAGTTTAAATTAAATTACACATACAATCACAGTTAATACTTATAAAAATTCCAGAAAGTATTCTGATTGTCGCTGCTCGTCCACAAGTGGGCTTACATACCGACAATCGAACTAAAATTCTGAAGTGTGTAATAAAAAAACTATTATGAAGTCGTGTGAAGTATTATCATTTATATTGTAAGTGTTTTGTCAACTTGGACATACTAAGAACATTTTTTAGTCTTCAAAATCTAGCCTAACTTTCCAAAAACAGCTAATGTTAATATTATATGTAAACACATATTTATATTCCTGAAATGATTCTGTTTTTTTCTTGTATAGCTGACACCTTTCTGTCCTTTTGTCGTATTTCTAATTTTTCAAGTGTTTTCTTGTAAAGCTGACACATTTCTATTCTTTTGTTATATTTCTAATTTTTCAAGTTACAAAAGTTTATTCATTTGATTTTTCTTTCCATTACCTGGTTTTTGGCTTAGTGTACGTATATACGTATATATAATACCATATATTAAAACGATTATTTTTTTAGGTGACAAGCCAACCCAAAGTGCCTGCCAAAACATCATCAACCGTTACTAGTGCACGTGTACCGTTAACAAAAGCTCCAGTAGCAACAGCACGACCTGCAACTGCTCCGAAAAAGACAACAACCATGCTGAATAAAACAGGAAGTGCTACAGATAGGCCAGCTTCTGTCAATGTATCGAAGGTTAGTACCACTGATGGTTATATCTTGCTATAATGTAAAAGTAATATTTTTTAACAGACCACTGCAACAAAAGTTACATCAAAACCAACAACAGTATCATCTACGGTTCCTCCAAAGCCCAAATCTGCTACAAGTGTGGTACCACCAAAACCGAAAGTACCACTGACGAAAAAGGTTCCTCCTACCGACAAACAAGTGAAAGAAAATGCAAATAAAATAACTGCTTCTCGTACTACTGTCGCAAGTAAAACAATGGCCTCTGCTAAGCCTAGTTCCACCTCTACTATACGCAAAGTAGAAACTAAGGTGAGTTGAAATAACATTTACAAATAAAAGAGGTTTTTTTAAATAGTTTTTTTCTCGTAATATCAATAATTAGGCTGTTTTTTCATCAATTGGTTATATCCACTTAACTAAGAAATTTTTAAAAACTTTATTGAGTTTATGTGTTACATAAATTTATGTTTAACAAACTATGTTTATGTGTATGCACAAATAAGAGAAATGGGGTTCGGCAGTTCCGTCAAGGCTCAATGTTCTTGATGCAATACAGAGAAGAGCAGTTCGACTAATAAACGACACCAGTATCACCAAAAACCTAGTCCCATTGTCCCACCGAAGAGCAGTGTCTGATCTTTCCTTGTTTTACCGATACATAAATGGATTTTGCTCAGAAGAGCTCCGCTCTATAATACCTCCCAAGCCAGTGCAACGCGACGTGCCAACTCCATGCACCCTTATACTATTCAGTGTCAGAAATCGAGAACGGATCGATTCGATCGTTCCTTCAACCCTAGGGTCTCCAGATTGTGGAACTCCTTACCTTCCCACGTCTTTCCCACTCATCCTAACTTGCAGTCCTTAAAATCCCAAATCAATAAATTGGCTCTTCTACCCCAATAGATGTTCTCGGTAAATTTGTATTTAGGTCTATACCTACGAGGACATACTTGAATAAAAAAATCTTATATAGTTCAAATATTAGTATAAAAGATAAATGTGGTCCCATTAACCTTTTAAGGTGATCTAATATATTTTTATCTATTTCTTATTTTCCTCAGTAATCCTTCTATTTTGCATTCCACAATAACGATCACCGTTTTTTAGTTTTTACTGGTCATTAAGCTCCAGTATATTATTGACAAAACTGTAATTCTTACTAAAACTAAAACTTAGATCTTGCATTTATGATATGTCCAAGTAGCAGCTCATTACTACTCGCTACTAAAAAAAGTGCGGAATTTTGTGAAAGCGAAGCTTATAATGCTTTGGCACAGAAGGGTAAGCCAAACAAATACTAAAAAGTGGAAGCAACAATGTAGAGAGGCAAGGAGTTTTTTTGTCGCAACACCTCTTCTGAACTTGACATAAAATCTCTCGGGTAAAAAAATGATAGTCCAACGGCAGTATATCTCATCCCAAAACTCGAAAATACTTGCTTTTTAGTTTTTTTTTGTTAGTCATATTTTTTGTTTTAAACACGTTCCAAAACTACATTAATTCAATATAATTTTAGGTAAGTTCTTCTCGAACTACAGTTACATCAAAATCTGCAACATCTGCAACAAAATCAGTTACAAATGTGAAAAAGCCAGCAGAGTTAGTGAAAACCACAGCTGTTAATAAAACAAAGACAACAAAAATTGAGAAACCAAAACAAAACGGTATTTCTACTGTAGTCACTGAAGAAATTACCATAGTGAATAATACCAATAACGTCATTGAAAACCAATTTAAGGATATACAGCAGCAGCAGCAGCAGTTGGAACCAGAGTTGATTAAAGATAATTCTCCAGTGGACAATAAAGTAATTGAAACTCAACTTGTTCACTCCACAGCAGACTGAAGGAAATAACATTAATGGTTTTTAGTTACTTAGCTTATATATTACGAATTAACTGTTATATTTAAATTTTTTATATATATCTTTTATGCCCTTTTTTCCTGATTGCGTGATTTAGAATTGTACCAGTGAGAAATTTCCGAAACTTATTTTTTTAACCATCAATATTTATACTTTTTTATTGTTTCGGAAATATTTCATTCTTGATGTTCTACCCTTAACTATGTGTGTATAGAGCTGTGGTTATATTATTAACGGATATCTTAAATGGTGTGGATATAAGAAAAGGACTTTGCTATATTGAGACATATTTTTAAGTTTCATATATACAAAATATTAATATTAAATTAGTTGACCATATAAAAAGTCAATAAAAATATCTACATATATATCCCTAAGTTGAGCTTTTTACTGCTTAGGTGTGCTGATGTGATTGTTGTGCACTCTTCTGTATATATTTAAAGTATTTAAAGTTTATTCGTAAATTTTATAATTGGGTGCTAAATTATATTGGCCTTTTTAATATGTGTTGCAAAATTTTATAAAAGATACTTAACAGTTATATTTTAACGTTTACTACTTTTTAATTAATAAATTTTTTTTAGAATTTTTTACTTGTTCTTTTAAACGTAAAAGTCATTAAACGTGTTTTTTAATAATTACCTTCTTTTCAGCACAAAATAAAAACCGTAAAAGGACAAATCTGTGTTTTTATATTTAACATCTCTATTATTTACTTATTAACACATTTAATCTAAAAGACAAATTTCTTGTTGGCAAGCTATAGTACTTGCAACCAATCTAGCTAGAAAACACTGCGTTTTTAAAAACTTGTGAGCAGATGATCAAAATCACCATAAATTAAACTCATCCTTAAATGGTAGCAAGGTACAAAGTTACTAGTATCAATTATAAAAAAAATATAAGATTCTGACATGCAGGTTATTTTCAAGTGCTAACAACTTTGATTATAAATAATATATAAATCTTACAATTATCTCAAAAAAAAAACGAAGGGGCAAAAAAAGAAACTACGCATTATTTCTAACTATTCCGATGATTTTTAGCTTAGGGTTTCCATCATCTTCATTTAAATTAATATTAAGAGGTGCTACACTTGTGCTATTATTGTAATGTCCAAGCTGAAAAATCGAAAAAAGCTTAACAAACCTGCTTTTATGTGCTTTTTTGACTTAACAAAAGCATTTGATATGGTTAGACTTAGCGATGTCTTAAAAATAATAAAGGACAGAAATTTGAACCGCAAAACAATTGAAATTATTAGAAAAATGAACATCATAAATAGTACTTTTGTGAAAACCAACAACAAACTTTCCAAAAAGATACAAGTTTCAACAGGAATCTGGAGAGGGGACAGTCTTAGCCCAATACTATTTAATGTCTTAAAGGATAAGATCATCAAAGAAGTAAAATCTGCGGGAATAGGATATAAGATGGATACGAAAGAATTTAAAATAATTTGCTTTGCTGACGACGCGGTGATAATATCGGAAGATGATGATAATTTACAAAGATTACTTTACAGATTTGAAACAGTCGCAAAGAAATTTAACAATATCAAGAGAACCGAGAAGGTGTAAGTTAGCGATCTACAATAAAAGCATAGAGCAGATCTTGTCCTTTAATTACCTAGGTGTTAATATCAGAAGTAATAGAAATCTGAAAGAAGTTCTAACACAAACAATGGCAGCTGCTAGGGTATCAGGATTCCTAAGGGATGTAATATGGAGGAAAATATTTACGAGTATCTGAAGCAAGACGCGAATTTACACATGTGTACTATTTATGACCTATGTACAGAAAAACAAGCAGAAACAGTCGCTACTAAGCATCTATACAGAACAGTTGAAATGAAGAGGCTAAAATTCATTGTTGGAAAAGGGACAGAGTGAGAAGCAGCGACATCACATTGGGATGTGACATACAAGATGTTGTAAGATGGTCCAGAACAAGGAGAATAACAGCATGGAGAGATTATGTCGACAGAATGCCTGACAATCGACTAGCTAAAACCGCAAAAGAAGAGGAACCAACCAACTCCAGACCACCAGGAAGACCTAACGATGCTAGGAAAGCTGGACATCGCAGTCACAACTTTAAAAAAACAATACATTGTCTTAAAATAAGAAAAAGATGAGGAAGAAAAAGAAGATTTTAACTTACCGAAAATGTGCAGATCTGAAACTTTCAGGGTCGCTTAGAACTCTATGATAATGCATGAGTGTTATTAGACAGATGTATGGACATTTAATTACAATTTCTACTAAGTTTTAATTTTATTTGGAAAAACTAGTTTAAACTTTTCTCAATAGTAAGTGGGTTTAAAATCGATTACAAAATTCTTTTCTCACACAGGATTTTAAAAACCAAAATAATTTATAATCTTACACTGTGGTCTATAAATAATAAAAAGATAGTCTATAAAAAGTTATTTTTATACATTGTGATTATTTACAGGTAGCTTGTTCTTTTAGTATATTAAAAAAAACATACATAAATAAACCAGACACTGTAGGGAGCAGCTATCCATATGTCAGACAACCCCAAAGTTGACAACTTTAGGGACAAGCCTCGGGTAATAAGAAACCTGTCTGGAAATAAGTCATTGATTTTTTTATAAAAAAATCCTCTAACCTGTTCCATACCACATTGAATGTGGAAGAACATGCAGAGCGACTGGCCCAACCCAATAATAAGAAACACGCCATGTATCACTAAAAATCGGCCAGGTTTTGATCTTCCCCCGTAAATCAGGGACCACTCTCAACAGAATACGAAAGGGAAATGGAATATGAGAACCTCTGCCAAATGCGACTGTGGCGCCGAGAGACAAACCATCTAGCACCTGATTAACGAATGCCCTTTGATGAAATATGATGGAGACCTGCTGTACTTTGCATGCCTGACACCATCGTCAAGTGAATATTTAAATAAACTAGATGTTAGATTGTATCATATGGAGTGATGTCTGGTATTATTTTTATTTAAATAAAATCTTAAAACAAATTACAGAGTAAAAATTAATTAATTTATTATAACCGGAGATGTGTCCAAAAATTGTCGAATTTAATGTTGTCTGGCATAGCTGCTCCCTAGTTTATTATTATTTTAAAATCAGCTAGTTTTATCACACGTAAAAACGTGCTCAAACTTGACCTCTTTAGAGAGGTATAGGGGTACGACTAACAGTTTCCGGTTTAATTTTTTCATTGCTTATCAAAGTGTTAATTTTATATGGTTTCCCATCGTACATTGAACTATCAAAAATTGGAAACTGACAAGATTGTGCCATTTTACGCTACTCTTTATGCTTGTCAGACTTACCTTTTCCTATTATGTAACTTATTAATTTACCCTTTTATGGAATTATAACCCTTGGCTTCTTTTCTGAGTTTTATCAATTCCTTCCAAACACCAGAGTACAAAACAAAGCAAATAACACTCAAACACCAGTTTTAAATGATTTATTAAAAAAGATCATTCAATAATAAATTTAATAAGTAATGCGAAAAATTAATTAAGTCTCTTTTATATTTGTTTTCCTCAAAGGGTTTCCATAAAGGAATTTCTCTTTGGTATAATACTCTTCGGAATATTATCAACTAAATTTCTTCCAGGGATGGTATTGAATAGGCTTCGGTAAATTGCAACAATCTTTTAGATAACAAAATGGCTGACGGCTCGACACGTCCTCAAATTAAAATTTCTTTCTTCCACTTAGGACTCCTCTAGATGTGGCAAAAACCCTAATAATGAAATCAACAATCCCTTAATGAATTACAATCAAGTAGAATCGCTATCTGGTTTCTCCATATTATCGAGAAATAATTAATTTTAAATACACGTGTATTATTCTGTAGTCCATTTCATCGTTTTTGGTCGATTTGATATTAGAAACCACTGAAATAAGATTAACTGTCAAGCAAGTTACCAATGGCGAAGAGTTTTTTTTCTAAATTAGGTCGTAAGTTTCTGAAACTATCAGTGTGGTTTGACATCTACAAAAATATGACATTAATAATTATTAAATTCAACCCTTCAACAACGAGCCGTACATGACGGTTACTAGGAATGTGAATTAAGTAAAGACTTCCGTATTGAATACTTTTTATCTACCGGTGAAACAAGATGCAGTTACGTAAGTGTTGTATTAAAAAACAAACGTCCTCATTTAAATTTCTAACTTGCCTGTATCTGAGAGAGATGTAACTCTAAATTTACTTCGAGTATGATTTCTGTCATCGGCCAAAATCGGTGAAATGGACTTCATCTATGATCAAATAAAAAACTGATGTTGGCGATAGCGTTTCTACTTGAAATTGGGTGTTAGTAATATTTAAAAAAAAAATCAAAATTCAACTCAATTTGGACAATATAATACAAATAAAATTAATAACTGAGACTATAGAATTACTTACTTTTATTGAGGAGAACTTTTCAGGAAGACGAGAGAAATTAAAATGAACGCGAAATAACTGTTGAAGCGACGAAAAAGCTTGGGTTAGGTTGTCTCCCACTTAATCACGGCGAAAAACATTAAAATAAATCTCTACAAATGGTCAGGTGGATTTATGAACTAAAACGATCACTGATCGTTACAATTACTCCCGTTTGTGGCAAACTATATTATAAAATGCAAGTGGTTTCCTATTGTATATATTTTTAAGCTTGGCTGACTGTCTATGTTTCGAACTTTTTTAAGAATCCGTATAAATTAGAAATGAAAAAGTTGTTGGCGGGTACCCAAAGCTGAAATCTGTTGATTATTCCAGAATGAAAACATTTCATGCAGAACCATTTATAAAACAATCGCGGAATGCGATAAAGGAATACCATGTTTGAATATTTCAAAAAGTGAAAGACCAAGTGCATTTACTCTCAAATGTGAAACAGATTGGTTTCAAGAACAAAAATTCAGGTTGGAACTTCAACGAGGTGACTGGTTTGTCAATATTAATCTTCTGAGAGTACGATATCGTTAAAATTGATGGGGAATGGTGTTAAATATCAAAAGGGGCGTAGTTGCTCCAAATACTCTCAACCGCCAATCTTTCGTATACCAAGATGCTGTTGTCAACTCAGGCGGGTACATTTTGCCAATGAAAAAAATCATTATTTTTGATAACGAATAGTAATCTGAAAGTTAAACGAATCAAACTTTGGATTTGGAGCATACTGATAAATGTGGTCCAATGAACATTTCTACTCCAAGTAGCAACAAATATTTTATGATAATGATTGATGATTATGGTAGGTATACAATTATTTATTTAGTCAAAAAACATTTGATAAAATAGCTGAGCACATCAAAGTAAGATATCCAACTTTCTCTCCAACAGACACATCCAAGTTGCCGTAGATGGATATTCCTCCAATATCTACAAGAGCAAGTTCCCCAAAGATCGGCTCTAGTTCCTACTTAATTCCTTTTACACATTAATGATCTAATAGAAGCTTTCGTTAGTCATAAGTGTGAATTTATTCATAAAATTAGTATCAAAGTGTTGTTTAAAAAATTAGGTTTCGTATGGCGTTATTATAAACAACATAACATTTTTCAATTTCACGAAAAGTTAATGTAATTGAAATTAACGGTACGTACAAAACTTTTGTGTACATTTTTTGTGGAGGTGATACAGAACACATAAAAAGAATCAGGACTACTTTTAATAGTCCAGGAGCCAAAGTTAAGTAAAATACACGTAAATTTTTGTTTACGAGGTCAGTACCAAAGGTATTCTACGTACCTGCCTCTATTTGTCGGCGCCTGGTTTATTCTTCGTCATTTGGTTGGTGGCACCCTTCGAAGTAGACCCAATTTGATTGAACGACGCGCTGAACGTATCGTATCAGCTCACCCGTAGATGTTTTTGTCATTCTCCGTATACCTTAAATATAGGAGGACATATACGATATAACGATGACTGGTGAGATTTCCAATAAACAAAAAAAAAATGAAAAAGAAAACGAAATACCAAATAGAAATTAAAATTGTTAGACAGAAATCAAAGGAAAAACAATGTAATCATCTTTGGATTGGAAAGAGAAGAAGCCCAAGTTCCTGTAGAAAGACTAATAGATACCTTTGAGAATCTAATGAACATCAGTTTTAAAGAAAGTGACTTCAATGACGTTTACCCACTCAGAAAAACCAATAATTGTTCATTAAAAGTCGAATTTTTATTATATCTCAAAAAAAGATCTCTGCTTGTTAATGTTAAGAACCTGAAAGAGACTCCTATAAGTATCGCACATAATCTCGCCATCCAACAAAGAGAGGAAAATAAAATCTTGAAAAAACACATGCTTATCACGAAAAGAAAAAACACAACATATGCTTCATCAGAAATAACAAATTATACGTGAACAACAGTGTGTTCATCCCAATTGATCTGGAAAACGAAGAATACGTAGTTGATTTTGATCAAACCCCTAAACCTAATAGCGACCCTTGCACCTTGCACCCCAATACCAGAAAAAACTTGCCCTGCATTCCTCAAGAAATCAACTAAAGAGTCAACCGATTGCCTGCCTTACCAGAGACAGTCTGACATTGCACCTATCGTTAACGTCGAATCTAACTTAGGAAAAAACTCTCAGGCTACCCCTAAAACAGAAATATCAAAAAAACCTACTCGATATAGACAAAAACTCGACAACCAAGTAAATCGCTCAATACTAAGTATTTATTGTTTTGTTTTTTGTATCCCTCTTTTCTCTATTATTTGTACAGTGTGAATTTTTTGAGAGAACATGTCCCGATTCTTGAATTTTGCGTGTTCTAATATAAGATCGATATCTTTCCATTTCAATTACCTAAAAGAATTTATATCCAATAATGACATTGATATTATGGGATTGTGTGATAGGAACATGGCTCACCCCACAAATTAACTCGAAATGTGTTCTTCGAGCTGACAGAGACAGCAGAGCTGGTGGTGTGGCCTTCTACTGTAGCCCTATTAATCCTTTAAAAGATATTACAACCCTTGGCTAGCTCAATTGGGTTCGTGGCTTCCTTCCTGAGTTTTATCAATTCTCTCGAAACATTAATTACAGGGCGCCAGAGTACAGACAAAGCAAATAATATGCAAACATCAGTTTAAAATGATTTATTAAATAAAAATCTTCAATAATTAAAGTTAAAGTTAAATTAATAATTAATTAACTCTCTTATCTTTTTATTTTTCCCAGGAATCCAACCAGAATTAACAATTCGGGATGAGTTTGAAATACTCTTCGGAATTTCATTAATTAAATTCCAATCCAGGGATGGTATGGCTTCTCTTAGATAAATTTTTAATTTTCCTATCCAGGGAAGGTAGGTTTTCTCTTCGATAGGTTGATGGCTGACGGCTTGTCACGTTCTCTAATAATTATGGTATTTCTCTAATAGGGCCCTTCTGGATTTGACAAAAACCTATACTCGAAGGGCATCGGTCAGGTATAGAAACGGCGAGGAAATGGACGATCCCCTCTTAATAATCGTGGCGCAAAACATGTGAAATAAATATCTACCAATCTAAAACAATCTCTGATTGTTACACTACATTAGAAATAATATCAAATATAATATCCTACTCCTACTAATATTATATAGGCGAAAGTTTGTTTGGATGGATGTATGGATGTATGGATGGATGTTTGTTCCTCTTTCACGCAAAAACTACTAAACGGATTTTAATGAAACTTTACAGTAATGTAGCTTATAGATCAGAATAACATATAGGCTATAATTTATAAAGATATTGTGTGAATTGTCCAAAATATAACGATAAATGTCATTTAAGTCTGAAAAAATTCTGCAATCTGCGAGCTACTCAGGCGTGTGCTGCAAAAACAGTTAGTGCTACATGTATATAATGTATGGTGAAAATATTTATCTTAAATAGTCCTACAAAAAATTCTGCGACACCATATATATCTATCTTTTATGAGTAAGCCATTATTGTCAAAATAGTGAACCATAAATACAATAAAAATTGATAATTTATTTCTAATGCACATTTGGTAGTAATAAATGGATCCTTATCAAAATGAATACTTTTATCGCTTTTGGTATTTAAAGGAGATAAATTTTGTCATTCACAATACATCATTTGAGTAGCTACCTATAGGCCTATGATTAGGGGTTTGCAGTGCTTAATTACTGTATTTCTTATGTTGACAATATTGTTACGTTATTACAGTGCGAATGTAACATCTCAATATTGTCAGACTGTTATATTTTTCAAATACGACCCAAAAATTATGTATGTTATAATTTTAATGTCATAATGTTAGTTCTTTTCACGCTAATATAAGCTACTCGAAATACTAATACTGCGCACACGAAGTCGCGGGCACCAGTTATTGATACATAAAGACCTTGCTTTTATTCGAATTACACGCAGACGAAGTCGCGGGCAAAAGCTAGTTTTATCATATAACATAACTTTCGCCTTGGAACAGCTCTGGATTTCTGTCAAATCGTCAGGTAGAACTAATTTTTTTGGAGTTTTATACCGCCAACCTAACTCAGGAATGTTTTAGTGAATTGGAAGATATGGTTAGTGAACTCCTTCCTGAATGTGATACTATCAGTACTATCACCATGGCAGGAGATCTTAATATTAAATTACTTATAAACGATAACCGCACTAATCATTTACATAATTTTTTAAGTATTTTCAATTTCTCCCAGATTGTTGATATACCTACCAGGATCACTAAAAATAGTCAAACTCTTCTTGATGTTTTAATTGTTTCGGACCGGGACGTAATATCCTCATTTACTGTTGCTGATATTGGAAAATCTGATCATTTAGCGTTATTCTGCAACATTAAGTTTTTCATGAGACATAGTGAAATTAAATGGATTACTTCATGAGATTATAGTGGTATTGATATAGATATTTTTAAAGCGGATTTACATAGTATTGATTGGGGCATCATATACAATCTAGAAAATGCCGATGAGATGGTCTCATTTCTTAACTTTAATTTATTACATTTATTCGAAACCCACGCCCCCATTCGTAAGTTTAGAACCACTAAACCACCTGCCCCATGGTGAACTTACAATATAAAGCAAATGTGCAAACTTCGGGATAGAGCATTTAAGAAAACGAAAAATACTTCCGATTGGAACAGTTATAAAGAATTGAGAAATTACACAACAAATACGCAATTCGTAGAGAAAAGAAAGCATTTCTGAATTTTACTTAAAAAAGGGACTCACAATCAACATGGAAAACATTGAAAACCCTTGACATTTTTCGAGATAATGCAGTCGCGGACATTTGCAAGATGGTGCTATTGGCAAACATTTCCAAAATATCACTCATCCCTCTCGTAATAACACACAGATGGAGCTTCTAGACATATGCAACAATTTAGACAATAATTATTCATTTCAGTTCGTTCCAAGCTCTTCTGAAGTCGTTAAAACTTATCTGAACCGTGTCAAAAGTAACGCAGTTGGTTTAGATGGGGTTGCTTTAGTGATGCTACACCTACTCGAAAGCTTCCTCTTACAACATCTTACCTTCATTTTTAATTTCTGTATATCTTCATCTACTTTCCCAAATGATTGGAAACAAGAACTTGTCCTACCACTGGCTAAACGTCATTTACCTTCTGACTTCTCTGATCTAAGACCGATAAGCATTCGCCCCCCTCTCTCAAAAGTACTAGAAATGACTATGAAAGATCAAATGCAGAAAATTAGCGAAGCTCACGACTTGATTAGTGATGATCACTCTGGTTTTCGTAGAAACTATAGCACAACCACTGCACTTCTGTCTATCACCGACGACATTTTCCAGGAAAACGACGTGTTATGTAAAAAACTTTCTTATTTTGGCTTCTCTGTGATGCAACCGGCTTGATTAGTAGCTTCTTATGCAACCGCATTATTACAGTCTCGCTAAACGAAAATATATCGAAGCCTTTGGCGTACCACAAGGTTCTATCCTTGCCCCTATGCTCTTTAGCCTTTATATTTTAGACTTTCATCCTTACATTAGAAATTGCAAAATACATCACTATGCGGACGATACCCAGTTATATTTTGCATTTAATTATAATGAACTTGAAAGAGCTGAAAGTCTTATCAATCAAGATCTACAGTCGCTATTCAACATTTCCACCACGCATAACCTGAAGCTGAACGCAAATAAATCCAATTTTATGCTGTTTGGGAATAGATCACAATGCAATTCCCTTGAATTCGATATTACCATTGACAATCAAAAGATTCCACGGGTAACAGAGTGTAAAAATTTGAGATTATGGCTGGACTCAAATTTGAGATTCTCTAAATATGTCAACCACTTATTCAAACTTCTTTCTATACTCTCCGGAAAATCTTTCCCAAGATTTATTGACTATTAATATGAAAAAACAACTTTTCGAATCGCTAATATTTTCAAATCTCGCTTACTGTGTTAGCGTCTACTGCCCTGCATTGCTTCAGGCTGATGCGGTTAGATTGCAGGGAATCCAGAACTCATGCCTGAGATTTTCCAACGGGATTCGCAAATATGACCACATCAGCTCAAAGATGAAAGATTTAGGTTGATTGAGACTATAAAGTATGCACCTGCTACATCTACTCACAATTACCCATAATGTACTAGTTAACAGAAAACAAAGATATCTTCTTAAAAAATTACCACTTTTTCAAATTTTCAAAACTCCAGAACACGAAATGGGGATATTCCTATCATGCCAAAACATAAAACCACTCTTTATACTCGCAGTTTTTCGTGTAAGCTTGTGAAAGAATACAATAAACTTCCTCGGGAATTCAAATCTTTTACAATAAAAAAACTTAAAGAAGCGGTTGAAATTGAGATTTAGTAATCCTGATGGCTGATTATTTTGTCCCGACATTCACCCTGATTTAGTTTTTCTATACCTAATACCAATTTTATTGAATCTGTTTTTGGATGTTACAAGCATTTTTTTAATTTCTTGTGTTATCGTATACTGGTCTTATTAGCAAGATATTTTGTTAACTTTGTTATTTTTTTTTCATTTCATTACTAGGTCGAGTTGAAAAACTTAAGCTGCATTTCCGCCTGTTTAGCATACTAAATTTAAGATCTACCTTTATTGTTATTGTAGTTTATGTTGAATAAAGACCATATTTTATTATTATTGTTATTATTATTAACTAACAACCCGATACACGATTTTGCTGATGATAGCAACCTACTATGGAGGGTAGAGGTACAACCTACATTGTAGCAAAGCACACAACCTTCCCATAGATATTCTGGAAGTGGACAGAAGATCCACAACGGCTTCTCTCAATCAAGATTTGAGAATTGTAGACGAGTGGGGAAGAAAGAATCTCATCCATCACAATGAACGATCAGACACTAGTGGCAAGCGACTTCATTACGCTGTTTGGTATAACGATCTCCCAGGACTTACTCAAGAACGAACATATTTCATCCATAGAAACTACAACAGGAAAGAAGTTGTGCTTTCTTTTTAGAGTACGGAAATATTTCTCTTCATCCAACTCAGCTACTCTTTACAAAGTCCAAATAAGACATAATCTTGAGTACTGCTCGCATGTATGGTGATCAGAGGCTCCGTCAAGGCTCAGCAATACAGAGAAGAGCAGTTCGACTAATAAACGACACCAGTATCACCAAAAAACCTAGCCCTATTGTCCCAACGAAGAGCACTGTCTGATCTTTTTCTGTTTTACCGATACTTAAACAGATTTCGCTCAGAAGAACTCCTCCCTATAGTGCCTCCACTTGCCAGATGAGCCAGAGCAACGCGACGCCGACGTGCCAACTCCATGCACCCTTATACTGTTCAGTGCCAGACATCGATAACTGATCGATTCGATCGTTTCTTCATTCCCAGGGTCTCCAGATTGTGGAACTTCTTACCTTCCCACGTCTTCCCACTCGTCCTAACCTGCTGCAGCAAATTACCCACAACAAAATTGAGTTTCAGAACGAATGAATCGATCTTTGGGTAAAGTAACTAAATGTTTGGTTTTTAGAATTGCTATTTTCATCAAAACTTTTGTCGTAACGGACCGTTAGTTAATTTTAGAAAACGCTTTACTTTCAACTAATATAGAATATAAATAATGGGGAGAGGCAATCAACATATCAAATTATTTATAAAACATATTACCTAAATAATAAGACATTAAAGCTAATAGTATTTTAGATAAATTTGCAAATAAAATAATAATTAGCAGAGATTAATTATCTAAGTGAAATAAGTAAAAAAAGTAATAGTTTTAACAAGATCAACGAAGGGTAAGAAACTAGATAGATTTGTGTACCTACATAACAAAAGAAAATGAAAATATATCAGAAGTGGTAGAACCTAAAAACATACGAAGAAACTGCGTCTCATAAATATAGAGATAGAGATCAATGGATTCAGGCAATAGATGAAGAAATTTATGGATCAAAATCAAACTTGGGAATTGTGTACACTACCTGCCAACAAAAAAGTTGTCAAACCTGTAACTTTTAAATTTGTAAACGATTTCTGGTTATGAAATAAAGATAATAATTTGGTTTTAAAATTAAAGGAGCATTTACGGCTTAAAGCAAGCCGCTAGATGCTGTACTTTAAAATTATGTTGTCTTTATGCAGGAACTGAAATTCATATTCAGACAGCAAGATCCGTGTTTATTCAACCTGGAAGAAGTCTTTAGAAGATTACAGAAAGCTAATTCCAGAGACAGGTCAACTATTTAAGACATAACGTAACCAAGGATGGCGTTGCTGTTCACACCGCTAAGATTCAAGCCGTTCAAGAATGGCCAATCCCTATCGACAAATTTCAGCTCCGAAGTTTCTTGCGTCTTTGTTCCTTTGTTCCCTTGACACGTTTGAGAGAACAAGACAAGTCTTTCTGTTGGGATCAGGAATGTCAAAAGGCGTTTGAAATATTGAAGAAACAGCTGACGTCAGCCCCTATTCTTGCTTATCCACTTTCTGAAGGTAATCTCATTCTAGACACCGACGCCAGCAATGTGGTCATTGGAACCGTCACAGCTACAAGAGGGTAAGAAACGAGTGGTTGGGGTATTTCAGCAAAACTTTATCGAAAGCTAAAAAGAACTCGGCGGGAACTGTTGTCAGTTGTAAATCCGTTTAGCACTTTTATAAATATCTGTATGGCAGAAGATTCCTGATCAGAACAGACCATGCCAGTTTAAAGTGGCTACTTAGCTTTAGGAACTCAGAAGGACAGATAGCAAGATAGCTCGAAAAACTGTAGGAATATGATATTAAAATTGAGCACAGTCCTGGAACAAGACACTGTAATGCTGATGCACTTTCCAGAAGGACATGTTGACCTCATTGGCCTAATTGTACCCGCGAGGAGCAACAAAAAAACGATCCCGCTCTGAAAAAGATTCGAGAATCGAAAAGAATGGACCGTCCTCCGTTGTGGAGAGAGATATCCTCATCCTTTACTACTTTAAAAGCATGTTTGGTCTAATGGTACTCTTTAACTTTGGTCGGTGGGCTTCTTAAAAGACTTGTGAAAAATTCCGAGAGCAAAGAAACAAGGAAACAAATTGTGGTCCCAAGAAATGCCGTACCAGAAATTTTAAAACAGATACATAATGATAGTTCTGGAGGACATCTGTGTATCACGAAAACGCTGCAAATGGGCCGAGATAGATCTTGGTGTCATAAATGCACTACATGTTAATGGTCTGCATCAAAAACCGAAGGCGGAAATGCAACAATACCTGGTCGGAAGTCCTGTCGAAAGAGCAGGTTGGTTCAAGAAGTTTGCCAAAGAATAGACATCCACAAAACTAGAACCACAGCGATGCACCCTTAGTCTGATAGAATGGTGGAACGTTTGAATCTTACTATAAGCAACTATCTGCCAGATCATCGGTGTCAGAGTGTCAGAGGGATTGGGATCGACATATTCCACTACTCCTAATGGCAGTTCGATCGGCCATTAACGAATCAACAGGCCAAACGCCTGCGAAGGTCCTGTTCGGTGGAGAAATGAGACTACGATTTGACTTGGTGTTTAGTTGTACCTAAACCTGGTGAACAAGTGGCCCGTGAAGAATATGTTGCCGATCTTAGGAGTCGAATGGAGAATATACAAAAACTAGTGCGTAGTAAACTTCAATAATCTAGTGATCGAATGAGTTACCAAGTTGGAGATTTAGATTGGTTCTATAACCCACAACGGCGTCGATGTATTTGTCTCAAATTACAGAAGAACTGGGAAGGTCTATCTACCATTAGGAATAAGATTAAAAGGCATTTTCAGTTTTGAAAAAACGACCCTTGACAAATTTGACATATCTATCGAGATAAATAAGCAGCGGTGATTTTACAAATTTTGATTTATTATTTTATTGTGGCAAAAGTTTCCCGATTAAAGAAGTACATGTATACAATTATGCCACAAAGGAGTTATAGACAATATTTAAATATAAATATATATGTACTATCTCTTTCACACCTCTCTTGTAGTTATTACGTAGAATGGGCTTAGAGGCGCTTGAAGAAGTACCTAGTTGAATATAAGAAGAATACTTAAAAAATATTCTCATTTAAAATCAATTTATGAAAGTTAATTTTAGTATATGGTTCCGCACTGCAAACGATTTCATTTCATTAATTTAAACTGACGCATATACTGACCGTTAGAAGTTGATATTCATACACATCGGTAACTCACACAGGTGAACTCACCCAAGTGGAGAACCTACCTTCTGCTTCCAGTAAAACAATGCTGAATTTTGTATTTTTAAATAGAAATTTTAATCACTATTGTATACATATACGTATAAATTTTAATATTAAATGTTTAATAATTAATGTCAGAATTGCAGAAATTCACATTTTTCTGTTAATACAGATTTCTCTTCATATTCAGATTTATGTTTATATTTCCCCATAACTTTTCTCTGGTCATTCATTTTAATAGTCCTTCTAACTTATTTGTTATCATATATTGTTTTCATATAAGTATTCCAATTTTTTTATAGTGTTATTCATATACTTCCTCATTTCATCTTTGTATTTTTCTTTATTTTTATTCATCTCTACTCTCATAGCACTCATTCTTCAGTATTTTTATTCATTTCTTCTCTCATTGGATCGTTTTATTTTCTTCTTCATTTTGAATAATTTATCTTTTAATATTTCTTTCTTCATTGACTCCTTTTGCTCCTTTATTTCCTTTTAAATTAAATCCTTGTGCTCCTTAATTTCCTGTAACATTTCCATAATTGTATCTACCCTTTGGCTGATCGCAAAAACGACCAGTTGTGCTCAAAATATCGGCAATTTTAGTAACAACATCACATACATTTTCGTTATTACTTTCCGGAATACCGGCCATTTCCAAATTGTTTCACCTTTCGCTCATTCAGCTCATTCTTGGTAGTTGTCTCTTCTGAGAGGGACCAGTTTCTGCTCCACACCAACAAACGAGTGGTGTTAATCTTGAATTTCCTTTATCTGTTTCTTAATGTCATTGACTCCTGGAATGTTTTGGGAAACATCCGAAAATAAGCAAAAAATTTTACGGCATCCTTAATTTGGTAATCAGCGACTTTGTCGCGGCCACACAAACGCCGCAACAAAAACGCCGAGTCGAAATTTTTAAGAGCATGGCCAAACCAAACGACCCGACGTATTATATTATCCACACAACACTCTTTAATTTTAATAATTCAGTTTGACATTGGACTAAACGAAGATGAAGACGTACTGTTGGGAATAGCAGTTTATAAATATCGCAGGCGAAATAATTTGAAGAAAAGATTCGCGGTTCATCCTATTAATGTGAATATTAATGTGGACAGTTTCATACTTTATACAATTTGTTACTAAGGATGACGTAAATTTTTTTGCTTATTTTCGGATGTTACCCAAAACATTCCAGGAATTATGTGAATATCTAAAACATACGATAAGAAAACAAGACACTAAATTTAAACAATCGATTTTAGTGAAGGAAAGAGTTGCTGTAAGAATTAGGTAAATCATACAATGCAGGACGTAATTCTATTTCAGAATTAGTTCTGTGTCAAAAATCTTTACTTCTTGAAGTATAATTGAATACTGTTGAAATTTATCCTGAATTTATGAAAGTCGCATTAAAAACAAAGGGGAGCTTTTTTATGGTTGCCGCAAAAAGTCGCTCTTTCGCGACACTGCTGCTCTCGGTGCGTTTGAAACGCTAGATATGGCCATGTCCGTTTAGTTATATGGGTTGCGTAGCTGCGATAAAGACGCAGCGTTTCTGTGGCGGCGACAAAGTCGCTGATTTGGCCGTGCCCTTAGTGCTTCGCAAATTTTATTATATAATTCTAGCGAGATATTTGTTACAATGTTTTTCTTTTAAGATAGCACTGTATAGGTATTTTTTCTAGAAATGAATGTAATTAAAAGTGATAATACACTGTGTATAGTTCTTTACAGCTGTTGTGGTTGTGAAGCAATGGCAATAAAAAGAAGGTTTTAAAATTTCCATCGTAATACAAACTTTGGCGTCAACCTTTCAATATAAAAAAAACTTTTTTTAAAAAAATTGAACCGCCTTCAAAATGCACTAAAAAGTCAGAAATAAAATCTTTATTTATTAAAAAAATTGGAACCAACTAGGCATCTGATTTCGATTTCCTTGAAATCGGCTCCAATGGTTTATATCTTTGTAAAAGATTTGAGTTACTAACATTTGAAATCTAGATTTAATAGCTAAGATTAAAATAGAAGGTAATTTGCCATTGGAGTCGACTTCAAGGAAATCGAAATGAAATGCCTAGTTTGTTTCAATTTTTTTAAGAAATAAAGATATTCTTTCTGGCTTTTTAGTACAAGAAGTACGACTGAGTTCAATCCCCAACAATCCCGACATGGGAGACATAAGTAAGTTGTCGAACACTTAGAAAAACCATGCACGTACGGTGAAGGAAAACATTGGGATGAAACGTGGACTTAATTGTCTGAAATCACCACCCCGCAGTGATCAAGCGAATTGATTAAATGCTCATTCCTTCTCCTTGTGAGAAGAGGCCTTTGGCTTTGAGTGGGACAGTAACGGGCTAATTAATATGTTTTTATGTTATACCTACATCATTATTAATATATTAATTTAACTGCAGAGCTTAGTCTGTTGATTTTTGTGGTATTTCCTGGAATATCTTTCACATTGATAACCAGACCTTAACCAAATTTCTATGGGACCACACGGACACTCTACTCTTTTAAACGCAAAAAGATTTTTTCAAATCGAATTATAAATACCGAATTTAGAACCCACTCCTTTTTTGAAGTCTGTTAAAAAGTGATTTGGTATATAGTGTGGAATGGCATTATTTCTAGCGTACCTATTTAGGTACTTACTAACTTAATATAAAACATCGGTTTTTCAAATGTTTTAAAACCTTTGTTTCCAGGTGTTTAGTGTACTTCAATGATCTTTATTTCTTTCTACTTGGCTGAACAATATATAAATGCACATAATTTTGCAGGCACACTTGGGTATTTTATCTTTAATAACAATCTTTCCTCTTTGTGCGTTTCTTGTAACAGCAGACTGCATTATTGTAAAATTAATAGTTTAATGCATACATAAGTGTATAGAGTACCTACAAAAATAACTTTTCTAAAAACGTAAACAAAACACTAAATTTGAGTTTTATTTAGTTTAATTTATTTTACTGTTATACATGTCTTGTAAGTCGCGTCGGGCTTGGCATTAAAATACAAGTAAAAATTTTTTAGACTTATATCAACAATTTTATCAATTTTGTGATAGATAGTTTGAAAATAATATTTATCTAATCATAGAAATGCATCTGCAGCAGTTATCATTCAATTAAAATGTTAAAGAGTAATCAGGACGAGTACTCACTATACCGAGACTAATCTTTTAGATCAAATTTGAGCAAGGCCTAAAATTCGATTTGGCTAATATTGGATACATCAGCGGTTCTTAAACTCTCATACCTAACGCCACCCTGTTTTATTTCAAACTCTGACCCTAGTCAGAAATCGTCTTGTTTCACCCCTTGCCACACAATATACTATTTCTTTCTATTCGGTCAAAAAACCGACTTTCTTCCCGCCAAAATTAGGTGTCCCCGCCGCATATGCATGTATGGACGGAACAAAGTAAATTCCGAGATTAGCACGATTTTCCGGGATTCACGATTTTTCGACAGGATAAGAAAGAAAAATACTTGGTTCCTACATATTACTACAAACGTCGATTATCGTCCTCTGGCGGATTGCATTCCTCGACTTCGCCTTAGGAAGCAACTTATTCGAGGTGTCAACTGGAGTAATCGACTTTGTGCTTTTATATGTAATGTACCTATATTGATATCCCTGATAATGTGCTTGAAATAAAAATGTTTGACGAGGAGGCGATTTGTTGCATAGCATGAAAAAGAAGACAATCTCTATTCTAAACGCCATCCTTGACTAATAGCAAATGGAAACAGGCTCTTATCTAGATGCCATCCTCGTTTATGCAAATAGTATCTTTGGATGCTACTTTATTAATTCCATAATACCGTCTTTTATCTATAGAGATAAAGGGTATGTCTGTTACAAATGCTAAAACGTACAGAAAGTGTGAACTGACTCGAAGTTAGGTATTATCAGGATTTCTTTATTATTCAAAAAGGTATTATAGAATAGGGGAGACAGGCTTTCAGCTGTCCCTCAATTGGAAAGATAGAAAAGACCACCATACCTATTCTATTCCTCTCTAATTGTGCATTATTGTATTATTTATTTTTGACAAATTACGTTCGATGATTTTGTCTTACCTAATCTATGTACAGCTCTGTAGGTATTATTAATATTTATTTAAAATATCAGTAAATTCTTACTTTCAGCAATATTTTCACTTTATGTTGACAAATCTATTTGATTTGACGTTATTCTAATGTTATTCTCCTTTTGTCAGTTTTACACAAACTTTTTAAAATTTATATTTTAAGGCGATTTGGGTGTATGATGAATACCGAAGAAAAATCATTAAAAAAATGGCCTTACTTTGCCCCTTTCGAGGTAGTTACGCACAATACTGATGACGATTGTTGGGTATCATTTCTTGGTAAAGTTTTCGATGTGACTCCAGTAATTCGCTTTCATCAAGGGGACAGATGTACTGCACCTTTATTGGCAATGGCCGGCAAAGATATATCACACTGGTTTGATGAAAAAACAGGGGATATTCAATATTACATTCATCCGGAAACTGGATGTCGAGTACCTTACTGCCCTCATGGACCTATCCCTGATGTAAGTGTACCAGTGCCTGCTACCGATTGGAGACCTCTAGGAAGGCCACCTTGGTGGCTGGATGAACAGTAAGAAACAACAAGTCTTTTTCATTAAAATTTAAAATTGTTTTTTTAGGTACCAGATTGGTTTATTAACTAAACGAGTAAGGCCGTTAAGAATTATTAATATGGTTTGTCCATTTTTTAAAGAAGTTTTAGTCAACGTGTGTTGTGAGGACAATTTTAATCGAATTCAAGAACGATATCTAAGCTTTAATAGTGATGCCGATAGTTATACATGGAGGTAATGTTAAAAATTATTATTAAAGTAGATAAGATCGGTTAAAAACCAAAGTTACTGTTTATAATAAAGATTTTAAAGATGTAACTATATCCACACGATATGTACTTAGTATTTATTCAATACAACTTAGAATCGTTACATTGCATATGAAACTAGATCCTGTTAAATTTTTATTTTAACCAGTTAACGCTTATTAAATGTTATACTGGAATTTTGTTGTTAGTTAGTTTTTGAAGCTTTGATTCTTATGGGTCGTTCTGCGAACTTTGTGAACATAGAAAAAGTATATGAGATATATCCCCCACTTCCATATTGATTTTGTTTTAATTAATTAAAGAACTTCTGGTGATCGTGCTGACGGTATCAAAAACGTTGCAATATATTTTTTTATTATTACCTTGGGAAAATTGGAAAAACCAGAAAACTCATTCTAAATTAAGAAAAATTTGGAAAAATGCATAATTTCTGTCGGCCAGACCTACGACTGCAAAGTTTTTTTTTATATTATTTATTTAAAAATGATTAATACGAAGTTTGAGGTATATAAAAAGAAACACTGGACACACTTCGATTTTTGTTTTCATTTTGTGTAATTTTTTTAAGCAAAATTGTAAAGGTATCCCAAAGAAATACTACATTTTTTTAAATATAATTAATATAACTTATAATAAGAAAATATGATTTCGAATCAACAATAAACAAAGTTATGTGTATAAAACTTTTTTGTATTTGTAGATATATGGGTAAGAATTTAAATATGAATAAAACAATGGATGAAAATGGTATATTGGATGAACGAGATAAGTTTACAGAGCTTGGACTATCTCAAAATTATTATACCCCCAGTGTATTTCTTTACTATAATGATGATCTTAAATATTTCGATTTCGATAATGAGGCATGTGATCCTGTACCACAGCAAGTTATGTATAATATACAAAAATAAAAAATTTAAATGTATTTTATTATAATTAATAATATAAATAACAGTTAAGATTACTGTTTTATACTCGTTATAGTTGAACTTACTTATGTTCTATATGTACTTGGAGTACGGTTTTGTCACATTTTTGGTTCTGCATCTTTCTCTAGTTTCCCATCATTAATTGCAGTCGGTTAATATATGATCACAGTCCAAAATCTCTCTGTCTCTCTCTCTCCCTGCAGCTAAAATTGTCGAATTGCTAAAACGAATATCTGTCGCACTGAATTTATCGTATTTGAATGTGTTGATCACATCGATTTGGACAGGGAAAAAAAGGTAGAAGCATACCTCGACTCGGCTTGAAAAGATGAAATCTTTTTAAACCACATTCTTACTATGAATGAACCTTGGGATACATTTCTGCAACATAGAAACAAAGAAGTAATGGTTGCATGGAAAACACTTTGTTCTCCAAGACCTAAGAAACTTTCGACCTAGTGCAATAGCGAAAATACCTGGAAACACTATTTCTAAAAAAAAATCGTCAATTCATTCTCAATTTTTTAGAGTATTTTAAGAAGGAGAAAGAAAACGATGGACCTTTATTACCGTTATCCCAAGTGGATCAGCGAGTTGCGGACGCTTTAAAGATTAGTCTTCGTAGTCTTGCGCGAATAAAATCTGAATATAAGAAGAAAATCTGTTACCAATGTTATAACGCCCGGAGTAGGTATCACATAATGTAAGTAAAATAAAAATTGAAAAAATTGAAAATGCTGTAAAAGGAGCACCTAGAAACGTTGTATATGACATGAAAATAAAGGGGCAACACGTTACAATTCTACTGCTTAATGAAGAACGCTTTTAATATAAGTATGTGGCGTTTGTTAAAACACTGGATTTAGTAATGGGTTTGTTGAAGATGCTGAACAGTTGCTTTCCACTAAATCGAAGAGTGCAGAATACCATGACTCGATGGATGATGAATCTTTTAGAAAATAGATCTGTGAAAAGCTTAAACCAATGCTGGAGGAGCCATCTTTAATTATTATGGATAATGCTTAATACCATAGTTCTCTGGTAGAAAAGCTGCTTTAAGTTCTCTGGGCAAAAGCTCGGTTACAGGAATGGTTACATGCAAAGAAATAATTTTGAAAAAGATTCCAGTAAAATAGAAGTCTTGTCTTAAACAAGTCACAAAACGTCAAGTATGTAATAGACGAAAAACTGCAAGAACGTGGGCATCAGATATTTCGGCTTCCTCTATATCACTATCAGTATAATATGATAGAGTTGGTTTGGGGAATTTTTGGAGATATTGAAGAAAATGGACGTGTAGATCCAGCAAAAGTATGGAACGATGCTCTAGGTAGAATAACACCTAAAGTTTGGGCTAATTGCATAAAGGACACAGGAAAATTGTACACCTTCAGAAATTGTAAAACTAGCTACTGCAACAACATCTACCTTAATACCGGAAAGGTCATAATCCATTTATAACAAAACGTACGCAGCGTTCAACGAAAGGCGGCTTCGATACAACGTAAATTCATTTTCCAAAAATATTCTATTGGCCTATTTGCTGAATTAAGTCCAAATACAAACCGTCTGCATTATGGTCATTCTACTCAATGATTAAATCTATGTTGATGATACACCATGAATAGCAAATAACTTGGTTTTTTAACAAGAAAATCTGAAGAATTTCAAGCAAAGAAGTCTTCCACACTAACCCCGAAACAAATTAGGATATTTATTGAAATTTTTTTTTGCATAACGTAAATTTGTATAATATATGGATCTCCATCCCCATTCATTCTAAATTATTAAAAATCGAATTGCATAATACAAAGTGTAGAAGAAACAAAGTTTTTTTATTTACACATCTTCAAAATTACACAGACCATTGTTATCGCAGAAAATCTGCTACTCTATACATTGATGGAGGAGGCAATATAACTGGAATAAAGCGTCATGGAGACTGGTAATCTACACAAGTAGCTGAAGAATATATTGATCAGTCTATGAGGAGATTCACTGCTTTAGCTCAATTATCTTCCGGCTCGTAGGTTTATTTCTATTCTTACTTAATATCAAGATATTTCATTCTCCTGTAAATGGTCTTACTCTGTGTGTTAGTATATTTGTATTTGAGCAAGTATATGCAAAGTTAAACAAAAGTAAAAAAGATAACCCAATCATTTTTTCAGTACTGAGTATTATAATGATTTGAGAATAGACCTACTTACCTACTTAATAAAACAACAATTGCAGCTTTCCAAAACTACAGCTTTTGATTTTTGATGCTTTAACTATTTTTTTTAAACCGGCCCGAAATTAGTACTTTCCGGTTTATTTTTAGGTCAAAAAATCTCATTTTGTCGGACAAGGCCAGAAAATAAAAATGAGTCCGGTAAAAGTGCTTCATTGTGTTCTCTGTTCAAAAACGTTAACCATTCATTAATTAGCAAGAGTTATAAACAGTACGTTGAAGCTGTATGA
This sequence comes from Altica lythri, assembly GCA_964028335.1. Taxonomy (NCBI): domain Eukaryota; kingdom Metazoa; phylum Arthropoda; class Insecta; order Coleoptera; family Chrysomelidae; genus Altica; species Altica lythri. The sequence goes on from OZ034807.1 coordinate 54,812,468, forward strand.
GTTGAACCTTCAAGCTACAGATAGTGAACGCAACGTTTAACAAATAGCGACTTCGAAACAACACAAATTCCTTTTTCCGAACATGTTCTATTGGTCTATTTCGCTGAATTAAGTCCAATTACAAACCGTCTGCATTAAATCTATATTGAGGATACACAATGATGCTGATCTGGAAAAATACGGCAAATTACGTGCTTTTTTAAATAGAAAATCTGAAGGATTTCAAGCAATGAAGTCTTCCACACTAACCCCGGAACAAATTAGGACATTTATTGACAAAGCTCTCGATGAAAGATTAGGTTGAAGCTGATGTATGAGTTGAACCTTCAAGCTAAAGATAGTGAATATCAGCGCTTCAATTATTTCTTGGTTTAAAACTATGAAAAAATGATTGCATCTCCATGATTTCGGTAATAATGTAAGACTAACTAATTGAAATCATATTGAATATTTCATAGAATTTTGCGGATAAGTATCTCAAATCCAGAAAATAAATTAAGATAAACATTGCTATGCTCAAACTGGTAAGTTGGTTAACAAGAAAGTTTTTTCTTTCAATCTAAAGCTTACAAATTTATGGAATTGATATTAAAAAAAGAATATCTATCATATTTGTATGGCCTTTTTTTTATCGATTATTAAATGTTTACTTCTTATATATTAATATAAACAATAAAAACTTACCAAAGTAGTTAATGAAAATACTATAAAGAAAGAAAAATCAACATTTGTATATTTTGCAAGAAAAAGTGTCTGTCTGACATTTAGAATTACCAAATGGGGTAGCGAAAGGGGAATAGAATGTGATGAAATTATATATATTTAATGCAACAAAACAGTCTTTAAGGTGCAAAATAAAAATTTATTTTTTGATATACAATAGAACATGGATTAAATTCTTTGATTTTCTAAAGAGTCTTTTACCTCGCTAATATTAACGGGTAGTAAGGGCGGACACCGGATGGAGTCCTAAGAAGAACCCAAATGTAACATGCAGGCCGACGAATGTCCATCGAACATCTGCTTCGACATGTGCACATTGAATTCCTTTTCGCCAGGTGCTTATTTCCTACGGCCTTTAGTGTAGAGCATTATTATTGTTCCTTTCTTTTCATGTGTTTTCGATCGATTTTGGATTTTAAAACATATTGGAATCGATAAATTACGTATAACCAAAAATATTTAAATCAAGGGCATTATTGCTAAAAAAAGATACCGTTTAAAGTACCGTTAGGTATTATGATGCTTCCCACAAGAAAATAAAATTAAAAATAAAATTGTTGTGTAACAATGCAATTTCCAAAATAATTGAGAAGCATTTGGGTTTATGTATTTTAAATAATATATTTACAGTTTAGCCAAAAAAAAATAAAGCTGCCAATGAATGAAAAAGGGGGATCAATAAAGCTGTCAATGAATGAAAAAGGGGGATCAATAGGGATGTGGACTGTACTCAAATAAGTATATAATTTTACCACGAAAAGTTAGTTTTTATAATAAAAATAATAAAAAACACCATATTTTCTTCAATAAACAAGCGATTAATTTTTTATGCCAAACAAAAATTTTCGCTGTAAAGTAATATGGTGTTTGTTGATATTTGGATAATATTATTACTGTGATTCCCGTGAAATTTCTTCGAAATTTGAACAATTATCTTTTTGAATCAATTTTGAAAGGTTTTCCCATAATGGAAAGTGGATATATTAAGGCAAATAGTTCAAACTTGCCAAGAATTGATTGCGTTACGGTGGCTAATTTCTTCGCAACAAATAGTAACTTCTGCTCTGTTAAATTTAGAAATGTGAACACCTCCATGTAAGTAATACTCAGGATACATTAAAATAGTAACCGTAGGTATTTATAAACTCGAAAATTTAAATTGAATATAATAAAATAAAATAATATGATTTTGGGGTTATGTTTTATCTTTTTAACAAATTGTTTCATTTCGTTTTAGTTTCTCGAGGCAGTCATATGGAGACGATGCTGTGGGATATGTCCAACTTCGTCGAGATCAAAATTGTGCACAGTTAAGTGCAAAATTTGCCCGGAACATAAAGTGCCGGATTCCGACGGGCTAGTTGAAGCCAAATTTTCCGCATCGTTTTTGTACCTGGAACTTGAATAAATAGTTTTTCAGGTGTTTTAATAGTAGTACTTTCTCACTGCGGCACTGCACAACATTTATAAAATGTAGAATCCATCTTATTAACACAAAACTACGAAATAACTTTCTATTACATATAACTTCGACAATGTGTAGGAACAAGTGACGTCACAGCGGGCGTTTCACAGGTATCCACGTTTTTGCGCGAAATTTGAAATGGAATTTTAATTAACTTATTTTAAAGGTATTAGTTGTATTAAAAAAAAAAATAATAAATAGTTTGGGCTATATTTGGTACTTATGCATGATTTTAAACACTTTCCCAAAAATAGTCCACATCCCTAGTAAGATTAGCCAACTAATGACGATGGTAACATATTATATATATTCAGATAAGCTGGGTTAGATTTAAATAAATCAGAGTGTTACATATTTTCTTTTTTTTTATTCCATTAGATAATGAATGATATAAAAAGGTTATGAGCAATAAAAATTAATGCAAGACGGTACTGATGTAAACTTTATTTATTTAAACACGGTAAACTAGAGTAGGTACTATTTAGAATTACAGAGAACTTTTGATGCCTTGCAACGACACATACTTTTTCCACATTTTGTTTTGCAGAAACATCGTTTGTAGCCCAAGATGAAGATGATATTGCTATTTCATATAATGACATTCGTGAGTTCAAAATATTTTCTATTAACATAAGTGAAATTGATTTCTGTAAATAACTGGGGTTCGACCCCTATCAACATCAAGGACAGGCAATCTAACAGTGTCAACAATTTTAGCGGGTGAAATAAGTTTATACATACTTGCCTTATTGAAGAAGACTTTTTTTGCGAGGGACTGTTTTCCAATAATAACTTGTTTTCGAATGCAAATTGTACATATGAATTCATTCTTTTTACAAAATTTATGCATTACAGTTAACACAAAAAACAAAAAATACTTTCAGCACACTTACAATTAATTACAAACATTTCACGAAAAATTTTACTTTCTCAGCCAGCGTCTGCCATGTTATCTGAATAATTCGTCATCTATTCTGAGCAGTCTAGACCAGTTGTGTTTTTAAATTTTCTTTTACTACGTCAGTGTTGGTAATGTTCTCGTATTTCCAATCAAGTTTGTTATATTCACTATCTTCCTTATGGGAGTTTTTTATGGAGTTTAACATCATTTCAAGATCTTCTATAATCAACTCCCAATTTGTTCTGCAGGAAGAATGAATATCCTTATTAGTTCTTTCTATACTACATTGCGATTGACTATGACTTGGTTTTTCATATATTATCGAAGGCAACGGCCAAACTATTTTTAATAAATTTATTATTAAATTCACAAATTTACGACAATTGTCAAATTGCACAAAATATCAAGAAGTTCAACTGCTCTTTTTAAAATCAAAGACGTAAGTTAAACAAATTTTGTCAGATGCTCCTGATATAGCAATATAAATTGACAGTCTGTTTGCCTAAGACTGCTCTTTTTCTTAAAACTATTTTTGTTTGACACAAAATGCTAAATTTTAAGAAACGTTTTTATTACTTCATTTGCGAGGTCTGCATACTTTCCATTTAAAGCTGTTATCATTCTTATCCTACCACCGACCGTGACCGCGACTTAAATGAGTTTCGATAAGGATCCTATATTTTTAATACCGGTATTAGGTAAATCCACAATTTTATTGTAGAAAAGTTCATGAATTTATTCAAGGTCACTATTTTCTTTACAATTTTGTGTTTTCGTCAAAATTCTCATCCAACTTTCATCAAATATAGGTAATCGTGAATTCGGAGGTGCCAACCTTATTAAAGAACTACAATGAAAAGTAAATTTATTGTGAATTTTTGTACAGGTTAGTCTTATTTTTTATTATTAATATTTTATTGATATTCGTCTGTGTGTGCATGAGTTTTCGCTGTCTAAATTGTACATTATAAAACTAATAAGTTTGTCAACCTACTTTTCATCCAACGATTTGGTAAATTTTGATACGAGTGTATATCGAACGCTATCGGGAAGAAGACCTAGGTCAAATTTATTCACGAGAAAATACCGGTATTTTACAATTACATATATGATAACGATTTTTTTCAATTCTTTGTCTTTAAATCATATTTCCACAATTGATCATATAATAACGACGTTACCTTGATTAATTGCTTTTGGTTGCCCCTTTTCATTAATTCATATGGATCACAGGATAAATAGGCTAATAGGCACTATTATCGTAACGATTGGTAGATATTAATTTATAGAATTTATAGAATCGCGATACAAATTTATTCGTTCTTATTCAGTAATTTAAAGGAAACCAACACGTTGTGAGTTTTGAAACTTTACTAGGTTGTGGCGGTTAATAACTTGATATTAAACAAATTCATTTGGATAAAGACCGAATTATGCAAAATTAGCACTTTCTGTTATTCTTGGTAGTAACTATACTCTGTATCCGAGAAGAAGTGGGTCAAAACAATAAACAAACCCTATTTAGTAAACAGAGCAGGATAATAAAAAACCATTATAATTACATGAAATGCTGTTAATTATACTTCTCTTATCACTTCTTAAACAAAAATTGGTCCTATTGAAATTTTACGTGCTGTGAAATTACATTGGTGTTTGTATTTAATAGCATGTTCTGCTAGTGCACATCATTTGTTTTATGTTTATTTCATTTTTCATTTTTATTTAATATATTTCTGGTATGTAGACATATTTAGTTGCAATGTCATAGTATATCCAAAGTTGAGATTCCAAAATTTTTGGTAACGTTTTGTGATATATAAGTAAAGTATTGCACTTGGCCAGCAAAAGTGTTGGGTACTTTGAAGCAAAGGATGGTAAGGGAAACATGTGTCAAAAAACACAAACAACGAAACTCACACAGGAGTCCTATCGCCATTTGTGTCTTCGGCCAGCTGTGCCCACATTTCGGGGCTACGACCAGCGTCGCCACGTTGGCGAAACGGACTCATTGTGTTTGAGCCGTTCCAAGCCCAGGATGTAAAACAAAAAAGGGTGCCAAGTATGCGTACTTATGACAAACAAAAGGGGGCAAATCAATGGGCATGTACGCAAAAAGGATCATAGGCTCACGAGTAGGAATGGTAACAGCAGACATGCATGTTTCTGGCTCGTTAGCCGTCATCAGTGTGGCATAACCAAGTAAGGTATTGCACTTGGCTGATTCTTATCCAGGTCTGGATGACCTATCTCAGTTTTATTTAAATGTGCTCACTTTTTGCTTATCCGTTATCAAAAATTATGACGTTTTCTTTCTCAGAAAGCTGTATTCCACCGCTCTGGAAATTAGCACAACAATCTTTAAAAAATCAATAAACTTGATGCCAGAAATTACCATCCCACAAGTCTTTTACCCATCGTCTCTAAAATAATGAAATCCATTGTTGCTGAACAAATGATGGATTTTTTGTTACAGGAAAAGGAAATTCCTAACCATTACATTGCACTAATGATTAGTACAAAGGACTCTATAACAAACATCCTATAGACTTAATCTAACTCGATTTCTTTAAGGCCTTCGACAAAGACCCAAAGCGTAAACTCCTACTAAAGCTAGAATATCTCGGTATAAGATTTGGGCGAAAATTCTCCGAGGAAAGAGCAGTCGTGAGCAGTGTACATTAAGGATTCCCGCTAGAACCTCTATTATTTGTTGCATGTTTCAGTGACCTCCAATACCATCTCTGCAACAAAGTGTCTTCTTACGTTGATTATTCAAAAATTTAGTAATCACCTAATTTTTCATGCTGTTCTCGACAGTATTTAAGAATGGTGTTCTAACTGGTTGCTTTTTAACTTCCCGCTAAAAAAAATTAATTTTTTTTTTTAAATCGGGAAGTTATTGGTTTCACCCCGTTTTTCGAAAATCGAGTTTTCATCGGATCTCAACGTTTGAAGGTCTTAGGAACCTCCCCTGACTATTTTTACTAGGGTGTCTGTATGTCTGTATGTACGTGTGGATGTGTGTGTGTGTGTGTGTGTGTGTGTGTGTGGATGTATGTAAACCTCTTAGAACTTTTGAACGGCTTGACCGATGGGAATGAAATAAAAAGCATTCCAAAGAGTTCGATCTAACTTAGATTCCCTGTAAGTTTGAACCGATTCGAGCTGGTAGATTTCGAGAAATTTCAAAATAACCGAAAAAAACAATTGGTAAAAATGATGTTTTTTGGGCATATCTTTTTGGCTATTGCATTGATCAATTTCATAACCTAATCAGCTCTCAAGCTTAAAAAGCCACGTCGAATGCCGTTTTGCAAATTAAAATCGGTTGATTCGTTCGTGAGATATCGTTGTCGAAAAATTTCAAAAAAAGTGTTTTTTTTTTCAATAACTTAGAGATTTTTTGACTAACCGATTTTGCACTCTCGGTAACGTTTTTAGGTCTCAAAAAACTGCGTCAAATTCCATCCTGAACATCAAAATCGAATAAGGCGTTAAAAAGTTATGGCTTTTTAAACATTTCAAAAAAAGTCAAAAACGTCAAAATACGTCACGTTACTATAGCTTTGCGGTTAAAACTAGCGGGAAGTTGCAAGGATGGCCTTTAAGGTCAACCTCTTTTCGATTTTTTTTTTAATATTGTCAAGTGTGATGTGCTTTAAACAATCCGCAACTATCTTATTCCATTAATGGACAATCAGTAAACATAGTCTCCTCACATACCGAACTTTGGCTGATAGTGAACTCGGACCTGACGTGTAGTGACCATGTTTTTCATGTATGCGAACGAACAAACACTAAAGGGTTTTTAATTTAAAAAACTTACTCTAGAATCATTCGAAACCTATTGTAGACTCTACAAGTGTTTTGTTTGACCCAACCTCGAATATGCTGGTCCTTCGTGGTATACGAATTTAGTTTGTGATCGAGAACTGGACTCTCATTTAACAATGTAACAACCTATAATAAAGACTATCTATCGTGAACCTTACAACTTTTTAGGAAAAACGCTTCTTTCGGATTATAAAATACAATTTGGGTAATCTTCAAACAGCGTTTCCACTTAATTCTGACGAGAATATTCATTCAAACTGAAAAAGCTTTTCGACCCGTAATTGAGTAACAGTTTACCTAACGAAATAATAGACTCTGATAGTGTTAACAGTTTCAAAAATAAATTAGACCCCTATTTATTTGTATCTATATCCTATATTTTTATTGGTTTTTATATTTTAAAGGTAGCTATTAATGTATTTTTCATAGGCATTTTAATTGTGTATTTTATAGGTCCTCTGCCCTTGAATTTATAAATTTACCATTATATTTGATTTAATTTAATTCATGAGAACTCTTCAAAATTAATTCATTAACAAAAAACACTCTCTCAAAAACTCAAAACTAATATTATCGAAAGAATGAGCCCGAGGAAAATCCATATCAATATATATGAATAAGTTATTCATGTGGAAATAAGTCACTTTGGAAACAAAATACAACAAACCATATCAGGCGACATTTAACTTTGCTGCTTTATTTTACATTTTGCAATAATTACATCGGTAATTCCTTCAAGATTACTATACTAAAAACTGAATCTTAGAACTGTTCACATAAAAGACAATGTGCGAACGGCAAAACTTCAACAATTAGTCGTATTAAAAGTGGATAAACTGTGGGAAGGAATTTGAAGAATGTAAAGTCTTTGTTTAACCTTAAGTCAAGCGTGGTGACCGCCGGAAGATGATGCATTTTAAAGGAAATTAAAACCGATCTGCTTTAATTTTATATAGAAGTCTTTTATGTATAAAATCAATGAGTTAACTGATTTTAAAATAAAAAAATTGTCGTTTCAACCTTCGCGGAATGTAACTAAACTTTTTTTTTTCTTAGATCCGTAAGTGTATTGGACATAAAATGGATTTTCAGAAATGCCTGTTTTAATATAATAATAATATAATAATAATAATAATAATGCTTTATTGTCAGAAATTTACAATTTGTCGACAAAGCTAAAAAACATACAAAAAAACGTACAAAAACCTTAAAATCTAACATATCACATAAACAAAATACAAAAAAAAATACTAATACAATTAAAGAAATTGAAAGTCATCAAAAAAAAAGAAAGAAGAAGAAAAGGAAAAAAGAAAAAGTTCCTTGAAGTACTAAATTAGTGTGTATTTAGAAGTATAAAATCATAATATGAAAAATTCATTTACTGTGTACAAAGATCTCTCCAATAAGTGTGCCTTCAAAGCTCTACGGAATGCAGGAAAGAGTGAAATAGATTTGATATTGAAAGGCAGACGATTATGCATATTTTTTGCATTATACAATATAGAGTTTTTGATTAACTCTGATCGTGGGATTGGTAAACAAAGATCAAGCTCCCTGTTTCTAAGTGGATAGTTGTGTAAAGGCGTTTCAGGATTCGCTGACGAGTGCTTGCGGATTAAGCAAACGGATTCAAAAATGAATAAAGAAGGAAGAGTTAAAATTTGATATTTTTTAAAGTATTCCCCACAATGAGTTCTATTGTTTAATCTTAACATGTAACGGATAGCTCTCTTTTGAAGTTTGAAAATACGGTCAAATTGAGTCGCACAACACGTACCCCAGAATAGAATGGCGTAACGGAGATGCGACTCAAAAAGGGCGTAATAGACTGTTCGAGCTGTTGACAAGTTTAATTCCTTGGAAACTGATCTTAGCGCAAAACACGCAGAACTTAATTTTTTTGACAATGCATTGATGTGCAAATCCCATTTTAATGAGTTGTCAACAATGAGACCCAGGAACTTTACAGAATCAACGATTTCCACACTATTGTTATTAAGTTCAAAAGTTTGTAATGTACCTTTATATGATAAGATTTTAGTTTTAGAGAGATTGAGGCACAGAAGGTTAGAATCGCACCACGATTTAATAGTGACTAAGTCACGAGATACGATACTATTATAAAGGGATGTACTATCCAGGTTGCTCCAGGTAAAACTAGTATCATCAGCAAAGAGGCAGAGTTTACCACTAATATTTAGGTAGGCAATATCATTAATAAAAAGCAGAAATAAGATAGGACCTAGAACTGAACCTTGAGGCACCCCACAGTCAATTGGCTTACAGGAGGATGTTCTCTCATCAACCCTTACCATCTGACTTCTGTAGGTAAGATAAGATTTAAACCACACGAGTGGTATTCCTCTAATCCCATAGTGTTGTAATTTGTGAATTAAGATGTTGTGGTTTACACAATCAAAGGCCTTAGAGAAGTCGCAGAAGATTGTTGCTGTAGAGTTCTGATTGTTAAGACTGGAGTAAACATTGTCAAAGAGCGAGAACATAGCATCATTGGTAGATTTATTGCTCAAGAAACCAAACTGTTGGGGAGTTAGTATTTTATACTTGCAAAGAAAAGATAGCAATCTTTTTTTAACCAATCTTTCAATAATCTTTGACAACGTGGGGAGAAGTGCTATTGGGCGATAGTTCGAAGCTTGATCTTTATCACCTCCTTTGTGCAAAGGAATAATTATCGCAGTCTTAGGGCAGCTTGGAAAGACTCCAAGTTGAAGTGACTTGTTAATCAAGTTAGTCAGATGGCTTAGGGTGTTTACCGGTAGATTTGAAAACATTTTCAGAGTAAGCCCATCCGTTCCAGCAGATGATTTGTTTTTAATCTCATTAATTGTGTTACGAAGCTCGGCCAATGATACAGGTGACATGAAGAAACTGTGTAAATTTTCGTTTCTGAGATAAGAAAAAGGATCGTGGGAAGGAGTTATGGAGCTCACTAAGTTCTTTGCTACATTAACAAAGAAGTTGTTTAAGTTCTCTGGAGAAGTAGGAATTTTGTTAGATGAAGAGGCCCAGTCCCTTAATTCATTTACAATAGACCAAGTTTCTTTAGTAATGTTACCCGCATTTCCAAATCTTCTGTTGTAATACATATCCTTGGCAGCTTTGATAGTTTTAATATAAGTTTTCCTGTACAGTTTTTCATAATTTTGGAAGGAGACGCTATCTGAGAATTTATTTAAATATGATAAACAGCGCATGTTCTTAGAAGATAATCGTAAGCCTCTAGTAGACCAGGGTTTGTGTTGCTTCACTTTAATAGGCCTGAGAGGAAAGGATTTGAATGCAAGATCAGACACTATCTTTACAAATCTGGAGAATTCGGAGTCGACGTCATCAGATAGAAAAATCCAGTCAGAAGTTAGACACATCTCATTGAAATTTTGGAAATTTTTATCTCCGAAAATACGGCCTAATTTGCGCGAAACATTTTTACTTTTGGATTTTAGGGGAAATGTAGTTAATATTGCTTTATGGTCAGAAAAACCCGAATTAAAAACAGTACAGTCAACGATTTTCGGATCAAAAGGAGGAGTGACATAGTCTATGGTGGTCGAACTAGTTTTAGTTATTCTGGTTGGCGCGTTGACGTGCATGATTATTCCAAAAGAATCAAAAATGTTCTGAAGAGATTCTTTTGCAGCACAAACACTGGAGTAGTCAATATTAAAGTCAACTTTCATTTTATATTTTTTTTATTTGTACTCATTTAAATCAACACATCAACAACGAAGTTGCTAAAATACATTTGAGCATCTAAATTTAACACATAATTTAATCTACTTAAGGGGAGATCACTACGGAGAAGCGAACAAAACCTAGCTTTTATTTAATGGTTAATTAATCATTTAAAAGAATAAAATCTATTTTTGTTTTTTCTTAACCTCAGTTTCACTATGTTACCAGTCCACTTAATACCTGCTACTACGTATAAATTTATTTTATTTATTGGTCATTTCAAAGAACTCGATACCAAAGATTCTACAGGAAGAACTGGGTGTTACAAAGTTGGTTTCCTGTTGGATCCCTTATTTGCTCACAGAAGTGCAAAAAGCGGTTCACGTTAATTAATGTCGACAAACATTGGAACGGTTCAACAATGGAATTTCAAAAAACGTTTATAGAATTCTTAGTGACGATCAATCTTGGATTTACTCCTACGAACCGGAAAATAAACACCAATCCGCTGTGTGTGATTCACGATAAGGAAAAAGTAACAAAAGAGATCCATTCTCGAATTGTGTCAAAGAAAATGGTCGCAACTTTTGTGTCAGAACGATTCTTTCGATTGGTATATAAACGTTTGTTTACCTGATAAAACAACACACAACGGCGAATCATCATACATCAGTGCAAGTGCTCACACCGCCCAAAAGACAATCGAGTTTTTGGAGCTTCAAAACATCTAATTGTTAGACCATTCACCGAAGAGTCAAGACCTAAGTCCCAACAACTTCTTCACGTTCCCAAAGACCAAGAACTTAATGCGTAGACAGCGATTCCAGTCGTCAGAAGAAGCCATCGACGCTTTTAAAAATTTAAAAAGATTTTGCAGGTGTCAACTGAAGAATGGAACAACTGTTTTACCAATTGGTTGAAACGTTTGCAAAAGTGTATCTATCTTGGAGGAAATTATTTTAAAAAGTAATAAAGTACTTTAAGTCTATGTTTTTTGTCTTTATGGCTTTATGCAAAATTAAAAAGACAACCGTCGTATAATTAATATAAATCATTATAAGAAAATATGATTTAGAATCAGCAGTAACCAAATCTTTTTTACTATTATTTCATCGTTTTTGGCCGATTTGATATTAGAAACCACTGAAATAAGATTAAACTGTCATCCAAGTTACCAATGGCGGAGAGTTTTTTTTTCTAAATTAGGTCGTAAGTTTCTTAAAGTAGCAGTGTGGTTTGACATCTACAAAAATACGACATTCATAATTATTAAATTCAACCCTTCAACAACGAGCCGTACATGACAGTTACTAGGAATGTGATTTAAGTCAAGACTTCCGTATTAAATACTTTTTATCTACCGGTGAAACAAGATGCAGTTAGGTAAGTGCTGTATTAAAAAACAAACGTCCTCATTTAAATTTCTAACTTGCCTGTATCTGAGAGAGATGTAACTCTAAATTTACTTCGAGTATGATTTCTGTCATCGGCCAAAATCGTTGAAATGGACTATATTACCATTAACACAACTTGAAACTTCTTGGATAGACAGATGTGCCATTTCTGATTTTTCGCTTTGTATAATGCGTTTAGGTTACTTTTCTCAAAATTAAATAAAAGTATTTATTGTCCCTATACACTTCCCTTGCCAGGGTAATGTTACAATTTAATGTTTCCTGCATTTTGCTTAGGAGTTGTCCGTGGCTACTTTTATCCTGTTAATAAAAGACCATTTGCAAGTTTTTCCTAAAACAGGCTGTTTCCAAAATTTAGATAGGTCAAACTTGGGTCGAGGGAAACCACAGAAAACCTTGGCCTACTTTCTGTATAATGAGTTCTTAGTCATCTCTAAGATGGTTGGTTGGATTCCAGAAGTACGACTAACTTATTAACTTTTATGTTCTACAAGTTTTTTTCACTTAGAGCGAAATTGCAAGTTCTCATTGGACCATCCAGCCCAAAAGTGCTATTTCATTTGCGTTATAAATTTAAAATTAGTAAGTCGATTTTTTGGAGTGAGCATAAAGTCTTGAGACGGTACTAAATTGAAGGAATGGTCGATAAGATTTGTTATCAACACAGTTACAGGTTTGGAATTGAGTATTCTCTCTATTTGAGTTACATGAGTAGAAAATTGTTCTTATGTTATTAAAATATTACCAACTAGGTGTACCTGCGACGTCGTTCGCGTGGCGTGTTGATTGTTGTTTAAAAATGTCTTCACTCACTTCATTAAAATGTTATGTTGAAAGAAGACAAATAAATGTGTGAAAACTGCATTCGAATCGGATCAGTAGTTTTCATGTGATATGCGCACAAACATATAGATGTACAGACAGACGTCCAAAAAAATTCTAACCACATTTTTGGGTTCTATATCGATGTGGGTACATCGATATCCGATATCCGAACGGCGTCACGGGTGTGACGCCGTTCGGGTGATGTATAGATTGTTGTATTAAAATTTCTTGCCTCCACACCGTAAAAGAGTTGGGGAAGAAATTTTTATACACCAGATGTTAAGTTAAAAGAAGACAAATACATATGTGAAAACTGCATTCAAATTGGATCAGTAGTTTTCATGTTATGCTCGCACAAACATAAAGATAGACAGACAGACAGACGTACAACAAAAAATCTAACCATATTTTTGGGTTCTATATCGATGTACCCGCGACGTCGTTCGCGTGACGTATAGATTGTTGCATAAAAATTTCTCCCCCACACCGTAAAAGTGATTTCCCCAACATTTCCCTTCACTGCTCTGCTCCTATTAATTGTAGCGTGATGTAAAGTATCCTATAACCTGCTCAGGAGTATGAAAAATAATTGTACCAAGTTTCGATAAAATCCGTCGAATAGTTTTTGTTTCTATAATGGTTATACAGACAGACAGACAGACAGACAAAAATTTTACTGATTTCATTTTTGGCATTAGTATCGATCCCTAATCACCCCCTGATAGTTATTTTGGAAATATATTTTATGTACAGAATTGACCTCTCTACGATTTATTATAAGTATAGATAACTCTCTTTATATCAAATTTCGCATCGTTTTGATACCAGCCTCCCACAAGCCCCCTTGATGATGTAAATACGATGGCATAAAGTGCCAATGAGGTCTTTGTTACAAACTCTCATCAAATTTATGTTCAAAATACGTATTTTTAGTTTATACATAAACAAAAGCAAAGGAAGTGACAAGTTTGGCAGAGGAGATGGTGGATGTTAAAAATCCATAGAAACCGTAACAGCCCGTTCAAATGGAACGGTCCTGGATCGGAACAATAAAAATGGTGGATTGCTTAGTGGCGCATAGTTTGAAATGTGCATCTTCACACGATTGGACCGTGTATCGGGTTAAGAAATTTTACCGGATCCGGCCAAATTTACATCCAAATTTGGCACTGCAAACCGGATGCCGCGATACGATAAAAATCTTTTTCAGGTATTTAAAGGTTCTAAATGGTATTTGGGAGGTAGATACTTAGCTACAAACAAACAAAATGCAACTTTAATATGTCAATCTGACGATGCTTATTGAAGCGAAACATATGTCATTATAATTAAAAAGATAAAAAAATTTAATTTTAAACGTGGAAGTTTTGTAAAAAACATAGAATTTTTGAAGTAAAACTTCTTTAGCGACACTAGGAGTAAAAAAGTTATTCTAACGGACGTGACGTCATTCTAATAACAGAAACCGGAAACAAAACCTAATACTGACACGATTTTGCATGGGCGCCGGCAGCAGGGTGCAAGAGGGTGCGCTTGCACCCCCCTGCTATGAAAGAAAATACCTGAATTTACCAGAAAATTATATATTTTTTTAATTTTTTTATTAAATTATTGTTTGAATAAAAACTAAAGGCGTCGCGGTTGCTGTCCAAATCATTCTACATTCTATATATATATTAGATCATAATAGTGTGTAGATGCAGATGCACCCCCTGAAAATAATCCTAGCGGCGCTCATGCGATTTTGCCTCCTATATGAAATAAAATTAAATCTGTAATTGTATGAATTGACAGCTGATCATCTTGTTAATCGAAATACATTGTATAAATAGTTTTTTGTGTATAAAGTGTTTGTATTAAATATGAATAAACAATGTGGATTTATTAATGAAGAAAGTGATGAAAAAATATTGATTGAAAATGAGTGAATAGGTAGGTACTCTATATGCATAAATTTTATTTTTGGTGTGTAATTACACTATTTATACCTAATTATTTATACCTATTATTTATACCTAGCTATTTTCGTTTTATAGACTTAAAGAGCTAAAAAGAAAAATAAATTGTGAACGTCAAAGGGGATATTATAAGCGCCAGAAAGATTTGAAGAAAAATGACAAAAATGAAAAAATGAAGAGACAGCCACATTCATTATGATTTGATTAAGTAAGTTTATATACATACATACATATTATGATAGTAAATAATTGTTTATACGGAATCTTTACGTTGAGTAAAGAAGCATGTTGCACGTTTTTGTTCATAAAATAATAATATTCAAAATATTTTAACACTTTCTTATACTTATTTTAGGTTTGGTTAGGTAGCCATAAAGGCCATAAAACCACTAGTCAAGATGGCTGACCTTTGACCACCAATAACAGATCCTTCGTAGACGTGAAGGAAACAAACTTAACTCAGGATTTTAAATTTTATGGAATATGCTATAAAATGCTACAAAATGAAATGGTTATCTAACTATCGAAGGCTCTTGTGTTGTGATGTATTACAATAAGGTAGATACAGCTACAAAATCACACATTCTAAACGTAATGTGTGTATATTTTTAATATTGTTTACCTATTATTGAAGCAAAACTTCTTTAGGCACGACTAGGGGTAGATTCTAACGGAAGATTCTGATGGAATTAACTGTATAATTTCAGCTATGGGAGGAGTTTAAATTTCCGAAATTTATTTATGAAATTTTCAAACGGTTTCAAATACATTAATGGTATTTATAGACTAAAATCTATGTTTCACATTTTAGTTATCATAAACCTATTATTTCATATATAAAAAAAATAATGATAACTTTCAAATTCCTATTTCTAATGAATAATATAAATATAACATCTCATTTTTTTTGTAAAGTATATAGGCAATAAATATGATTGAATTGTAATTAAATATTTATTTTCCGATACGTACGTCAACAAGTTTTACTTCAATCGCGCGTAAAGGTTACACGCACACTCTTTTTTTTTTATTATTTTTTTATTATTCCTGATAAAATGAACTTCCAAAAAGTAAGGGTCAGTACAATAAATTTAAGAATATCTTGTTCTGTGTTTATTTATAACTATGATTAACAGTATTCTGTGATATATAACAATATTAAAAATTCAAATTAAAAATAACTAGAATAAAAATGTCCTAACCAATTAGCATAAGAATAATCAATATCTACTTTCCTTCGACAATTACAACCGTTTTGTTTAACAGACAAAACACTTTTAACAATTTCATCAAATGATAACAAACTATTCTCCTCCAACATCTTGTAGAAATATAATTCTTCAAAACCACTTATAAATTTTTTCTTCATAACTGAATCTAATTCCGTCCCAAAATTACAATCCTTTGCTACATTTTTCACACGTTCTGCCCATATCTCTATATCATCATCATTTCTCTTCAAGTGATAAAATTTCAATCTCTTTGTAACAATGGAGTTCTGTGCGGTAAATTGTTGGTCTAATAAAGTTATCAATGTTGTATACGATGTGCTTTCAGGTCGATCCGGAAAACATAAATTCGTTATCAATTTGTAACTTTCTGTATCCAAGACATTTAAAAACAAAGCACGTTTTTTAATGATATCACTAACATTATTCACTATAAAAAAATTCTCTAATTGATTTTTAAACACATTCCAGTCGGAGGTGTAAAAATTAAACTCTCTTAAAAACCCGACAAACATCATTTATCGAGGTACATTACTAAAATGAGAATTGTTGTAAAATTATTATAGAATTTATTACTACGATTGACCCATATTTCATATAAATAAATGGCTATTAATTTTAAAACTGTTATGAGATTTTTCCCAAGAATTAATAAATGTAGTTAGAAAAATAATTGATTTATACATTGTAAGCATTTTGTTGTAGAATATTACAAAAGTAACTTTAAAAAGCATGTCACTTATTGCTTGTTGGTTTGTGTTATTTAATAGTCTAGCCATTTGGTCAAAAAAGGGTGTTACATGGAATCCTTTCCGAAAGTTTTTTGAAAATTGGTAATTTTATTAATTTTGATGTGCTCTTTTCGAATTTTAACTTTACCGCCCGCGCTGCCATATTAGAGAAATGGAGCCTAATAATTGTTCGGATCTAGCAATAAAGTTAAAGTGGGGCAATTGCTTTCTACTTCTTTCGTGGTTAACTCTAGTTTGAGACAAAATGACTCTATATCATCGATACTATTTAATATTGCATTGGAAAAGGCCATCAGGCAGCAAAAATAAAAATCGAACTGTTCAGCAACCATGGCCCACGATTCTTCCTAGCGTACGCAGACGACATAGACCTAATGGGAAAAACTAGAATCAATGTAAAAATATTTCTTACAATTAAAAAGGGAATGTAAATAAATGGGTTTAAAAATTAATAAGGATAAAACAAAATATATGTACCTACAATACAAGAGCACAAGCAAGAGATAGAATAGAGCAGAACGTAACGATGGATAAATATAACTTTGAGAGAGTAAAAGAAATTGTATACCTCGGAAGTAAATTGACAATGGATACTACTTAAGAAATTAAAGCAAGAATACAGAAGAGTAATAAGTGCTGGTACACAACACAACAAATTATAAGATCAAGAAATATCACAAGACAAAAGAAAATAAAAATCTACAGAACGGTAATTAGCAGGTGAAATGTGGACGTTAACCAAACAAAATGAAAATCAATTAAGGGTATACAAAAGGAGTTTTCTTCGAACAATATATGGTCCAGTAAAAGATGACAGAACACTACAATACAGAATAAGACGAACACGATTTTGTCTGGTCAATGCCTTAATTTTTTTTGCTGTTTCCTCGCCAGGATGAGGTAATAACTCTCTGGCCAGTCTACAGTTCGTAGTTTCATCCCAGCACTGTATAAATTTTTGGTGAGAGTGCTGTTTGATAAGGTCCACGAATGCGGACAATGTTAGCTTGGTAGATGGGCGAGGGCTAACATATTTGTAGCCCGCAGCCCTCTTTGCTAAATTGTTCGCAATGCGGTTGCCTTTAGAGTTCCCATGTCCTTTGATCCAGCTGAGAGTGACCTAGAGCTGCAGATAATATTGTCTAAGAAATAAATGCAATGAGAATGAGATGGGAGGACATGTAAGAAGGTAGGATGGCGATAGACTTATCAAAGTAATGTCGAAAGAACAGGAAGAAGACCTATCTATTTTCATTTTCTCTTCCTGCTTGCAACAGTTAATTTCTTTCTTATAAGTTCAGCATTTTATATATTGGGCCAGTATATCTTCAGAATCTTTTTTAGACATCTATTCAAAATTATTTGTAATTTCTTTATTGTAAATCTCTTTCTTTCCTGGTTAACTTTACTTTCAGTAGCAGACCAGCACCTTCAAATTGGCTCCGGGATCACACAAAAGGCATTACTAGGTAGGTATGTCTAGTATGTCTAACCCCTTCTAATATTATAAATGTGAATGTAAGTTTGTTTGTTACGCTTTCACGCAAAAACTACTCCACCGATCATCATAGAAACTTTGTACACATATTAGAAGTAACATAGGATACTTTTTATTAAAAAAATATTTTTTATTTTTTACGAAAAATAAAAAAAATTGTTTGTTAAAAAATCTTAAAAACTAGCTTCTTCAACGCCATCTAGCGGTTCAGTAATGAAGTTCCAACCCTGAGTAGGCCACCGTAAGGTGGCGCAGTTAATATCTTATATATTTAAACTAGCAATTACGACTTAATAAAGTACTATGACGCCAGCGTAAGGTGGCACATATATTTAAACGAGCACTTAAGGTTTATGACGCCACCGGAAGGTGGCGCAGTTTATATCTCACATATTTCAACAAATTTTTGCTAAATTAAATAATATGACGTAAGGTGTCGCAGTTGCTACCTAATGTATTTAATCGATAAATTACAAAATATAATAAAAAATAGTATACACCTGATAACTTACGAGAAAATATAATAAAAACGATCAAATCAAAAAAAAAAAAAATAATCGAAAACAAAATAAAATCGTAAAAATTTGAAAAAAACCAAAAAAGACATCAGTTTTTTACGGTACGAAGTCCGCCGGGTCAGCTAGTATAATATACAAAAGTGATCCAGTTTTGACTTTTCCTTAATTTGGAAAACATTAAAATGTAGCAACTACTTTGAAAAAGGCAGTAGGTTGTATAGCATAGTTGAATAAACTTTTAAAGTTGAAAAAAATTTAGATAAAAGAGTCGAGGAAAGTCTGTGTGTCGTTTCTTTGTGTCTAAAAGACAGATCTGTGCGGTCGTAGTATAGTGTCACAGTTTTTCTTGAATGATGGTAATATGCAACATAGTTCGAAGGTTTTTTTATTATATTGTGTATTTATGTTATTGTTCATTGTTATTTTGATGTAAATTACTGTTTCTAAACTAGTTGCTTGTAGCTTGTATTTCTACAATTTGATGTAGCTTTTTCGTTAATAGACTATCAAAGAATTTTATTAGGTGGATAGGCAAACTGCGTCCTAATATTACCACATCCTTCCAAAAAGTAGGTCCCATAAATTATGTTAAGCGAGTTTTGGCATTAACCAGGTTAATGAGTTGGTTAATCATTACCGGAAATTGACGTTCATTTTGATTTGCTGCCAAGGAATAATAAATAAAAAGTATATCAACAAATTACAATAACATAATATCTAAATTTCGAATAGAAAAATTAAAATTTAATATTTGATTGACAGTCGTTCTCTTGTGGATATAGTAAAAAGTCAGTTCTGTCGTTCTGTGGAATGGTTTATGAGGTTATCGTGAAATAAAAAAAATATTTATTCATAGACTAACCAGTTCTTTACCAAAAAACGTAACCAAAACTCACCTATTTCTTTTTACCGGAAGATGCATAATGTAGTTAAATTTGAACTAAAAGTGGACTTATCTTCCTTTATTATAAAATGTTTATAAAACCTTGGTTTTCATTTGTTTAAAGGTGTAATAAATATTTGACGTAATGTATAATATTTGTATAGTTGTTTTAGAGTCATAAAATAATACACTTAATCACAGTAAATCTAAAAGCAAGAAAAAAATTGTTTGTAAGTGCAAAGAAAGATCCAATTTAGTTAAATGTAGATATATTACACCAGGTGATGTTATGCCTAAAGGCTAAAATCAAAGGTGAATTTTGTGGGTGCGTTAAACTAGAAACATCTGCCGGTCGCGTGTCCAGATGGACGATGAGCATCACTTAAGCATGTGTATACCTAATGACCATAATACAATGGTATATCATACATATATGTAATAATATATTTGGCAATAAAAAATGGTGTGTTATCATCAGTCTTGCAGTTTTTGAACAAAATAAATGAGCTAAACAAATAATGGTAGTTTGATATTAATCTATTTTAATTAAGTATAAAAGATAAAATAAGTTGCTTTTGTTTCAAGAAATCCTAACAACAGAGATAACATTAAAATTGATTATAGAAATTCCAGACAGTGGATAACTAGTTTTAAATACCTAGCAGTAATGGTTGATGGCTCAAACAGTATGAGCACGGAAGTAAGTAAAAGAATTGAGGTAGGTAACAGAACGTGCTGGAAATAGCACAAGATTCTCAAAGATAGAAAAATCGACCAAAAAACTAAAATCAATATATATCATTAACATCAAGGCGTCTCATTCCCTAGTGGGATATTTGCCGCTCTTCTGCATAGAGTTATTTGATTAGTCTATCGGTTGTGCATTATTTTCCTTTAGGTTCTCACTTTCATAGCTTTAATATTTTTATTCACCTGGTTCTCCCATCTTTCTTTCGATCTTCCTCTCGGTCTTTCTTTCTCTGGTTTCTGTTTTTTTTATTATGAAGTCATTTTTTATTCTCTATATGTGTCCTCTCTATCTCAGTCTTTGCTCTTTAAAATCTGACAATATCTTCTCCTATTATTGTATCTCTGATTTCATGATTCATTCTACTTATCATATTCCCGTTTTCCATTTTTATTGGGCCCGCGATTCTCCTTATGATCTTCCTCTCAAATATTCTTAGTCTTTCTTCGTCTTTACTTGTGGGACACATTGTCTCAGCTGCGTATGTAGTTACAGGTCTGATTGCTACTTTGTATACTTTCAGCTTTGTATTGCGAGATAATTTTTTGTCCTTCATTACTTTACGGTATCTCCAATATATTCTATTGTCTGCTATTATTCGTTCCGTTATTCCGTTACTTCTCTGATTTTATTGAACTTTTTCAAAAGTGTAATTTCCTATTTTGATTTTTTTTGTTTTGTTATTATTCTTTTTAGTGCATATTAGGTAATCCTGTTAAAATACTATTCTTACTAAGGTTAAGACAGCTGATAGATCTCTTCTGGTTGTAGTTTTCCAGGAGCGCCCATTTTTTTCCTTAGTTTTTCTACAGGATGGTTCTAGTTACAGGTATGGGGTTTCAGCTTCTTTTTTTGCCAGCTTATCTGCGGTTTCGTTTCCTTCTATTCCTATGTGTCTGGAACCCATAGGAGGGAAACAGTGTTATTCTGTCCTAGTTCATTTATTTTGCCTAGGCATTCCCAGACCATCTAAGAACTGATTGTATGTGAGTTCAGAGCTTTGATGGCTGCTTGACTATCTGACATGATTACAATTTTCTGTCTACGATAGTTTCTTTCCCGTGCCTTCGATTACGTTACAAACCGACTGCGGCTGCCACGGCACGCCAGCTGTACCATGAATCTTTTTGTGTCTCCATATAGTTTGGTTGGTAAGATCAGTTTTAGATCACTGTAATTATTTCTTCATTCGATATATTTATTTTTATTGCTTGGTTATTTGTTAATATGTTTTTTGTTTGTTTCGTGTTGTTTATCTCAACTTCCACTTGGTTAAAATATTACCCTCAGCAGGATACCAACCAGGTGGTTAAATAAGTATGACCTGAGCTTACTTAATCCCCTGAACAAGTTCTCGTCAAGATCACAACTAAAGAGTATTGCAATTACAAATAATACAAGATTTTTATAATTTAAATAAACAACTATATTTAGCCAAGGGTAAGTTATTTATAATTATTTTGTTTGTAATAATTAATAAAATTAAGACTAGTTATTTAATTTTTTTTTATACAGAGCAATTTTTGCATCTATAAAGTTTTTGGTTGTAATGACAGCTTTTCCAATGTGCTTTTATATTGGCTGAATTAATTTTCAGGTATGTATCTGATTGCATGTCTTTTAAAGCCTGGAGGAAAACGAAAATATTAGGGTGATGTATAGAACAGTAAATCTTAATTGTTGAATGAAAACTCTCGCAACTATTAGTTGTTCGTGACAGATGTAAAGAATGGTCTGCCCACATATGTAAAGGAAAAACAGATACTTCGCTAATATAGTTTTCCACCTGATAACTCCTTTAGTCTGGTATTGTCTGGCATGTATTCAACTAAATCTTATGCAAATGCATCTCCAACTTCATTAGGGGACAAATTCATAAAACCAAAAATATAAAGTAAAGCCACTTCAGATGTTGAATCCAATAATTTTTGCGTTTGAGACTACCTCTGTTAAAGAGGAGTGGATAGCTTATTTGAAATCTACTACTAGAGTGTGAGGATTCCAGAAAAACCCAGAATTTTGACAATTGTTATTAAGGAATTAAAAAGTTTGGCATCTTATCTTTTAATAAATAATACAAACTGGCACGTATACTTCGTTTCTATTTACATGTATCATTAAATCAATATTCATAATATTAATAAAGATTTTAAATACATTGACTGGACCTCAACTCAGGGATTATTCGTTATTTACTGACGGGACCTCGAGCATCGGTTTAAATTTTTAATCTGTTCGTACGGGACTTTGAGTGCGACCAGAGTGATAAGAGCCCCTAGTGAAACTACCCCTAATCTCAAACTACTAGGGCACACGATATTTTCCTCAGGCGTGACAGTATTGTACAGATAAAACTTTTTTATTTTTTGTTCAAATGAATATAACAGAGGCTTAATACTATTAATATCTATACGTAACTGTGCTCTATGATATTCTTTAGTTTAATGTAATAGACACAACACACAGAACAAAAAATCACAGTTTTTCCTAAAGACACATGTTGACATAATCGCAACTAAATAATGGTTGGATGAAAAGTTTTGAAAGCGACACCTATTAACCAGTAGAGGTATTAAAATAAACCATTTGAAGTTTACGTGTCAGTGTATTTTGTTACAATAGAAAAAAATATCGTGCCATGATTAAATTCTTTGTTATGGAAGCAACAGAAATTCATACAAAAATAGTGAAAATGTTTCCAACTGTGCATTGATGGGTTTTAGAGTTTAAACGTGGTCGTACAAGCGTCGCAGATGAACTACGTAGTGGGCGCTCAAAAAGTGCAACAACCCCAGAAACCATGCAAGTCTATGATATTGTTTGTAAAAATCCCAATTTGACTAAGCGTGAAATTGCTAATACTGTAGGCATCTCAGATAAACGAGCACCCGTTATTTTACATGAAAAATAACTTATGAAAAATATGTTTGGAAAGTTAGTGCCGCATTCGTTAATAATTCAAGAAAAACTGAATTGAAATCGTAATTTGGAGCGTTTTCAGGCAGATTTTGTACCTGTTTATATCTATGGGTGATATTTGAATCTACCATCATGATCCTAAACGGAAACAAGAACGTTTACAGGGGATTGAAGCATTGAAGCTGGTTCTGCAGCTCCAAAACAAATGAAGTCAGAGAGACCGGCAATAGTTATTTGTGACACAAGGACGGAAAATGACATTTTGCAAGAGCGAGTAAAGTTGTGTAGCCGAGGTGCGTAGCACCGAGGCGAAACAATACGAGCACTTGCAAAACATTTTCCGGACGTGTAACACACACTATTTTTTGGTCCGACAAATTTTTAATATTTTCAAAAGTTCTGTTATGTTCAAGACTTGACTGCTTGTGCTACCTGAACTAAGGCCACTGACTAGAAGAGAGCCGACAGATATATAATAAGCACCACATTGGATGTTTACCTATATTATAGTTGTGTTGTTGTGTATTGTGTAATAATTTGTTTAATACTTAATATACGTGTTTAGCTTCAGCAGTTATTAGTGTTTTAATTAACATATGTTGCAAACACACAAGTTCAAAAACTTTTTCGTGACATACAAGATTAGATGTTTATATAAAGATGTTCATAAATTGACATAAATGTCAAATTTTAAAATACAAGTTGTAAGAGTAATTAAATGTAAATTAGAATCCTGCTTATCTTTAGAAAAAGTTATAGGTAAGTTTAGTATATTATACGCAGTTTTTAAATAAATTTAATTAAAGTTTGTAATATTCATTATGTATTTTTGATGACTTAAAATTTAAACTCATAGCGCCATCTCTTTAGATAATCTAAAAGCTACTTTGCCGGCCTAGGCCGGAAAATGCCATTTTCCGGACGATTTTGAAGTAATTAATAGTATTGTTTCTGGACGGAGGACCAAAAAAAATGTTATGGCATCAGTTTTTTGGGATACAAATAGGGTTTAAATGATTGATTATTTATCTTAAAAAAACTAAAACAATTAACTATGAATATTATTGCAACCGATTGGACTAGTTGAATAAAAAATTGGCGAAAAAAGACCCGGTTTACAAAAGAAAACAATTATTTTTAATCAAGAAAATGCACGTGTTGACACAAGTTTGTTGACAATTGCTAAATAGAACGAATTGAAGTACAAATTACTGAATCACCCAAAGTATTCACCAGATTGGGCTTCCTCCTACTATTACCTCTTCAGAAGCTGGACACCATTCCTTCGTGAATAAAGAATGCAGAAGCTATTGCAGCCGTGGAACAATATTTTGCAGAGCTTCCGGAAAATCTTTACAGAGATGTTTTAAAATTACCGGAGGATCATTACATTGGAATTAGTGTGTTCAAAGCGAGCGAGATTATATTGAATAAAAAAAAATATTAAAAAATCAAACTAATGAAACATTATTTCTTTCCAACCAACCTGTATAAATAAAATGAAACATAACAATTTTGTATTATGTCATTGAGTGTTCAAAATGTCGTATAATTACGTTTTACAGTTGGAAATAGTAGACATGACTAGCATAATCATTGATTAAATATACAGGGTGAGCAAAAAGTATGAAAACCCCGTGGTAACTCAAAAACCATGGGTCACAGAAAAAAACTTTCAAAATATAAAATTTATGGTTTTCCCTGGCTATCAGATGGTTAAGATGGATTTGACCATGATCATGACCATCATGGTCAGGCAGTGGTCAGGTCATTTTATTTAAATGGAAACGTGTATTTTTGACAACGGAAATCGAAAGAGCGTGAAATCCTACGTCCAAATATGACCTTAACAATTTTTAAAAATTTTACCATGATGGTCATGGTCAAGGTTAAACTAAAAATTTCTAGACCATCGCAATAACTGGAATTGTATTAGCCGCAGAGAAAAACTTCCAAGACTTAAAGTTTATGGTCTTTCCCTGGCTATCAGATGGTTAAGATGGATTTCACCATGACCATGCCCATCCTGGTCAGGCGATGGTCAGGTCATTTTTTTAAATGGAAACAGGCATTTTTGACAAAGGGAATCGAAAGAACGTGAAATTTTACGTCCAAATACGACATTAACCATTTTGGTTAAACATACTCCCGCGTCACCCCTTACCTGAGCCCAGTAGGGTGCTAATAAAAGAGCAATAAAAGAGACCTTTTCGCCTACCCTCACCGCATGTGGTTGTATGAATTCACGATCTTACAATCTATTGTTTATATTTAACAAATATATGTGTTTAATTTTTTATAAATAAAAATAAATAAATATCAGAAACGTAAAGATATTTTTTTTCTGATTTCAACCATATATAATACTTACGCAAAATTTTATAGTTTACAGTTATGTCACCAAAATATTCTAAATTACACTGAGAAACAAACAAGAGATAATCTCATAATGTGGTACAAAAATACCCAATGATTATTAAATTTAAATCCAAAACAGCAAGGGATAATCTCATAATAATGTTTTGAAAATAATATATAAGTAATAGAATACCTTAATACTACAAAAATGCTTAATTGTCAAATTTAAATCCAAAACAGCAAGGGATAATCTCATAATGAGGTGTTGAAAATAGATAAACTTTAACAATTCCAATAACAATCAGATTGAAAGAGATTTACCCTAATTAAAATGCTATTGCATTACAAAACATCCTAATGTTTTTTTAATATCAATTTGTATTGTTCGGTTATAACAAAAAATATATAAAATGTTAGCCATTATTCACAAACAATTATTTGTGTCTTGTTTTACGCACGGTACCTATACATCATCCTATTGATTGTTCGGTAGTGATAAAAAATATATGTGTTTGTGTATGATGGAATTCCTCCGCAGTTCTACAGCTTTTAAGAATCACATAAAGGAATTGGGTTTGGTAAATTTTTTGATAGTACATGGATTTGTTTCACGTTCCAGGACATGTGTGTGTGGGAATAGAATCCAACTTGGCCAACAAAAAAGGCAAGGAAGAGAACCAAGTTATCGGTGTCGCAGACGGAACTGTTGTACTGAAACGTCCTGTAGGACAAATTCATTTCTAGATTTTTCGACACTTCCTATAGTTCAGCTGCTGATTATTTTAGTACTGTGGATTAATGAGTATCCAGTCACAGTAATAGCAGCGGAAACTGGAGTTTCCACGAAATCTGTGAGTCGCTGCCTTCAACATTTCAGAAACCTTCTTTTTCACTGGATGCTGGAAATCGATGAGCAAATAGGCGGTCCTGGACACATAGTGGAAATTGATGAAAGTGCTTACGGAAAACGAAAGTATCATCGCGGACGTCTGCAAAGGACACGGTGGGTGGTTGGAGGAATAGACCGACAAACAAAGAGAATTTTTCTTACGTTTGTGCCTAACAGAAACGCTATTACATTACAGCGTGTTATTCAGGAAAATGTTTTGCCTGGATCCATTGTAATGACTGACTCGTGGAGAGGATATACTGGTTTAAACCACCTTGGATACCATCACTATCAAGTCAATCACCAACGAAATTTTGTGGATCCAAACAATCGACTTATTCACACCCAAAATATCGAAAGTAAATGGTCTGTCATTAAGAGGAATCTTCGTCGACGATTGGGAAGGATGTGCACAACTAGATTTGAAACATATTTGGTGGAGTATGTTTGGCGTAGTCGATGCACCACACATGAAGAGCAATGGACGGATATTACCAATGCGATACAACATTTTCACCCACTGATTAACTAATCACTTTTTTACATTGACAAGTAAGTACTACTATTACATACATTTGCCAGAGGTATTTTTTTGCATGTTGGTGAGGGGTATATTTATTACTATTAATATTTAGATATGCATTTTTGGGGTATTTAAGGTTCTTTTCTATTTTGATTTCTTTTTGCATGTTGGTGATAGGTATATTTATGACTATTAATAGTATTAATATTAATTGACAAGTCCTGTTAGATACAGGCGCTAAAGGTATTTTATGTTATATTGGGTGTTGTTTGTTTCTCAGTGTAATTTAGAATATTTTGGTGTCATATCTGTAAACTACAAAATTTTGCGTAAGTATTATATATGGTTGAAATCAGAAAAAAAATATCTTTACGTTTCTGATATTTATTTATTTTTATTTATAAAAAATTAAACACATATTTGTTAAATATAAACAATAGATTGTAAAATCGTGAATTCATACAACCACATGCGGTGAGGGTAGGCGAAAAGGTCTCTTTTATTGCTCTTTTATTAGCACCCTACTGGGCTCAGGTAAGGGGTGACGCGGGAGTATGTTTAACCACCATTTTTAAAAAATTTACCATGATGGTCATGGTCAGGGTCAAACTAAAAACTCCTAGACCATCAAAATAACCGAATTGTCACAAAAACAACTTGCAAGATATATTTCTGGATTTGACCATGACCATGACCATCATTCATCATGACCAGATATGCATTAAGGTCCAAGGTCAACGTGACCTTTAAAGGTCGTATGAAGTTCAAATTGTACTTTCAGGAAAATCTTGCAGAATCTGCGTTCAGAATAAAAGTTTATGATAGGTCTTTACTAATTTTTAATGAAGAAAATAACGGCGACTGGACTTAAAACAGAGACCTCTCAATTAAAGTCTTTTCAAGGTCGTTTTTTTTTTCAATTTGAGACCACAAAAGAGCTCAAATAAAGGTCTAGAGGAGATTTTGTCTAACCAGAATCCTTCTTTTAGTACTATCCAGGAACAACGACGTGGACGTAGAAGGATTCTGTTCCCTTTGGGGTGCGTTTTTATAGTGAGTTCCCCTAGCCTCTTACTTAGGGTGCTTTTTTGATAATATTTTTTTTTAACAGAAATAATTTTTATTTTGTATTTGTATCCCTCTACGAGGTGGTCTATGATAAAAACAACCTTAAATTATTTACCAGCAACTTCATAAATTCTGTGGTTACGATTTTTAGCAACTTGTAACTTAATGAGAAATGAAAATGATCATACTAGTACCAATGACTACACTGTTAAAAAACTGCATTTACAAATTCAACTTTTTCGTTTAAATTTTTTTTTTTTTTAATAACCGGTAAAATTTTCAACACAATATATTGTATTTCTAATTTTCTAAATAATAAATAAATAAATATTTAATATTGTTTGAATATGTAAATTAATTTCTTAAGCAACATATCTTAATTTATTTTCTAGTTTTATTTCATTATTGGAACGAAGTTCCCTTTCGCGCGTTACGACTGAGACTAGCCAAAAAAAATTCAGACCAAAAAATGTCACGACACGACACGACCGACACGACACACGCATGTTTCTCTGTCTGTCTCTCTTTCTCTCTCTCTCTCTCTCTCTCTCTCTCTGATAGATAGATGATATATCTTTATTTAAATAGGAAACCCTAATATACATAAATACTAATAAAAGTACCTATAATAGTATTATATTTTATTTCATCCTGTTTTTATAAATTAATAAATTCATAAACATTTTAAAAATAGTTCGTAACTTGACTAGTTAGGTACGTCAAATTACCTTAACTGTCAGTTACTGTCAAATATTTTAAAATTTTGTATTAAATTGTTAATTCCTGTTTTAAATTAAATTAAAATAAAAAGTAATTTTTGGTATATGTATGTCATCTAAACCTCTGGTATTGTATGAATGGACACTTTTGTTAAAAGAAACGAACTGTTGAAAATATTCAGGTAATAATGGATTTACTATTTTCTATTTTGCTTTGAACAGTGTAGTGTCGCGACTTTGTTAAAAGTTTGTACAGGTTTTTTGTAGATAATAAATAATAAAATAATAACAATAATGTATCCTGACATTGTTTCTCCAAAAATTCCGGATATTGCTGATGGGGTTAGGTAAGTAGAGATTTTATACAGACAATAATAAATGCTTATGTATGTATAAACAGTCTGTTGTGTTTACAAATTACAATTCCTTCACTAATTAATCGAAAGGAAATTCGTTCCATCCGGGTGTCCCTTGACACCTCTGACTTTTTTTTCACTTATTATTAGGTACAAAAGTTTATTTTAATTAAGGCTTCCCTATATTTTATTTGACAAAACTCATCTTTGAAAATATCGTGCTGCGCATACGCTAGCCTATAAGTCGACTGATATTAAAATTTTTAAAAACATATTTGGTAGAATTTTAATTTGTATAATTTATAATTTGTAGGTATACATCTACATTTGGAAATTTATGGTTACGATTAATTATTTTTGAATACATAAGCTTAATATTCACCATATAGTGTTAACGATTAATATAATTATTTAAAAAAATATTTTCCTAAAAATATCAATTCCCTTAGTTGTGATCAATTAAGAATAATATAAACCATCACGAACGTATTAATGATCAACTTATATGGAATCGTCCTACACAATTATTGCCTTTGGAATAACAAATTTTTATCATTTTAAAATAATTGTCTACTAGTTTCCCAACATTGATGCAGACCTTTTATGGAGGTTTATATGTTGCAAGAATTTGTTGGTGATAAACATGTCCTTCTGTGTTAAGTGGTTTTTTGCAAAAAAATTACAGACGAGAATATGTAAATTTTATTAAATTCATAGATAAGAATGTTTTTTCAAAATTACACTAAGATCAACATGTAGATTTTATGAAATGAAAACAAAAATAATTTGCAAATTGCATAAAAAAATCTATAAGTTTGTAATGAATCACAAATTCAATAAAAAATTAAAAGAAAGAAAAGGAACTAAAAAAAATTAAATAAGATTCTAAGGTAAGATTTCCAGTAATATTGCAAATAGCAATAATAAAAATCAATCATACGGGTGTTTTACATGCAAATAACCAAATGTAGTTATAGGTACTTTTTAAATAGGTACATAGGTACATTTTACTGTTAGGCCCCAATTTAACTGACAGAAACCAGGTTAAATTTTATGAAAATGTTTGAGCACATGAAGCTGCAATATAGTATAACTTTATAAGGTTAATGTCTATACAACTAATAATTTCCAAGATGCAGCTGTTTAAAAGATACCTATTCGTTTTCGCTAAAGTGTGAGTTGGGAGTTGGAAAATTAAATTATATCAAAACTTGTTTGGAGCTGTTATTGAAATGGATATAAAAGGTGGAATAAAAAAAAAGAGTGTGCGTGTAACCTTTACGCGCGATTGAAGTAAAACTTGTTGACTTACGTATCGGAAAATAAATATGTTCAATCATATTTATTGCCTATATACTTTACAAAAAAAATGAGATGTTATATTTATATTATTCATTAGAAATAGGAATTTGAAAGTTATCATTATTTTTTTTATATATGTAATAATAGGTTTATGATAACTAAAATGTGAAACATAGATTTTAGTCTATAAATACCATTAATGTATTTGAAACCGTTTGAAAATTTCATAAATAAATTTCGGAAATTTAAACTCCTCCCATAGCTGAAATTATACAGTTACTTCCATCAGAATCTTCCGTTAGAATCTACCCCTAGTCGTGCCTAAAGAAGTTTTGCTTCAATAATAGGTAAACAATATTAAAAATATACACACATTACGTTTAGAATGTGTGATTTTGTAGCTGTATCTACCTTATTGTAATACATCACAACACAAGAGCCTTCGATAGTTAGATAACCATTTCATTTTGTAGCATTTTATAGCATATTCCATAAAATTTAAAATCCTGAGTTAAGTTTGTTTCCTTCACGTCTACGAAGGATCTGTTATTGGTGGTCAAAGGTCAGCCATCTTGACCAGTGGTTTTATGGCCTTTATGGCTACCTAACCAAACCTAAAATAAGTATAAGAAAGTGTTAAAATATTTTGAATATTATTATTTTATGAACAAAAACGTGCAACATGCTTCTTTACTCAACATAAAGATTCCGTATAAACAATTATTTACTATCATAATATGTATGTATGTATATAAACTTACTTAATCAAATCATAATGAATGTGGCTGTCTCTTCATTTTTTCATTTTTGTCATTTTTCTTCAAATCTTTCTGGCGCTTATAATATCCCCTTTGACGTTCACAATTTATTTTTCTTTTTAGCTCTTTAAGTCTATAAAACGAAAATAGCTAGGTACAAATAATAGGTATAAATAATTAGGTATAAATAGTGTAATTACACACCAAAAATAAAATTTATGCATATAGAGTACCTACCTATTGACTCATTTTCAATCAATATTTTTTCATCACTTTCTTCATTCACTTTCACTGCGTTAGAAATATAATTGGATTCGCAATATGCGGAATTTTTATTTAATCTTAATCATATCAAAAGCTTCCTTATTTCTTACATAACGGTGCCTTGATCATAATCAGTCATTGATTGGTGAGTATTTCATGTATTTTTTGTAAGACGCACATGAGCGCTCTCCGCACATTTCGAAGTTTTATTGTTTATATGCGGTATACCCTGAGGGTCCTGGTTAATTTATATCATCTATTTTAACGAAAAAACACAAAAAAATTGCACAAAGCACAAATAAAACACAACTAATTAGCACAGAGTAGAAATAAATGTTAGGTTTGAAACTTTAGTATTTTGTAAACTACCTGTAAACTACATGCACACCTACGCCATCTAGGAGCGGTGTACTTATTTAAGAAACGAACAATGTAGAAATCTTTATTACATACTTAGAAATATGCGGCCAAAATTTTAAAACCTTGTGATGAGTGCGAGATATTGTATTAATTCATTTAAACCTATAAGACCCAGGACGCTCAAGCGCGCCCTCCGCATATAGCTTGACATAGCAAAGCCGCATATGTGCGCTTTCCGCATCGAAAGTGTTAATAAATCCACATTGTTTATTCATATTTAATACAAACACTTTATACACAAAAAACTATTTATACAATGTATTTCGATTGACAAGATGATCAGCTGTCAATTCATACAATTACAGATTTAATTTTATTTCATATAGGAGGCAAAATCGCATGAGCGCCGCTAGGATTATTTTCAGGGGGTGCATCTGCATCTACACACTATTATGATCTAATATATATATATATATATATATAGAATGTAGAATGATTTGGACAGCAACCGCGACGCCTTTAGTTTTTATTCAAACAATAATTTAATAAAAAAATTAAAAAAATATGTAATTTTCTGGTAAATTCAGGTATTTTCTTTCATAGCAGGGGGGTACAAGCGCACCCTCTTGCACCCTGCTGCCGGCGCCCATGCAAAATCGTGTCAGTATTAGGTTTTGTTTCCGGTTTCTGTTATTAGAATGACGTCACGTCCGTTAGAATAACTTTTTTACTCCTAGTGTCGCTAAAGAAGTTTTACTTCAAAAATTAATGGTTTTAGCCAGATTTATGACAATAGTCCAACCATTTTTAATTAAGAAAATTTTGGACTGCAAAATTTCCACACCAGAAATTTAACTAATAACCACATCGGTCAAAAAGTCCCAAAATGATTTTCGAAATATTGGAATAAATGAGAATAAAAATACTTGTATAAATTCAATAAATAAAAAAAAGATATACAAATAATTGATAGAGATCAAAATGTAAACGAATAAGTAAATAAACAATAATAATAATAAAAAAACATATATTTGGGAGTTTGAAAAGTATCTCTGAAAGAAGGGGCTTGCGTGAAAGCCTTCAAAGCAGAGAGCATGCAACGACTCGGAACATAAGGGCAATTAAGAAAGGGGGTGCCTACCTCAAGCTTGAGGAGGACCGCGGTATGGCTGACAAGGTCAGGGAGATCGACTGCTATGCCTCAAAGGCGTTTGCTAGGGGCGGCATTGCCAAGAGGCCGATACGGTCTGGATGAGCTTAACACGGCGGACGAGGTAAAGTCCGCCGTACAGGCTTTTGCCAGGAAAAAGGAAATAAGACTTTCGCTGGATGGTGGAAGAAGTACCACTGTAGAGGTCGATGAAGATCTACACCGCAGGTTGGTGAGGTGTGGATTGAGAGGTGGTACAAATGCGATGCATTTGTGCACGTGTGTGTCAATTCCAAAATTGAGACAGAAAGGGTAGCAGAAGGTGTGGCAAGAATGACCATAACGAACCCGAATGTCTGGAAAGGGCAGTACCAGCGCACAGTGTTCTAAATTTAGAAATGTGGTTGAGACTGCCCAAAGGAAAAATAGGGGCTAACGTGTGGCTTTTGTTTTACTCAAAATGGCGACCCAAAGGTTAAAGATTGTAAGGATCAGTGATCGTTTCAGTTCATAAATCCATCTGACTATTTGTAGAGATTTATTTTAATGTTTTGTGCCGTGATTATTAAGTGGGAGAGACGAGTCTTCAATAACCAACGTTTCATTTCGCTTCGACAGTAATTTTACGTTCTTTTTAATTTCTTTCGTGTTCCTGAAAAGTTCTCCTCAATAACAGTAAGTAATTCTATGGTTTCAGTTATTAATTTTTATTTGTATTAAATTGTCCAAATTGTGGTGAATTTTGTTTTTTCTTTTTTGGAAAATATTATTAATACTCAGTTTCAAGTATAAACGCTATCGCAAACATCATTTTTTTATGTGATTATAGATAGTATAATACACGTGTATTTAAATTAATTATTTCTCGATAATATGGAGAAACCAGATAGCGATTCTACTTGATTGTAATTCATTAAGGGATGGAGTTTTGATTGTTGATTTTATTATTAGGGTTTTTTGCCACATCCAGAGGGGTCCTAGTAGGTAAAAGAAATTTAATTTGAGGACGATTATTAGGGTTACAAAATACTACAGTACTACATACTACAGTAGTACTGAGTAGGGCAAGGGTGCCTCAAAAACCAGCGGTGGCCACCGCGGTCTAAGAAACTTTGACATGCTTTGATTGCAGCCGAACCTCAACCCACGCTGGTTAGAAGTCAAGAGTCAAGAGTCGTAACAAGATGTCAAGAGTGGTAACAAGATGTCTCCCAAGACGTCGTGGTGCGACTTTTAACAGAAATCTCTGAGTGCATGGGATAGAAGCCCTCCAGGGTTTTCTATCAGTTAAAATGGGAGGAGTATATGTAATCTGTTTTAACGAACATAGCAGCGGAGGTGTACGAAAGAAATATAGTGGAGATTACGAATGAGGTCATTATAGTTGGAAATGAGTGTCTAGTGCTGGGTGATTTCAACGCAAAGGCGGTGGAGTGGGACTTCTCTGTCACCGATGCTTGCGGGCAAACGATGATGGAATGGGTAAGAGCTTTGGACACGCACCTAGACTTGATTGGACTTGTATACTAAGTCTTGGGGTCGCATTGTTTCATGAACCCCTGTCCAGTAATAATTCTACTCGAACGTTTCTCGCAAAGTTATACATTGGGACTGTCCTGTCCCAAAACCTACTCATTATTTGATCCACCTTAACTCAATCATATAGCTCTGCTTGCCCTTTTCCCCTTAATAAGGGCCTGGCCTTGTAGCAACCTGTGTGCAGTTGCCATAGCCTCGCCTTGTATATAGATATGCAATGTTGGTAAGTTGAGCAGAACCTGTGATGCGTCCGATGCCTGCCTTTAAATGCTTCCCGGTTGTGTGATCGCCTCAGACTGTTTTGTTCTATTCCACTACACTACCGAACCATAGGTTAACATTGTGCTAATGACCTGTGTGTACATACATAGGTTTATTTTTGGGATCAGGCCCCAGTTCTTGTCATATATTTGTCTACACCTACCAAGAGCGATTGTAGTTTTGCGTATGACCTTTTGACCATTATAGCCTCTGGTCAAACACCACATGCAGGTATTTGTCTTCTGTAGCCATTGGTACAAGCACGTTATTCAGCGTTATTGGTTTTAAGCCTTGCAATGCCTTGTTAATTGTGAATGGGACAACTGATGCTTTTTTTGGATATACTTGCACCACTTGTACACCATATTCATTGCGGTCTGCAACTCCCTTCAGTGCACCCCCCACATCTCACCTACCGTGGAGAAAAACGAGCGAGTGTTGACAGTATGTGTGAATGACAGCTGTCATTAGAAGCAACATATATTTTTATTTATATGATATTAATATTACTTTCTTCCTCTGTTGGATAACGCATTACTATGTAGCAATTTTACGATAAGTAGTTCATATTGTATCAAAAATATTTCGTATATAAGTACACTAATACCAAGTCAAGAAATGTCAAAAAAGTTTCTTAAGTGTAATTTAGTAATTTCCATCGACCTTTTATAATTTGTCCAATAAAAAACACAGTTGAAGCTTAATGAGTCTTGTGAAATATCTGTTCGTTCCAAATGTGCATCCAGATTTAACGAGAAGGTCGAAAGTTCACCGTATTACTCCAATGTTGTAAGTATTTCCCACAAGTTCACAGTCTATTGAGAGATTTCCATATTAAGGATTCCGAATCCTATTCCACTTTTGCGGAGGACACCCTCCTTTCTTCTAACAATAGTGAAAGTTATTGATTTTTAGAAACTAACGAATCTATAATATTACTAGCTTATACCCACGGCTTTGCCCGCGTGAAATTGGGATATTCACAAATGATTTAATGACTATTTAAAATATAAAATTTTAATTTTAATCATTCTGTGGGTATATCCTTAGTAAAATAAGTCTGGCCTAACAATTTTTAATTTTTTTTTAATTAAAATTTCATGTTTGTCAGTCAATCCCGCTGCAACCAGTAAACAGATTTTGATAATAATAAATCGTACAACACCGATTATGACTTATTATATTGATCTATGACAGTTCTATATTGGACCTAATCATCTGGAGGATATGGTAATTTGGGAGTGATTTGTTTTAATAACCTCATAACGCCATCTAGTTTCGAATATCAAAACTGATAGCACGGATGTATGCATGTTGTGTATTATTTCAGTGGTATTTTTATATGTATCAATGAGATACTTTCATACAAAAACTGAAACCCCTCTATTGTCCTGTTAAAGTGGTGGGGGGGGGGGTAAATTTTTATACACCAGATGTAAAGTTTAAAGAAGACAAATACATTTGTGAAAACCGCATTCGAATCGAATCAGTAGTTTTTAGTTTTCATGTGATGCGCGCACAAACATACAGACAAACAGACAAAAAAATCTAACCAGATTTTTGGGTTCTAAACCAATGTACCGTCGACGTCGTTCGCGTGGCGCGGCGTGGTGAGTGTTGTATAAAAAGTATTCGACCTTCGTTAAATCCTTATAAAGGGGGTTGATTCATAAAAATACAATATGCCTTCACAACCTCTAAAGAGCACACATTTTAATTTTCTTGTCCCTTACTTCAAAAACATAGGATTTTTATATAAATTTCCAAGCCCCGTTTTACCCCCTTAGGGGTAGAGTTTCGTAAAATCCTTTCTTAGCGGACGTCTATACCCTATAAGAAACCTACCTACCAAATTTCAAGTTTGTAGGTCTTATAGTTTCTGAGATATGGTGATGAGTGAACTTTCGCTTTTATAGGGTAAGCAGGGCGAATGGCGCTCACTTAAGGAAAAACTTTCGTATTTTTCACAATTTTAACTCTATTAATTTTTTGTCAAAAAAACACTAGTTTAGATATTTGGTAATTTATATATAGAACGAAAACGTGTAAATCTTCGAATGAGCAACAATAATTAGCCATATTAAAAAAAAGAGGTTTGAGCGCCGTTACCCCGGACCACGGGTAATACCGCTCAGGCAAAAGCGTTATGACGCTCAAACCTGTATGTATGAACAAATCGATTAATTAATAGTTCTTCAACTTCAAAGACACTGTAAAGTAACTTGAATCAAAGAATAATGTTATTATAAATGTTTGAGGAATCCCATTTTAGTATTTCGCACAAAAATCACACATATATCCTTCTGCAGAATTCCATCCAGAGCACATGGCATGTGACCAGAGTCCACTCGTTGTACAGCGATACCACAACTCATTGTTTTTCCCAAATTCTTCACAAATATTACATTTGTTATAATTTTCATCATCCTGATCCATGTCGTCATCACTGTCATCATCGCAAATATTATCTTCAGATTCCGTCTCTGAAGAATTTTCTTGTAAAACTTTTCGTTTGCAAGATTTTGCTTTGGCTTTCTGGCTGTCGTTTGCTTTCTTGATGTTTTTCTTGATCCTGATTTCAGTTTTACATTTCTTTGCTTTTCGTTTGTTTGCTTTCTCTTCTAATATATTTTTCAATGAAGTGGCTTAGAAGTTGATGCAATACATTCTACTTTTAACTGCAGTCTTAGCGTTAAGTAGATCTCTTTCAGTCCAAGCTACTTTAGAGGTGGTTCTTGGTTGATTTCGAGGCATACCTATGAAAAGAAACACATCCATTAGGTGCTTTGGGGCAATGGCGCTCAATGGGTAATGTCGCTCACTGTGAACGGCATTACCCCCAACGGCCATTTTATTATTCGGTTGAAATCGCGTAGTGTAATGGTTAATTAACGGAATTAATCAGAGTAGCAAGACATATCTATACAATTTCTGGACTTACCGATAAAAACATTCAACTAAAAATAAGATCAAGTTGAGTGTAAATGAACGAACGACCTTCTCTTTTACTTGCTGTGAACCGGGTGTAGGTCACTTGTGCGCCGCGGTCACTTTTACGGTTTGCTAGGGGATTATGGTCCCAGCAGGTAATAGGACACTTGCGCGCCAGGCATAATTATGGTACCTGATAATCCTGATACCTGGATAATAAAATTAATTATTTATTAATGATCCGATCATATTTTAGAAAGTTTTTTATATTTTCGCCGTGTTCTGTGTCCCTGTGGCATTCCGTGGAATTTGTAATCGAATTTAAACCTATTTCCCGACTACCTAGAGCTCTGAAATTTTCAGGATAGCTAAGAACTGGATGACAATGCATGTTTCAAGTGTGTTTAGGCATATACATAGATTTCGAAATTTATACCGAATTGATATTAAACATGATCTAAGTTGTGTATACATAATATTATTTTGAAAGTTATTAAATAAATCGTTCGTAGCGTAGTTGGTTAGGCGGCGGATCAGTCCACTTGTGACAGTTTTGTTATGTTATCATAATGGGATTGATTACGCGACAGAGAAGTTTTTTTTTCTTTTTTTTTTGTTCTTACATGTGAAAACAGTAATTATTATTTTAACTGGTAATAAAATAAACTGTTTTAGAAAGTTTTTAGATACAACTACCCTTGATTTTGTTAACAAGGAAACAATCTTCTCTATGATCAATCACAGCGTTGTATGACTTAATATTTTTGCAAAATCAGGGATGCTGTGCATTGTTGAGATGACACAAAATATGACCTATAAATCAGTAAAAAACTTTCTATTATAAAAAGTTCTTTTTGTACAACTGTCATTAAAAGTGTCACTTTTAATGATAGCAAACAATGTTAAAAACGATTGTTTACATAGCAGCGTGTTAAAAATACTTTTAACACGTTGCCATGTAAACAAGTTTACTTTTAACACGGTTTAGTTTACTTTTAACACGGTTTGGTATATTGTCATTGCAAATTCGCTAGTTTCATTATCAAAATAGGGAAGTTGTACAAAAAACATTGTATGGTATTTGTGTTAAAAGTGATTTTATTTTGTTCGTGAAATTGTTCAATTCGCTCCGCTCATTTCACAAACGTTTTCACTCACAAAATAAAACCTCACTTTTAACACTCATATCATAAATAACTATTTTGTAAATTGTGCTTATTATAATATAAACTAACAATTTAGAAATTTTGTGTTATTCCCCTTAAAAGTGCCAAAGGGTTTAATAGTTGCTTCTTAATTCTTCGCCATGGAAACGATGCTAAGTGTGCGAGGAAAAAAAATAATAGTTTTGGATAAATACACCTTTCGTAAAGATAAAGAAACTGTTATGGGCGTTACATATAGGTGTACCCAAAAAATTGTAAGGCTTCAGTGTGTGTCGATAAGTCAGAAGAAGTTTTACTCCAAAGAAATAATGTTGTCATAACCATCCCTGCAGTGAAAACTTGGACGTAAAGGTAATATAATCTATACTTTTAATAATATATTATTATACTTATTAAGTAGTAATTTATATGTAGGTAAACAATTGTTTTTTTTTACTGTACCAGAAATTACAAAACGGTCTTAAGAGAAAAGGTATGGACGATATATCAGAACGACAGTCTAACTAAACTAATCAATAATGGTATTAACCAAGGACCTATGGACATAGACGTTACAATTAAAGATATACAAAATATCCGGAAAAGTATTTACAGATCAAAAAGAAGTGTTTTACCACCTCTACCTCGCTCTAAAGAAGATGTTCACGATGCTCTCGAGTCCTGCCCCTTTACAACCAAGAAAGGCGAAAACTTCTTGTTAGTCAATAACCGAGAGCAAAATATCATTTTATTTTCGTGCCCATCAAATGTAAGGTATTTATGTTCCCGTCAAAAAATCTACGTTGATGGTACTTTTGAGTACTGTCCAAAGTTTTTTATACAGTTATTTACTATACATACAGTGGAAAATGGATACTACATGCCGCTGGTATTTATAATGCTGTCCAATAAGAATTTTGAGGCCTTTAAATTGTTAGACAATTACTGTAATTCAGTCAATTTAGGTTTGAAGCCAACAGAAATTGTTTGCGACTTCGAAAAAGCGATACACGTTGGTGTGAAAAAAAAATGTGCCCAGAAATAAAAATTATTGGATGCAGATTTCACTTAACCCAGTCATGGTTTAGGAAAATACAAAATTTAGGGCTGGTTGCAGAACACAAAAATAAGGAATCGGAAATAGGTCGGTGGTTACGATGGACCTTTGGATTGCTATTTTTAGCTCCCGGTGAAGTAGAAGATTGTTTTGTTAAAGGTTTGTATTCAGAAATTCCACAAAATGAGTCTGTCATAAAATACGCTGATTACTTGGTTGACAATTATATATCCAGTGATTCTTCGTTTACGCCAAATATTTAGGCATTTTGTTCTAGCACTACGGAACGAAGCACGAATGCGTGCGAGTCATTTCACAGCAAATTTAACGCAAGTTTTTACAACTCTCATCCAGATATTTTTAAATTTATTAATGTTCTAAAAGATGTACCACTAAACACGTATATAAAGATAAACAGCGTTCATTTGCCAATAACTGTTAGGAACATTAATTACAAAAAACGGAATGAATAAGTTAGTAATTTAATTAATTTATACAGAAATGGACGTATTACTAGATATAATTTTGTAAAATCTATTTCAGACCAATATGTTAAAAAATAAAATCTTAAATGAAACTATAAAACTATGAGTGTATTATTTCCTATTAATTAAAATTTAAATTGAATAAATTTTAATATTAACGAACAGGTAATCGGCGCGCAACCGTCCTATACCCCAAAGGGATCTGGCGCGCAAGTGTCCTATGAAGATTAGGACTACCTCAATATTTTTCTGACCGCGGCGCGCTAGTGACCCATGCCCTGTGAACCAACTCGCGAAACGAACCACTGCTGGTTCAGTCGTTACCTGCCCCTCACTTCACTAAGCGTCCAATGCTTCTAAGCATTGAAATTGCCGAGTTATAGGGGTGAGCGGCATTACCCAGTGAACGTCATTACCCCTGCTTACCCTATATATAGAAGATTCATTTTTTTATAATGACCGCAAACTGAAGTTTGGATATTACATAATTGTGTAGATAGTATTAGGCGCGCTAACCCCTGGATTTCAGAAAAGACTGCAAACTATCGATGAAGTTAATCCACGACCGTGCTAAACTAGAGTTGATAAGATTGTTCGTGATAAATGTTAAATTTTGTATATGTATTAAAATATGGTAAATAAATGATTTTTGAAATATGTTAAGAACTAGAAATATTACAACATGTAATATTAATATATGAGTTAGATGTTTCTTTATGTAACTTTAATGTTACAGTATTTTTATATGAAACTGGTTATTTGTAGAGGTTCATTAATAATATTTTTTAATGTT
Organism: Altica lythri; assembly: GCA_964028335.1. Classification (NCBI taxonomy): domain Eukaryota; kingdom Metazoa; phylum Arthropoda; class Insecta; order Coleoptera; family Chrysomelidae; genus Altica; species Altica lythri. The sequence goes on from OZ034807.1 coordinate 54,853,793, forward strand.
TTCGATATAACCAATTGATAGAAACTACCACAATAACGAGATGGATCACCAGAGTTATATGGAATTCATTTCAAAACCACTGAACTAAAATAAATAATCATGTTCGGTTTAAATGATACTTGTCCAGAAAATAGACGATGGGCTTCAACTACTAATACTAATTTTAATTAACTTTAAAGCAACTTTTATAGTGTCAGCGAAGAATCTGTTGCTGTGAGCAATTTTTATATGTTATATTATGTAGAGGTTATACTTCTATTAATACTAATTGGTATAAATTGTTGTTACAGGAAACACAAGGTTAGCAAGGTTGTTGTCACATATGATGTTAGCGATTCAATGTATAATGGTATCCTTACCGGAAAGGTGTCTTGTTGACCGGAACCTATATCGCCATATTGAGCATATTGATTACTGCATTTGCCATTAATAATAAATCACATTAAAGGAATTAAATTTTTATGTGTCCTGGGTTAGAAATAAGTACTAACAATCCGTGTTGACATTTCGTATGCTTATTCTTCCTGCATCTGATAACTGTACATAAAATTGGATTAATTTTATTAATTAAAATTTAAATTGTACAAAATAAAATTTTATAAAGACTTGTAGTATTTTTATTTTTTTTAAGTATAAAGAAAAAATATAATACGTAAATGTGTTTATTAGTCATAAGAGCTAAATTGATGCAAATCCCTTAGAATTATTTAGTATTGTTACGAGCTGGTCCGGACTAGTCGCCCAGGAAGTAGCGCCAGACAAACGCGAGTTCTTAGAATTTTTGAATAATCTAGCTGCTTTCCGATCGATCGAAAATTCTGTGGATGTAAGAACGTCCAAATAATTCGAGAATGTTCGGTCCGAGATGTTATTTCAGAGACGCTTCTGGAGGGAATTAATTTCATATATAAGGGACCGCTTTGGACGGAGAGGAGGAATTGTAATTATACTTTGGAAATGACAAAGTAATTTAACATTATGAGAAAATTACCACAAAACTGGGTAGTAAATCTGAATGACTGAATGGGACAAAGATTAATGTATTAACATAATATTGGGGCTAAACCAAAATTGCATAAAATGGTATACGACCGGTTCCAAAAGCCAGATGAACAAACAGGAGTAGAGGTTTTTGTCTTAGAGCAAAATATTCTGAAAGCCTGGGTGCATATTTTCAAGCGGAAATTCGTGCCAATAAAAGATGTGTAGAAAAGAAACTATTGTAGATAAAATATTTTAATCATGTCAGATAGTCAAGCCATCAAAGCACTGAACTCTCACAAAATCAGTGCAAAGATGGGCTGGAAATGGCTAAGCAAACTAAATGAACTAGGACAAAGTTACACTGTTACCCTCTTAGGAGCTGAACCATCTTGTGGAATCAGCAGTAGAACAGTCTTTGAAAATATAAGGAAAGAAGTAGATTGAGTAAAATCCAAGTACTGGAACGATCTAGAAGGACTGGGACAAACGAAGACGCTCCTGGGAATCTATAACCAGAAGAGATCTTTCAGCTGTCTAAACCTCAATATAAACAACCTTCGTATTAGAACGGAATATTAACCAGACACTGCCGATTAAAAGGACAGATAAAGACATTGTGATTTGTAAATAAAGCAAACTGCAGATTCTGTGAGGAAGAGGACAAACCTTAATATGCATACTCTCAGAATGCATTGCATTACGCAATTCTAACGATAAAATATGATGCAACCGACAATAAAAAAGTGGAAAATGAGAATAAGAGGTCAGTGTTCGGCGATACGAAGTTCACCTGGAGGCTAGTATGAAATATTAAAATAAATAACAGAGAGTAGTTATTCAATTATATTTGTTCACTTGCTAACTAGTTAAATAATAATTAATTATTACTTTTCTATTTAAAATCTATTTTTTAGAAAAAAAATCTTTACATTTAGGAGTTGATGATTTTCTATAAATTCCTGCAATTCGTTTGGACGGTGTCATATGTGGTTAAAAGTTAGATCAAGTAGGTACATTGTCTTCTGTGATATTTACATATCAGTTAGGCTCTGTGAATTCGCCGTTTTCAGCGATAGTATGCTAATAATATTTCTTTTTTCTAATAACACAGTTAGGGTAATAATTTTAAAGTTATTATTATTATTCAAATTAGTTAAAGTTACATCTTCATTCATCTTTCTTAAATTACTGTCTTTAACTTTATTTTTAAGTATAAAATATACATATAGAACCGAACAGAAAACAATGCCAATGACTGTGGAGCTTTCAACTTTTTTTGCATATATTATTTGGCCAGTCGGCAAAAGACTGTCATTGTATAAATTGCTTGACATTTATGTCGGCATCTTTCAAAACTATTAATCTAAACGGCTTTAAAATCAATAAAAATTGTAGCTAAACATTGATGCAATTTTTAATAGATAATATATTTAATAATAGTCATAAACTGTTCATACCATTCTTATGTGCTTATTTTGAAAAAATAAGAACATTTTATCAGCATGTTAATCTATACTAATATTATAAAGCTGAAGAGTTTGTTTGTTTGTTTGAACGCGCTAATCTCAGGAACTACTGGTTCGAATTGAAAAATTCTTTTTGTGTTAAATAGACCATTTATCGAGGAAGGCTTTAGGCTATATAACATTACGATGCAACTATTAGGAGCGAAGAAGTAATGGAAAATGTGAAAAAAAACGGGGAAAACTATTGATCCCTGAGGGCTTCCATTGCGTGCGCTGCGAAAACGAGTCAAGATACCAAAAATATATGTATGAAAGAATTATTTCTCTTGAATGATCTAAAAAAATGTCCGCGACAGTATATGTCTATCTTTTAAGATTAACTCACTAGAACCGTTTTTATGGTCATCAAATTTGGTCGAAATTAATGCATTATTTGTTAAGAGTTGTATCAACGTAATAATATTAATCTTTTTCCAAATAAATGTGTTGTTGATTAAGAGTATTTAATTGTGAACAAAATTGTCTGTGACATCACTTAATTTCTATAAACATCTTAGAAGATATTAAAATTTTAAAATAACTAAGACGCCACCGTAAGGTGGCGCAGTTATTATCTCATATATTTAAACGAGAATTTCTTACTAAATTAAGTACTATAAAGCCACCGTACGGTGGTGCAGTGGATATTTTATATAAAATATCTAATATAAAAAAATCATTGAAAACAAAAAAAGCAAAATGGTAAAAATTTGAAAAAATGAAAAATGGAAAAAAAAGACACGACAGTGTTATACAGTACAAAGTCCGCCGGAACAGCTAGTACATGGATAAATTTCATAAGAAATGATTATTCTTCTTTTGTTTTATTTTCACAAATATAAAGATGATTTGGAAACTTTAAAAGTATAGCATATTAGTTTGTGCATTAATCGCTTTTAGACTAACGAAACACCTACTATTCAAAGAGAAGCGAATCTTATATACAAGGTGTTATAACTGAATGAAACGATTCAAAAACTCCAAACACATCACGTTCTAACACGCCGCTTCCATCACATGATGTCATACCGGGTTCATTATGATCTTCTAAAACTAAACCTGAACAAAACGAAAGACCAAGAACAACAAGCTGTAGTTGAAAAATACCTAAGTGTTATGTCAACCTCAGCAGACTTCTTTGAAATTTTTTGGGATTATGTGGCTGAAGAACTCCGGAATATGAGTTTGAAAGCTCCACAGATGGAGTCCTGGGCGAAGCAAGAAATACAGCGAATTCTTAAAAATAAACGATGCCATTGAGCTACAATTACAGAAAAATACAGTTCCATCACAACAGCAACCTATAAATACACAGAAAACAGGCACGGCTCATTAATAATGAAGTTCCAAATAACGATATTGATGATTTAGTAAATTTGTAAATTTTGCTCAATATTACGAGTTATGTACCTACATCTACTTAATATGTAAAATAATGATTTAATAAAACAATGTTTCACAGAATTACTTGTAGATATTCTTCTTTCAACATGTTGTAAATTGCAGCGCACAGTTCTGGTACAATTCGTGAAAGAGTACAACACTGGTTTGCGAAATAAATACATCAGCGAGTGGTAGCTGTCTCCTAAAAAATGTTTGTTTCTTCATACTGGAATCAAAGAAATTACAATTACCTGTTACTAAGAAGCGAAGAGTAGTAGCTAACCTTTCAGCTGCTGGAACCGCATTTCGCGTATGACTGTTCGCGTATCAAGTTTAGCACTACCACCTCTTGAAAACGATCTTTCAATGATCGGACAAATGTCTTATCTGGTGCATAATTTGTCGCTTTTTTGTCGTGCAAAAATAAAATTTGTCGCGAAATTTTGCCTTAAATCGATGATAGTGCTAACATAGCATCAAGTTAGCACTACAAACCATCTTCTGATACTCTGATAAAAATTGCGGCTAGCGCATAATTTGTCGTGATTTTGTCGTGCGGAAATAAAATTTGTCGCAAAATGTTTATGTTATTTCAATGATAGCGCCAACTTAATATCAAGTTAGCACCACACCACCTTTTGAAAACGGTCTTTCAATGATCGGACGTGTTTCGCATCTAGTGCATAATTTGTCGCTTTTTTCTCGTGATTTTATTGGCAATTGGTCTTGTTACAAATTTTAATTGCTGGTATAAAGCGCTTTAGCTCCACGCTTTAGCACTATCATCGATTTAAAAAAAGCGACAAATTAATCACATAATGCCATCTTTTATTTCGCATGTGGTAGTGCTAACTTTATAGAGGTTAAGCAGCAACTTATCTTTTATCTTTTTTAGTTACGATCTTGAAAATCACAATTTAACAATGATTGAACTGTTTACTAACAACTTTAGTTAAATTTTGTAAACAAATCTTTTGCATGTTCTAATTTACCGATTATTTCTGAACTCGAGTCACATTTAGATGTTTTTAGAGATATATCTCATATCTGAAATAAATTTCTCTTGAGACAAAAATCGAAAGAGATTATAGTCTCCTTGTGGATTCAGACCTTTAAGAGAATTTAATTATTTGTAAAAACATTATTTAAAATATAAAATGTTAAGTTGGAAGCTAAAAATTTAGGAATTGATTTTAAAAAGTATTAAAAATAAATGTTTTTATTTCATTTAATTTTATTTATATAATAAAATTATTATTAAAACTATTACTTATTCCGTTTATTTATTCCTTTCTTGAAGATTGCTTCGGATAAGTAGATTGGTATTTTTAATATTTTTCCGTTTATTTCTTGAAGCCCCACAGCAAATGTGTCTACACCTAACTATTCATTAAAATAGTGGATAATGTTGAAATTGGCTACTGCGTATCATTTTACTTCTCAACCTGAGATCATCTCTTTTTCCTATTTTTATTACAGGATTATTCGTTATTACGTCTTGTCTGGTCAGCTGGTAATTTGCATTTTTTTAACGTTAGTGAAACACTAGTAAATAGTTTATTAAAAAAGAGAAATAACCGGTTTAAACGGAAATTGTATATTCTTGGTGCACCAGGCAGTGAAATTAATCAAAGGACATTAACATTATTTTTTTATAATATAATGGTTAGTTGTATACACGCAAAGTTGATTAGCTTAACAATTATATTTGTATACATAATATTAAATATGTGTGAAATATGATATGATGGATCTAACTACATAGCTTTGTAAAATTTAGTAAAGTATTTTTTGGTTTAATTGTAGTAACAGACTACAATTCTTAACTTAATTAATAAGATAGTACGTAATATTTAATTATGATTCATATTGGATATAAATCACAGGTCGGGTCCAGACATTTCAAATAAGTCCTTGATTACCTTAAACTGATTAAGTTATTTTGAGAAATATTAACTATCCAAAAATGACATAAACAAAACTTATATGGAATCACTTTGTATTTATAATAATATAAAAAAAAATCTGGTGTGGGCACCACACGACCTTCCGAACAAGAGCGAATCCACAATTTTTATTTCACATATTTCCAGTTTTGGATAAAAGTGTCAATATCTCGAAAAACTAATAAAAATATCAAAAAAATGTATTCTTTCAAAAATGTCGGACATTACATGTTTTTTCCACAAAGTATAAATATTTTGCCAATAACTATATGAAAACCCAATATTTTCAAAAAATTCCATTTTTTGATAAGAGTAAACGTCCACTTCCGGTCGGCCGATTTTACTCAAATTCTATCAGATTCCTCCGATGGTGATTATAAGTAAGGTTTTATAGTTTCATTCCGATCCGATTAGCCGTTTAGCCGCAAATGTGTTCACAGACACACAGACAGAGAGACAGACAGGCATTTTTTATTTTTGGGTTTTTTAGGCTCAGGGAACCCTAAAACGCGTATTTCCGCTAAAAACCCGAGATCGAAATTTTTCGCGATCACAATACCTTCCTCTAACAGCGTTGCTGTTCGGAAGGTAAAATGATACTCAACTATTGGTATGTGTCACCGGACATATGGTGCGCTGACTAGTGGTCACATTATAAACTAGCGCTAGGGTGACAGCTGGTTGTAAGCCATACCACAGCCGGACTTTACTATATTATAGTAAAGTCCGGCTGTGGCCATACATAAAAATAAGGCAATTTTGTATGCTGTTAAATTTTGTTTATTTATATTTTGTCTATTGATAATAAAAAAAGTGTACATCAGTGAAAATTAACATTTAACTATGGCCTCAGATTTATTAAATAATTGTGGAGCTAGAAAATACTGTTGTATTCAGACGTTCGTTTTCATCATTTTCCAAAACCTAATCGGTTTTTTGTTAAAATCCAAAATTATTTTGGTGAAGATGAAAAAATAGATTGTAGGCAAATGAGGGAACGAGTTTTAAAAATTAGAGTAAATGTTACTGAGCACATGGTAGTCTGCTCTTTGCATTTTACTAAAAATGATTACTTTTTACCAAGTAAGTTAATAATAGGGATGTTCACAAAAAATTAAAATCGCGTTTAAACTACATAAAATGATCGAAAAATAATCCTAATAACACATTAATAAAACATATTAAATATAAATAATGTATTTCTATAAAAAAAACACAGTAAACATAATATTTTTATTTGAATTCAAGGAACGCTCTTTGATTGGCTTGACGTCACCTCCTTTATCGATTAAATCCCGCCGAGCCACCAGATGTTATTTTGACCTGCCTACCTGCTTTTGGGTTAAGCTCTTTCCATTTTAGAACCTTTTACGTGTATAAAAATATTGTTTTAGTATATTTTGTTGTGTTCAGAGAGTTCAGTTCGTGTATTAAATATTTCAATTTTTGTTTAAAACAATAAATGGAGCAAGGATTTCAAAAAGCCGATTCACATAACCTACCAAATGTGGATGTTACAATGGTATCCGATTTCTTAATTTTAAATAAAGACTTTAATCAGCCACAAACCAGTGGAGCCAAAACAAGCCAGTAAGTACTTACATGTTAAATTACTATTATTTGAATAACATCCATAGCTCTATATATGTCCCCAAAATAAGGTTTTGCAGTTCATACATCTAATAGGACTATTACTATTATACATTTAATCCTTCTATGACTACTTATATTAATTTAATATAATATATTTTTTGTTTTAGATCTGCACGAGCAAGTTATGGAGACTCAGCCATTGGCTATGTTCAGGTTAAAAGGACTGGAAGTAAATGCTGTGTAAAAGCTAGGATTTGTCCCGAACATAAAGTTCGAGATAAGCCATATTTTGTGACTGCATGTATCGATGAGGAAGCCGAAACTATATTAGAAGTTTCATGCATTAGTTGTGTTGCTTCTCAGGGAGGATGCAAACATGCAATCGCATTTTTAATGTGGCTGCATCGTCGATCAGAGGAGCCTGCTCCAACAGAAGTAGTTTGTTATTGGAAAAAAGCAGCTTTGTCGCAAGTAGGATCAGAAGATAAGTTCATTGAAGCTGAAAATATTGGGAAAAAAACAAAGCAATATCCATTAATTATGCCGGATACTTCAGGATTTTTTGAAGAAGTACTTAAAGTAACAAGTAAAGCAAATTATGCATGCCCTATAAGTTCACATTATGGAACATTGCCTGCGGTTCGGAGGCTTTTTATTCATCAACTGATGATAGAATTTATTAACAGTGGCTTACAACAAACTGCAGATAGTTTTGTAAACTTTTGTACACAAAATATGGATACAGAAGACATCCAAATAGCCTCAAATTTGAGTCATGAACAGAGCGACGACTCACTATGGTTTGAGCTTCGATATGGTCGTATAACTGCCTCCAAATTGTATGAAATAGCAGTGTGTAAAACTTCAAGTGGATTTTGATTTGGATTTTTTAAAATTTTTGTTTTTTCAAAATTTTCAAAATAATTTTTATATTTAAATATTTATTTTGACATAGAAATGTTAATTTGTTTTATTTCTTTATGTTCATTATTTGATAAAAATATTTAAGTTAAAATTTGAACAAAAATTTACATATTATTAAAAATGTTTGCTTACTTATGTGTATTTTTATTTACAATTTATTTAAATATTTAATTTGAAAGCCTTAGCCTTAGCTAAATTTTATTAGAACTGTAAAAGATTTGAATTTCGCGCATTTTCTTTATCACTATTTCAGGAAGCGCTGAGTACAGCATTGCCAGATCACAATAAAGTATAAAATATAAGGTTGGAAGTGGATAAAAAAATTATATTTTTATTTAAATATCTTTAAAACAAAACGGTGAGATGGTACTTTTATTTTTTTAACTTATTCTACAAACATTATTTCATGCTCTCACAGTTTTCTTTCCAATTCTGTCCTAAGAATCTTTTAATACAATTGAAAATAGTTGAAGAGACAGGACGTTTTACATACCTTGAATGGGAAGTGACCCTCGAAATCGCGAACTTTGTCCTGGAATATCTCGCGATCTAAGCGGTCAAAAATTCTAAAAAAATTAGAATCAATAAAAAACACTAGTCTAAACTTGTCAAAAAAAATTGGGAAGAATCTGTCGAAAAGTGGTTTCACGCTGGAACTACCTTAATGGTGACCTTCCGAATTATCCATTAAAAAATTACGGGACAAAAAATTTTTACCGATTTCTAACTGTTCTTAAACTGCCGATGTCCATTTTGGTTCAAAGTGCAAGAAGAAATGTGAAATTTTGCCATACACAATCAATATATTCAATTTTAATACGTTTAATTTTTAAATTTTTTATTTTCTGTTTCGTGTTTTAAAAAGCACTTAATTAGCACTTAATTTAAAGATTATTCAATCCTAGTTTTTTGTTTTTTTTTATTATGGGTCAGCTAGGTTGTTAAAGGCTGGCGGTCCCATGGTTTTTCGTAAATATTTCAAAAACGGTTAGTGCACCTAATTTTTGTTTTGCTCACCTAAATAGCACCTAAAAAGCACCCAATTTTGACATAAATTTCGACAAATTTTTCCACTTTGGGTCAGCCTCCTTTAAGGGGGTCTTATGTCTCATTATCATATCTGATTATTTTTTTATAAATAAAAATAAATAAATATCAGAAAGGTAAATATAGTTTTTTCTGATTTCAACCATACATAATACTTACGCAAAATTTTGAAGTTTATAGATAGTACACCAAAATATTCTACATAACACTGAGAAAAGAGCAACACTCAATATAACAAAAAATTCCTCTAGCGCCTGTAAATTAAATGACATTAAGGAGAAATTGAAAAAATGTCATATCCAGGAGGACTAGAGCGCAATCTTTGCCTCTACGCAGCAACGCTCTAACAAGTAAGCTATGAATGCTTAGTAATACATATTATGCTTTTTGGTCGTTAAATGCAACTCATGTTTCATGTGATACTTATTCTACATATTTTCTACAAACATATTCTTGTTTGTATACTTTCTAAAAATTCGAAACTCTCAAGAAAGATCCAAAATAATCATTTAATAAAAATGTAGAACTATTTATAACAATTTTTAGGTACTGTGTTAATATGTTAATAAAAATATATAATTATATACTTACATAAAAAACAAGTATCTGATATAAATACAGTAAACTTTCTTTTCCGTATTGATAAAACAACAATTGTGTAATTACTGAAATTACTACCAAGCGAAATAAGAACCTTTTATATCATTACATTATCTTTGTGAAAATCTTCTAAATCAAATGAATAGAAGGATTTTTCAATTACGTTACACTGTCGTTGTATTATCATTTGTCCCATCATTCATTTACACTTTTTGTTTAACAGTGAATATGAAAGTGTCTAATAGTCCAAGAGCGGGCTGCAAAAAACCTGGCCTATCGAGTAACCGGATGAAATATTTTTTAAATAATACTACTCACTGTATCTATTGAAAAAATCATTTAGTGCCAGGGCAACAATGGTGCATAAAATTGCTAGGTTTTTTTTTAAGTTACATTTTTTGGACATGAACTGTACCAATCGAGTAACCGCTTGAACTAATTTTAAAATGTAGTTTTAAGTGAATAAAAAATAATTATAAACAAGTGCCTCGTTAAATCTGGTGCTAACCCCATGGCACGACACATTTTTTAATTTTTTTTTTGTTGCGTTACTGTACCCATCGAGTAACCGCTTTAAACTATAATCAAATTAAAATTTGAACATTTCTTATTAAAAAAATACATTAGTGCCACTTCTATTCCAGTGACAAATGCCTGGCACGATACTTTATATTTCTTCAAGTCCCATGCTATTACTTATACAACCTATTACAGAAACATTTGAGAATAAATGAATAAACATCTGATGGACAATTATATTGATTTTTAAGTGAGTTTTTTTATTTATACGAGTATTTTATAAAGTATAAAAATGAAATACAATGCAATTTTTTTAATATATTCTACTATAAAATTAATAAAAACTTAATTATCTAAAAATATGCATTGAAAATTTTTTGATTCAGTGACTTCCAACATGGTGGAATTTGAGTTGAATCAAATCTTATGATATATAATACGGGTATCGGCCTTATCATGATTACATGCAAAATCTTGTTCAATATTTTTTACAATAGTGTTTTTTATAAATTCATAGAAAAAACATTGATTTTTGTTTGTTATATAAACTTTTTTATTGCCACACAATTGTTAGACCAATATTCAGTTATAAAATCAATTAAGGCTTCTTTAAATTTAATATTTTATAAAGCTTTATGGGAATCGTTAGGCATTTTCTGTGCAGGTCCTGATATTGAATAAGATGTATTAATTTCATTGCGATTTTGCCTTTCTGTATCTTTAATGGAAGGAATAAAATACTGATAACAAATTAAGTAAATTTCAGAGGCAGTTATGTTACAAATTTTTGATAATATTAATTCTGCTATTTTATCGAACGTTTGAGAAACTGAAGGGCCTAAATAATATAAGAAGTAACAGCCATTAATTGCATCTACACTAACTTGATTTGGTGGTATGTGATGGACAGTTAATGACAATAAAATTAAACTGCTTTGGTTCGAAGGTAATCTAACACCTATTTTAGTTTAAGACATTGTTATGGTAGAACTTGATGAAGTAGAGCTGGATGAAATTAATAATTGTGACGATGGTTATTATGATAATAATGATTACAACAAAAATAATGATAGTGATCATGACGATAATGACGATGATAATAATTATGAAAATAATGGCGACCATGATGATAATCATGACAAAAGTGATGATGATCATGACAGTAGTGACGATTATCATGACAATAATGATGATGATGATCAGGATGATATTTATAATGATATTAAAAAAATTGCATTGTATTTCATTTTTATACTTTATAAAATACTCGTATAAATAAAAAAACTCACTTAAAAATCAATATAATTGTCCATCAGATGTTTATTCATTTATTCTCAAATGTTTCTGTAATAGGTTGTATAAGTAATAGCATGGGACTTGAAGAAATATAAAGTATCGTGCCAGGCATTTGTCACTGGAATAGAAGTGGCACTAATGTATTTTTTTAATAAGAAATGTTCAAATTTTAATTTGATTATAGTTTAAAGTGGTTACTGGATGGGTACAGTAACGCAACAAAAAAAAAATTAAAAAATGTGTCGTGCCATGGGGTTAGCACCAGATTTAACGAGGCACTTGTTTATAATTATTTTTTATTTACTTAAAACTACATTTTAAAATTAGTTTCAAGCGGTTACTCGATTGGTACAGTTCATGTCCAAAAAATGTAACTTAAAAAAAACATAGCAATTTTATGCACCATTGTTGCCCTGGCACTAAATGATTTTTTCAATAGATACAGTGAGTAGTATTATTTAAAAAATGTTTCATCCGGTTACTCGATAGGCCAGGTTTTTTGCAGCCAGCTCTTGGACTATAATTTGTTCGGTAAAAAATTTAAAGTAGAAAGTACATGGTTTAAAAAAAAACAGTCCATATATTGCCTACTATTTACAATACAAAATACACGAAAAATCTTGTTCTTTGGATGTTGTTCTCTTTTATCAGATTTTCAATGAGTTATAATATAAAAGTTTTATGTAGCGAAATTAGTATATTCTTTTATTTCATCCTGTCGTAAATACACTTCCCTATAATCAATTTGGCGCCGGTAAGTAAAACATTACGGTATCAGGTACTGCAATGTGTTGCCTAGCAACGCTGCTCTGATTGCTTAAGGGAAGACAATTACTTTTAATTTTTTACATTTAAAAATACTATAATGACTATAAAATAAAAATAAAATAATTAATTACTTACTTTTACATCCATATTTAAAAAGAAGTCAATGTTATTCAATTTTATCTTAATAATAAAAAAAATTATTTGACAGTGACAGATGGCTTTCAAGGTAATTTGACCTAAATAATGAAGTTACGAACTATTTTTAGTCAAGTTACGAACTACTGTGAAAATTTTTATTAATTTATAAAAACAGGATGAAATAAAATATAATACGATACATGGTCGTTAGGTGTTATTACAGTACTCGTTTTTATTTCCGGACTTGGCTCCTACATCGCCTCGTCCGTAAACTAACTCGTACTGTAATAAGTCACCTACCGACCTTGTAACGTATAATACTATTACGAATGACGAACGTAATATTTTTTGAAGCGAGAGAACAATTCACCAGCTTCAAAAAGTGTTTTCGACGAGTGAAACACTATGCTTTTTCTACAACCATCTTTATATCTTTATAATACACTAAAAACTGAAGAATATTTTATTTCAAATTAAATATAACAGAATTTCGTTATACATTATTTATGATTTAAATGTTGGTTAATTGTTATATTTAAACAATTATGCAAAACTATAGGATTATTAGAAACCAGATTAAAGATGAAGATACGTAATCCGAGATCGTTGTATTCTGTATGCATTGGAAAATTTTGGTCTGTATTTGATTTTTGCTGTTAACTGATTGATCAACATATTCCTCCGCAACGTTACTAGATTTCTAGCCTACGTGCTTTTTTGGAACTAAGTTCCTTACGGCAGTCTTGGATGAGATAGGGATTTTGCTACGTGACCGAACTGAAAAAAATGTAACAGTAAAAAACCGTAACGAAAAACCGTTAAATGAGCTGGGTTCGATTCCCGGCCGATGCAATTTATTTTTTGGATTATTTCTCTTAACATTTACCTTTTTTTGTTAAAGTAATATGAGATATAATTTTTAAAAATCTTGATAGTTGAAAGTAGTTAGGAAAGGTGAGAAAAAGTTATAATGGTATCGTGGGACACCAGGTAGGAACTAAGTACCTTCGACTAATGTAGAATCGACACAATTTGCAAAAAAAAATCTGGCACAATTTTATGTAGGTTTTCTGGATTTTTCTCTTAAATTTTGCTGATTAGTTTTTATTTAAGTACAGGAAAGTATTAAGGAAATTCAGTATTTGAGGAAATAATAAATTACGTAAAATAAAAAAAACGTGAGCGTCTCGGGACGCGCGGCAGAAGTGATAACTAATCCAAGTTGAACTATTTCATATTGAAATTGTTTAACCTAGGAAAAACTTGGGTAGTACCGAATTCCTAACTATGGTCAGATCATTACGATCGACCCCCTGCTGAGCTACCGGTATCAGACCCTCTCCGTTAATCCTATGTCCGAATTCCTAACTGCATACAAATATTATTTAATTCTGAATTTAATAAATCTAAAATAGTCTTCAAAATTTTAAAAACGAAATGTGTTTTGGAAAATTTTACATTATTTTTTTATAAGATTAGATTTGATTCGTAAAAGTATCGCGCGTTAAAATCTTGAAGTGAATGTTTTTAGTGAGGATAAACTGTATAGGAGAAGATAAACTGTTTGAAGTAATTTTTTTTCTAATTTTGTGTGATTTATAAAATTAAAAAAAAAATTATATATTTATTTTTGTAATTTTTTTCTAACTTAATAAAATTAAAAAAATTTCAAAATTGTAAATATATATTTATTTTCGTTAATTTGATAAAATATGTACATACATACATGTCAAAATATATAAAAAATAGTTAAAATAAATATATTTATAAATACAATCCGATTAAGAAATCTAAAGTAGTCGCCAAGATCAGGTAAAAGATGTTGAGTTAGGAATTCGGACATAGGATTAACGAATTACTTACTAATCCCCAAATTTTATGACCGCGGTTAGAAAAACTTATTACTTAATTTTATGTACATTAATATGATAATCTGAGAAAAGGTTATTTATTAATAAAACTTTTATTGAGTATAAACTATATTTTATCCTTAGTTACAATTCTTGAATATGTACATTAGAATTTTGTGTATGTACATTATTAGTATTATTATTTAATCCTATAAAAGTAACAATTGGCTTATGGTAGGTGTAATAAGTAACGAAACTTTTACATTGTGTCATCTAAAAATCTTGCAAAGACTGCAAAAAGTACAGTTCCATGACTTGTTGTGGCTTCTTCTGGCTTATTTATCATTTTTAATTGTTATTTCGATTTCTATATAAATATTGAACGTAGAGCTCTGTAGAGCCGTTGCGAGTTTTTGTTTTGAAAATAAATTTAAAGATTTAAAGATGTTTTTAATCTATATTGTTTACAATGTTTATATTATATTGTTAAACTTACCTATCGTTAGGAGATTCTGTAATGAGAAGATCATCTTTTGCTTGATTCATTATACCTATTATATTTTTTCATGAAAGTTTCGGTGACAGTTAAAAATTATATCATAACTGTCAACATTATGTCTATCGTATATTGAACACTGAGTAGAGGCTAGCGTTGCGTGGAGGCTAGCCTTAACCTGCCTACTAGATTATTCCACGGACTTTTTGTTACGGTATTTTCGTTACGGTCTTACTATCACATTTTTTTCAGTTTGGTCGCGCAGCAAAATCCCTATTTACTCCAAGCCTGCCGTAAGGAACTTAAAATAAATGTATACATTACTCTATAAAGCTCACCTTGAATTTTAAAGAAGCTTCTTTCCTAACGCCAAGATTTCACTGATTTTGATATATTGACCGTTAAATGAGACGTGCGCAGGCGCCACAGTCGTATACACAAGCGAGAAGCGAGTAGTGTTATGTGTTGATTCTACATTAGCCGAAGGAACTTAGTTCCTACCTGGTGTCCCACGACACCATTTTAACTTGTTATTTAAACTAAATCACCTCCTGCGTCCACTATAACAGAGTTGTGAAATTTTTTTTGAAGATCAGGCAATTTTACCTGTTGAGCAATTTCCACAGGAAACTTACTGAATTTATTTATTACCACAACCTGTCTAGTACACTTTCCGTTGTGGTTGTTTATAAAGAATCTTGAATTAATTTTTTCTATATCTAGAGAACAAAGGTTATTTTAGAAATCTCATAGAAGATGCCTACCAGACCAGAAATGTGAAAGGAACGCGGCACTTTTGTTTTTGTATTACGTATTTTAACTAAGAAAATACTGCTGGTATCTTTTACGTCATTTACTGTCAAATCTTATAATTCATGGCAACGACAAACTCCCGAAATTCCAAACGTTATTATTAATACTAAGTTTTTCTCCCATTAATAAAGTAATTTAACTTAACTTATATAAGAAAGTATGTATCTCATCAGAAGAAAAAAAAATTAGATTTTTTATTTTTAAAACCATCAGATTTTTATTTTAAAAAAGTAACTTGAGATATTTACTGATATCGATATTTTTTTAATCGATAAAGTAGTTCTTAACATAGAACACGTGGACCATCGCGTCGATAACTTAAATAGTTTTGACAACCATCCAAAATATGCAAGCACACAGATTCCAAAAATGAATTTACGTGGTTTTCATCATTCCAATCTATGAATTTGTCGTATATTTATTCATATCTCTTTTTAGATTTTATTGGTAATTACTCTAAACGGGTGAATTTAGCTTGATTTGCTATTTCTGGTGGTGTATTTGGATAACCTGATTCAGATATGATAACTTAACCAACAATGCTTTCAGGACAAACTGACAAGTCTAAACAATCAACGAGAAACGTTAAACTAATAAAACCAGGCAACCAGATATAAATTGTTTTTAAATATAACTTTCATCACTAGTGTTGAAAGTTAATGTTATGAGAATTTCTTCTAACCGATATCACGTTTTCGCTGCAAATATTTTATTAGAAAACAACGTCTTTTGTCACGGTTGTAGAAAAAAATAATTATGTAATTGATCATTAGTTACGGAAGAGTTTACTTAAAAGTGTTAATTTAGAATTTAGAGATAGAATTGTTTATGTAAAAATATGCAGTACTAATAAAATTGGTCAGAAGTACAGTTAAAGAAATATAAGAAGTTTCTAATGCTATATAATACATATTTATATCAAAAGGCTAATCACTTTACTATTCTTATTATTACATATTATAATTAATGCGGGTTCAGATAAACTTCGGGCTGCTGATTCCACCAACGATAATTACTTGATAATCAAGTGCTGGGACTCGGCGCCGGTGCCGTTCGATTTCACGCTGGTTTGCTATCTCGGATATTAGGTATTTTTTTCCGCAATATGTTTTTCAAATAAAGTTAAAATTCCATCAACGACTACTGACGCAGAATTCATAAATATTT
This sequence comes from Altica lythri, assembly GCA_964028335.1. Taxonomy (NCBI): domain Eukaryota; kingdom Metazoa; phylum Arthropoda; class Insecta; order Coleoptera; family Chrysomelidae; genus Altica; species Altica lythri. Next base: position 54,870,822 of record OZ034807.1, read on the forward strand.
CCCCTTGAATAACTGATTTTTTTCTTTTATGATAACCACTTTCGTTCTTTCGATATCATAAAATTTTAAGCTAGTACAGAGTACAATTTAAAACTAGAAGTGTAATTTAAAACAACAATGTAATATATCTACCCACTGCTACCTACCAAATATGTGTTTACAATCAGGTCCAAAATTTCTAGACCCCGTTAGGTGTAATAGACTAGAATCGAAAATCTGGGGAACCGATTGCCATAAAAACTTATGACACAATCGGTACACTACATTTCCGATACCACTCTTATCTACCTTTAATAACGTATTAAAAGTAATATCTGTATATTAATACGTGAAGCAAAAACTTTGTATCCCTTTTTACAAAAATTGCGCGGACAGAGGTGTATGAAATTTGTGACATTTATAGTTAATATATAGGAGTTTACAGAAAAAGCATCAAAATATTTTACATAACACTGAGAAAAGAAAAATACTCAATATACACAAATAAAAAATGCATTACTTATAAACATTAAATTTAAATTACAAATGCTGAATCTAAGACAGCAAGGAATAATCTCATAATGAAGTTTTGCAAATAAACAAACTTTAATATACTAATACCAATAAGAATTAATGAGATTTAAACCAATGATTTCCAATCTTAATGATAATAATTTAACCTTAATGTATTGCATTCCAAAACATTCTATTAATGGTATTTTTTGAAATATGAATTTCGGTAATGACAGAAAATATACCTATAAAGAGTTTGTCAGTTAAGAATTAATCAATAGGAACATCACAGGCAGGAATATAAACATATATACAGACTGCCGACAAGCACTACTGACCTTGAATAGACCACGTTTCACTTCAAGTTTAGTACTAGAATGTCACCAATCTCTAACTGAGGCCAGCCAGAATAACGTGGTCACTCTCAGCTGGATCAAAGGACATGGGAACTCTAAAGGCAACCGCATTGCGAACAATTTAGCAAAGAGGGCTGCAGGCTACAGATATGTTAGCCCTCGCCCGTCTACCAAGCTAACATTGTCCGCAGTCGTCGACCTTATTAAACAGCACTCTCACCAAAAATTTATACAGTGCTGGGATGAAACTACGAACTGTAGACTGGCCAGAGAGTTATTGCCTCATCCTGGCGAGGAAACAGCAAAAAAATTTAAGGCATTGACCAGACAAAATCTCCAAACAGCTGTGGGAATCCTGACAGGTCACTGCCAATTGCGACAACATCTCTTTAGGATGAAATTAACAGAATCGCCGCTATTCAGAGGCTGCGAACAAGAAGAGGAAACAGTAGAACACATTATGTATGACTGCTCTGCTTTTTCTGAAATCAGAAGATCCGTGTTGGGCGAGTATTGGCTTACTCCAGCCGATGTCAGGGAGATCTTCCTCGGGAGCCTCATCACCTATTTTAAATCAATAGGCCTGGTGACATCCTGAGGTGAGGATATCCCTACACACGGGAGGATGCACAATGGGTCATATGTGGCCTCAGTGCTGGCTGAGCACTAGCTCGCCCCTTCCAAATTTCCAGATCCAGATCCAGAGTTTGTCAGTTTTCATTGGAAGTTATTTGTGTTTATAATTATAATCTGACGATGGAGTTTCTCCGCAGTTCTACAGCTTTAAAGGAATTGGGTTTGATAAATTTTTTGATTGTACATGGTTTCACGTATCAGGACATATGTATGGGAATAGAATTCAACTTGGCCTACAAAAAAGACAAGGAAGAGAACCAAGTTACCGGTGTCGCAGAGGAAACTGTTATACTGAAACGGCTTTCTGGATTAAGGAATAGTCACAGTAATAGTAGCGGAAACTGGAGATTCCAGGAAAGTTGTCTGCTTCAACATTTCAGGAAATTCTTATTTTACTGAATGCTGGAAATCGATGAGAAAATAGGTGGTCCTGGACACGTAGTGGAAATTGTTGAAAGTGCTTTCGGAAAACGAAAGTGCCATCGAATACAACTGAAAATGACACGGTGGATCTTTGGAGGAATAGACCGACAAACGAAGCGATTTTTTTCTTACGTTTGTTCCTAACAGAAACGCTACAACATTAGAGCGTGTTATCCAGGAAAATGTTTTGCCCAGATCCATTGTAATGACTGACTCGTAGAGATTTTATACATAGAGAGGATATACTGGTTTAAACCACTTTGGATACCCTCATTTCCAAGTCAATCAGCAACGACACTTTGTGGATCCAAACAATCGACGCATTCACACCCAAAATATTAAAGGTAAATGGTCACTCATTAAGAGATATCTTCGTCACCGATTGGGAAGGATGTCCATTACCCGAGTTGAAATATATTTGGTGGAGTTTATTTGCCGTAGTCGATGGACCACGCATGCAGAGCAACATTTTTACCCGCTGGTGAACTAATCACTTTTTTATACGGTTATTATACAAATGTATCATTTTTTGACAGTAATCTCTATGGAAATAGGGTACGTTGTTATCAATATCAATATCAATACATAGTATAAAACAAAATCGCTTTTTCTGTCCCTATTTCCCTTTGTATGCTTAAATCTTTAAAACTACGCAACGGATTTTGATGCGGTTTTTTTAATAGATAGAGTGATTCAAGAGGAAGGTTTATATGTATAATAACATCCATTAAATAGTAGAGAAATACTGTTATTTTTGAGGTTTCTAATGTGATGTCGTTAATTATCAATTTTTTTCCGCTTACATTGCAAACGCAGGCTGAACCCTACGAGATTTATCAAAATAATGTACTAATTATTTGTACACATTGAAAAGGTCTACATAAAACTCCGCGATGGTATATGTCTATCTCTTATGTATATCCCACAATAACATTTTTTTGTCATTTACTTTTTACGACAAATTATGGCTAATTTTCGAAGCGATTTTAACCAATACAGCATTAATCCTTATACAATTAAATAGCTTAAATACATTGTTGATTTAATATAGATCTATATGGTCTTTTACAGCACAAGATTTAAATATTTTCGAAGATATTACAGATTTAAAATTGTGGGACGTAGCGCTTGCGGTGGTATTGGCCGGCCGGAGCGGCGGCAGCGTGCCTTTAAATAGCGCGTCGGGGGCCGCGATTTTCCCTAAAGCACTTTGAACTTTGCAGCGATCGAACGCGTTTATTACGAAATTAATCATTATGACGCTACACATAGGTGGCGCAGTTGAGATGTTATAAATTTACACCTGTAATTCTTACATAACTAGGTACTATGACGCCACCGTAAGGTGGCGCAGTTGATATCTCATATATTTAAAAGAGCAAAACTTACTTACCTAAGAACTATAACGCCACCGTTAGGTGGCGCAGTTAATATATAATATACCTAACCGATAAATTACAAAGTACTATTAATAATAGTAAAAACTGGTAACTAACGAGAAAATATGATAAAAAATACAAAAAATTAATCGTAAAAATAAAATAAAAATTGGAAAAAACATTAGTGTTAGGCGGTGCGAAGTTCGCCGGGTCCGCTAGTATCTAATTAAGAAATATCTCATTTCTTTATCTGATAACACAAAATGTTCATTTCTTTATTGTTTTAACTTAATCAAGTATACTGTGACAATTATGTATTCATATATTTGACTAACAGTACAGATTGACAGTTATAAAGTAGTGACAGGTACAACAGATAGTTTTTAATACATTATTTAAATTAGATTGTTATTTAAGTAAAAATGTTAAGTAGTGATAAAAATGAATTAGAATTAACTCCTCCTGAAATAAGAGAAGCGGCAAACGAAGGTTGTCAGAATTTGATTCCCGAAATTTCAAAACATAAGTACCAGAATGCATATGAAAGTTTCGTGACCTGGCAAAAGAAAAAGGCAACAAATTCCGTTTCAGAAACTGTGCTTTTAGCTTATTTTTCTGAATTAACAAATAAATTTAAGTTATGATAACTGTAAATATTGTAAATAATAGTTAATTATACTTAAATAATATAACTTATATCGTTGTTTTGTTTTGTATTGGATTTATTTTTGAATTATTGTATTATTATGTGGTATAACCGTAGAAAAAGTATAGTGTTTGACTCGCAAGGAATAACTCATTTCCACTCGTACGATTTGCAGCACTCGCCTGCGGCTCTTGCTGCAAACATCGTACTCGTGGGAAATGAGTATCATTCCTTGCTCGTAAAACAATATACTATTTTTACATAGACAAGTCCTATTACATACATGTGCTAGAGGTATTTTTATGCATTTTTGTGTTATTTAAGGTTCTTTTCTATTTTATATTTATTTTATTTTGCATATTGGTGGGTGGGTATATTTATTACAATTAATATTTATTGACTGTTACATACAGGTGCTAGAGGTATTTTTATGCATTTTTGTAGCATTAAGGTTCTTTTCTATATTAAATTTATTCATTATTTTTTTATTTATTTATATTGAGTGTTCTTTACTCAGTATAGTGAAGAATATTTTGGTGTCTTAATCATACGTACTTTTTAAATTTAACCAACAACAGGAGTACATTGACCACCCGCTGTAGCCGTTAAGAAAAGGTTCGGATTTATGGACTACCTGCAGCTCCCAGGTAAGGGGTGACTTTAAAGACTCTTTAATCACAATAAATGTTAACCAATCCATCAAATCAATCAAATCAAATATGCTTTAATGTCAAAAAATTTACAAAAAATTTGTGTAGACAAAGCCAATAACAGATAAGTATAAGATAGATCTAGGAACTAGTGCTACTATACCTATATACACATACACATAAATACAAACATTTAGTGTAAACATAGTCAGTTGATAAAACAAAACAAAACAAAAATTGTTTCACCACCCAATTCTAAACAGTAAACATAATGAATCACACATTAAACAGATGAATATCAGTCTATTAACCAGTGTGCGAAATGCTCGTACTATTCAAAAAATCGATTACTGTAAAAATAGTCTTGCCAGCAAATATGATTTTAGTGTCTTACGAAATCGAGCACGAGCTAATATGGACCTAATCGCAAACGGCAGGTGATTATGCTATTTTTTGCGTTGTGCAGAATCGAATTTTTGACCAATCCGCAGGTTGGGATATTATTAAATTATGATTCGCATTTCTAATTGAATAGCCATGGAGGGGCCTTTCCGAAACAATTGTTTGGTTCTTGCGGATTAAGCAAATCGATTCATAAATATACAAAGGAAGAAAGTGTCAAAATTTTATGTATTTTAAACATATCTTGGCAGTGGGCTCTGCTGTGTAATCTCAAAGCATATCGGATAGCTCTTTTTTGAAGTCTGAATATACGATCGAATTAAGTCTAAGTGCAGGTGCCCCAGAAAGGAAGAGCGTATCGCAAATGTGATTCGAACAGGATAAAGTAGACCGTTCTAGCTATTGATGTGTTGAGCTCCTTGGAGACCGATCGTAATGCAAAACATGCCGAACACAGTTTTTTTGATAGGGTTTCAATGTGCGTTTGCCACTTCAGTGAATTGCCCACAATAAGACATAAGAACTTTACAGACTCGACGACATCGACAATACTGTTATCAAGCACAAAAGGTTCTAACGTACTGTTATATGACAAAATTTTAGTTTTCGCAACGATAAAGCATAGAAGGTTCGAATCGCACCATGACTTGATTGTCAGCAAATCAGTAGACATAGTTCTATACAGAGTTGACACATCCGGGCTGCTCCAAGTAAAACTAGTATCATCAGCAAAAAGGCAGATTGTTCAGACAAGCAATGTCGTTGATGAACAACAGAAATAGAATGGGACCTAAAACAGAACCCTGAGGCACCTCACAATCTATTTGTTTGCATGAAAAGGTGGATGAATCAATTCTGACCAGCTGATTTCTATTGTTTAGGTAAGACTTGAGCCATTGCAAAGGAGTGCCACGGATTCCATAGTGCCGCAACTTGTTGATTAGGATATTATGATTTACACAGTCAAATGCTTTAGAAAAATCGCAGACAATTGGAGCTGTAGGATGCTGGTCATTTAAGTTAGAATATATATTGTGGAAGACAGAAAACATAGCATCATTTGTGCAACGGCCACTAAGGAATCCAAACTGTTGACTTGTCAATATGTCATATTTACAAAAAAATGATAAAAGCCTTTTTTTGACCAGTCTTTCAATAATCTTGGATAACGTAGATCGGACAATAGTTGGATGCTTGGTCCCTAACCCCTCCCTTGTACAAAGGTATTATTATTGCTGTCTTGAGGCATTTGTGGAAAGTTCCAAGTTGGAATGAGTTGTTTCTTAGGGCAGTGGGAGAGTACAATGTACATTCCGGAAGGCTAGAGAACATTTTCAGGGTAAGACCATCTCCACGGTGTAAGGAAGAAACTGTGTGAATTCAACCTGGTACCAGAAAGGTACAAGAGTGGATCGCGAGAGGGGGCTATGGTATTCATAAGTTCTTTGCCACATTCACAAAATAATCGTTCAGACTGTCCGGAGAAGCAGAGATTGTAATGGCAGAAAGGGTTTTATTCCTCAGGTCATTGACAATAAACCACGTATCATTGGCAACATTATTAATAGGTACATCTACATAAAAAATTATAGAGAAATTTTAAAAAATATGTGAAAATAAAAAACCTTTTATTTATACACACTTCCATCTTTTCTGACATGTTCTTTTCGGTTTTTATATTAACCAACTACCTGTCATATTTTCAATGAACAGCTGTTCTATACATATACACATATCTTATGCAGACAAAAGATGTAACAAGAATGAATAAGTATTCAATAAGAAAATGGGTTTATTTTTATACCTACTACACGTTATAATAAACCAGGTATTTCAAAAAAATAATATTGTTTGGATATAATGTGGTTATTTCACTTTATTTACCTGAGAGCCATAATTAAAATATAACTCAATTAATCATAGTAAAACAAAAATTAAAATGGCATTCCGCCAAAAAAGGAACGATTAAGTTAAATCTGATCTGCCAATTTAATAGGTTATATTTTATATTATACTGAATCAGGATGTGAAGACCAGTAGATTTTAATGAATTTTCTTATAGAACATCAAGTGCATCGGCTCAAATAAAAGTCGATGAAGGTGATCGAAGTGACCATATGAACCATTTGCTTCAACTCTTGAAAATTATATTAAAAAATGTATTTGAATATTTAAAAAAATCGTAAATTTACTTAAAGGAATACTGTAGTTAAATGTCGATTTTAACGAAGGCGTCAAAGACATCTGGATAGGAAACAGTAAATAATTCCATTTAATGTAAGAAAAAACGATAAGAGTTAGTATAGTTATCAGTGGGATAGATACAAATATAATACGAATGAAAATATACAGTATTTATAAAACAAATTCTTTTCCAACCCAAAAAACATTACACTAATGGTTAGTGCATAATAATGCCAAACATCTATTTGATTAAAACGAATTGGTTTTAAACCTTAAACAATTTATTAACGGCAAACCATTATGGAATCGTCACGCACATAGCTTATTTTTTTTACTATTAGAAGTTACCTTCAACAGAACAGAAATATATATGTAAATAAAACGTAGTATTCTACAGACGACACGAAGACAAAAGGTTGGATTGGTAACTACCTGAACTGTTTTACTAAAGTACCGTCAAATAAGCAAAAAAGCGTTACAATTTTCAATGCTGGATCTAAGATGGTTGGATTTAAAATTGCCTTGTCGGTTGTCTAAAATCAAAAAACCGACTTAAAATTATTTGAAATTTGGTTTACCTACCTAACAACTGCTTCAAAATCACCGTATAATGTCATGGCTTCCTACCACAGTCGTCAATTGCCAAGGCGTTGCAAGCACAAAAACCGAGATTAAGAACTTCTTTTTAGACAATAGCATATATTTTTGAGTAACATATAAAAAAGGTTAGCTGATTGAGTTAGTAGAGATTTTCAACTTTTACTATTCTTATTTTTGTAATGATTTAGCAACAAATGAGGAAAATGAGGTACTTTTACCTCCTCTACATTTTCAATGCGATTAAATTTATTTATATTGAACTTAAACAAAAAAAAGTGTTTTAAAAATTCATCACCTAACATGGCAAGCACAGTAATAAGTTGAGTTACAGACTTAACTATACATATATCGAAAGAAAGTTGAAGTAATGCTATGAACAAAAGTCATTTACGTCGGAAATTCATATAATCGTTTTACTACCATTATAGGTGTAGTAACTTTTCAAATTTTTTCAAAAATAGATTGATAGATAGTGCTTATAGGATCAGATTGTATATAAAAAAATTATGATAAGTTTAAAAAGTGTATAAATGATACTAATCATAATACAGGGTGACAAAGAACCTAATTAAAATGAAGCAACTTTGCTAAAATAGTTATAGTTATAATAATAATATAGAAATTCTTAAAATAACATTTAAAGAAGTTGGTTTTAGAATAATGGAAAACTTGACTACATTTCAGAGATAGTTTCAAGATATTCCTATTTGAATAGACGCAGCGATCCAATATAACATTCTTGATACAATTCTTAAATCCATTAGGTATAGTTGAATTCCTTAGCTGCTACTGGAACTTGAAGAGCATTGTAAAATTTAACGTTCAGAGGTTTACGGCTTGTCATCGTCAATCTCACCCTTGGTGCCCTCAAATGAAAAGCCGTCCTGGTAGATTAGCCATGGCAGTCACAGCCAACCAAATATTCCTCTTGTGTACTTCTAGCAGGGAATTATAAGGTAAATTCGATGGTAAAGGCATAATTTTAAATTTTTTAAATAAAGTTTGGTTCATTAAATTTAACACCTGTCAGAACCCTGATAGCCTTTTTTGCATTCTAATTGTTTTAATTGAATGTGCCAATTGACACCAAATAAGAACACCATATTTTTAAAAATTTTGAAAATTTTGAAATTATTTAGGAAGTTTACAAACAAGAATATATTAGATATTTGTATACTTTCCGAAAAATATTAAAAATTTCAAAATTTTCAAAAATACCATGAGATATACCTCAGATAATCGTGTACTAAAGAACACTATATGTCATGTGGCTATGGGAAAGTAAGTAATATGTCACATTATGGCTTAAAACTGGTTTTAACTGTCGTAATAGAAAGAGTTGGGTGGCAAATTTATAACAAAGTTGATTAACATGATTCCCAGTTTAATTTACCTTCAATAACAATATCTAATAGTTTAATTGTTTTGCGGGATGGATTATTTCGGTTTGAGGAAATGATCATTTTTTGAGTTTTATCTTTATTAAACTTTCATTTATTTATAGAGAACCACTTCGCTGAATTTCTTTCTATCTTAGTTGATTGTCCTATCCAATTATTTATATTCCTATTGCCTACTATCGAAGTGGAATCATCTGCAAAAAAACACATATTCCTGGCACTAATAAATGAAAAATCTCATTAATGTTAATAATGTAAATAGTATAGGTTCTAGAACAGACCCTTGAGGTATGCCATATTGATTTTTTTTCCTAATAGCTTGTTTTCTATCAGCTAAGTATGTTAAAAAAAAAAATGCGATACCTCGAATTCCGTAGTACTCAAGCTTTTCTAGGAGGATATCATAATTAACAGAATCAAATGCTTTGATCAGATCCAACTACAGTTAATTAGCCCTTTTCTAAATTCGAGACAATATTTAAATAACACCTCAGAAACAGCCTGAGTTGTTGACCTTTTGACTCTAAGCCCATAGTGGTGGCCAAGTTATCAGTTGGGATAGGAATAACGTTACTTATTTTACTTATTTTGGTTATAAGTGATCAGTAGAATAATAATTTATTTTAATTACTGCTTTGTTTTTTTTATGAAAAAAAAAGACATAGTTTCAAGCTTTTTATGTTTACTTATTGGACCATAAATTGTATTATTATAATTTTCTTTACAAGCTTTTATATTTATAGTATAAATTACTCTAAAGCAACAAGAAAATAGTTACTTGTTACTTATTTTTAGTATACAATAAACAAAATTATATATTGTTATTATCCCTCGATACAGTTGATTACATACAATAAATAAATAAAATACCTGACTGAAAAAGAAATTAGTGCAGAATTTGTGTATTTACTTTGCACCTACCATTTAAAGTAAATGACTTAGCAGTAAAAACAACTTTTCTTTATAATGATACATCGCTTTATAAACATTGTATAATAAAATAGAGAATAAGTTCGTTCAGGATAATTATAGCCAGACCATTAATAATCTTAATAAATTGCATTTTACATTGTGAAACCCTCCACTCCTTCCAGTCATATCCTCTCACGATATGACAAACAACCCATCGTCGAATATATGATCCCTCATGTTCGCGTGTTTGTTGCACCCCGCCATAACGCAAACATCCGGCTTGCGACCATTCTGCCTATGAAATTTTCAATCCACCTGACTTTGCACTTAGTATGTACTTCGTTTCCAACTATTCACCTGTCCACTGTGTGTCGCTCCTTTAATTTACACAATCAGTGTGTCGTTGCAACAACGACTACGTCTGCTTAAATATCCAAATAACGTGACGGGAGGTGAAAACAATTCAAAACTGGTGTTACGGTTTACGCGATGTTTTGTGAGTAAGTACGGGGGATCCCGCGGTAATTGTTTTGAGGATGCCAATAGAACTGCTTTTTGACAGCGCTAGGTAAGAGTTTATGCACCTATTGTTGTTGTATTATGTTATATTTATTTGTAAATATTTTTATTACTGTGAGTGGTGGGGACAAGGACGTATCAGGATTGGCTACACTTGTATGGGGATTTTAGAAACAATTATATATTGTTATATGATAATAATTCAAGATGTGTATTAGAAATTAGATATTTGTTTAAAAAACTAGTGTTCACTATTCTTATGAACTACTAATATATATACGATTTAAAGGCATACTGCCACGTATTTTAATGAATTAAACACAAAAATCAAATTTAGAAAAATTAAGAAATTGAACTAAAAGCAATACAACTCCAGCTGAGTTCGGTAGTGGTCTCTCTACTGGCAAATTAGTGCCCAGCTCAGCCGTAGAGGTAAGTAACTAATACTAGTGAGTCGCGCCACCGATTTAGACGGTTAAAACCGGAAACCCCTGATGTTCCAGGCACTACTTCACCCACTGGAGATAATTAAGTAAATTTTGAATCTTTAACGGTACTAATTAAATTTCACAACAACTAGAAATGACGATAAGTGAGCTAAATAAAACTAAAATGTCAACTAGACTCTTCTTTAATGAACAAATTTAAGTAATTGAAAATTTTCACAATAGGATACAAATTGTCAAGCCTCGTGCCTGACACACAATTGATATTTATAAAATAAATTATATGAACAATAATAAAGAAAAAGATAAATTTATCAAAAAGGTGTGATCACACGCAACAAAAACAAGGGAAAATAGCTTTAACTAAAACTATGCCCGACTTAAAACTAATAGCTTATCTGTAGTTTAATGATTTGCCGCAGTCCTAGGCTTCACCAATACTTGGGTCAGTTCCAAAATTTAAGCCTTATCCAAAACCAAAAGGCTTGCTCCAAACACAATAACCAAAGCTCGTACCAAGTATTAGGTCAGCAACCAGAATTCTGCCTGACTCAGGGACTTATGCCCGTAACCAAAAATGTAGCCGGTAACTAAAAACCCTATTTAAAACAAAATAGGGTTCTTATTTTCGTGAGACGATATCCCAATTGATAGTTGGGTAAGAAAACAATTTCCTCGCTGCTAAATGCAATGTCGTACAATCTCCAACCACGATGGTTATCCAAAAAAAAGGAAAGGTTCCAAAAATACCAGACCCCGCTACTGTCAATAGAAAATCTCAATAAAAATCCGGACAAGCCGAAATCTCCAACAAATTCACCAAAATCCAGCAAAATACCTTCTACACAGTTTTCGATGGAGACAGATGGAACTTAATTACACAAATCCAACCTACGTCGCCCCCGATGTACAGAGATGCAATCAAGTTCCCAAAAATTTTCTAATTAACACGCGTTCACTACGAGAGACAGAAGTCAAAAGGAAAGAGCGTCCTCGGTTATCAAACTTCACTTTTTGACACACTTCAGTACGAAACATGATGGCCTCTACTACGATACTGACAATAACCATGGTTAATTCAGCCAGCCACTCATGAACAAACAGAGGTTATCCGATACATTTAATCTTATTATTTTAATTAACTAACAATAAATAACCCAACATTACTTAGTTTCCCTATTTATTTTTGATACTAACAATAAAGTTAAAAATGCGACTGATCATTGGCTGCAATACACTACCGTCGGACTATTGACAAAAGAACGAAGTTGCGCTTACAAGACAGATGTAAATGAAATGTCAATAATTCAAACCATAATAACAAATAAAATCGATTTTAGCAACTACTGAATATATTTATAAATTGATAACTAACTATAAACGACTTAAATCAACCGATTTCTTACTTGAATAAACACTACAATGATAACAAATTAAGGTAAGCAATTTCGTTAGTTACTATAGTACATTTTGACCCGTGACAACATCCCCTCCCCTAAGAAAGGAGAAAATCTACCAAAGATTTTCGACGATAACGCAATAGTGCTAAATGAGCCAACAATCACGATAAAAAGGGACAACAAGCCTAACAATAAAACTAATAAAACGCCATATACCATTTCGTAAGAAAATACGAACTAACTACACCTCAAAACCCAAAGAAGGAAAAAAAAACAAAAATTTTGAGTAATACTCGGGAACAACAGCACCCAGTGCAATAAAGCTGCACCAAACTGAAACGACATTGGTCCTTCCATTTCGTTGGACCGCATTCGAAGTCCACTTAGGTAAGCGGAAGCAATGCACACTTCCAGGGGCGACCTCGCGAAGGATGTTAAACGCGTCATGGTTACACACCCCTGGACCTCACACCATACAGTGTACAAAGCCCACTCACCCAGCAGCCAACGAACACAATCCACACCCACTTCTGGACCTCCGCCGGTGAATAGCAAAGAGACAAGTTAAAAAGGTATCAAAGATTCCGGTACTGCTGAGACTTCCACGGGAGGCCCCGCAAGGTCATCTGACTCTGACAACAGTAGTGAACCCCCGCATAGTGACAGTTTTCCCTTGGGTCCCTGCCGGCGAGCAATCCACCTCCCACTGACGGAGCGTAACCAATGCGGTTCCACTTAAGGCGACACCCCGTGCAGCCCCAGCACCCACCGGAGCCTAAGGCCATAAAGCAAAGTAACACGGAGGGACATTTTGGGCCGAAGCCCGGGACCTGAAGGGACCCAGGGTGATAAAGTTCACCCCAGACTAAAAACCACAGAAAAAAAAAGAAACCCCCCCAACTAACGTAATTCCCTAACAACCTAGGGACTAACAAAATAACAAAATTAACTGTCCTAACGTACTCCTAGTACAAAACCGCAAAAAGGACACTATAACCTAACCAAGACTATCATCCAAACTAAACTGGACTAATAACCACAACACAAACCCAACGACAACATTACCCCTAAACTATAAACTCATAGGGTACAAACTACAGGTACGGTATGCCTTATCCTCGCTCCAGACACAAATAGGGTAACGCAGTGATCAATAAACACAAAAAAAATACTTGGGAGGAGGAAAGAGACGGTAGCATACTAGAAATGCTGATGGAAGCACACAATACAATTACTGATGGAAGTAACGTAAGATAATATGGATTCGGAGACTAGAAACAAGATACGATGGAAAACAGATAACAGAAATTCCGAATCCTGTAGTGTTAAGGTTAGGGGACTCCTACCCACTCCGCCTGGAGTATCCTCGGGTGGTGAAATTCTAAGGCCTCCAGCCACAAGGCACGAAAGGGTCAACGATGGTCGTGTTGACAAGGTTTGAATCCAAATAACGAAAGATACCATAAGTTTACAAAACCTAAGTTCCTGCCAAACAGACTGAAAATTCCCTCAATAAATCCCAACAAATGGTTTTTCCACCGGGCACTCAACAACCAATGGCCCGGTCGGAAAATAAAAGGTTTGGCCTCGAAATCCACACAAAACGTGTCGTAGAAGCACTACGAATGAAGCCAAAACCATAAGGTCATTCTAAAGCCAAACAAGCAGGAAACGATAGAAAATAATATAGGTAAGGTAAAGATAAGTTTACTAAGGCAGAACGAAATTTGAATCCAGAAAGTGTTAAGGTTGGTGATATAGCCCATCGCGGATTCCGATATTACGACGAAGCTCTATTTACTCAGTGTGAAATCTGAAATATGAATTTCCAAAGTGGATCTTTTAAATTCCAGAAGATGGAATTTTTAGTGTGAGTTCTTTATGCCCTTTCATAAAGGAAAGAATGTCTGTAAGAGAACCAATATACATAAAACAGCCACTTGAGGATGGTGTCGCCTTTTCTATTGATTCTGAAGATATAGCCAATGGATTTCCAAAGAGAATCTTTTAAATTCCAGAAGATGGAATTTTTTAGTGTGAGTCTTTAGAACCGAAGATGGTAAGGAATAAAAGGAAAATTATTATTAGAATTCCCAGTATGTACTAGGTCAACCATTTGAAGTAATTTCGTCTAAAATGAAAAAGAAACAACGACCAAAAGAAGGGCAGCCGGTAAAAGAGAATACGGACAGAGATTACTGTCAAGTAAATAAGAACATCCGTAAAAGATCCTATAAATATCAAGGAACTTTTGGAGGATGGAGTTGTCTTTTCTGTTTACTCCGAGCTACGAAACAGAAGCAGGAAGGGTGACCAAGAACATGGTAACCAAAACAGAGGAGACAAGGTAACCGATATGCACTAGGGCTAGCTGTGTTAAGGTTAGGTAGAAATCAACGATGGACTTGCTGAAAGGGTTGGATTCAAGTGACGACGGGTAAGATGGGATTACAATAAAACAACCCAAAGTAACGAACTTGAATCCAAAAAGTGTTGAGGTTAGGGGACTTTTACCCGCTCCGCCTGGAGTATCCTCGGGTGGTGAAATTCTAAGGCCTCCAGCCACAAGGCCGAAACAAGAAATCAACGATGGAATTGTTGAAAAGGTTGGATTCAAGTGACGATAGGTAAGATGGAATAACAGTAAAACAACCCAAGGTATAACGAAACTTGAACCCAGAAGTGTTAAGGTTAGGGGACTTTTACCCGCTCCGCCTGGAGTATCCTCGGGTGGTGAAATTCTAAGGCCTCCAGCCACAAGGCCGCAAATACAAAACACCAAACAGAAAAGTGAGAACAATAAAAGAAATAACGAAAATCACAAAAGAGAAACAACCAAAGATTCAAACATTCTACAAGGAATTGTCGTCTGGAGCGAGTGATTCATAATAAGGCTTCAAATCCTGAACATGCCAAATTCCTTTCGAATTCCCTAACTCGTCCTGGAGTTCATAGGACCAAGAACCACACCTACGCTTTACAACAAAAGGACCAAGATACGCTGGCGCTAATTTTGCCGAATAGAATTTCAGAGCATCCGACAAGATTTTATTCTTCCTCCAAACCTTATCCCCACAACTAAAAGATAGAGGTCTACGTCGCAGATTATACCGATTTGCATTTTGCACTCTTGCGGACTCTATACGCTGACGAACTTGCTGATATAACTTCGCGAAGCTCTCACGACGGTTTTTAGCATAATTATTGATTTCGATTGGGTCCGTCCGAAGTTTATCCTCGTAATCCGTTCCATAGAGTTTGTGTTCCCTACCAAAAAGAATAAAGTATGGACTATATTTAGTAGTTTCACTGGGCGTCGTCCTGATTGCGCAGCCGATTTCATTAAGATGCTCATCCCAAGTCCGGTGGTTGTCTTGTTTTACAAATGTACGTAACATGGTCTTAATAACTCTATTGTGCCGTTCTGTGGGGTTAGCGCGTGGATTGTAATGTGCGGTAAAGAACATTCTGATATTATATTTTTCACACAATCTCCGGAATTCATTCGATTTCATTTGGACACCGTTATCGCAAGTTAAAGTCATGGGTGCACCATACAACAAAAAGAAACCTTCCATAATTTCTGTCAAGTTTTTGGCAGTAGCGGTTCGACACGGATATAAGAAGACTGCCTTACTGAAACTATCAGACACAACTAGGATATATTGGTAACCTTTTTTCGATCTAGGAAGGGGTCCAATGTAGTCTAAACTTATTGCCTGGAAGGGTTCGGATATTACAGGACGATCGCCCATCAACCCTGCTGGTGCTTCTTGCTCAACTTTATTCTGAGCACAACTCTTGCAACGACGAACATACCTAGACACGTCAATTTTCACTTTGGGCCAGTAAAACTTCTGGCAGATTTTCCCAAAGGTCTTATTTACACCTACGTGTCCGGCAGATGGTAAATCATGACAGCGTTGTAGAATGGGGCCGCGTTGGTCTTTAGGCACCACTAATTTCCAATCGTTTGAAAGAGGCGACAAATTAGGAATACCAGGCTTCACGAACTTATAAAGGGCACCATTTTGTACACGCCATAACGGATACTTTAAGGGGTTGTCCTGAACCTTCAATAACATCCTAGCGTACCACTTGTCGGTGGTGGTTTCAGGGGTGACGGTACAGTTGTCTACTACATTTACTGACGAATTGGTCGTGTTAATACGGCACTGGGAGAAAAGGTCACGACCTAACGATTCTCCCGGGATCCGTTTCCCTGCTGTTTACATTTCAGACAGTTCTTAATGGTAACGTTAGGGGCACCACAGCGATAACAATAAACCTTCCCAGAGTTGGGACAATTCCTATTGACGTGTCCGGGGTTTCGACAATTCCAACAAATTCGAACACTGGAAGAACGATTAGCTCTACTAATAGTCGTGTCAACTCTACCTATTCCCGACTGTTGAAGATCGGGGTTCTCCCGAATAGGTTGTACCTCCACAAAAGCAAAGTCAGGTTCGACAAATTGATTTCTTTTACGGGAAGGTGGCACATAATTTTCTACCCTATACTTCTTCGTTTCTAATTTCATGCACTCTTCCTCTAACTCCTCGATGGTTCGAACAACAGGCAATTGAGTAATATAGAATGGGGATAGATTCCTTATTAAGAGGTCTAATTGCAACTCTGGAGTAAGACTACCATGACGCCGAAACAACGCCTTCATGCACGATAAATAATCAATTATCCCTTCAGTTGTGTCTTGGGTCCTTTCTAAAATCTCCTTGAATAACCTGGCACGATAATCAGGTGGTTCAAAGTGCCTCAGCAACAACTCCGACAAACTCTGCCAATCCCTAAACCTATCGACGTTGGCTCTATACCAAGTTAATGCTTTGCCAGAAAAGAGGTCTATGGCACTAGAAAATAACTGATCCTCGGTGACATTACGAGCTATCCTAAGTTCTTGAACCCTATCTATAAAGTTGTGTACCGATGACTTGGCATCCCCAGCGAACTTCACGTTCCATTTCTCCAAATTCAATGGCTTCGATTGGGTATAATGTACCGTTCGAGTGATATTGGGGGAGTTCGACGGTGCAGAAACACGAGAACTGTTATGGACTGGTGGAGATTCCTCGTCGAGATCTTGAACAACATGACTGAGTTCCGGGTTTCGTTTAGCAGCAATATCAACTGAATCTAAGGCGGCTAATGCCTCCATCAACACTTTGCCCCTCTCCATCCTCTCTTCGGGTGTTAATCCGGCCTCTGGAATACGTTGGGCACGATGGTAAATATGGACTAGTTTCGACATAGAAGAGTTATATTTCCTCTCGATATTTTCACCCTCAAAATTAAGAACCGTTTCCTCCGTCAACAGCTTCCGTATCAACCCTATTTCCTCTTTAAAATCCGCTACAGTATAAGGGGGTAGCGTAAAGGTACCTGCTCTCTCCATCTTCAAAATTGGTCGCGGAGCTGTCCTCATCTGATCAACCGTTTGCCTCGAATCGACTAAGATTCCCCTAACTAAAAGTTCGTGGACCAACATGTCCTTTTTAAGGTATGAAATATCCATTTTATACTCCATGATATATGGTTAAAATAACAACAATTCAACAAAATTCAACAATAAACGAATAAATGACAACTACAACCTTTTCAACAAATAGTCAACAAATAGTGGTTCGGTAACAATTAGCAACGTTGGATAATGTTAAATAACTTACCAATGATATATATATACATAAAAATAAGAAAGTATGCAACTAAGTAAATCGTTTCACGTTTGGTGTGATCAGATGTTAATAACGCCAATAATTAAAATATATAAAAAAAAATTCTACTTAGCTCACTTATATACGCGATTAATAAACAATAAAAAAAAACTATCAATTACTCGCCCAATTAAACAAATATGGCCCCACGTTGGGCGCCAAAAATTTGCCACGTATTTTAATGAATTAAACACAAAAATCAAATTTAGAAAAATTAAGAAATTGAACTAAAAGCAATACAACTCCAGCTGAGTTCGGTAGTGGTCTCTCTACTGGCAAATTAGTGCCCAGCTCAGCCGTAGAGGTAAGTAACTAATACTAGTGAGTCGCGCCACCGATTTAGACGGTTAAAACCGGAAACCCCTGATGTTCCAGGCACTACTTCACCCACTGGAGATAATTAAGTAAATTTTGAATCTTTAACGGTACTAATTAAATTTCACAACAACTAGAAATGACGATAAGTGAGCTAAATAAAACTAAAATGTCAACTAGACTCTTCTTTAATGAACAAATTTAAGTAATTGAAAATTTTCACAATAGGATACAAATTGTCAAGCCTCGTGCCTGACACACAATTGATATTTATAAAATAAATTATATGAACAATAATAAAGAAAAAGATAAATTTATCAAAAAGGTGTGATCACACGCAACAAAAACAAGGGAAAATAGCTTTAACTAAAACTATGCCCGACTTAAAACTAATAGCTTATCTGTAGTTTAATGATTTGCCGCAGTCCTAGGCTTCACCAATACTTGGGTCAGTTCCAAAATTTAAGCCTTATCCAAAACCAAAAGGCTTGCTCCAAACACAATAACCAAAGCTCGTACCAAGTATTAGGTCAGCAACCAGAATTCTGCCTGACTCAGGGACTTATGCCCGTAACCAAAAATGTAGCCGGTAACTAAAAACCCTATTTAAAACAAAATAGGGTTCTTATTTTCGTGAGACGATATCCCAATTGATAGTTGGGTAAGAAAACAATTTCCTCGCTGCTAAATGCAATGTCGTACAATCTCCAACCACGATGGTTATCCAAAAAAAAGGAAAGGTTCCAAAAATACCAGACCCCGCTACTGTCAATAGAAAATCTCAATAAAAATCCGGACAAGCCGAAATCTCCAACAAATTCACCAAAATCCAGCAAAATACCTTCTACACAGTTTTCGATGGAGACAGATGGAACTTAATTACACAAATCCAACCTACGTCGCCCCCGATGTACAGAGATGCAATCAAGTTCCCAAAAATTTTCTAATTAACACGCGTTCACTACGAGAGACAGAAGTCAAAAGGAAAGAGCGTCCTCGGTTATCAAACTTCACTTTTTGACACACTTCAGTACGAAACATGATGGCCTCTACTACGATACTGACAATAACCATGGTTAATTCAGCCAGCCACTCATGAACAAACAGAGGTTATCCGATACATTTAATCTTATTATTTTAATTAACTAACAATAAATAACCCAACATTACTTAGTTTCCCTATTTATTTTTGATACTAACAATAAAGTTAAAAATGCGACTGATCATTGGCTGCAATACACTACCGTCGGACTATTGACAAAAGAACGAAGTTGCGCTTACAAGACAGATGTAAATGAAATGTCAATAATTCAAACCATAATAACAAATAAAATCGATTTTAGCAACTACTGAATATATTTATAAATTGATAACTAACTATAAACGACTTAAATCAACCGATTTCTTACTTGAATAAACACTACAATGATAACAAATTAAGGTAAGCAATTTCGTTAGTTACTATAGTACATTTTGACCCGTGACAATACCTAACAGTTCCGTAGAGAGGGAAGATAAGATGTTTATTGAATAAACGTACCTAATGACCCAGAAAGCATTTTTAATGTGAATGATGAAAAATAGATACCCAAGTATTAATTTTGGTTTTTGTACAATTCCCAGTATATGAAAAAAAAAAACATTTCTTTAAACCAAATATAAAATCTCCTTATAACTGCTATAAAACTGTTTAATTTCTATTAAGGCTATTAAAAACGGTTAGGTGATGTATAAATAAAGCACTTATAAAATCTGTATGGGGTAATCTAAATATTATTTATAAAACCCTTTATAAAACTTCAACAAAACTATATTAAAATTTTTTTTTGTTTTAAAATTTCATAAAATTTGACAAATATGAACTTAAAATATATCTTTATCAAATTATGCTATTATTTGTTTTTAAAAATATTAGTTTTTAATAATTTTGAATATTTTTGGTGTAGAAAATGAAAACATAAGTAGATTTTTAGTATTTTTTTTTAATTAAATTTGTATACCAAAACAATTATTTTTATAATAATTTTAATATATATTTTTGGCGTTTTAATAGAAAACTATACTCTATTTTTTATTAAGCTGGTATAATAAATCATTTTCGTCGAATTTTAATCCCTTAAATGCAATACAGAGTGAACAAATATTTTTACCTGCATGTCGATGGGTTGGTTTTTTCTTTTTCATGCAAAATAAAACCCACTGAAATGGTCTCAAACGCACACACCCGGTAAATAGGTTATGAACGCTTAAGAATAAAGCTTCATTCACAACCAGTAAATTACAATTACAATTAGACTTAGATTTAGTAGTAAAATTTAAATTTAAATTAAAGAATTATGATCATTCACAATGGCCAATTAGTTCCAAATTAGTTAACACTCAAGGTCAAACATTTTTCATTTTATTTGCGGTTATTTTCTATTTGCTTTGCGCCCAATCTTTTTCTTCGTAACTCGGCTTTCCGTCTTGGTAACATTATTATATATATCATCAATCATTAACCAAACCTCAAAAGTTAGGTTATTTAAGAATTTTGACATTTCACAATTACAATTAGTGGTAAAAGTTTGGACATTGCAAAGTACTCATTGTAAGTGTAATTGCAAGTATAAGTGGAAACACTAATTTATAAGTTGTGAATAATCATATTGTTAGTCATATGTCAAGCTTATAATTACTAATTCTAAGTCTAATTGTAATTGTAATTTTCTGGTTGTGAATGAAGCTTAATGGATATTTAGGGTCTTGAAAGGAAAATTCGAAATAAAATAGGGTACCGGACAGTAATCGAAAAAAAATCTAAGATGTGTTTTAAAATAAAGTTTGTTATACAACAATATCACACAATAAATTTTTTTAAGAAATAACAATGATTTATATTTTTAAATCAATAAATAAAGTTACGTAAATTATCTGTGCAGCGTAAGAACCCAAACGCCAATCACAGTGCGTGACGTCATTTGTGGGTAGCCACTAGTAAACAACACTGCTTTGTATGTTATTTCGCGTTTTTCTACGATTTATTTGCATTTTTCTAAAAATATTTAATTGTGAGTAGTTACGAATTAAAGGACTATAGTCATAACAGAAGTTGTCGCAAGTGCTTGAAGCATTCTCTTAAGTTTTTATCATGGAACAAGGTTATACAAAAGCCGACAATAGAAATCTCCCAAAAGTTGATGTTTCCATGGTCGGCAGTTTCTTTGCCACTAATTCCTACTTTTGTTCTGCTGAATTTAGAAATGTGAAATCATTTGTGTAAGTATTTCAACCTCCCTTTGTTTATCTTGCGCGATGTAGTTGTTGATGGCAAACTTCTTTTTCTGTCAGTTTGACATTGAAATCTTGACGGAAGACTGCCAGGTTTTAACATAACTTTGTTTGTATCGCATGTAATTTTCCATGTCATTTGGCAGCTAAAACACAAATACAAGATTGTTTATGCACACGTAAAACATTCTAAGTAAAACATAACCTATAACACCTACATTACGTACTCACTAAATATAATTATTTGTATTGTGGGCTGTGTAATAACACTCTAGGTACAGTACACGAAGACTAGATACCAGGAGTTTAAACGTAATGTTAAAAAAATGGTCTCAATTTCGGGGACAGATCTATTGCCGGTAGAGGGCGCTCGTGTTCCTAAGATACTCGTTTAAATCCTTACGCGGAAAGTTTTGTTACTATTGAAATGAATGTTTTAGGAAATTCTTAGAAACTTTTCAAGTGCTGTAAATGCAAAAATATAAAGTAAGTAACTACAAATTGCCTTAAAAAATTTACTAGTTAAAATTGCCAAATGCCTATTAATTTCAGTATTATGATTATGTATTACGTATTATTATTTATATTAGAGTGAATATTTTTTTTTATTAATAGTAAGCGCAAGTTAAGGAGGTTCTGTAACCTACAATTTTAACTATTATGAAATACCAGTTCGACTGAATCTAATGTAAAAACTTTGAACTTTGAAATTAACTTTACGTATAAATAAATACGTCATTTCTGTAATCCCAAAATTTTCACCGTTTAGTTACTTATAGATATTAAATTTTAAAAATCATATGGGTATTTTATCTCCTATACACGGGCTCTTTTGTCTAGGGATGACAAATTCTTGAAAAACATCAATATATCGAAAGCGATAGACATCGGTGGACATAATATCAATGCATCGAAAGAAAAACATCGATGTTTCGAACATCGGTATTAAATATATCACGTAACTTTTATATTATGTATAAATCTGGGTAATGCATTATTTTATATTTGTAATGTTCCACATACACATATTAAAAATAAAATACGACACATTATACATACATTTATTTAAACAACTTTAAAATCATATCTGATAAAATAAATGTAAAAGATTACTAAGAAAATAAACTCAAAAAATTGTAATAAAATAAACTTAAAAACACATAAATAACTTCTTTAAATATAATTATAAGCCCAATATCCATCTGGTAATGAACCTAAAAATATAAGCTTCGAAAGTGGGCCGACCAAAAACCAAAAATCGTTGCAGAAGCCTTTAAAAATAGTATTTCTGACGAAACAAAAGAATACAAGTTTGGAAATACATGTTTCTACTCCTTCCAAATTTGTAGAGTTTTTTCTTTTAAGTCTGCAATAGGAATTCCGACGTATAAAGAGATTTCTGAAAATTATTTCTTCATATCTCTTACATTAATATTTCGCTGTTTATTTTCCACCGGTTTCTTATGATAGTACCTTATGTCCAATTACTACTCTGGTTCCTCACGAGAAGTTAAAGTACTTGTAGATATACTTGTATGAAGAATACTAACCTGACAGGCAACATAAAATACAAACAGTTTCCAAGAGATTAGCTTTTTTCTTTCTTTTATCAACTTTTTATACGATATACCTATAAGATAAAACATCAATTTTTAAGGTGCGATATATCGATGTTTGTTATATGGTTCTGCTACTTGGCAATCGCCAGATAAATTAATTGTTTATAACACAAATTTTTAACAGATATTATTTTGATGTTACTCACTTTTGGTGCTTTGAATATACCCACTTTTTTTACATTGTCATCTGCCTTTCGCCCACTAACACAACCATAAACAGCACAATACTTTCCCATTTCTTTTTATTAATTTTATTACAAGTAATTTTCAATAAATTAATATCATATATTTAATTTAATTTCGTGAAATTTAAATGTCATAAATGTCATAAACATCGGTTCGGGTCTTAATATTCCTCGCGCCGCCAGTGGCGAAAAATAGAACTATGATCTGGCCCGATTATTGAGACCAGAAATATTATGAAAAAGCCTATACCGTGTAAACTCCTGGTATCTAGTCTTCGTGGTACAGTACTTACATCAAAGTGATCTCCACAAAAGTAAATTGGTGAAGTAACATACATTCCATCGCACTTTCCGTCTTGCTAGGTCTAACTTATTTCTTTCGTATGTCTGATGTATTTCTACTTTCAGATACAACACACTAACGATATTTTTTCGGTCCATGATGCTTAAGAAACACAAAATACTCAATTTACCCAAGCACTAATCACTTGTGATATGGCTTGTAGTTGGTTTACCCCACAAATGACGTCATGCGATCTGAATTGACATGAAGTGCTGTTATCGTGACAATTTTAAATAAATTATGTTTTTGGCGTTTTCAAGTACTATAAAGGATTTATTTAATTAAAATATTATTTTTTATAGCGAACAAATTGATGAAACATTTTTTTAATATATATTTTTATTCAAAAAAAGTCTGTAATAATAGTTATATACTATTACTGTAAATTAGAATTCGTCTGAAGAAGTGTCACCATTAACTGCAATTATCAGCGGCTCAATTGTCTCTTCAATTAAGTTATCTAATTCCCACATTTTTTTGTCCTATATTAATAACATGTTCATCACATTTTTTCCATTAGTCAGGATTCACTGTACTTAGTGCCACATAAAATATTTTTTCTACATCTTTTATTTTAAATGTCGTATTTTTCCTAGCAACATACCTACTGCTTTACGTGTGCTCAGATTAATTCAATTCTATTAAGTGATAAGTTGGTAATTAGAGAACAGTTATTCCTCGCTTTTTTGCCATATTGTCGACATATTTGGAATATTGCCGTCTATAAGGCTTTGTGATAGCTAGAAGTTTTTTTTATACCATGTTTTCCGGAAAAGGTAGATTTTTTGCGTCATTCAGTTTTTTCTTTCGTCAAGATCTGGACGGAGATTTTTCAAGTTTTCTGGAGTGATAACTTGCGTAATCCATAACTATAACTTTGAATACATCAACATTCATATCCTTATGGTAATCGCCAGTACGATTGGATAAAAGAGGTGGAAGAAGCAGTCCATCCTTTACAAAACCATCAACGCTTCCAATGTGTGTTATAATTAATCTTGTTTGTTTTTCTGAAGGTGGTTTTATTTCTGTTGAATAACCATCTAAACATGTTTGGCGGGGACTAGTGACATTCTTGTCGTCCCATTATCTATAAACAATATAACTTTGGTTGATCGAAGTCTCATAATGCACATTTTCTTCGCCTAAAAACTGGAACATAGGTCGAGGATGCATTTGAAGTAGACACATTTCTATTAACAATATTCTGTAAACTAAATCACTTTTGTAGCACAAATAAGATTACCCCCAATAACATTATATTATATATATCTACCTACTATTAAAACACCACATTCCTATCAGGGTTTTCCAAAATAATAAGCATTTGCTAATACTGGAAATTTCATGTTAGGTTAGAGAATCTATACTAATATTATAAAGCTGAAGAGTTTGTTTGTTTGTTTGTTTGTTTGAACGCGCTAATCTCAGGAACTACTGGTTCGAATTGAAAAATTCTTTTTGTGTTGAATAGACCATTTAAAGAGGAAGGGTTTAGGCTATATAACATCATGCAACTATTAGGAGCGAAGAAGTAATAGAAAATGTGAAAAAAACGGGGAAAATTATTGATCATTGAGGGCTTCCATTGCGTGCGCTGCGAAAACGCTTTAAGATATCAAAAGTATATGTATGAAAGGTGGCGCAGTTATCTATACTTATAATAAATCTGTAGAGAGGTCAATTCTGTACATGAAATATATTTCCAAAATAACTATCAGGGGGTGATTAAGGATCGATAATGATGCCAAAAATGCAATCAGTAAATTTTTTGTCTGTCTGTCTGTCTGTATAACCGTTATAGAAACAAAAACTACTCGACGGATTTTAACGAAACTTGGTACAATTATTTTTCATACTCCTGAGCTGGTTACAGTATACTTTTTATCACGCTACAATCAATAGGAGCAGAGCAGTGAAGGGAAATGTTGGGAAAACGGGAGAAGTTACTCCATTTTTTAAGCTTCC
The DNA here is from genome assembly GCA_964028335.1 of Altica lythri. NCBI lineage: Eukaryota > Metazoa > Arthropoda > Insecta > Coleoptera > Chrysomelidae > Altica > Altica lythri. The sequence goes on from OZ034807.1 coordinate 54,896,696, forward strand.
GTCGTGGTTGCAACCTTAATGGTTAAAGCTATACAGAAATCATGGTATTTTTATACATAATTTGAAGGTCAATTGTGAACGGATTTTACAAAATTTTACCCACAAGGAGGGTTGCGGGGGCGTGCAAAATAAAAAAAAAATAAAAATTTAAAATCTATATGTCCTACAGGTTCAAAACTTTGCAAAATAGTTATTTTTATAATTTGGAGCTCAACTGTGAACGGATTGTACAAAAGATCACCCACAAGGGGGGTTTGCGGGGGCATGAAAAATAAAAAAATAAATAAAATTTAAAATCTATGGGTCCTACAGGTTTGAAACTTTGCAAAATAGTTATTTTTATAATTTTGAGGTCAACTGTGAACGGATTTTACGACATTCCACCTACAAAGGAGGTTGTGGGGGCGTAAAAAATTTAAATCTATAAGTCCTACAGGTTTGAAACTTTGCGAAATAGTTATTTTTATATAGATGTCAAAGATAATAATAGTAAACGGTCTATTTGTTCTTTGATTTTCAAAGACTCTGTAAAACGTCATAATAGTATTAGGTATACTATTATTATCTTTGACATCTATTTGATAAACGTTTTACTGAAATGACAATTGATTAGCAGGAAACTGCAATCAAGTAGTTAAGTTATTTTTATAATTTTGAGGTTAATTGTGAACTGATTTTACGAAATTTCATCCACAAGGGTGGTTGCGGAGGCGTAAAAAATAAAAATAAAATTTAAAAACAATAAGTCCTACAGGTTTTAAACTTTGCAAAATAGTTATTTCTATCATTTTAAGGTCAATTGTGTACGGATGTTGCGAAATTCCACCCACAAGGGGGCTTGCGGGGGCGTGAAAAATAATCTATAAAAGTACATATAATAAAACTGTAGAAATGAAAATTCTGCACATTAAAGATATTTAAAAAATAATTAGCGTGGGGTGTTAATACATCGATATGGAACCCAAAAATGTGGTTAGATTTTTTTTATCTGTCTGTCTGTATGTTTGTGCGCGCATCACATTAAAACTACTGATCCGATTCAAATGCGGTTTTCACAGATGTGTTTGTCTTCTTTTAGCTTAACATCTGGTGTATAAAAATTTTTCCCCCCACCCTTTTAATGAAGTCGAAAGAGAAATTTTTATATAACAATCAACACGCCACGCGAACGACGTCGCTGGTACAGCTAGTTTAGAATATTTTGGTGTCATATCTGTAAACTACAAAATTGTGCGTGAGTATTATATATGGTTGAATTTAGAAAAAAATTATCCTTACATTTCTGATTTATTTTTATTTATAAAAAATTAAACACATTAAACACTGGGAGCAGGTAAAGGGTGACGCGAAAGACTCTTTTACCGATATCTTAATTTCTAAATATTTTGATTAATAAACAAACCACACCTCGACTGAAGAAGAAATTTCACAGATGACAATAATATTTCCTGAGCTAAGGTTTGGATACAATACAGTAATAATAAAATCAAATAAATGAATTTATACCGCTACAATAGCAACTTCTAATTACGATATTCTACGTTTTAAACTCCTCATTCAACGTTTATATGCTAGATCAAACTTCTTATGACATTTCATTACAGCATTTATACATAGTAGGATTTGCAAAATAGGTACGTACTCTTGCGTAACCAATTCAATGTTACTGTAAACGAGAGTATAAATTATGTATCGTTCAATCAATAATTTCAGTCTTATCCCGTTAGTACTATTTTCATATTTTTTTTATATAAAAAACTACAAGGATATGTTTATTAATCATTGCTGTACTATTTTTATTTCAAGGTTTTAAAATCTATTCTACGTATACGTGGTTTGTAAGTATAAAAATTTTTCCCCCCACCCTTTTAATGAAGTCGGAAGAGAAATTTTTATATAACAATCAACACGCCACGCGAACGACGTCGCTGGTACAGCTAGTTATATCATATATTTAAACGAGAATTTCTTACTAAATTAAGTACTATAAAGCCACTGTACGCTGATATAAAATATCTAATATAAAAAAATCATTGAAAACAATAAAAAGCAAAATGGTAAAAATTTGAAAAAATAATCTATGTGAAAATTTGTGCTCTTTGGCGGTTTTTAAGTGCCTTTGATGACATTTCCGACCATTGGCGTGGAATTAAATAAAAAGGGTTCATAAATTTTTATTCATTTTTGTTTTAAATTTCAAAAGAAAAACGGTTTTTGTATATTTGTAAATTTTGTATCAATTTGAAAATTGTCAAATAACAAATTAATTCTTTCAAATTAAAACTTGTTAATTTTAGTTATTAATAAGAACATTTGGCTCATTATTCAAATAGTACCTAACTCATAATATTTTTATAACAATTGTCTACAAATAATACTCATTTTATCAGACAATCTTAAAAGATTGTCTGTCCAGCAAGGACCATGAGGAGGTATGAGCCTTCCTTGCCTGGAAAGGAAAGGGTTGGGTATGTTAGTAAGAATATAAAATTAGTTTGTTTTTAAAAACAAGTTTTCAAGATACATCACGATAGTTGTAAAGGAAATTGGTTGGAATTAATAACAAGAATTGACAGAGTCTTCTGAAGTAGAATCGTTTCCAGGTTGAATAACTAATGGTGCTATTGGCGGTAAAACAGGATATTCCTTTTCTATTTTTATAACATATGCTTCGCAATTTTTTCTTTCATACATCGCTATTAATGCCACTAATTACCTCTTGAATATTATCAAGAAACAATTGCGCTTAAAGTTGGTGACTGATTATATTTTCGTAAACGTTTCTTTACAGTACTCCAAATCATTTCGATTGAATTAAAAATACACTAGTATGGAGGTAAACGCAAACGGGTATGACCATATCTGCTGCAAATGGTGTCAATGACATATTCATTTTTAAAATTCTGACTTTTGATCATTCTTATTAATTCCTTCTTTACTGGAACCTTTTTAGGAACATTGATATTTTTGATTGCCATAAATCTTAAATTTTTATTCTTTTTTGTGTTATTATTAGGTATTTTGTTTAATATGCGGTAATGATACGACGCATTGTCCATAACAATTACTGAATTGTAAGAAAACCCAATAGATAGTGTTGAATTTGGATTCATAAATAAATAAATAAACGATAAACTAAAAGAAAGTAGAAAATTAAAAACAGAAAAAATGCGAAAAAAATAAAGTCTTAAAAAAAACCTTTCTAAATCAAATAATATAACGCCACCGTAAGGTGGTGCAGTTATTATCTTATATATTTAAACGAGAAATTCTTACTATATTAAGTACTATCAACCCAACCGTAATATATTTCTAATATAAAAAATCAATAAAAATCACTAACGCTACTGTGTACTGTAATGGAGAACAATACTATGCGCGCTATGTAACGCACGCATTTTCCTCTTTGATGTTTCGTTAGATTTAGCACCGCGCTTAGTAAGTGCCGTCGGCATAACTTTGCATTAATATCAAAGGGCTACGAACCGACTTTGAATTTGCAAACTATATACACAATGTTGCCTTTTCTTAAAAAAATCTTTAAGTATAAGTAATATATACAAAATTGATATCATTAGAAGTGAAAACTGTTTAAATATGAAGAACCTAGTTAATTAATTTAAGTATATATTTTGTAAGAATATTTTTATATTATCTTTCTAAGAGTCATTGACGAACAATTGAATAGTAAAGTAGAGAGAAAATTTTCAAAATATATAAACTTAGGAATATTCGCAAATATATCTGACAACCTAGATTCGAAAGTCGGTTCCTTTGTTGGGGTTAAAGGGCGTGGTTATGTTTTCACATTAATATTAGTTAAACTATACATACGTCTATATTTGTTACACAGGATCAAAAAATCCCAACTTCCCATTGCCTCTTTCTTAAATATTAACTAATTTTGTAATTGAATACCTAAAACGTGTAAGTTAAGAACTCCATTTTAAAGATTTAAAAACTTTGATACCTATCCAAGAAATTATTTTTATATTGTAATATTTATTTTTTGAACTTTCTAGTAAAGGACACTGTGACGGTTTTATTATACCGGCTTAATAAAAAATAGACTATGGTTCAATTATAATATTCCCACAATGAATTTTAACTGTAGTAATAAAATTAGTAAAACACGACATCACTGAAGATGTCTTACAGGAATCGCTGAGCCCGTTACTATTTTCCTATTTTAAACCGATTTCGAAAATATTTTATCTATAAGGGACCAAGGGACTTAATATTAATAATACCATATAGTTAGTTACGCTGTTATACCCCGATGATTTAATTTTAATTGCAGAATCTCCAATCGAATTACAAAAAAAAAATGGCAATTTTAAGGCAATATTGTGAGGAAAATTACCTGTGTGGAAATACTTTCAAAACGAAAGTGATGATATTTAGTAAGGGTGGATTTAATTATTCAAAAAAACTTCAGTTTTACTATGGAACTAAGAAACTAGAAATTGTGAATGATTTCACCTATCTTGAGGTCGAGTTTTCAGCTTCATCTTTATTTTTAAATATGAGTAAGTCGACGGTGTTGAAATTTAAGCGGGCTTTTGGAGCAGTATTTACCTAGCTAGGTTAAACAGTTCAGAAGACAGAATGGGTGTATTTTATTTATCCAAACTATTTTAATTGCATTACTTTCAAGACTTTTAAATTAAAATTTTTGATATTCATATATAATTGTATGAGAGCATAGGTATCTTTATAATGTCGTATGTTGTTGAGTTCTGGGATTGAGATTTAGGTTGGATTTTTTTAAACAGTTACTCAGGCTAACCAAAACTACACCTGACGATGACCTTGAAACTAACCGTACTAAGCTTAGTCTTTAGATTCTTAAGGCAAATCTATCCTGGTCACCAAAAATGCACCGAATGGCAAGCTCACAACTTGCCAAAAATATGTTTTATAAGATTGTTAAGTCTGAGCGAACATAGCAACATTAAATATAATTGGTTATTGCTACTAAAACACTACTTTGAATTGAATGTGCTTCGAGTTTATACCTATGGAATGAAATCATCCAAAATAAACCAAATATGTCAAGGATTGGGGTGGTTCACCAAAGATATGAACTATGTCTTAAACATAGTGATTTGCAATTACTTGAGAACTCTTCACACCTTTGCTTGGCTCACTTTTTTGAGGTTTGACATTGACATATTCAAATGTCATGGCCAAATTTATATTACTGACGTAATTGCTTAACTTAGAACCACAAACGAAAAATAGATTAAATTACTTGTACCCGCAACGTCGTTCGCGTGGCGTGTGATTGTTGTATAAAAATTTCTTACCCCACCCCATTTAAGGAATGGGAGAGAAATTTTTATACACCAGATGTTAAGTTGAAAGAAGACAAATACATCTGTGATAACCGCATTCGAATCGGATCAGTAGTTTTCATGTGATGCGCGCACAAACATACAGACAGACAGACAAAAAAATCTAACCACATTTTTGGGTTCTATTTCGATGTACCCGCGACGTCGTTCGCGTGGCGTGTTGATTTTTGTATAAAATTTTTTTTCCTCACCCCGTTAAAGGGGGGGGGGGGAGAAAGCTTTATACACCAGATGTTAAGTTGAAAGAAGACAAATACGTCTTTGAAAACCGCATTCGAATAGGATCAGTAGTTTTCCTGTGATGCGCGCACAAACATATACATTCCTACAGTTTTGTTATATGTATAGAAGATAGATAGATTATCTTATAAGAGAATTTCTTACTCAATATTGCCGGAGGAGATAAGGTCAGTTTGCAATTTACTACACTTTGAGACTCTGAGACACCTGATTGTCCAATGTACCAAAATTGTAAAAATCAATTTCTAATGGGATTTGCACCAACATGGATGATTTAATGACTATTCTTAACTCTGACACTTACGAAAATCTCACAAAAAAAATAATATACTTTGTCTTGAATATTTTAAAGTTGAGAGCATTTCTTCGAAATTGAGTAACTGGTAATAATTGAGTTACTTGTATTTTTCTACTGTATTTGTTTTGTATTATTTTTTTTCTTATTGTTGAATTGTACTTGAATTTGCTAACTTCAGTTTTTTTCTTTTAATTAAATCACATTCTGTTTATAATGAGCGTTTAATTTAATTGTCATATTTAGTAAAGCGTGTTATCAATAGATATCAAAGATCAAAGAATAATATTATTCTAACGCTTTACAAGTTTTTGAAAAACATTTTCAAAGACAATAGTCTTTAGTCAGCGATTATGCTTTAAGCTCGCTGATGGATAAGATATACCTTGTACTGACGAGGCCCAATAGGCCGAAACCGGTCTACAAGTTATGTTGTCCCTTCTATCTAACTGCAAACCAGAATGGTTGGTTTAAATTATCTATTAGATATGCCAACCCCGTTTGACTTTGAAGTGTAATCCAATATCCGCTGGGGCATATAGCCCAGGAAGTAGTTGTTTCTTCTAAGTTGAACGGTCATTGTCTTTGAAAATGCTTTTCAAAAACTTGTTAAGCGTTAGAATAATATTATTCTTTGATCTTTGAAAACTAGTTTAATTCTTAGAAAACATAAATACTTAATCAGAAAATTTTCGACAAAATTTCGATAAATAATTATTGCTAAACTTTTGAAAAATAGTTTACTTATAACGGTTTAAACTTAAAAGATCGATCCATCGAGGCGAATAGGCCGAGCTGACTTATATCAATAGATACATTACTGTTTATTATATATTATTTTCTTTAAAATAAATTTAATTAATTTACTGGATTTAATGGATATTATCAAAATACTCAATAAAACCAAAACCCGGCATCGAGTTTTAATTAAAATAATTAAAACAAACAAGAAGTGACATTAAGAAGAAATAAAAAAAATCCAACAGGATTCAAACCTGCGATCTCTACCTCTAGCGCCATTAACCATTCGGCTACACATGATTAAGTGGTTAATCGGTTTTTTGGTCATATCTTGATTTAACTCATATTGCACTTACTTTATTCACAATTAAAACACTAAACTTTTGTGCTCTTTCTGATGTTATATACGGCGCGACTAATCACTAAGGTATTTGTGGCCAAGCACTACCATTTCGAACATACTATTTTAGCTCTATCATATAAACTTTTTATAATTCCTTTTTATATTACTTCTTTTAAAGACGAAAAAGAAAACAATTTTAATAAATAATGGGTATCCTGATAAATTAAAAACCACTAGAGATTGGATAACCAAATTTACCATACACAAAATTTATAAAAGACAAAAATTCCATATATAAAAGGTATTTCTGAAAAGATTCAAAAAAATGGTAATGCTTTTAATATTAGAACAATTTTTCAAACGAATAATACAATTAGATCACTTTTATCCAAAACAAAACCAATTACTTTAGATCAAAAAACAAAAAATTGTGTATATAGCATACCATGTGATAGTTGCAACGTCTACATTGGGGAATCAGGAAGACCTCTTGAAGTATGCCGAAATCAAGTGGAATGATACAAAAATTTTATGCAAAGAAGAAAATTCTATAAACAGAAAAATAAAAGAAACAGCACACATTTTATTAAATAAAAATAAATGCTTTTCCAATTTTACTTTGGATTTATCTAGATCTTGACTAACCCTATAAAAAATAAAATGAGTTGATAATCTATATATCTATAGAAACCAAACGAAACAAATCAAAAAATTTAAAACTCAAAACATTGCATTAAGAAGTATTTGTAATAGTTATTTATGATATGAGTGTTAAAAGTGAGTTTTATTTTGTGAGTGAAAAAGTTTGTGAAATGAGCGGAGCGAATTGAACAATTTCACAAACAGAATAAAATCACTTTTAACACAAATACCATACAATGTTTTTTGTACAACTCTCTTTACGTGTGATATTGGCCGAGGTTGTAAGGTGTTTATACCTTCCACCAACTCGGGTTCAATTCCGGGTAAGGGAACTTTTTTTTATTTATTTATTTTTAACGTCACAGGGCATTAATGTTAATTAATCAAAATCCTTTCTTAAGGAATGATGCCTACGTCATAGTAGCTATATGCATGCAAAGTTTCAGCCCGAACGGTTTAAAATTGACAAAGTTTTATACAAACTTTCATCCCCTATTTTATGTCCTTAGGGCTAGAATTAATCAAAATCCTTTCTTATCGGATGCCTATCTCATAACATCTACCTCCATGCCAAATTTCAGCCCCATCCGTCCAGCGGTTTGAGCTGTGCGTTGATAGATCATACAAACTTTCATCTCCTATTTTATCTCGTTGGGGGTGGAATTAATCAAAATCCTTTCTTAGCGGATGCCTACGTTATAACATCTACCTGCATGCTAAATTTCAGCCCCATCCGTCCAGCGGTTTGGGCTCTGCGTTGATAGATCAGTATATCAGTCAGTCAGTCAATCAGTCAGTCAGTCAGTCACCTTTGAGTTTTATATATATATATAGATTTCGTAGGTAACTAAGAAAGATAGTAACCCTTTAACAGTCATTAAAATAAACAAAATAATATCAAAATTCTTTTAATAGGACACAAAGAACAGTCCTCTAGTGTGTCACCAAAAACAATTAGGTCCTCTGGTAATGGTTATTTTCATCTCTTATTAGTTTATAAAAGTACATAATGTAGGAATTTTATTTCGCTGTAATATATACAGGCAAATAATACAGCTTAATTACATTTTGTGCTACATTTCAATGAAATCAAAATAAACAGATCCCGGGCTACATATCCTAAAATAATGGAAATATTCTTGGTTCCTGTGCCTTATAAAGTTAAGTAGATTTATATTTGACTCCTGAATAACATTTATTTAAAATATAAAAGTTGCCTAGACAGTTTTCTTTGAGCAAGTTGCCCAGTTTACAGAGAAGCACTCTAATACTTGTAATATCTTGAATAAGATATATTCAAGGTCTTCTTTATGATAGTGTTCATATTATTACGAGCTAGTCCGGACATGTCGCCCGGACGTGGGTCTGAATTCTCAGAGCTTCGAAGACTCGAGTACACTGCGGAAGATCCAGATAATTCGAGTAGCTCTGGAATATTCTATTTGTTCCATTCTAGAAGGAATTAATTTGGTATATAAGGACCGTTCTGGACGGAGAAAGAAGAGTTGTTATGGTAATAGTTGGCGATAAGTAATAATTGTGATTGTATTAGTTAGCGATAGATAGCGATTAAGTAGTGGTAATTTTAATAGTAGGCGATAGGCTGCGATTGTAAAATTAATTTGTAATTATAATAGCTGGCGATAAAGTGCGGATTGTTGTACGAAATATTTTAAAGACGTTATTCATAATTGTGAATGTAGTAAAGTTGTGTAAATTAGTTTATGGATTGTTATCAATTTGTCTGCTGTTTATTACTTATCCCGAACCCACAAAGGAAAAATTATAACAATATTTACATTTGTTATAAAAATTCACAAAAATGTTTGATAACAAGCATGTTGACCAACCTTTAAAGATTTTAACAATTTTTATGGTTATGTTAACTTTCAAGCTTATTGTTGAGTAACATTGTATTAAAATTTCTATTGTAAAGAAAATGAAAAACAAATAGCAAAGTTGTCCGTATTGCTATAATTATTATAGATGCTAGTGCTTTATTAATAGAATCAGAAAAAAATACCGAAGATGGGGGTTAAACTTTTTTTGTGGTCGGCACCGCTGAATTCGCGATAAAATATCGTGAAAATTAGAACAAGTTGGATGAGACCATATGAAATTACGACCTTGAATTTATAAGTGAACCTCTTTACGATAAAATTGTAGATGTAATACGGGTATTACATAAATAAAATAAGCAAAAGCCATTTTCAAACTTACTTTTAATTTTAAGGCGTTAGGAAGGTCCTCGATTAATAGAAGAACACAAAAAAAGTTTTAAATATACATACAGTGCTTTTTTGTTATTTGTAGCCCAGGCAATAAGCACAAGAATAAAAACTGATGAGAAAAAAGTAAAGAAACTTTTGAATGTGAATTACTTTTTACAATATCTTTTCAAGTATAGCTTAACAAAAAAAAACGGGTGTGGCAGTCAGTGGGACTGCCGGTAAAAGTTATACTTCTATGCACGCATTAAATAGCGAAACTAAAAGAAGAAGTCACGTAGGTAGCGTATTTGTTGACAACCTCAAAAGCATAGCGTAACCATCTGACGGACCTATAGACCACTATACAATTCCTATTACTGAATATTATTATTAATATAAAATACTAAACTGAATATGTTTACTTACGTGGAATTTTATTTAGGGACCATCTTGCTACTTAATATAAAAAAATAAAAATAATTAAAATGGCAGATTTTTGTCTTTAAAATCAAAAAATATCTAACAAATTCCTTCTTATTCTTTCTTCTTTGACTAGGATTACTTTTGTTTGTCTGCCTCCATTCCATTTCTGTGGATGTTGTCTGCCAGCTTTCGTTCCATCTTTTGGGTGGTCTTCCTTGGGGTCTTTTGCTATATGGTTTGTTGTCCCTGGAAATTTTCGGTAGTATGTGTTTTTCCTTCTGGTGTTATGACTTTTTTTTCGTTGTTCTCATTAATTTTTTTTATCAGTTGGATTATATTAGGGTGTATTTCTTGGTCCCGTAATATTCTATCCCAGTATTGTTCCTTGATATTTTAAGAGCCCATTAGAAATCCCGTCTAAGCCCGGCAATTTTCTGTTTTTTAGGCTTTTTATTGCCTCATTTATTATCGTCTCAGATATCTTTACTGTTCCTATATGTTCTTTCGTATCTCTATCGTCATTTTCTTTTTGATCGTTAATGGCATATAATCTTATGAATTGTTCAACCCATTGTTCATTCGTGACGGTTTCAATTCTTAGGAACTGGTTTATGTCTGTTCTTTGCCTCCGTATCATTTTCCAGATTCTTTTTTGTGCTCTATATCTTTTGTAAATCTTTCGCAGTGATCTCTTTTGATGTTATCTATTTCTTGATTTACTCTGTTTTTTATGTATTCTTCTTGAGTATTTTGGGACTTTTCTCTTGTGTATTTCAAGAATGCTTGTTTCATTTCTTTTGCTAAGTCTTTCACTTTATCATTAAACCAAGAGGTATTAGGTATATTCCTGTTTGTTCTTAATTATCATTCTTTTTCCTAGAGTTTCCCCCGCAGCCTGGTTTATGGAAGTTTTTACGGTTTTTCACATTGTGTCTGTGTTTGTTTCAGTGTATTAAATATAAAAGTATATATTAACAAATATGTCAGTCTCAACATTAATAAAATACTTAAGGGTCATTTTAAAATTGAATATTTAATTATTTTTATTTAAAGTGAAAACTTGGTAAAACAAAGTAAAAATTTATGCGACAAAGAAGTTAAAGAGAATGTCTAAATAGAAATTTCGAGATACGATAAGATTTTAATGTGTAACAGATACTTAAATGTACTTGATTCCATTTATTTAATAAGAAATTAAACTTATTACTTGTGTTACTTATTAATCTGATTTCAACTTTAATTAAAGTTATTAAATTTCCCTTTAGCAATTAATCCAAAAATTGGAAAAATTTCTAGAAAATGACCAATAATTACCATTAATATCAAAACTAATTAACAGACCACTAGAGCAAAACCGAAATTATAAAGTGGTTCAAGTGGCTCCGAAGAGATCTTCATTGGCCATGAAATTATTCATGATTCTAAGAAGGTATGGCACACGCACAAGAACACAAAAAGCTCTTGTAATTAGGAGGATGTGCGAGTTCAAGGCCCAGCCATGTCCTCCGATTATAATTTTGATAAAAACACAGCTTTTCCAGTTTAAATTTGACCACATATAAGGTATATCTGGTCACTAATTCATTTGATATACGTTGATGGTAAATATGTCAGTGAGTGATTTATTTTAAAGCTATTTACAGTAGAATAATTTTTAGGTGGGGCAATAAATCAATAATTCTACCAATTTTCAGCAGGCAAATCAATCAACATGCACCTTTTTGCATTCGATTTGGGAGAGCGTCAGAAAAGTTTGTGAACTTAATTGGTTAGGTACAAACGAGAAGTGCATTTTGTGCATAAGGAAAATGCATTTTCAAGGTGCATCTCAAAGCTATGGAAAATGTACTATTTGTTACTCGGGAAATATCTATGAAAATGTGTTCAGTTTTTCTACTCGGGGGTTTTTGAGGTCGCTCATCCATAGCCCATTTCATTTTTAGGTTCAAGGGTCTAGAGTAAATTCCACATCCCACACCTTGCTTTGTTTTTGATCCATCCGTGTAGGCGCTCAGAGCGTTCACTACGTTGGGGTCTGCTGTCATGTTTGTTAATATTTTGCAGAGTTTGTCAAAGACAAATCTTGGTGATCAATGCTAACTTCTTAACAAATATATCAAGGGGGTGAGTCCAAGCATTACTTCCATTGCACTGGTCGGTGTGCTTCGCATGGCTCCTGTTACGAAACCCATTGTGCGACATAACGAGAGAACCAGTTTATCTCGTCTAATGACGAGACAGTTACAATTATGTCTTTTTTATGCCTTTTGAGTTAGACATATTATTTTCGAAAAAATGTAATAATGAAAATCACATACAAAGGAAAATGCGACCGTAATCGATTTTTAATTCAAAAAGACCACTCTACTTTAAAACCAACAAGTAAATAGGAAGTTTTTCGTAGCCGCAATAGGCTACTTGACACATAACTAATTTCATACAATAAATGAGTATTTCTTACAGTATTTAGCTTACGAAAACGAAATATATCGATTTTAATAACTAAATGCGTAAGATTAATTTAAAAATTCAATTTAAAAAATGTGTTTAATTTGAATCGCCGAAAACGCTGTCGGCCATGTTGTGACGTCATACAAATTGTAAACAAAACGAGTAATTTGACGTGGTGTTCTTACAAGTATAAATATTTCGATAAAAATTCCTTATCACGTTCTTAATTTATTTGCTTTATTGAAAAACAATAATAAATTCATTATGGACGTTGGTTTCACAAAAGCAGACAGCACAAATTTGCCAAAAATTGATACATTAATGGTTCGTAATTTCTTTGCCTTGAATCCAGATTTCTGCTCTGCCGAGCTAAGAAATGTCAAGACTTCTATGTAAGTACGGTGCAGTTGTTAAATAGTAGACATAAAAAGGAAGAATGAGTGTATTTATTCTTTTCAGAAGGGATTCAAAAGTACCTACTCATTTATGTCATAAGTATCGTAACCTCTGAATAATGTAACTAACATCTATTTGTATTCCTTGATGTGTTTTTGCATTCTCGGACGTTGCAATAACGATAGTTACTGTATTTTTTATGGAAATTAGTTGAAATCATGTTTTTAAAGTAAAGTAAACTGGAAAATTGTCCGTGTTTATATGTCAAATGTTTGATTACAATACGTATGACGTCATAAAATGGCGAACAGCGTTTTCGCACCTACATGAAAAGATGGATTTTAAATTACAGTTTTGTGGTTTCATAGGTGTTGAAAAAATATAGTAATATTTTTTTTACCCTAGTAGTACAAATATTAACTATTTAGGACCTAGTTTAAAAAACAGTCAACTAGCCTATTAAGTCACTATCATCTAAACATATAATGAAACTGTAAGTGATTACTATCTGTACATGTCAAATGTATTTAAAAACACATAATAGGACTTCATATACGCAAGAGAATCCGAAACAATGTTTTTTTCATTTCGTCTGTATGTTTGTATGTTTGTTAACGTTAATCTGAGAAACGGCTTAACCGATTTAGATGCGGTTTTCAAGAATATATTTTAATAAGCTCTGCTTAACATTTCGTGTTTTTGGTTTAAATCGGTTAACAAATAAAGAAGTTATGTTAATTTATATCAGTCACGTAATATGTGCCAATTAAAATGAAGCTTAGATCTCTATGAAAAATAATATTAAATAGCGTTGACCGCAACACTTTGAAAGCGCAGTGCAGGTGGCGGTCGGGCAACCCAATGGGAGTCATTGTTGAATGTACGAATCTTCTGCTTAATGCAGAAACGTTAATTTTGTATTCGAGTCCTTGATTAAAAACAATAATTTTAATTAAAGGAAACTGGAAAGTGTATCATCAATTTATATGTGATGGTCGTAAGATCAGGAAATCTTCTCATCTAGTATTGATATACAATACATTACTTTTACCACTTCTATAATAATAACAACGCATTTCAAGAATCAAAATTTAAACGGAAACCGCAACAATACCTTTAATATTGTAACGGTGTAAATAAATTATTCTTGTTAAATTTTTCATTATTCACAAAATTAAAAATCAGTGGAAATTTCTATAAACTAAAAATAAATTTTACATACTTCAAACTTTAAATGAATTTATTTATAGAATTGTCCTTTATTAAGGATTAAATGATCTTATCTACGCCCATAACTTTTATTTTTTGGTCTGTGCCATAACTGCAAACATGTCAAAACCGAACTGTTATGAATTATACTATACAATACTTTACATCTACATATATAAAAATAGTTATTTGTGACACAAGGACGGAAAATGACATTTTGCAAGAGCGAGTAAAGTTGTGTAGCCGAGGTGCGTAGCACGGAGGCGAAACAATATGAGCACTTGCAAAACATTTTTCGGACGTGTAACACACACTATTTTTTGGTCCGACTAATTTTTAATATTTTCAAAAGTTCTGTTATGTTCAAGAGTTGACCGCTTGTGCTACATAAAGTAAGACCAGTGACTAGAAGACAGCCGACAGACTGTCAGCTGGTATGACGTGATCTTCGGGTAGATATAAGCGCCACAGTGGATGTTAATATTATAGTTGTATAATAACTTGTTTGATACTAAATATAGGTGTTCAGCAGTTATTAGTGTTTTAATTAACATATGTTGCAAACACAACAAGTTCAAAAACTTTTTACTTGTGACATACAAGATTAGATGTTTATTGACATCTATTGCACGATTAAAAGAATTAGTAATAAGGAATGATTTTCTGATAATCGATTTCAAGATCCTTAATTTTTATACATACAAATACTGTGCTAATAAGCAGCACAGTAAAAATTGTTATATTGAAAATATTAACATTAATATCTAATAATTTTATATAAAAATAGCAGAGACAATGAACTATTTTCACAATCGAATGATAAGTAGTTGTAAATTGACATAAATGTCAAATTTTATAATTCAAGTTGTGAGAGAGATTAAATGTAAATAAGCACAATTTATAAAAAGAACTTTTTATAATAGAAAGTTTTTTATTGATTTATTGGTCATATCTTAACAATGCACAGCATCCCTGATATTGTAAAAATTTTAAGTCATACAACGCTGTGATTGATCATAGAGAAAATTGTTTCCTTGTTAACAAAATCAAGGGTAGTTGTATCTAAAAACTTTCTAAAACAGTTTATTTTATTCCCAGTAAAATAATAATTACTGTTTTCACATGTAAGAACAAAAAAAAAAGAAAAAAAAAACTTCTCTCTCGCGAGATTCATCCTATTACGATAACCCAACAGAATTGTCACAATCAACCGCTTCAACCGCTTATCCAAATAGGCCACTGCAAGCTTATATGAAGTCTTTCAAAATGATAATATGTATATACATATTTAATTTAATAACAATTCAGTATAAATTTCGAAATCTATGTATATGCCTAAACACACTTGAAACATGTATTGTCATCCATTTCTTAGCTATCCTGAAAATTTCAGAGCTCTAGGTAGTCGGGAAATAGGTTTAAATTCAATTACAAAATTCCACGGAATGACACAGTGACAAAGAACACGGCGAAAATATAAAAACTTTCTAATTAGAATCCTGCTTACCTTTAGAAAAAGTTATAGGTAAGTTTAGGATATTATACACTGTTTAATTAAAATTTGTATTATTCATTATGTATTTTTGATGACTTAAAATTTAAACTCATAGCGCCATCTCTTTAGATAATCTAAAAGCTACTTTGCCGGCCTAGGCCGGAAAATGTCATTTTCCGGACGATTTTGAAGTAATTAATAGTAACGGAGGACCAAAAAAAATAGTGATTAAGCTGAGTGGGGTAACGGGTGGCTAATGAGATTTTACCTTGTACGGGTTCGAATCTGCCAAGAGACTCACTTTTTTATATTTAAATTCTTTTTTTGTTTAAATAGGCTTTTGAAGTTACCCCACCCCTTACATGGGAACAGTGGGCGGTCTATAAATGAGATCCATTTCTCGACCGTCGACCCTCGATCAGGCATGTGATTGTATTCACTTATAATTTTACAATTGTTTAAATTTAAAAAATATATGTAATTAATTTTTTATGAATAGAAATAAATAAATATCAAAAACGTAAAGATATTTGTTTTCTGCTTTCAACGATATGTAATACTTACGCAAAATTTTGAAATTTACAGGCGCTAGAGGTATTTTAAGTTATTATGAGCGTAGTTCTTTTCTCAATGTAATGTAGAATATTTGGTTCGTTAGTCTGTAAACTTTACGTAAGTATTATATATCTCTGAAATCAGAAAAAAAAATATCTTTACGTTTCTGGTATTTATAAAAACTTAATCACATATATTTTTTAAAATTAAACCATAGATTGTAAAATTATGTGTGCATATAACCACATGCCGGATAGAGGGTCGAGGATCAAGAAAAGGATCTCATTTATAGATCTCCTGCTGTTCCTAAGTAAGGCGTGAATAAAAAGCCTCTTTAACATTTTTTTTATTCTATTTGGTGTTTTAATGATCAATTCCACATAACTAAACAAGCGAATTATAACCATTACTAGTGGCTTAGTTCTTGACACGTCAACTTGACAATACAAGTTTCTTGATCCCTTATGGAATATTTCTGGCAATTCTCGATCAGTCGATGACAGCTCTAGCTGGGTTGAATTATTACTGTAATTGCCAATCAAATAATATAAAATTAACCTCTTACTTACAGTCGTAATAAAGTATTAAATAAAGATGCCTATATTAACTAAAAATCTTCTTCTTCTTCTTTTTCTTATCTTATTCAAACTTGTAGCCTAAGTTGTGACTTTAGCTTTCGTATCATCGTTTCGGAGGTCCTTCTGGTGGCCTGCAGTTTAGTTGGTTTCACTCCTTTTGCAAGTCGATTGTCAGGCATGATCTCTCCTTAACTCCATGCTCTTCTTCTTGTTCTGGACCATCTTACACCATCTTTCTCCATATTACATTCCTAAGGTATCCTGATACCCTAGCTGCCGCCATTGTTTGTTTTCGAAGTTCTTCTTGTAGGTTCCTTTTACTTGTGATATTAACACCCAGGTATTTAAACGACATGATCTGTTCTATGCTTTGATTGTAGATCGCTAACTTGCAACTAAAAATCTCTGCAATAAAAATATAACTTTCTGTTTTATCATTTTCAATTTATAGTAGTGGGAGTGGATATACTATGGTAATGCATTTTACATGCATGTGGAATTACAAACTCGTGTGTAAACCGCTACCTACCACTATTGTTATGTAATATTTATAATATTTGATCATTGGTGTGTACCTAAGCTTTTTAATTTATGAGATCACACTTTTGTAACGAAATTTAATGAGGTTGATAATTTGACTCGTTTTAAAACATATTTTTATTAAAAGCATTGGACTCTACTGTAAGCATTCGGTTGAGAAATATGTATATGAAACCGACAACCTACAGTTTATTTTGAATTCAAATAGCATCTATTTACTTTTTTAACTGTGAACTCAATTTCAAAATTAATGAAATCAAACTCTATTCATGACGAAAATCTTCAAAAATTTAGAAATATTTTGGTTAAAGACTCTTTTGCGTCACCCCTTACCTGAGCTAAGTAAGAGGCCAATAAAAGACCAATAAAAGAGACCTTTTCGTCAACCCGAACAGCATGTGGTTGTATGCACTCACGATTTTACAATCTATTGTTTCAATTTAACAAATATATGTGTTTGGTTTTTTATAAATAAAAACAAATAGAGATCAAAAACGTAAAGATAATTTTTTTCTGATTTCAACCATATATAGGTAATACTTACGCAAAGTTTTGTGATTTACTGATATGACAATATTTTGATTTCTTTTTGCATGTTGGTGATGGGTATATTTATAATAGTATTAATATTTATTGACAAGTCCTGTTAGATACAGGTGCCAAAGGTATTTTATGTTATATTGGGTGTTGTTTGTTTCTCATTGTAATCTTTTATACTTATAATAAATCTGTAGAGAGGTCAATTCTGTACATGAAATATATTTCCAAAATAACTATCAGGGGGGATTAGGGATCGATACTGATGCCAAAAATGCAATCAGTAAAATTTTTGTCTGTCTGTCTGTCTGTCTGTCTGTCTGTATAACCGTTATAGAAATAAAAACTACTCGACAGATTTTAACGAAACTTGGTACAATTATTTTTCATACTCCTGAGCTGGTTACAGTATACTTTTTATCACGCTACAATCAATAGGAGCAGAGCAGTGAAGGGAAATGTTGGGAAAACGGGAGAAGTTACTCCATTTTTTAAGCTTCCGTCGTGGTTGCAACCTTAATGGTTAAAGCTATACAGAAATCATGGTATTTTTATACATAATTTGAAGGTCAATTGTGAACGGATTTTACAAAATTTTACCCACAAGGAGGGTTGCGGGGGCGTGCAAAATAAAAAAAAAATAAAAATTTAAAATCTATATGTCCTACAAGTTCAAAACTTTGCAAAATAGTTATTTTTATAATTTGGAGCTCAACTGTGAACGGATTGTACAAAGGATCACCCACAAGGGGGGTTTGCGGGCGCATGAAAAATAAAAAAATAAATAAAATTTAAAATCTATGGGTCCTACAGGTTTTAAACTTTGCAAAATAGTTATTTCTATCATTTTAAGGTCAATTGTATACGGATGTTGCGAAATTCCACCCACAAGGGGGCTTGCGGGGGCGTGAAAAATAATCTATAAGTACATATAATAAAACTGTAAATGAAAATTCTGCACATTAAAGATATTTAAAAAATAATTAGCGTGGGGTGTTAATACATCGATATGGAACCAAAAAATGTGGTTAGATTTTTTTATCTGTCTGTCTATATGTTTGTGCGCGCATCACATTTAAACTACTGATTCGACTCAAATGCGGTTTTCACAGATGTGTTTGTCTTCTTTTAGCTTAACATCTGGTGTATAAAAAATTTTCCCCCCACCCTTTTAATGATGTCGGAAGAGAAATTTTTATATACCAATCAACACGCCACGCGAACGACGTCGCTGGTACAACTAGTTTAGAATATTTTGGTGTCATATCTGTAAACTACAAAATTGTGCGTGAGTATTATATATGGTTGAATTTAGAAAAAAATTATCCTTACGTTTCTGATTTTTTATAAAAAATTAAACACATTAAACACTGGGAGCAGGTAAGGGGTGACGCGAAATACTCTTTTACCGATATCTTAATTTCTAAATATTTTGATTACTAAACAAACCACCCCTCGACTGAAGCTGAAATTTCACAGATGACAATAAAATTTCTTGAGCTAAGGTTTGGATACAGTAAAAATAAAATCAAATAAATGAATTTATACCGCTACAATAGCAACTTCTAATTACGATATTCTACGTATTAAACTCCTCATTCAACGTTTATATGCTAGATCAAACTTTTTATGACATTTTATTACAGCATTTATACATAGTAGGATTTGCAAAATAGGTACGTACCTGTCTACTCTTGCATAACCAATTCAATGTTACTGTATAAATTATGTATCGTTCAATCAATAATTTCAGTCTTATCCCGTTAGGACTATTTTCATATATTTTTATATATAAAAAACTACAAGGATATGATTATTAATCATTGCTGTACTATTTTTATTTCAAGGTTTTAAAATCTATTCTAGGTATACGTGGTTTGTTTGAAAACTATCCCACCTATTCTTGTATCTCCGCAGAGAAGTTAGGATTTTTCCAGGACACTGATTGATACAGATATCTAACAGTTGTGTTTAGTATATTTGGTAATCAAAATATACAATAAACAAAATATGCAAAAGATTTTATGTACTTTTTCACTTAAAAACAATATAGAATATACTTCTTTATATTAAAACCTGTAGCTGAAGACCTATAAATGGTATGAAATAGTCGCACTTTTTTATTGAAAATACATGGGAAAAATATTAATAATTTTTAAAACATACAAAAAAACTGCAATTTCACGTAAAAATATAAACAATGACCTACTGATGAATTAATGATAAAAATTTCAAAAAGTTTCACTGAGTAGTTATTGCAACGTCGTTCGCGTGGCGTGTGATTGTTGTATAAAAATTTCTTACCTTACGCCATTTAAGGAATGGGAGAGAAATTTTTATACAGCAAATTTTAAGTTGAAAGAAGACAAATACATCTGTGAAAACCGCATTCAAATCGTATCATTAGTTTTCATGTGATGCGCGCACAAACATACAGACAGACAGACAAAAAAATCTAACCACATTTTTGGGTTCTATTTCGATGTACCCACGACGTCGTTCGCGTGGCGTGTTTATTTTTGTATAAAAATTTCTTGCCTCACCCCGTTAAAGGGGTGGGGGGAGAAAGTTTTATACACCAGATGTTAAGTTGAAAGAAGACAAATACGTCTTTGAAAACCGCATTCCAATGGGATCAGTAGTTTTCAAGTGATGCGCACACAAACATATACATTTGTTACGTTTTTTTTATATGTATAGATAAATTAATCTATAGTCGGGGCGTTCATAAGATGGAATGATCACGAAACAAATGTACTCCTTTATTTCGGCCCACAGTTTATATTATCTCTGGTATGAGTACAGTCTAAACTGTCCTTCGTTTATTGCAGTTTAGAAGGCGTTACATCGTAAGATTAAGCCGTCCAGATGCCCGTATTCACTGATCACGCGTCCTTGAATTCCATCTTTTGAACGGCCCGACTATAAACTTGCTTTGTTTAGCCGTAGTATCCTGTTCATTGTCAGAATTATATCCAACAGATTCGTTATCGCCCATATTAACATCAATTTCTAATCCTAAGTTGTCTTTAATTTTGGAAATAAGGGCTAACTCGGGTTATAAGGGTCGTAGGGCATTCTTTTTTTCTTTAATTCGGGTAAAAATACAAACATTCTAAACACAAACAAATTAACTTAATTGCTTATGCATCGCGGTCATTTTAATTGTTTATTATAAGCTTAAAATCACGGTACTTTTGCAATACATTTTTACATTACATAACACAAAGGTTTTAGTCAATAAATGATTTGATTTGTAAATATATGCCTTCCTCTTCAATTTAATTGTTTTAGAATTTATGTAGACTTGATAGTTAACGCATAATAACGCTATAAATAAAGCGGTGTGGGATAAACAATTTCAATTTTGCAATAATTATTAGGTAAAACTTTTTGAAATTTTTATCACTAATTCATTAGGTCGTTGTTCATATTTTCACGCAATCTTGAAGTAGTGTTTGCATTTTTACAAACGTCATTACTAATTTTCTAAAAAACGAACGAACATATTTTCGCTATTATTAAGCAACAAATTTACAAAAATTACTTTACACACTGTCATTGTAAATGATTTCCCATTCTTTTTCAATAATAGGTGTCAGTATTTCATATCATGTACCGGTCTTCACCTACAGGTTTTAATATAAAGGGGTATCCTTTATTGTTTATAAGTGAAAAAGTATATCAAATCTTTTGCATATTTTGTTTAGTGTATATTTTCATGAATAAAAACAACTGTTAGATGCCAATATCAAAAAAGTTTTACGAAAAGGGTGCACTCATCTTTTTGTCGTCAAACTTGTGTTCTTCGAGCGGTTTTTTGAAGTTTTTTAATTTTGTCCAGTCACACGTTGGTCTAATCGCAAGTTGGACGCGCTCGATATTGTCTGGTATTGTTGTCATCGAAAGTCGGTCAGAACAAGGAACACTGCCTTTACTTTTAGAAAATTTATTTATATTTCGCCCATACGCTCATCCTCATTGGCATTTTGTATCATTTGAATTGTATCTGAATTAGATTTTCCAAGTTCTAATTAAAATTTAAATTCATTGATTTGATCATTCTGCCATATAAAAAAAATCCGACGAATTTGTAAACAGATACACGCTCCAGATAAATATACGTCTCGTAGGTGTCGTTGAGCTACCGATAAGTTCGTGAGGCTTTACTGTACACGTTCATACCTCATAGATGTTTCTCGAACATTGTGGCGCGACGGTCGACGGTATAATAGCAATTCTGATGCTTTTCGGAAGTATCTTATTAAATGAGTATCTAACAATGAAATTTATATTTAACATGTACCCTACATTTTTAATTTATACATACATACTAGGAGCATAATATATTATAAAAAAATATTTTTTACATTGCATGTTGTTATTATGTAGCATTATTACCGTTATGGTTGTTGAACGAAATGTAGACAGAGTTTTGAATACAATAGGATTAGTTTATGGGTTTATTGTCACAAGGTGCAGGTGAAAGTAAATGGTGTTTTGTTTGTAATTAAACATATTTTGTATAATGTTAACTTCTTCTAATTGGTTTTATAATATTTTAGTGTAAGTAACAATTACAAAATTTGTCTAAACGTCTAGCAATTTGAAAACGAATTATTTTTTATGAGAATGATGCGTTTCTTTACTTTAATTTAATCTTTCAACTATTATTTATTTAATATAAATTATTTTCATTTTCAGTGGAGAGCTAGTAACTGCTGTTGATCCCACCTCTATTGACTTTACTAAGGTAAATACTATAATTATCGTTAGTGAATAATAAAATTTTATTTTAAATACAAAATACAATGAATATTTTTAGTGCGATATGTTAAACTACATGATATACTTAGTTCTTAAATTTTTAAAAATACAGGGTGTCTCATTATATTCTGACTGTTTTTAAGAGCTTATATCTTCGTAACGGTTCTAGATAATACGATGCGGTTTTTACAGTTAGGTTTAAAATTACCGTAAATTTTGTTGTGACACATTTATATAAATGGCCTAATTCCGGTTTACCCGCTAGAAAAGTGACGTATTTTCAGAAAACAGAAGATGTAATTTTTTAAATGGGAGACCCTGTATATTTAGCAATTTCCTAAAAGACGCATATTTTTACTTTATAACAATACCTTAAAGTTTAAAATCGGTGCACAGAAAGGGAAGTTAAAATTAAAAAATTACATCTACTGTATTCTGAAAATACGCCATTTTTCTATCAGGTAAACCGGAATTAGGCCATTTTATATAAACGTGTCACAACAAAAATTAAGATAATTATAAACCTAACTGTGAAAACCGCATCTTATTATCTACAACAGTTTCGAAGATATAAGCTTTTAAAAACAGTCAGAATATAATGAGACACCCTGTATAATAATGTTCATATAGTTACCATACCAATTGATTTGTTTTATAGTAGAGATTTAACAAATGACAATTTAATATATTTATGATAATATGATTATGTTGCTCAATAACATTTTTCTTTAATACTTATAAATAAAAAATATATACTTTATTCAACATAAAACATTTATGATTAGCTTAAATAAATTACTCTTTAAACATGCTTTTATTAGCTTCACTTGTAAGTTTGTTTATGGGTATGTAACTCTCCGTTGGACTGTGCATGTTACCAGTAGATGTCGCTACTATAAATTTGTATACCTACTCCGAAACAAAATTTCAATTTTATAAGAAAATATTTGAGACTGCTCTATTTTCTAAAATTTCTTCATATAAAAAATTGGCATTTTTAAAGTTTTTGTCTTCGAAAAAAAAATTGACACACTTGTGTAAATTAAATAAAAAAAAATAAGTGTTGCCATCGATCAAGGAATCATCAAAGATGCGAAAATACAATAAAAATATTGTTCTTAATTATACAACATGCTTTTACTAGCTTCACTTGTATGTTTGTTTGTCGACGCCGAAAAAATAAAAAAATAACGGTGTAGCAGTCAGTAGGACTGCCGGCAGAAGTTAAACTTCTATGCACGCGCCCGGATTCATAAATTTGTATGCGAATGATTTAGCAAAATCATTAATGATATTCGTGTTCAGCGACTTCAAAAACCTCCTAGTACCGAATGCACACTCATTTTGTATCGAATTTGCATAAAATTCCTGGAGACAAGGTCCGTTTTAAGCACCAGGTGTTTCGGACACCATCGCCATTATCGTATTCGTATTCAGCGACCCAAAAAACCGCCGAGTTCCAAGTGTGCACTGATTTTGTACAGAACTTACATAAAACCCCAGGAGAAGAGGTAAATACCCTAGGCACCATGTGCCGCGGAGACTTTCGACATCATGATATTCGTGTTCAGCGCATTGACATATTAATACAAATGGACGGGCTGTGCAGCGAAATAATTGATTCCAGAGTAAGACGGATAACAAGGATAGCGCTAGGTCTGGCAGAAAGCTCCTAATTTACATTTGATTTACGTTGATTTTTAATGTTTTTGGTGTTTATCTTATAAATTAAATATATTTGACTGTGTTTATAGTAATATTTATAAACTATGTAATATATCGCACACACTCTATAATATTTTATAGTTATTAACCTATTAAGTTGGCGTCTAGAGTCATTTTAGAAATAATTAATACTTGCCACTCTTGAATATTTTTGGATACATAAATATTTCATCAACAGATAATAATAAATAATTTCGAAGTTCATATTTTATATAATAATCAAGAAGAGTTATTTAAATTAATTGTATTGACCCTTACTGTTTGAAAGTCCATTTTATTAAGAATAATAATAAGCACAATTTACAAAAAGAACTTTTTATAATAGAAAGTTTTTTACTGATTTATAGGTCATATTTTGTGTCATCTCAACAATGCACAGCATCCCTGATTTTGCAAAAATATTAAGTCATACAACGCTGTGATTGATCATAGAGAAGATTGTTTCCTTGTTAACAAAATCAAGGGTAGTTGTATCTAAAAACTTTCTAAAACAGTTTATTTTATTACCAGTTAAAATAATAATTACTGTTTTCACATGTAAGAACAAAAAAAAAGAAAAAAAACTTCTCTGACGCGTAATCGATCCCATTATGATAACATAACAGAACTGTCACAAGTGGACTGATCCGCCGCCTAACCAACTACGTTACGAACGATTTATTTAATAACTTTCAAAATAATATTATCTATACACAACTTAGATCATGTTTAATATCAATTCGGTATAAATTTCGAAATCTATGTATATGCCTAAACACACTTGAAACATGCATTGTCATCCAGTTCTTAGCTATCCTGAAAATTTCAGAGCTCTAGGTTAGGTAGTCGGGAAATAGGCTTAAATTCGATTACAAATTCCACGGAATGACACAGAGACACAGAACACGGCGAAAATATAAAAAACTTTCTAAAAATAATAAAAAACCTTAGTTTTTTATATAAAACTTTCACTTTTAATGTTTTTTAAAAAATGACATATCTTTGAGAACTAATTCAGATAATTTTATTTATGAAAAAATACAAATAGCAAATCTTATTAAAGATATAAAACCAGATAAAATCTAAAAGTCAAAATCAAAAAATTATTAAAAATGACATTTTAACTTTAAAATCAATCAAAAATAAAGTAGATAAAAATAACCTAATCATTACAAAATCAGATAAAGGTAACTCAACAGTAATTTTAAAAAAAGAAGATTATAAATCTAAAGTAAATGATTTCATAATGTCAAGTAGTGTCAAAATTTTAAAAAATGATCCAACTCAAAAGTTTTCAAACCAGATAAGAGAACATGTAAATGATTCAAACTGTTTATTTAATGATTATGACAAAAAATATATGATCAATAAAAATCCTCAGTGTCCAGAATTATATGGAACTATTAAATTACACAAAGAATCAAAACCGATCAGACCTGTAGTTTCATATGTTAACACTCCTAATACTAAGGTAGCTAAAAAATTAAATACTATTCTAAAAAATTATGGTTACAAATCTAAATATTCAGTAGAAAATTCATTAGAATTAATAAAGAAATTAAATAAATGTAAATTACAAAATAATACTAAATTAGTATCATTTGATATAACTAATATGTTCTCTAAAATACCTCCTAAAGAATGTATAGTTCTGGTTAAAAAATTTTTAGATGAAAGAAATATCCATCCAAATATAATATCAGATATAATTGACCTATTTAATATATGCATTAATCAAAATTATTTTACTTTTGATAACAAAATATATATTCAAAATGGGGGTCTTCCAATGGGAAGTCCTATTTCTCCAATTTTAGCAAATATTTTTATGGATAATTTAGAAAACATAATCTTTAATTCTAGTTATAAAAATAATATTATATTTTGGTATAGATATGTTGATGATGTATTAGCAGGATTTATAGGTAGCGAACGACAGTTAGATATATTTTTTAATTACATTAATACTTTACATCCTGAAATTAATTTTACTTTAGAAATTGAAGAAAATAATTCAATTAATTTTCTTGATTTAAATATTAAAAAAGTTAATAATTTACTAAATTATTCAATATACAGAAAACCAACACAAACAGATGTAACCATACCATATAATTCAAATCATCCTATAACAGATAAATTAGCAGCTTATAATTCTATGATACATAGAGCATTTTCAATTCCAATGGACAAAATTAACTTTGATAAAGAAATTAATATAATAAAACAAATAGCTACATCTAATGGCTATCCAATTTATTTAATAAATAAACTAATTAATCAGAAAGAACAAAAAAAAACACTACAACTAATATTTCCTAAAATTAAAAGTTATAAAAATATTACATATTGTGGAAGTATTTCAAATACAATTTCAAAAATAATATCTTCGGCAATATCAACATTAATGTCATTTAAAACACTAAATAATGTTGGTACAAAATTATTAAATGTAAAAACAAAATTACCCAATATAAAAAAATCTGGTGTTTACAAAATTAATTGTCCAAAATGTAATGCGATATATATAGGTCAAACACAAAGAAAATTTGAAATAAGATTTAATGAACACTTAAGAGCATATAGATTAAAACAACCAGATAAGTCAAATTATGCAAAACACCTACTTGAACATCCAACCTCACTCTTACACAACAATGACATCCAAATTCTACACATTTGTAATAAAAAACAAAATTTAGATTTTCTTGAAGAACTTGAAATAAAAAAACATCTAGCAGATCCACTAATTTAAAGTTGTTAATGAACAAATAAATCTTAGAAATTCTCCACTATTAAACTGTTTACTTTGATTGAGTCTTCATTTTATACATAAATAAGATATAATTGTAATACAAATATATTAAGTTATTGTAAAGATCAGCAGATATAGTTTTTTCCTGGTTTTTCTATATCATTGCACAGTTATACTGATCTTAGAGGGAGATACATCCAGGATAATCCCTTAGGGCTAATAACATCTAGGCTTTAATATTGTTATATCTTATTACTTCCATACTTAATCTTGCCTTAATATTACCGATTCAACAGCAGATAGTTAGCTTCAAAACAAAATGTAACTTTATATGTCAATCTAACGATGCTTAGTAAAGCGAAACATATGTCATTTTTTAAAAAACATTAAAAGTGAAAGTTTTATATAAAAAACTAAGGTTTTTTATTATTTTTATTATTCTTAAGAGTTATTTAATTATTTGTTTTATTATCTCAATGTATAAAAGGGACCAGAAATACATTCTAGGGCAGATTAGACCGATATAATTTAACTGATCCATACTATAGAAATTCTACTGCTCGATATTTATAAGTTGTTAAAATAGTAATAGTTATAAAATAGTTATAATAAATATGTACTTTTTGATAGAATTGATTGTGTTTTGATTATCGTTATCCTATTTATATCATTTAGGTGTAGAATTTTCAAATTTAATGTATCAGTCTCCTTATATATAGTGAACCATGATATAAAAAATTACGATATGATCTTCAGTTGTATTGACGTATTTTTTGATAGAAATATTAATGCATTTTTAAATTATTTGTTTGAATTCAATAAGTTTTTGTCACATTCACTGTTTAAAAAAAATAGGTATTTATTGTTTATAAAATAATACAGTTTTTGAGCCTGCAATAACTGTTTTGTAAGTAATATATATTATTTTTGCTGAAATAAGTACACCTAAACATAAAACCGGAGTCTTTTCTCACTTATTTTGACTTAAGAAATTTTAACCAACTTAAGTTTCATCAAAGACTTCAAACAACCACAAATGAAAAAGCTTTTTTTCACTACTAACCTGAGAAATTGCTATTATTTACTTCATTCCCCTAACGAGAATTAATATTTAGTTCTATAATTTTTAAGATATTGACATAATAATAGCTCACTTCTCACCCTGTGTATATAATATAGTATTTTTTACACAAAACGTAATAAAAAGATGTATTTCCCTTAAGCTCTCATTTAAATAATGTGCGTTTTGCCAGGCCTACCTCCGTCTCTCTCTCGGATCTCTCTTTCTAATGTTGGCCGCAGAAGCAGCTGTTGCGAATATGGGAAGCGGCCGGTCCATTTGTATTAATATGTCAATGGTTCAGCGACACCAAACACCCCGAGTACATAAATTGAACCCATTTGGAATACTTACCGGGTTGTAATTTTTCTATCTATTGTCTGTTCGGAATACACTTTTCGACTATTCTTAAAAACTCTGTTTATGTAGCCAACAACCTCAAAAGCATAGTGCAGGATATAATGCAACCATGTTACGGTAGTATGGACTACAATACAATACTCATTACTGAATATTATTATTAATATTATTAATTTAAAATACTACTTTATATGTTTACTTACGTGACAGAATTATAAAATAATCTGTCAAACACAATGGGCGTGTTTGGCCGAAGTAAGTACTTACTAAATTTAGTAGGTTACTCACTATACTTACAAAATTTTCGGCCGGGACACAAAATTAGTGCTAACGCAGTAAGCATGGCTTAATATAAGACGCCATTTTGCTTATTGTTGATGTAAATAAAACGGTCAGGAACAGATCTGTCATTGTTCAGATACATAAGCATAAAATTTTTCTTATTAAATTATCCATTTGCAACTATTTACATGGATTAAATAATATAGCTAAATTTAGAACTGTCCAAATTGTGTTCAGTCAAGTTTGTCCTGGCCGAAAAGCGCTTTAGTCAGCATGTAAGATTTAAATTTTTTTTATGCTGACTGGATTACTAAGTTTAGTAAGCACTTACTTTGGCCAAACACACCCAATGTAATACGTCACCTTGGCCTAACACGCCCAATGTAATACGTCACTTTGATATTCAAAACATTAGTTCAGACTGTTTTTTGTATATCTGTCTCTTTTCAATGTACTGAATGTTTAAACGGTATTCAAAGGACTAATAGTTATGACTAAACATGTGGTAAATATTTCATCTTTGTTTTTACCGACCAATATACCTTATATGTGTTTCTGTTTCTCTGTTACTCACATCATTACATGTGTAATAATTTTTCGCATTACATTTAACCCCACACAAATCTTTTCCGCCGACTGCACGAATACAAGTATAACTTCAAAAATTCGGCAAATTCGCAGTCTAAAAAAATCTAAAAAACACATTTTTAAACCACATTAAAGTAAAAAGTGAAAATAAATATAGTTTAAATAAACAAATATTAGAGCACATCGAACTAAGAAGTTATGACAAATTACCTGTTGGTTCACTTTTACCTTTCGAACAGCAACGCTGTTAGAGGAAGGTATTGTGATCGCGAAAAATTTCGATCTCGGGTTTTTAGCGAAAATACGCGTTTTAGGGTTCCTTGAGCCTTCAAAACCCAAAAATAAAAAATGTCTGTCTGTGTGTCTGTCTGTCTGTCTGTGTGTCCGTCTATCTGTCTGTGTGTCTGTGAACACATTTGCTGCTAAACGGCTAATCAGATCGGAATGAAACTATAAAACCTTACTTATAATCACCATCGGAGGAATCTGATAGAATTTGAGTAAAATCGGCCGACCGGAAGTGGACGTTTACTCTTATCAAAAAATGGAATTTTTTGAAAATATTGGGTTTTCATATAGTTATTGGCAAAATATTTATACTTTGTGGAAAGAACATGTAATTTCCGACATTTTGGAAAGAATACATTTTTTTGATATTTTCATTAGTTTTCGAGATATTGACACTTTTATCAAAAACTGGAAATATGGGAAATAAAAATTGTGGATTCGCTCTTTCACTACTTGTTATTATACATGCTACTGTTCGGAAGGTCGTGTGGTGCCCACACCAGATTTTTTGTTTTGATAAACCAAGGTGGGAATAGAATAAATCTGTGTAGTTTTTTAAAAAATCGTGTTAGGTATATCGAATTTGAACCAAGATTTAATTTAAGTTGATAAGAAATTTCAAAATGGTTGCATCTATTATCTAACTATTAAAACATCATTGAGGCACTGTATATAGACAAGAATAATAGAATCATTCTGCCTGCCACCTTTAAAGTTCTTTGTACCGCATTTCGCTCGAGTTAGCCGAGGTTTTTGTATAGTTTTGTGAGAACTGAAAAGCAGCGATGTCAACTCTGCCGATTTAGAAAGTAATCTACCAATATACCGTTATAATTTTATTTCATAATTATGTAACTTTTTTGTTACTTAATTTAAACTTACCTTTTTTTATTAAATAAACCCTTCGAAAGTCAAAATTAAAAGACTGTTCAAGTTGAACTGAAGTCATGTGATCACAGCACAGAATCAAATAATTGTTCCCAGAGGTGGTTCGGGAAACCGCAAAACTTCTTTGTAGAGAATATTTACCAAACACTAAAATTGTTGGAAGACATGTATATATTCAATAAATGACAGATGGTCACTTATCTGCGGGCAATGAAATAATATTCATTTAAAATATTAAATTGAATGGTTTTTATAAACAACGAACATTCGAAAGGCTTTGCGACTTGCGTTTATCCTTATATATATTGATATGAATTTTTCTTTATTAAGTAAAATTGAAATAAATGTAAATGGAATTGAATATATAAGATTAATTTTATAAATGTAATGGATTGTAAAATATGAATTTGATAGTTAGCAAAATAGTTAAAGTTGAAGAAAAAATTAATAACTTAAAATATAAGGCAGGTGCAAATTGTGGCAAAAGAGGCAAGAACTGGAAAGTGCAGGACCAGAGGATACAGTTATAAAGCAATAACAGGAAATAGCCAACAGGTATAGAGAAGAGCAGAAAGAAAACAAAAAGAAAAGAAAACTATTACGAAATTTTGTTTTATATTTTATTCTTAATAGCAATCAATATTTAAAGTGCCAGAATCCACAACCCAGAAATTGTATTGATTGGAACATTGGAAGGTATTCCCGAAGAAATAGTTATTTGTGACACAAGGACGGAAAATGACATTTTGCAAGAGCGAGTAAAGTTGTGTAGCCGAGGTGCGTAGCACCGAGGCGAAACAATACGAGCACTTGAAAACATTTCCCGGACGTGTAACACACACTATTTTTTGGTCCGACTAATTTTTAATATTTTGAAAAGTTCAAAAACTTTTTACTTTATGACATACAAGATTAGATGTTTATTGACATCTATTGCACGATTAACAGAATTAGTAATATGGAATCATTTTCTGATAATCGATTTCAAGATGCTTAATTTTTATACATACGAATACTTTGCTAATGAGCAACATAGTAAAAATTGAAAATATTAACATTAATATCTAATAATTTTATATAAAAATAGCAGAGACAATGAACTATTTTAGTTCAATGAGCAAAAATAAAATCGAGATATGTATTTTCATAATCGAATGATAAGTAGTTGTAAATTAACATAAATGTCAAATTTAAAATAAAAGTTGTCAGAAAAATTAAATGTAAATTAGAATCCTGGATACCTTTAGAAAAAGTTATTAGTTTAGTATATTAAACGCTGTTTTTAAATAAATTTAATTAAAATTTGTATTATTCATTATGTATTTTTGATGGCTCATAGCGCCATCTCTTTAGATAATCTAAAAGCTACTTTGCCTGCCTAGGCCGGAAAATGTCATTTTCCGGACGATTTTGAAGTAATTAATAGTATTGTTTCTGGACGGAGGACCAAAATAGTTATTTGTGACACAAGGACGGAAAATGACATTTTGCAAGAGCGAGTAAAGTTGTGTAGCCGAGGTGCGTAGCACCGAGGCGAAACAATACGAGCACTTGCAAAACATTTTCCGGACGTGTAACACACACTATTTTTTATTCCGACTAATTTTTAATATTTTCAAAAGTTCTGTTATGTTCAAGAATTGACCGCTTGTGCTACCTACAGTAAGAGCAGTGAATAGAAGACAGCCGACAGACTGTCAGTTGGTATGCCGTGATCTTCGGGTAGATATGGGGTAGATATAAGCGCCACAAGATCCTTAATTTTTGTACATACAAATACTGTGCTAATAAGCAGCACAGTAAAAATTGTTATGTTGAAAATATTAACATTAATATCTAATAATTTTATATAAAAATAGCAGAGACAATGAACTATTTTCATAATCGAATGATAAGTAGTTGTAAATTGACATAAATGTCAAATTTTATAATACAAGTTGTGAGAGAAATTAAATGTAAATTAGAATCTTGCTTACTTTTAGAAAAAGTTATAGGTAAGTTTCGTATATTATACGCTGTTTTTAAATAAATTTAATTAAAATTTGTATTATTCATTATGTATTTTTGATAACTTAAAATTTAAACTCATAGCGCTATTTTTTTAGATAATCTAAAAGCTACTTTGCCGGCCTAGGCCGGAAAATGTCATTTTCCGGACGATTTTGAAGTAATTAATAGTATTGTTTCTGGACGGAGGACCAAAAAGGTTTATTTTTTAGAGTTTTGTAAATTTTTTAGTATTGTTTTCTTTTTATTTAATGATTGATTTTTTAAACTCTTTTATAATTATTCGGATTTTTTAGTTGCATTTAAATGCTTTTAACTTGAACTTTTTGGGTTTATTAAAATGTTAGATTTTTTAATATACTGTAAATATTTTGAAAACTAACTATATTTTATTTATGTTTTAAAATTCTTTCATCTTTAAAATTAAATGAAAAATGTATAGTAAAATACCTTTTTCAGTTTCAAAAGTATCAGAAAAAGACCTAACTGGAATTTTTTATGTCAATATCAAGAGAAAGCACAAGAAATCTTTAAAAAAATTAATTCTTTTAAAATATTTACAAATAGATTGTGGAACATTATGTAGATTTTGATATATATAAAGAAATTCGTAAAAATTTGTTAAAATGACTGCTGTGTATTTAAAAAATGCTATGTGCTTAAATATTTTTTTAAAAGATTTCAATATTGTATGCCTATTATATTCCTTATATGTTTTTTATTTTATTTTAAATATTTATTAGCTGTATTTCCCGTTGAGTTTGTTTCTCAACCATTTTTTACTTCAATTTTCCACAACTGCGGTCACTAATGTAATTAGACCGCATTTCACGTTCTTTGATATTTAAATTAAGTCCGGTAAGTGGATATGAAAGAACGATAATCCGTCTTGATTTCAATCAATGCGTCTGAAACTTCAACCATGCGTAAAGGTACTTACAAAAGATTTTTTATCACAATTTTTTGAAACGGATGGCACCGTTGAAATGTTTATTTAAGGGCTCAGAGGTTACTATTCCATCGTTTTAGTAAGATCCTATCGAATTTTTTTCTTTTATGTTGGATGGATATGTATTTATTATTCATATACAAACTTTACACAATGGTGTCGTACTCTTCGATTCTTAGAATGAATACCATTTTGTTAGAATGTTCTGCACTCAATGGTTAAACAAGAATTTATAAACTTACAGTGGCGTTTCAATATGTTAATTAAAATTTGAACTTTAAGACTTAAAATCGCAACAATTGAAAATTATACTTTTTTCTAATGGATCAAAAATCGTGTAGGAATTTTTTTTCTGCTGTTTGTCATTCTCTATTGTGTCATTTTATGTTAATAAAAATCATTTTATTACTTTATCAGTTTATTGTAGTAGACATAGTATATAGTATAGTATATAATTTCAGTTATAATACGCTTTCCACACTCTTTCTACGCGGCTGGTTCTTAATTTTTCCACTCTCGTTTAAAATGTTTTTACTATTCTTGTTATGCAGTATACTAGATATACAGCTAGATATTTAATGGATTGGCTGTTAGCATGTATCACTGCGACCTTTATAGCTCTATTTTGAACACCCATCATATCTAAAATAGAAGCATCTTGTCCAGCCCTACCCTCTTAATGAGACTTAATAGCCTTGACAGTGGCCTCTCTACATAACTTGGAGCAGTCGGTTTCTCCTCTCCCAATACTAGTCCTTGCAAGGCCATCCCATTAGCACTTCACATTGGCATAGGACATAAAATTTTTCTTGGCAGTATCGACAGATGTCTTGGTCTGCCAGGTTCAGCTGACTAAGGTGTTTTCTGAGCCGAAAATGTACTGTCAAGAGACTGACAATCATTCTGACATTGTTTCGCTTTGTGATATCAGCTCTGCAGTAAATATCGCCAAGTGTCCTTTCATGAACACTTTGGCTTGTTGCTTGCCCGGTGATTTTCCCCACCACTGCTGGTCCTTCTCTAGCCTCCATTTCTTAATCATTGGGATATTAGACCCGCTCGGGCATTCTTATTGCTCCGAAACGCTGAGTGTCCTGGTACCCATGGCAGGGTCAGAGAGTATCGTCTTTAGAGCTGCTTGTCTGTTCGAGTCTATAACTATGGTATTACCCTTTATACCTTGATTATGATATCCGTTGCACTGATGTAGGTATGGCCATTAATTTATCCTGAAAACTGTAGCGTACTTACCTTGCTTAATTGGACTTGTATTCTGTGTCTTCTACTATATATATACCTGACCCTGTGCATTTCTTAGTCTATAAACTATCGGTATACCAGATTGACCCCCTTCAATTAGGGGCTCTTTGTTTCATGAATCCCTTTTCAGTAATTCTACTCAAAGTTTCTTGCAAAGTTATACCTGAGGCATACTCATTATTTGATCCGCCTTCACTCTGTTATATAGCTATGCTTGCTCTTTTCCTCTTAATAAGGTTATCGGAGCATGGCCTTGTAGCAGCCTGTGATCATTTGTCATAGCCTCGCACTATATTATGTAATATACTAAAATATTTTTATATTAATTAGACAAATTTTCGATTATTTTTGAAACAGTTTTTTTTATTGAGTTCTACCACGTTAAATGATGGCCTAAAGAGTCGATATAAAGTTAATAAATTTCAAAATTAATATTGATTATTGAGTTCAATACCGGATTAGGTTGATATTGTTTTCTGATCTTTATACTTGTTATTTACTTGCCACTGTCCACTTCATTAGAAATAAAGGAGTTTTAAGAATTCGTTAAATATGCTGAGTATTTAAAACTAATATGCTTTTTACATTAACATAAGACTAGGCAATTTCATCTGAAAGTAGATAATTGCCTACTGCTTCTACATACACCCACGATGTCAAAGAGAATGATCTATCAGTTTCCTACAGTATTTCCATAATTTAACTTATATGACTATGGAACAGTTTAAACACGTAAAATATTTAATTCTGAGTATGTATTTTGTTTGGTCATTTTTACTGCTACCTAAAATGTTATTTACCTACTGAAAACTTAACGTGAGCAAAAACAACAAGTACGTGCAAGCCTAACAAACAATAGCGTTTCCGTGGTTCGTATAAATAACTAGATTATGTAATAAGAACTGATGGTAACAAATTCGAATATTTCTTCCATCAAGCTTGCATTGCCATTGCCATTTCTAGTTTTCCACCAAAAAATTATCTTCAGATTGTCTTTTCTTTATTGAATGATTAAAACGTGCCGCCCATGACGAGTGCATCATAAAAAGTTATTTAATGCATTAATGTTAACCACCACATGGTCATGGAATGTAAATATATCAAAATCAAACAACATATAAACTTGTCACTTGGAAAAAGGCCGTAAAGTTGTAATCGGTTGACACTAAATCGTTTCTTTCACTGACTGATGTTTCCGCATTTTTTGGTAAATAATTTAAACCTTTTACAATATAAGATAAGCTGATATAAATGGGCAGTTCTTAGGATCACTTTATATTTTTATATAAACGTATTTTTGGTCTTGTCACATCATCAAAAATAGAATTTACAGAAACGATATAGTGTTCTTTTTTTGCTCAAATAATTAGACCTTTTATTGGTTATAAAAAGATAACGGAGTTAATTATAAAGAGCGGAAACCCCTTCATTGCAACCAATTTAAAATCATTAACTAAACATTGAAGAGAATCTTAATAACACAACCCTTGTTGGAAGTTCCCACATAATTGAAAATAGGGGAAAATAAAAGATATCTATCTATTACCATTAATTATACAATTTAGACGAAAGCAGTCGTTTTATTTGCTTTTGTCATGAAAATATTATAATAAATTATATTAGAAAAAGCTATAACTCATTAAATTTAGTTACCTATATAGAAACAGAACTTATATTTTTTGCCGCTATCCCTTATTTTGTTGGATGTATTGATAAGTGCTTCTATTATAGAAGCAAACAAAATTTGAAAGTAAAAGTACAGCCGTCTTTAATTGGATGATATATTTACTAGAATGACTCTGCATCTCTATGCACCCGTAAAAAATCTTCATCTTGTTTTGTAAATCAAGCCTTCTAGTTTCTATTAACTGTTTTTGGGAAGAAAATTTACGATCTATTATACTATTTTTCAGTTCAGGGCAAACTTGACAGTCGTCAGACAGATACATGCGATTTGTGAAACAATAGTATATACATGCCCGGACGACAATGTAAATTGTTGGCCGAGGCGTATAGCCGAGGCCAACAAACATTGGAGTCCGGGAATGTGCTTTTACTACGAGATACACATACTATTTTTTCTGAAATCGCATTAAATATAATCGTAAACTAAGAAAGTTTTATATATGCATAACTGTTTTTGATTACCATCGTATGAAACCGTTTCGTTGACATTGTTTGTTAATCAGTGTTTATAAGTCTCACAAAAGTGTCAGCTCGGTTAGTTACATATTGCTTAAAATATTTTAAATTATATTTAAAATGGGCAGTGACGGTGATGTCGAGAGGTGCAAAACGCCTCCAGAGTTACTAAACACTGTTACTAATGTGGTTTTAAATTTATTGCCAAATAAAATCAAGGCACAAAATATGAATTTGCTTATAAACATTTTATGGATCATTCCCGTACACAGGTACCTACGGAAAAAATATTCCCGTACAGTACGGAAAAGTTCGTTGCCCAACAACGTACTATAATACAAGAATAGTGTATTTTTTGGCTTGAATTTGATACGAGAAACTAGACATTTCCAAGCTTACTGTAAGGGAATATTTTTTCCGTACTGTACGGGAATGATCCATAAAACGTTTATAAGCAAATTCATATATATTTCGTAGTAGCGGTGTTTAGTAACTCTGTAGGAGTTTTGCACCTCTGGACATCATTGTCACTGTCCATTTTAAATATAATTTAAAATAGTTTAAGCAATATGTAACTAACCGAAGTGACACTAATAAAAAACGATTTGAGAATGATTAACAAACAATGTCAACGAAACGGTTTCATAGAAAATAAGATGATAATCTAAAACAGTTATGCATATATAAACCTTTCTTAATTTACGATTATATTTAATGCGATTTCAGAAAAAATAGTATGTGTATCTCGTAGTAAAAGCACATTTCCGGACTTCAATGTTTCTTGGCCTCGGCAAAACGACTCGGCCAAAAATTTACATTGTCGTCCGGGAATGTATCGCTTTTCATACTAAATACACAATATACTATTTAAACAACGTTTCGGATCTTTTCCACATATTTTTTTTTGTAGAATGGTTTGTAACATGGAATATTAAGTCCAGTTATTTATTTTTGTCTATTCATAAAGTCCATCAGAATAACTCTTTAGTAATTCCAAAGAACATTTCCAGCAAAGTTTTAAACGCAAATTTTTTTAGATCGTGGTAAACTATCAAGTGATTCTTTAATACTAGGTCATCCATAGTAACAACACGGCTGAATAATTTTGCAACCAAGTACAGATACAAGTTGATTCTCCTTGTTAACATACAGGTTAATATACATACAGGTATTTGGGATTTCATTTTTTAGTAATTGTTCTCTTCACCAAATTACCGTCAACTATATATATATATATATATATATATATATACAAAAGGGGAAAATTATTGGGCATGTACGCAAAAAGGATCAATAAGGCCACAAGTAGGAATGGTAACCGCAGACATGCATGTTTCTGGCTCATTAGCCGTCATCAGTGCGGCATAACCAAGTAAGGTATTGCACTTGGCTAGCAAAAGTGTTGGGTACTTAGGAGCAAAGGATGTTGGGAAAACATGTGTAAAGAAACATAAAAACACAAAAACAACGAAAGCTCACACAGGAGTCCTATCGCCATTTTTGTGTTTTTATGTTTCTTTACACATGTTTCCCCAACATCCTTTGCTCCTAAGTACCCAACACTTTTGCTAGCCAAGTGCAATACCCTACTTGGTTATGCCGCACTGATGACGGCTAATGAGCCAGAAACATGCATGTCTGCGGTTACCATTCCTACTCGTGGCCTTATTGATCCTTTTTGCGTACATGCCCAATAATTTTCCCCTTTTGTTTATATATATATATATATATATATATATATATATATATATATATATATATATATATATATATATATATATATATATATATATATATATGTTCATATGTTCATATGAAATTTTAATTCGCAACTCTGTTGATTACTTGATTATGGCTCAAAAATAGTTTTTTTAAATTTTCACAATTTCGGTCTAATATCTCTTTTATCAAATTTTATTTCACAACTCTGCTGGTCTAACTTTTTGTCGTAAACCGTTCATTAACATTTCTATTAAGTTATTTTTTTATATCAATACATCCTCGTAGGTACTATGAAAGTCTATATAATGATGTAGATACTATTATACAAATCAAAATATTTTTTTAACCATGGTTTATTGCAGTTTAAAATAAAAAATCTCACTGTTAAGTAATCGTTGGTTTACATTTACAACCATTAGGAAACCTAATAACTTTATTAGATTTTATTTTAACACACCCAAAAGCATAATAAAATATAAATAAATAAAGATTGAAATAGTATCTGACCCACGCGCACTATAACAGACCTAAAAAATAAAATGACCGTTAAAAATGTAAAACAATACATTTTATTTATTTATTACAGTCTTAATGTATGTAAAATACCGCTGAAATATTTTATTCTATCAGGCAGTGTTATAGTTTCTGAAACTCCCACATATATACTGTTACATTCCTTGATGTTATTAATTTCTTGCTTGTAATTTCTCAAGTATGCTATTTAGTATAGGAGCCAGGGAGGGTTGAGTATACACTTCTATGTCCCTTCGTTACCTTCACGTTTTTTTTTTATGTTTTTATAATTTATATAACTGTGAAGAATTGAGGAGAATTAGGAGAAAATAAAACTTTGTCTTACTTTTCAGACACAAATTAATAGAGCATAATAGTAAATGTTTGTTCTTCAACAGAAGTGGAATAAGCACTTATTGACAAACCCTACAAAATATTAACAAACAAGACAGCAGACCCCAACGTAGTGAACGCTCTGAGCGTATATACGCAAACAAAGCAAGGTGTGGGATGTGGAATTTACTCTAGATCCTTAAGCCTAAAAATAAAATGGGCTATGATGGATGGCTTGTCAAGTGTGGTTCAGTCAGAACTCACAGGCATAACCATAGCTGCAAAAGAATTAATCAATAGGAACATCACAGGCAGGACTATAAATATATACACAGACTGCCGACAAGCACTACTGACCTTGAATAGACCACGTTTCACTTCAAGTTTAGTACTAGAATGTCAGCAATCTCTAACTGAGGCCAGCCAGAATAACGTGTTCACTCTCAGCTGGATCAAAGGACATGGTAACTCTAAAGGCAACCGCATTGCAAACAATTTAGCAAGGAGAGCTGCAGGCTACAAATATGTTAGCCCTCGCCCATCTACCAAGCTAACATTGTCCGCAGTCGTGGACCTTATCAAACAGCACTCTCACCAAAAATTTATACAGTGCTGGGATGAAACTACGAACTGTAGACTGGCCAGAGAGTTATTACCTCATCCTGGCGAGGAAACAGCAAAAAAATTGAAGGCATTGACCAGACAAAATCTCCGAACAGCTGTAGGAATCTTGACAGGTCACTGCCAATTGCGACAACACCTCTTTAGGACGGAATTAACAGAATCGCCGCTATGCAGAGGCTGCGAACAAGAAGAGGAAACAGTAGAACACATTATGTATGACTGCTCTGGTTTTTCTGAGATCAGAAGATCCGTGTTGGGCGAGTATTGGCTTACACCAGCCGATGTCAGGGAGATCCCCCTCGGAAGCCTCATCACCTATTTTAAATCACTAGGCCTGGTGACAGCCTAAGGTTAGGATATCCCTACATACGGGAGGATGCGCAATGGGTCATATGTGGCCTCAGTGCTGGCTGAGCACTAGCTCGCCCCTCCCCAAATTTCCAGATCCAGAAGCACTTATTTACTTCACATTTTTCCTTGTCGTAATTTGGTTTAAAATATGAATAAACCGTTTTCCATTGGCCTTTGGTTTTTTACCGTGATTCCCAACTGTTTAAAAATTCCTACAACCTTTTCTCTCTTCTCTGTTTTACTTTAACTTGTCTTATTAAGAATATTTGGTAGTTTGCAGAATTTGTTTTGCTCAGGTTTATATTTTCCGTAAACTGTTATTTAGATAAGAAAATCTGTAAACTAGCTTACTCTTATAGATTATGTTTCTTGCCTTTGGATATACATTTTTTACATATTTTTGTTACATGTATAACCACGTTTTTTTTTGCATAATTTGTTTTGCTCAGGTTTATATTGGCCGTAAACTGTTATTTATATAAGAAAATCTGTAAAGTAGCTTACTTTTTATGATTATGTTTCTCCCCTTTAGATTTACTTACATTCTTTCCATATTTTCGTTAAATGTATAACCACGTTTTTTTCTTTTTCTTTTTGAGATTCGAATAATTTTCCTTTTTTAATTTCTGCTTAGATATTTCCAGGACTGTTAAGTACTTAATACTAAATAGGTATTATTTCTTTTATAGTGATCTTAGTTTTTTTGTTAGTTATAGAAAAGGTAGGTACTGCTTAAAATATTTATTGCATACATTCGATATTTTAAATAAGCAGCATTTGAGGGTAAAATTATTGGTTTTAAAATGTTCGCAAAATGCCTTTATTAAATTATTTGGGTTCTTTTCAGGGCCTAATCCAGGGGGGCAGCGGGGGCATGTGCCCCGGGCGCCAAGTTAGGGAGGGCGCCAAATTAAGGGTTGAGGTTGCCGACAAGTTCAGTTTTTTGTGTGGGGGTTCAAATTAAACCCCTGAACGTTACCACTTTGAAAAGTAAGGCTAAAGAATTGGCTAAAACCTATGCAAGAACGAAGAGAAACTTGTAAATGAAATAGAAAGTTTTAAGTTTCATGCCTTAACTTTTGAAGATGGACTGAAAGACGCAAAAGCAGCATCTATGCTCAGAATATTGCATAAGAGCAAGTTGGAAGAGGGTTATCCTAACTATGTGTTGCTCTAAAAATATTCGTAACGCTTCCAGTTTCTGTTGCATCTCGAGAGAGAAGTTTCAGTAAATTAAAACTTATAAAACCTACTTAAGAATTGCTATGAAACAGCAAAGACTAACAAATTTAAGCATTATAAATACTGAACATGAATGGGCTTCTTTGCTTTCTTTTGATAAAATAATCAACACTTTTTCAGCAAAGAAAGCCCGAAAAATAAGAATTATGTAATCCAGGGTCTTGTGGATCTAATCTTTGAGTTGAGGCTTTAAATTGTTCGCTTTGTTTCAATTATGTATGTAAAGTACAATGGCCCAACTTGTGTATCATTAAATATGCCTTATAATTCAACCTAAGTTTTATTTCAACCTCGTATACGACTCGTGTAGTAATAGGCCTTCGCTTTTTCGTAAATCGGTTGTGACAGTAGGCCAGGGGGGGCGCCAAATGTAAAGCTTGCCCCC
Source organism: Altica lythri (assembly GCA_964028335.1). Lineage (NCBI taxonomy): Eukaryota > Metazoa > Arthropoda > Insecta > Coleoptera > Chrysomelidae > Altica > Altica lythri. The sequence goes on from OZ034807.1 coordinate 54,938,928, forward strand.
CCCTAGAAAAACTAGTAGGTCCAGCTCTGGTTCTTTTTTTATAATAGATTGGCTTAAAGAATGAAGATCAAACCAACCAAAATGAAATGTACCTAATATTGAACTTAAATGGATATGATTGAACCAACATATATTTTTACTTACTTTTTAACTACGTAAACTGGTAGTCACTTTTATTTCTTTACCCTTTTTGCGACTTTTTGTGATATAAGTGTCATTGGACAGTTGTTTTGGTTCAAAATCAGAATTTAGATTTTACTGATATTTTTGTTTTTTCTAAAATATCCTTAACATATTAGCCTGTCAACGATATGTTAAGGAATTTATGACTAACTACAAGTTCATACACAGAGCAGTAAATAATTGAATTCAATTCATTCAAAGCGTAATACTTATTCATGTTATTCGTATCAAATGTGTTGGACACTAATAATTTACTAACAGATAAACAATATTTATGATTTTAATAAATTCCATTGGACTGATAGAGACTAATGGGTCGTCATTTCAGATGTATACCGCTTGTATCACCTAGAAGACCGTTTAAAATTCAGGAAATAACAGGACCGGAATATTTCTTTGGGTGTTTGGTCGAAATATTGGTTTATGTTTTAACCGAAATCCAACAAACATGGAATAAACCGGTTAAATATTGATATATTTTGAGTCAGTATTATTGAAAAGAAAGCAAAATATTGGGAATTGTTGCTATAAGTATGTCTCCATTTTATCTTTAGAGAATAGTTATATTCAATATGTCAGTTTAAAAAAAATGTATTAAAGCAGAAGATCTTTAAAAGTGACGGTATATTCTTTTTTGGACCATTTCTTTTTTTATTGTGAATTTTATCACGTTATGGTAAGGGTTTCCTCGCAGTAAACTAATCATTTCGTTTCTATAATTAGTAGTTGTACAGTTTAATTTCTTTTTTAAATGTATTACTCCTGAATATTTACTGCTTCACTCTCTATTTTCTTAGTTCTGCGTTCTACGCCATTCCTTTCTTCTTTAGGTAATAGAATTAGTAACTCAAAATTTATTTAAGATCCTTTGCTTTGGTAACGGTCATATTAACTGATATTTTCTTTTCTATTCTTATTGTCAGTACCAGCTTTTTCAACTATATTGGTTGGATATAAAAGGCTTCCCTGACATCGGCTGGTGTAAGCCAGTACTCACCTAACATGAATCTTCTGATATCAGAAAAAACAGAATAGTCATACAGTATATGCTCTCCTTTTTCCTCTTATTGTTCACAGCCTCTGCATAGGGGCAATTCTGCTAAAGAGATGTTGTCGCAATTGGCAGTGATCTGTTAAAATTCCTACCGCTGTTCGAAGATTTTTTCTGGTCAATGTCTTAAATTTTCTCGCTGTTTCCTCGTCAGGATGAAGTAAAAAATATCTGGCCAGTCTACAGTTCTTGTTTCATCCAAGCATTGTATAAATTTTTGATAAGATTGCTGTTTGATAAGGTCCACGACAGCGTTAAATGGACAATGGCTAACATATTTGTAGCCCGCCGCCCTACTTGCTATGTCCTTTGATCCAGCTCAGAGTGACCACGTTACTTTGGCTGGCTTCAGTTAGAATTTGGTGATATTTTAGTACTAAACTTGATGTAATACATGGTCTATTCAAGATCAGTAGTGCTTGTCGGCAGCCCGTGTACCTAAATATTTACATTCCTGTCTGTGATTTACCTTTTGATTAAGTGTACCATGGCCATTAATGCTACCTCCTTAACAAATATGTCAAGGGGTGTGAGTCCAAGTATTATTTTCACTGCCCAGTTCGGTGTAGTTCGCATGGCACCTGTTACGAGAAAGCATGCTGATCTTTGGATTCGTTTTAATTTTCTGATAGCTGGCGTTTGTTGCACTTTAGGCCACAACACAACAGCACCATATGTTAGCATATATCTTAACATTGCCGTGTAGATCCTTGGGGGATAATCCCCGGTCTGCCCTATTGTTCGACGGCTTTGCCAATCAGATATATCTTTGCTTTTTTAACTTTGCATTTTATATGTGAATTCCACAAGAATAACAGGTATTTCACTTCTGTAGCAAAGCTTATTTTAACTTTGAGAAGACTAGGTGCTTTTAAGCCTCTATGTTTTTTTTCTTCGTGAATAGAACCATTTCTGCCTTTTTGGGATTAATAGACAGCGATCCCTCTTTACACTATGTCTCTAAAATTTTGAGAGCCACTCTTATTGTATCTATTCAGCGTCTCATTATATTCTGACTGTTTTTAAGAGCTTATATCTTCGTAACGGTTCTAGATCATACTATGCGGTTTTTACAGTTAGGTTTAAAAGTACCGTAAGTTTTGTTGTGACACATTTATATAAATGGCTGACTTTCGGTTTACCCGCTAGAAAAGTGGCGTATTTTCAGAAAACAGTAGATGTAATTTTTTAAATGGGAGACCCTGTATATTTAACAATTTCCTAAAAGACGCATATTTTTACTTTGTAACAATACCTTAAAGTTTAAAATCGGTGCACAGAAAGGGAAGTTAAAATTAAAAAATTGCATCTACTGTATTCTGAAAATACGCCATTTTTCTATCAGTTAAACCGGAATTAGGCCATTTTATATAAACGTGTCACAACAAAACTTAAGATAATTATAAACTTAACTGTGAAAACCGCATCTTATTATCTACAACAGTTTCGAAGATATAAGCTTTTAAGAACAGTCAGAATATAATGAGACACCCTGTATATAAAAATGTTTGTCTGTATATCTGTATGTACCCAATGAACTCAAAAAGTACTGGACCGATTATTATAAAAATTGGTATACATATGTATTTTTCCACGGAGAAGGTTTGTGTGATATGCTCATTGATGCCACTTGCCACCAGGTAGCGCTGCAGAGTAGCAACTTCTGTCCCGTTCAACCGATTGTCATGAAAATTGGTATGTACCTATATGTATTTTTTCACGGAGAAGGTTTGTATGATATGCTCATAGATGCCGCTCGCCACCAGGTAGCGCTGCAGAGTAGCAACTTCTGCCCCGTTTAACCGATTGTCATGAAAATTGGTGTGTATATGTATTTTTCTACGGAGAAGGTTTATATGATATGTTCATTGATGCCACTCGCTACCAGGTGGCGCTGTACAGTAGCAACTTCTGCCCCGTTCAACCGAGTGTCATGAAAATCGGTATGATGATGTATTTTTAATGGGTAAGATGAATATGATATATGTATTAATTGAAGTTACCACCAGATGGCGCTTCCATGTATCAAATTTAATACTGATTGATAGATATCTATACGAATTCGTATAAATATAAGTTCGAAAAATATATTTTTGATACGATAAGTAAAACAAAACTATAAACTTTCTTTTCTTCTCTATCTCTTCTCCTCTTTTATTTTTCTTAAATTTATTTTAGTTATTGGAGTAGCAACGCGCGCCGGGTTCAGCTAGTTTAAAATAAAATTGTCATAAAAAAACTAAAATGTCGTCTATCTGTTTGCATGGTGTCGGTGACGCTCGTTTTTTCGTGACAGTGTGCGCGCGTATTGTAAAAATAAACCCTCATTTATTTTGCTTAACGCGCTACGAGAGGTATAACTTTAATAGTTTAAAACAACGAGTTTGTCGCTAAATTCGTTAATCTGGAGAAAATCTAAGAGTGTCTTAAAGCTTTACTAACAACGCAACTGTTTGTGTGTATGTTATTTCTAGTAAATATTATAATGTTTCTCGTGTGTAATTTAAGTTTGCATATATGTCTGTCAACACTGTAAATTTCTATAATTGACCTGTTTCTGAACTTTGTGTTAGCTTGAGTTAAACAATTTATTATATTATTGGACCTTTCCACAAAGTTTGGTACTTTTTGTTTGTTCGGTATACATTCTAATCTACTTATAAAGCATTTAACAGTTTTTTTAAATAACACAATATACATATAAAATGCAAAATTAAATTAACAAGAAAACAATAAAATCCAGTCCTGCAGTGATGTTAAAAATGTGTCCGGAACGTGACAGGACAAAAGAAACTCCAACAGTAGATGAGAACACAAACCCGAAGATAATATATCACATACACGAAGAGAAAGACGATTTTCTTGACAGATTTAATGACGACCATTTAATCTGTGTTACAGGGTATTTAACGATTTGCTCTTCTCTTTTAGATAATAATAAATTTTTGAAGGTACTGAATGCGAGTGATGGCAATGGTCTTATAAAATGACTAATAATTTTCTTTTGAAAGTTCATCGTTTTGTGATTTATCACTATGATATAAAAAACATGTCAAAACTATTTAAAACAAAAATAATAATCGGTAATCTTTAAAGTAAAGCAATGATTCGGAGACTCTCTATAAAAAATACCCTTGTCAAATTAGAATCCACTTGAACTCGAATTAGTAGGTACTCCAGACTACCCTAGAGAAGAGAACACATAAAAGATCGTAAAGGTCGTCTGAAATACCAGCTGGGTAAAAGATGGGTGGTATTTGTTTCTAATGGCGTAGAAAATAGGGATATATGAGGTAAACTAATTTAACAAAAAATTAAAAAATATCCCGGAAATGGTAAGATGCACTGGCAAATATAACAATCTCGAATAAACGATTGTATGTAGGTTGATTTTTTGATTTTAATTTGAAATAAATCATAATAATTGTATCTGTAGTTTAGTATTTCCTACTGTTATATTATCTTTAATTTTTTATACAAACGAAAAATAACGTAAAAGTGTTTTCTGTGGTATTCCTGTGTTATTTCTATGTTATTCAGTAATAGTTATTATCCTAACAAGTGCGGAAAGTTATACTTTCCCGCACGCGAACTGCCGATGCCCGAATGACGCGAAGCGGAGTTCGGGCAAGCAGTTTAAGTGCGGGAAAGTTAATTTCCGCAAGTGTTAGGATCAATACTTTATACAACTACTGCTCTGGAAGTAGAATTTGAGAGGAATATAACAAATAATTTTTTCTTTTGACACATCTGGCAATAAATTTGTTGTTGCATTTTTAGCTGATTCAACTAGTTCAGGTGAAGTTAAACATCTTGTTAAATCGACCATTATTTTAAATAGTACACTTTTTTTAATTACCTACCTACACTTTCTTTTTGGGTTTAATACAGTTGCGTTGTGACATAAATTAAAAAGGGTTAGGACTGATCGAGTAGTCTCTCTAGTCAAATAAAAACGACAGATAGTTTAGGCGGAATCCGTGTAGTTATGTGGTCATAACCAAACATGTGCGTTTATGAAATACATATAGTCAAGTATGCGACTATTGTGTACTTCGGAGATGACATACTGCGCTCGAAAAGTCAACTTCCAGAGCAGGCGTTGTATAAAATACTTTTATACAACGCCTGCTCTGGAAGTTGACTTTTCGAGCGCAGTATGTCATCTCCGAAGTACACAATAGTCGCATACTTGACTGTATGTATTTCATAAACGCACATGTTTGGTTATGACCACATAACTACACGGATTCCGCCTAAGCTATCTGTCGTTTTTATTTGACTAGAGAGACTACTCGATCAGTCCTAACCCTTTTTAATTTATGTCATAACTGTCACAACGCAACTGTATTAAACGCAAAAAGAAAGTGTAGGTAATTAAAAAAAGTGTACTATTTAAAATAATGGTCGATTTAACAAGATGTTTAACTCCACCTGAACTAGTTGAATCAGCTAAAAATGCAACAACAAATTTATTGCCAGATGTGTCAAAAGAAAAAATTATTTGTTATATTCCTCTTAAATTCTACTTTCAGAGCAGTAGTTGTATAAAGTATTGATCCTAACACTTGCGGAAATTAACTTTCCGCACTTGTTAGGATAATAACTATAAATGAATTTTGTCTCATTTTAAAAAATAGAAAAATACCCATAAAAATATCTATTACCAGTACATATCAAGTTAATCTATGAAAATTTATGAACATCACCGATATGTTACTTCTAAAGGCAACTGCATTGCGAACAATTTAGCAAGGAGGGCTGCGGGCTACAAATATGTTAGGTCTCGCCCATCTACCAAGCTGACATTGTCCGCTATCGTAAACCTTATCAAACAGCACTCTCATCAAAACTTTATACAGTGCTGGGATGAAACTACGAACTGTAGACTAGCCAGAAGAGTTATTACCTCATCCTGGCGAGAAAACAGCAAAAACACATAATGTATGACTTCTCTGTTTTTTCTGAAATCAGAAGATTCGTGTTGGGCGACTACTGGCTTACACCAGCCGATGTCAGGGAGATCCCCCTCGGGAGCCTCATCACCTATTTTAAATCACTAGGCCTAGTGACAGCCTGAGGTGAGGATATCCCTACACACAGGAGGATGCACAATGGGTCATATGTGGCCTTAGTGCTGGCTGAGCACTAGCTCGCCCCTCCCCAAATTTCCAGATCCAGATCCAGATCGATATGTTACTTATAGTCAATATAAGAAATATTAAATTAGTTATTGTTTAATCATCATAAATATTTTTGTTAGAGGACGCCTCTGATTTTTCAATAATAAAAGAAAGATGCACTCGGCAGATGTGCACACGACAAACCGGAAAACAGGAGATGAAATAACACCACCATCTTTGCAACCCCCATATTCTTTTACACCCTCAAATTTACCGTAACCCTATGCGAACAACATGTGTTTATGTATCGTAAATTTTCGGCATTATACGGGGTGAACTGAAAAACCAACCACCCCATCTAATTTTAGCTATTATCCAAAGTAGGTACCAAAGTAAGATATCCTTACACCAAAAAGTACCTAAGACTTTCATTAATAGAAATATTTGGTTGTTTTAATCCAATTTTATAATAACGGGAAAAATACCTAATAGGAAATGACTTATTAAAAGTTATTGGTAATAAAATTTTAAATAAAAAAATTTCTTGTTAAGTCTCTAAAGGCTCCTGAAAGACCATAAATATTAATCTAGATTCTTAAAAGTGCTATTTGATAACTACTATATCATTTTTAGTATTTGTCGCAAATGAGTATTGTCTAGCGACGAGGACGATTTCGTTTTTGATCAAAGTCCACGGAGTTTGAAGGTATATTCTCATGTATTATGACCCGCTGAATCCGATGCTCACTCGTTCAAAGTGACGGGAATTTGTTATAGATTTGTTATTAATTTAAAACGCTGTCGGAATTAATCTAAAGTAGATATCAATACTTAACCACGGTCAATCGATTTTAAACTTAAAAGAAACAATCTAGTCAAAGGTTTATCAAAAAATATTAATTTGGATCGGATATTTTGCAAGTTTAGTAAAAAAATATGGCGAAATTACGGTATTTCGGAGAATTTTCGCATATAACAATTTGGATATGACTTTTCTCGTGAAAAAATTGGATATAATTTGTTTATAAGCTTTTTAAGCCACTAAATCTTTAAGGTACAACCTAAAATTTTACATAGGTAATCTGTTTCTATGGATCAAAACAAAGAATTTGATATTATAATTGTTGTAGTGTACAAACCTGTAAATAGTATATTTAGATCCGTGTCGAAGAACCGAATTAAATAATAAGGATAAAATACTTTTTTTAAACTTGAAGGTTCTTTATTGTCACTGTCGTCTATCAAAAAATACAACATAACCATAGCTACCCTTCCCATACAGGGGCGTCCCCAAAACAAGTCATACTTAAAATTAAACAAAACAATTCCAACAAATAAACACAAACCCAACCAAATACATTTAATATATTTAATATTTAACATTCTCCCCCCTAGTTTTGGGTTCCAGCCAAAACTATGAATATTTTTTAACATCAAGCACTATTTATTTAGAAACTGGTCTTCGAAAAATTGTTCCAGAACCATTTTTAACATCTACAATTCTGGTAACTCCATCTTTTGCAGGATAGAGACGAACAACTGTAGCTCTCTGCCAGTTGTTGCGATAACCGTAGGGATCCACCATGATAATGACGTCTCCGAGCTGAATATTTCTTTTCTCTTCATGCCATTTTAATCTCTTTATTAGCGATGGTAAATATTCTTTAGTCCATCGAGACCAGAATATGTCTGCTAATCGCTGGGCAGCTCTCCAGCTGGACATTAGATTCAAGTCTTTATCACAGGATTTTATACAGGTAAGTGCAGTATAATTTGGTCCAATCAAAAAATGATTGGGAGTCAAGCTTTCTGCGTCATAGGAATCGAGCGATACATGAGTCAGTGGTCGAGAGTTAAGGATGTTTTCACACTCCGCAAAAAGTGTTCGGAGAATATGTTCAGGTGGGAGTCTTGTTGTTAACATTTCTTTGAGTAATTTTTTTGTAATTTGAATAAGACGTTCCCAACTTCCACCCATATTCTGCGCTAGTGGAGGATTATATATCACTTTTATGCGTTTGAGGGTCAAATACTTTTCAATTTCTTTATCTTGAAGAAGTGTTTCAAGATGTTTTGACAATTCCTTGTCTCCTCCAATAAAATTGCTACCACAATCACAAAAAATTTCCTCTGGGAACCCACGTCGGCATCCCATTTGTCGAAGAACGTTGATAAAGGAATTCGACGATAGGTCGTGTGCAATTTCCAGGTAGACTGCACGTGTCGCCATACAGGTAAAGATTACCCCGTACCTTTTTTCTTTACTTCTTTTCACAGAAACTTCTAAAGGGCCAAAATAATCAACTCCCGTTCGTATGAACGGACGAATCGTTGGTTCTATGCGACAAGTTGGCAGTTGTCCCATTTGAGGAATAGTTGGTGTTGCTCTCCGGTTTTTGCACCATTGGCAGCTATTCCAAATGCTCCTGACAGCTTGTCTCAATCGCAAAATCCAAAAGCGTTGGCGAAGATTGTTGATAACGATCTCTTGGCCATGATGGTAGACATCTTCGTGGTATCTGTGAATCAGAAGTTTTGTTATCTTATGAATAGAGTCTAGGGTCTTTTTGTATCTGTGCTGAGTTCGAAAGAATTGTCCAGTCTTCCACTAAGTCTGATTAGACCGTCTTCTTCAGAATAGATACAAGATAATTCATATAACCTACTTTTGTAATTTAGAGATTTTTTATGTTTCAATAGAGCTAATTTACTTGAAAATGAATCTTGTTGAACTTTCTTAAACAGAATATTTTCAGCGCTATCTAATTCATAGATAGAAAGTTCGCCTTTAACCATTTTTCTCGTTTTCAAGAAATTTCTCATCCTTAAAACATAAGCTGTACTTCTTAAAAGTCGCAGCCATTTAGAAAATCTATTTACATCAGGAATTAAAATATCTTCTTTAAAAGTTAAAATAAAAACAAAATTATTTGGCCTAGTTTCCAATGTTTCCAAATCAACAGTGGAAAGTTCTAGATTTTCTTTAGGCCAATTATCTGGTGATTCTAAGAGAAATTTAGGTCCGTTTAACCATCTGCTTTCTGTTGAAGATGGCCGTCTCTTCGTAGCTTCATCTGCAGCATTATCCCTGGAATTTACATATTTCCAATCAGCGGAATTGGTTAATTCTTGTATTTCTCCTAGTATATGGGCGACAAATACTTTGAATCGTCGTGCTTCGGAACGAATCCAGTGGAGTACTGTTTTGGAATCACACCAATGGAAGATATTTGTTAATTCTAAGTTCAAAGAGTTTTTTTAAAGAATGGCCTAAACGTGCTCCTAAAAGAGCTCCCTGTAATTCTAACCTAGGAATAGATAAAGGTTTTAGCGAGGATACTCTAGTCCTTGCACTTACAAAGGCAACTTCAACTTCATTTTCTTGCTGAATTCTCAAATATGCCACCGTTGCATAACATGTCTCAGAGGCATCAACAAAAACAGGAAGCTGAATGTTACTCTTATTTCTATCTAAGGTAAAATATTGTCTAGAAATTCTAAATTGGTTTATACCTTTTATGTCTTTTAAAAAAGTAATCCATTTTTCATTCATATTATATGTGATTTCATCATCCCATCCAATCTTACTTCTCCAAATGTCTTGAAGAAGTAATTTCCCGTGGATGAGTATATGCGATAAAAATCCTAGAGGATCAAAGATTGACATAACTACTTTTAGAATTTCTCTTTTAGTAGGTCTTCTACGATTTTCAAATGTGCCTGCATCAATTTTTTGATATTTTGTTTCGAACTTAAAAATATCTTCTTTTGGGTTCCAAAACACTCCTAAAATCCTCTCTGTTGTTGTTTCTCTATGATTATCAAATGTTTTGGCGATATCAGCTATTAGGTGAGGGTGTATGTTGTCTAAAATGTCCTTATCGTTGGCAATCCAGTTACAGATATTAAAACCACCTTGTTTATGAACAAATATAACATCGTTTATTAACTGGATGGCTTCTTCTTTACTATCCGCGCCTCCTAGATAATCGTCCATGTAATGGCTATAAATAATATCGTGGACAGCAGCTGGAAAATTGTCTTGGTGGTCTTTAGCATTTTGATTTTTGGCTTCTTGTGCCAAACATGGACCACTAGACGACCCAAAAAAGACAACACCGATTTCGTAGACGTCGGGTGCCCTGTCCCTATGCATTCTTCTCCACAAAAGCCTTTCTGCCTGACAATCTTCTTTTCTTACTTTTACTTGTAAGAACATTTCTTTGATATCCGCCGTAAAAGCATACTTCTTTATCCTGAAATTTAGAAGAATCTCTGGTAATGAATTGTAGAGATCTGGACCGGTCAATAAATAGTCATTAAGACTTACGCTATTGCTGACAGCTGATGCGTCGAATATAATTCTTTTTCGGGTTTGTCACACCAAAGTGTGGTAAATACCATGTCAAATTTGAAGTAGAAGAAGCTTCATCTTTTGACAATTTTCTAATGTAGCCGTTGCTTACAAGCTCTTCAAATTTTTGGCAGTACATTTCCCCAAACCTTTTATTTTTGTCCATTTTTCGTTCTCTACAACAAAGTCTTTTAAAAGCATTCGTTTTGCTCTCAGGCATTACAATGTTGTCACTCTTCCACAAAAGGCCTGTTTCATACCTATTACCAACTCTTTTCATGGTCATGTCTAATATATTCTGTGCACGTCTGTCTTCTGGTGATAAACCTTCCTCTCTTTTGCTAGGTATAGATTCCAGTTTCCATTGTTCTTTTACCAGATCATGTAGAATGTCCAAATCATCTCTAGTATTGTCATCTTTACTCTGAATATAACAAAGTACTTCATTTTGAGTCAGTTTTGGACTATCTTCTTCAAGGTTTCCATGAAGAACCCATCCCAGCAGAGTCTTACTGATTGCGGGGCCACTCCAAGGACCTGTAATTAACTGTCGGTTAACTAATAGAGGCCAATTATCTTGTCCTATTATTATTTTAGGTTGGGCATATTTCATTGAAGTTATTTTACCAATGATATTTGGATAATAAACTTTAAGTTTATCCACATCAATTGTTTGCGATGGTAGAGATAGTCTCGTTGTTCGAACATGTCTCAACTGAAATTTACTACCTTTGTCAATTCCTGATATCGTAAAACTTACTACTCTAGAGTCATTTTGATGATGAACCACGTCTTCGTTAGTCCATTGTAGACAAAGAGATTGACTTGGACCGGACATTCCAAGTTGGTCGGCTAAACTTTGATCTATAAGACTAATGGTAGAAGCATCATCAAGTAGAGCGTAAGTTTGTATCTTCTTTTCACAATAAAATATATATACAGGCAAAATTTTTAACAAAACATTTTTGTTAGTCGATATGTGGCAGTTGGTTCCTGTAACCGCTTCAGAATGGTCTATATTTGTGGTATTGTTCTGTCTAAAAATAGTGTCTTTATGTAATAGCTCATGATGTGGCTTACTACATCCTTCAATACCACAAGTTTTTCTCTTTTTACAAGTCTTTATTGTGTGAAACGGCAAAAGACATGAGAAACAGATTTTGTTTGCAGTTATCAGTGACCATCTTTCGTCGACAGTGAGTGATTTAAATTTTTTACATAGACTGACATGATAATTATCATCGTTACAACAGAAACATTTAATGTTCGTAACTTTTGTTGTCATAGTAATACCTTTTTTGGTTCTATTAAATTTTGAATGATTTTGATTTTGAAAATGTTTCAAAATTTATTTGGGTCATATTATTTGCCTTTTCGTTTAACCAATTACTCAATTCGATCAATTTTGGCTTGGGATTAACTATCTTTGAAAAATGTTCTATCCTTAAAAGTTTATAACAAGTAGGCAATTTATTTAAAATATCATTAACTAAAATTGGGTTTCTTAAATGATCTTCTTCGTTCAAAGATTCTAATGTGGCTACAAAATTTTTAATTTCATCTGAAAATTCAACAAAAACTTCTAATTTATCTTCTTTAATATTAGGAAATTTCTTTATTTTGTCCAAAAGTACGAAAATTATTTGTTCAAAACGACCAAATCGAGATTCCAATAATTTTATAACTTTTTCAACATTTTGAGGCATAATTAATAATGACTGAATGACTTTTTTAGCATTGCCTTTTAGACATTTTTGTAATCTAAACTGATTTTTCTCATTTGAATAACCACAAAGTGCATTTGAATTTCGATATTGATTTATGAAATTTGGCCAATCCATAGGGTTACCATGGAATAATGGTAATTCCTTTGGCAATGATTGTCGAGAAAGGAATGTTGAAATTTGACGAATTGTCATAACATTTTCAGTTTTTGAAGTAGAAGGTTAATCTGGATTACGGAAAGGTTCTCTTACCTCCTCAGTTCTTATTTTGGAGTCGGGAATATTGTGTTTTTCTCCCCAAGGATTCTTACCACTTATCCAATCCTCCATATTAGGATGGGCTGACTCATGTATTGACGATCCTGACTCATCGCTTTCCGAACTATCTCCCATCTGCTCCAATCTTAAAGCAAGCTCTAAATCCAACAGCTCTTGTTGTCTCTTTAATTCCTCTTGTTCCAACTGTTTTTTCTTTATTAAATTCTGTATTTCAGCAACCCTGATTCTAGATGCTCGACTGATCTTACTTTTGACTGTCTTTCTAATGGAAATATCCTTGTCAGAATTGACTTCTATGGACCCTGTCATCTTGGGAGCTCTCTCAGCTTGGACCATTGTCTGTCCTGTCAGATTGGACCTTTCTCTGTTTCAATTCTTTCAAGCATGTGCTGCGTCTTAATACATCGATTTCTGTATGTGAACTCATATTTCCGTAGTGCTGGTTTCAATAAAGGCTCAAGGACCAAATATTGTAGTGTACAAACCTGTAAAAAGTATATTTAGATCCGTGTCGAAGAACCAAATGTTGTAGTGTACAAACCTGTAAATAGTATATTTAGATCCGTGTCGAAGAACCGAATTAAATAATAAGAATAAAATACTTTTTTTAAACTTGAAGGTTCTTTATTGTCACTGTCGTCTATCAAAAAATACAACATAACCATAGCTACCCTTCCCATACAGGGGCGTCCCCAAAACAAGTCATACATAAAATTAAACAAAACAATTCCAACAAATAAACACAAACCCAACCAAATACATTTAATATATTTAATATTTAACAATAATTATGTCGAAATCTATTTTTAGTGACATAAAGCAGGTTTGAAATGCACGAGTCTTTACGCACCGCACGTCCAGAACTGCATGTTATGAGCGCGCGCAAAAAGAGATTCGAATAGAATACGCAAAAAGGTTTTTTATAATTCAGGTTCACAAAGTTTCTATTTCGACACTAAAAACAGTATCGAAATAGATTCATTGTAACACTGTTTTTGGTAACTTTTTGTTTTACACAATTGGTTGCACTGCACTGATTTTCAACGAAAGAGTTCAGGTAGTAAATCAAGAAGTATGTTGTAGTAAATTATTAACTACATTATCAGCGTTATTGCTAAATTCGGAATATTTTATACAAATTTGACAAACATTCTAATTTAAAATCATTAAAACTGACAAGTGTCAAAACTGTCAAGATTGCCAACATAAATAAATATTTCGAAAAACTCTCATTTTATTTATTTTTTATACTTTTAAAAGTTCATTTTAAAAAATAGTATGTAACACTCGAATTACAATGACGGTTTGTAGTACTCGTTCTTTGCGAACAAACTGAACTCGTACTACAAAACCTCTGTCATTGTAACACTTGTATTACAATATACTATTTTATTACAGAATTTACCTCTAGCTACAGACTTAATATGAAACTTGGCTAGTAGGGAATTGGTGTATATCGTATATTTTACCAAAAACACAAAAAATCATTTTTTACAGGATACGCTCAGCTGATTCAAAGCAAAAAACAGTAGTATATTATAGGTCACAATTGCTTACGGTAGTTCGGGGGTAAAAGGAGATCGAGTCGTGGATTTAAATTGCTAAGTAATCATGTTAAGTATAATTTGTGTATTTATATAATCGTCCTTTTATAGGTAGGTAATTACAAAAATAAAATTTACTAATTTTTTATGAAACTAAGCTTTTCTCTCTTTAAATTTTTTCTATCCTGAAATTTGTTATAATTTATAATAAATAATTGTGTAAAAATATGTAATTAACTATTCTTTAAAATCATACGATACATTATCATAGAATATCACTATGAATTATCGATGTTAAATATCTATGTTTGGAGCTCGATATATAATCGATATTAATGTAAAACATCGATGGTGCGTATCTATGTCCCAACCTAAAACTGCAGGTAAATCTACAACGACAACACGTGTCCATCTTTCTAGTAAGAGTTGAAATAATGTTCCAACGAACACTGGATACTTATATTTCCAGATGATTAGATGAAACAAAGGTTAAACGGTAGACAAAGCTTTTCCAGAATTTGTTCTACAGTTACCATGCAGAACTATATCTCTAAGAGAAATTAAAACTCCAGGAATTTAAAAGGCAGCTCGGATAAATGCAATTCCGTTAGAAAAAAAAATTGTTTTTGTTTGCAGAGATTGATAAAATAATCATACATGGATTCTACTAGAATATAAAATTGTTATAAGTGATCAAAAAAGCATGTGCAATGATATTTTTGATGGTGTCAGAAAAACCAAATTATTGATTATAGTTCAGAAATGTGATTAAAGCATATTTTATGAAAATATAACATAAATCTTGCTGTAACAACCGATCTTGCCAAGTAAATCACTTTTAATATAATAGCATGAAATCTTAGAATAAAACAAGAAAAACACATGCTGTTCAAATTTTGAAGCATTGTTAAACAAACTAATTTATTTCATTGAAACATATTTCAATTCGATATGGCTCTAACGAAAGATTTAAAGAGGTCAAATCTTATTGTGTGTTCTGTAAAAACATCTGGCCGTCATCATTTCCTTCTGTTGTTATTTTATAGAAGAGTAGCCTTTCTCCGGAACAAAGAAAAAAAACAAAGGGGGTGAA
Organism: Altica lythri; assembly: GCA_964028335.1. Lineage (NCBI taxonomy): Eukaryota > Metazoa > Arthropoda > Insecta > Coleoptera > Chrysomelidae > Altica > Altica lythri. The sequence goes on from OZ034807.1 coordinate 54,954,279, forward strand.
ACCATGCAAATCGGAACACTTGGTACCACTTCATCGTTAACTTATGATGTTATGGTAACAATATTAACTTGCAAAAGCCGGAAGACGATATACAAAAAAACGGTGGGGCGCATGTTTCCAACACGTGCATGTGTGCTATAATATCCGATATGGATATGTATATATTACGGAATTTTCGGATTTATGACAGTATACAGGGTATTACTCATTTTAATGGGCCGTTATTGAGCCAATCCTAATTCTCAATGTCCATATAAATATATGATTTACATTGACAGTTTTTTTTTTCAGGTACAGCATGTGTAGAATTTTAATTGAAAAGAGTAACAACTATTTTTATACACAGTCTTTCTAAATTTATATTTTATGAAAGAGAAAATTATAACTCATTTATAAATAAGTTAAACGTTAAAGATAAATTACTTAGTTAGCAAGTTTTACTGTATAATCTAAACATTTTATAAGTTTTAGAAACATGGTACAATAAAACGAGTAGCAGGCAATTTTCTTTAATCTTTTGCATAACCTCTCCAATAAATCACTGCGCATCTCTAGGTTTAATGTGGTTTGGCCAAGTTCTATATCATGGGTTTAAACTATTTGTTTTCGTTGGCCTATATAAATTTTCATAATTTTAATTTTTTATATGTGACTTACTTTATTTTGAGAAACGCATTTTTTTACTATATTAGCTACAGCCTTTTAAAACTGTGATTTTAGTACTATTATATTATATTTTAACTGTTATTTACAGAATCAAACCCTATCACATCATATGATCAAGTACATCTTCTATTATAATTACTTTATTTCATCCTGTCCAGTAAATAAACTTCCCTATAATCAATTTGGTGCTGGTAAGTTAAACATTACGGTATCATGTAATGTAATGTGTTGCCTAGCAACTCTGCTCTGATTGCTTAAGGGAAGACAATTATTACTTTTAATTTTTGACATTTAAAAACACTATAATGACTATAAACTAAAGATAAAATAATTAATTACTCACTTTTTATTTTATTTTAATTTAAAACACGAATTAACAATTAATACAAAATTTTTTAAATATTTGACAGTAGTTGACAGTTAAGGTAATTTGACGTAACTAGTCAAGTTACGAATTATTTTTAAAATTTTTAATTTATTTATTTATAAAAACAGGATGAAATAAAATACAATACGAAACATGGTCGTTAGGTGTTATTACAGTACTCGTTTTTATTTCCAGACTCGGCTCCTACGTAGTCTCGTCCGTAAACTAACTCGTAAAGTAATAATAATAAGTCACCTACCGATCTTGTAACTTGTGGCGTATAATACTATTAATACTCTTAAAAATATAACTGTTATTGCTTTTTGTATATCTTTTGCTTCTTATATCTTTCTATTAAATTTGTAAATTATACCACGTGGTTAAAATAACATCCTTTGACGTTACTTTTGTTAATTGAATGATTGAACATAATTATTTTGTTATTTAAATCAAGGAAGATTAAGAGTTATTTTGCCATATATCGAAACATTTCATCATATATATATATATATATATATATATATATATATATATATATATATATATATATATATGTTATGTTATAAGTGGGACAACACCCAAAAATCCGTAATTTTACTCTTGTTGGATATATTAAGGATTTATGATTACTTTACAATAATTTTAGAAAATTGTCAAGTTGTTCGTATCTGGCGGTACTCGTTAAAAAACATGGACAACTTATTAATATTAATGCTATACAGAAGCCTCAACCTCAGGTTCAACATTGACATAAGACACAACCACTTATACTATGGAATCTGTTAAAAGTTAAAAAAAGGTTACTGATTAGATAAAATCAAATTTGACATACTGTAGAATAAATATACAATTAATTTTATCTAAATCTGGTTTCTCACTCAAGTTTTTCACAACAATCGGTCATAAATGTAATGTAGAATCAGTTTAGTTAAGAGCACTTACATGTTATTCTCAGATTTAAACAGAGGAAAGCCTTAATAAAGTTGCCCATACACGTAGAAGTTAATAAGTTTCCGCCCGAGCAAACAGTATAAATGTGTGTGTAGGAATAAAGCTGTATACTTTTGTCAGTTCTAGAGCCACATTATGTTGGTCATTGTTTAATATTTAGTATTGTTTTGATAAAACTTTTGTTCTTTCCATTATAAAGAAATGTAATATTTACAGTTTTATTAGTTTGTTCTGTGCGTTAAATTGTATTTTTTTATTCAAAAACGCAAATCTTCGTAACATTGTTTGTCAAACAGTATAGGTGGTTTGAAAAATTGTGATTGTCAATTTTATTATACCGAGAGAAACACGAAAGATGTTGTCTTAGATAAAAGAAAAGAATGTTAGCCTTAAAAATTAAAATATTAAAATTAACTTTGGATGAAGCAAAAAAAAAATAGAAGAAATTTCAGAACAGGGAAGAAAGTGGTCAAATAATTATTATGGAACAAGGTGGATACTAGAAATTTCTTTCAGGAAATATAATTGGACACATATAAGAGCAGGCATTTTCTAAATATTAGTTTTTAAATAAAAAAATGTGTTTATTTTTATACATTCAATAAATCAGCAACTAAAATCACTTGATCTGGTCTTGTTATATGAGTGCTACTGAACATGTCAGACTGCCAAAAACCGGATCCAGTAGAATTTCTTTTATTAACCGACTTCAAAAAAAGGAGAAGGTTATCAATTCGACCATATTTTTTTTTATTTTTTTATGGATGTTACCGAATATCTCCGGTATTTATAATCCGATTTGAAAAATTCTTTTTGCATTCAAAAGAGTGGAGTTTCCCATTGGTTCCATAGAAATTTGGTCATCAATTTAAAAGATGTTCCAGGAAATACCACAAAAATCAACAGAATAAGCTCGGCAGTTAAGTTAATATGTAAATAATAATGTATAACATAAAAACATAATAATTGGCGCGTTACTGTCCTACAATAACCGATTTAAAACCAAAGGGTGTTCTCAATTCGACCATAGTGTTTTTATGTTACCGAATATCTCCGGTATTTATAATCCAATTTAAAAAAATCGTTTTGCATTCAAAAGAATAGAGTGACCGTGTGATCCCATAAAAATTTGATTAAGGTCTGGTCATCAGTGTGAAATATATTCCAAAAAACACCACAAAAATCAATAAAATAAGCTCTGCAGTTAGTTTATTATGTTAATAATGCTGTATAACATTAAAACATAATAATTAGCCCGTTACTGTCCCACTCTCAAGCCAAAGACCTCTTCTCACAAGAAGAAGGAATGAGCAATTAATCAATTCTCTTGCTCACTGCGTGTTGGTGATTTCAGACAATGAAGTCCACGTTTCATCACGATATTTTCCTTTACCGTACGTGCTTCGTATTTCTAGGTGTTAGACAATTTACTTATGTCTCCAAAAAGTCACATTGGTACATGCCGGGATTATTGGTGATTGATATCAGTACCTCTTTCAAGGTATTTGGAAAGTTTTGAAAATAGTACATCATGAATCAAGTAGCAACTAAAAATTTGGTGCAATTGAAAGTGGCAAATATAAAGAGACGCAGGCTTTTATTAGGCAAAAAATTATTTATCAGTGTTGTGATCATTCAGTCAAGTAAGATTTCTGATAAAATTTATGTAAACAAGTATACAACGATACCAAATTATGCTAAAAGATTATCGGATAAAAAAGCCAAAAGTCATAATATAGTTTATAACCTCTTATTAATATCTACCTAATGGTGATGTAGAGATGCAGTTAAAATATCCTAAAATCGAAGAAGCTTTAACCAGGATTTCTTCTAGTAACAAGCAGAAAGATTTCGTGAAAAATGAAGTAATGAAGTAAATCATGTTTAAGATAAGATGAAACAGTTTTATTTGTCCTTTTTTTAATGAAATTGTAAACGATTCAAAGCATTTTTGATTTTTGGTAATCCGAAAATTTTTCTCCTGCATAAGAATCGTTAAAATCATCTTTTAAATTCAGAAGAAACGATTTTGATAAACACCAAAAAGCAGCTAAACAAATATCAAGTACTGACAATTGCGTAAAATCACGCACCAGGGAAAGAAATGTAAAGTTGAATCCGCTTGATTACGCATAAGCATAAAACGCAAATCTATCGCCAAAATAGAAATTTAAAATTTCCTGTTTTATTCCATCGAATGATTAAGTTTGTGTTTCTCTAAATAAAATATAACATGCATACGAAGTTTTTCGTTGGAGATTTGGATTTCTTAATCACCTAAAGTAGAATGACGTTGCTACTAATGCAGAGTTGTTTTACCACAGCGTCTTGAGACTCAAAATTTTATAGCTGTTCCTGAACATTGAAATTACATTAAGAATGTACATAGTTCCGAGGGAAGCTCGAATTGCAGAATAGTGCATTAATTTTTAAAAATGAAAATTGTAAAAAAAATCTCCAAATGACGATGAGAAACACTATAGCTATAGAGCTAACTCTACTTTGTATTGAAAGTGATTTATTTCAGGAGCTAGATTTTAACGATTTTTCCCAAAAAAAAATAGCTTTAAATAAATTGACTTTAAGAAAGTGCTACAATCTCTGTAAAAACGATTTTAATTATTTTTTAATGGACGGAAACATAATATTACTTTCGTTGAAAAATAATTAAGTCTTCAATGTTTCGTTGCATCAGAGACTCCAGCCATCTAAATCTAGCCCTGACTATTAAACATTATTGGAGTAAAAGTATTTTTTGTTGGTAACTACGTGCGAATAGGACCGTTCGTTTATTTATTTTTTACAATTATTGTATCTGTAGCGAACTTTTAAAAAAAAATTTCAACCAATCAAACCAAAAATGTTGTTTAAACAGAAATTCAAAATTTTTAAGTGTGCAGCACATGTTTTGTGGTTGTTTAGGTATATATTATTCTTCGTTTATACATATTTTAAACCTACTTAGTCTGTTGAAACCTTTATATTATCTAATCTAGTCTTTCATTTTAATAAAATACCTATTTACTTAGAAACTTGTAGTGTATGATCAACTATTTAACATGAATTAACATAGAAATTATTTTTTACCTTTAACTGTCATGTGAACATCGCCCGGAGAGACTTCCGGTGAACGACTAGCGCATTCCTTATGCAAGAGCGCAGAGTCAGTGTCTCCTGTCTGGTAAAGTTCGACCGTCTGTAATCTACTTTATTAATATAATATGTATTTACGGTTAAAGATGGTGCCAAGGTACTTTGGCGACGGGCTCTTCATATACTGACTGTAAAAATGTCTTTTCTTTTCTATCAATTTATTTGCAAGGTATGGAATTAGACGGAATAGGAACGTAATTTCCTATACAAATTAATTACAGCTTATGTGCCAAGTATATTAAATCAGTATAATTTATTATGTCACTATGTCATACCGTTTTTATGTTAATTCTGATCTATCGATATACAAAAAAAATCGCTGCTTATGTAAGTCAACTAGTAAAATTCATCTTCATACATATAATAAAACTATAACTGATTGCTGTGTGCACAATGCAAATATATTAAAAAAAAAACATAAAAGTGGACCTTTATATACGCAAGAGAACCCAAATAAACGTTTCTTCATTTCGTCTGTTTGTATGTATGTCTGAATGTCTGTATGCCTGTATGTCTGCATGTTTGTTAACGCTAATCTCAAAACCGATTTGGAAGCAGTTTTCAGGAATATATGGTGATGGACTTCATTTTACATTTCATTTAAATCGTTTAATAAATATTATGTTCTAAATAATCAATTATATTAAGTAGGGTTCAGCTACGACCGGACAATTCGATGGGCGTCGCTATTGAACGTATCAAATGTGAAATTTAATATTTAAGTCCATGATTAAAATCGATACTTTTAATTTAAGTGGGCACATAAGTTTATTATGATATAATATGCGATAGCCGTTAAGATCAGGCAAAACTCTCATCTAGTTTTTGACGCGAACGATGTCGCAGGTAAATCTAGTCTTAAAACACAGTGGAGTAGCTGGCTCTGTTTCATTGTATAGAGTATAGACAAGAGCTTGGCGTTAATATAGCTAAGTGTCAGATTTTAAATTATGTTTTATTCGCAAAATATACATGTTTGCATAATATTAAGTTACATATTCTACTCGACGTGAACCTTTCCTACACTTTTCAGATCCGCTAAATAATAAAACAAATATTATGCATTAACTGGAATGAAAATTACACACTTTATTAAATGCATGTTGTTCCATGCAATGTTGTATTATCCATGTTATATATAACAGTGAATAAGACATTAGCAAATACAACTTAACACTTTCCGTGAGAAGTAAAGGCTTCGGGTTTTTATAAATTTTTATGAATTCGAAACAATATTATTGGGGAAATACCAATCCTATACTAGAAACTAGGTTGCATTGGTGGTTTATTAAAAACAAATTTAAAAATTCATAAATTAAAGTTTTGATGCCTAGTGGGTTGTTAAATTAAATTAAAATAAAAGTATCATTAGAGGTAAATCGCCTTAACAATAGGGAGAATTTAGGTATTTTTTTTATTAAGGATGTCCTCGTAGGTATAGACCTAAATACAAATGTACCGAGAACATCTATTGGGGCAGAAGAGACAATTTATTAATTTGGGATTTAAAGGTCTGCAAGTTAGGACGAGTGGGGAAGACGTTGGAAGGTAAGGAGTTTCACAATCTGGAGACTCTGGCTATGAAGGCACGATCGAATCGACCCGTTCTCGATGTCGGGCATTGAACAGTATAAGGTTGCATGGAGTTAGCACGTCGCGTTGCTCTGGCTGGTCTGACAAGTGGAGGCGTTATAAAGCGGAGTTCTTCTAAGCAAAATCCGTTTATGTATCGGTAAAACAAGGAAAGATCAGACACTGCTCTTCGGTGGGACAGTGGGGCTAGGTTTTTGGTGATACTAGTGTTGTTTATTAGTCGAACTGCTCTTCTCTGTATTGCTTCAAGAACTCCGAGCCTTGACGAAGCCGCCGAACTCCATACATGCGAGCAGTATTGAAGATTAGATCGTATTTGCGCTTTGTAAAGAGTAGCTAAGTTGGATGGAGAAAAATATTTCCGTGCTCTAAACAGAAAGCCTAATTTCTGTCCTGCTGTAGTTGCTATGTATGCAATATGTTCGTTCCATAGTAAGTCCTGGGAGATCGTTATACCAACCAGCGTAATGGAGTCGCCCGCTACCAGTGTTTGATCGTTGTTTGTAATGGATGAGTCGCATGTTTGCCTCTTGTTGGATAGGCAACATGTCTTTGTCTTGGAAGCGTTGAAATTAACAAGATTCTTTCTTCCCCACTCGTCTACAATTCTCAAATCTTGATTGAGAGAAGCCGTTGTGGATCTTCTGTCCTCCTCCAGAATATCTAGAGGTATGGGACGGTTGTGCGCTTTGCTACAGTGCAAATATATTTAAAAAAAGAAACATAAAATTGGACCTTTATATACGCAAGAGAACCCAAATAAATGTTTTAGATATTAACACATTGTTACAAATCAACAGTATATTTAATAACGTACAGAATTAACACACATGCAGACACTTATTTTGTGTATAATAGATTTAGGTAATAGAACCTATAAGAATTTATGCAAAAATATATTTTTTATACGATCACTATTGAAAGCTTACTTTTCCACATCCAAATCCCTAATAGAAAGTTGTTGTTTTCCATCATCTGTCATTTTCCGCTTTAGAGCAGAAAATTGTTAATTTTTTAGTGCTTATTTTAATCTATACATATAATAAATATGTAGAGAGGTCAATTCTGTACATGAAATATATTTCCAAAATAACTATCAGGGGGTGATTAGGGATCGATACTGATGCCAAAAATGAAATCAGTAAAATTTTTGTCTGTCTGTATAACCGTTATAGAAAAAATCTGGTGTGGGCACCACACGATTTTCCGAACAGTAGCATGTATAATAACAAGTAGTGAAAGAGCGAATCCACAATTTTTATTTCACATATTTCCAGTTTTTGATAAAAGTGTCAATATCTCGAAAACTAATGAAAATATCAAAAAAATGTATTCTTTCAAAAATGTCGGAAATTACATGTTCTTTCCACAAAGTATAAATATTTTGCCAATAACTATATGAAAACCCAATATTTTCAAAAAATTCCATTTTTTGATAAGAGTAAACGTCCATTTCCGGTAGGCCGATTTTACTCAAATTCTATCAGATTCCTCCGATGGTGATTATAAGTAAGGTTTTATAGTTTCATTCCGATCCGATTAGCCGTTTAGCCGCAAATGTGTTCACAGACACACAGACAGACACACAGACAGACATTTTTTATTTTTGGGTTTTTTAGGCTCAGGGAACCCTAAAACGCGTATTTCCGCTAAAAACCCGAGATCGAAATTTTTCGCGATCACAATACCTTCCTCTAACAGCGTTGCTGTCCGGAAGGTAACAAAAACTACTCGACGGATTTTAACAAAACTTGGTACAATTATTTTTCATACTCCTGAGCTGGTTATAGGATACTTTACATCACGCTACCATCAATAAGGAGCAGAGCAGTGAAGGGAAATGTTGGGAAAACCACTTTTACGGTGTGGAAGTAGACATTTTTATACAACAATCTATACGTCACCCGAACGACGTGGCGAGTACATCGAACCCAAAAATGTGATTAGATTTTTTGTTGTACGTCTGTCTGGCTATCTATATGTTTGTGCGCGCATAACATGAAAACTACTGATCCGATTCGAATGCGGATTTCAAATATGTATTTGTCTTCTTTAAACTTAACATCTGGTGTATAAAAGTTTCTCCCCCACCTCTTTTACGGTGTGAGGGGAGAAATTTTTATACAACAATCTATATATCACGCGAACGACGTCGCGGGTACATCGATATAGAACCCAAAAATGTGGTTATTTTTTTTGTACGTCTGTCTGTCTATCTATATGTTTGTGCGAGCATCACATGAAAACTACTGATCCGATTCGAATGCGGTTTTCACATATGTATTTGTCTTCTTTTAACTTAAGATCTGGTGTTTAAAAATTTCTCTTCCCACCACTTTAACGGGGTTGAGGGGAGAAATTTTTATACAACAATTAACACGCCACGTTAACGACGTCGCGGGTACACCTAGTAGAAAATAAATAAATAAAAACGGTACCCTTTATTGTGTATTTAAAAAAACTTACAATATTGAATGTTTTATTTGGCTAGTTACATAATATTTTAACAAATTGAAAAACAATGATTAATTGAAATAAAAGTCTTAAAAAATAAAAATATCAATAAATGTAACCTTATTTTGACTGCCAAAATAGACAACACAAAACAAGCATGCGATAGTAAATTTTTAAAAATCTTTTTGTTGTAGATTTTGATAGTTCTGACGTATGGGTTGAAGTTCTCTGTGCTAAAAAAAATCTTGTGTGTAATTCGAGCAGAATTGCCGCGCTCTGCTAACGCATTGTGCGGCAACTTTTGATCTCAAGCGGCAAAAAAATACATAAAAACTATTTTAGATAAAGTGGCAAAGCAACGAAACACGTGTCATATCTAAAGAAATCTGTTATAAAAATTATCTCGAGAAGTAGAAGTACTATACTTTTGATATATAATGTATATCATAGTAGTTCAAGATAATTATTCTTTTATCACTTAAATTAGGATTTCTGAGAAGGCATTATCGCACCCTATGTAAACCAATATATAATATACATTTCTGTTTTTAAACTATATCACAATTGATCCAACACGTTCCATTTTTATTTTCTGAAAATAACCTTATCAACCCTGTATCTTTTTCTATATTTACTTTATCGTTTTCATAACATCTGTCTGTCCCCTATTCGTACACAAATAATTTCTGCAGAAATTTGTAGGTGGTACACCAATTTGGAATCGAAGTAATATGGTATTGAATTACAAACAGAATTAAGTTTGGAGTAGGGCAATTAACATATTTATTTTAGGGACACATGTAGGGTCAAATTACATTTTATATATTTATTTTCTTTTTTTTTTCTAAAAGCTTGATTGAGTGTTAATCATTCATCATGTAATACTTAAAATTATATTAAAAAGTTATTTTATCTACGCTCATGGCCGTAAATACATTAAAACAGTAGATACTCTTAACAATTATAGTAAGTTGTACTTTACATGTAAGTGTTATGTAATCTACAACTTAGAGCACAGACAGGATAACTGCTTTAATATCTTTAATATACGTTAACACAAAATATAGAGAATGCGCAAAACCATTTTATTATCTAGATAAAACATAGTACGACACACATGCAACGATGCAAAACCAACGAAAATGCAGTGAAGACGTTCCTTCTAACCATGGAAAAAAAAGTGCATTATAAATTTTGATAGTTCTGACGGATGGCTTAAAGCAGTTCGCTCCGCTAAAAACATAAAAAATATTTTCTACGAGATATGGATAGCCATCTTTATCATTCAAGGGTGAAGGTAAGATTATCCACATCAAGTTCTACGAAAGATGAGCTGAATTTTTTTTTTTTGAACAAAATAACATTTACTTTGAAGAGTGCTACATAAAAAACAATCTAAAAGAAGTATGTCATTGACTGTTTAGTAAAACACGAAGATAATGAAGTATTAAGCTACCTCCATATTATTGCATCCTAAAACCTTTAGAGCTATTTTGGGGACAGTTGTAAAAGAACATTGTCAGAAAAAAAAACTCCAAAATTAAGTGCATCTGTGATTAGGTTGATAAAAAGTGAAGTCGCTGCAATAGACAATTAGAACTGGACAAGTTGTAGTCAACATGTTAAACAAGTAGAGTTAAAATACTGATAGGAATTTTCTAATATTAATAAATTGATTATAAATATAGACAGTAGTGATGACGATGAGATCGATACTGATATTGATACTTGAATGCAATTATCATCATGATTTAAACCTTTTTTAATTTTTACTATAAAAAGTTTATATTATGCTAATCAATAAATTAATAAGTGAATTAAGCCCTTTGAATCAAAAAATTTGAAAAGTAGTAGTGTTTTAGTGGGTTTACGAAAAAAAACATCTTTGCTTTTATGCTGCGGTTCAGTAAAATATGTCAAAAGAACAGTTGGTACCTGCTGGTGTAACGTAGATCCTATTACGGCCCTGAGCTTTAAAGTCTCGGTAGGTAGTTGTTAAGATTAGTCAGTTCGCACGAACTTGGAACGAATAATAAATAGTATATTGTATTACGATCCAAATCTTGAGAGCATATTATCCGGACCTTGTAACAATGGTCCAATCTTACGAAACATGATCCACAGAAACCTACAAAATTTGTTTTTTACTTATTCATTGTACTTTTTATAGCATATAACATTAAGTTGACTGTTTTTTTTAATTATGGAATTTATTACTTAAATGAACGAAGTTCACGGCGCAGAAATAAACGAAAATAATCACTACTGCAGTAGATATACACGTAGATTGAATTTTAATGTGCTAAATAGTTTATGACTGTCTTTGTAAAATAATTAAATACAGTAAATAGGATTTCTGCCAATATCTTAGCAGCTCATTTCTGCATAGACATACAGTATTGAGGCTTCTGGTCAAGTCAATAATTCGGCTTCTTTAAGAGTTTTCAGAAACTCTTTCAACATCGAGAACTCGATCGAAGGTAGCTTAAGAACACAAATACTTAATGGACAAAATCCCTTAAACGAGGTCAAATCAATCTACAATGATCTGAGTATGAAAACTTTTTTAATAGGCCTTATATAATAAAGTATGATATGTAATGTAACCTTACCGACAAAAAATTATTTTTATGAAAATAATAAACAATATGTGTTTTAAAAAGATACTTATCATAAAATAAAATTGCTAAAAAAATTGTTGGACCTGATTGTCCATCTGCGTAAAAAGAAATAACAATTGTTAAAAATTATAAATACTTTTTTCAAATACAACTATATATTATATGTCAAAAAAATATATTGTTTCATTCACTTTATATATATTTATGTATACTTATTTAGGAACTTAACTAATTTATAGACTAGGAAATAAAATAATCCCCATTTCTTTTATCAGCCCCATATATTTTTCGTAGTGGTACTATGTTCACTCCCGAACGATACAAATACGTTCTTCTCCATAAATAGGTACAACAAAATAACTTTTTTTCTAATAGTTTTTTCTTTTTTTACCGATCTCATCAGTTTCATTGTAACCCGCTACTTTTCTCTTTGTTTTTTTTTCTTTACGGTAGCTTAGTTAGAAGTTGGCAATAAATCTTAAATAAAAGAATTGTGGGCCTTACACTTAACCTTAGATAAACGTATATGATCATCTGGATCAGAAACATCTCTTTTCTTGTTTGACATATACACTTTTGTTCTACTCAATGAGTCCTTTCCAACCTTACGCAATTGTTGTTTACTACATTTTTTTTAATTTTTTTTGTCTAAGCAATAATTGGAGTAGGTGCAATATTCATCCGAGATTTTAGCTGTATTTAAGAGGCATACTCATAGCTTTCTATTAAAATGGTGATGGCACAACTATGTTTGATGGCTGAATTTTAGTTGGACGACTAGTATTTTTATAATTCCAATTATCCTTCTTGAAATCTGTAATGCGGTTCATTTTATTAGCTCTGCTTAGCTGTAGGTAGTTCGGTACGTGCTTCACTTAAGGATGGCGCAAATGCTTCGTTTAGTAGTATCCGGATTAAAAGGGAATTAACCGTTGCCCTAAAAGCCATTTGAAATATTTTTGTGTGAAAACTGACATAAAAACTTAGTTTTATGATGCGTTTACCCGGATTTTGATAAATGTATCTTACGACTTCCTGATCCCAGTGATGTTTACAAGACCTGTTTACGGACTTATGGAGAGATTAACGTTGGTACACATTTTCTTCTTAATTTTGTGCTTCTTAGTTTCCTTGTTTCCGATTTAAAGATGGCTATCTGTTAAGGTTGAAATTGAAAAAACAAACAAGATTTAATTAGCTTTTAGATCTAGTAACAGTAGTAACGCTATCTGCGAATAAATTCTTACTGTAGTTTTAGAGTTTATCGCTTTTTATTAGAAAGTTTTTTTATATTTTCACCGTGTTCTTTGTCTCTGTGTCATTCCGTGGAATTTTGTAATCAAATTTAAACCTATTTCCCGACTACCTAGAGCTCTGAAATTTTCAGGATAGCTAAGAACTGGATGACAATGCATGTTTCAAGTGTGTTTAAGTATATACATAAATTTCGAAATTTATACCTGAATTGATATGAAATATGATATAAAGTGTGTATACATGTTATATATCATTTTGAAAGTTTTTAAGTATGTGGTTCGTAGCCTAGTTGATTAAGCGTCGAATATGAGTCAAGGTGATAGTTCTGTTATGTTATCATAATGGGATCGACTACGCGAGAGAGAAGTTTTTTTTTTTTGTTCTACATGTGACAATAGTAATTATTATTTTAACTGTTAATAAAATAAACTAATTTAGAAAATTTTTTTAGACTATACTGTGGACTATGCCGTAATCTATCTCGGTAAAGCGCTATTTGCCAAGGGAGTAATAATTTAATAATAGTAATAATCACCAAAAAAAACTTTCTTTTATAAAAAGAACTTTTTATAAATTGTGATTATTTTTTCGTTTTAAAAGTCTGAATAATAAAAAGTAAATCGTAATTAATATTAATAGTATACTAAAGTTAGAGTGAGAATTCGAAAAGTGTTAATATCAAATTAGAATCATTCTTATTAATATGAATTTTTATTGTGGCTATTTTTATCCAGTCTCTGAATGCGATTGTTTTTTATTTCACTATCGTATTAAACACGTTTTCTTAAAAATAATAATTACTTTTAATTTAACGTCATTATGCAACTAGATTAGAACTGTTTATAAATTGCAATTTGCCCATTTGTGTCGTTTCTCTCAATATTTAATCAATAGGACACTTTTTTTCCCTTTGAATGCATTGATCCGGAAATTCCTTTAATTAAAGAGCAATTGTAAACATTATATTACTAATTCAGGTGCTTCCTTATATTTTGGATATTTTGGGACGGAGCAGGAACTCAGATAGAAATAACGGGAACATATTACTTCTCTGTGTCCCATTTTTAATGAATTAGATGTTCTTTAATTAACTTAATTAATCTAAGGCATTATCTTAGATTCTGAAGATCACCTTGTATATGTAGGTATCCAACAGACATTTTTCCATTTACAGTAATATTTTTATTAAGTTTAGAACGTGCTATTTCATAGTTGAACTAGTACTGTTCAAGTACGTAGATATCACACCGTTGCTAAATTGATTAGCACCGATTTTCAAAACGTTAGCGACATTCATCAGCAAGTGCTGAGAGTCACGAAATGGGCATGCACGTTTAAACTCGTTCCGTACGCGAGCCGCAAGGACGTTTTCTATTAAGTTCTATCGGAATCGGTAAATAGAGACACGAATAAATGCGAAAAAATAGTTTCTGCTTGTCTGAATTTATCTCTGTATACTTGCTGGAACTCGAACAGCCTCGACTTCGATCATAATTTAACACAGGTAAGCTTATATCTGATTGAATTCGAATAGATTCTTTAATCGAAAGTAGTATAACTTTATACAGAGAAATTTTATTGGATGCCAAGGTCAATATCTTCGAGTTACAGATAAATATATCTATTACCTGTAAACTTGATTTTAAACTCTTAAAAATTAAAGAATAACTTTATCGTTATTCTTTAATTACGTAATTAACTTTAATATATTTTCGAGCCAATTATATTTTACACAAAAAAAGTTACAATACTTAAACAACAAGATTAATTATTTGCAAGATGCAATCTGAACGCGTTCCTTTTATTTATAAACCATTAATATTTTTGGTAAATCTGTCGAATCACGGCTCCACCTGGAAGGTGCTCCAAATTTTTTTCTATCGTTTTTTTACCACTAATATGGAGTATCCCGAGTAATATTAAGGAGGCGCATGGCGCATGGCTTTGGACCCGTAAAAAAAAATTGAAAAAGTCATAATATGAAATGCACAATGTTAATGATACGAGTATTATCCCAGTTACCAATGGGTCCCAGTGTTATAGACTCATTTGAGTTGTTCCTCTCCACAGAAATCTTTAGTAAAAGGCGAAAGATTTATTCGCTTTGAAGAGAAACCAGAGTGCCAGTGTAATTGTATAAGTATGATATATAAATAAAATTAAAAGAAGCTAATTTAACGGAGTAAGGTAGATGGTGGTTTAAGAACATTTCGTTTCGTATAATAGCGGGCTCAAATCTGCCATCTGCCAATAGATTTACTTTTTGTTTGTTTTTAAATCTAGTTTTTTCGGTTTTATTATTATTTTTCAACATAATAAGTATTTGAATTAAAATTATATATTTACTCCAGTAGACGTATTTAAGTATTAAAAAAGGTTCCTACATATAGGTACTAAAAATCCTTACAACAAAATTCTTACTGTTTTATAAGTGTTCTTTGACTGTTAAAATATTTTATCTACCATGTTAACGTGTTAATAAAAAATATAACCTAGAGTTTTATCTTTTTCAATTAATAGTAGAGGTCGTAGATAAAGTATACTGCATGAATGATAATGGTTCTTACTCACTTAATTACAAAAACGCAGGAGTACCCAAAACAATATTTTTGCAATTCGTCTGTTTGTCTGTATGTTTGTTAACGTGAATCTCAAAAACGGCGTAATCGATTTGAATGCAGTTTTTAGGAATATATTGTTATGGACTTTACTTAACATTTAGTATTTTTTTTAATTATTTAAATGGTTTGTCTTAAATATGATACACTTTAATGTAAAAAAAATCTTCAAAAAAGGTTTAAAAACTCTTCGTTTTATAAGGAGAAATGGCAAGGTCTTTAATATATTAATATGTAAATTACTCTATTGTTCTCTAGTTCATTAATTTGCTCTCCGTGTTATAATACAGATATAGGGCTAATTAAAAAAGTACAAAACACATTTTTAAGAATCTTTGCATATAGAATGAAAATATAGATTGGATGATGTACGTGAAATCATTGGAATTAGGCCTATGCTTTTTACATAAAATAATCTATGGCTATATACAGAACCCACAAATAATAATAAATCGTAGAGCTAGGAATTATAATCCATTTAGCATTTCACAATACTAATCATGGTCAAAACCAGCCAATTACTAGAATGACACGAACAGCTAACAAACTTAAGAATATAATTGATTTATTTGGAACATCTGCCTCATCATTTGAGACATCAGTTAAAAAGCTTACTGAGATGTTATAATTTATTAATATTTTATGTTTCACATTCTGTAAAATTTTTAGGAGATATGTAAAATAGTAAATCCATAGAAAATAAATAAATAAATAAAATTATTAATTACCATTTGGCTTTATATCCATACACATTAATCGCTAAAATGAGAAGAACCATCATTAGATATTGAAGTGCTAATAGCTCAGGCCTCAGGTATTACAATTTTGACTTGTAAACTAGGATGGTTGATTTAATCCCAAACCGGAGGTAATATTTTATCAATTTATCACTTTATATCTTTAAAATAACTATTAATATATTTTTTTAATTTCTTTTAAGATATTTGATTTTAAAGATTTTTAAAATTTTGCAACAACAAAAAAATAAAAATATGAGTTTGAAAAACTTTAAGACAGGATATTTATGGGATTTAGTTTGTTTTTATACATCTTAAATAGTTTGTTACTAAGTGCTCACTTAATACGAATGCATTTACATTTCGAGAATTTTTTATAGATGCAGTTTTATATAACCTTACTAGTTGTACTCGCAACGTCGTTCGCGTGGCGTGTGATTGTCGTATAAAAATTTCTTACTTCACCCTATTTAAGGAATGGGAGAGAAATTTTTATACACCAGATGTTAAGTTGAAAGAAGACAAATACATCTGTGAAAACCGCATTTGAATCGGATCAGTAGTTTTTGTGATGCGCGCACAAACATACAGACAGACAGACAAAAAAATCTAACCACATTTTTGGGTTCTATTTCGATGTACCCGCGACGTCGTTCGCGTGGCGTGTTGATTTTTGTATAAAAATTTCTTTCCTTACCCCGTTAAAGGGGTGAGGGGAAGAAAGTTTTATACACCAGATGTTAAGTTGAAAGAAGACAAATGCGTTTCTGAAAACCGCATTCGAATAGGATCAGTAGTTTTCATGTGATGCGCGCACAAACATATACATTTCTACAGTTTTATTATATGTATAGATTACTGAGTCGCTCTCTCGCTCATTACATAGGCGACAGACTGAAGTATACCAGCACGTTTTCATTTAAATAAAATTCCAGTACATTTATATTTAAATAAAATTGAATCGCAGACGTTTGTATCATATTTTAGTTATCACATACCTTTTTGTCTGTTATAGATTATGATTACAAAATGAATTCGGATGTGGCAGAGCAGTAGTATAAAGTACCGTATGCTAAATATTTTAAATCTTTTAAATGATCTTAACTGTTTTTTTTTAATATAATTTATATTATATAGGTTTCTGAATCATACTGTAGATATTACAATTAGATCTGAAAAAAGTCTGAAATATAAAGATGCTTACACGTTCCGGTTATATGCATAAATATAAATAAGAAATATGTCGCGCGATTGTAAGAACTAATATTGCTTGTGTTCAACGTGCACCTCGTGAGAAATTATTCGAAAGGAAGAAGAAAATAAAAGTCAGGTTAGTGACATCGATGGAGCAATTTCTTGGCAAGGTGTACAATGTATGTAAATGTTATGTGGTATGCTAGTGCAGCAGTTGCAATATGACATACTTAAAGAATATTACTATGACTTTCTTAGGTATGCAGAGATTAAAGGTACAAACAACGATAATAATAAAATTGTATCGTAATAGGAAGGTTGTTTAGAACTTGACAAGAAACAAAACAGGTATATTAATTTTTACATTTTTTGCGCTTTTATAAATAAGCACGGAAAATGATCAAAACAAATCAAATAAACAGTCTTAGAGAACTTTATTTTTTAAATCAATTTTGTGAAGGTGCAAATGAATATTTAAAAACCATTTTAGCATTCTATATTTTAACATCATAAAAACTGCACAAACTCCTTTATTTAACCATGTTAATTTATTATCACTTACCTATGTATACATTAATTTATGTTATTGCACATTAACCGATTATACTATTAAAATAATTAAACCTACATAACTAAAAGTAATTAGTTTCTTAACCAAACCATTACTTTATGATAAAATTATTGCAAAATTTAATTATGCAGACGTAACTATGATTCGGCTACAGAAAAAGTGGAACATCTTTATCATAAGATTTGCCTATACTTTTAAGTATGTTTAGATAGAAAAATCACTATAGTTTTTTATAACTTAGAAAGTTGCGGCACCGGATAAAAATTTAAAATAGGCATTTCAACCATAGTTTCATTTCTTACTTTTTTCTACTTTGAAAATCTAAAAACAGGATCAAAAACATACAGACCCAATTTAGGTAAAGATAATTAATTCAACACTAATTTTTTTGTTCAATTTTTTTAATGTTGATGACCAAGGTAAAATGTAAAATCAATTTTTGAAGTGATAACTTCTTATGGGAGGGTAACTGATTTTTAGCGTAACGCGTTGAACAAAGCGTTTATCATAACGCGTTGTTTATCGTTGTTACACGCAGGCTCACTGAAACATAATAATAATAGAAATAGGTAAATATTAATATTAATATTAATACAAATATCTTTATTTATTTATTTATTGAAGTAATAACTTCTTATGGGAGGGTAAACTGATTTTAGCGTAACGCGTTGAAAAAAGCGTTTATCATAACGCGTTGTTTATCGTTGTTACACGCTGGCGCAGTGAAACATAATAATATCATTTCTCTTTCTCTCTCTATGCTTTTCCCAATGTAAGTTTTAAGTATATTTGAATTTACCGTGTTATACGGCATTAATCTGTCACTAAATACAATTCATTACTTTTTGGAACTAAACTGAACTGAACTGAAAAAAATGTAATAGTAAAAACCGTAACGAAAAACCCGTCAAATGAGATGTGCATCAAATACATTCTGGAAGTTATTATGTGGTTCGGTGGTCCATTGGTAGAATGCTCGCCTGCCCCGCGGGCGGGCCGGGTTCGACTCCCGGCCGATGCAAACTTTTTTGTATATATCTCTTAACTTTTACCTTTTTTTATTTATTTACTCATTTATTCAAATAACAGGTTGTCTAAGAAGAAATGACAGTCTGATTAGCCTAATTTTAGCATAAAAAAGACGTGTTTTGGTGGTTTTATTTGTGATAAATCTTATAAAAATTGATTATAAAGTGTGTTATAATGTTATTATTTATTATTGATAATATGGATAAGAATTTAAGTTTTAAGTGTGTATTAAATAGCAATCATGCCGTTCCACGTAAAGGGTTGTTGTATTGCGAATTACTACGTGACGGATTAGAAATTTTGAACTGTCATAGTAAAAAATTTTTGTATTAGTGAAAATTATAGTGATAAAAAAATTTTTAGAATTTTCAAAATTTTCAAAATATTTAAATTTTTAAATTTATACACATTATCATATTAATGTACATAAAATTTAAGTAATAGACAAAGTTTTTCTCAAGTTAAAAATTTCAATATTAAAAAGTTCAACTTGGATTAGTTGAAGTTATCACTTCCGCCGCGCGTCCTGAGACACACGTTTTTTTTTATATCACTTTATCGTTTTTTTATGTTTCTCTTATTCAAAATATTCTTTAAGAAATATGCATATAAAGGAGGCGTTTCTGTTGAGTTGTTTGTTTTAGATTGTGGCATTGTATGTTTTCCAATATAATAATTTTTATTTGATTAAGATGGGTCAACTTCTTTAATTTTCATTTTCTTTAGAATATGTTTTATGTTAACTTATTTTAAATAATCCTTACATCTTTAAAATTTGTATTAAATTATTTATAGCATTCACTATTTTTGTTTCTTTTTCTATATAGCATATGCAAAATAATGTTTTCTTTTAAAATCATAACTATACCCCGGCCGCTGAAAAGATGGAATTCAAGGATTCTTGATCAGTGAATACGGGCATCTGAACGACTTAATCTTACGATGTAACGCCTTCTAAACTGCAGTAAACGAAGGACAGTTTAGACTGTACTCATATCAAAGATGATATAAACTGTGGGCTGAAATAAGGAGTACATTTGTCTCGTGATCATTCCATCTTTTCGACGGCCAGACTATAGGACTTGTGGTAGCTTCAAAGAAGAAAATAATTCAACTCATTTCTAGTACACTTTTCTTACCGTTGATAACCAAGATAAAGTGACAGAAATATGATGAGAAGATATATTTATATAAGTAAGTTTGCAACGTTAAAACGTCCTTAAGGGCGTTATTTCCCTAGCTAGCTCACTAAGTCGTGGGTTTCCATTTAAGAGTACTATTAGCCCAGGATGTAGGGGAATTAGTAGTCTTTAATTCAGGAATTTTTGTAACCTGGCCTACATTATAAAGGGAAACATGAAGAACAATCCCCCAGTTCATTCAACAGAAAATGTATGGTTTTTATTTATTTATGACCTTTCCTAGGTGAAAAATACGTATTTTTTGTGTTTTTTTAATTTTTTACCTAAAGTAAGTATTGTTATAAGAGGTATTACGTTCAAGCCTACTTAATTCCAAATCGAATAAGATATTGGGGGCCCAGATCGGTTATTTTGTTGCTGAGATACATGAATTTGTTTATCCCGCGACCTTCAACTTTCAGTGCCTATAGGATTGCCGAAAAATATGGTAGAGGGTTAATTTTAGTCTCATTTTCTTCCTTAAGCCTTTAATTTTCATATTGTGTTGGAAAGTTATGAAAAACTTATTTTTGATCCGTTAAAAACAGTTAATTATGAAGATGTAAAATTGCAGTTATAAACATTTAGAGCTGCAGCGCCCCCTACTTATCCTACAATTTTTTAATTTGCAGATTATTGTAGCTGACATCAAAACGAAGATTTAAACAAAAAAAAAGTTTTTTAAGACCAATGGTAGCCGCGTAAGCATCATTTTTTCAAAAAATTACAGCGACTTTATTTATAACAATTAATAAATTAATCTGGCGGTTTTTGTTAATCAAAGACCTATATTTTCAATTAATTATAGTTATTTACAATTAAAAGCGTTTTTTGTAATAAAAAATGACAAATAAAGTTGACCTCTTTTCAAGTGACGGCACAGATATAATAGTGGCGGGTATCTCTTTGCGCGATGCAAAGAAAACTAAATTCGCAACTTTGAATTGGAGACGCTCGGAAAAATTTGTTATATCTCTGTAAAAAATGAACCGATTTCGATGATTATTTTTTTTATCTGGGGTAACTCGTGGAAATAATAACAGTTGAAATACTTTCACTCTTCAAAAATTACCTCCAACCCCTCTAATTATTTTTTTTTCAATATTTTTTTTTTCGTTTTTTTACTTTTAACATATTATTTAACATAATATATGTACTACCCAATTGTTATTGATCTCCATTGCTAAAAAACTAAAAATTCCAATATTCTAATATTTACGTCTCTTTTCTTCTTTCTTCTCTTTATACTTCGTTTATTACTACCACTATTATTTGACCGTCTTTTTACACCTTTTTTTTAAATTACATAATTTATTTTACATAGTTATACACATTTTTTAAATAAACAATATGTTTTTTATACTTATTCTGCTTCGCTGTGTACCTAATAGTTATTAGTATAAAGTATTATTTGACCCTAGAATTACTTAATGCGATGCATTCTGAGAGTATGTGTATTGAGGTTTCATCCTCTACCTCACAGAATCTACAGTTTGCTTCATAATCCTAGTTTCTTCATGTGTCCTCTTAAGCGGCAGTGTTCGGTTAGTATTCCTGTTATAATTCGGAGGTTCTTCTTACTAAGGTTAAGACAGCTGTGAGATCTCTTCTGGTTATAGTTTCCCAGGAGCGTCTTAGATTGTCTTAGTCCTTCTAAATCATTCCAGTACTTGGATTTTTCGCTATCCATTTTTTTCCTTAGTTTTTCTAAGATTGTACTACTGTTGATTCCACAGGATGGTTCTTGTCCCAGGTAGGGGTTTCAGTTTCTTCTTTTGCCAGCTTGTCTGATGTTTCGTTTCCTTCTATTCCTGTGTGTCCCGGAACCCATAGGAGGGTAACAGTGTTATTCTGTCCTAGTTCATTTAATTTGTCTTGGCATTCCCAGACCATCTTTAAACTGATTGTATCTGAGTTCAGAGCTTTGATGTCCTTACAAAGGTAAATTTCTCTGGCACGTCATCTTGGGGCATTTCCCAAGTTTGATCAAGTTGGAGTGATCGAGGTCTTTCCTTGATTATTCCTTCTTTGATGATTCTTTCTAGCATTTTCTTCTTGAATATGCAGTGGCGAGAGATTTAGCATTACTTCCATTGCAGCAGTGGGACATGTTCTCATTGCTCCAGTAATACATGCACAGGCTAGTCTCTGTATCTTTAAGAGGTTTGTCCTAGTTGTGATCAAATTAGCTCTAGTGTCCCAAGCTATTGCCCCATATGTGATGATAGGTCTCACTATTGCAGTGTACATCCATTACAAATGTCTTTGGGTTACAGATCCAATTTTTTCCAGCAATGTTTCTGCACACCATGAGGGCTTTTGTAGCTTTGTGTATTATTTCATTTTCGTGTTTGTTCCAGAGTAACTTATTATCTAGGGTTAGCTCTAGATATCTGACCTCTCTGTCTTCCACTTAACCATATTTCCACCTATTTTAACGGTTTGTAGGTTAGTTTTCTTTTTCCTTGTAAAGGCTACTAACGTGGTCTTGGTGGGGTTGATATTGAGTACCACTAAATCACACCTTTGCTTTGGCCAGTCCTCTTTGCACTATGTCAGAGAGGACGTTTTCATATTTTCCTCTTGCAACTAAGTTATTGAAGTAACCTTGGTAAGTTCGGTCAATTGCCAGAGTAAGCTGTCTACCGTGAGACTCCACATAAGTGGGGATGCAACTCCCCCTTGCGGACAACCTCTGGTCGTATTGATGGAGATAGTGTCTTGGCCTACCTTCATTTCTGCAATTCTTGTAGACAGTAATTGCGACAACCAGGTGGAAGTCGTTCTATCTACTCCTCTATCATTGAGTGCTCTTTTGACAGCCTCCTGTGGAGTCAAAAGCCCCCTCTATGTCTAGAAAGTCACATATAACGCTTTGTTTTGTGTTTGGAGGATGTTAAAAAACTAGTGATGAATTCATTATTTTTTACCGATGGATAAATCACAAATTTTTATTTTGATTAATATTGTTAGTTTCGTATAAATCAAAATAAAAATTCATTATTTTTTACCGATGGACAAACCACGAATGTTTATTTTGAATCATACGAAACTAACAATATTAATCAATAACTGTAATGATAATATGTGAACATTTTTAAGTGGACTGCTATTTTAAATTTACAAAAAAAATGTCATTAGGACGATTACGATTACCATATTATTAAAACCTATTTTATTAGTATTGCTTTTTTTATTAATCTAATTAAAATTGCTAAAACCTTTATTATTGTATTGTGCAAAAGTAGCCACGATGATCTAAGTGCAATGTTCATTTCAATTATTTTTTACAATAAACATCCTGAAACTAAACAAAAAGATTTTTTGATAATTGCAAACAATAGTATTCCTAAAGGTCAGAATGATTATTATGGAAATGTCGAAATTTTTCTCTTTAATTGAAAAAATATAAGTAATGTATCCGTTCAGTAGTTATATCTATTGTACTGCTTAAAATTATTTGAAAATCCTCGATTTCACCAACTAAACCCAAGGAATTCGACACTTCTTAAAAAGGAAAGAACGCATGTAGGCGTACTCAAAATTGCATCTCTACATTTTATATTTAAAATTTCCCCGTAACGGAAACTGTAATTTGAAATAAACAAAACAGGTATTATCCGAGTGGTAGATAATGTAAGAAAACGAAGACCGCGGATCGAGATCGCGAACCAGCAAAAAGGAATGTTGCAACCGATTAAACAAAGATTCTTTGACGATCACGTCACTCTTGGTCGAATATCTGTGTGGAGATCTAGCACTCACATAGGCGGCGAAATTAGCACTCATAAATAAAATTAATATACACTTAATTCACTTAGAAAAATAGAATTTAGAGAATTTCTACTAATAAATTACTATATTAAATGTGTATAAACAATGCGAGTGTTTTACTTGATTAGATTTATAGTTTTATATACTTCTGTATACATATATTTCTCCAGGCCTCTCGAAGCAATAAAAATTAATAATGCGCGATAGACGGTTGCCAAATAGTTTTTTCATTGCAAGTTCAGAAAGAAAGCTGTACCCGTAAATGGGAATATGTTGATCAAGTATTGAAAGTATTTTCAGACTTGTTATTCTTTCTACAATTTCTGTTCCGTGATACATTCTAACTGAATTTTTAAAATATATGGTAGATACGGATAATAAGGCCTAAGTATCAAAAATATAACTTTAAATGTTCGATTACGCTAAAGCAAACACTCTCAGGTAGTTAAAACTCTTATATAGCTCTTCAAACTTTCGCGGCTTGTCACTCGCTTGTTTTGGTCAGTATGGCGTGATTCGTTTGTGAGGAGCAGTGGTGCAGCACGAATAATAAAAAATTGTTCGGCTGAATCCTAAGTAATTTTTGTAATATGAGACATTCATATATAATTTTGCACTACAGTTGTTTGTTTTTCATACTTCTATCAACCTGTTATATCAAAATAATTGATTACGAATCTAGAGGTGCTAGAGGTTAATAAGGCCGACGAGATTTAACCGAAGAAAAACTATAGACAAAGATTTATAAACAGCTCATATACTTTTCGAACAGACCTCGTATTGAGTTTCTATTAGGTATTAACACAATTACAATTTTTTTTCTAACTTTAATTATTTTTCTACTATAGTAGAACAGTTTATTAAGTTATGCAATTAAAGTCAAGATTTATTGTTAATACAGATACAGATATATTTATATACCAACGATTTTAATTAGAAATTGAACAATCTTTCAAATAAAGATTTTATAAACGTAATACGTAAGAACATTTGTTTTACGTTACAGTATTTTTTAATTTTAGAGTTTTGAGCTTAACTTTGTACTCTGCTATATAACTATGTAGTGGTTGGTTGACAGCGACACCTATTAACCGGTAGAGGAATCAAAATGTATACTATATTTTAATATTTCATCTTCCATTAGAATACACAAAAAAAACTATTTTAATTTGTCAATGCATCCTTTGTTTACAAGATATTTGAAGTTAACGTGTCACTGTTGACTGTTACAATGAAAAAACCGTATACCGTGCAGTGATAAAATTATTTGTTTATCAGCAACAGAAATGCGTACAAAATGGTAAAAATGTTAAAGGAATCTGCTTCTTCATTTACAACTGTGCAATGTGCATCGATGGGTTTTATAGTTTAAACGTGGTCGTACAAGTGTCAAAAATGAACCACATAGTGTACGTTCAAAAAGTGCAACAACACCAGAAATCATTGAGCAAGTCTATGATATTGTTTGTAAAGACCCAAGTTTGCCTAGTCATGAAATTGCTGATAACGTAGGCATCTCACATAAACGAGTACTCCATATTTTACACAAAGAATTACATATGAAAAAGCTGTTCGAAAGTTAGTGCCGCATTCGTTAACAATTCAAAAAAAAAACTGAATTAAAAATAAATTTGCGTAATTTGGAGCGTTTTAAACAGATTCAAATCGATTTTGGGCATCGTTTTATAACTACAAATATGACTTGGATCTACCATCACGATCCTAAACTGAAACAAGAACGTTTACGACGGACTGAAGTTAGTTCTTCTGCTCCAAAACAGGCAAAGTCAGAACGATCGGCAAAAAAGTTTATGGCATCAGTTTTCTGGGATGTAAAAGGGGCTTTGTTAATTGACTATATTGAAAAAGGTAAAACAATTAAATCTGAACATTATTGCAATTCGTTTACAGAACAAAACAATAATTTTTTATCAAGACAATGCACCTGCTCACACAAGTTTGTTGACTATGGATAAATTGAACGAATTAAAGTACGAATTCCTTGAACACCCAACGTATTCACCAGATTTGGCTCCCTCCGACTATTGCCTCTTTAGAAACTAGAAATAATTCTCTCGTGGAAAGCGTTTTGCATCCAATGAAGAAATTATTGCAGTCGTAGAACAATGTTTTACAGTGGTTCTGGAAAATCATTACAGAGATGGTATAAAATTACTGAAGAATCATTGGAATAAGTGTGTTTAAGCTTAGGGTGATTATATTAAATAAAAAAAACAATTTCATTAAAAACTACACCATTTTTTCATTTTTGCTTTCAAAACTTTTTCACCGACCTTTATATACGATTTCAGTTACCTAATTGATCAGCCTCTGTAACTGGTATATTCTTTTTGCATAGTCAATTATTTAAATGTTTATTGCACGACTCTGTCCTCAGACTTCTTTGTATGTTTCAAATGATTTAATGTTATTGTCACATCAAAATTAGGTACATCGGCATTTTGACTCAAAAGTGCTTGGAATTTTAATGGCAGAGATTTAAAAATTAATAAAATTACTCGGAATGTCTTTGTTTATACAAAAAAATAAAGGTCTCTTATTGGATTATGCAATAGGATTTATAATTAGATGAGTCAGAAATTTTATTTGGAGGTATTAAATGCGTTTAATAGAAATAAATTGTTGGGTGCGACAACCAACGCAATGTTATTAATTAGTGTGTAAGTGTATGGGTGGTCTTATTCCTACAATTCTCATGACTCTGAAATTATCTTTATTTTATTAACAGAATGTAAAAATATTCTAATAGGCTATTTGACTAGTTTCTAAAAACCGTCCTATATTTTTTATTGGTGTATAAGGATCCTGCAAATATTACTTATTTTCATATATGCACTATAAATATTTCGTTTAAAAAAAGCATTACAAAAAAAAAACTGATTAAATTAAGTCAATCAAAACCTTTTATGGTCACATGTAACATGGTTCTAAATTTAAAACAAATAAGTTTATTTTTTTTGTGAAAATATTGAATTTTTTGTTTTTTAATATAAATCGCTTTAGTATTCGATAATATCTGTCAAGTAGCCTATTCTCATCCTAATATTAAAATATCAATTAAATAGAATCGAAATGTTCAAGAGTCTCATCTACTTTATCAGAAGTACATAAAATAATAAATTAACTGCCTCAACTAATCTGATTCAAAAGAAAAAAAAAATAGTAATAAGAAGGCGAAGAATTTTATTTTATAAAAAAAAATATGTTGGTGTTATGAGATATAGTCCATTTCACCGTTTTTGGCCGGTTTGATATTAGAAACCACTGAAATAAGATTAAACTGTCATCCAAGTTACCAATGGCGAAGAGTTTTTTTTCTTAAGTAGGTCGTTAGTTTCTGAAACTATCAGTGTGGTTTGACATCTACAAAAATATGACATTAATAATTATTAAATTCAACCCTTCAACAACGAGCCGTACATGACGGTTACTAGGAATGTGAATTAACTCAAGACTTCCGTATTGAATACTTTTTATCTACCGGTGAAACAAGATGCAGTTACGTAAGTGTTGTATTAAAAAACAAACGTCCTCATTTAAATTTCTAACTTGCCTGTATCTGAGAGAGATGTAACTCTAAATTCACTTCGGGTATAATTTCTGTCATCGGCCAAAATCGGTGAAATGGACTATATAAAACTTTCATCACAAACGAAAAGAAGTAAATAGAAACACTCGTTATGACATATAAAACTTTATTCAAAGTCCTCCAGCTCAGCTGGTTTATATATACAAAAATGCGTGACCCGACAAAACAGCCCCGACACAATAGCTCACCAACAAAATAGGCCACAACAAAATAGCCCCCGACAATACAGCTCCAATGGTATTTGGTATATATATATATATATATATATATATATATATATATATATATATATATATATATATATATATATATATATATATATACATGCACAGCTATCTTTTTCGCCTCCACATGCGAAACAGGCACCCTGGCCTCCGAGTGAAATATTATATATTTTGGTGTATATTGTTTACAGAAAGATTGCCCCTCATTGCTTTTCTCATTTTCCCCTGAGAGAGGTAAAAATTAGCTTTTTATAAATTATACAGATTTTCACTATACTTTTAAATGTAAGATGCCTCCGACCACTAATATGCTAATATACCTCCATTTGCACATAGGCTACCATGTTGGTTGGTGAATTGACCTCCAGCAGGGTTGTCGGTTCTTTGGTACCCCAAACTTCTGACCTTGAGCTATTTTCAGAATATTTAAAGTATTATTCGAAAATGGTTAAGAGACTTAAAGTTTTTCGGAGTTAGCTTAGTCGGTGTGTTCTGCGGGGTTCGTTTCGTTTCTACCTCCAGTTGTAGAATAAAAAAATGAATATATAAGTTATATTAAATTTAGCTTAAGAAACAATATAATAATTTTGCAGTTTATTACAGCTCATCATACACAGCTAAAAAGATTTTCGCCAGTTTGATTGCTGCAGAAAAAAAAACAGACTGAAGGTGACATTTTTTTAGACAACAAAAAAAAAGAAAGTGTAAGTTTTGCCAGATAGATGTAACAAATTTTGAGCGGCATCTTGGGCGGAACCACAATGACACTAAAGAAATACAAGATATGATGTCTTTTTCAAAAAATGATTCTCAAAGTCTGTTGAGAAATGCTGTACATTTTACAGAAAATGTTAAAGCTAATGAGAAAATTGGCACAGTTTCTGATAGTATTCAAGAAAATTACAAATAAATAATGACTACAAGATGTTTTCAAACCAAAATTGTTTGATATGACAGTCGAATGCGTAAAAAACATTGGGGTTACGAACAATACCCTAAAACATATCGCTCTCTAAGTTTACCTATACTTCATTAAAACAAGTTTGTGAACTTTTCATAAGATTGGTTCTGAAAGAGGATGAGGCATTAAAAATTTTGTATTTAAAAGACACATTAGAAGATATAAACAGATATCGAGATCTTCTAAATTCACAGTGGACCACCAAGATCAGTAGCTTAGCGTTCAAAGACCTCAATGATAAACAATGGGAGAAACCTGCAATGTTACCTTTAACTCGGGACATAACTAAATTCAAAGATTACGTTATCAATGTAGCAAATAAAGCAATGGTATGCCTAACACTTAATCCAATTGATAAGAAAGAAATTAAAAAAATTATTCACGCTTCTCTTATTTTAACAATATTATTTAACAGGAAAAGAATAAGTGATGTTAAGTTTACAAATAAAAGTACATGTATCAAACCGTTTAACCAAGAGGAGTGTGACAGAAAAAACATTAACAAAATATCATAAGCGTATCGTGACAAATCGAAAATGTAGTAGACCCATAGCGATTCAATTCCCTCACACATTACAAACCTATATAGATTTCTTTGTTAAAATCCGTTAAGAACATCGTTTGGTACCTGAAAATACACCATATTTTTTGATATCCTGGAACTTTAAAGTGAACCAGAGAAGATGTTTTAATACAAAAATTTGCCAAGGAAGCGGATTTAGAATTTCCCACACAAATGTCTTCAAACAAATTACGGAAGCAAATTGCAACCGTAATGCAAATAAGTAACCTTAGTAAAGAAGAGAGTAAACAATTCGGCCACTTCATGAGACATACTGGTAAAACCCACAATCAATTTTATAAGTAAATTCCTCTCACAATAAAGTTCGATATTTCATGAATCGGTGACAGCGAAAATTTCAAAATTTAACAGGAAGGAATTTTTGGTTAATACTCAAACAATTTTCAAAAAAATTAGAAACACTAAAAAATCAAATGTCTGATTAAGTGTTGGATATGCCATGTCTTTTCCCTTCTTTAAGTACTGTATTTCCTAGACCACCACAAGATGTGTATCAAACAAAATTTTAAAACTCCTATTGTTAATGGAAAAACAAGTGAATTTGCTGAAGATAATAAAGAGAAGGATTAAGCTGAATGTATGGCATTTCACGAAGGTAAAAATTGTTAAAAGTGATTAGTAACTATGACTATTTTTGTAGAAGTTTGAACTTAAATCACCATACCGTATATTAAAACAACAAAATGCTGATATTTATCAAAACTAACTTACTGTAGAAAAAACTGAAGACGAAAGTCGTCCTTTATCTAAACAAAAAATATCAGGAAGAACATCCTGGACTTCTGAACAGGCACGAATAGTAAAACGTCATTTTAAGTCCTACATAAGAGAAAAAAGACACCTAAAATGGATGCATAGAATTAATTAGAAAATATCCCGAATACTACATAACAAAGACTTGGTGTATAATGTATATAGAGATAAGTGAACAACTATTGTTTCTTTTATTTTTTTAAACCGTTTATTTTAAAAATAATCACAATTTATAAAAAGAACTTTTTATAGTAGAAAGTTTTTTTTGGTGATTTATAGGTCATATTACTATTATTAAATTATTTTAAATTATTACTAAGTGCAACTGGTCTCTTGGCAAATAGCGCTTTACCGAGATAGATTACGGCATAGTCCACAGTACAGTCAAAAAAACTTTCTAAAAATTTTCTAAATTAGTTTAACAGTTAACAGTTTAAAAGTTAAAATAATAATTACTGTTTTCAACGTAGAACAAGAAAAAAACAGAAAAACAAACTTCCCTCTGCCGTAATCGATCCCATTATGATAACATAACAGAACTGTCACCTGGACTCATATCCGACGCTTATTCGAATAGGCTATTAATGACTTATTTTAACACTTTCAAAATGATAATATCTATACACAACTTATATCATATTTAATATCAATTCAGTATAAATTTCGAAATCTATTTATATACCTAAACACACTTGAAATATGCATTGTCATCCAGTTCTTAGCTATCCTGAAAATTTCAGAGCTCTAGGTAGTCGGGAAATAGGTTTAAATTCGAATACTAAATTCCACGGAATGCCAAAGAAAACGGCGAAAATATAAAAACTTTCTAATAAATAGGTTTTATGCTTTGTAAGACGTTTATTAAAAGATGTTTTAGATATAAGCAATGGTTTTAGTGTTAACAAAAATTGAGACTAAAACCGTACTATATGTTTTAGTTAGATACCCAGATTTGGTAAAAAACACAATTAGTTTTATTACTAAACGAAATTAGTCAATTAATTTTCAAATCTGAGCTTTGTTTTTCAATACTTTTTATTAATTTTGTTTTTATTCCTAAATAATTTTGCTTAATTATAAAATAATAGTGTTTAAACACAAAGAAAAATAAAGGTTGTTTTATTATATTTACATAAAAGCTCAATTTTTAACACTTGATTTTTTTATGTAGTCACAATTTTTGGTAACCCTGCTTTGTAGTAAATAAACGATTTCAAAACATATTTTTCAGCTAATGTCCAAATGCTAGTTAATCTTTAAATCAGTTTGCTAATATCAATATTTGAGGTGTTACATGATTTCATTATTTTATTATGTTTATTTGAGACCAAATTAATATAATTGTTAAATAATTTATAACCTTTAAGATCAACCTTTGATAGCTAATGTCAAAATTAATAAGTATTCAGACAGGAGCCCTAACATATATATATATATATATATATATATATATATATATATATATATATATATATATATACTTATTAGTTAATAGAAATTATACAATAGGCCTCCATGCAGTATATCATCTAATTCGCTTCCATGAAACGTTGCCAAATTTCGGAGGCGTATTAAACTAAAAATGACTGGAGGTAAAATCGTAAAACCCACACCATAACGTGTGTAAGTGTATAAGATTAGAGTGCCATCTATAAAAAATTCTCTGAACTGATTTGTATAACTGTAGATGTGTACCTGACCAATTGGCCTCCGACAAAAAATTTGAGATAACGTGTTTTAATACGTCACACGTCGAATAAACATATTATACACATCAATACGTTTTGGCCTCTGAAATTTCCAATTCGCCTCCGATTTTGGAGGCGTATTCGTTTAGAGCATATTGCGATTTGGAGGTGTATACGACAAAATGCATATATATATATATATATATATATATATATATATATATATATATATATATATATATATATATAATATATATAATATATATATGGGCAGCAAATGCAGCACTTGTGTATCAAACTGAAAGATGGTTCCTTTTAAAAGCAAAACAAAAAATCGAATAAATCTATTATATTCTATTATATTTACTGTTTGCTTTTCAAATGAGTAATTTATAAGCCCTCCCTAATGGATGTCAAATTTAATAATAGTTTAATACTATTATAACGTTTTACAGAGTCTTTGAAAATCAAAGAACATAGACCGTTTACTAAGAACCAACAACTACTTCCCTGGCTATAGCCCCGACGGACATTGAATTACAGTTCAAAGTTAAACGGGGTTAGTATATCTGCAAGATGTCGCTATTATCGCACTTTTAACATTTTCTTTACTGAAGATAATGTATTTGTGTGATTTCAGACATATCTCCAGTATAGATAACCCTCCCTAATGGTTATTATTTTTTCGAAATGTTATTTATACACACTTCTTTAATTAAATGATTACAAAAAGGTCATATCATGGACTTTCAAAAGTTTCCTTAAGTACCAAGAATTGATTCTAATGAATAGCTTAATCGGCCTTAACAATATCCCAAATGAAAATAAATACGTTATTTTTGTATACTAAATAAGTCTTTTGTTACTAATCATTTTACCTGCTCCGCAGGGTTGTATACCGATTATTTGCCATCCTAATATTTTAATCTTGTTATTAAATTTTCATTAACTGTGTATTCTAATTATATTTATATCCCACTCTCTGTGGCAATTGTAGCAATATAAGGAACAAGTGTATTATAAAAATTAGTTCAAAAGAAACTTTCTTCTCGTCTTTACATGTTTTGAATCTTTGTAAGAACGGACATTGCAGGGATTAGAAAGGCCAAGACAAATCATCCAAGGTTGCACCAGGGAATTGCCACTTAAAGTATCTGTATAGCTGCCTAACTACATTGGGTATCAAAGGACCGTAGAAAGGGTACGACAAGCAGCAAGGCATCCATATTCAGCGATACATCGTATTGCAGATATAGTTATTCCAAATATATTACAAAACACCACAAAAGGCGAAAACTTTGTTTTGTGGTATTCCGGGGCAGATGATACTAACCGCATTCTCATCTTTGGTACAAAGACAAATTTAAGGATTTTGGAAGAACATCGTCACTGGATGGTAGACGAAACATTTAAAGTTGCTCCTGAATTGTTTTTTCTGTTATATACTACGCACGCATTGATTCAATATCAAAGTACATTACTCCAAAATAAAACTGAAGAAAGTTATGTACGAGTGTTTCGAAAAATTCATGGGTTAGCTTAAACCCTTGTAACCTTAAAATTTCCCTAGGCTAGCTCCTGAGGGTCGTGGCTTCCTTCTGAGTTTTAATTAACTTCTTCCAAACATTAATTAAAGGGCGCCAAGTACAGACACACCAATAAAATTCAAAAAATCAGTTTTAAGTTAATTTATTTCAAGATTTAATTAATTAAGCCAAAAAATTTTAATTCAATTAATTAATTTAATCTCTTATCTTTTTTTTGATGGTCTTCCTGTCGGAGTTTTTAATAGTGATGAGATCAGCCTGTCGGTGTTGCGGTAGAGACGGAACAGTACTGCCCAAGTGGGTGGAAATGGTCTTCCTTAGGAGAACTTTCTCAGAAATAATCCCGGAATGGATGGTCGGCTTTCAAAATGGCCGTCGACACTCAGCAATATTTTTCAGAAATAACATTCGAGAAAAAATTAATTACAATCTATGTTTGTACAAAAAACTGACTTTTTACAATAGCATTGTATTCGACAATTCAATGTTAGTAAAATACTTTAAATAATATATTCACCGCAAATTGGATTATTTCTAATTAATAAAATTAAAACCAAGGCAAAATGGTACTCACCAGAAATGAAGGGCGAAAGTAGTCAGAAAATAAAATCTGAATTTACCAAGAATCAAAGACGAAATGAACGAGAAGAGAAATCATTTCGTCGACGAAGCATCAATTCCCACTACCAAATCGGCAATCGACCTTCGCATCGGCGCGATATAATTAAACAAAATAAAAATGTATAGTCCGGATGGAATGCTCGAAAACCAACGTTACAAACGTTACACCGTATCAGCGTGCTGTGTGATTATGAAAAAAACATTCAGAATGCGGTTGATCTAGTATTTCCAAACACAGAAATTATTGTCTCTTTATTTTATTTGGACCAAAGTTTATGGAGGAAAGTTCGCGAATGTAGTTTGATAAATGAATACACACAAGACGAAAATATCAGAGTTCATGTAAAATGATCTAGCATTGAGTTTTGTTCCTAGAGATAGTTCATTTCCATATTTGAAGAATTAGTGCCCAGATTCTATTGACCCCATAGTGAATTATTGGGAATATAATTATATAGGCCTTCAAACCAAAGAATATGTATGTATAACCGTGTAACCGACAACCTACCTGAGACAAACAATTCAGTAGGGGGATGGAATCGCACATTTCAGCAAACTATTGATTACCATCATCCTTCTGTTTTTAAATTAGTACATCAATTAAGAACCGAACCAGATCGAGTGGAAATTGAAATGTGTCAGGTTTCAAAGGTCTTCCAGCATCCAAAACTAAATAAATGCAGTTAAATAGAAGAATGCAGACAGTTACAGAAAATTATAAAAATGTTGTAAACAAGTTAACTTATCCAAGGCAACATCTCTCAATATAGCACCTTAAATTTTATATTTTATATAGTTTTATTAAAATTATAACATTATTTTTTAAATAAAATTTTAATTTTACAACTAAGTGTTGGTTATTTTAATAATTTTTATAAAATTTACTGTAGTATTAAAAATTATATAAAAAGGTCATTGCATAAAAAACTACTTGGAGCTATTTTGTTGTCGGACTATTTTGACGAGAGCTATTTTGTCGGGGCTGTTTTGACGGAGCTAATTGACAGGGTATCATAAAAATATTATATACGAGTATGTATGTAACTTATCTCCTATTAAATAACTGCAGGGCTGGACCTACCAATTTTTCTAGGGGGGGCCAAGCTTTACATTTGGCGCCCCCCCTGGCCTACTGTCCCGACCGATTTACGAAAAAGCGAAGGCTTATTACTACACGAGTCGTCTACGAGGTTGAAATAATACATAATTGAAAACAATGCGAACAATTTAAAGCCCTAACTCAAAGATTAGATCCACAAGACCCTGGATTGCATAATTCTTATTTTTCGGGCTTTCTTTGTTGAAAAAGTGTTCATTATTTTATCAAAAGAAGGCAAAGAAGCCCTTTCATGTTCAATATTTATAATGCTTAAATTTGTTAGTCTTAAGCAGGTTTTTATAAGTTTTAATTTACTGAAACTTCTCTCTCCAGATACAACAGAAACTGGAAGCGTTACAAATATTTTTAGAGCAACACAAAAGTTAGGATAACCCTCTTCCAACTTGCTCTTTTGCAATATTCTGAGTATAGATGCTGCTGTTGCGTCTTTCAGTCCATCTTCTAAAGTTAAGGCATAAAACTTAAAACTTTCCGTTTCATTTACAAGCTCTTTTCGTTCAAATTACTTGCATAGGTTTTAGCCAATTCTTTAGCCTTACTTTTCAAAGTCGTAACGTTCAGTGTTTTAATTTGAGCCCCACACAAAAAACTTGTCGGCAACCATTTTTAAGGCAACATACCTGTTCCTTAACTCAGTAATAATTCTATCACAAATTTGAAAAAGTATTCGTTTGAAAAGAACTTCTCCTGTGCAATTTGGATCATCATCTTCATGTAATTCTCCTGCCATTTTTTTTTTCTTTCTTTTTCTTGTTTCCTTGTACTCTGCTGTTATTCCCATGTTACAAGATAAAAATTTTGCCTCATCAATTGCCTCTGAAACAGTCAGCTCCCTAGTTGAAGATAATGCCGTTAGAAGACCTTGTATGTTTCTTGTAGCATTGTCTATTGTTGTGTCTTCTTTCTGCAAATACTTATTCACTCGGTAAATTTTCTTAAGGACTAAATACCGGAAGCATGTCATTATTACATAATCGAAGCATTTTTTGTTTTTAATGAGAAATTTAGCTTCAGCTCTTGTTTCTGGAGATGAAAATTCATGGGTGGTTAATTCTATAAGAGCAGAGAGCACTTGGTCGTTCGGGTACTATATCACTTAATTGAAACTTTAAATTGACAATTACTTTCGATATAAACTCTTTAAGTAGATTTTTTTTTAATATTAATTAGGGCCGGTTTTACAATAGTGGTATAAACTAAGAGTAAGCCTACTCTCGGTATAGGATGTATTTTAGCGTTTTACAAAGCAGGTATAAGTTTAACAATGGAATAAAATTCTCGGATAGGATAGACTAGAATAAGCTATACCGTCGCCGAACAGACAGATAGGTCAGTTACTCTACGGATAACCTCAAGAAGTGATATAAAACATAAATAAAAGTATGTGTGTCAAAAGCGAAAAAAGAACGTGTTGTAGCAATTTTAGTGCAACCGAAATGGAAATACTGTTGGAATTAGTAAGTTAATGCTTTTTTATCTATATAAACATTATTAAGCTTACTTCTTTATTTGCTGTTTCTTTTAATTTTCTTTTTGTAGAATTTTCTTCTTAACATAAAATTTTTGTGTCATTCCATTTTAGTGGCAAAAAGAACCCCAAATACAGAAGTAAATAGATGTTATTTTGCCACAAAGAAGCCATAGAGAATATTTAAATATTATTATGCTTACTTGTTTTACTTTATAGAATGCAAGTTAACTAATGCTGAAGAAAAAGAGCAGCGTTGGCAAAACCCCTGCCAACAATTTAATGCTGCCTATGGAACAGACAGAACATCAAAAATGTTAAGAAACAAATGGGATGCCTAGAAAAAGAGCAGCAAGAAAGATCAAGCTGCTGTCAAGAATAGCTTATATAAAACTGAAGGGGGTCCTTGTAGTAGTGATATTAAATTGAGTGTGTGGACTGAAAGAGTTTTGGAAATACTTGGAGCTACAGGAACAGGGACTACTAACGAGTTTGATAGTGATGCAATAGGTAAATTCTTAGTTCTGATATAAATGTACTTGACTCATATTTATTACTTTTTAGAAATGGATATCACACATATTGAAGAGGAGGAAGATATGAATAAGCAAGCTCCAGCTTTTCACGATTTATTAGCATATGGTAATTCGATTTTTATAGAAAATATCATTCAAGAGATTGCTTCTCAAAAGACTCCTTGTACATCCCAAGAATCAAATGAGCAGCATGATGAAAAAGAAAAGGGGAATGCTGAAAAACATATTTTAGAAATGAAAATTCTGGAAAAGAAATTGCTCATTGATGATTCTTCATAAAATAAATTTTATATTTTACATTTAATTAAAACTAGTTGTAAGTGAATAATAAAGTTATAATTCTAAATTAAATGATTTGTTTATTTATACATAGGTACCATATAAACAAATTAAAATATATTTACACAAGCTTACTCTAAATTACAATAAATTTGAGAAATGATTGTTTATTAAGTCTAATCTTCGTATATTATTCTCTATTCGTATATCTTCAATTTGATTTTCATTTTCAACAATTTCATTTTCTTCGCCATGATTTTCTAATTCAGGTAGAATATTTCTTTGGTCAACCGCAATATTATGTAGTATGGCAGTAGCAATAATGATTGCTTTTGATGTCTCCAACGACAGCCTTATTCCCAAACACAATATTGGGAATCGTCTTTTCCAGACCCCAAAACATCTATCCACAACATTTTTGGTCCGGATTTGGCTTTCATTATATAATCTCTCAGCCTCACTCACTGGATTATGAAGGGGTGTTAGGAAGTAATTGGTGTTTGCATACCCATTGTCTCCCAAAAAAATTCCATTTCCAAATTCTTTAACTTCACATCTGGCCTTTATTCGACTATTGCTTAATATCGTCTGATCATGTGATGACCCAGGCCATCTATAGCAACTACATCGCGAATTTTCAAATTTGGGTCGCATATAACTTGGACATTCCAAGAAAAATACACTTTTCTGTTTCGATACACCTCTGCATCGTGCCCACCTGGTGACTGAATGCGTACATGTGTGCAGTCTATAGCACCTACTACACAGGGAAACTTGGCAATTTTATAGAATTCTTCATTTATATATTGCCTGTCTTCCAAGCTGATTGGCATTTTTATATAATGTTTCGAAAGTCTTGCTATAGCATAAGTAACTTTCTTGATAGATACACATGCAGATGCCTTACTAACTCCACTAAAATCTGCAACAGTTAATAACATTGAGCCTGTTGCATATAATCTTAATGCCAATAACAATTTAGTTTCAGCAGTGAGAGCATCATTCCTTTGAGAAACAGATGATATTTCTTCTCTAATTTGCTCTAGAAGATGTAAACATATTTCCTTTTCTAACCTAAATCTGGCCACAAACTTATCGTCATCTAAGGTTTCGAAGTAATTGATTCTACAGTAAAGAATTATTTAAAAATTTAAATTTAAAAACAATTTGAGTAGTTACCTTTCACGTATAGTTTTTCGCTTCCTTCTTAGCAAAACCATATCTTCTTCATCAGAAGATTCAAATATTGGAAGATCATTTAAATCCATTTTAAAATAATAAATAAACGACAGCAAAAATTATCAATAATAAAAAATCAGATAAAATCTAATAATAATCAAATAACTTTTTCGTTAAGTTTTAAGGTTAACGAAGAAAAACATCTGATATGACAGGACTGACAAGAGATATCGATTTATATGAACTACTTTCACGTTACTCCTAGAATTGCTATACCGGTGTAAAAAAGCTTCGTAAAACCAACTAGTTTTATACTAGGTATAAATTCCGGTATAACTTTACTCCCAGAATAACTATACTGTTATTTATACCTAGTATAAATCTCTCTTGTAAAACCGGCCCTAAAATAGCAACCTCAACCCTCAAATTGGCGCCCTCCCCAGCCAGGCGCCCGGGGCACATGCCCCCGCTGCCCCCCCATGGATCCGGCCCTGAATAACTGTACCGATTTTGATAAAATTTTTGTGTGTTTAAAAGGATTCGAGAATGGTTTAAAATCACTATTTGGTCCACTATACAATGGTTTATTAAATAAATTATTTATTTGTTGTGTATATTTATTGTTTAGTTTGATCAATCTCTAATAGAGAGCTCGGTGATAAACTTCATTCATCGATAAAAGAACATCGTTTGACATGTAGGTTGTGTAGACACCCACGAGATGCCGCTGACTTTTGATTTTTAGATTATACAATTACA
The DNA here is from genome assembly GCA_964028335.1 of Altica lythri. NCBI lineage: Eukaryota > Metazoa > Arthropoda > Insecta > Coleoptera > Chrysomelidae > Altica > Altica lythri. The sequence continues at coordinate 54,993,773 of OZ034807.1, forward strand.
AACGAGAAAGTGAGACAAAATTAAAAAAGGAAAATCGAATAAAAAACGGGAAACCCCACGAAATATATAAAACTTTAAAAAAATGAAACGAAATATCTAGAAAAAAACGAAAAATATGAACACACGACAAAAATTGTGAAAATTAAAAAAAAAATAAGTGAAATGTAAAACAATAAAAAGGAATTGAATCAATGGGTAAAAATGGGTCGAAAACAAACTTGCATAAATCGAAAAACTTTTAAAAAGTGAAAAAAAAAACTAAATTTAAGGCAAAACCTAAAATCAGAAGAAAAACTAAAAATAGAAACGGAAAGAAATTGAAAAATGGAAACAAAGGACAAAAATTCGAAAAGTAGAAAAAAATAATATAAAATCGAAAAAAGAAACAAAAAACAAAAGAAAGTTAAAAAAAAACAAAAATGGAGAAACAATTATTTTTTGGAAATTCGAAATTACTCTGGATATACTAAAAATTTAAGAAATCTTTGCCTTGTTAAAACAAGATTTTATTTTCTATAATCTAGAAAATTCTCTATATCATATTTTACACCTTCATCGTTTTTAATTCTTATTTGGGTTTAAATAGTGCAATTTTACACTTAATTTATCTAAATTTTAGATAAATATATGTATTTTTAGAATATTTTGTTTTATCAATACAATTGACATTTTTGTTGAACCCTATAAAATTATGGAAATGTGTTTATATAAACTAAACTGATAATACTATAAATATAGTTAACTTTTTGACCTATTTGAAAGGTAAAAATATTTATAGAAATTTTATAATGAGAGTTAATAACCCCACATAAATTTTTGAACTATTTGATTTTAATAAAAAAAATATCTGTGTGTGAATGACCGACTCAAAGTATTTGACCAAACATACGTATAAAAAACATGAGATAATAAAAATTTATTATTGTTTATTTGATTAAAAAAAAAATATTAATGCTAAAATTTGGAAAAAATAAGATAATAATTATTATCTTTTTTTTAATTTAAAATTTTTGTTTTAATCTAATATTACACATTCCATTTAATTAAAAAAATATATAATAAACCGTTATGTATGTATGTATTGATAGAGCTGGCAACTCAGCGCAGTACATAATAATATTATAATGCAATTAGGTGCTATAACTCGTTGCTCGTTCGCATCCTTGGATCGTTCTTTCAGTTTTTTGAATTTCATATCGTTATGTATCTGCTGGTATAGCTTGTAACTCAGCGCAGTGTATATTATAATATACAATTAGGTGCTGTAACTCGTTGCTCGTTCGCATCCTTGGATCGTTCTTTCAGTTTTTTAAATTTCATACGTGTCAGACAATGGTGCAAGCGATTCAGCCACCCTGTGCATAGCCCGCCATAAGAGATTTATACTTGGAATATTTTGTGTAGAATGTTCATTACAATTTTTTTTGAGTTTGCATATTAATTTTTAACTTTTATAAATTGTATAAGCAAAATCACTTTACACACTAGTTGCATAGGAAATATTGTCAAAACAGTAAGATAGATATAATTTAAGTACAAGTTTTTCCTTTAGCGAAAAAAAGATAATTTTTAGTTTTTTAATATGTACAAAATTAACTTACACTCGTATATATAATATACTAGCTGACCCGGCCACGCGTTGCTGTGGCTAAGGTTTTTGTTATACTTATTACATTGTAGTAATCTATTTAAGAGGAACAGTAGTAGAACATCAGTCATGGGGACCACCATGCTTGTTTACATAGATGCCATTTGTAAAAAATATGGCGACCTCCATGACAGATTTTCTACTACTGCAACCCCTTAATACAATGAAATTATTATTTACGAATGAAGACGGAAACGTTAAAGCTGGTATAAAAATTCACTGGATTGATATTAAGCAAAAATCAATACAAAAGAATTTTAAAATTTATTATTATTTTTATTGAAGTTTATAACAAATGAGTATATTACTGTCACGCCTGGAGAGATTTGAGAGAATGTGCCTTAGTGTTATAGGATAAGGAGTAGCTTACTAAAGGCACTCCCGGCCAGGTATCCCTTACCAAGGGTAAGATGAGATAAACAACAGGAAACAAACAACAAATATATTAACGAATAAATAAGCAATAAGAATGAGTGATAAACATTAAGAATAGGGAGTCTTACCAAATAAATTACATGGTGGCATGTCACACTTACTCACGAAAATACGTCAAGAGTCACAATTGCCCAGACCCTAGGGTCTGTTTTAGGGACACCCCAAAGGGTGTCTGACCTCAACAACCTGCTTTTAAAGTCAATTCATATTCTACGTGAGAATCAAAATTAAACTATTTAAACACGTGCCAAGATCTAAAGTAATGACTTTGACCTGGTAAAATGTAATACATAACAATACAATAAAATATAAATTAATAAATTAATATGTAGGGCAAAACTACCCTATCACTTATGTGGCATTAGGTACAAAGTAAATAACATGTAACACTTTAACTTATGCATGAATGAGGTAGGTAGGGCAGATAGTCTTAAATCTTTAACAATAATACTTATTATTTTAAATTATAGGTAATTACTTTTATTTTCAATTTAATTTAGCACTAATCGGAACACAATATTTTTGGTTAACCTGTCTTTAGCTAACACAAACAGATTCGACGGTTTCCCTACACTTGAACATGCAATATATAGTTGCCCAGTTTATTAAACTATATAGTTTCAAAGCACATGCCACAACTTTTTATGTTAAAACTTTTCAATAATTAAAACTGAATTTAAGTGTCATCTCAACAATGAACAGCATCCTTGATATTGCAAAAATATTAAGTCATGCAACGCTGTGATTGATCATAGAGAGGATTGTTTCCTTGTTAACTAAATCAAGGGTAGTTGTATCTAAAAACTTTCTAAAATAGTTTATTTTATTAACAGTTAAATTAAAATAATAATTACTGTTTTCACATGTAAAAACAAAAAAAAAAAAAAATTCCCTCTGGCGTAATCGATCCCATTACCATAACCCAACCGAAATGTCATAATCGCCGCTGATCCAAATTAGCTACCAAGACTTTACATGAAAACTTTCAAAATGATAATGTCATATTTAATATAATAACAATTCAATAAACAAATAATTTACAATAAAATAATATAGCGACTATAAATGAAAGCTATCCTATTTTTCAAGTTGAATCAAACTGCACACGGTGTGCAAATTTGATTAAAATCGGTTAAGTAGTTTGGGAGTCCATTGCGGACAAACAACGTGACACGTAATTTATATATATTAAGATATGTATATTAAGTCGGCATCATATGGGAAACTTTTTTATTCTTAGTTTTATGAAAAAAGTTATTCTTGATAAAAAGTTGTGCATGGTCTAAAACCTAAAATACAACCATCAGATATCGATTTTTTTAAGCCGTATACGAGGTGTGTCAAAAAATATGAATTTTAATCAAGAGTAAAGTACCTTTAAATACCTGAAAATAGCGACAATTGTTATTAAGAAAAGTTGATCATAATTGAAAACTATTGTCAGATATCTAATATTATCCCTCCGCCATGAGAAAACAGATTTTGTTATTTTTTTATCATGTTATGTTTTTCAATAAAATTGCTGATGTGCAATTTGTATAATTTATATCAAAGATCGTTTTTCATGGCTGATGGATAATATTGGATATCTGACAATAGTGTTCAATTATGATCAACTTTTCTTAATAACAATTGTCACTATTTTAAAAAAAAAATACTCTTAAGTAAAATTCATATTTTTTGACACACCTCATACGGCTTAAATAAATTGATATCTGATGGTTGTATTTTAAGGTTAAGACCATGCACAACTTTTTATAAAGAATAACTTTTTTTCATAAAACTAAGAATAAAAAAATTTCCCATATGATGCTGAATTAATTGGACACATTGTATGTATATATAATATAGTACAGTATATATAATATAATGTATACGCTTAAATGTATAACAACTGGGACATCAAATTTTGTAGGTAGACGATATTGTTAGTGGTGACGAAAGTTATATTTATGCATACGACCTGGAAACGACACAATAATAAATGATATGGGATATGGGTGTTCCAAAATAGAAGAAAAGCTACACGATATCGAAGTGTTTCCTAGAAAATGATTGCCTCTTTTGTATGGAGATGTGTACTTGTAGCTCCTATTTTATTAGAAGATCGTAGAACTGTAAATGCCGAGTGGTACACAACTATTTGTTTACCGAGAGTTTTCTCAGAAATGCGAAAAAGCAATAAGAAACGCCGGATCATACTGCATCACGATAATGCAAAAAACACGGAATTATTTGACCACTCAAAACGTATTATTCATGTATCATCCTTCGTACAGTCCTGACTTAAATCCAAATGATTTCTTTACATTTTCACAAATCAAAAATTATTTACATGGTAAATGATTTTCAACGCCAAATGATGCATTTGAAGTATTTAAAGGAACTATTGCTTGTGTCATCTACTGACTAGAAAAAATATTTTGACAATTGGTTTACTCGCATGTGAAAGTGTTTCGAATATAAGGCTGAATATTTTGAAAAACTGTAAAGACATTTTTTTCAATAAAAATATTTTTGTTTTCTTCTATCCCTAAATTAAAGCAGCAGTCGTGTATCCAGATTTGTATACAATCCAACTTTAATGAATTATATAATATATGATATATTTTTTTCTTAAAATTTTAATTAATCCTACTGGTTTATCAATTTTTTCAATTTCCTGTTATAAATAGGTATATGACCTGTAGATCGCAACAACAAGTTGTAGCTATTAGTTAAACATTCTCCTACAAATAAAATGCCGCAAGGAATTGTAAAAGAGAAAAAAAATATATGTGTATGAAATAAAAAGCGTCATTGCAAAATATGTGTATACCACACCTTTGTAACTAATGCTAGAATTCGTGTGTTAAAAAAGTTGGGAATTTTAAATTAACATGAATATTAATTAAATGACTATTGTTCTTTGACATTATTAGAATTATTTATTCAACTTATCAAATATATGGAAATTATTATAACTGTTATATAGAGTAAAACATCTTTTTTCGAGTAGAAAGTTAAAAATTTTTAGAGAAATCTTTAAATTATAACACTCAAATTTCGGTATAAGATAACAATTACTTATATTTCGTCCATTAAGACAGCCGTTTATCAACTTCTTATATTTAACGCCTACCCATTTTATTTCAAACAATTTTGTGCCCCGTGTTGTATTGCGAGAATTACCTAAATAGTGAACCCGGGAATTAAAATTAGACTAAGCAAAACTGTATATCCAGCTGGTATAGTGTTGGCGCGGCGGACAATGTTTCGCGAAAAATATCGGCCGTCATCGAATTGTCTCGACACAAGATGCGCGGCTATAAATAGAGAAGCGTGTTTACAGGTGTAGCCGTTTCTGTTAAGACAGTTTTTGCATTAAAATTAGTTAAAGTTAAACATAAGAAATGCCTTAACGCTGAATATTTTGTTCGCTACAAATATAAATAAATTTCCAATTAAAACCAAACGAAAACTTAACAAGGAAGAACCTTGTACTTCGATTGCTTTACGAGATAATAAGTCTAAAACCCAAAAAATATGACCAAGCTTACCTAAATTTGAGTCTTACAAGCATTGAAGTTAACGGAGAAAAAAACCGCTGTGCGTAATTTGTTTAAAAGTATTAGCTGCTAATAGCTTGAAAAATTATGGAAAAACAAGTGAAAAGTAAACTGCTTTGATATATTACACACATTGAAAAAAGAACAACTAATAGACGTTTCGTCTAGCAATTCGCAGAAAATGGATTTCAGTAACACATTTTTTACAAATTTTTGGATCGAACTTGCAAATGACTTCTCAGTAATAAAAGCTAAAACAATTCGGCTTTGTTAGTTTTCCCTACGTCCTATCTTTGTGAAACAGGTTTTTTTTGCTGTTGCTTCGTTAAAATCTAAATACCTATCGAAATAAGTTTTAAGTAGAAATAGAACTTAGAGTCGCCATTTCCAATGTGGCAACCAACTTACAGAGATTGTGTGCCACAAAGTAAGCGCAAGTCAGCTTGATGGCCTCATTCTAAGAATATTTAAAACTTGTTAGGCTTAGAATAAGTTTCTAGTTTAATATTAGACACTAAAAAATTTATAAATCGGTTTTAATAAGTTTGTTTTTCAATTTACTACGCCGTCCTTACGAACTTAACACTTCCCTCTTGGTGGGCGTGCTCCACAGTTTGGGAACCGCTACATTAATTAAGAGTTAAGTAAATCATTTAAAAATTTAATTAAATAAAATTAATTATAGCCATAACTTTAATATTTGGATGAAAGAATATGTCGATTTCCTTTATGCTAGGTGAAATAATCATGAAAAGTGCGGCAAGAAATTCTGTAGAAAGGTTTTCTGTTAGCTCGTTTTTAATAAAAACTGGATATAAATTTTCGAGTACTATCACCTACATAGTTACCCGTTTTTCTGCAGATCTTATTCAGTAAAATGATTTCTCACCCTATGCAGCAATAACTTTTACCTGTTTATTATTTAACTGAACACTAGTTTCATCAATATTAAATGTATTAAATTATCCTGTATTAAAACCTAAATCACTATAAACATATTGTCAACTTTATTAAGGTTAAATCCCTGAGCTCAAACAAGAGATACACATTTAGAAAGGAAGTATAGATACCAGGAGTTTAAACGTAATGTTAAAAAAATGGTCTCAATTTACGGGACAGAACTATTGCCGGTAGAGTGCGCTCGTGTTCCTAAGATACTCGTTTAAATACTTACGCGGGAAGTTTTGTTACTATTGACAGCTTTTATGACAACTAATTTGAAATAAATAAATTAATATTATATATTGAATTTAATTTCGCGAAATTTAAATGTCATAAATGTCATCGGTTCTTATAAGGCTCTATATAAATGATTCAACGTTTATTTATATCTAGCAGGCTGTTTTTTTATTTATTTACGTTGGTATTGGTTTTGGTCATGTTGGTGTTTGAAAGTTACCAAGTCACTGCAAGTCACAAACTGACAAGCTTGACAACAAATATTATAAATATAATGGTTAAATGCATTAAAAAAATTAATACGCCGGAAAAAAATTGTGTAGAAACAAAAAAATGATTACAAAGATAATATTACATGTTTAGAAAAGACCAGAAAATTTCAGAAGAAGGATTTATATAAGATCTCTTAGGTTTTTAATGTAAGTACTAATTCTGTTTCTAAACAAGATTATTCCAATGTTTTCATCAGCAAATGGTTCCACATATTTTTAGTTTCATTAATAGTTGTATATGAAATTATTTGTTACATTAAATACACTTTTACATTCTTATACATTCAAATTACTTATAATTTATTAAACATACCTAACCTCAATAATCTCCTGTCAGTCATTATTTTACAATGTTGCCAGATTACACAGTTTTAAAAATAAAATATTTTCATTAATTTTTTAATAACAATAATCCATAATGATAATTAAAACGTAATTTGATAGGACATGGACGAATCGATGTTTTATTCATTAATCTATGACCAATCAAATATCATGTAAATTTTAATTTAATGCATTTTTTAAATATTTCGTGTTTTTTTTAGGTTAGTGTTAAATGTAAACGATAAATCTTAAAAAAAGATTTAGTTAATAGTAAAGAAGCGGCAAATAAAAGGAAGAAAGATAGAGCAGATATATTTAAGAACTTCATTTAAAAAAAAATGCAGCAGAAGATTTGGACGTACAATTACAATAACGAATATTTTACTTCAAATAAACTTTTGACTGACGCAAAACAAAACTGAGATTTAAACGGTAAACGAACTTATTTATACAAAATTAATGATATACAAACCTAAAAACGTGAACTGACGACAAATTTTAAGTGAGCGAAGACATAGCAAAATCTTTTTTCTTCAGAAATTTATGGAATTAAAAAAGGGCAGTGAAATCATCAGATTCGTGTACTTAGACATGGATATAAAAAAATGGTACTCCAACGCATCGATGGGTACAGTAATCTGATTTAAAAAGTAATCCGTTGCATGTGTAATCCGAAGAAAAGCGATTTACAATTTTACTCGCAGGAGCAAATGGGGGGTCAATAGGGATGTGATTTGTTATTAGACTCTTCAAATACTGACATTGACTAACACAAAACTATAAATGGTGATATTTTCAAAAACTGGATTGTTAATTAACTTATTTCTGCTTTATTCAATTTTCCAGAGAAATGTGTAGTAAACATGGATAATGCTTCAGTTCATTCTGTACAACAAAACAGACCACCTACATTTTCAGCAACAAAATAGATATTACAGAGATGGTTACGCAGCAATAACATCGAATTTGACAATTATACTTACACAATACAGAAGCAATGATAAGACATGTAATAGATGAAATATTAAACCAAAATAGACATGGATTTACTTCGATTATCTCCATTTTGCATTTTTATATTTGGACAAAACTTGGACAGAACCAGACATGTGGAAAAATTTTTGTAGACATACAGAAGAAATTATTTTGACGGATTGGACTTATTACATGATAAATTGTTCACTTGAAAACATTTTACCTTTAATACTGGAGGTAAATTGAAAATACATAACGAATAGATGAACGTGACAATAGTTTTAACCAAATCTGTTTTGTTGTTTATATATTTTTTTAATGTTGTATGTTTCATTTTTTTTTTACTTTGCTTATTTTACTATTATTGTATCTGCTTTTCTGCTGAATTATTGCACTGTAACTATTGAACACATATTAAAAACGAATTTCCATTATTTGAAGCATAACATTTTGTGGGAATTTTTATCTTTGTTTTACTTATTAAAATAGCTGAAACCAATTGGTACGTCATAATGCCGCACTACCTGGAAAGCTCCACGAAAAATTCTGAATGAAATATTTTGTATTTTCTCATTTATAGCTGGTCCAATTTAAATGTTTGTTGTAAAACTTATTTTATAATACCGTTAGATAGACATAGAAAATTTGTTCTAAATTGAAAATAAAGACTTTTTTGTAAATGTTTTTATTGTTTGCTTTCATTTAATTACTATTATTTTGTAAATGCGTTCATTATATCTAAATATATATTTTTAAATTGACGATTTCCTCTTTTTGTGAAAGTACTAAGTTTTAATGATTTGATGGCTTTGAAATGGAGTACACAATTGTTATTTTATTTATTGTCACTAACACTATGATTTTATTGAGGACGTGACAATAGCGCATTTACAACTGAGAATAAGAGTAAATATACAGGGCGAAATTCATCACCCTAACAAGGCCTAATTTAATAAAAATAAGCTTTGAATGATGTATAAGTTCTTATGGTTACTCGCGCCGCCAGTGGCAAAAAATAGAACTATGATCTGGGTTGATTATTGAGACCAGAAATATTATGGAAAAGCCTATACCGTGTAGACTCCTGGTATCTAGTCTTCGTGGTTACAGTAGTCAAAATGCCTTTCGACATGTATCTTTTTTTGTACCCGATTACTTGATGTAGTTAAAAAATATTAGCTGCTGTTAGAAACATCCCCTCCCCCCCCACTTAAACCAGTGGAAGTACGACTTTTTCATTTTTCTCACTTCCTGCTGATAGAAATTGAAAAAACTATCGCTCCCACAGAACTCGAACCTGTGCTCTTTACCTTTACGCAGTACGCTTAACCACTTCAACTACAGATGCTTTAGTAATTGGACGTCGTTTTTCAATTTCTCCTTAATGTCATTTTCTAGATTTTACACTTTCTAATTTTTAAAATCACAAAAATAATTAGTGTAACACAGTTACCTAAAAAATTATGTAAGTTTTGAAATTTCCCCTATTTGTTCACCAAAACAGCTGTTAAAAATCATTTTCACGTGCACCATCATTATTTAACGTAAAAATTATGCAAATTTATGACTTATACCAGAATTTCATATATTGAGTTATGTGTAAATTCAACCCTTATTAACTTGTTTTGATAAAACGCAACTCCCTGTTTTTATTTTTTTAGATTTCTAATAAGTGCGGCAATAAATGCGAAAACTCCATTTATTGGTCATAGTTTGCGATTTTTGGTCGGTTCTTGCAGAGTTCGAATGACGAAAATAATTTTTATATTTGGCACAAAATTATGTAGTTTGTCAAAAGAAAACCCTGCTAGCTTTAGCATTTTTTTTTATAGATCCATTATCTCAAAATATGTATAAAACTATAATAAAAATATATTTTTAGCACACACTGACATAAGGGTATGCAATAACTTAAATTTTACAAAAACAATATCTGTTTACAAATTGTAGTTTTGCGTTTATTTATTTGTTTTGGATAGAGCACAAACCTCTATTTTTTCTAATACAACGAAATGGCGAGTAGGTACAGCGAAAAAAGCAGGGGATCGAATTGAATACAGACTCTGTCTACCATAAGCATTCATTGAACCCATGTTTATCTACCTAATTAAAGGTTTATCTCTATTTTATGTTGACACATATTTGTTGCTATACGAAAAAATAAGAAATGATTCGCGCGTGATCGCTGTATTGACATAAAAGATTCCTAAAATATTACATACATAAAGTGTTGTTATAATAAATAAAATATGTTATATTTTTACATATTTCGACAAACTACATGATTTAATGTCAAAATTTCTTCATGCCGAGCTTTTGTAAAAGTCGAATATCACAAGAATCGATCACAAATCGCAAAATATGACCAATTAATAGAGTTTTCCTTAAACCGGCCAGAAATTAGTACTTTCCGGTTTATTTTTAGGTCAGAAAATCTCATTTTGTCGGACAAGGCCAGAAAATAAAAATGAGTCCGGTAATAGTATTATACGTTACAAGTTCGGTAGGTGACTTATTACAGTACGAGTTAGTTTACAGACGATGCGACGTAGGAGCCAAGTCCGGAAATAAAAACGAGTACTGTAATAACACCTAACGACCATGTCTCGTATTATATTTTATTTTATCCTGTTTTTATAAATTAATAAATTCATAAAAATTTTAACAGTAGTTACTTGACGAAAAATAGTTCGTAACTTGATTAGTTAGGTCAAATTACCTTGAAAGCCATCTGTCACTGTCAAATAATTTTTTTATTATTAAGATTTAATTGTTAATATAAAATTGAATAACATTGACTTCTTTTTAAATATGGCAGTAAAAGTAAGTAATTGATTATTTTATTTTTATTTTATAGTCATTATAGTATTTTTAAATGTCAAAGTGTATTTACTGGACAGGATGAAATAAATAAAGTTCCCTAGAATCAATTTGGCGCCGGTAAGTAAAACATTACGGTATCATGTACTGTAATATGTTGCCTAGCAACTCCACTCTGATTGCTTAAGGGAAGACAATTACTTTTAATTTTTGACACTTAAAAACACTATAATGACTATAAAATTAAAATAAAATAATTAATTACTTACTTTTTATTTTAATTTAAAACACGAATTAACAATTAATACAAACATTTTAAAATATTTGACAGCAACTGACAGTTAAGGTAATTTGACGTAACTAGTCAAGTTACGAACTATTTTTAAAATTTTTATGAATTTATTAATTTTTAAAAACAGGATGAAACAAAATATAATACGATACATGGTCGTTAGGTGTTATTACAGTACTCGTTTTTATTTCCAGACTCGGCTTCTACGTCGCCTCGTCCGTAAACTAACTCGTACTGTAACCTACCGACCTTGTAACGCATAATACTATTACCGGACTACCACAATAATTTTATGGCCCGGTCCGACAAAATGAGATTTTCTGACCCAAAAATAAACTGGAAATTACTAAGTTCAGGCAGGTTTAAAAAAAATATTGTACGTAATACTCACAGGCTTGCAGGCCTCGCCTGCGGCTCGCCCTGCAATTGCCCACTCGTCCAGTAAAAGACCACTTTCGGGACTTGTTACGTAAACTACTATTCTTCATAGAAATCTGAAAAAAATGGAGTGCATTAAGCAAAACGCATCAATAAGGATTGAATTTTCTCCAACCTTAATAACTTACAACTTTGGTTTAAGTGAAAAATAGCCACAAACGACTTAAAAATTGGGTTTTCACATTTTTGGAAGTGGCAAACCTCTTGTAAAAATCTTAATAAATTCATCAAAGTTGTTTTTAATAATATACACTTAAAAAAAGACCTGCGGCTATGTTGATTAAAAAATAGCAAGATTTTCAAAATTTACATATTTTTTATTTATTTTATGTAACGTTTTCTTATAGATACTAAAAACATAGGAGCAGTAGCACGTATAAGAATAGAAAATGAAACATAAAAAAGGGATATTTCCTTTAATTTAATCAGGGTGGGGATGATTCTGATTGCACCAATTCTTTTTTAGCTAAGTAAGTTATCAAGTGCGAAATAGATCAATGTTACAAAAGATTTCGACTGTCTTAATCAAGTCTAGGTTTTTTGTGGTATTAATCTTATTTTTCGCTTTTTTTGGGAACATATCAAAGGGGTTCGTTTAAACAAAACGCATCAATAAGGATTGAATTTACCCCAACTTTAATAATTTAAAGTCTGGGATAAGTAAAAAATCGCTATAAATTACTAAAAAATCGGAGTTTTTACAGTTTTGGAAGTGGCGCACTTCGCGGAAAAATCTAAAAAAAATTATGAAAGTGGTTTTTAATAATATGTACCCCTACAAGAATTAGACCTGCAGGTATCTTGTTAAAAATTTCAAGATTTTTAAAATTTCCATATTTTTTATGTTATGTAACGTTTTCTTATATATAGGTTTTTTGTCGTATTAATCTTATTTTTCTCTCTTATTGTGGGTATCTTCTACCACTGCAAAAATAAATATTTGTTAAAAAGAACTTTGGATTTATATAATATACACAAAATATACTTACGTTTTATTTTCTGAGGTTTTGGCACTCAAATCGGCAGTCGCTTTCAAAGATATTTTATATATTTAAAGTGACAAAAGAAAAATATAAAATTATCTTATACCCTTTTGTGAATGATAATTTTTATTAATGTTATGAATACTTACCTACTGTTGCGGATGAGGAAGAGTAGCCATCTTCATTAATTCAAAATTTCTCACATTTACTAACATTCCTGAATAAAAAATTCCCACAGTACCTGACCTCAACCGTCTTCCACTTAGTTGTTCACCTTGCCAATGATATGTAAAGGAAAGATTGTTTTTATGCTATTTACCACAATTAATTATACTATTAGCATATAATGAAATGTTCTTACTTTTGTCTGGTTTCTATGAACCGTTCCTTCGTTCGATAAAAACAGTTCAATGCGTTTTATGTTCTGCGTTCGATTTCCTGTTTAAACTTATCTATATTAACGGTTCTAACGTTTTGCTAAACGACATCCATTTATTAAAAACTTAGGTCAGAAAAAAATATCAATATTTAGTATTTAAAAAACAAATTATCTTCTTCTATTATTCGGGAAAGTTTTTTCCACTAAAGTAAGAACTAATAAGTCAATATTTTTGAAAACAACCCTTGCTTATTTTATTTATCTTTAAAATCTGAAAATGTCCAACAAAAGTAAAATAATTATAAAAAATAAAAACAATAAGAAACATGTCAAAAATATTATTTTACTTTTGTTAAGCATTTTCAGATTTTAAATACGGCCCTAGACAAATTTGACATATTAATCAAGATAAATAAAATAAACAAGGGTAAATTTCAAAAATATTGATTAATTCTTTTTTATTTTAGTGGCAAACAGTTACCCGAATAATAGAACAAAATATATATCTGATGCCACAACGAACATATAGGTAATATTTAAATATAAAATCATATTACTTTGTTTTAAAAAGCAGTTTTGGTATAAAATGAAGAAATTTAATTTTAAACATATGTATTTTGAATATTTTTACATGAATATTGAGAAATATTCCATTTTTTGTTCACAAAATCAGTCGTATATTCCAAATAATATACAATAATCAATTTTTTAACTGTATTTAATATTTTCTATCTACAGTATGTAGTTAAAAATTCGACTTTCAACTCTTTGTAGTTCTACTGGGAGGATTTCTTTAATCATCTATAGCAATTAACTCTACTTGTCGCACATTGACTACGAAATTTCGAATGAATAGGAAAAAAAAAATAGTAAAAATAGTATAAATTGTCTGGATAAAAGTGTATCATTCCTTCTGGTGCATAAATTGTTTTTCGAGCCGAGACTGAGAGATTCGATTCTTTTGGAGGAAGGCATGATTAGCTTTCTTCACTTACAATGTAATGTATTATTTGTATCTACCCAGGTAGATGACTCGACTATCTACTGCCGCCGAATTTTCGTCCAGATAGAATGAAAAATAGTATAAACAAAAGTTGTTACATAGAAAAATTATATGGGTAAACAGGAATGGTTTCTATATTGATATCCATCTTCTGTGGTTCTGTTGTTCATATATTATGTGTGTTTATTTTAAATCTTTTTTAGTGTAAAATTTACTTATTTTAATGTTGAATTTATACATTATTTTATTATGTGTTTTTATTTTATATATTTTTACTGTAGAATTTAACTATTTTCAAATGATTTTAATGCTGAACACTTCTACACATGTATATTTTATATTATTGAAGTAAAACTTCTTTAGCGGCACTAGGGGTAACTCAGTAATTCTAACGGACGTGACGTCATTCTAATGTACCGCGTACCGGAAACAAAACCTAATACAAAATACCTAACACGATTCTGCCTACTATATTAAATACAATTAAATCTGTAATTGCATGAATTGACAGCTTGTCATCTTGCCAACCAAAATACATTGGTGGTAAATATGTAGTTTAAATTTGTGTATAAAGTGTTTTTTTTTTAATATGAATAAACAAAGTGGATTTATTAATGAAGAAAGTGATGAAAAAATATTGAATGAAAATGAGTGAGTAGGTACTCTATATGCATAAATCTTATTTTTGCTGTGTAATTACACTATTTATACCTAATTATTTATACCTAGCTATTTTCGTTTTATAGACTTAAAGAGCTAAAAAAAAAGAAATTGTGAACGTCAAAGGGCATATTATAAGCGCCAGAAAGATTTGAAGAAAAATACATATTATGATAGTAAATAATTGTTTATAGGAAAGCTTTACGTTAAGTAAATAAGCATGTTGCACGTTTTTGTTCATAAAATAATAATATTCGAAATGTTTTAACACTTGCTTATACTTATTTTAGGTTTGGTTAGGTAGCCATAAAGGCCATAAAACCACTAGTCAGGATGGCTGATCTTTTACCAGCAATAACAGATCCTTCGTAGAACTGAAGAAAACAAATTCAACTCAGGATTTTAAATTTTATGGAATATGCTATAAATGCTACAAAATGAAATGGTTATCTAACTATCGAAGGCTCTTGTGTTGTGTTGTATTACAATAAGGTAGATACAGCTACAAAATCACACATTCTAAACGTAATGTGTGTATATTTTTAATATTGTTTACCTATTATTGAAGCAAAACTTCTTTAGGCGCGACTAGGGGTAACTCTAACGTTAGATTCTAACGGAAGAGTCTGATGGAAGTAACGGTGTGATTTCAGCTATGGGAGGAGCTTAAATTTTCAAAATTTATTTATGAAGTTTTCAAAATTTTCAAACGGTTTCAAATACATTAATGGTATTTAGAGAGTAAAATCTATGTTTCACATTTTAGTTATCATAAACCTATTATTTCATATATAAAAAATAATGATAACTTTCAAATTCCGATTTCTAATTAATAATATAAATATAACATTTTATTTTTTGTAAAGTATATAGACAATAAATATGATTGAATTGTAATTAAATATTTATTTTCCGATACGTACGTCAACAAGTTTTACTTCAATCGCGCGTAAAGGTTACACGCACACTCTTTTTTTGTTTGTATATTAGGGTAACCTATTTTAAATAAAATTCTTTTTCTTTGTATATTTATATACCTACTTAAAATCGTATCTTACCCTACAATTCAGACAAAATATAACTATTTGAGGTATTTTTCTAAAACATTTCTGTAGTCTTATTTTTTTCTTTTCTATAAGTATTGAATTTATATTTAAATAAAAGAAACAGATCTTATCTGTTAACCCATCTCTACATTTTTGTATTTTCGGTACTTATTTAATATGAGACATTGTCTCGTTGATATTCACATTTCTATTTTTAGTCAACTTGCAATGTTTTCTCTTTTATTTACACAATTAACGGAAGGTCTAATTTCGTATTGAAATGTTTAAATCTGTTAGTTTATACACCTAACGTTAAAAGTATACTGAATTTAGATTAAAATCAAAAATCGTTTTTCCTTTTTTCTAAATTTAAATCTATTTTGCAGATATACTAAGAAATCAAAACGATTTTGAAATTAAGGGTGCATTATTTTTCGTTGAGGTAAATCAGCAAAAAAAATATTTTCCTCCTACTACATTTTTTTTCAGCATCATCATTGTTTTGGTCTAAACACACAATCCTATCCAATTCTCCATTCGTTACTGAACTGAATACCAGAAATGTGTTTTTACTTATACGTACGTAGTGCTCCTAAAAGACTTGGTTTTCTAGTTTGTTCAGTTTAACACTTTTGCTATTTGTTACACGAAGTTTGTATTGTCCTTTTTTATGAAAGCTGTCTGGCATATCTATCCCGGTCAAACTACAATCTAATTATTTTGATTGTGGTTTTTCGATTGATTCAGAGCACCCATTTTAGAATCACGTTAACATATACTTATTTCTACTAAATGTTTGTAATGTATCCTGCGATCCAATGTTAATTCTCGCTTTTTCTACGGAATCCTTTATGCTCTCAGTGATAGTTGTATGGCCTACAAATCCAGGAATTCATCTGACTACTTTTTGGTATAGTAAAACTGGCGCAGAATCGTAGAATATTAAGACTGATTTATTTCTTGTAAGTTTATTAGGATACTCGGCACTACTATACTAGTGTGGAGACCAACTAAGGGTCCTTTAAAGGCTGGATGACTGTCTGTGTATATATTAATTTGCTTAGACTTATATACCCTTAAATTATTTTTTTGTGCATTGCAAGTGTGCACATACCTCTGGCTAAAACAGATGTGTGTGTTCCAAAAGGGACAAAAATTTTCACATTTCCGTCACTGTTGTAAATTCCTTCTTCTGAACACTCTTAGACTTAGATAACATCTCTTTGGCCAAAATATACCAAAGGCTTATATGTGACTGTTGATTTAATTAACATGTTGTGGAACCAATATAGCATGTCTGTTTTTATACCTCATGTTTGACACCATTAAAGTGCCTATCTATTCAAGACAATGTGTCCAAGTGAGCTTGGATTCTAAAATCACACACAAGATACTTAACTTTATCCACCACATGTATTAAGCCTTAAAGGACATGTGCCGTCCAAATTCCTTTTGCTAATAAATGACATATTCTAAAACTTCTCAAGATGTATATTAAGCCCAACAATTAAGTGTTTTTATTCTATTGTTTATTACTTATTCCACTAAACGATCGCAGACTGATAGATATTCTTGTAATCTATCTCTCATCGATTTTTACGTCCCGTGCAGATACTTTTATATTGTCTCCTGTCGATAAAGAATCCAATCTCCAGATCTGTATGCGTATTTGGAAAAGCTAAACACACTTTGACTGTATGTAAACACTATATATTAGTACTTAGACATCTTCCTTTCGTGTTGTTCGAATAAATGCTTTTCAAAAAATTTATAATTTTTATTTACTACTGCCTTCGTAGAAGAGAAGGTAACGTTTCAGTGTAACTAAAAATAAACTGCATATTAATGACGAAGAGATAACACCGTCGAGAGTTTCAACTACTTAAGTAGCTAAGATCTGTAACGGTATTGAAATATTTATTGATATATTGACAAAAGAGAAGTGAAAGACTACTTTCAACTTTTCCAGGTAAGGTTAAACGAATGCGTAAGGAATTTTTATTGTCAATGCATTGTTAGTTTCATACAGCATAAAATGAATAAAATGAAAAGTATTTGTAAAAATAATTGTTCTTCTTTGCAATTTATGAGATAAATAAATTTACTGTTAAAATAGCAATTGTAAATCTTATCAAAATAATTCATTGGTTAATGTAAGTTTTTTGAACTTGTGTTTACATGTCTAACTGTACACCAGTAAAATAACTATTATTTTATAGGGTCCATTTTTACTAAATACTAGTTCGCAACGGCGGTTAGTTTATAGTTTTAATGACAGGTAAATTGGCCCCCAAAGGTACTTATCAGATTTAAATAAAAATTTTAAAGAAGGATAACAAAATTTTACTTAGATTTAACATACATTTTCGGTAATTTTTTCTTTGAGAATTGACACTATTTATTTTTCATATCACATGCATTGAAACAGCTAGTTTTGTTCTCTGTTTTGTCAGTCGAAATAAGACAATTTCAGACCAATACAACGTTGTTTCTGCCCGACACATTCATTTATTTATTATTTATCTTTATTTCAAGTCTGTCAGAATCGCATTTGTAATAAACAAAAGCGAATAAAATCATAATCATCTGACAGCTGTCGTCAAATCGTTGTCGCTATTTATATGAAAAATATAGTGTGTGGCACGGGATGAAACAAAGACGATTTCTGACCAGGCCGATGACAGCCCTCGACACAATATACTATTTATGAATCTTTCAGTTTAAATATCGTTTAAAACTTTTGTAAATTAATATATTAATATATATAATATATTAGTATATATATTAATCATTTTTGAACTCAAATTATAGCTGATATGTATATGCCTCTTGAAAGCTGATGTGGTTCAGATTATAGATTATGGCTATTGCTCGGAAAGCCTACATTGGTATAGATTTTAAAAGAGATTAGAAAATCTGATCCCCGGAGCGAACCAAGATGAGAGCAAGAAAATATCAAAACCTCATTGTAATAGGTATTATGGATCATAATTAAAATCGTTAACTAATTTAACGGTTTTTCAAATTTTACTCAAAAACAACAATATTGAGTAAAATTATTGTGTTATACAATATTTTAGATCACAAAATGTCATACAAAAAAGTTACTGGCTTTACCAACCTAAATCTATTGAGTAAGAGATAAAAATCGACCAAAGTTAATGTTCCATCTAATAATCCAATCTTTAATTTTTTTAAAAATAAAAAGAACTGTTAGACATTACGATTAAGATGATTCTAAAAAAATTCCGACAGTTAGTTTAGAAATTTTATTTTTAGTAAAATTATTTGTAAAGTGTTATAAACATATGAGCATCATATCAAATTTTTGTTACCATCTAAACTATTTTTAAACAATTTACAAGTGTTATCATGTTTTTATGTTAATTAATTAATAATGTCAATAAAACATTTACGACTGACCTCCCCAAGTGCAAGAATTTGTTATCCTGTGATAGTACTTTGATATTTTTGTATTAAAAAGGTTTTAAAAATATTTTTCTTAGTTTTTAATAAAAATAAAATACTTGCGATAAAATATTTCCACTACTGGTATAAAAAATTTTAATCACCATGAGCTGTTTAGAGGATAAACATACCAGATTTTTGTAAATGATTAGAGGTAGAAAACCTAAAAAATGATGACATAGAAAATACTTGTTTCTTTTAAAGAGTAAAAAAATATCTAGGTATTATTTGATTATAATATATGTTGAAACATGAATCAAAAAACGTAAATTTTTCTAAATATCGTAGGTGTGTAAAATAATTATTCTATATAAAAAATATTTTTAGCATATTTATAATCCTCAATTTAATATAAGAAAATTTGAACTACCTACGAAACGGTAAAAAAAAGAAAGTTTTAAAGAATCATTGCCAATCCTTTCAAAAATTCTGTATACTTCCATAGACTATTTTTATGAGAGTAATTAGTAATACACAAGTCGTGACCCATAGGCATGCCAATGTCCTATTATCAGAATTATTTTTCCAGCGGAAACCTATTTATTTTAAAAGTTCCCATACCGTACTTCGCCTCACTTCCAGGTAATCCTTAAAATCTCGAATTGCGGCATGAAATTTATCTAATGTTGGAAATTCTTTTCTAAAGAAGAATGCATGCATTTTCCGTCGTCGTCTTAAAATGATATTCTATTTAAACTTTTGGTTTTCCTGGAGCTTCACTTGGAATTTGAAAACCACACATTTATTTTCCGAATAGGTAAATACTTTTTTGAAAATTTTGAAATTTTGATAGTTTTTACAAAGTATACAAACAAGAATTATATTAAAGAACATTAAGGAGAAATTGAAAAATTGTCGCACCCAGCGAGACTCGAACTCGTAACCTTCAGCTCTACGCGCTGGCGCTCTAACAACTAAGCTATAGGTGGTTAGCGTAGAGCTAAAGGTTGCGAGTTCGAGTCTCGCTGGGTGCGAAATTTTTTCAATTTCTCCTTAATGTCCTTTAATATATTTTTGTTTCTATACTTTCTAAAAACTTTCAAAATTTTAAAATTTTCAAAAAATCCAATGAGAGAAATCTCAAATAATCGTTTACTAAAGGTAAATACTGATTGAAAATAATCTGATTAGACGCATATGTAACCTATATTTCAGTGGAGTATTTATTTATTTTTTCTATTGTTTTGGGCAGACCGAAAACTTGTAATAAGCAGGTAAATTTATGGAATTTTAAGAGATATTTTGACAATTTTGTAATAATATTTAAAATATCTGTACAAAATTTTGCATTTACTCTCTGCTACATAAAAATAGACTAGAAAAACTCATTTAATCCCTTAACACTCCTAAAAACTACGACATTATTATGAAGCATTTTATAATGGTTAAAAAAATAATGTAATTTTTAAAATATTAATACAAATTCTACAAATTTAGGAATTTCTAAAAAAAGATCATTTTAAAATATTAATTTCAAAATTGGTAAATATCGATTTTTTTTAACTTCCCGCTAAAAAAAATTAAATTTTTTTTTAAAATCGGGAAGTTATTGGTTTCACCCCGTTTTTCAAAAATCGAGTTTTCATCGTATCTCAACGTTTTGAGGTCTTATATGCCCGTATTTATAGTCCGTGCTCAAGACACTGTCGATGCTTGAGATCGAGTTCGCGCCATATTCGTCATTTATAAACCAATCTTGAGTACGAGCCCGTACTTGAGATCGTGAAAACAGCTACTCCGCCTCAAGGTTGGTCTCGACCTACCTTGAGCATGGGTTCCTAACCTAACTTTACTCTTTGTATTAACGTTTAAGACCCAATTTTTGTGTTGTGATATTTTTGTGATTGAAATAGAAATGTATAAGGAGATTGAGGAATTTTTGGAATACATTGATATTATTGAAGAAGAAAATCGGCATGAACATAACATACGAAAGCGATATATACGTGACATGGAAAATCCATTGCAATTTTTTAACGAAAATGAATTTCGAAATCGCTATCGATTCCATAAAGACACTGTTTCAGATAGGATTCTACCTTTAGTTATTACAGGCCTACAGAAAAAAGACAATCGTGGTTTACCCATACCTCCAATTTTGCAAGTATTAACTTGTTTACGATTTTATGCTACTTGTACATAATTTTGAACCAGGATTAAACTTTCGAAGACATTTCATTCAACATCATTTTGGAAGATAATATAGTGTCCATTTTTTTAGTGTTTTGTTACCTGTTACTTTTGTGCTGATTTCTTGAAATTATATTATTTTATAATAAATAAGGGTTTTACTCTCATTATGCTCAGACAACTTGGAAAAAGTATGTCTTTACTGAACACAAGGAGTTTCCCTTTTATTTTATTGAATATTTTTTTTTATTTGAAATTCCATCCCTCATAACAATAATTCATATTTTGTTGAAAACAAGAATAGGTAATGCAAAAATAAATACACCTGTAAAATAGTAATCTATTTATTTCCAAAAAAATTTAAATTCGACGCATTCATATCTATAAAATAAAAATTAAATATTATTCCTTGGCAAGTGCACTGTTGGGGTCAACTAGTAGGTACATAATAAAGAAAAATATCCTACACATATATACAAAAAAAATATACCACCACATACATTTATTAATTTTTAACAGAAAACCTGTAAATATGGAAAATATTCTAAGCTTAATTTAAAACAAAAAGCAACTTGAAAAAATATAGTGCCATAACCAAAATGGGAAACTACATATTTAACAAAATAAACACAATTTAAAAACTACAACCATACCTAGGATAGGCATACTTAAGATTTAAAAAAATAAAAAGTATCTTCATATCTAATTATCTATAAAATAAAAATTTAATGTTATTCCTTGGCAAGTGTACTGTCAGGTCAAATAGTACATAATAAATAAAAATAACCACACATACATAAAAAAGATGCCACCACCTAAATTTGTTAATTTATAACAGAAAACCAGCAAAAACGGAAAATTTTCCAAGCTTAATTCAAAACAAAGAAATTTAATAAAATGAAGTGCCATAACCAAAATGGGAAACTACCAATTATAGCTTTTTAACAAAATAAACTCAATTTAAAAACTACCACCATACATAGGCCTATTTAACATTTTGAAAATAAAAAGGATCTTAAAATTAGCAAATAAAGAAAGCAAGTACCTTAACCTAAGTAAAAGAAAAAACTACCAACTACACACATTTAACTATATAAAAAAATAATTATACCACCGGTAGCAAGCATGCTATAACGTAGTGCTGTTGTATCTTTACGTTTCCTATGGAAAAATTAATATTAGTAACAATTCATGTAAATATGAAATATTATACCTTTGTTTTAAGTTGGTCCACAACTTTCTTAGCTGCTCTGCAGTTCGTAGGGTGTTTACTTCAGGCTGAGAGTTGTATGTATTTATTATACGCTCCCAGGCCTTCTTTGTCTCCACCAATGTAGTACCGTCAGTCCTTTTATTTTCGATGATATTTTCTTTTTCCTTTACAAGCTGGGCCAAAAGTATTTTTTCTTTTCAAGAATAAACTGCAGATTTACCATTCATCTAAAAATGTAAACAAGCACTTGTAATTTATTATTCAAATTACTATAAGCTATTCTAAACAGAAATAATGATTTGATATATACCTTACATTGATTTATTACTTTTGAATTAAATTAAACTAAAAAATGCTTGATCAACAGTCAACAGGTTACCTTTTATGAATACAACACAATACACAATTGTATCACTTGTCACAAATCTTCTTTTTCTTTTCATGTTTTCTGTCAGATTTGCTCAGAATCTTCTTTTTCTTTCGATCTCAACTATCAAAAATGCCGTAATCCCTAACATCGCGTTCTTGAGATCGACCTCCTACGAGAATAGCCGAAGTAACATCTATAAAACACAACGCGATCTTGAGATCCAACTCGCTGTAAGACCGTCTTGGCTGAGCACGACCTTAAGCATGAGCTGAGATTCGTTTATAAATACGGGCATTATTAGGAACCTCCCCTGACTATTTTTACGAGGGTGTCTGTATGTCTGTATGTAAACCTCTTATAACTTTTGAACGGCTTGACCGATCGGAATGAAATAAAAAGCATTCCAAAGAGTTCCATCTAACTTAGATTTCCTGTAAGTTTGAACCGATTCGAGCTGGTAGATTTCAAAAAATTTCAAAATAACCGAAAAAAACAATTGGTAAAAATGATGTTTTTTGAGCATATCTTTTTGGCTATTGCATTGATCAATTTCATAACCTAATCAGCTCTCAATCTTAAAAAGCCACGTCGAATGCCGTTTTGCAAATTAAAATCGGTTGATTCGTTCGTGAGATATCGTTGTCGAAAAATTTCAAAAAAAGTGTTTTTTTTTCAATAACTTAGAGATTTTTTGACTAACCGATTTTGCACTTTTGGTAACGTTTTTAGGTCTCAAAAAACTGCGTCGAATGCCATCTTGAACATCAAAATCGAATAACGCGTTAAAAAGTTATGGCTTTTTAAACATTTCAAAAAAAGTCAAAAACGTCAAAATACGTCACGTTACTATAGCTTTGCGGTTAAAACTAGCGGGAAGTTGCAAGGATGGCCTTTAAGGTCAACCTCTTTTCGAATTTGTTTCCAGAGGTTAATTGAACTTTTATTAACATCAAATAAGTGCTACTTTAAAATTTATCTTATTGGGGCCTTTGGGGGTCTCAATTACAACCCCTAGCTTCAAGGTAAGTGAGTCAAGCTCGCTACTAATTAAGGGGGGTCCAACCTGTGTCTACCTTCATAAAGATTATAGCTCTCTGGGGAAAAATCCCTGGTAGCCAGGTAAAAAACACTGATAAAACATCCATAAATGGAGACAATTTTCCTACCTTACCATAGTTTTTAAAACCCTATTTTTAAGCCTAACATGCTCTTATTGAGAGTCTAAAGGTGTCATGATAGAAACGACTGTGCTGAATTATCGCCCGTTTCAGGTACAGATGTGCTCGAAGTAAGACCGAATCTGTACCCCTTTTATAGATCTACACTCTTAAAGAATGTAATCCAAGCCAATTTGGAATTTTTGGCTCGTCAACAGACGAACCAGTGACTTATTTGGTGAATTTAAATCACCTGATAATACCTGTAATAATTCAGAGCAGGAGTAAAACAACCGATTAAACTAATTTCCACTAAGAGCCTTTACCGAAGTTGAATCTAGCACACTAGCCGTCGCGTCGTGCGGAACTTAATCTAGACTCCCAATAGTGCTGTTGTTCTAAAAACTGCCCTTTTACGACCCTGGATTCTCAAGAGTCACCAGTACAGCACATCTAAATAAGGTTGCTGTAAACTGCGTGTTGTCTGTAGGAGTAGCTAATCTCGACATCCCAAAAACTCCTTCTTTTTTATGAGAAGTTAGTCGTGGGCCCTAGCCGAGTTTGTCAATTTATTTTTTTTTGTCTATTTATAATTTGATACGCAAAACTTTCAACCCGACAACTTTGTCGATTTCAACCACCGTTTATCCGCAGCATTAAAGCCCTTAGTTTAAATGGCTGACTTCACAAAAGACCAGCGGATTCCACAGGACAAGAAGCTATGTTCTTTCCAACTACTGTCAGACCATCTTCTCAACCGATGCTTTCAGTTTCGACCTACTGTAACACCTAAGTTAATTATGCTAAGACTGGCGTTTATGGTTCCAACAGAGCCACTAGACAAAAAATCTTAAAAACTTTGTTAGATAAAATAGGTGATGACTCTAAAATCTATAGGTAAAAATATATTTAAAAATGTGTCCAATCAAAAGGCTGCTACAGTTCATTCTCTGTTGATGTTATAGATTTTTAATATTATTTTTATTTTAATAAATTATTTTTTTATTGGCTTTGTGTATTATATTTTACCACAAACAAATTTACTTAGTATTTTGTTAATAACATTTCTTACATATGTTACCATTTTCCTTCCAATTTGCTATATTACATAAAAAATCAATCACGGTATATACCTAACAAATAGAAATAAATACAAATACAAGGACTTATTATTATTTTAATGTAAGTGACAAAAAAGTTATCTACCATTAAGGATATGTATTTTCTTAATAATTATACCAGTAGGTACCTAAATAAATAACTCGTTTACCGGATTATCATTATTCAAAACTAAAGAATTTATTCGCTATAGGTACGTCATGGAATTAAAATATTCGTTAGAAACAAATCATTACAATAAAACCGTTGCAATCCTTTTTTAGACGTGACGATGTTAAAGACAAGACGAACAGGTATTGACACTATTATTTCTTCTGCTTCGAGTCGATAAATTTCCTGTTTCAGCTGGTCGAAAGTGGCCTTGCCGGAAGGCATGATCTGTTCGAGTTTGTTCTACACTCAAATCGAATGCTGTTACTTTAGAATTTAGCTAGGTTGAAACGTAACTAGACACACCCTTGTATATTTTGATCAAATTTAACACAGCTTTTGTTTAGTTAGTAATTAATTAATTAGTTTATTTAACCCACCTGAATGACAGGTATAAAATGAAATAAAAAATATGAAATCTAAAACTTTTTTTACGCGGACTATGTTTGTATAAACAGTAAGCGTAAGTCAGAGCATTTATTCACAAAATTGAGAGTTAAAGAACGATATATTAATTATTATAACATGTGGCGGTATATAACATCGAATATTAACGTCCAGTTGTTGTTCTACCCTTATATACAAAATCAATATTGATTACTCCTACTTAAAAAAATAAAGCATAAATCTTCTATCAGATTTTTAGACTTTGGGGTACCAGAGTCTCCATTGCTACTTTGGTTTTGGGTTGTAGAAATCTGCCCAAGTTTAATTCCTAATAACATTTGCTTTGGAAATTGCATCGTTTTTAAATCGAGCATACATGAACGTTTACCTTATTCCACGTTTAATAATATCTAGTATGCAGTTTTTTTATTTATTTACGTTGATATTGGTTTTTGTCAAGTTAATGTTTGAAAGTTACTAAGTCACTACAAGTCACAAACTGACAAGCTTGACAACAAATAGTAGGAATATAATTGTTAATTACAATAGAAAAAATTCAATATATTGTCAAAAACTACATGTTTAGAAAATACCAGAAAATACGAGAGTAGACACAGAAACTGGCCTTCTTGAATTAATAATTTTAACTAATTTACTCCAATTGTAAATTAGTCTTAAACAATTACTTATTTAGCAAAAAACAATTCTTTCTATTTTATCAGTGTATTGAGACCAATATCAGCTGCTGTTTCTTATAATGTATAAAAATATTTTTAAACAAGTTTTGTATATGTGATGACCTGTACCCTAATTGATTTCTTGTATGTTCTGTTTTGTCAAGTAATTTACAATAACAATCGGTAAATAACAGAAAATTTTGTATAAAAGATCTACGAGCGTAACAGAAAGACACACTCACTAACAGTACATCAAGATGAAGGTATTGGTTCTTGTGTCTTTAGTAGCCATTTGCTTTTCTACCCCAATTAGCAACGGCAAATATGTCGTAGTTGAGGAAGAAGGTAATATTATCATTATCGGCAACCAAGGTAACGAAATTAAAATCACTAAAAATGTGGTTAGTCCAAGCAACCTGGATGTTGTCATCAAAACTGCATTTTGACTGATCAAGAAAAGACAAGTCAAAACCATTGATTTTAACAGTTTTGACGCCAGATTCTTTACTGTAAGTCACCTCTCTGCCATGCCCAGGGAACAAGTTACCCAATATGAGATTCTTGCCAACATCTTCCACGAACCCAAGGTATAGTAGATGAAATTACCTTTAAACATATGTTGGAAAAAATCCAATATTTAGTAAACTTTGGAGTACTTGGTCAACCCATCATAGATATCTTCAAATACTTCGGTCAAATTAACAACGTTAATGATTTGACAGTGAAATCTTTTGTAATTAATAAGGATGATGTAATCCCTAAAGAAGAATTCAACCATATGCACCAAGTTAGGTAAGAAATATATCATTACATTTTAAAGTATTGCTACATTTCTAATTTTAGTGAAGTTGTCCCTAGTGTGGAAGGTTTAACCAACATCTATAAAAATGTATTACCTCTCAGAAGAGAATTAGAAGACGAAACCCGTGGATCTTATAATGTTATAATTTTGTTACAGAAACTTAGAAAATTTAACACCTTACCAACGTTTAAAAAACCTTCAACAAAACCTCTCAAAACAATTCTTGAACAGACAATACAATGTACCTGAATACCGTCGTGACCAAGAACATTTTGTTTCCGAATACTTTAGTGCACAACAATACTTTCCCAAGTACATTATAGGGAAACACCAGGGATACTACGTTCCTCAATGTTTAACAGGAGAACAGCAGCAAGGATACTACATTCCTCAATACTGGAGACGTCAAGAACAATACTCCTTTCCTGGATACCTAAAAGATCAAAAACAATACGACGTTCCTGAATTTCTTAAGGGACAAGATGAGTTATATTATAACCAAATGACCCCATTGAACTATTACTTGTACAGAATGGGAATGTTGAGACAACAACCACTTCAGGAACAGTACATCACCTACCCACAAGAATTCATTCAGCAACAGGTATACCCAGAAGAGAGAACGATCCAAGGAGTTGTTTCTGAAGATAATGGACATGGTATTGAAAGACAAATGATTCCACAACAATGGAATATGCCTAAACAGGTATACCCACAACAGAAAATAATCCAAGGTGTGTTACCTGAAGTTTATGGACACAGTGTTAACAGACAAATGGTTCCACAACAATGGAATATGCCCCAACAGTACCA
Organism: Altica lythri; assembly: GCA_964028335.1. Classification (NCBI taxonomy): domain Eukaryota; kingdom Metazoa; phylum Arthropoda; class Insecta; order Coleoptera; family Chrysomelidae; genus Altica; species Altica lythri. The sequence continues at coordinate 55,022,061 of OZ034807.1, forward strand.
ATACGGAAACTTCTACTGAAAGATTGATATTCTATATGTTTTTATTTGTTGAATAAAGTTTTTATTTTTAAGTTATTTTTGAATTTAGTTTATAGATTATATTAACCTATTCCTTTAATGAATTTTATAAAAATAATACTAAAATATTTGAAAAAGGTAAAAAAATTAAGTATAAAGTTCTATCATAATATTAAAATGATATAAAAAAATATATATTAATGGGATTTGATCAAAATTCAAAATTAGTAACTAAAGTGTTTTACATTATATTTTAATAAATTGTTTTAAATCTTTATAAATCGATTAAAAATTATATTAATAAAAATAACCAGTTTTTAGCTTAAAGTAAACAGGTTCAAAAAAAATGGGAAAATGTGCCTTGACCAAGAGTAGTGCCCTTTTTTTAATCGAAAAATTTTGTACTAAGACACCACCGTAAAGTAGCACAGTCGATTTCTAATAAACTTAATCGATAAATTACAAAATACAACAAAAAATTTGTAAAAACCGGAAACGAACGAGTAAATATGATGTAAACGATAAAACAAAAAAAAGCACTGAAAGCAATAAAAATAAAAGGAGATAAAATCGTAAAAAAACGAAAAATAAGAAAAATATATCAGTGTTAGGCTGTTCGAAGTCCGCCGGGTCAGCTAGTAAATCCATAAATTTTATGTGAGCATATGACCTTCCGTGTGGGCTGCTAGTCCTTCATCGGGCCTCCCTAGGTGGCGAATAGGGGAATGCCTTTCAGACATGGGTGGTACCGGGGAAATAAAATAGCCGCGGCGAACCAAAACTAGCACTTCCAAAAGGCGGATGAAACTCTTAAAAGTTCAACGGTAGGGAGATGCAAAAGGTAACGGCAAACCAATGCATTAGAGGTCACTTAGGTCATTCCCAGGAAAATCTTTAGCATAAACGAGAACAGCCAAACTATGGCTCCAGTCCCCGGTGGCCCTTCAATGGGCAGGGAGTGCTAAAAATCCCCGGGCCGGTCATGAGAAACATATCAACATGGAACGTACGCAGTTTATTTAAAAGTGGAAAGACACATAACACGATCAAAGAAATGAAAAGACTCTGGGTATCAGCCAGATGCGTTGGCTAGGAACAGGATCAATAAGAATAGAAGATCTCGATATCTAGTATTTCGGTAATGACGATACACGACATTGGAATGGTTCCTAGTAAAGAGTGACACAAGCGCATCCATAAAGAGTTTTATTCCCATTTCAGACAGAGTTTGCATACTACAACTGAATAGATACAACTCCTATAGCAAGTAATCTTATACAGGTCTATGCATCCACTTGCGATAGTTCTTATGGTGAATTATCATGCTTCTGATCGCCAATGTTCTTGGAGGACAAGGCACTTAAAGAGTGTTATTTAGACAATAATATAGATATTGTAAATAATCTATCTTCCATGAAATAAAACTTGACTAGTATTTTTATCAAGTGAATTACTAAATAAAGGTTCCAATTGAACAATCAGTCAAATTTGTTATTTTGAAATATTATAAATTCTATAAAATATTTGTTAACATGAGATAGCAGATCGGAAACGACAGCTTTTTTTACCACAATTTATATGAAAGTGATCAAAACATCTTTCAAGCAATTTGCTTTAATACTCTTCCTTCTCAAAATCATATTTAAGAACAGGAATATTTATTCTAACAGTCTATAGCTGCGCAGACTTAAACAAACCGTAATCGTGGGACATTGCCTAAATTGTACAGGAAATATACAATTATAACATTAACAGTCGATTTTAAACAAAATAAGATAATTTGTTATGTGCTCTGCTGCACCGAGGTAATATAACAAACCAAAAGTGTATCTATCAGTACGCTGCCCAAAGGTATTTTAAAATCTAGGCGTCAGCTTACTTTTGTTACTCAAAACGTTATTGATACAGGTTGGTTAAAAATTTTTAAAAGCAAAAGTAAAAGAATGTGTATTTTGTAATGAAATTGTTTTTTTTTTATTTAATATAAGCTTAAACACACTTATTTCAATGATGCTTCAGTAATTTTATACCATCTGTGTAATAATTTTTCGGAAGCTCTGCTGAATTAATATTGTTCCACGGTTGTAATAGCTTCTTCATTCGACGAAAAACGCTTTCCACGAAGGAAGTGTATCTGATGAGAAGGGAGCCAAATCTGGTGAAAATAGTGCTTATTTAGGCAATTCGTAGGTACTTTAATATGTTTTCTTATATAAACCGGATCTTTTTTTACGATTTTTTTTATCCAACTGGTCCAAAAGGTTGCAATTATAATAATGAGTTTATCTTATTTTTTAGGTTATCAATCAACAAAACCCCTTTTGCATCCCAAAAAACTGATGCCATTACCATTTTTGCCGATCGTTTTGACTTCACCTGTTTTGGAGTTAAAGAACCAGCTTCAGTCCACTGTAAACGTTTTTGTTTCAGTTTAGGATCATGATGGTAGATCCAAGTCTTTTTTATAATTATAAACAACGGACAAAATCGATTTTATTTTGCTTAAAATGCTTTCAAATTACACTGAGAAATTTGTTTTCGATTCAGTTTTTGTTGAATTGTTAACGAATGCGGCACTAACTTTTCGAACAGCTTGTTCATGTGTAATTCAGCGTCTAAAATATAAAGTATTCGTTTATTTGAGATGCCTATGGTATCAGTAACTTACTGATTTCTGGTGTAAATATTACACTAATTACTCACACTCACAGAATAAAGACAAGCAAGACGAGTGGCGCCTTACTTGCAATGCAATAGCAATTATTTCTTCGTAACTGCTTTATACCATTTAAATCTTGATTCAACTCATCATCTTGATCATCTTAGACACCTACTTAATTCCTTCTAAAGCACATGCAAGTACAATAATCTCTAGGATTATTACAAAAACACTATTCTATATGATTCATGTACTAGACTTTTTCTACACAATTCTAGAATTATTAATTAATAACTATTCTTGTGTTGTATGTTGTATTACCTTGTATCCGAGAGTGTTAGATTCTAAATTGGAATTCTCCTATTTCGAGGAGATTCTTGCATCATTTTTATGTTTTATTAATTTGTATATTTTTTATTTTTATTGATTGGACTTTGAATACTTATTGTTTTTATTATATCTCATGATTTTGTTATTTAAGGATAATTATTAATCCTGAACACCTACAAAACATTTGCAAATTATGGATTCCAATTCGCTTAATAACAAACTTTTTCCAATACCCTGTTTGTTTTCCACGTTGCTTACAAATTGTTTCGACAATTTTTTGAACTACTTTAACTTATTAAAATTACAAAAAGAGAAAATGGAAAACATCATAAATAATTTACTTCAGGAGAGAACGAATTCCTTTCAACAAATTCAGGAAAATGTTATTAATTTCTTAATTTTATACACATTTTTATTTTGTAAGATGAAACTTGTAATCAGATTTCAATAGTTCTAACACTCCGAATAAACAGATAAAAAACTATTTAGATTGTTAAATCACTATTTTCATTATTTAATACAAAACTGTTTTCTGTTACAGGTATGAAACTGTACTAATAACAGGTAAGTTTTTTTTAGTTTTTTGCAAGAATTAAAATCTCATTGCTTCTGGGAAAAATATGTTATAATATACGAAATTAATTACTTATATATTACATATTTGTTTATAGTGATTTAAGATTATTTATTATAATTACAAAATATTTTAGATCCATGCGGAACCATATTGTATGTTTTAATTAAAGTTATCACTCTGATATCCATATCAGACTCTCATTAAAATATATTGTTTTAACAATTTTATTATTACCTTGTTTGCCCTCTTTGACCTGCGCGTACAAATTATTTTAGACGCTTGTTGGTATAGGCGATAAGATTTTTTAAATAAACAACATCAATACCAAAAATTTCTATAAAAACCGTTTAAAAACAATCGAAAAGTACATTCACCAAAAGAGCATCAACATGAAGGTACTAGTTCTTCTTTCTTTAGCAGTCTTCTGCTATTCCACCGAGATTACCACTGATAGATTAATTACCGTAAGAGAAGATGATACTATCACCATCGTCAGCACTAGAGGAAGAGAAGTTGACATTCTCAAGAATATTATCAACCCTAGAAAAATCGATATGGTACTGAAGAGTCCATTTGGTTTGGTTAGGAAAATCGAAGTAGAAGAAGTTAATTTTATTAACTACAGATTATTGAACTCCATCAACTTCTTCAGAACCCAAATGTACTTTGGTAGACAAAAAGATTTGATTACCCAAATAGATATTCTTGCTCATCTCGTCCGTCAATACGAAGGTATTGTAGATGAGACCACGTACTTAGACATGTTGGAAAAGATAGAATATTTGGTAAATGCCGGTATGGTTCATCAAACTGTAATTGATGTTTTACGGAACTTAGACCAATTGTATCTTATTGAAGTAATAAAAATGGGACAATTGGATGCATCCGAAATGATACCTACCATTATGAACAGGGATGGCGTTAACCCTCTTGAAAAACAAAATGAGCTGTTGCACAGAAACAGGTAAGTTTTATATCCAGTTTTGTCATGTATTTTATTTTTATTTTCATATTTATCTTCTATTAATTTATCTATTTTTTAATGTATAATTCTTGATCGTTATTATTTTAGTGAAATGGTACCTGTTGAAGAGGTTTTAAACAAGTATTTGAGAACTCTCTACCCAACTCAATTTAACACTGCCAATAATGATTTTTGGTAAATATGACTGATTTTCCGGATTAAAAAAATGGTTAAAATTTATTTATTTTATTTCTAGGAACATTGACAAACTAACTCCTGTAGAACGTTTAATTTTATTCCAATATCTCGAACAACAAAGTCTTAAAAGGGAAGAATTACCAGGTAAATACATGTTTAACAACCAGTATTACATTCCTGAATATTTGAAAAAACCTTTGATGAAACCACAAATGATTAACGAACCACAAATGCACGAACAAACCGACATGGATCGTTTCATGTACAACATGAACTTATTGAAACAGAATCAAGGTTTTGAATATCCTACACATACGACGCAACTCCCACAATTTGAAGTTCAAAAATTGATTTTAAAGCTTATTCAAAAACGTGGACAACAACAATTGACTCCAGAACAAATTATTCCAAGACAATGGACTCAAGATCACTTAATTCCACAAGAAATGAACCAACAAGAAATTAATCCACAAATGAGGACTGTAATACCAGAAATGACCCTAAACCAAAAATTATTTAATCAACAAGTCGCCTCACAACAATTATCAGATCAATCTCTTTCACAATGGTTACAGTCCGAAAGATTTAATCAACAACCCGTTGGACAAAATAACGCTTATGAAGGACTACAACGTTATCAAACAAAAAACAAACAAATTCAAGGATTAGAACGTTTGGTAGAACAAGGACAAGTTCTTCCTCAAGAATTAAACATGTTACAACAATACCAAAGAATGATGCCTGTATATTAGACTGATATTTTTATGTACTGGCTGATTTAATAAATAAAACTTTTATTTTACTTCAATATGTCTTTATACGGTTTTTAATTAGTTTACTAATATGTATTTAATTTCAAAGCAATTTCTGGTCGACTTTGATTGCAGTATACTACTTATGGCACAATAATCATCGATGTTTACTCACACATCTAGTTATGTTTATCTTACGTTATGCTCTTTAGTCGAATGTATATCAAAATCTTTTTAAATTTTTAGCCATTTGCCACTTCACTGAATCAAGTTTTAGTATTTCTTGAAGCTGGAAGCTGGAACAGTCGTGTTAATTGCATATATTTCCGAAAATATAAGTTAGCACGATTGAGCATTAAAGTTAAAACCATTATTTCTATGAATTTGAATTGAGCACTCTTTGAAAGACAAATATTAAGACACCATAAAACTTTAGAATGTTTTAATTTTAAATTCTTTTGCAAAAAGAACAATTATCACATTACTTGTTATATTAATTAATATTTTAAAGAATATATTCAAAAGCAAATGTAAAATTTTGTTTTACAAATTTGTTCAAAACAGTCATTTGTAAAAATCAATCTTATTGTAAAGTGTCAGGTATTGAGAACGGATCTATTTGATCGTTCCTTCATCCCCAGGATCTCCAGATTGTGAAACTGCTTAGCTTCCCATGTCTTCCCCAACTTGCAGTCCTTTAAATCACAAATTAATAACTTGCCTCTTTTCTCGGTATTTGTATTTAGGTCTATACCTACGAGGACATTCTTAAATAAATAAAAAAATACATTTATGAAGATAAAGTGTTAATTACGAGGGTGATTTTTTTGTTTTGCATATAGGCTTAAAGACAAAAAATATAGACTTATTTATAGACTTTCCCTTTATTTAAAATATGTTCCACCAAGATAGATACACTTTTGCATACGTTCAAACCAATTGGTAAAACAGTTGTTCCAGTTATCACTTGACACCTGCAGAATCGTTGTTTTAAAGGTATCCATGGCTTCTTGTGGCGACTGGAATCGCTGCCCACGCACTGAATTGTTGATCTTTGGGAACGTGAAGAAGTCGTTGGGACTATACGGTGGATGGTCTAACAATTCGATGTTTTAAAGCTCCAAAAACTCAATTGTCTTTTGGGCAGTATGAGCACTTGCATTTTCCTGATGTATGCTGACAAAAAACCGTTTTTATAAAGTGCCGATAGTACTTAATAATGGAATTTACTAATTATTATAAAGTTATACCACGTAAAATACATAGAAAGTTTTGGTGTCTATCGCGATTTTACCCTAACAAAAATCCTTTATATATTTAAATTTTAAGTGAATCTTAACCAGTTTTTCGTTTATAAATCATATAAATAATTATTTATATTGCTTCTTTATTCGTAATATCATAACAATTTTAGTAGTTGATTTGTTCATATTAATTTTTATTTCTTGTCTGATAGGGGTGCAGAATTTAATAAGATTCTTCGAAAAGTTATTTCGTTTTGTCTCAACAGAGAATCTAATTGAATTTTTTTACATACAATTTTACACTTACTACATAGTAAGCTTTGTTTGCTAAAAAATTTGTTTGATTTTTTGCAATAGTTTTTGTTTAGTGCCCTATCAAAGATGTTACATCGAAAGCAGCATTGTGCACATATTTTACTTTTTTACTATCAACAAAGTTAAAATGCAATTTAAGCAAGGCAAAAATTATATGAAGATGTACCTATTGACCGAACGAGATTGCCAAAGTTGGTTTACAAACAGCAGTTTCGCTTTTGGGATTTCACCACGCTCTGGAAGGTCAGTTGAAGCTGATAAAGATAAAATAAAGATATTGATAGATGTAAACCGCCGAATAACAACCCCTGAAATTGCTAAGAGGTTTAATTTTACGAGTTCAACCATTTATGAAAATATGAAACCTCTTAGCTTAATTTCAAAATTTGACATATCAGTTCCTTCTCTTCTTACAGAACAAGATTTGCTTCGTCGCATTAACTATTCGCTTTTTAAACGTTAAAACAATGATCCATTTTAAATCGAATTATAACTGGCGATCAGAAATAGCTTGCCTATAAAAATATATAAAAATATTAAGCACTAAAGATTATAGCATAAAAAATAGAAGCAAGTCAAACAACATGAAAGATCGTTATTCACTAAAAAAAGTATTCTAAGGTAGAATTGCAAGGGCGTCGATTTTTTTAGCATTTACCGTCCAATACCACAATTAATTCTAAAGATTCTGAAATCTAAATAAAAAAATTAAAAAACATAATGTCACGCCTGAAGGGATTGAGGAATGTGCCTTACTGTTTTCGGGATGAGGGGTAGCTTACTAAAGGCACTTCCCACCCAGGTCGTGGTTATCTACCCCCTGGTTAGGTATCCTGCTAAGGCCAGAAAACTAACCAATGAGATAAACAACAGGAAACAAACAACAAATATATTAACGAATAAATAAGCAATAACAATAAATGATAAAAATGTGAATAACGAATAACTAAATACAAATCTTAACTAATCTTACCAAATAAACTACATGGTGGCATGTCACATTTACTCACGAAAATATGTCAAGAGTCACAACGGCCCAGACCCAAGGGTCTGTTTTAGGGACACCCTAAAGGGTGACTCTTACAGACAACCTCAGACTCCGAACTCCCCGGGTGCGACCTCAACGACGCTCTTTTATAGCCAATTCTTACGCTACGTGAGAATAAGAATTAAACTATATAAGGTCGCCTTCTCAGAGTAATAAATAAACATAGAGACGCCAAACAACACAAATAACATACGGTTTGTAGTCAATAGCAATGAACCTATAATTGAGAGAGATGGAAAACAAATATGACATCTAGAGGTGTATGTAAACACAGCCGCACAGTGGCGTGTAATTAGTTAGAGTATCACTTTAATATTTGAATGTTAGTTAAATAATTTACACACATTAAAAATAATTCTTTTAATTAAATTTAAAAAACTAGTATCTTAGTATGTTATTTTACTTCCAGATGAAAAAAAAAAACGAAAAAATAGTTGTTTATGATATGAGTGTTAAAAGTGAGGTTTTATTTTGTGAGTGAAAACGTTTGTGAAATGAGCGGAGCGAATTGAACAATTTCACGAACAAAATAAAATCACTTTTAACACAAATACCATACAATGTTTTTTGTACAACTTCCCTATTTTGATAATGAAACGAGCGACTTTGCAATGACAATAAACCAAACCGTGTTAAAAGTAAACTAAACCGTGTTAAAAGTAAACTTGTTTACATGGCAACGTATTAAAAGTATTTTTAACACGCTGCTATGTAAACAATCGTTTTTAACATTGTTTGCTATCATTAAAAGTGTCACTTTTAATGACAGTTGTACAAAAAATGTTTTTTGTACAACTTCCCTATTTTGATAATGAAACGAGCGAATTTGCAATGACAGTTGTACAAAAAAACTATTTAAAAGGAACTTTCCAATCAATCAATCAAATAAGCTTTATTGTCAAAAAATTTGTGTAGACAAAGCCAACAACAGATAAATATAAGATAGAACTATATACATATTACATATACACATAAACATTAAAATATAAATATTTAGAAAAAACATCGTTAGTTGACAAAACAATCCAAAACAAACAAAAATTGTTTCACCAACCAATTTAAAAAAATTAAATATTGTTTCCTAAACAAATTTATAAACTGTAAACAAAAGAATCATTAAACAGATGAATATCAGCCTAACCAGTGTGCGAAATGCTCATAATTTTAAAAAATTGCTTACTGTATAAAATGGTATTTCCAGCAAATATGATTTTAGTGTCTTACAAAATAGAACAGGGGCTGATATGGACTTAATCGCAGACGGCAGATGATTATGCAATTTTTTTGGGTTGTATAGAATCCAATTTTTGAACAACTTGGAGGTTGGGATAGGAAGACGAAAATTATGCTCCGCATTTCAAATTGCATAGCCATGGAGGGGCCTTTCCGATTGTTTGGTTCTTGCGGATTAAGCAAATCGATTCATAAATAAACAAAGAAGGAAGTGTTAATATTTTATGTCGTTTGAAGATATCTTGGCAGTGGGCTCTGCTGTGTAATCTCAGAGCATATTGGATAGCTCTTTTTTGAAGTCTGAATATACGATCGAATTGAGTCCGAGTGCAGGTGCCCCAGAAAGGAAGAGCATATCGAAAATATGATTCGAATAGGGCAAAGTAGACCGTTTTAGCTATTGATGTGTTGAGCTCCCCGGAGACCGATCGTAATGCAAATCATGCCGAACTCAGTTTTTTTGATAGGGAATCAATGTGCGTTTGCCACTTCAGTGAATTGTCCACAATAAGACCTAAGAACTTTACAGACTCGACGACATCGACAATATTGTTATCAAATTAATACATTTTATTTATTATACTCTAGCAATTATTCTAGTTATATTTTAGAGGTCAGATGATGCTCGTATGAGCGAAACGCGTAACTAAGAATTAATATAAATAATATTTTTGCTGAGACCGAGACTTTAATTTATTTTTACTTGGTATTTAGATAAATTACTTCTAAAAGTAAGTTAAGATAAATGAAATATTAGAGCATATTCTTTTTATAAAAATGTACAATATACATAGAATACCGAAATATATACAAATATACTTATCAATGCTTATAATAGGTACCTACATATACACAGTGCAAGAGTTAACAATAATTACAAAACCTAATAATATTAAGGTATTAAATGAAAAGGCATCATAAACCTCAGAATATTGACTAAAAAATAGTTAATTAAAAGAGACAGATATTATTACTGATTTTTAAATAAAATTGTTTTAGTTAAGGTGGATCTTATCCTTGTTGCGTGGTTGTTAAATTTAGAAATTTCATGATAAAACCGCAATTTAAAATATTTTTCAAATATCATGTTGACTAAAGAATTAAAATGGTTGCTCAGGGGTTCATCATCGTAAAAATGATCAGAAAAATAATTGGATAGATGCGATGGTATATTCGTCAATATTTTGATTTTTATTAAATTCATTATGTAATTTAAACTTTTTCCTTTAATACCAAATAAATGTTTGTAACTTTTTATAGATTTTTCTATTAATAAACACAACTCAATGACAAAAGTTGATGCGTTTGTTAGATGACCATAAGCTTTTCTTACCTGCAGTTTTGAAACAACTGCATCACTTGTAATAATATTTACGCAACTGCTGCATTTTATAATTTTTTGAAGTGTCTTTACAATAAAACCGGCAATATAAGAAACAACTTGTTCCGAATATAAACTTAAAGTAGAGGAATTACTATTTAAAAAAATTAAGTTTGTTTCGTTTAAATTAATTTCTTGATTTAAATTAGATTCTGTTTTTTCTATGATACTACTCGAACAATGTAAAATGGCTGTACTATCAAGTGCTAAAGCATTCGCATTAGAGCTTCCTGAAATTTCGGAGTGAATTAAAAGACGCTTCATAATATTTTGAAATTGTCTAGCCGTTGGATTGTTATTGTAACCCCCTTTACTTCGTATACAACTAAAAAATATCTCTAAATGATCCTGAGATAATTTGTAGGTCAAAATGTACTTTAGTTGTTTTTTACTTATTACCCTATCCATATATAATTTTTTTAAACTTTCAATACAAACAAGAAAACCCAAAAATCCAGTCTTTTTTTTTGTTACTGTAATATTAGTACCTTCAATGTTTAATTTTTTTATGTATGAAGAACATTCATCCAAATATTTAAAGTACAAAACTTCAGTACTTGCTGATAAAGGCTTTTCAAATGGTTTTTTGGTTAACACATTCCGTGAATTGAAAATATCAAAAAGATTATTAAAATTTCTGCAAAATACAGCAGTTGCTTCTGAACCCTTAAATTGTAATAAATTTAAATCAAAATTTAAAAAGTCCAAAGCTTCGGCAACACTTTTACTAAGTGTCTGAACAGCAAGAGATACCCTCATTTTTTCCTTCATCCAAGCCAAATGTGTGGCTCTTAGTTTTGTGGCAGCATGAAGGCCTTCAGTTTCTTGAAGATTCTGCAATTTTTCCAAGAAGCTCCAATTGATGGTATTGTTACACCCATCTTGCAATATCTTTTGTGTACCAAAAGAATTGCGAATTAATTTTAACATGTGGCATGGATCAAGAAAAATATATACTTTTTCATTTGTCGTAGGATGAATAAAATATGTTTTTAAATTATTAATATTAAAATCAGCACCTAATTCTTTGGCCATTGCAATATTGGAAGGAGCGCCATCGAATGTTACTGAAGTAACAATAACTTCAGTTTGATCAACAAATTCCAAGCAATTGCGTAATAAGCTAGCCTTTTCACTTTTATTTAAACCATTTGTCAGAAAGTAACCAACAGGAACTTTCCAACTATCATTTAGTGATACTAACATGAACACTAAAGCTTCTTTAGCTTCTTGGAGGTTTTCATTGTTCATATCTAATCCGAAATCAACATATCCATATGTTCGTGCACCATCCCATTCAATTTTTTTTTCGAATTGACATTTCGTCTAAAATTAAATTACACAAAATTTTTTTGTTCCGATGAGCCGCATCTACACATTTTATTTTTAATGCTGATAAAGCTTCTTCCATAAATCCAGGCGCAGCATTAATATTTGCGTACCACTTTGACAGGGTCCTAGTATGAGGGAGTATATTTGAAAATGTTCGAATGTTCGGCGAACATAATTATAAGCTTTTTTTGAATAAAAATTTAATGTTAAAGCAAACTGTCTTAATTCTGGACAGTATTTCTTTTCTTTTTTCCTAAGTAATGTTCAAATGTACTTGCGCATTTTCTGAAATTAGACATTTCTTCGACAAAAATGCGGTTAAACTTTCAAGTGAATATACCTTTGACTGCATTCGTCGTTTTTTTTGCATTTAATGAATTTATTTTTCTTCTCTGTAAACTAACGGTTTTTTTTGCAATATTCCAACAGTGTTTTCGAAGAGGAGAATATTCTAAGTGCTTCAGCTGAATTTCTCCAAAATGACGAGGAATGCGCATCTTACTATTAAAAAAAGTAATAATTTTTAATTAAACTTTCAATAAAAGAACGATAATAATATTTATTTAACTAAAACTAAGTTATACTTCTGAATTTAAGTTTTAATGGAAGTAAAAAATATGTAGATGCTTACTTTTGCAGTTGAGAACTAGGACCAATTTTTACCTCCGCACTTATTTTTGACCTAAGTTCGTCGTACCTAAAAGAATTTATTTTAATTTAGACATATCTGCTAATAATATTTTTAAAAAGGATACTTACTTCCTTTTATTATTGCATTCCTCTGTATTTGAAACGTTTCTTTCACCTGATATGATTAAACTAAAACGAGAAAAACAATTTTACTATAATAAAAGTGTATTTCTAATCAAAATGGTATCTAATGGATACTTATAAAACTACAAATATTTATAATGTAAATAAATCTACGAGTATACCTTTGATTATTATCAATCCCAAGATCAGCAAAAGACAGTTTGGTTATCGGTTTTATAGGAGTGAAAGGTGCAGACATTGGAGAAGCTGTAAGAGTTTTAGAACCATCTGTTACGGTTAATGTTCTTGAACTGGAAGATATACTTTCAGTTTCAGATGGGCTTAGTTCAATCCTGAAACATTTGTATTCTATTAGCCAACAAAATGCCTACACACAAATAAAAAAAGAATTATCTATTAGTTTACCAGAACATTCATTATTTCAACTAAATATTGAAAGAGATAATAAAACAATTATACAAACTTGGGTACACGTAATATCAACTCACCGAGTCGTCCAGCAATTGGGAACTGCATATTTAAATAAATGTGTTCTAGTTCCTTTTATAATATCTTCATTTTTAAAATGCAAAGAACACAAATACGCATATTTTGGTAAAGAATTTATATCTACACTTATGGCATGGCACCATACTCCTAACATATTTTTATCGGAAGGAAATCTAAAATGATATATGTATTTCATTATTAAGTTGATTTTCTCAATTGTAATAAATTTTAATTGAAATTGTTTATTCTACGCCAATGAAGTGAATAACTTACCGGTGATAGGTTAGGTTATCATTTTGCGAAGTACCACAAATTATACACGCTTTTCGGGTTTTCACCATTTTCACTATTGAAAATAAAATAAAAACACTGGTAATATTTAATTTGCGGATCCTAGTGTTATGCGCATGACCACGTGAATTCAAAATGTATGTGCTATTTCGAGCGCTGTTGTCAAATCTCGCATTCAAATTTACAGTGGACTTGGACAACTTGCGAGTGTTTTAAACGAGCACTAATACCTACTACCAGTTTTTATTCTCTTTGCATGTTTTAAAAAAATTGCTTTATTTTATATAGGTATATTTGTTCTGGTGGCCATAAAATATTAGAATCGATGAAATATTCAGTAAAATATTGATCATATAGAACGAAGAACAATTTTATTATTGTGGCATAGATCATTCGTACATATTTTAATATCACATCAAATTTCTCTTTCTACCGGATGCGAATAGTGATAGTTTTGACATTTATTGTGCCCTACCAAGGGCGCTAACATTTAAATGATTTAAATGTTGCGCTAACGTTATGATAGTTTATTTAATATAAATGATGTATAATAAATTAAAATATATAATATAAAAACGTGTATTTGTTGTCTCATAGCTAAACGGATAAAACAACTTGATAAAAATAACCCCTTCGTTATTCCCTCAGATCCTTGTGGCCTCGGTCTAAGTTAGTTGACAATACAATACATTTGGGTTTCAAAATTTTAAGTAAATCTATGATATCTAGGTCAGATGGTATTCGAAATTTGTTATATTAGTTATTTTGGAAAAACATATTTTATGGAATAAGAATTGTAGACGGGAATAGTTTTAATTTCAATGTATCAAGTATAACAAATCTTTGATGAATTGTGAAATGTCTTGTATAATATGTACAAAAAAGATTTATTTTATGACTTTTTAATACGTTTATACAAAAAAAAAGTTTTACAAAATATGGTAAAAATAAAACGTTATATTTTTAATATTTTTAACTTTTATTTATTTTGTAAATTAAACATTGTTACATTCATTTTGTTTTTTATTTTTGGAAACTCTAATTATTAAATTTCAGTTACTATAACAGGCGTTGTAAATAGATTAATAAATTAAAGTTAGATTACTATTACAACAGATCACTTTTGAGTTCATTATAATTTCCGATATTCGTATTCATTTATAAGTAAACAAAAAAATCGCTTTCTTAGACTATTGTAACGAGTCCTTTAATCTCAAAAATATACTCATTATTTTTTTCAAATAGCCACATCGATAAATAGCTGATTTTAATTTAATTAATTTTATTATAATATTGCTTTTTTTAAAGACTATAAACATGTTTTTAAATATTACACTTTACCTACGACATGGCTGACCATTATTGATCCAAAAAAATAGTTTTAAATATCTGACTATAATTTTAAAAATAGCTTTTAAATTTCATGATTAATTCGTAATTTATTTTATTTAATTTTATCCAATGAATAAAACGATCAACACACAATCAAAATCTTTGATTGTGATCACAAATTTTGTGTATGTATATTCGTTTTCTATCTAACATGATATTAATTAAACAAAGAGAACAAACAAAACTTTAACACTAAAATCAGAATATTTTTAAAAGTTTTCAACATACTTTCTCAGAATATAGAAATTCTAAGTTTCTAACCAACATGTTTGTTTACAAAACATTCTACCTAACACGTCAATTTAGAGTCACGGACAGAACAAGAAAATCCGTTTTTATGCTTTACTATAACTTAATATAGAACAACATATTTTGTGATATTTCAGTATTTTTACAAGTTTCCGATTATTACAGATATACAATTAATCGGGCAACAATGCATGGAAATTTGAATTTCTCGCGCAGAAATGAGGTGAATTTGGGTTTTTATTTCAATGCGCAGAGACCTGCGCGGTCAGACGTTTTTAGAAGGATCCGCAAATAAAACATAGCCAAAACACTTTATAAAGTTCACTTAAATACACAAAAATCCAAGAAAAATCAGAACAATCGAAACACAAAAGCCACAATGTTTATCACCTCTATACAATAACAAACAAATACATTGATGCCAAATTTTCGGTGTGTATATTTCATACAATTAGTGCAGAGTTTCTTTATCAGTATTATCGAAAGGTTAGAAATAGAATATTAAAATGTATTAAAGAAGATTTTCTGTGACTAAAAATCTCCTCTTAAAATTAAAATAAGATTGTTGTAAATTACACTAATTAGGTTTTTGTTTCCTACTTTGTACTTACAAAACACAACAAATCAGAAGTCTGGCAATGCTCTGTTGGTAAACAAATCTGTCTCGGCGACAAGTAATAGGCTATATACCTACTCTATGTTTATTTATTACTCTGAGGTCGCCTTGAAATCTAACGTAGGTACTGACTTTGGCCTGGATAATTACAATATAAAACAATACAATGAAATCTAAAACAATTAAACTACCCTATTATCGTATGTGACAATAATAGCCAAAAATTAAACAATAAAGAGAGTATAATTCCACCACGATTATGCGACAAGTTTGGTAACTTTTTACAGCTTGAATGTGATACAGCTAAACCCACCATATTCTTCAGATTTCGCACGTTTTAACTACTATTTGTTCCGGTTTCTGCAAAATTTTTTAGACAAGAAGACCTTTCAAAACGTCATATATTACTAAGACTACTTTTCTGCTAGAAAAAATCAGAAGTTTTATAAGCGTCGAATCAATTTTCTGCCTGATTAAACAAAATGTGTTAATCTAAACTGGAGACTATATAATTTATCAAAATGTTTATTACCTCTAAAAAAAGTGATTCATTGAGATACATAAAAAAGGAAAATGACTTTTTAAAAACCTAGGGTTTGTATTCTCTACAATGACAAAAGTTTTAGTTGTGATCTATAATGATTGTCGAGGCAAAAACAATATTTAGAACAACTATTTAAATCATTTGATAGACGTTCATAATCTATTGATAACTGTAACCTTAGTGACCGAAAAATTTCACAACTGCACACTGGTTCAAAAGAACAATTTTATTTTTAAAAATATACACCTTTTATGCAATATCACCTCTGATTAAAGACATTTTACCACGTTCAGATAAGTAATTTTTTATAAAATTTAAAGCATTTTTTCTAAAATCATACTTATTACCAGTGCATTAAGATGAAGTGGTTAGTCATTTTATCCTTAATAGCTTTTTGCTATTCCCAATCAGATTAATAGATATGTTACCTTCAGACAAGATGGTAGCTTCTCCATACGAGGACTAGAAGGAAGAGAAATATATTTGTACAAAAATGTTGCAAATACAAAAAAAGTTGATGTTATTCTAAGGGACCCATATGGATTCAGCAAATAGATCGTCATTGATAAAGCAATACCCATGCACAGGTTCGACTTTAGTCACCTAGATGAAAGTTTCTTCACAAAACACTGGACTTATTTCAATACTTTAGGGTATGAACATACACAATTTGAAATTCTTTCTTATCTTTTCCATCAATATGAAGGAGTAATTGGACCAGAAAAATACGAAGAATTATTGAATGTTATTCATTATTTAACTCAACACGGTCTGTTACATCAGTACATTTGGGATATCCTTTGATTTTTTGACCACAACGAAGATTTTCTCAAGTACCTTCCATGGAGTCCTTACTATGAAAAACCCGTTTCTTATCCAGGACTTGAAAACCAGAGGTAAGAATAATATTTCTTTTATGTTTTTCAATTATTTTACAGTCCTGATCTAGTTTGTGAGTTAAAATTAGTTTAAAGTTATTATTCATTTAATAATTTTATTTTAGGCAAGGTCCATATGAAAGACTCTACTACCCATATAGTGAACAATATAGATACAACCCTAAAATCTATTTACAAGAACATATCTACCAAACAATCCATCCAGAATATCTTCAAACTTGGCAACATGAATACCAAGCACAAAAAACATACGAATTAAACCCATGGACCAATTTTTTCAATAAGTGGAACAGGAAATCAGTTGTTTCTGCCGAAGAACGTGATGTAACTCCACAGGTATGGTGGTATGGACTTACCCAACAACTTGGAAAAAACAATGGAGTTACCCATCTCAATGGGACGAGCACTGGACTGCTTTGGAATACCAACCAGAATATCGTCAAGGTTACGATCACCAGCAATGATGGAACCCCCAACCCTGGTGGAACTCCCAAAAGTGGGCTAAACAATTTATTTCAGATCAACATCAAGTAGTCTATTAGGAAAATTTAAATTGTTTAATAGTTTTTTTAATTGATTAATAAAAACCTTAATAGAGAGATAATCTTTTTGAATTTTAACCAATATCGTCCCAGGTATAGATTGTATACTTTAAAGGTTTGTTTTTATGTATGTTAAAACATGGTTTTAGGTACACTTGTTTCTTTCTAATGGCAATTATGACTTATTTGGTTTAGAAATACCATTTTTATATCAATTTAAAGAGTAGTTTAATTTCTTCTTACAATTTTAAGCATGTGATACCGATCAACTACACATGTTTAAAGATTTTTTTACATTCCCATTTTATTTATTAAATAACGTACCTTCAAATATGTTTAGTACCAGAATATAGTCTGGTTTGGAAATAGGAATCCTTGATGCAACAGGTGTGTCAGATGATGGTTCGAACTACTAATTCGGCATTTTCAAATATTTTCTAAATTATTTAAAATATTTAAATATATATGTAAACTGACATGGATTTTCATTATGGTCGCACTAAATTGTCCTTAAGGAAATGGATTGCTAAGATTTGAGTTTAGTTTTTGTTTTTTTTTCTGAAAAATTTAATATGAATATATGAATTTGAAATATAAATGGAAGTATAATTTAAAAAAATATAAGATTGTAATATAATCATAAAATATAATTAAAAATTGTAAAGGGTCTCTTGTTAAGCCTTTTTATGGGCTATTCAACAAATTACTCATTACCCGTCAATTTCCCGATAAGTAGAAAATGGCATTTATTACTCCAATTGATAAATCCTGAAATAAATACAAAGTTAGGTTTCTAAGTGTAGCATCTATAGTGAAATATTTGAAAGTATTATCTTTGACGTGAAAAACATACTTAATATCGAATAGCACGGATTTATGAAGAAACGCTCTACAGATACAAATTTATCTGTATACGTTAAGTACATTCTGAAAAGTTTAAACAACAGGGAAAATTTTGATTCCATGTATAGGGATTTCAGCAGGGCTTTCGGCAAAATCGATTATTCAATTCTTGTGTCGAAACTTGCGGAACTCGTTAAACATGGATGCTTCTTAAGATGGTTTGACTCGTATGTCAGAAACAGATCGCAACAAATAACTTTAGATTCCTTCAAATCTAATGTTGTAGTTGCTACGTCAGGGGTACCTCAGAAGCCCCACTTAGGTCCTTTACTTTTTAACCTATATGTTAACAATATTTCAACTGATTTAAATTTTGTAACTTCGTTGACGATCTTAAAATCAATCAATTCCCAGTAATAATGATACATAGACCTTAATAATTTCTATGATTTTTGTACAAAATATACTTTGTTTTTAAAATATAACTGTTAAATATAAGTGTTGTTACATACAATTCTCTCGTAGTAACCCTTGTTGAAATACCAATACATACTCATAATCACATGCTCTATCCTGTAGAGTGTAGATACTATAAAAGACCTCGACTTAATTAGACTGAAAACTGATCTTTGACAAACCCATCCATACTGCGCGATAAGCTAATAAACATTTAGGCTTTATATATAGAACTTGTTTCGAACTTCGAAATCCTGGTACTGTCAGAACATTGTGTATGGCACACATCAATAGCATTTTAATGTTCGGTTCTGTCATCTAAAATCCTTGTTACTTGTACATTTCTTAATTAATTAATATTCAAAATAATAATTTTATCTGTAATAAGAAATTTTTTCTAGATAATAATAGACACCATATTCGTTCGAATTTAAAACTAATTCTTCTAGAACACAGTAGGCAAAATGCGGACGTTATGTTTGTTCATAAAATTATTAACAACTAGGTGTACCCGCGACGTCATTCGCGTAGCGTGTTAATTGTTGTATAAAAATTTCCTTACCCCGTTAAAGGGGTGGGAGGAAAAATTTTTATACACCAGATGTTAAGTTAAAAGAAGACAAATACATCTGTGAAAACCGCATTCGAATCGGATCAGTAGTTTTCATGTGATGCGCGCACAAACATATAGATAGACAGACAGACGTACAAAAAAAATAACCACATTTTTGGAATCTATATCGATGTACCCGCGACGTCGTTCGCGTGATGTATAGATTGTTGTATAAAAATTTCTCCTCCCCACACCGTAAAAGAGGTGGGGGAGAAATTTTTATACACCAGATGTTAAGTTGAATAAAGACAAATACGTCTTTGAAAACCGCATTCGAATAGGATCAGTAGTTTTCATGTGATGCGCGCACAAACATATAGATAGACAGACAGACGTACAACAAAAAATCTAACCACATTTTTGGGTTCTATATCGATGTACCCACGACGTCGTTCGCGTGACGTATAGGTTGTTGCAAAAAAATTTCTCCCCCTACACCGTAAAAGTGGTTTTCCCAACATTTCCCTTCACTGCTCTGCTCCTATTGATTGTAGCGTGATGTAAATTATCCTATAACCAGCTCAGGAGTATGAAAAATAATTGTACCAAGTTTCGTTAAAATCCGTCGAGTAGTTTTTGTTTCTATAAAGGTTATACAGACAGACAGACAGACAGACAGACAAAAATTGTACTGATTTCATTTTTGGCATCAGTATCGATCCCTTATCACTCCCTTATAGTTATTTTGGAAATATATTTCATCTACAGAATTGACCTCTCTACAGATTTATTATAAGTATAGAAGATAGATAATCATTGCGCCTTTGATATTGACAAAGCATTAAATTTAAATTCTCCAGCACTTAGAATCGATAAAACCTATAATAAGTTGTCAAATATTGTAGAAGTAGATATCTTCTTTCACAATGCATTCACGATTAAGAAATTATTAAAAAATGTCTTTTTAGAAAATTAATTATGTGTCCATTATTATTTCTTTCTTGTATAAGTAAATAAATATATAATAATAAAAAAATAAAAGTAATAAAAGTAATAAATAAAACAAAAAGTAAAAGCAAATAGTAGAAAAAGCCGGAGCTAGCAAGTATAGGAGCGGAAAGAAGACCAGCGACAGACAAAGGAAGAAAAGAAGTTAGATATTATATTGTTTATAGAAAGTGGGATATTAAAACGTTATTTGTATATTTTCCTAATAGCACTCGATTCGTTAAGGTGCAGAATTCACACCCCACAGTTTATTTAAATACATAGATCAATTTAATAAGGAAGGAGTTGCTAGGATTGTTATTGATTTAGCGCCAATTATTGAGGAAAGTTTGAACTAGTTTACCAAATTAAAAATTAATAGAAATTGTAATTAAACCTCCATACGTCTAACAACACTTAAATCATGCATTGTCATCAAATTCTGAGCGACCCTAAAAGTTTCCTTTTGCTACGTAGTCAGTTTAAAATCGATTACGAAATTCCACCTGGGCAAACAAAGAGAAAAAGAGAAAACACGCGAAGAATATAAAAAGGTAGTAAAAAATAGGTACAAATTAAATCGATTAGAAAACAGAATACCCAACTTTGTTACTTTTTGACACAATAGGTAAGTATAAATCCATTCTCGACCATCCACATCGCCCTTAAAATAAATGGGGTTTTTATTATTATTATTGAAGCAAAACTATCAAAAAGACTGGTCCTAAATAAAATGGATAAGGTCAAAAAACCAACAATAACTGCCTTAAGTCAACATGTTAACGCTCCCAATGAATATACATCAGAACTATTCTCAACGGGTACATTCAGAAGATCTTAAGAGAAAGCACTGTTGGTGATAGAGTAAAATTGCCTGGAAATGCTACATATTTCTTGAAACTGATTATAACACTAATACAATAACGTTTATTACTATTTACTTTATATACAATAATAATCTAAGTTCTCTAACTGTAGTCGCGTAATGGACCTAAACTTGCTGCACTTAACATAAACCCTGAAGTCTAAGGTTATAACATTCACCAGAAGAAGGAACGTAAAACGCGGCATAAACATACAGATAGTGCGAGAAGTTAAGTACCTTGAGGTGACTCAAAGCTTACTAAGAGAGTAATAATCACTTTCGTAGTGATCACAGCTAAACCTAGACTTTAAAACCAGACATTGTTATATTGGATCTATAACATGGTGGTTATACATTTTACAAACAATTCCATCATAAAACTTGCTTTGGCGGACCGTAGGCAGTCCTATAATTGAAATAGAAGTTCTGTTAGACCTTCCTCCTATTTGAAAACGTGACGTAAGGATAAGCTTCTACAGACTGTAAAAAATATCATCAACCTTTTTTTGTTAGATCATGACACGAGAGAATAAAGCAAGATATTCAAGAAAACATATGAAAGATTAAATGAGACCATAGGCGATTTTAAAATTGAAGAGATTTCCTGAGCAGGAATTTACGACAGTAACAAAACAATGAATCACACTGCTTTGTGTTGCATTCTGAGATATATTATGGTATTGTTACGTTCAAGGGGTTCAAATAAAATCACTGCTGAACGAAAATGTCTAATTTATTTACACACACTACAAACTAAACGAATTATAACTAAATAACTAAACTAACTATAACACTACACACTAATTTATGTACAACAATTAACTCCGATTTATATTCACTTATTTTTTTGCACTTCGCAGCTCGTAGATCGCTCAAATATTTAGCTCGTCGCTATAAACTTTAAACTTCCGTGGTACGCGGCTTCTCAGCTTATATACCTGTTCACCGCTTCCAGAACATCCTTCGGTAACACTTTCTAGAAGGTCTTGCAGGCGCGCGTATCATCGAAGGAAGTCTCTCGATTTTTCTGTTTCGAGAATTAGTTGTTGTTTACCTGGAGTGCGACAGGGACGTACTAAGGGAGTCTTGCTCGTTACACTGCCCCCTCCTTAAGACGTTCGGTCCCCGAACACTTTGGTTGGTATGTCTGAACCTACAGGCATCTCCCTTTCTGCAGCTCCCTTGCTTTTCGAAATAGCAATCCACAGTCTTCTCCTTCATTGTGTTTCCGCTCGGGTTGAAAATGCACACGAGTATCTCTATTCCTGTCTTATGGAAAAGCACCTTGAGCATGTTCCGGACGACTCTCCAGTTGAGTTGGTCTAGACCACAACCCAACTTAGGCACAGCCAGCTTCTTCACTTCCAAACTGGTGAGTTCGTCTCTTAGGTTCAGCAGGGTATTCCACATTTTTCTATAGCTGGGCTTGCGATCGGAAAACCTCTTAGTCACCATGAAGAAGAGGTGACGATGACCGTCAGTGAGACTCAGAATTTTTCCGGGATGGGGCTGTCTGGAGAGCTCAGATACATGGCCAAACTTCTTCCTGAAGACTAATGCTATTCCCCTGGACATACGCAGATCTTCGGAGACACAATGGGCTAGGGAATAATCTCCAGGCACAGAGAAGAGGTCCTGCTGTTGCTCGGTGGTAACTCCGAATCGAGCCTTCCCAGTTCCACCATAGTTCTCCATGAACTGGTCGAAACTCATCTCAACATGCTCGGGGCTGGTCGTCCTTCTCAGATGGGTCTCGTCTTGTTCGTCGTAGTCCGCCTCGTATTTCGCCAACCGATTTACATGGACCACGCGAATCTTGCCCCTTGGTAGTTTTTGTATAGGGTACACTACATCATTGATCCTCTTTACCACTCTGTATGGACCCTCCCAATTCCTCTGTAGCTTAGGTGATAATCCTCTCTTCTTCTGGGGGTTGTACAGCCAGACCAAATCTCCAGCGTTGAAACCACCTTCTGTAGCTTTGCTGTCATAGCGGGTCTTCATTCGGTCACTAGCAATTTGTATGTTTTGTCGGACCTTCTCATGAATGTAGTGTAGCCAGCCCCTCAATGTGCTCACGTAGTCCTCACCAGCTATCTCTGTTCCGGGCTTACATCCAAACTCTAGGTCACAGGGTAATCTTATTTCCCGGCCGAACATGACACAAGCTGGTGTCTCTCTAGTAGACTCTTGCACGGCTGATCTGTAGGCCATGGTGAACAGATGAAGGTACCGGTCCCAGTCTCTTTGATGGTCAGAGACCACTTTAGCCAAATGTTTTCCCACAGTTTTATTCATTCTTTCGACTAGGCCATCTGACTGTGGGTGAAGAGGCGTTGTCCTGGTCTTCTTGACTCCAAGTATTTCACAAATGCTCTGGAATAGGCCAGACTCGAAATTTCGTCCCTGATCGGAATGTATTATCAGCACGTCTGCCATTGTCGAGGCCTCTTGGTTTGGGATGGCATGTGCTTCAACCCATTTGGTAAAGTAATCCGACGCCACCAATATGTACTTGTTCCCATCGTCGGTCTCTGGGAATGGGCCTGCGATGTCTATAGCAACTCTTTCCATAGGACTGCCTACGTTATACTGATTCATTGGCGCTCGTCGTTTTCCTCTTGGGCCATTCGTTGAAGCACAAAGTCTACATTTTCGACACCAGTCCTTGACGTCTTCTTTGCAGTTGACCCAGTAAAAACGTTCTCTGACCTTTTCCAACGTTTTCTTGATGCCGAAGTGTCCACCGGAGGTTCCATTATGAAGTTTCTTCAATACTTCTGTCGTCCGACTTCGGGAAATTATCAGCTGAGTCCTAGCTGCAGTACCCTCGTCATTCTCGACGGACCTCTTCAACAATCCATCCTCTAAAATGATGGAGTCCCACTGCGCCCAGTAGGACTTGACCCTAGGACTCAGGTGACTCACTTCTTCCCATCTTGGTCTCTGTCCTTTTGCTTTCCAGTCAAGCAACATCTTTAGTTCGGTGTCATCTTCTTGGTCTCGCTTCAGGGATTCTGGCAGCCAATCTAGATCCACGACGGTTGTTCTTAAACAGAATTCCTTCTCTTCTGCTTTGCTGCAGTGTTTGCAGTCGGAAGGACAAGGTCTCCTAGATAATGCGTCAGCGTTGCCATGTGACTTTCCGGCCCGGTGTTCCACAAAAAAAATGATATTCCTGTTCTTGGCGTTGTGGTTTAACCGGCTTCTTGCCATCATCACGTTTCTCCTGGAGAACTCGGCGAACTACTTCTTCAATTCTCTTGTCGCAGACTGGCAAATCATCAAGCTGTCTCACTTTGCTCTAACTAACTAACTATAACACTACACACTAATTTATGTACAACAATTAACTCCGATTTATATTCACTTATTTATTTGCACTTCGCAGCTCGTAGATCGCTCAAATATTTAGCCTGTCGCTATAAACTTTAAACTTCCGTGGTTCGCGGCTTCTCAGCTTATATACCTGTTCACCGCTTCCAGAACATCCTTCGGTAACACTTTCTAGAAGGTCTTGCAGGCGCGCGTATCATCGAAGGAAGCCTCTCGATTTTTCTGTTTCGAGAATTAGTTGTTGTTGACCTGGAGTGCGACAGGGGCGTACTAAGGGAGTCTCGCTCGTTACAGTATATAGAGCCGGCAGATTAAACTGACGTTGTGAAAAGAATTGAAGCACGGCGTAAAAGAAGTAGAAGAAATGATTTCATAAGAACCATACACCGTTAAAGGGGCAAGTGCAAACTATGGGGTTGATTAATAAACACCCTAGCTGCAGATTATGTAGTCAGTATTGACCAAGTATTGTACTTATTTGTCTAAAGTTTTCGTTTTTTTCTTCTCTTTTTCTACGTTTATTAGAGCAATGTTTCTGTCTTCAATTATTCTTAGTTTGTAGATATTATTATGACCAAGTCTTTAGTATCCGTAAATAGTTCTACTTTAAATAACTATGTCTTATTAATAATAATTGTTATGTTTAAAATTATTATTATAATTATTATAGAAATAAGAATATTATTTTTCTGAAATAAGTCCACTCTATCAAAATTGTTACATTAAGACCTTGAAAAAGAATATTATCTTAACGACATTGATAAATCTATTTTTACCAATACATAATATAAAAATATATTTATATCATTAAAAATTTGCACCTTACATGCAACAAGTAACATTTCCATAGTATTTCAAAATTTGTTGTTAAGGCAGATAAATGTATCAATTGGTATAAAATAGGGTTCTACCTACCCAGAAAGCACAATCACTAACAGTGCATCAAGATGAAGTGTTTAATTCTTCTTTCTTTTGTGGCTCTGTGTTATTCACAGTCCGTCTTCGTTGGCAGACAAGTAGCCTTCAAAGAAGATGGTGGAATCTCTATATTAGGACTGCAAGGAAGAGAAATTAACATCTACAAGAACGGTTACAATCCAAAAAAACTTGATGTTTACCTTAGAAACCAATATGGAGTCACCAGGAAGATTGTTATTGACGAAGCCAAACAAAACCTTAATCTTGACTTCAACAACGTAGACTCACAATTTGAAAATCATTGGACCTACTTCCAAGGTTTACGGTTTGAACCCAGTCAATACGAAATTCTGTTTCACCTTTTCCATCCTTACAAAGGTGTAATTCAACCAGAAAAATACGAAGAATTAATGAACGTGATCCAGTACATAACCCAATATGGAGTTTTGCATGAATACGTTTTGGACATACTTAGATATTTCGATAGTCATGACTTCGCTCTTAAACATCTTCCATGGACCTACTACATGAAATCCGTTCCTGTAACTTCAAATTACAATCTTGAGCATCAAACTGGGTAAGACATTTTTTAGTATATATAATTCACTTGAAATAATCAAAATGCAATATTTTATTGTTTTGTGTGTATATTTCTATTTTTTAACATAAACTTTATTTTAGTGATGTTGTCTCTTATGAAAGAAATTACTACCCATATGCTCAACAATACAAATACAGGTAAGTTTGGTGTTTTATATCGCAAGTAATTATATTGCTCCATTTTGATTTAAGACAATAATTGCGTACTTTATTTTTTAAATCTAACAGTAAACTTTTCAAAATTTCTGAATTGTGCTTGATTTTAGCAAACTTTTAATTCTATTAACTTTCCTACCTTGTTTTAATAGACCTGCAAACTGGGAAAATTGGACCCCATCCCAACGTATCCAATTCTTACTCCAACAATACAAATACAACCAAGGTATGAACTCCGAACATCTATACAAATTTCTTTATCAACAACAGGATGCAAAATACCATCAGAACTGGGAATACGAATATCCAGTACATGAAAAATATGAACAGGTTTACCCATGGGCCAAAGATTTCAACCAATGGAGCAACCAACCAGGTATGTGGAGTGAAGAAGGTCGTTTAGTACCTCAACAATGGCACAAACAACCAGTAGAGTACAGCGAAGAAAGTTGGGTAGTACCACAGCAATGGGCTGGACAATCCCAGTGGGAGCATCATCGGACATGGACACCCATGAACCAACAGCAAGAATATTTCCAAGGCTACTATCCACAACAATGGTGGAATTTCCAAAAATGGAACAAACAGTACGTTCCTGAACAGTGGAACTGGCAGCAACGTGGTTTTTATGGACAAGTACCCCAAGTTAATTAGAATGTGTGGTTATTTGTTGAGCTTTTGGCTATAGGTTGTTGAATAAAAAAACACAAACTTAAAAAATATTTTTTATTGAAACATTATGTGAAATATTCAGTATTTTCATTATTTAAAATACCACTGTATATGTAAGTGACAACTAAGCTCCAGTAATAATTTGGGTCTTATTGAAAATGCTCATTGGTCATTTATGATGGAGTTGTACTTGTAAGGATCATGATAATAATATTTATTAATAAAAAAAAAATAATTCTAAAGAACACCGAAATAGAAAAAATATGTTGTAAAAAATATAGAAGGCTGTATAAAGTGATGGTCATAATTTGTCAGGTAATCAAAATGGCTTATTTAAAATAAACATTTACCAGGAAAGATCCTTAAAAAGAAACAAAGAAGAAAACAAAAAAAAAGAAAAAGGAAAAACCAGAAAAACCAATTAATGCTACTGTTTTTGTGAGCAAATTATCCAGATATGTTCCGAGGTCCGGTCAACAGTGATAAACCTTATATTGAAAATCAAATACTTACAATTAATCAAAATTTTGTATTAAATGCCTAAAAGATCTTTGAAAAATCGCTTATAAACTATCTAACTTCACAAAGCAGCGACTTCTCTCAAGAACTTCTTAAAGAAAATTGTCATCAAACACATAAAGGTTTCACAAAATTCGTGTAGCACACATGCTGCTAAAGTAGGATGCTAGTAAAACTTGATAAGCAGAAAGGTCTTATGATTTAGATCTTTCATGAGCAAAGCTGGGTCGTTCAGGTAATTTATTATTAAATATCAGATTATTAGATTAACAACAAAGCAAGCGGCCTTGATGAAATACCTGCTTTACTCTTAGAATGTGGTGCTCCTAAACTAGCGCCAGTTTTCACTAAGCTATTTCAACTATCATATGATACTGGTATTTTTCCAGGATCCTGGAAAACTGCTCGAGTACAACCAGTCCCCAAGAAAGGCTGTAAACCCAGCCTTCTAACTACAGACCCATAGCTCTTTTATCTGTTATTAGCAAAACTATAGAGAAATATGTCAATCACGAGATCCTGAGCTACCTTGAGACACACAACCTTTTAAGTGACAGGCAATATGGTTTTCGCTAACAAAGGTCAACAGTCGATCTACTAGCATATGTAACTCATGTCTGGAGTGATGCCATTCAGCGCTATGGGGAGACTCAAATAGTATCACTAGACATCTCAAAGCATTTGATCAAGTGTGGCATGCAGCTCTTTTGAACAAACTGCCTTCATACGGACTCTCGCAAAACCTTTGCTGATGGATATCCAACTTTCTATCCAACAGGCACATCCAAGTTGCTGTAGATGGACATTCCTCCAACCTCTACAAGATTAACGCTGGAGTTCCCCAAGGATCGGCTCTAGATCCTACTCTATTCTTATTACACATTAATGATCTACTAGAAGCCACTAATAACCCAATACATGGTTTTGCAGATGATAGCATCCTACACTGTAGCAAAGCGCACAACCGTCCCATACCTCTAGATATTCTGGAAGAGGACAGAAGATCCATAAGAACTTCTCAATCAAAAAATCTTGTTAAATTCAACTCTTCCAAGACAAAACCATGTTGCCTATCCAACAAGAGGCAAACATGCAACTCATCCATTACAATCAACGATCAGACACTTGTAGCGGGCGACTTCATTACGCTGGTTGGTATAACAATCTCCCAGATCTTACTATGGAACAAACATATTGCATCCATAGCAACTGCAGCAGGAAAGAAATTAGGCTTTCTGTTTAGAGCACGGAAATATTTTTCTCCATCCAACTTACTCTTTACAAAGCCCAAATACGACCTAATCTTGAATACTGTTCGCATGTATGGGGTTCGGCGGCTCCGTTAAGTCTAGGATTTCTTGATGCAATACAGAAAAGAGCAGTTCGACTAATAAACGACACCTAGCCCCATTATCCCACCAAAGAGCAGCGGCTGATCTTTCCTTATTTTACCGATACATAAACGGATTTTGTTTAGAAGAACTCCGCTCTATAATGCCTCCACTTGTCAGACCAGCCAGAGCAACGCGACGTGCCAACTCCATGCACCCTTATACTGTTCAATGCACGATATCGAGAATGGATCGATTCGATTGTTCCTTCATCCCCAGGGTCTCCAGATTGTGGAACTCCTTACCTTCCCACGTCTTCCCCACTCGTCCCAACTTGCAGGCCTTTAACGTTAGCGTCAGTCCCTGAAATGACGGATAATTTCCGTCAAACAGCGTAATAATGATTTTATTACGGCGATTGCCAGCAGTACCTGTAATGCCTAGGCTTTTCAGGGAATGACGGATTACAGCGATTGCCTACGACATATATATTGTTTTGACTATGACAATTAGACAAAAGGAAACAGTGGCGAGTTTTTGTTGTAATTTGATTATAAATAGTGTACATATAATGAGATATATATATATATATATATATATATATATAGGGTTGTTAAGATGTTTTTGATAAAAAAGAATTGAATTTAAAAAAAAATATTTATCATATAAAAAAAGAACCAAAACTCAAGAAGCTGAAGCAATCTCTAACAACCACCACAACATTTATAAGAGTGTGGACATAAATTGCACTTAAAAAACTTTTTAACAAAAAAATTGACCACCGAAGCAACTGAAAAGTGTAAAGTAATAAACTACTAAAATAAGCCAATATTCTCGTTAGATTAATGACCCTAGTTAGTTAATTTTGTCTTTGTGGTAAGTCTTGAAAGATTGGATTGTATAAAAAAATATTTAAAATTCGTATCTAAAGGAATAAATGCAAAGTAAGCTAAGATTAAAAGAAGCTTTAATTTACCTGTTTTTCAACGATGGATTCACACAAAGAAAACAATGATTATTCCATCGCTAGAATTGCATTTGTTATTGAGGAGTTAATTTACTTACGGATCTTTAAGTCTTGATGAAAATCAATGCAAAAAACTAATAAACAATCTTGAGAAATTATGAGCTATATACGGAATTGGTTAACTTAAATTTGTTTTTCTTTGAAATTGGAAGATACAATCGAAAATGGCATTGAAAGATTTAAAAAATATTATTGTGATCCTAATGTATTAGTAACTCTCAAAATGTATGCTATATCTTATCACGTGACTCAATTTTGTAAAGAAAAATCCAACACGGTTAACATTTTTTAGCGAGAAAGTTGAATACTGCTCAAAAGCAACTCGGAATATTAATTGTTTTTTTTTAAGATTTTTTATAATTAATAATAAAACGTAACGTTAATATTGTGTGTTGCTTTACGTAGCATAGACGTATTTTTTTCAGTGTTTTCAAAATGTCCTCGGAAATGTAAAAGATTTTTTGTTAAAACCGGCCAGAAATTAATACTTTCCGGTTTATTTTTAGGTCAGAAAATCTCATTTTGTCGGACAAGGCCAGAATGAGTCCGGTAAAAGCTTTTACCGGACTCATTTACAATAAAATAGTTAGTCTAAAATAGCGGTCAATTCTATGGTAACCGAGTTTTGTATATATTTAAAACTATAAAAACATAAACCGAGCAGAGCGTTTGTGACAGTCTTATATAACAAGATGTAAGAGATAATACACAACGTATCTAGTACCGTGCTGTCAATAATAAATCCAGTTTTAAACTGGATTGGTGTTTGGTTAGATTTCCTTACTCAAGACACCGGTAGATGCTGCGACATAAGTATAAGGATATTAATCAGCTTATACAAGGGCAAAACCAACTACAGACACCGTGTTTCGCTCTTTTTGGAGCTCATCAGAGTAGTATAGGTTATGTCTCTTCAGTCACTAATGAAGAGACATCCCCTGTCGGAATCGACCAAATCCTTATAGATGTAAACTTGCGAAAGTAGAAACCATTCGCAAGTGGCGCCCCGCATCTTCACTTCAAAAATGGTACTACGACAGTCGGTTTGCATCTTGAAAGTAACCTTCGGCAAGGTAAAATAACTTGACATATTTTGACGTTTAGTTGAAAACGTGAAATTTATTATAAAATGTATATTTAAAATGATGCAGTTAATTGTGAATTAATGGAAGATGAAATTATACCAGAAGAAATTGTTAAAGCGGCCACCCAAGCAAGGTTTGTTAAAAAAATGTTAAAATTAGTTAATAAAGAGTTCTTGTTATAAAAATGTAAACTGAATAATATGAAGTTTATGGTACAACAATGCCCGTTTTAAAAAAAATATTGTACGTAATACGTCCCAAAAGTGCTTTTACTGGACCCGCAGGCTTGCAGGGCTCGCCCTGCAATTTGCCTACTCGTCCAGTAAAAGACCACTTTCAGGACTTGTTACGTAAACTACTATTATTTTAAATATTTTATGCAAAAAAACTCGGAATTATTTTTTTGTGATTAGTTTTTTTTTGCTTGTAACGTTACATACATACATCCAAATTTCAAATAGAACACAAACATGAAATTAACTTCTTATGTCAAATTTAATGAGTGGTGTTATAACTAAAAATATCACATCCTGTTTCAATAAAAAAAAAATTCATAGAATTTGTTTTTTATTCAACAAACTGTAGCCAAAAATTCAACAAATAATCAGAACATCTATAGGTACATTCTAATAAACTTCTGGTACTTGTCCATAAAAACCACGTTGCTGCCAGTTCCACTGTTCAGGGACGTACTGTTTGTTCCATTTTTGCAAATTCCACCATTGTTGTGGATAGTAGCCTTGGAAATATTCTTGCTGTTGGTTCATGGGGGTCCAATGATGCTCCCACTGGGATTGTCCAGCCCATTGCTGTGGTACTTCCCAACTTTCTTCGCTGTACTCTACTGGTTGTTTGTGCCATTGTAATGGTACTACACGACTTTCTTCACTCCACATACCTGGTTGGTTGCTCCATTGGTTAAAATCTTTGGCCCATGGGTAAACCTGTTCATATTTTTCATGTACTGGATATTCCCAGTTCTGATAGAATTTTGCATCGTTTTGTTGGTAGAGAAAATCGTGGGGATATTCGGAGTTCATGTCTGGCTTATATTTGTATTGTTGGAGTAAGAATTGGATACGTTGGGATGGAGTCCAATTTTCCCAGTTTGCAGGTCTACTAAAACAAGGTTGAAAACTTAATAATATAATCCCAAGTCATACATCGGACTATAAATAGTAACTTTTCGCTCACCAATCTGAGTAATTAAATAACTTATGATATAAAATATTACAGGGGTTAATTTATTTTTGTGTAAATCTATAGATATGCGAAAATACAATTTAGTGATTTTGAATATCTATTAATAATTTGCTTCAATGAAGTACAATTAAAAATTTTTTGAAAAGTTTTCTTTAACATTTAGAAAGAAGAGTAATATGTAATAAATATTGTCTTAAAATAAAACAAAGCAAAATTATTACTAGCGATATAAAACACCAAACTTACCTGTATTTGTATTGTTGAGCATATGGGTAGTAATTTCTTTCATAAGAGACAACATCACTAAAATAAAGTTTATGTTAAAAAATAGAAATATACACACAAAACAATAAAATATTGCATTTTGATTATTTCAAGTGAATTATATATACTAAAAAATGTCTTACCCAGTTTGATGCTCAAGATTGTAATTTGAAGTTACAGGAACGGATTTTATGTAGTAGGTCCATGGAAGATGTTTAAGAGCGAAGTCATGACTATCGAAATATCTAAGTATGTCAAAAACGTATTCATGCAATACTCCATATTGAGTTATGTACTGAATAACGTTCAATAATTCTTCGTATTTTTCTGGTTGAATTACACCTTTGTAAGGGTGGAAAAGGTGAAACAGAATTTCGTATTGACTGGGTTCAAACCGTAAACCTTGGAAGTAGGTCCAATGATTTTCAAATTGTGAGTCTACGTTGTTTAAGTCAAGATTAAGGTTTTGTTTGGCTTCGTCAATAACAATCTTCCTGGTGACTCCATATTGGTTTTTAAGGTAAACATCAAGTTTTTTTGGATTGTAACCGTTCCTGTAGATGTTAATTTCTCTTCCTTGCAGTCCTACTATAGAGATTCCACCATCTTCTTTGAAGGCTACTTGTCTACCAACGAAGACGGACTGTGAATAACACAGAGCCACAAAAGAAAGAAGAATTAAACACTTCATCTTGATGCACTGTTAGTGAGTCTGCTTTCTGGGTAGGTAGAACCCTGTTTTATACCAATTGATTCATTTATCAGCCTTAACAACAAATGTCGAAATACTATGGAAAAGTCACTTGTTGCATGTAAGGTGCAAATTTTTAATGATATAAATATATTTTTATATTATTAATTGGTAAAAATAAATTTATCAATGTCGTTAAGATAATATTATTTTTCAAGGTCCTGATGCTACCATTTTTATGTAGCCGACTAAGTTTTAACTTTATTTCACAAAAAGAATAATCTTATTTCTTTATAAATATTAATTATTAACTTGTACAAGCAACTACAAAAAAAATCATAATAAACAATAATTTAGATTTCATTTTTTTATTATCACGTAAAAAAATGTAAAAAATGCCACGAGAAAACCAAAAACATTGAGAAAATAAGATCAAGATGTACAGACTAAGCCAAAACTGCGACTACCTATAAAGACATATCAGGTGTGCAATATCATCCGATCAGAAACTAGCTAACAAATATTAGAAATATATTGGTTGATAAAGTGGACCTATCTGAACGATGTAGCTGTGCCACATAATGATAAAATCGGTTGAATAATTTGAGAAGAAAAACGAATATATTCGCAAACTTTGCCATAGTAAATCAAGGAATGGGGAGTGCAACTATAGTGACGGTACTTTTAGTCAAAAATCCATGATTCTCGTCTCTGAACCAAATAAAAATATAAGAAAGGGTGCAAAAAAAGTGACTTAGAGTTTAATGTTTTAATTGTCGACTTGACAAAATCTCTCGCTCATTAACGTCATGCTATATGTTCTTAAGAAGAAAATGAGTAAGTGGCACATGTGACATGAGTTGAATTAAACGACTAAAAATATTTACTTAAGTATTCATAGCTTAGTTGTTAAGGCGTTGCCGCGTAGAGGCAAAGGATGCGGGTTCGAGTCCTGCTAGATGCGACATTTCTTCAATTTCTTCTTATCGTTATTTAATTTATTCTTTTTTGTATACTTTCTAAAATTTTAAAAATAGTGTCGGGGTTGTTAAAATGGTTGTTTTAACGACAGGCTTTAATCCAACGGTCCTTCATGGTAGCCTAGCCCAATTGGACTTACATATAAATACAATAATAGAAATTCAAAAAGCAAAAATGCTTAATATATGCCGCATAATTTGGAACCTCTCATAAGTTTGAAGATCGACCCGTTTACCTTTCATACATGTATCTGAGAACGGTTAATTCCATTAGTTCAATACTGAGGTGTGCAATATTCAAATATTAATAATGTCTTTATTTCTGAACAAATACTATAATTGGGGACCTTCTCTTAACTTTAAATAAAATAAATAAATATATTTACAACGATCCTTACTTGACTTGGATCTAGTTGTTTGGATATCCGTATCATCAGTAAAGGTGACAATAGCGTTAGAGATCACACGTATAGTATATTAATAAAACAAAGTACTCTAAAAGAAATTTTGATAAACCAAGTCATCAATATAATTTAGTATTAGCACAACTGGCATAAACAAGAATTTTCCTGTAACAATCCGATAGTAGGTAATTTGGGAAAAAAATGCCATCTAATTTTTCACGACAATTTCCCTAAAGAATAATCACAGCAGTATTTTTATTTAATTTTTTATAATCTAACCATGTTTAATCTGGAAGTTAACCTGAATTTCTTGCAGTTACAGGTTACAACAATTTTTACGAATTTATTGGCGGTGGATGCGACAAAATTTTTGTCAAATCCTGCTCTTATTATAAGCAAACATGTGAAAATTAAATAAAATATGGTTCATAATAGTTGTTGTGTTTGTTGTTGAGTGCAAAAATACAGGCAGACATATATAAATGATGTAATAGGCCAATGTCAATAAGCTAATAAGGATTGCCAAGTCTTACAATATTGGAAAAACATTTATCTCCACTAGATATATGTACATGGGAGCAAACAAAAGTGATGCTAAAATTCAAACAAAAAGTCAAATTATTATTACCCTTAAAATGAACAAGAACAAAGAATGTAATACTCCATATAGAGATTTTGCCACCCAATTAAGTAAAACAGATAATATTTTTCTAGACTTTTGATCAATTTCCCAAGATAAGCAGGCTGGAGAAACTTTTAATCCCACCAAAAACATAAATGTAAAAAAGGAGAGCCAAGTTCAATACAAAAATTATGCTTGGCTGTGGGCTTCGCCGCAAAAAGAATAGAGATCTAAATGAGTGCCAAGTTATATGCAAAATCCAAATATGTATTTATAGGAACAAAATAACATTATGAACAAATAATAAACTCTATTTCTTTGCTTTATTGAATACCTATAATAATTGTTATTATTTAAAAATGTAAGATCTTAAAGAAGGTTAGATTTGACTTGGCCAGTTTTTATTAAATCAGTCATTTTATAAAGTTATTCAACATATATTTTTAAATTCTGATAAAACCTGGCCAAGTCAAATCTAACCTTCTTTAAGATCTTACATTTTTAAATAACAACAATTATTATAGGTATTCAATAAAGCAAAGAAATAGAGTTTATTATTTGTTCATAATGTTATTTTGTTCCTATAAATACATATTTGGATTTTTCATATAACTTGGCACTCATTTAGATCTCTATTCTTTTTGCGGCGAAGCCCACAGCCAAGCATAATTTTTGTATTGAACTTGGCTCTCCTTTTTTACATTTATGTTTTTGGTGGGATATCATTACTGTTTGTAAAGAAAACTAGGCAGGCATTGAGATTTAATGTTTTTTCTTGCGTTTCCGCTGCATGGTTATATTTTTTAAGCTATTGTCTACATTCTCTTGAATGTTAGAGACAATAGTGCGCATTGCCCATTCATTATCTGCTTCCTGTTTATAATTAAATTAGCTAAGTCTGGGCGATATAACGATCTCAGGCGGTTATATTCTACTATTGAACTATCCTGTGTCTTAATTTGACTAGGGTCTAGATTAATAAGGTGTACTCCGTCTAGTGTTTTAACTCTGGAGAGCGCAACGTAGGCCTGTCCTCTGCTATATAAAAATCGAAGTGTCTATGTCAAGAAGAGCGCTGTCCAGACTAAGTCCTTGTGATTTGTGGATTGTAATAGCGTAAGCCAAGCAAATAGGGAACTGTTCCCGGTGAACATATACATTATTTAATAACTGAAACTTAGTCTTGGCACGTTCTAGTTCATAAGTTAAATAATTGAATTTGATAATAATTTTACGTGCACTATTGTTTCTATCGACATCTCAGTTTATTTTCTCTATAACTCCAATAGAGCCGTTCACTAGCCCTTTACTAACATGTATATTCCTACGCAACATAACTCGCGC
Source organism: Altica lythri (assembly GCA_964028335.1). Taxonomy (NCBI): domain Eukaryota; kingdom Metazoa; phylum Arthropoda; class Insecta; order Coleoptera; family Chrysomelidae; genus Altica; species Altica lythri. The sequence goes on from OZ034807.1 coordinate 55,058,764, forward strand.
ACCCAATTTGATCGTGATAACGTCTTCTAATCCAGCGGTTAATGATGAATTATCCTCGTTCTTTTTCAGCACTTCCTTTGCTAGCTTGTTTAAATACCGTGGACAGTCTATTTCATCGATTGAATTTAATTTAATTTGCGCTCCGCCGACGACACACCGTTTGTTTAGCGCGTATTTAAGTTTTTTGTATGGGGACACCACTTATTTTTTTACTTAACTTTATTTTTATATTTCTGTTATATAGCAAATATAGCAATATACATACATATATTGGGATAGTTTCGAATATCTGCTTGTAACGGTTCCAACGCTACAATTTAAAAAAATTGTTTTGTATGGGGACACCCCCTATTTTTCAACTTTTTTTTATTTTTAGAATTTTTCCTACGCTTACATACAATTACCGAGCTGGATTCCAAATTTCACCCTTCTAGGTCATCTAGAAGTAAGTTAGGTTTAGGTACATACTTATGTCAGTCAGTCAGTGCTAAAATTGAAGACTTTTTGACCTTCATATCTTTATAACCGTTTGAGCTAGCTTTATGAAATTTGGGCTACTAGATGTCCTTATGGATATAATTAAACACACGTAGTTTTATGTGTTTTCGTTAAAGAGGTTTTGAGTTATAGAAGAGTCAAAAGTGGCACCAAGTGGTTCGTGTAATATTACACTTGGCGCTGGCTAGCCAGTTCCTTTGCTTGAACTTGGCTTGACACGCTACCGCGTGTCTAGATAATTTAAAGTTTTTATTGAAAAGAACAGAAATTTCTTTTGAATGTATTGTTGTGAAAGATAGATAGATAGATATTTTTGGGTTGGCTGTTAGCCTATATCACTGCGACCTTTGCAGATCTATTGTGAACACCCATCTGTGGTATTGTTGTGAAAGAAGATTGAATATTAATTTTTTTAATGAAAGTTGATATTGGGTTTACATTTTTAGCTCAGGGTGTTTTATTCAGTATTCACAAAACAATAGTTTCCAGAATTGTTCAAACTACTTTACAGTGTATATTTGCAGCCAAAACTAATTTTGTTTTTTGCCAAGGATTGATGTAGTTCATGTTTTATTTGTCTACAATATCTAAAATCAAAAGTTGTTGGTGGAACAAAAAGTGTTTTTTTTTTTCAAATTACTATACGATCAGGATTAATTAATAAACTTGAAGAAGGCGATGTTCTATTCGCTGATAAAGTGTTCCCGCAAATAAAATCAACTATTGATCAGAGTGGAAAGAAAATAGTGCTTGTTATGCCGCCAATTTGAAGAAAAATACTGAATTTACAAAGGAACAAACTTAAGAAACTTATCAGATTGCCCGAGTAAAAATTCACGTTGAGCGAGTAAGCCTTTATTCTAAATGATACTTTGTTGTTATGTTTAAAATATAGAAAATCGTAACAGGATTCTAAGAAAAATCTTTTGGATATTTATGAACATTTTAATACCTACTTTTTCCATCATAGTACTTTTTTAGTGATACTTAAAAACAGTATCACAGTTTTTTCCATAAGCACATCAATTTTTGAATATATTTTTAAGGCAATTTATTGTTTTTTTTTGCAAAGATTTTACATCCGAGCATGATATTACGCAGCCATCAGTTGTTTTCGTCGCGATTCCTGCAAATACATATATAATGTGGAGCTTTATTTGAAGTTATCCACTATTCCATTATTGCATGTGCGTGCGCCTGTGGCTATAAAGTCCCATTCTTGATAAAATTACAAGGCCACAGTCCAGACACTGAAAATTACTAGGTGTGTATTTAAATGCTCTACGATGGAATTAAGAATGGAAGTTCGAGACCATTTGTCTCCAATTGCTCCTATAAGCTGCATGGAGTTCCCAGTTGCTTTCTAAGTTGACTGTTTTCAGGTTTCTATTAAAACGTCTTTATAACATCTTCTTGCCTACGGACACCCTCGCTTAGTTCTTCAAAAACTACACATTTTTCTAGCCGATTGTCTTTCAATCAATAGACATAACCTGCTTCACGTAGGCAATCATCGGAGTTCAGAGTCTCTATTGGCAGACACTTAGGTCTGGTAAGATTTTCTTTATTGGATTTTTGATGGACCAGCAACCGCACATCATTTGACGTAAATGTTTTTTGTGGGCGTAAGAGTTTTAATGTGTCTTGGATATGACAGGACAGCCATTTTTGTTTCAAGCGTTAGATCGTAAACTCTGCGGCGCAAACTCCAGAAAGCCTTTGAGGCAGCACTGTAATTCTTTGTCTACATTTGCTTTGATATTTAGATTGCTGCCCAGATAATTAAATGAGTTCACATTTTCTAGTTGTTTCCCTTGCAAAAAGATTTGCACATCGCGGATGACTCGAACCACTCAGAGAATCTTAGTTTTGGATGAGTTCAATTTAAGATCAAGAGCTTGATAAGCTTCCGTGTAGACGTTAGTTATTTTCTGAAGTTGGTTTGGAGAACGGGCTTTTAATTCACAATGGTCTGCATTCATTAGTTCTATTAATAATAATAAAAAGAAGAGGGGCTATTACACAACCCTGTCGAACGACAGTGTGCGTATGGAAGGGGCTGGATACTTTTCCATTATGGAGAACACAAGCGTAGTTGTTTGTGTGAAGGCTGTTACATACGGCATTATATTTTGTGAGAATGCCAAACCTTGCCACATATTGTCCTGATACTCTAATGTTTTCTTGCTGTTGTCGTAGGATAAAAATCAAATTATATCTACATCTATTTGGCTTAACGCGTGAGTTAGAGAATTTAGTCTTTAAATAACTGTAATACTAGAAGTCGTTATAACGTCTGCGGTTAAAACTGTTTGTCATTAAAGGTATTTCGCAATTATTGAACCAGTTGGTGATTCGAAAAATCTTTAAGTAACAATTTAAAGTTTTTCAATTTATAAAAAAACTATTTTTCAGGCTTACCAAATTAATGTTATTTGATCTGCGAAAGGTTACAAACTTCTATATATTGGAGTGATATTTGCATTCTAAACACTCAATGACATTCTCCCTTGAAGCTGTTTGTTTTTTAAATTCCATCTAATACAGTCTTGTAATAATATTGCATATGCTGTCAAAAATTTAGGAATATAATTAATAATATCTCTTTATTAAGACAGTTCAAATTAAACATACGATTGACTATATTTTAATAGCAAAAAGGTACAACGCTGACTAAAACCGATTTTTTAATTCTACAAGATAAAGCATATATTTTATAAAAAAAATGAGATTTGGTTGAATTAATTTGGTCAATTTGTTAATGCAAACATAACAAACAAAGTATGCTTATAATTTTTTACAAAACCTCTTATTTTATTCTCATTATCTTAAAAATGAAATTTTAAACAAAATAAGTAAAGGACCTACAAGAGAACGAGCCCAAAATCCCATGCTTTTTCTTATGAAGGTCCGAAAAGCGAATTTTGTTACCGTTCAAGGTCGTCTGACGTCATAGCCCCACCCGGCCCCACCCACTTTCACTTTTAACCTGATTGCTTGGTTCTGATTGGCTGACAGACTCCGCCCTTTAATTGCTTATTAATGACTTGTTAATTACTAGTGCCCCATTGCTTCGTTCTGATTGGCTGCCTGACTCCGCCTCTTAATTATTATTAATGACTTGTTAATTACTAGTGCCCCATTGCTTGGTTCTGATTGGTTGACAATCTCCGACCCTTAATTACTTAATAATTAGAAATGCCCCATTGCTTGGTTCTGATTGGTTGACAATCTCCGACCCTTAATTACTTAATAATTAGAAATGCCCCATTGCTTCGTTCTGATTGGTTGACAATCTCCAATCCTTAATTACTTAATAATTAGAAATCCCCCATTGCTTGGTTCTGATTGGTTGACTGCTAGCAGACAACTGTCAATTTTCGAGTGGCCTTTGACGTTTGGCGCAAGCAGCCAACCCTCTTTTCTTCTTTTTGTATATTTTCGAATTTTTTCGCGCTTTACTGACATCCTACCAACTTTACATGCTACCAACTTTACAGTGCTACCAACTTTTGACCTTTTACATTCGACGCAAGCAGCCAATTCTTCTTTTTGTATATTTTTGAATTTTTTTTCGCACTTCGCTGTCATCGTACCAACTTTACATGCTACCAACTTTACAGTGCTACCAACTTTTGTCACAAATGCCCCATTGCTTGATTCTGATTGGTTGACAATCTCCGACCCTTAATTACTTAATTACAAGTGCCCCATTATCCGCTTCCGATTGTTTATTATTTAATAAACCCCACCCATTTTGTATTTATTTAATTATTTTTTGATGTTTACTACCCCCATTGCTTCGTTCTGATTGATGATTATTTAATTAGCCCCACAACTATTATTATGAAATAATTACATTATAATAAAAATATATAATTGATAAATATTTAATAAACCCCACCCATAATTTGATATTGAGTAGCCATGTTTGAAATAATTAATATTAAGAGTAATATATTGATAAGCATTATACCACTATTAAAAATCATTAGGGTGATTATAGGATTAAAGAATAAAAAAATATAATAATAAGAAGTTTGTTTTATTAAAAAATATATATTTAAAATGGTAAGACAACATTTTTTAACCAATTATTTAAACAATTTACATTATGTTGAGTACACATATATTTTCCATAAGCGTGGTTGAAACATTGAGTGAATACAGGTTGAAAGACGTCAGTACAACAGGGGGTTCCATCATATTTTGTAACATCGTAAATATTTGTCGAAATTCCAAGTTCTCGACATTTGGTTTCTAAAAAATTTAGTTTTTGACTACCTCTGACGTATATGCAGTCTGCTGAATTTAATAAATATTTTTCCAGTATGTTATTAATTTCATTATATTCAATATCACCAGAGTCGTATTTTATTCCATGAACATATTTTTCAACATAATTATTAGTTCTCTTATCCTTAGAACTCAATGTGTGGAAGGGTACTGGTGGTTTAAACAGAAAACTAGTAATATGTTTTCCAATCAGTATAGACAATTCTTTCGGATAAAATATATCCTCAAAGATAATTCCTTGAATATCTACAAGTGCTATTCTCATGATGCCTTCTATGAAACTGAAAATTTGTATAAAAGTTTCGTTTTATATTAAGCTTTAAGGCTGGATAAGTGGGGTTTCAATCTAATATTTCTCCTTTTAAACAATCACTTTTAATCTTCTTATCTATATGATAGGTTTATATAAAAATTTTGATTGATTCCGGATTGATTAAATATTATTCCCATCTGTTTGAAATCGATCTAAAATCATATATAAGAAAAAACATTATTATAATAAAAAATTATTAAAGTAACTTTTAGACTCACCTATATAATATCCAACTCAAAAAATTTATATTATTGTCAAAACAGTTTGTAGAATTATTTCATCCATATATCTCTCATCCATTATCAGAATGCATTTTATATATTACATCTTCATCTTTTAATACATAGTCGTACGTAAATTTCTATCCAATTTGGTCTTAAAAATATTTTCAAAACAGTTTGTAGAATTATTTTATCCATATATCTCTCATCTATTATCAGACTGCATTTTATATATTCCATCTTCATTTTTAATCCATAGTCGTACGTAAATTTCTATCCAATTTGATCAAACTTCATAATATCAGACACGCTTATACATACTAATTTATATAAAACAAGTAGTTTTATTATATTACAATTATACTAAATTATGATAAAAAAAAAAAAGAAAACAATTTTATGTAAATAATTTAAATTTAAAATAATAATTTTGAACTCTATAAACAATCCATTACTTGATCATCATCATAAACATTTATTTTAGGGTTAATAGAGTAATGCCCCCATGGTAATGTCTCATCTTTCCCTGGTATCAGATATCTTTTATCATCATCAGAGCTGAGAGCAATTTTCTTTTGTTCTATTGAAAAGACTTTATGATGTTTCGATTGTATGAGATTCTGTGAAGTGGTCTTACTTCTAGATGTTTCTAAACATTCAATATAGTCATTAAAAGTTATACTATTTTTTACTATCGACATTTTAACCCCCTTTGCTTTTTTGGTTACACCATAATTCATAACATTTTTTTCAATCTCATCATCATCATATTCTTCGTCTTTTAATTTTGCCCTCAGTTTTTGCACCTCATCTTCTGAGATGGCCACTTTCATAGTATATAATTTTGATCTCAGTCCTACATAATCAGTCATAATGCATCCATTATTTTCATCTTTCATCATACCTAAAACTTTCTTATTTAGTTGCGGTATTCCATACACATTATTTGTAGGATAGTCTGAAGTATCAAAGTATTTCTCACAATCATTCTTTATAATTTGATAAGGATCTTTTCCTCGTATCTCTAATAAAACGGAATCTGTATCACTGTAGCAAGTAGAGCAGTTTTCTCCAAATCGTGTTTGTAAATAATCATATTGAAAGCTATATATTGTAGTCTTTGCAAGATCCAAAATTGTTTGCCCTACATATATAGGTTTATTTAGATAAACCTCAATTTTTTTCATCTCTATCGCCACCAAATTTTCGTCAAATATTATACAATTCTTAAATTCAGGCTTAGATATATATGATTGAGCTCCATAACGACCCTCCCATTCGGTAAGAAGTTTTACATCAACCCTTTTTCTTACATTCTCCATAGTTTTACCGAAAACAGCATTGTTCATTAATTTGAATAAATTCTTCTCAAATTCGTTTTTAGCTTTTTTTCTAAGCTCCGTATTTAAATCAATATACGGTTTCAACCAAGGAGACTGTTTAAATTTTAATACTCTGTGTATTTTCGTTAATTTCAAGCCATGTTCTAAAGCTTGTTTTAGTGATCGATAGTGTATGATATATTTCTCTTTATTATAAAGTGTAGCCATAAGTTTAGTACTCTCTTTTAACTTTGCAGGAGGCTTCATAGTCTTAGGGTTGATATGTTCTGGACAGAAAGGTATATCTTTATGCTTATCATGTAAATCATGTGGATACTCTAAATCAACTTCAAGCATGTAACCTACATTATTATCATCAGCAATTGTAGTGACATCAATATTTGAATCCACCCACTCAAATTCTCCATATGGAAGAGCTTGACTCATAGCCCAACCATACTGATTGTTGACATCAAAATACATTAAATAGTTTTCCGGTTTTGCAGGATTATAATTCAACATATATTTATTGTTTGCATGAACCCTTCTTTTAGAGCAGACTTGACTGAGACCACCTCGAATGCCTCGCTCTACAAACAAAAACATATCCATATCAGTAAGAAGTTCTAACTCCTGTTTCGTAAACTTTAACATAGCATCCCAAGTAAATCCGGGTAGCGTAAAATAGTGGGCTGGATCTAGATCATACGTCTTAAGACAGCTCGATCTAAACTGTTCAAAGACATCTGCTAGGAGTAGAATGTCTGTTTTCATATATAAGTCTACATAATCACCTAGAGTTTTACAGTTAAACGAAGACCATACTTGTTGTGCTCTTTTATACATACGGCGGGGGCAAGCTTTATTATCTAATTTGTTATAAAAAGCATCTTGATGAGGTAAACAGGATTCACTAAAACGATCAAAACTATTGATGTAATCATATGGCATCACACCTTTCTTTGTTAACAAATTAAACTTATCTTCAGGTATGTTATTAAACTGAGACCTCAGATTTGTAAATTTTGTTAAAGAAGATGATAATTTATCTAAGGATGATGCCATAAATCTAAAACTATCAATGAATCTAAAGTGAATTCGAGCTTCATCAATATGCTTCGTAAACGAAATATATTTTTCTTTAGTGAGAGGCAGTAAGTCTATAGATCCTTTCATTCGGGTTGCAATATCTTTTATCACGAAATGTGCGTCATAACCACTCAAATTGTGAAAGATTACCGGGATTGTGTGCGTGTCTTGATAATTAACATTACACTCATTATGTGAAGCTCCACGGTAATTATTTTCAGAAATTAAGTAATTATAATCTCTCACTTTTTTCTCGCCAACTTTAAAGGGTTGTTCACAAATATGACAGCGGGTGGATGCTTGAAAATCACTCTCTTGTTGAGGAGTCATGTGTATATTATACGGACATAGATATATAGTAGAGACATCCTCAGCAAGTTGATTCATTTCATCAGCAAACCACTGCATACAATCGGATCCTCGATATGAACGGTAGAATGATAGATTGTTATCATAAGAAGATTTAAAATAATATCCTACTGCTGCTGGAATATGTTTTTGATAAGCAGTCTTTTCTGCACAAGGCTTTAAAATACTCTCTAAATCTGCATATACAGCAAAGGGGGCTTTTATTTTGTTTTTAAAATCCTTAAATTTAAGCATCTTTTTGCTATCTGTAGGCATTTTGGTGGCGGTATCATTTCTTTTAATGCAGTCTACTATGTGTTTACTTAGCTTATCTTCCGAACGGAAGTAGTGTAAACATCTATCACAAAAGTACTTTTGACCATTTTCATTACTGAGTTGTTTAGACAAAAGTCGTGAAAGATTCTTTATCCAAACGTAATGATATTTAGTAGACTCTTTGTCATACTGATCTTGTATTAGAAGCAGATTTACATGCTTATCTTTCTTTTCCGCTGTTAAATATGTAGGGAGGGTCGAAAATTGTTTATTATACTTTTTTAGGATATAAACATTGATAGAAATGTTATTCATTTTTTCAAAATTTGGAATCTGCTTGATAGTTATAGGAAACTGAATACCTTTAAGTTTTAATACCTCAGAATAATGTGGGTATTTATTTGTTCTTTGCGGATTATTATTAACAGGATACAAAGCTGATGTAATTGCCCATGCAAAGCAGGCTTGATCATCATTTTTAACATTAATGCATGCTTCTTTTCTTTTAATTTGAGGTGGTAGTTCAATATATGATGATCCAAGTTGTGGAACAAATTTATTAATATTTACGCCCAAGTTTACTACTCTTTTTAACGACCACCCGCTATCACGTTCCTGGAATTCTTCCAGGTCTTTTAGAATAAGTTTTGTCACATTATCATCAAACCAGTTATTTAAATTTGTATCTCTATAGATGGGGCAGTTAGCTGTGGTGAAATATTTATATTCAGTTATGATCTGTAGGCCTCTATATATCTTAAATTCACCACAAAAAACTGTGTTCACTTTAACAGACTCATCTTTCTTGAGTGCGTTACCAATTCTACGTTTGAAGAGTGTCTTACAATCGACAAGAAATGCTATAGGATCTTTATGTTTAAGGTTTGAAATGACTCCAGTTCGAATTCTAGACTTAAAAGCTGAAGTCAAATCATCCCATTCTACTTTTTTAATTCCAGACTCTTTTGCCCTAGTCATAATTCCAGATCCTCTCTTTTTTGTTAATTTAATCTGAGATCTTAACGATTTAACATTTCTTAAACAAGCCTCTAGGTGTTGTCTTTCGCCCATGGAAGTAGCATTTTTAATATCTTTATTTATCTTTCTGACAGCCTTTGTACATTCCAGCAACCCCTCCTCCACTGTTTTACCATCATAGGTAATACTTATAAATCCTAAAATAGCTGTTATATGTTGAATAAGATCAGTAATTATTGACATAATGCTAAATTTTAAATAGTTAGATAGAAAAAAAAGAAATTTAATTATGTGTCTGATATAAAGTAGGTAACTACACTGCAAGAGAAATATTAAATAATTAATTTTTAAAAATAATAATGGTAAAATATTATAATGAAATTTAAAAAAAAAATATATTAGTAAAAAAAAAAAACATTAATTTGAAATTCAATATGATACAAAATAATCCATATAAACAGTTATAGCTATTTAAAATTATTTAATAAAAAAACTTACCAAAAAATTTTATACACACACTTCAATTATCACTTTTCGCAGACTATTAAAATCAACCAACTTCTATGAAATCTTTGACAATAAAGACTCTCATACTGTTAACACCATATTTTAAATAGTTTTTTCAATCATAATTAGAAAATATGAAATATAAAGTCATTAATTTACGTTTAAGTATTTAACAATAAATATATTAACGGAAATTTATTAATTTTTAAAGTGTTACAGATAAAAAAAATATAATCGACTCTTAATCGATACTTAATATTCTAAATTTCCCATTACCAAAATTAAATAGTAAAAATTTCTCCAAATACTTTATATATAATTTGTCATATTCGACTCTAAATCGATACTTAATATACTAAATTTCACATTACCAAAATTAAATAGTAAAAATTTCCTCGAGTACTTTATATATAATTTGTCATATACTTTATATTCTAACTTTCCCATTAAAAATTAATTAGTAAAAATTCCTACAAAGTACTTTATATATAATTTGCCCTATACTAAAATTTCCCTAAAATTATTTACTTTATATTTATTTTTTTCTTGTAAATTAGATTTTAATATAAAGAGTGGGTATAAATATAAGCGAAATATTCAATTTTATTAAGTTAGTTCCAGTTGTTTCTTGAAGTGCTATTACCTATAATTATTACAGTAAGTCTACTATTCTATACTCTTTATACATGATTTTTTATTAATTTATTCACTTATTTATTTATTTATTTATTTATTTATTTATTTATTTATTATACATTTTATCAGTTATATATATGCGTCTACTATTCTATATCCTTTAGGTATACATGATTTTTTATTAATTTATTGACTTATTTATTTATTATACATTTTATCTGTTTTTTATATATAATGAGCTTTACGATATTTATATACTTACAATTTTATTTATTTCTTATAGATGGATTTTTCTAAAATAAACAAATCGTCTGTTTTATCGCAAAAGAAACCTGTGGTGAAGTTATCCTCCTTGGAGGTGGGCACATCATATCAAATATTAGATGCAAAAATTGTGAAATCAAACTATGGGAAAACTGTACTTTTAGAAATGTTGGATATGGTTGTTTTTCTACCAGAACGTGTGGTTGAAGATTATACACCATTCATGGAAGAATTTAAAAGCCAAAAATATGGCTTGGTGTTCCACGGGTTAGTGGACACCGGAAAACCGAAGCCTGCGGCTTCATTTGAAGTTATAGAAGTATAAAATATTAAATATATTTTTTAATAATTGTAAAATTGTTTTATTATTAATAACCACATTTTTTTTATTATTTTTTTATTATAAAAAAGTATAATATTTACATAGGTAATATAACACATTTAAATTAGGTATTTATATTATACTCTTGATTACCTCCGTAAGAGGGAAATATTCCATTAAACAATCGTGAATAATGATGCAATATACTTTTGTATCTTTTGGAAAACCATTGTTAGCTTCAATTTCTAATTTTATATCGACAGTTGAAGATTTCATTCCATCTTCTTGTTTTGAACAATCTATTACAAATAAGGCATGATCTTTAAATGCTTGATAATCTAAAAGTGATCGTCTCTCAGTCGAATATGAATAACTAGGATAAAATTCAGTGTAGTTATAATGAGCTGCAGCATAATCATTTTTCTCAAAGTCCAGTTGCATTCTTTCATTAGGCCAATATTCACCATTAAGAGATACTCGAACACTTGATATATTAACATTATCAAAAATTGTTGAATCCTTTTCTTTTCTATTGCGCCTCTCAGTTTGAAATGTTACTATAACATAACGCGGTTTTTCAATTGATGAGCTTGTTTTAACATTCCAGATTTCTCTTCTTGCACCGTCTTTAATTGAGGGTAGTTCATTAAGATCCCACTTTCTGAATGGAATATATATTGGTATATTATTTTTAATAGGTTCCATCAATTTAATTTTAATTTCATCATTGGGAAACACATGTTTCACTTTCAGTTCCATACTATTTATAATAATCTTAACAGTTGTTGTAGTTGCGGTACTACCAGCACCTACCTCATTTACAATAATACTATCATTATCGTAACTAGCTCGTACGAGACGAAATGTTTGTCTCCCATAAGCTATTGTTGTATAATCATTAAAAATGTTGAAAATATGTTTAAGAGGAATCAACAAACTAAAAGATTTATCATCTTCATTTAAGAACGGATGGTTAGGAAAATTCCATCCAGCAATACTCATAAATCTTGCATAATCACTGCGATAGCATAGCATACTACGTACGGCGCTAACAATTCCGGGATCTCTCACTGTTTCAATTTCTTTTGAACTTTCACTATATGAACAGGAATCGAATAGAAATACCCCAAAATTGGGAGCTAGATGTACGTTTCCACCTCCAACTATATCTAATCTACCTTTAATTTCTAATAAAGATTCATGTAGAGCAAAAAACGAATCAGCTTGATTTATTACAAACTCTACGACATCATTGTTATTAAATGATTTCACATATGGAGTGTACGATCTAAATTCTTCTTTTCTAATCGAATCATCATACTTTGGTTCACGATGTAGATCAAAAATGGGGTCAACTTTAAGTCGCTTAGATTCAACTTCAGATCGTATATATTTACGGTTTACCATATTTAACTTTAAGTCCAATCGATTGTAAAAAATCTCTGTTTACTCTAGTTAGTTTACGATGCTTGCAAGATCTAGATAAAACTGATGATTTTTTAGTTGGAACCGTCCTTTTATGTTCTATAATGAGACCCATTTATCGTTCTTGTAAAACTAGATGAAGGGTGCTTCTTTCTCCGCGAAAGTTAACAGGTCTTAAATCTTGATCAGACACCCTTACAATGATGTGATTAATTTCTTTCAAATTCTTTATAGGCAAATATATTGGATTGATAGGTCTCTCGTTGATAGCAAAACCAGGATCTACTGTTATAGGAATATCTAAAATTATATGAGCTGGTGTATTTCCATAGAAAGCTCCTTCAGTAATGTTGCAGTCAAAAAGTAGACTTGTCACTTTATTAATATTCACAGGTAGATCTGAAGAATGAACTATTCCAGGTTCTAATATTTTATTAGAAAATCCTAGGAGATTAGCAAGACTATCAGTCTTTTCAAAAGAGATTTCATATAGTTTACTATAAATTTCGCACTGAAGGGTATTATTATTTGGTTCTAAGAAAAAATCTTCTTCAGCAATGTTTTTTTTTAACATCAATTGTTTTTTTATATAAGCAGCTATATCACTAATCTCGTAACAACCTACAGGTAGAAGTATTTCTCTTTCTCTAAGTTGTTCTAAATTGTCGTACTCGAAGTAGTAAAATTTTTCACCATCAATATTAGGTATTGAATTGTAGGAATGAAACCCTAGCACTGCTAAATAGTAACTTTTATATGGATTAAGTACAAGAGGTGTTGACGGTGTAAAAGAGAACTCGTTATTGGTACTCGTTAAGGTTAAAAGTTGCGACATGACTAACCATTATCAGAAAATGTTATGATTTAAATAATAGACTAATGTGCTAATCATTAAATTTATTTATAACATATAAAACAAAATAGACATTTTGACGTCATATTTCCACAAACATCTGACCATTCATGGCAATCCGGATCTATACTGCATGGTAAATATTCTTTTAAATCCTCACGTATTTCACATGGCAGTTTATACCAAACTGAAGGTGAAATATTTTCCATAAGTATTTCAATGATATTAAGTGCCTCTTTGGATAAGTAAGCTGCCATTATATAAAAATTCCAAACACAGATGTCCACAATTAATTTGATTATATGTTTGATATTGATTATTGTTGTAGAAAATTCTAACACCTGAACCAAAATATTTAACAAGCTCTTTCATCGGCTTCAAATTACCAAATGAATCAAAATACTCTACGTTGTTATTTATCTTTTTATAAGCTACCCAATGTGTTCCAGCATTTTGCGATATATCTAAATTAACAATTGAACACTCGCATCTTCTAGATCCGTTAATTGGAAGACTATCTCGCATAAAAACACCACGAAAATATATGGTATTTTTAATTTCTTTGCATAATTAATTAAATCGATGTTAGTTAGTGGTCTATTGGGTAGCTTTATTGGAAGTTTTTTTTTTCTTTCTTCAGATACAAGCCGTAGCCTCCTTTGATATTTTTCTTTAAATACAATCCCTTTCCTATAGACTCCATAGCTTTGTTGTGACGATGATCTTCATCAAGTTTCTTTTGAGCGTTTTTAGCATCAATTATAGTTTTTGCTATAGCTGAACTTCCTCCTGCTATTGTCCCTATCGCACTTAAAGCTGTTAATATAGGAATCAACGGCAAAAAACCTCCCATCTTGCTCTCAAACGGTATAATTCTAGGTACTCGAATATTCTTTTTTCCAGCTTTTGAAACAGTCTTTTTAGCAAATTTTAATGCATTTTGAATAGTCTTTTTTAATGTTAGGTTAGGTATTAAGGATTTTTTAATTTTATCTATAATTCCACGTTTAAAAGAAATTTTTCGTTTAATACCCATACCTAGTTTTCGCTTAGCTTTCATTACACCTGTAACTAATAATGCGTTTGCTCGTTCACCTAAACTCGCGTTCTTATTTTTGACACGTTCCCAAGCTTTATTTTCTAGAATTTGATCAGCCTTATGCCTCTCCGCTATTGTATTATCGCCTGAATATGCAATATCATGCTCTTTACAAGCAACATCTAATGGATTAATACCAGGATCTCCACGTAATAGACGTTTTTGTAGTTTTGTTCCAGCTAAAAAAAACAAAAAAATGTTAATAAAAATTAAACATTTTTTTTTATAATACTTACGTCCACAATACTGATAACCACCCAATAAATGTGCTTCGAAGGGAAGTTTGTTTATTAAGTTATTTACTAGACCCTCACCTTTAAACAGTAGCATGAGAACTAACTGTTTTGTTTTCAATAAACATATATTTATTAAAAAACGTGCTATATATTTTAACACAAAATGAAAATCATTCGACAAGTACAGTCGCTACCTGTGGATAACTTAGATTTTAATATAAAATGTGAAGAAAGTAAACATAGCAAATTGCTACCAAATACTCTTCGTATTATCATATGCGGTCCATCAGGATGTGGTAAAACAAACGCAATGATGTCATTACTCTTTAATCCAAATGGGATAAAGTTTCAAAACGTTTATGTATATTCTAAATCGCTCTATCAACCTAAATATCAGTTATTAGCAGAAGTATTAAATAATGTGAAAGGTGTTGAATATTTTCCGTTTAGAGATAATGATGAAATCATAAATGTTAGTGATGCGAAATCTAATTCAGTTTTCATCTTTGATGACGTTGCATGTGACAAACAACAAAAAATTCGTGAATATTTTTCTATGTGTCGACATAAAAATATTGATGTTGCATATCTTTGTCAGACCTTTTCTAAAATACCGAAAGTGCTAATAAGAGATAATTGTAACATGATTGTAATATTCAAACAAGATGAATTAAATCTTAAACATATATTCGATGGACATGTATCACCAGATATGAATTTTGATCAATTTAAAAACATATGTTCACAGTGTTGGAATGAAAAACATGGTATGATGGTTATTGTTAAGGAGTTCCCTCTAAATAACGGTCGCTATCGTAAGGGTTTTGATAAATATATTAAAATTTAAGCTTTGAATAATATTAATCAGTCTACAACAAAATGTTGAATAGTTTGGAAGCTGCCCGAAAAAGAAAAATAGCTCAACTAACCAAAGATATTAGAAAAAAATATCTTGCATTAAAACTTAATAGAACAGAAGAAGATGAAACGTTAAATAAGCTTTTTCAACCTATATCAAAACCGTTGGAGGATATTGCTAAATCATCAAAATTTTTAAATCAATCGACAGCTAATCTAAGTTATTGTAAACATGAAAAAAAACCTAATATTAAAAAAGAAAAACATGAGAATAAAAACATATCATTTCTAGAACTTAAACATGTAGCAGGTGATAATAGTGATGTTGAGAATGAGGTTGAGGATAACGCGGAAGTATCGGAAGAATTAGATGATAAAGATATTCCAGAAACTGTTTTAAATGAGTACCTCGAGCAATATCCACAAGGAGTTCTAAAATATTTAAAAGAATTTTGGCAAAATGATGATAAAATAGATAAAGTATATGGTCCAACATATGATATATCGACATCTAAATGGTTTCTTGGAGCAGAAAATATCAACTTTGATACTAAAACGGGAGCAGTTTTCACAAAAGAAGGATATGTTTCAGGATCACCTGAACTATATGAATTACTTTTCTATGATGCACCTCAAGACTACACTTCTAAAGATTTAGAAAATTACAAACTCTTATTAGAAGCAACAAATGTACATAGAAATAAGCGAGGATATTTAAAAAATAGTTCGACATTTAAGTATAAGTATATTATAAAACCTATGTATACATCTAAGACTTTAGGTAATGGAATGTATTTAACATATAATGATGATCCTGTAGAATATGTGTATTGGGATGATCCAAATGAATTATGTGAAAGATTGCAATTACTCTATGCTTCGAAAGAAGCTGGTAATACATCTCATTCTAATGAAATTGTTTCCATCATTAATGAATTACGAGAAGCAGATATTATATACTAATGTAACGTTGTAGTGTGATCATTTTCATAATGAGTCTTGATAAGTTTGGACGTAGTCATCAAAGTCAAATAATTGGATTAAAACAATTAAAAGGAGAATTTAGGCTTGGTTTATTATCTCTAAAAAATCAGCTGTATAATGAAGATTTACCAAAACTACAAGATCAAATATCAATTAAAATTTTATCTATAAAAAACAAAATAGATTCAATTGAAAACTTTATTTCAAGACATCCTCCTACTTCTGAAAAACATATGGCAACAAAGAAATACGTAGATGATGCAAATACACTTTACAATATTGATTTAGCAAAACTACATGGTGAATTAATACGGGAGCTAAACAAATATAAGGATGAACAGAATACTAGCAGACATAAAGTTGAATATGAGATAAGTAAAATTAATAATCAAATAGAAATATGGCTACAAAAATTTAGAGAAACCTCTGATCTTTTACAATTACATGATATGAAAATTAATGATGTATTTAAGGAAATTTATGATATTAAATCTAAAATTAAACACTAAATAATATATTCATCTATCGTATTAGTCATTATCATGACGACGAAAGAGAAGCTTCAATTAGTTAACGAGCTTCACAAACCTGCTCGTAAAAATTATCCTCGTCGAAAAATAATTCTCAAAGGATTAGATGACTTATGGCAAATGGATCTTGCGGAAATGAGACCTTATGCTAATAGTAATAAGGGTTATAAAATGATAATGATAGTCATTGATTGCTTGTCTAAATATCTTTGGACAGTAGCTTTAAAAACTAAAACTGGAGAAGAAATTACAAAGGCTTTTGCAAGTATATTGAAACATTCAAAACGTTATCCTAAAAATCTGCAAACTGATCAGGGAACTGAATTTTATAACGTTAAATTTCAAGATTTAATGAGAAAGTATAATATCAACCATTATAGTACATATACTGTCAAGAAAGCTGCGATAGCTGAAAGAGTTATAAGAACTTTGAAATCAAAATTATACAAATATTTTAGTTTACATGGTAATTATAAATGGATTAATGTATTACCTCAAATTACTAAAGAATACAACAATACGATACATTCTACAATTAAATTTAGACCATCTGAAATAAATAAGCTAAATGAAAAAACGATTTTACATGATCGTTTTAATTATATAAAAACATCAGGACCAAGAAAATATAAAATAGGTGATCTGGTGCGAATATCGAAGGCTAAACATATTTTTGAAAAAGGTTATACTCCTAATTGGACCACAGAAGTTTTTAAAATCATAAAAGTTAATATTACTAATCCTACAACTTATTTGTTGGAGGATATACAGGGAAATCCGATTAAAGGGGCTTTCTATGAACAGGAATTACAGAAAACAAATAATGCAGACATCTATCTAGTAGAAAAAATATTAAAAAGAAAGGGAAACAAAATATTTGTTAAGTGGCTTGGTTTTGATAATAAACATAATTCTTGGATTGAACATGTTGACCTGTTATAACTTGTTAATAGTCTTATAATGATGTTTTTTAATAATCTTATAAAAATATTTTTAATGATTTATTTTGTAATGACATTATAATGATGCTGTTCTATAAAAAGTAATTGTAGTGGGGTTGGTATTATAAATAGTATGATTAAAATATAATAAATCATAGTTGTGATCAATATTTTGTTTAAATATGAGTAGTGAAGGTTATTTTAGTGCATCAACATCCTCATCAGTAGGTCAAGAGTATAATGATCAAATCGATGAAATTTTAGAAAGATATGAAACTGCAGCTAAACTGGAGCATTATAATTTATTACAAACATCATTTCCTATTGGAAGTTATGTGATAAAAGTTGGAATATCACCAGCCAGATCATTCAGTTCAGCTATAACTTTATCGCAATATTATCACACATCTAAAATATCGTTTAGTATTATTGAATGGAGCATTCTAATAGAATTATTGAATAATAACGTGAATGATTTCTTTATAAGTGATACATTGGATCAGCACATTCCTATAACATTTCAATGTGGTGATTACTGCATTATTACTCAAGTTGTATATGATGGTATAAAACTGCTAAGTGTTAGAAAGCATGATGTTGAATTTCATTTAAATGAGGAAGATATAAAACAAATTTTGGAAGCTGATCAAAATTTATTATCATATCACGTCTCACTATTGGACAGTATAAACTTTTGTAGTTATTATTATCATGTGTTAGATATAATTAAGACTCTTTTTCATAATAATATTAATAATAATAATTTCACTTTATTTGAAGTTCTAAAAAAATTTTGTGAAATGTGTACTGATTGTTTATTAGTTACAGCTTTAAGAGAATACATGTTTTTCTATAAAGCAAAAGTATTAAACGACTTAGATTATGTATAATATGTCTATAAACACATTTAATTATTAAGTAGAAATAAATAATTAGTTTAAAACTGTTGTATTACCATTTTGAATATATGTATATATTTTTTAATAAAACAAACTTCTTATTATTATATTTTTTTATTATTTAATCCTATAATCACCCTAATGATTTTTAATAGTGTTATAATGCTTATCAATATATTACTCTTAATATTAATTATTTAAAACAATGGCTACTCGATATCAAATTATGGGTGGGGTTTATTAAATAATAAACAATCGGAAGCGGATAATGGGGCACTTGTAATTAAGTAATTAAGGGTCGGAGATTGTCAACCAATCAGAATCAAGCAATGGGGCATTTGTGACAAAAGTTGGTAGCACTGTAAAGTTGGTAGCATGTAAAGTTGGTACGATGACAGCGAAGTGCGAAAAAAAATTCAAAAATATACAAAAAGAAGAATTGGCTGCTTGCGTCGAATGTAAAAGGTCAAAAGTTGGTAGCACTGTAAAGTTGGTAGCATGTAAAGTTGGTAGGATGTCAGTAAAGCGCGAAAAAATTCGAAAATATACAAAAAGAAGAAAAGAGGGTTGGCTGCTTGCGCCAAACGTCAAAGGCCACTCGAAAATTGACAGTTGTCTGCTAGCAGTCAACCAATCAGAACCAAGCAATGGGGGATTTCTAATTATTAAGTAATTAAGGATTGGAGATTGTCAACCAATCAGAACGAAGCAATGGGGCATTTCTAATTATTAAGTAATTAAGGGTCGGAGATTGTCAACCAATCAGAACCAAGCAATGGGGCATTTCTAATTATTAAGTAATTAAGGGTCGGAGATTGTCAACCAATCAGAACCAAGCAATGGGGCACTAGTAATTAACAAGTCATTAATAATAATTAAGAGGCGGAGTCAGGCAGCCAATCAGAACGAAGCAATGGGGCACTAGTAATTAACAAGTCATTAATAAGCAATTAAAGGGCGGAGTCTGTCAGCCAATCAGAACCAAGCAATCAGGTTAAAAGTGAAAGTGGGTGGGGCCGGGTGGGGCTATGACGTCAGACGACCTTGAACGGTAACAAAATTCGCTTTTCGGACCTTCATAAGAAAAAGCATGGGATTTTGGGCTCGTTCTCTTGTAGGTCCTTTACTAAAATAAGAGATTGTAAAAGTCAATAGGTTAATTTGTTGTACGGTATTGTTGATATTACTAAATGTTTACTCCAAAATGTTTATTGCTATAATATGTTGTTAGGCGCTCTTTTTTAGTTTATTAAACTCCAAAGAGTAATTAATAACCTCTTAATTTTTGCTTTAAAAAAAGTATGTTTTTATGTAAATCAAGCTGTTCTTTCCTGACACATTTTACAAATCTCGGATTAGACAGCTGACACCTTCACATAGCTTTAGGTATTCTTTTTTTGTTGACTAATGGAAACCGAGTTAAGGTTTTTTTTAATCTTAATTTCTTTGTTTATGACAATAAAATAGCAAATCCTGTGGCTTTTGTTAGGTGAACGCTTATATTTTGATACTATAAAATACAAATTTAGAAAAAAACGGCCCTAGGTAGTCAATTATGCATCCTTCTGAACCTTAAAATATATTCTATCAGAACTTTAAATTTATATAGGGTATGTAGTTTTAATGCACTTAACATATCTGCACAGGTCCCATTAGATCTTGATTTTTGTCAAAAATTACGAATTATATCGGCTATTGGTTGAAATAATTGTATTAGAGCGTCTTTTGCTGACACATAATGCTAAGAAGAATTTTTTTTAGAACTTATCTATGTTGCAAAGACACTTTTTGGTAATAATTATTTTATTAAATTTCCTTTCAATAAGTTTAGTGGAATCAAAAAAATATAAATTTATAAATAATGCTTTTTATTCAACAAAATCATAACAAAATTGTCCAATTCCTTAATAGACTGTTGGTACTTGTTAATAACGTTCAGCTAAGTTCCATTGTTGTGGAAAGTATTGTCGGTTCCATTGTTGAGGATACCACCATTGTTGTGGGTACCACCCTTGTTGTGGATGGTATCCTTGGTTAAATGGAGTGTAACGTTGTTGCCATTGAGATGGATAAGTCCATTGTTGTGGTTCTACGTATCCTTCATCTCCATTAACAACATGTTGTCTGTTCAAATAGTTAAAATATTTGGTTAATGGATTATATTCATATTGTCCGTACATAGGGTTTTGTTTCTTCTGAACATATTCAGGGTAGTATTGTCGGTATACTTGTTCTTGTGGATAGTAGGTATCTTGTTGATATTTGTGTTGTTGGAGCCAATATTGGTAACGTTGGAATGGGGTGAGTGTTTGTAAAAATTCAGGTCTGTAAAAAGTAGAATCATATTAAAAAAGGTTCACATTATTGTAAACGTAATTAAGATTTCACATTGACTGCAGACTCACCTGTACATGTATTGCTGAGCATATTGGTTGTATTGGTTTTCATGAGAAACAAAATTGCTAAAAACATAAATATTCACAAATTTTACTTAGATTCCCTATAACAATTATCCATAAAAATGTACTACAATGTGTATGCCAGGAAACAAAAAAAAAATGCAACTGTTGCATCGTATATGATTTAATTATTAGTTTAAAAAATATTAAAGAAAGAAAAGGTTATAAAATATTAATGGATCAGTTTAAGTATAATAGAGCACAGATTGTAATTATGTTAAAGAGCCAAGCAGCTATTAAAGCTCTGAACTTATACACAATCAGTTCAAAGATGTCTGGGAATGTCTAGGCACACTAAATAAACTGGGAAAAAATAACACTGTTACCCTTTTATGGGTTTCATGAAACGAAACAGCAGATAAGCTGACAAAGAAGCTGAAACCCCATATTAAGGGCCAGAACCATTTTGCTGAATCAGCAGTACTATAGTCTTAAAAAAACTAAGGAAAGAAGTGAATAGAGAAAAATGCAAGTACTGGAACGATCAAGAAGGATCAAGACAACCGAAGACGCTCCTGAGAAACTATAGCCAGAGGAGATATTTCAGCTGTCTAAACTTCAGTAAAAACAACGTCCGTATTATAACGGGAATATTAACCGGGCACTCCCGATTAAGAGGACACATGATGAAACTAGGATCGGTAGATGAAGCAAAGTGCAGATTCTGTGAGGAAGAGGACGAAACCTTAATACGCATACTCTCAGAAGGCATTACATTAGGTAATTCTAAGGTCAGATACCCAGAATCATAGGACATGGAAAAAAAGATCTACCTAACTTGAAACCCAACAATATCCTAAACTTTTTAAGAAAGATAGGATTAGAAGAGCTACTATAAGCCTGAGAATACATCAGAATTATAGCAAGATCCAATAGATCTTATAGGTCGCAGGAGTATCAGTCGCCCCTAATAACACTCATACATACATAAATACAAGAATAATAGTGATTTTGGATCGCTTAAATGTACAAAAAATTAAGCTGTACATTAAAATAATATTCAATATTCTATGGAGGTAATACACATTCAAGGACGAAATAAAAAAGAATGGTTATTCATAAATAATAATAATAAATATGCTTACCCAACTTGTTGCCCAACACTATGTTGTGAAGGCAAGTATTTTTCTTCGAATGTGACCCATGGTAGTTTTTCTAAAACGTAGAACTGTTGTTCGAAATGTCTAAGAATGTCCCAGATAGCTGGACGGAATACACCATATTGAACAAAGTGATGTACAATGTCCAACAAAGTTTCGTACTGTTCTGGTGCAATTTTACCTTCGAATTGACGGAAGATGTGCATCAAAAAATCGTGTTGGGTGTATTCACTTCCAAGTTTTTGATAGTATGTCCAGTAGTTCAAGTATCTCTGGTCAACAGTTTTGAAGTCAACATGTGGAAGAGAGCCAAGTTCGTCAATTACAAGTTTTCTGGATTGTTCGTATTGACTCTTCAAAATGAACTCAACTTTCTTTGGGTAAAGAGTGTGTTTCTGGATGTAAAGTTCACGTCCTTGCACTCCATTAACAAAGATGGTTCCATCTTCTCTTACAATGATATATCTATCAAAGTAAGTTGATTGAGCGGCGCACAAAGCGACTAAACCAAGAAGAACTAATACCTTCATCTTAATGCACTGTTAGTGAGTGTGCCGTTTGAAAAATTCAGCTCGAATTTATACTAAATATTATCAAGGTGTTTACTTTGTTTTTTTATTTTATCACCCTTAACAACAACTCTGGACACGACATATACATACATATGAACGGTAATTAAAAAAATGTTTTCAACTTTAGTTTAATGATAATAAATTATCAAATATTATTTGCTAATAAATATTTATTTTTAGTAATTAATCAGGATATGGAGAAATACAAAGGATTATACTACAGATGTTAATTTTTTAAAAGTCGACAATTAGTAACTAAAAATCTGTGTTTTCGGCACATACAGAACTAATATTCCTTAACATCAGAGTAACGTTTGAAACAATACGTATATAATTGGCCTTATCGACCAACAATTAATAATTTTTTTTCTCATTTTCCGTGTTTTTCCTATTTTTACGATGTTTTATTTTGATTGATTTTTATGTTTTTTCCTGTTTTTGGCAAATTAATCATAATTTTTGTCTGCTTCCAGGTTTTTACTTTTTTTCGTTGTAATTGATAAGTTTTATTGTTTTGTCATTTTTTAGTTGTTTTTTTTTTTTTTGATTTTCTACTTTTTTATTAATATTTTTTATGATATTTATAGGTTTTCTTTTTTTCGATTTTCGACAAATTTGTGTGAATAATGTGTTCAATTTCGAACCATCATTAATTTTTAATAATTTATTAGAATGAATATTTCAATCATAGATTTTGTTATATAAAATTTTAAATTTCATTTCATTCTACTTCATTTCAATGAATCTTTGTTTATATTCGTTTTAGTTTAGAGTCATTCAAAATTATTTTGTCAATTTTTGAAAATAACAACGATTCTATAGATCAAAAGTTGGTACACCGTTATTTTAAAAATTTTTTGAATTATGTAGAGACCTTTAATTTTTTATTTTTATTTTAATTTCAATTGTTTTTATTAATTCAACCTAAAAATTATATTTGTAACTTGTCAGTGAGATGTATGTTAATGTAAGTTTATTAATTTTATTTATTGTACCCCAACAATTATTGTAATTATGTTTTAGTGGTCTGATGATGCTCGTATGGGCGAAACGCGTAACTAAAGAATTAAAAAAAATACTACTTGTGTTGAGACCGAGACTTTAATTCATTTTTACTGTTATTTATTTTTCCGTTTTCAACATTTTTTTCAGAAATTTACTATTTTACGATTTAATACATTTTTTAGGATTTCCAACAATTTTCCACGATTTTAAAAAATTAAGATTTTTTCAACATTATTTTTTTATTTTCGACATTTTTCTTACCATTTTTAACAATTTTTCAAGATTGTCAAGGAGTTTTTACAATTTTTAACAATGCATTAAGTTTTTCAAGATATTTTTATATTTGTTTCTTTTTTTTTACTATTTTCAACGATCTTTCTGGATTATCGTCTATTTTTCACGATTTTAAATGTTTTTTTACACTTTTATCAGAATATTTAACAATATTTTACGATCTTACATATTTTTTTTAGGATTTCCAACAAGTTTCTTCAACTGTAAACTTATTTTTAAGATTCTATTCAACATTGTTTTATCAAAGAGAAGTTTCTTAAGTTTTCCAGAAGAACACCCAGCGGACAATCCTGTGCTGTTACACTTAGTCACTGGGCATTTTCCCTCATAATTTTCACAAGCAGCACCGATTTTCACGAAAATTTGTTTTATTTAACCTTTACTTTAAAGTTGACCCTATGCCGGTGGTTGCTTTTTGATAGAGGGTGGATCCCACCCCTGTTTGAAGAGAAAAAAATTTTCAAAAATAGAAATGGACAGATTAACTGATTCTAAGCAACTTTTGTTCTATAATTTTTTTTTCTGAAAGTTGATACTTTCCGAGTTATTTCCTGATATATACTCATCAATGAAAGTGACAATAAAACGTGAATACTTAAAGAAAGCATGGAATCGTCAGGTATGGCCAAATGGAACTTTTATCTCGTTTTTCGGGAAGAAAGGGATGCCAACGAAGGTGCAGGATCCCCCATCTCAAGACACAAACTTTACAAAATAGGAAATGAAAGAGAAAATTCTTTTCTAAACAGATCATTAAATAACATAACTTTAGTTAATACTGAATTGTCACTAGAACATTTTAAAAAATCATCAAAAACCCTAAAAATTTGTCACATTAATGTACAGTGTATTTCGAACAAGATAGCACAAATGTAATTGTTCTTCAGTAAGTATAATTTTGATATCGTTTGCACATCAGAGCATTGGCTCACTGAAGGCAATCTCGACTTGATAAATTTAAATGGTTACCAATTGGCCTCTAAATATTGTCGAAAAATACATATTCACGGAGGTTCGGCTATTTTTATTAAGAACAACATCGAGTTCAAAGAAATTCGATTAGATGATATGGTAAGTGAATTATATTTTGAATTTTGTGGAGTATATGTGTCTAATATTGATAGTTTAATACTAGCATTTTATAGAACAGGTATCAGTGATTTTAAAAGCTTCTACAATAAATTAGAAGAACTACTTAATAAATTTACAGGAAAATTCAAAAATATAATAGTTTGCGGGGATTCTAACATAGATTTTTTAACGAAATCAGCTCCACTAGAGGAATTGCAACATTTGTTACAGTCTTTTGGCCTTAAACTTATTATACATGAACCTACTAGAATTACTGATCATTCTGCCACTTGCCTGGATAACATTGTTGTAGGTTCTCTGGATTTTTTAGACTGTGGAGTCTTTGAACCTTGTTTTTCTGACCACAAAGGTCAATTCTTATTGATTGAGAATACTGCTATGACCAAAGTCAAAAAACCAACAAATTATGTATATCGAAGAATAAAGATAACTGAAGGCATACTTGAATTTAGAAATTGCTTAATGAAAACTGATTGGTCGTACCTCTATTCAGAAAATAACCCAAATGTCCAGGATAACACAAATTATTTCTTAAACTCCGTAGTAAAATATTTTGAGCAATCATTTCCTCTAAGTAAAGTCAATACAAATTTAAGATATACAAAAAACATGTGGTTTAACGATGAACTTAAAAAAATGAGAGATGACCTTAGCACATATCAACACATTGCTGCTGTAAGTAATGATCCCATTTTAAAACAAAATTTTAGGAAATTTAAGAATAAATACAAAAACCAAATACAAACTGCTAAAAAAGTATCATACAACAACTATATAACATCATCAAACAATGTTTCACGTGCTACATGGGATATAATAAATAAGGAACGAAATAAAAAGATTGAAAATAAACTAGGCAATATATCAGCAAAATATTTTAATGATTATTTTAGTACCGTGGCTGATAAGATTATAAAAACACTACCAAACTTTGATAACTCACCTATGGACCATTTTAAACCTTTTCCAAATCCAAGTAAATCTTTCTTTTTAAAACCCGTGGTGGAACAGGAAGTTCTTACAGCCATTGAAACTCTTAAAAATTCTAAAGCCCTCGACTGTCACAATCTACACAGTGATCTAATCAAACAAGTATCTGATATTTTAGTAACACCCTTAACGATTCTAATCAATCAAATATTTACTTCTGGTATATTTCCCGATGTACTTAAAATATCTAGAGTTACTCCAATATACAAAAAAAGGGGTGATTTAGAATCTCCTCATAGTTACCGTCCCATCAGTATTTTATCAGTATTTGCAAAAGTTATAGAGAAATTGTTAAAAAACCAACTAGTAAATTATTTTGAAAAATATTTATTTTTAAATAGATTTCAGTTTGGTTTTCGCAAGAGTAAAAGTACCATCCAAGCTTTGCTAAACGTTTTAAGTAACATTGTTGAAGGTTTTGAGCGAGGTGAGCACACAGTACTGACATTATGCTATCTTACAAAGGCGTTTGACTGTGTATCACATGAAATCCTGATCAATAAACTACAATTTTATGGTATACGAGGAATTCCCCTTAAATTATTGAAATCCTATTTACAAAATCGACTACAATATGTTGAAATAAACAATGTTAAATCCAACAAAAGGGGAGTAAAACATGGAGTACCTCAAGGATCAATCCTTGGGCCTCTATTGTTTATTATATACATAAACGACCTTATTGCTTTCCTTGCACCAGAAATTTGCGTATTATTTGCTGATGACACATCCACAATTAATAAGCACAACTGTTTCAATCAACTAATAACTGACCAAGAAAGGCTTGTTAGGTTGGTAGATGTGTGGTTAACGAAAAATAACTTAATATTAAATACTCAAAAAACTCAGAAACTTGTGTTTTCTAAAAGTTCTTCCTACAGCAACAGTGCACATGCCAAATTTCTTGGGATAGTCATTGACAACAAATTGAAATGGGATAAACATGTAAACTACCTGATGGGAAAGCTCTCCAGTGTATTATTCCTTTTGAGACCAACTGTGGATATAACTAGTATTGAAACTGGAAAAGTTATGTATTTCTCCCTATTTCACTCTATTGCTTCATATGGCATTCTCCTTTGGGGAAATTGCACTGATGCAATGAAAGTGTTCAGATGTCAAAAGAATGCCATTGCCAACGTTATATATTTTTCATACTTTAATTGAAATACACAGCCAGAACCATTATTTATCTTCTCAATCGGACATTCACCATTATGATACCCGAAATTCATCCATGCTCCGACCTACTAGATTCAGATTGGAGTCCAGTAAACGAAACTCATTAAATTTCACTTTATATAATGCTTTATTAAAAGACATTAGAAATTTGCCCAATTTTAAATTCAAAAGAATTGTAAAAAAATTTCTTTTAGAAAATTGTTTCTACGAGTATGAAGAGTTTCTCCTGCTGGCTTCTAATCTGAATAAATCTAATCTTAATAAACATATCCACTATGCACTTATATCCCCGCGAACTTGTCACAGTGAGTCAGTGCAAGTATTAAAACGGTTTTATTTTTTACTTATTGTTCTAGTGACATTTTATATAGCAAAATATAATTTCAGTTCCTCTAATGTTTTTTTAACTGAGATTTAAATTCATAATATGTTGTATTTGTCTTTAACATTTTATTGTTTACTGTTTATATTTTATTGTATTATCTTTATCTTTATTTTTTGTATGACGATGCTAAAAAAACTTATGTTTTAACAGTTAATAAAGTATCTATCTATCTATCTATCTATCTATTTATTCGCGAGAGAAAGTGTCCATTTTTCTGTTAAAAATACAGGCGGTTTTTCGCAAATAACTCACAAAATATATATTTTATCAATAAAAGTAGTCTTACGATAAATGTAGCTTATTAAAAAACAAAAAAAAAGTTATATAAAAAGTCTGTAAGTTCAATACAAACGGAGTAATAGTTAGTTGAATGTTGGTACCAACTTATTCGAAAAATGACAAAAGTTTTAACGCTGCATAACTGGAAAACTATGCATTTTACAGGGAAATAACCCATTACCTTTTTCAAATTATACTTGAAAAACCTTACATCAAAACTAAGCGATTATGATGGAAATAAAGTTTTTTTATTTTTGTTTTCCAAAAAAAAAAATGATTCTCATCCCCTAACAACTACCTTAATTGAGAATAATCGTTACCACTTTACAATTTACTTTATTTGTGTACTTGGAACATGTTCCAGAAGTTTGATCTGTTTAAATTGCTCAAATTTGAGTTGGAAGTAAAACGAGATATTTCTTAGCATAAAAATTGAGTAAGATATGGTTATTTAAAACTTGCTATATTCGTAAATAAAAACTTTTTTACCCCTTTCAACGCACACCCTTTAAAAAATAAGGGTTAAAATAATGTACATGATCTTTTAGTCCTTGAAAAATCATTTTTTGAACAACGTGATAGCTTGAAAATTAAACTAAATAGATTTCACTATAATTTTTCAGATTTTTGTAGAAATGGTGGTTTTTATAGGGGTTTAAACTTATACATAAGTACTAAACCGTTTAAATAGTTAAAAAATCGTAATTAAATATAATTATATGACTAAATCATTCCAAGTTGCAGAGTAACCTGTTTTAAAATTATTATTTAATAACTACTATCATACAGGGTGGATTTTAGGGGTTGAAGATTTTTAATTCTATATATTTAATTAATGTCAGTTGATGTTTATTTAATTAATTTAAAGTTAACTTCGATTAAAATTTTGAATTAGCCACTATTTTATAATTAAATATTTGCAAAAAATGTAGACAGAAAAAAAAAATTAAATATCAAACAAAATCATAATAAAACAAAAAATAATAAAGTTAAAGGAAATAATGGAACATAAAACACACAATATTTGGAAAATGTTTAATAATATAGGTTTCTAAGTTGGCGCTTAAAAGACAATAAAGATGAGTCAATTAACTGAATGCTAGCATTGTGAATGTTAGCAATCCTAAGTATTTTTGAAATAGTTTCATTCTGTGCATAATCTGTGGAGTGAAATGAAATATTAAAAAGTTTAGATATGCGGGTCCTTCTGCTTGTATTAAAGTTCACAAGCTTCAACAAGGGATTAGAAGATCTCATAATGAAGCCTAATATTGTCAATACCTTTGACGTAACTGAGGAATAATGGTACTGGAATGATCATTTGGAATCAAACGTTACACCTAGATCTTTTACGCTATCAGCTTTATGAAGTGGATAGTTGTCTAACATGTAATCGAACTGAACTGGATTGTTGTTTCTATAGTACTTGATTTGGTGACATTTCTTTGGGTTTAGCTTGAGCAGATTTATTTTACACGATCTATATCAGTTTGAAGTAATCTGGCATCTTCAATGGTTTTTATGGAATTTTAAATTTAAAAATCATCAGCAAAACTCGACATTTACTTCATTTACAAATATATTAAAAAGCAAAGGACCTAAATGTGAACCTTGCGGCACCCCTGACGAGACCGATATCGCTGAAGAAATAGAGCGAGCATATCTAACATACTGTGTACGTCCTCTAAGGTAATTACCTAGCCATGAAATATTGGAGCCAGCAGTACCTATAAAGCTGAGTTTTGCTAACAAAAGTTTAAGGGTAACAGGATCAACAGCTTTCGTAAAATCAGTATGTATCGCATCAACCTGAGAACGCTGTTCAAAAGCACCAATGATAAAATTTTTTTACAAAACTAAATTGGTAACTGTAGATTTACCGGATATAAATCCATGTTGCTCACTATTAATTAGTGAATTATAGGTATCCCATGATAATTTTTTTGAGACAATACAATCTTTGGAATCTCTGACTGATTATATATGGGTCTATAGTTTTTAATATCTTCCTTGGTATCACATTTATGAATTGGACTAAGATAGCTTTCCTTCCAGAATGCTGAAAAAATACCTGAAGATAGTGATAAATTGAATAAATGATGCAAAGGTTTAGCTAGTTTGAAAGTACATTTTTTTAGGAAAAACAGTGGAATACCATCAGGACCATAGGAAAGTTTGTAAGGTTTGGACAAAATAGTATCAATGATATCTTTAATGTCAATATTGTAACTAGTAACATTAACATAATTAGTTTTGTAGGTATATTCTGGTATTTGGTTAGATTATCATGGCAGTAAACAGTAGAGAAATAAGAATCAAAAAGATTAACAATGTCATTATTAAAATTAGCAATGTTTTCGTTATAATACATGGTTGTAGGTAATCAGTAGCTAGACCTTTTGTTATTGTAATATTTCCAGAAATTTTTAGGGTCGGATCATATATTATTTTTAAGTTTGGATATATATCGGTTAAAGCATACATTGCGTACTTGTGAACATCGAGTTCTAAGTTAACAAAATTGTTGATAATCGATAAAATTTCCTGATATTTTGTAACATTTATGAAAACCTTTTTTCCGTTTTATTAGATTTTAAACAAAATAAGAGATTGTAAAAGTCAATAGGTTAATTTGTTGTACGGTATTGTTGATATTACTAAATGTTTACTTCAAAATGTTTATTGCTATAATATTTTGTTGGGCGCTCTTTTTTGGTTTATTAAACTTCTATTTTCTCCGTAAAGGTCTAACTAATGATTTTCTGTAATAATCATGTCCAAAGAGTAATTAATAACCTCTTAATTTTTGCTTTAAGAAAAGTATGTTTTTATGTACATCAAGCTGTTCTTTCCTGACACATTTTACAAATCTCGGATTAGACAGCTGACACCTTCACATAGCTTTAGGTATTCTTTTTTTGTTGACTAATGGAAACCGAGTTAAGTATCTTAATTTCTTTGTTTATGACAATAAAATAGCAAATCCTGTGGCTTTTGTTAGGTGAACGCTTATATTTTGATACTATATGTATAATAAAAATTTAGCAAAAACCGTCCCTAGGTAGTCAATTATACATCCTTATGAACCTTAAAATATATTCTATCAGAACTTTAAATTTATATAAGGTATGTAGTGTTAATGCACTTAACATATCTGCACAGGTCCCATTAGATCTTGAGTTTTGTCAAAAATTACGAATTTTATCGGCTATTGGTTGAAATATGTAATTGTATTAGAGCGTCTTTTGCTGACACATAATGCTGAGAAGAATTTTTTTTAGAACTTATCTATGTTGCAAAGACACCTTTTGGTAATAATTATTTTATTAAATTTCCTTTCAATAAGTTTAGTGGAATCAAAAAAATATAAATTTATAAATAATACTTTTTATTCAACAAAATCATAACAAAATTGTCCAAGTCCTTTAGACTGTTGGTACTTGTTAATATCGTTCAGCTAAGTTCCATTGTTGTGGAAAGTATTGTCGGTTCCATTGTTGAGGATACCACCATTGTTGTGGGTACCACCCTTGTTGTGGATGGTATCCTTGGTTAAATGGAGTGTCACGTTGTTGCCATTGAGATGGATAAGTCCATTGTTGTGGTTCTACGTATCCTTCATCTCCATTAACAACATGTTGTCTGTTCAAATAGTTAAAATATTTGGTTAATGGATTATATTCATATTGTCCGTACATAGGGTTTTGTTTCTTCTGAACATATTCAGGGTAGTATTGTTGGTATACTTGTTCTTGTGGATAGTAGGTATCTTGTTGATATTTGTGTTGTTGGAGCCAATATTGGTAACGTTGGAATGGGGTGTGTGTTTGTAAAAATTCAGGTCTGTAAAAAGTAGAATCATATTAAAAAAGGTTCACATTATTGTAAACGTAATTAAGATTTTACGTTGAATGCAGACTCACCTGTACATGTATTGCTGAGCATATTGGTTGTATTGGTTTTCATGAGAAACAAAATTGCTGAAAACATAAATATTCACAAATTTTACTTAGATTCCCTATAACAATTATCCATAAAAATGTACTACAATGTGTATGCCAGGAAACAAAAAAAAATGCAACTGTTGTATCGTATCTGATTTAATTATTAGTTTAAAAAATATTAAAGAAAGAAAAGGTTATAAAATATTAATGGATCAGTTTAAGTATAATAGACCACAGATTGTAATTATGTTAAAGAGCCAAGCAGCTATTAAAGCTCTGAACTTATACACAATCAGTTCAAAGTTGTCTGGGAATGTCTAGGCACACTAAATAAACTGGGAAAAAATAACACTGTTACCCTTTTATGGGTTTCATGAAACGAAACAGCAGATAAGCTGACAAAAAAGCTGAAACCCCATATTTAGGGCCAGAACCATTTTGCTGAATCAGCAGTACTATAGTCTTAAAAAAACTAAGCAAAGAAGTGAATAGAGAAAAATGCAAGTACTGGAACGATCAAGAAGGATCAAGACAACCGAAGACGCTCCTGAGAAACTATAGCCAGAGGAGATATTTCAGCTGTCTAAACTTCAGTAAAAACAACGTCCGTATTATAACGGGAATATTAACCGGACACTCCCGATTAAGAGGACACATGATGAAACTAGGATCGGTAGATGAAGCAAAGTGCAGATTCTGTGAGGAAGAGGACCAAACCTTAATACACATACTCTCAGAAGGCATTACATTAGGTAATTCTAAGGTCAGATACCTAGAATCATAGGACATGGAAAAAAAGATCTACCTAACTTGAAACCCAACAATATCCTAAACTTTTTAAGAAAGATAGGATTAGAAGAGCTACTATAAGCCTGAGAATACATCAGAATTATAGCAAGATCCAATAGATCTTATAGGTCGCAGGAGTATCAGTCGCCCCTAATAACACTCATACATACATAAATACAAGAATAATAGTGATTTTGGATCGCTTAAATGTACAAAAAATTGAGCTGTACATTAAAATAATATTCAATATTCTATGGAGGTAATACACATTCAAGGACGAAATAAAAAAGAATGGTTATTCATAAATAATAATAATAAATATGCTTACCCAACTTGTTGCCCAACACTATGCTGTGAAGGCAAGTATTTTTCTTCGAATGTGACCCATGGTAGTTTTTCTAAAACGTAGAACTGTTGTTCAAAATGTCTAAGAATATCCCAGATAGCTGGACGGAATACACCATATTGAACAAAGTGATGTACAATGTCCAACAAAGTTTCGTACTGTTCTGGTGCAATTTTACCTTCGAATTGACGGAAGATGTGCATCAAAAAATCGTGTTGGGTGTATTCACTTCCAAGTTTTTGATAGTATGTCCAGTAGTTCAAGTATCTCTGGTCAACAGTTTTGAAGTCAACATGTGGAAGAGAGTCAAGTTCGTCAATTACAAGTTTTCTGGATGGTTCGTATTGACTCTTCAAAATGAACTCAACTTTCTTTGGGTAAAGAGTGTGTTTCTGGATGTAAAGATCACGTCCTTGCACTCCATTAACAAAGATGGTTCCATCTTCTCTTACAATGATATATCTATCAAAGTAAGTTGATTGAGCGGCGCACAAAGCGACTAAACCAAGAAGAACTAATACCTTCATCTTAATGCACTGTTAGTGAGTGTGCCGTTTGAAAAATTCAGCTCGAATTTATACTAAATATTATCAAGGTGTTACTTTGTTTTTTTATTTTATCACCCTTAACAACAACTCTGGACACGACATATACATACATATGAACGGTAATTAAAAAAATGTTTTCAACTTTAGTTTAATGATAATAAATTATCAAATATTATTTGCTAATAAATATTTATTTTTAGTAATTAATCAGGATTTGGAGAAATACAAAGGATTATACTACAGATGTTAATTTTTTAAAAGTCGACAATTAGTAACTAAAAATCTGTGTTTTCGGCACATACAGAACTAATATTCCTTAACATCAGAGTAACGTTTGAAACAATACGTATATAATTGGCCTTATCGACCAACAATTAATAATTTTTTTTCTCATTTTCCGTTTTTTTCCTATTTTTACGATGTTTTATTTTGATTGATTTTTATGTTTTTTCCTGATTTTGTCAAATTAATCATATATTTTTGTCTGCTTCCAGGTTTTTACTTTTTTTTCGTTGTAATTGATAACTTTTATTGTTTTGTCATTTTTTAGTTGTTTTTTTTTTTTGATTTTCTACTTTTTTATTAATATTTTTTATGATATTTATAGGTATTCTTTTTTTCGATTTTCGACAAATTTGTGTGAATAATGTGTTCAATTTCGAACCATCATTAATTTTTAATAATTTATTAGAATGAATATTTCAATCATTGATTTTGTTATATAAAATTTTAAATTTCATTTCATTCTACTTCATTTCAATGAATCTTTGTTTATATTCGTTTTCCATCTAATTTAAAGATTGGAAAAATTATTCCAATTTTTAAAAAGAAAGATCCAATATCAATAGAAAACTACAGACCAGTCACTGTTCCTTGCGTTTTTTCTAAAATTTTTAAATACGCATTTATTGATCGACTAGTTTCGTATTTAAGAAAATTTAATATTATTACAGAAAATCAACACGGGTTCCGTCAAAATAAATCCACTAATACTGCAATGATCTCATTTTACAATCAAATCATAGAATATTTTGAAACGGGCGAGTGTCCTGTTGGTATTTTTTGTGATCTCAGCAGGGCATTCGACTGTGTCAATCATGACACCTTATTATCAATTTTGCAAAATTATGAAATACGTGGCGTGGCACTTGACTGGATATCATCTTTTCTCAATGATCGGAAACAATACGTTTCACTAACTAATAGAGAAGGTAATTCTGTAAGAACTATTAACTCCGAATTTATAAACGTTAATATGGGTGTCCCTCAAGGATCCATATTGGGTCCTATTTTATTTATATTGTATATCAATAATATAAATGGATACCTGAATCATCCAGCGTATGTCGCATATGCAGATGATATTTCTGTTCTAGTTTCAGATAAAAACTCTGAAGAATTGGCTTCGAAAAGCGTTACACTTATTAAACATATTTCTAACTATGTTAATAACCTCGATTTATTTTTTAACGCTACCAAAACAAATTTGGTCAGATTTGTCACAACAGGGACAGTCCAGGACTTGCCTATTAATCATGACGACAATATTATTGCTACACATGAGCCTGTTCGCTTCTTGGGAATTTATATAGATGAAAAGCTAGATTGGAAATCTCACTGCAATCATCTGATTTCTAAAATTAATTCGTTAAAATTTCTTTTCATTAATCTTCGATCAGTATTGGAAGTTCATCAACTTGTGATGGTTTACTTTGCCCAGGTCGATTCTCAGCTTAGGTATGGTTTGTGTTTATGGGGACATTCAACCAATGCACCCCAAGTTTTCATTGCCCAGAAGAAAATTATAAGATGTATTGCAAAAATATCTCAAAAAGACTCATGTAAGCAATACTTTAAGGAATATAGTATTCTACCTCTTCCATCGTTATTAATTTTTTAAATGTGTGTGTATATATACAAAAATAAAAAATTTATTCCTGTGGAAAATGTACATAGCTACCACACGCGACAATGTGCAGAATTTCATATTCCATTTTGCCGCTTAAAAGTCAGTTCAAATGCTCCCAAATTTCTAGGCCTAAAGTTATTTAATAGATTGCCAAATGTTATCAAAGAAGCATCTAATATCAATATTTTCAAAAGAATGTTAAAGACATTTTTATTAGATCATTGTTTTTATTCACTGAGTGAATTTTTGGAATATTTTTAAGTGTGTTGTATCAATGTGTTTTTGCATGTAAGTCTTAATCTTAGTTTTAAACATATTTTTTGTAAATGACGAATCCCACACAGTTGTACTGTCTAATGGAAAATAAAGAATATTATTATTATTATTATTATTTTAGTTTAGAATCATTCAAAATTATTTTGTCAATTTTTGAAAATAACAACGATTCTATAGATCAAAAGTCGGTACACCGTTATTTTAAACATTTTTTGAATTATGTAGAGACCTTTAATTTTTTATTTTTTATTTTTATTTTAATTTCAATTGTTTTTATTAATTCAACCTAAAAATTATATTTGTAACTTGTCAGTGAGATGTATGTTAATGTAAGTTTATTAATTTTATTTATTGTACCCCAACAATTATTGTAATTATGTTTTAGTGGTCTGATGATGCTCGTATGGGCGAAACGCGTAACTAAAAAATTAATAAAAATACTACTTGTGTCGAGACCGAGACTTTAATTTATTTTTACTGTTATTTATTTTTCCGTTTTTAACATTTTTTTCAGAAATTTACTATTTTACGATTTTATACATTTTTTAGGATTTCCAACAATTTTCCACGATTTTAAAAAAATTAAGATTTTTTCAACATTATTTTTTTATTTTCGACATTTTTCTTACCATTTTTAACAATTTTTCAAGATTGTCAAGGAGTTTTTACAATTTTTAACAATGCATTAAGTTTTTCAAGATATCTTTATATTTGTTTCTTTTTTTTTACTATTTTCAACGATCTTTCTGGATTATCGTCTATATTTCACGATTGTAAATGTTTTTTGACAATTTTATCAGAGTATTTAACAATATTTTACGATCTTACATATTTTTTTTAGGATTTCCAACAAGTTTCTTCAACTGTAAACTTATTTTTAAGATTCTATTCAACATTGTTTTATCAAAGAGAAGTTTCTTAAGTTTTCCAGAAGAACACCCAGCGGACAATCCTGTGCTAATACACTTAGTCACTGGGCATTTTATCTCATAATTTTCACAAGCAGCACCGATTTTCACGAAAATTTGTTTTATTTAACCTCTACTTCAAAGTTGACCCTATGCCGGTAGTTGCTTTTTGATAGAGGGTGGATCCCACCCCTGTTTGAAGAGAAAAAAATTATCAAAAATAGAAATGGACAGAAAAACTGATTCTAAGCAACTTTTGTTCTATAATTTTTTTTCTGAAAGTTGATACTTTTCGAGTTATTCGCGAGAGAAAGTGTCCATTTATCTGTTAAAAATACAGGCGGTTTTTCGCAAATAACTCACAAAATATATATTTTATCAATAACAGTAGTCTTACGATAAATGTAGCTTATTAAAAAACAAAAAAAAAGTTATATAAAAAGTCTGTAAGTTCAATACAAACGGAGTAATAGTTAGTTGAATGTTGGTACCAACTTATTCGAAAAATGACAAAAGTTTTAACGCTGCATAACCGGAAAACTATGCATTTTACGAGGAAATAACCCATAACCTTTTTCAAATTACTTGAAAAACCTTACATCAAAACTAAGCGATTATGATGGAAATAAAGTTTTTTTATTTTTGTTTTCCAAAAAAAAAATGATACTCATCCCCTAACAACTACCTTAATTGAGAATAATCGTTACCACTTTACAATTTACTTTATTTGTGTACTTGCAACATGTTCCAGAAGTTTGATCTGTTTAAATTGCTCAAATTTGAGTTGGAAGTAAAACGAGATATTTCTTAGCATAAAAATTGAGTAAGATATGGTTATTTAAAACTTGCTATATTCGTAAATAAAAACTTTTTTACCCCTTTCAACGCACACCCTTTAAAAAATAAGGGTTAAAATAATGTACATGATCTTTTAGTCCTTGAAAAATCATTTTTTGAACAACGTGATAGCTTGAAATAGTATTATACGTTACAAGGTCGGTAGGTGACTTATTACAGTACGAGTTAGTTTACGGACGAGGCGACGTAGGAGCAAAGTCCGGAAATAAAAACGAGTACTGTAATAACACCTAACGACCATGTATCGTATTATATTTTATTTCATCCTGTCCAGTAAATACACTTCCCTATAACCAATTTGGCGCCGGTAAGTACAACATTACGGTATCAGGTACTGTAATGTGTTGCCTAGCAACTCTGTTCTGATTGCTTAAGGGAAGACAATTACTTTTAATTTTTGACATTTAAAAACACTATAATGACTATAAAATAACAATCAAATAATTAATTACTTACTTTTACATACATATTTAAAAGGAAGTCAATGTTATTCAATTTTATATTAACAATTAAACCTTAATAATAAAAAAATTATTTGACAGTGACAGATGGCTTTCAAGGTAATTTGACATAACTAATCAAGTTACGAACTATTTTTAGTCAAGTTACGAACTACTGTTAACATTTTTATGAATTTATTAATTTATAAAAACAGGATGAAATAAAATATAATACGATACATGGTCGTTAGGTGTTATTACAGTCCTCGTTTTCAGTTCCAAACTCGGCTCCTACGTCGCCTCGTTCGTAAACTAACTCGTACTGTAATAGGTCACCTACCGACCTTGTAACGTATAATACTATTACTTCATCCTGTTTTTGTAAATTAATAAATTCATAAAAAATTTAAAAATAGTTTGTAACTTGACTAGTTACGTCAAATTATCTTAACTGTCAAATTTTTATTTTATAGTTATTATAGTGTTTTTAAATGTCAAAAATTAAAAGTACATAATTGTCTTCCCTAAAGCAATCAGAGCAGAGTTGCTAGGCAACACATCACATTACAGTACATGATACCGTAATATTTTACTTACCGGCGCCGAACTGATTATAGGGAAGTTCATTTACTGGACAGGATGAAATAAATTAAACTAAATAGATTTCACTATAATTTTTCAGATTTTTGGAGAAATGGTGGTTTTTATAGGTGTTTAAACTTATACATAAGTAATAAAACGTTTAAATAGTTAAAAAATCGTAATTAAATATAATTATATGACTAAATCATTCCAAGTTGCAGAGTAACCTGTTTTAAAATTATTATTTAATAACTACTATCATACAGGGTGGATTTTAGGGGTTGAAGGTTTTTAATTCTATATATTTAATTAATGTCAGTTAATGTTTATTTAATTAATTTAAAGTTAACTTTGATAAAAAATTTAAATTAGCCACTATTTTATAATTAAACATTTGCAAAAAATGTAGACAGAAAAAAAAAATTAAATGTCAAACAAAATCATAATAAAACAAAAAATAATAAAGTTAAAGGAAATAATGGAACATAAAACACACAATATTTGGAAAATGTTTAATAATATAGGTTTCTAAGTTGGCGCTTAAAAGACAATAAAGATGAGTCAATTAACTGAATGCTAGCATTGTGAATATTAGCAATCCTAAGTATTTTTGAAATAGTTTCATTCTGTGCATAATCTGTGGAGTGAAATGAAATATTAAAAAGTTTAGATATGCGGGTCCTTCTGCTTGTATTAAAGTTCACAAGCTTCAACAAGGGATTAGAAGATCTCATAATGAAGCCTAATATTGTCAATGCCTTTGACGTAACTGAGGAATAATGGTACTGGAATGATGATTTGGGATCAAACGTTACACCTAGATCTTTTACGCTATCAGCTTTATGAAGTGGATAGTTGTCTAACATGTAATCGAACTGAACTTGATTGTTGTTTCTATAGAACTTGATTTGGTGACATTTCTTTGGGTTTAGCTTAAGCAGATTTATTTTACAAGATCTATATCAGTTTGAAGTAATCTGGCATCTTCAATGGTTTTTATGGAATTCTAAATTTAAAAATCATCAGCAAAACTCGACATTTACTTCATTTACGAATATATTAAAAAGCAAAGGACCTAAATGTGAACCTTGCGGCACACCTGACGAGACCGATATCGCTGAAGAAATAGAGCGAGCATATCTAACATACTGTGTACGTCCTCTAAGGTAATTACCTAGCCATGAAATATTGGAGCCACCAATACCTATAAAGCTGAGTTTTACTAACAAAAGTTCAAAGTTAACAGGATCAACAGCTTTCGTAAAATCAGTATATATCGCATCAACCTGAGAACGCTGTTCAAAGCACCAATGATAAAATTTTTTTACAAAACTAAATTGGTAACTGTAGATTTACCGGATATAAATCCATGTTGCTCACTATTAATTAGTGAATTATAGGTATCCCATGATAATTTTTTTGAGACAATACAATCTTTGAAATCTCTGACTGATTATATATGGGTCTATAGTTTTTAATATCTTCCTTGGTATCACATTTATGAATTGGACTAAGATAGCTTTCCTTCCAGAATGCTGAAAAAATACCTGAAGATAGTAATAAATTGAATAAATGATGCAAAGGTTTAGCTAGTTTGAAAGTACATTTTTTTAGGAAAAACAGTGGAATACCATCAGGACCATAGGAAAGTTTGTAAGGTTTGGACAAAATAGTATCAATGATATCTTTAATGTCAATATTGTAACTAGTAACATTAACATAATTAGTTTTGTAGGTATATTCTGGTATTTGGTTAGATTATCATGGCAGTAAACAGTAGAGAAATAAGACGCAAAAAGATTAACAATGTCATTATTAAAATTAGCAATGTTTTCGTTATAATACATGGTTGTAGGTAATCAGTAGCTAGACCTTTTGTTATTGTAATATTTCCAGAAATTTTTAGGGTCGGAGCATAATATATTATTTTTAAGTTTGGATATATATCGGTTAAAGCATACATTGCGTACTTGTGAACATCGAGTTCTAAGTTAACAAAATTGTTGATAATCGATAAAATTTCCTGATATTTTGTAACATTTATGAACACCTTTTTTCCGTTTTATTAGATTTTAAACAAAATAAGAGATTGTAAAAGTCAATAGGTTAATTTGTTGTACGGTATTGTTGATATTACCAAATGTTTACTTCAAAATGTTTATTGCTATAATATTTTGTTGGGCGCTCTTTTTTGGTTTATTAAACTTCTATTTTCTCCGTAAAGGTCTAACTAATGATTTTCTGTAATAATCATGTACAAAGAGTAATTAATAACCTATTAATTTTTGCTTTAAGAAAAGTATGTTTTTATGTAAATCAAACTGTTCTTTCCTGACACATTTTACAAATCTCGGATTAGACATCTGACACCTTCACATTGCTTTAGGTATTCTTTTTTTGTTGACTAATGGAAACCGAGGTAAGTATCTTAATTTCTTTGTTTATGACAATAAAATAGCGAATCCTGTGGCTTTTGTTAGGTGAACGCTTATATTTTGATACTATATGTATAATAAAAATTTAGCAAAAACCGTCCCTAGGTAGTCAATTATACATCCTTATGAACCTTAAAATATATTCTTTTAGAACTTTAAATTTATATAAGTTATGTAGTGTTAATGCACTTAACATATCTGCACAGGTCCCATTAGATCTTGATTTTTGTCAAAAAATACGAATTTTATCGGCTATTGGTTGAAATATGTAATTGTATTAGAGCGTCTTTTGCTGACACATAATGCTGAGAAGAATTTTTTTTAGAACTTATCTATGTTGCAAAGACACCTTTTGGTAATAATTATTTTAGTAAATTTCCTTTCAATAAGTTTAGTGGAATCAAAAAAATATAAATTTATAAATAATACTTTTTATTCAACAAAATCATAACAAAATTGTCCAAGTCCTTAATAGACTGTTGGTACTTGTTAATATCGTTCAGCTAAGTTCCATTGTTGTGGAAAGTATTGTCGGTTCCATTGTTGAGGATACCACCATTGTTGTGGGTACCACCCTTGTTGTGGATGGTATCCTTGGTTAAATGGAGTGTCACGTTGTTGCCATTGAGATGGATAAGTCCATTGTTGTGGTTCTACGTATCCTTCATCTCCATTAACAACATGTTGTCTGTTCAAATAGTTAAAATATTTGGTTAATGGATTATATTTATATTGTCCGTACATAGGGTTTTGTTTCTTCTGAACATATTCAGGGTAGTATTGTTGGTATACTTGTTCTTGTGGATAGTAGGTATCTTGTTGATATTTGTGTTGTTGGAGCC
Organism: Altica lythri; assembly: GCA_964028335.1. NCBI lineage: Eukaryota > Metazoa > Arthropoda > Insecta > Coleoptera > Chrysomelidae > Altica > Altica lythri. The sequence continues at coordinate 55,100,894 of OZ034807.1, forward strand.
AATATTGGTAACGTTGGAATGGGGTGTGTGTTTGTAAAAATTCAGGTCTGTAAAAAGTAGAATCATATTAAAAAAGGTTCACATTATTGTAAACGTAATTAAGATTTTACGTTGAATGCAGACTCACCTGTACATGTATTGCTGAGCATATTGGTTGTATTTGTTTTCATGAGAAACAAAATTGCTGAAAACATAAATATTTACAAATTTTACTTAGATTCCCTATAACAATTATCCATAAAAATGTACTACAATGTGTATGCCAGTAAACAAAAACAAAAGCAACTGTTGTATCGTATATGGTTTAATTATTAGTTTAAAAAATATTAAAGAAATAAAAGGTTATAAAATATTAATGGATCAGTTTAAGTATAATAGAACACAGATTGTAATTATGTTAAAGAGCCAAGCAGCTATTAAAGCTCTGAACTTATACACAATCAGTTCAAAGATGGTCTGGGAATGTCTAGGCACGGTAAATAAACTGGGAAAAAATAACACTGTTACCCTTTTATAGGTTTCATGAAACGAAACAGCAGATAAGCTGACAAAGAAGCTGAAACCCCATATTTAGGGCCAGAATCATTTTGCTGAATCAGCAGTACTATAGTCTTAAAAAAACTAAGGAAAGAAGTGAATAGAGAAAAATGCAAGTACTGGAACGATCAAGAAGGATCAAGACAACCGAAGACACTCCTGAGAAACTATAGCCAGAGGAGATCTTTCAGCTGTCTAAACTTCAGTAAAAACAACGTCCGTATTATAACGGGAATATTAACCGGGCACTCCCGATTAAGAGGACACATGATGAAACTAGGATCGGTAGATGAAGCAAAGTGCAGATTCTGTGAGGAAGAGGACGAAACCTTAATACACATACTCTCAGAAGGCATTACATTAGGTAATTCTAAGGTCAGATAGGTACCTAGAATCATAGGACATGGAAAAAAAGATCTACCTAACTTGAAACCCAACAATATCCTAAACTTTTTAAGAAAGATAGGATTAGAAGAGCTACTATAAGCCTGAGAATACATCAGAATTATAGCAAGATCCAATAGATCTTATAGGTCGCAGGAGTATCAGTCGCCCCTGATAACACTCATACATACATAAATACAAGAATAATAGTGATTTTGGATCGCTTAAATGTACAAAAAATTGAGCTGTACATTAAAATATTATTCAATATTCTATGGAGGTAATACACATTCAAGAACGAAATAAAAAAGAATGGTTATTCATAAATAATAATAATAAATATGCTTACCCAACTTGTTGCCCAACACTATGTTGTGAAGGCAAGTATTTTTCTTCGAATGTAACCCATGGTAGTTTTTCTAAAACGTAGAACTGTTGTTCGAAATGTCTAAGAATGTCCCAGATAGCTGGACGGAATACACCATATTGAACAAAGTGATGTACAATGTCCAACAAAGTTTCGTACTGTTCTGGTGCAATTTTACCTTCGAATTGACGGAAGATGTGCATCAAAAAATCGTGTTGGGTGTATTCACTTCCAAGCTTTTGATAGTATGTCCAGTAGTTCAAGTATCTCTGGTCAACAGTTTTGAAGTCAACATGTGGAAGAGAGTCAAGTTCGTCAATTACAAGTTTTCTGGATGGTTCGTATTGACTCTTCAAAATGAACTCAACTTTCTTTGGGTAAAGAGTGTGTTTCTGGATGTAAAGTTCACGTCCTTGCACTCCATTAACAAAGATGGTTCCATCTTCTCTTACAATGATATATCTATCAAAGTAAGTTGATTGAGCTGCGCACAAAGCGACTAAACCAAGAAGAACTAATACCTTCATCTTAATGCACTGTTAGTGAGTGTGCCGTTTGAAAAATTCAGCTCGAATTTATACTAAATGTTATCAAGGTGTTTACTTTGTTTTTTAATTTTATCACCCTTAACAACAACTCTGTACACGACATATACATACATTTAAACGGTAATTAAAAAAATGTTTTCAACTTTAGTTTAATGATAATAAATTATCAAATACTATTTGCTAATAAATATTTATTTTTAGTAATTGATCAGGATTTGGAGAAATACAAAGAATTATACTGTAGATGTTAATTTTTTAAAAGTCGACAATTAGTAACTAAAAATCTGTGTTTTCGGCACATACAGAACTAATATTCCTTAACATCAGAGTAACGTTTGAAGCAATACGTGTATAATTGGCCTTATCGATCAACAATTAATAATTTTTTTTCTCATTTTCCGTTTTTTTCCTACTTTTAAGATGTTTTATTTTAATTGATTTTTATGCTTTTTCCTGTTTTTGTCAAATTAATCATATATTTTTGTCTGCTTCCAGGTTTTTACTTTTTTTTGCTGTAGTTGATAACTTTTATTGTTTTGTCATTATTTAGTTGTTTTTTTTTCGATTTTTTACTTTTTTATTAATATTTTTTATGATATTTATCGGGTTTCTTTTTTTCGATTTTCGACAAATTTTCAAGATTTTCAATTTATTTTTCCGTTTTCAACATTGTTTTCAGAAATTTACTATTTAACGATTTTATACATTTTTTAGGATTTCCAACAATTTTTCACGATTTTAAAAAATTAAGATTTTTTTCAACATTATTTTTTTATTTTCGACATTTTTCTTACCATTTTTAACAATTTTTCAAGATTTTCAAGGAGTTTTTACAATTTTTAACAATGTTTTAAGTCTTTTAAGATTACTTTATATTTAAAAATTTTGAAATTTAGAAATTATACAAACAACAAATTATTAAATGACATTAAGGAGAAATTGAAAAAATGTCACATCCAGTGGGACTCGGACCCACTACTACTGCCTTATACGCAGGCATGCTTTAACCATTTAAGCTATTGGATGCTCAAGTGCTTAGGAAGCTTAACGTTATAATGAACTCAAATCCCTTCAGATATTACATTCACTCACTTCCTCCTTAAGCACATGTTACATAACGTTAATGAGAGAGAAGATTTGTCAAATCGACAATTGAAACATCAAACTCTAAGTCACATTATTTGTACCCTGTCTAATATTTTTATTCGGTAAGGAGATTTTTAGTAAACTATTAATTGAGGCAGTAGTAGTGGGTTCGAGTCCCACTGGATGTGACATTTTTTCAATTTCTTCTTAATGTCATTTTAATCATTTTTTGTTTGTATAATTTCTAAATTTCAAAAATCCGTTGAGAGTTATCTTAAAAATAATAGTTTACTTTATATTTGTTTCTTTTTTTTACGATTTTCAACAATCTTTCTGGATTATCGTCTATTTTTCACGATTGTAAATCTTTTTTTTACAATTTTATCAGAATATTTAACAATATTTTACGATCTTACATATTTATTTAGGATTTCCAACAATTTTTTTCAACTGTAAACTTATTTTTAAGATTCTATTCAACATTGTTTTATCAAAGAGAAGTTTGTTAAGTTTTCCAGAAGAACACCCAGCGGACAATCCTGTGCCGTTACGCTTAGCCACTGGGCATTTTGCCTCATAATTTTCACAAGCAGCACCGATTTTCAAGAAAATTTGTTTTGTTTAACCTCTACTTCAAAGTTGACCCTATGCCGGTGGTTGCTTTTTGATAGAGGGTGGATCCCACCCCTGTTTGAAGAGAAAAAAATTATCAAAAATACAAATGGACAGATTAACTGATTCTAAGCAACTTTTGTTCTATAAGTTTTTTTCTGAAAGTTGATACTTTCCTAGTTATTCGCGAGAAAAAGTGTCCATTTTTCTGTTAAAAATACAGGCGGTTTTTCGCAAATAACTCACAAAGTATATATTTTATCAATAAAAGTAGTATTACCATAAATGTAGCTTATTAAAAAACAAACAAAAAATGGGTATATAAAAAGTCTGTAAGTTCAATACAAACGGAGTAATAGTTAGTTGAATTTTGGTACCAACTTATTCGAAAAATGACAAAAGTTTTAACGCTGCATAACCGGAAAACTATGCACTTTACGGGGAAATAACCCATTACCTTTTTCAAAGTACTTGAAAAACCTTACATCAAAACTAAGCGATTATGATGAAAATTTTTTGCTCAATTAGAAATCCAATGAAATCAATTAATTTGTGGTCATCTGATTGAATACAACCAATAAAACCAACATTATACTGAAAACAGATCCCATGGGCTGTTTTCACTCAATCATGTAGCTATGGATACCTACATTTCGTTTCATTTCGATTTTGACATTTCAAATATTCAATATTTCAAAATGTCACGATTTGGTTGTAATACTGATGAGAATATTGTCGTAGGGAATACAATTGAAATAATATGGTAACCTGTTATCAAATTGTATCCCCCAAAACATAGGTTTTTTTCAAGCATTGACTGCCACCTCACGACTTACCTTCGTTTATATATGAATTTTGGTACACTAATAATTACAACCAGATGAAGAAATTAGAAATTAAAATTACCGTATTAACTAAAATATAAGTTGCAACTTTTGGTAAATGTGGCACATCTTGATTAATCAACATGCAATAAAGGAAATTCTGTTATTAAACAGAGCACAAAAGCTTAAGTTATAAATATGGATATTACATAAAAACGTTATTTTCTCATGGTCAGTAATTTTTCAGAATTAAGCATTGTCTAGTATTAATATTTTATATTTGTATGTATAATTAATATGGTAGATATTGAGAGCATATATATCTCCAAATATGACCTATTATGGAAAAAGCTGTTCTGATTGCCAGTACAAAAGTAATGAAAGTTCAAACCGTCAATGTTAAAATAACAGTAAAAAACGAAAAAAAAACGCTGAGCAGTAAATACACCAATTTTAAATGCTTATTTTCTTCTTTAATTAGATCTCAAGAACTCTTGAATCTTTTTTTTTTGTGGAAACCTTTTTACTACTTAATTGAGAAATCAAGAATTCACAGATAACATATTTATTTATTTGGAAAAAAATGTAATACAATGTTTGAAAATAGTATTTGTGTAAACCTAAATGATTATATACTGATATGGATTTTTCTTCATGGTGCATGTTCCTTCAATGAAATGTTGGAACGTGATCCATGATTTTTAAATTGGTTGTCTAGATTAAGTATTTTTGTATTGAGATTGTTTTTGGGATATTTTTTGTTTTTTGAATTGTTACGTTGTGAAGAAAGATTATTAGATAAATTGTCATTGAATTGAAAAAGAGTTGTCATTAATAAAAAATTTAATAGAAAGAAATTTTATTTGAAAGGTGAATAAAAAAGTATAAGAATAATTAGAAAGATAAAAATAAAGCAAGAGCAAACAGAAATAGAAACCAGAACTTGGAAGGTATAGAAAAGCAGAGAGTTGGAAATTTTAAGAGAGCAGAAAGGTAATAGATACATAAAAAGGCAGCAGCAAGAAGAAGTTGGAAAGTAGTTGAAAGAGGAAGATATAGAGAAAGAGTGGAACAACGGAAGAAGAAAGATTTAGAAAGAAGCGAAAGAATTTTTTTTATATATTTATAATTTTTGTGTTTAAAGACAACTAATTTGGAAATCTTGGAATCCACGACCGATAATTTTATTGAAGAAGGGTGTTCTGGAAGGAGGATCCATTTCAATACATTCTTCTCTTAACGTGGACTTTTTTTGCGTAAAACGAAATCGGTAGTAATTCGTCATGTCAAATTTGTCTATGTGTCAGTGACAGAAGAGTCAAATGGCGGTTGATAATATTCTCATACCTACTTCTCAAATAAATATTCTGAACTGTAGCAACCTGTAAAAGAGATATACAACACAGAAATATAAGTAAAATTTTAGCATTAAGAATATAGGGATGATCATCCGCCATTTTTTTTGACAACAAAATTTTTGAATTTGTGGGTATCCTTTAGGCAAAAAAATTACTACTATAAAAACTCCTTATTAATATTTTTTGATATTTTATTACAAAATTTGAATGTCAATTTACTGCCAGAAAAGATAATACTGACGAGTCATTGACAATTGACAACCAATTACAGTAGTTTCCAAGTGGCTAATTGTAATATAAATGGCTGTTTTTATTGCCTTAAATACGCCTAGAATTGACAAAAATTAAAAAAATTATCAACAGTTTGTCACTGCCAGTAATTATCAATCGTAAATTTCTTATACTTCGGTTAAAATAAAAATTTATTAATTTGGTTATAAAACGTCTGGAAATAGTATTTATCTAGTCTTAAACTTATCGAAAACAATCATACGCTATATTAAATGCTAAAGAGTTACTCAGAGAACTACCGATACAGATCCCAGTTACTGCTTCGTGTAAAATCAAACCACTTTAACCACACTTTTATTTTACTTTTTAATCTTGTTTAACTACCACCAGACTTTAAAACTTCACTTGGTCTTTGTTTGTTTAAATACTTCTGTTTCTAGAACGCATTTAAAATATTCCTGAATGCTCCAAACAGTTGTTTATTATTTTAGTTATCAGACCATTAATCACCTATGGTGCGTTGGTTTAGTAAAATATAAGTTGCAAAAGGTGTACAGATCGCTTATATACACAAAACAAAATCTCATAACTTATATAAGGAGCCCTCAATTATTATACTCACGGGACTAAAATACTAGGAGGAGTAGATATAGGGGTTACAGGTTACAGATCCTAACGTTAGGCTATCAATAGCCCTAAGAAACACTTCTACAATCTTCCGAGCGGAGCTTTTAGCAATAAAATTCTGTGCTCAAGAGAGCATCAAAAACACATCAATAGTCACAATTTTTATTGCCTTGGACACTCAAGCTACTTTGAAGGACACGTTCGTATCCTCAGAGGCCTGGAACAGTAACCGGTCACTTAAACAAGTGGTCAAAGAAAAGAAATTAATGTTTTTGTGGGTACCAGGCATAAAGGAATTGTCGGAAATGAGATTGCAAGTAGTCTCGACAAGAAGGACCTAGTACTTCTTTTATTGGATCTCAACTTTTCTGTGGCATCTTAATATTCCGCATTATGGATAAAGTTCGTAATTGGGAAAAGGTAGTACAGCCTACCAGAAAAACAATCAGGGCCAAAGGCAAGCATAAAGGTTAAAACGGCCTTCAATGTGCTACTCTAAATTAATCTTAAACCTTTAGAAACCTGAACACAGAAGAATCGCAGAAAACAGTGGCCATATAAAATAGGCAAAGTGAAAAGTGTAATATGCAGATATTTGAGTATGCAGATAAAACGGTTAAACATATTATCTTTAACTGCAGAGGACCTAATCGTTCGCTAACGTTATAGATTTCTGAAATAGATCTTCTTAGAGCCTGATCAGGTTGTAAACGTACCTACATCCTAAGCGGATAATACGTAGCATTTTCGTATTGCTAATATTTCCTAATTTATGGGTTGTAAGAATGAACCAATACGAGCAGGTCTTAAAATTCTTCTCTTAAGGGAAGTAGAATAACGCTATCTTAAAAATATATTACGGTTACAAAATACCAACTAAAACCTTCAAAATTTAAGCTTTACCAATATTTTTTTGTTGTTGAGATTTAACTTTAATTTATCTAAAATATATTCAGGATCTGTCCATATTTATTTATGGTTTATATAGAAAAGAAAAAAGTTAATTTTGTTAAGCTTTTGAATAGATCCTTTAGTAACAGACTGGAGTACTTTCACGTTCAATTTTTATGCGTTGGGATTTGAACAGAAGAATATAATTTTATTGTCTGCAGCCGTTAAAAAGTTCTACACAGCTGCAATGGAACTACCCACTACCTACATCTTTTCAAGCATGACTCCCTGTATTTTCTAGTACTATTTTAATCCTTTATCGTTATTCATAGGAATTATATCGTATTTTACCCTCATTGTTTTTAGATTTTAATATGAATTTAATCTTCGTCTAACAGTTCGTTCACTTAGGTTAAGACTCATGCTGTAATTAATTACGTATTTTTACTGCTGGTAATGACGATTTCTTAATAATAAAACGATAATCTTGCTCATACGCTTATTCCTGGACGTCTTCTACATGAGTCTGAAGAGTGTTTCAAACTTATGCCAAAAAACAACATTTTGTTTTTCCTTGTATAAATAACATGAAAGGACTTTTATTTTCTACTTAAAATGTAGGTTATAGAGGCGAATAATTTTGTTACAAACAGAAACAGAAAAATTAAATTTTGACAAAATTTCAAATGCATGTTTTTCATGCCGGTGAGTGTATATAAAAACAAGCAAAACATTGCAAAACTGTCAAAAAACAAATAAAAATGAACAGATACATTATTAATACATATACATATTATTTAGGTTATTTTTCAAATCCAATAAAGGTATACGAACAAATATATGTTGGTAAAATCACTGAACTATATCCTAACAAATGTCTATATGTAATGATTATTCCAAAATATGATCTCATCAGTATCAAAAACCGTTAAATAAACCTGTATCGCAACACAATAAAATTAGTTACCTATGTAATACTACTGGACCTAATAAAACCAAAATTTGGCGCTAATCTAACAAAGTCGAATGAGCTATTGAAGAATAGAAGATCACGCGGGAAAACATCCTTTCTTTGTACAAAAAGAGAGTAAGTTTAAGAGGAAGGTATTTATACCCTATTTTTATTGTAATACTAGATGTCGAATAAATTAACATAAATTAACAAGTATCTCAATATAAGAAAACTCTCGAAAGATGCAAAATAAATTACAAATAATTATGTCCAGTCAATTGCTAGATAAGTAAGAAAACTTTAATAGCATTGTTTATAGATATATACACAAAATATTTTTTTTATTTAATTGTGGCATAAATTAGCACTTTTGTAATGAAAAACACTGTATGACTAACGTTTCTGCTGGGTCGGTCGTTATAACGAGAATTCAATTCTAGACTGGTAGGTCTGCCTTTCTGAAAGCGATCTCGGTATAATCACTTTATGACTCATCCTGGGCATAGTAAAATAACATAATAAAAAGTACAAGACTTCTTTGGGAACCAAACACTCAAGGACCGACTTAAGGAGTAGCAATAACGAAGTTCTAGCAGCAAAACATACCGAAAGTAGAAATTTCGTTTTTTATAATGTTTTTAATTTTAATGTTTAGTGTGTTAACTTCAAACAGCTTATATAGTTAACCCAATAATGTCGCTTCGTCCAGACGGGATCTTTATAAAAATGGTTACGTTGGTAGTGAACAACCGCATCCTATATTTTTTATTAAATGATTTGGAATTATTGTCTAGAATAAGAATTTCAACATGCGCCAGCTGAAAAAATTGTGCTAAGCTCGGGAAATATCTTTAACTGAAAAACAAACGTAGGTAATAGATCTTTGTTTTTTGACCGTTGATGCGAAATATCTCGAAAAGTATTATTTCTACGATAAATTTAATAGAAAATATAATGAAAATCTTTATATTTCTACATTTGAGGGGGTTTTGCTGCTCGACCTGTTTTTTTATTTGGGTTAGTATAGCACTAAGATTCATTAATAATTGTAGCTACCTTCATTGGGTCTTCTTTTGTAAGCAGGAATTTAATTAAATTATTTTTCTGCACTCGCAATTTGTATTTTAAAAAAACTATCTGGTAATAAGGTTTCTCTGGTTTGAATATATTTTAGACTATTTTGAGTAAGCTTCCAACACCGTAAAATACAGGATCTAACTTTTGAAATTTTAGAAAATATACAAGAAAGAATATATTGAATGACATTAAGGAGAAATTAAAAAATATCGCATCCCGCAGGAATCAAACATGCAACATTTACATCTACGCGGTAACACTTTGACCTCTCAGCTATTAATGCTTAGTTATTATTAAGCTTTTTGACAGTTCAATTCAACTCATGTAATAAGTGATACTTATTATTATTATTATTTTAAGATATCTCTCATGGGAAATTTAAATTTTTAGAAACAAGAATGACATTAAATAGTAGTCACTTCTGCATCTGCAGGTTAGTTTTAAAGTAGCTACATATTTGATTTTTCATTATCGTTTAGATGAATTGAATTGTGATAATAATAATAACAAAATATATTTCAGAATATTTAGATAATATAAATGAATGTTGATTTATAGTAAGGTACTTATAAACAAGAAAATTGATTGTTCAATATTGTTATTGAATTTTTGACAGTTCTATAATTTTATCAATACTAGTAAAACCACTAGTGGTGTAATCAATATAAACCGGAATGATTGACTAGATTTAGCATAAAACATTGAAGATTAAGCGTTTTCATTGGACGAAATCACAAAATTGTGATATTTTGACAGGTGAAAAATATAATCAAAAATAAAGGCTTCCACTCGCCACGACTTACAGCATGCAGATCTGGCCTGAACCTCCTTGATATCCAAACTTATACGAAATTATCTATTATTTTTAAAATTTTTGAGATGTTTTAACATTTTTTAACAAAACTTTATTTTCAGACTTTTAATAAAACACAACAATAAAAAGTTGGAAACATAACAAAAACGGTATTTTATTGGATTCTAAAACGAAATAAATTTTTATTGGCGAAAAAGTAAAAACAAAATAAAATGGCAATTTTAATAATCCGTGTTGCCACCGGGAGCCCTTATGAAATATTTTATTCGCATTAGTGTGCTTTTTGTAAAATTGTGAATATTTTCTTGGGATATTGATTTCTTATTTTGCTAATGTTGCACTATACTCTATTTAAAAACTACGAGGAGTGATTTGAAAAGCCAGACTTACAGCCAAAAAAGTTACTAGAAAATTGAAAAGGCGGCAAATTCAAATACATTTCTTTCATTTAAATAAAATTGAAAACAAATGTTTATGGTCACTTTTTATATGGTCTAAGATGGTCACAAAGTAAACTTACAATAATTATATTAAAAAAAGAAATCAATTAACAAAAGTCACCAGTATAAATATTTTACACTTTTAAAACATAACCTATAAATGTAAGTGGCAAATTTTTATAGTGTGAACTTGACTCCAAATTAACCAATAAACAAACGCGAGTGTTGCCAACTCAAATTCAAATCGCTCCTCCTAGTTTTTAAATAGAGTATAATAGTTATTGCGTACATTTTTTTGTACTATTTTGACGAGCTCTAAACGTTTTTTAACTGATCCCTCAAGTGTTTGACAGGATTTAGCTCTAATAAACATTCAGGGCAGTTTAAAAAATTAAAACTTTCGTTTTAAAACATCTCTATCCACTCTGCATATATGGGAAGTGTATTAGTAAAATTATCCCAAATTGCAGCTTACCAAAGCACACAGCACACAGCAAAACATTACAATTCCTCCTTGATATCTTGGAACAGATCTGGCAGTGTAAAATCTCGCCAGTCTTTCTGGTGCTCTGACAAACTGAATTCTATAGTCATGTTCATACGAAAAAAGAATATTATAAAAAATTTTAATTGTCCAGTCTTGGTGCTAAAGACATGTATTTAACCAAGTCATTTTGCTAACTTAACCGTTCACACCTCTAGCTTCCAGAAGTTGTTGCAGCTTGCAGCTCTGGATGGAAAACACAAAAAGTGTTCATTTTATTCATTTGACGATTATGTCGAGCTTGTTATAGAGAGTTCTTTGTTACAAATAGCTTACATAATATATGTTATATTCGATACTACACCCTGGGTAACGCCTACTACCCATGCTACGTCTATTTGGGTCATTCGTTGTTCAATGACAATAATTATTCCCCTCTGCACATCTGTTATTTCAACAAAAGGCATTTTGTTGCTTTATTACCACTAAACACAAAATTCAAAATAAATAAAAGTCTTACCTTAAAAAATTGAGTTAATTTATAATTGTTCAAACAAGTTTGTAGATTTACAAATTTTGTCTTAAACTTAGTTTTAGAAAATACATAACACACAAATTGATATTAGATACGTAAAATAAAGATATATACAAATACGTTTCATCCAATAAAAATTTTCGTTACTAACGCAATTTTCCCTCTTAAATTCAGAACAGAATACAGTTATTAATAATAAACAACGAAACATAAATATCAGATTTCAGAGCCCCTTAAGTGTACGTGGGGTGCAGTAGCACTCCCTGCAACCACTGTGACCACACTAGTGACCCTTGCTCTAGTTTATAGCAAATTCATTTTGAGATTTATTTACATAAAAATAGCTAAATAGTATTTGGTATCATTTTAACTTTCGGCATATTAACATGTCCCATTCTTCCAAATTTAAAATAATTCGAAAAAGACAATTTTGATATATATGTTCTTTGTTTGCATTTTATGAAGATCAAACTAACAAATTTGTCAATTTTTACTCTTGACAGATACTCTTTGATTCATTTTCATATACTTAGACTTTTGTATAGAAACTGTCGGAAATTCCTTTTTACCTGTCTCTATTTAATGCTTCCTGTCTTCTCTATTTTTTCTTTCATTTATTTTATCGATCAACCTCAAATTTGGTATTAACATACATATTCAAATAATTCTCATCCCTTCTCTCTATATAACCTGTTTATCTGGGTTTTCGTGTTCAGCAGTCTCACTTTAAAAAAAACATTCATCTTTTGTTACGTATTATTTCAATTTTAGGTTTTTTCCAAAAACTTTTGTATACTTAAAAATCTATTTTTATTTTAATTTTGTTTACTAAAATTTAGCCATCAAGTACAAAAGCATATTGTGTACAATGTTTGATCAATATAAGTAGATAATAAATGTCCTTTTCTTATTTTATCTTCTGACTTACAAACCGGTCCTGTTAACTGATAATTCAATTTGTGTTGAAACTTCCACAAACAATATAGGTCAGTAAAAATAGCATTTAACTTTGCACTAAATTTCCGATCCAAATTTCTTTTTTTATTAGGTTTCGGATAACTTACTGAGTATAAAATCACAAAATGCTGACAGATCCAGGTGACGCTAGAGGCGCCATCTTGAAAAAACGTTTTCGGCCGATATCACGGAAACTATGCACTTTAGAGCAAAAGTCATATTGACCATTATTATAGAAAATAAAATTTTGCATCTTTTGTTTTCAGCAAAATTTTTTGTAAAACTTACCGTTTACGATTTATGGCCCATTTAATGAACCGATTTTTCGATCGCAGCCAATAACTCTTGAAAGATTAGATTAACCAATAAAATGCATCAATTCATTTTTAAAGATCCTTTTATTCTCTACAACTTTTGTTTTAAACTTTTTTTTCTAATGTCCATAGTTTTTGAGTAATAGGACGTTTTATGTTGGACTACCGAGCGAAAAGTTGAAAATTTCAAGATATGCATAGAATATAATAGTACAAATTCAACAAATAAATTAAAAAAAATATCCCGATTGTTTACGTAGTTAACAAATAATAGTTCAATTCCTTACCTGCAATAGTAACAAACATTTTTTTATTTTACTTAACTATATTTCGCTGCCGCGTCACCCGCCAAGCGTCGACATTTCTCCATTAAACGTCCTATAACTCAAAAAGTATAGACATTAGAAAAAAAAGTTTTAAAGAAAAGTTGTACATAATAAACGGATCTTTAAAATGAATTGATGCATTTTATTGATTAATCTAATATTTCAAGAGTTTTTGGCCGCGATCGAAAAACCGGTTCATTAAATGGGCCATAAATCGTAAACTGTAGGTTTTACAAAAAAGTTTACAAAAAACAAAAGATGCAAAATTTTATTTTCTATAATAATGGTCTATATGACTTTTGCTCAAAAGTGCTTAGTTTCCAAGATATCGGCCGAAAACGTTTTTTCAAGATGACGCCTCTAGCGTCACCTGGATCTGTCAGCATTTTGTGATTTTATGCTCAGTAAGTGATCCCAAATCTTATAAAAAAAAAATTTTGGATCGGAAATTTAGTGCAAAGTTGACCCGAAAAAACTGCTATTTTTACTGGCGTAATATATCAATACAAAAATATCCACGAGAGAAAAAAACTGAACTCCATTTATATTAGTGACATCGGTCGTATAGAATAACGTTACATTGTAAATATTGGCCAAGGGTGCAAAAGGGACGCAAAGATGTCAAACATCTGAAACGGGCGGCATTTGTTAGGAAATAATCTGAAAGTAGTTGAATGATAATGATTTACAATGGGTTTAGTTTAATCTTTACGGTTCTTTTCGGTATGCATTTCAACAAGGAGATAAACACTGATTTGGTTTTAACGCTAAATAAAGAACGCCACAGTAAAATATGAAATAGTTGAATTACCTACTTGCTTTTAAACAAAATAAATCACTTAAATAAACCACCTCACAGAAAGAAAAAATCGATCGAAACAAAATCGAGATAGAGAAAGCTATTATTAAAAACAGAAATTTGACTGTTAAGTAACACTAATTTTATCAAAGTTTAAAGAAAAATATATTTTATGCTGAATAAACCAGTATATGTTAAAAAAAATTTTGGAATGAGCTTTTTCCGCGTGAGCATAAAAATTTTTAAATATAAAAGTACAAAGGTAAAAGCAGAAATAGCAAAGCTATACTAAGTTTTATACAGGCTGATAAAAAAAAAAAAGAGTGTGCGTGTAACCTTTACGCGCGATTGAAGTAAAACTTGTTGACGTACGTATCGGAAAATAAATATTTAATTACAATTCAATCATATTTATTGCCTATATACTTTACAAAAAAAATGAGATGTTATATTTATATTATTCATTAGAAATAGGAATTTGAAAGTTATCATTATTTTTTTTATATATGAAATAATAGGTTTATGATAACTAAAATGTGAAACATAGATTTTAGTCTATAAATACCATTAACGTATTTGAAACCGTTTGAAAATTTCATAAATAAATTTCGGAAATTTAAACTCCTCCCATAGCTGAAATTATACAGTTACTTCCATCAGAATCTTCCGTTAGAATCTACCCCTAGTCGTGCCTAAAGAAGTTTTGCTTCAATAATAGGTAAACAATATTAAAAATATACACACATTACGTTTAGAATGTGTGATTTTGTAGCTGTATCTACCTTATTGTAATACATCACAACACAAGAGCCTTCGATAGTTAGATAACCATTTCATTTTGTAGCATTTTATAGCATATTCCATAAAATTTAAAATCCTGAGTTAAGTTTGTTTCCTTCACGTCTACGAAGGATCTGTTATTGGTGGTAAAAGATTAGCCATCTTGACTAGTGGTTTTATGGCCTTTATGGCTACCTAACCAAACCTAAAATAAGTATAAGAAAGTGTTAAAATATTTTGAATATTATTATTTTATGAACAAAAACGTGCAACATGCTTCTTTACTCAACGTAAAGATTCCGTATAAACAATTATTTACTATCATAATATGTATGTATGTATATAAACTTACTTAATCAAATCATAATGAATGTGGCTGTCTCGTCATTTTTTCATTTTTGTCATTTTTTTTCAAATCTTTCTGGCGCTTATAATATCCCCTTTGACGTTCACAATTTCTTTTTCTTTTTAGCTCTAAGTCTATAAAACGAAAATAGCTAGGTATAAATAATAGGTATAAATAATTAGGTATAAATGGTGTAATTACACACCAAAAATAAAATTTATGCATATAGAGTACCTACCTATTCACTCATTTTCAATCAATATTTTTTCATCACTTTCTTCATTAATAAATCCACATTGTTTATTCATATTTAATACAAACACTTTATACACAAAAAACTATTTATATAAAGCAATTTATTTCGATTGACAAGATGATCAGCTGTCAATTCATACAATTACAGATTTAATTTTATTTAATATAGGAGGCAAAATCGCATGAGCGTCGCCAGGATTATTTTCAGGGGGTGCATCTGCATCTACACACTATTATGATCTAATATATATACATATATATAGAATGTAGAATGATTTGGACAGCAACCGCGACGCCTTTAGTTTTTATTCAAACAATAATTTAATAAAAAAATTAAAAAAATATATAATTTTCTGGTACATTCAGGTATTTTCTTTCATAGCAGGGGGGTGCAAGCGCACCCTCTTGCACCCTGCTGCCGGCGCCCATGCAAAATCGTGTCAGTATTAGGTTTTGTTTCCGGTTTCTGTTATTAGAATGACGTCACGTCCGTTAGAATAACTTTTTTACTCCTAGTGTCGCTAAAGAAGTTTTACTTCAAAAAGTGTGACAAAATGAAATGGGTGAGAGTATGTCCCAAAATAAGCAAAAAGTGTTCATAAACATATGTCCAAAAATTAACGGTTTCGGAGATACGGACCATTTTGCGTTCAAAACAATTTTTTAATGTGTACAAAAAAACAATGGTATTTATTAACAAACAACAGAAACATACAGTCAAATAAGATGTTCAAAGGGGCGCATACTAGTTCGCTCCCGCGGTCAGTTAAACTTGTGAATCCTATACTAATTCGCTCCGAAGGTACTATACTAATTCGCTCCGATTACCTGCGACCTTTTCGAGGGGATTATAATTTGACCGGTCAGACGCCGGAGCGAATTACTGCGTATTTAAAATAATAATACATAAGAAAACAACGCTTTTATTTATAAACTATTTTACTTATTTACTAAATATAAAATATACATTCTATAATAATAGGCGCTTAGTATTTACACACTAATTTTACTTTAAAACAATTTTTTTAACATCTTATAGGTATCTCTGGGACATTATTTTCACCAAATCAAATGTAGTGTATGAGTTATTTTCTTGCAATAGGGAAATTTGTTTCTCTACAAATTCCTTCAATAAACGAGCTTCTCTACTATACACTTTTTTTGGTAGACTTAGGCTTTTTATTTTGATATAGTGTCTATTTGTGCATTTTTTAAAATCTCTAAAAATTGAAATAAATTTGGATGTGAAGAATAAAAGAACGAATTAAATTTTGAGTGGAAACTTTCACATGCATTGGTTGTTATTCAATTGAGGAACTATGCTCAGCCCACATAGAAGGGGGAAAAACTGCATCTTCGGAAATGTAGTTCTCTACCAAATAATCCGAAAATTTCACTACAGAGTCAGTGTTTGGCATTATTGCAGCCAAATCAATGGCAAAACAATCACCAACCATTTCTGGTTTTAAAAATGGTAGCCAAAAATGTAATTTAGTTAGTTTCCAATATCTGATTTTGTGGAATACTCTGAGGCCAATCCAAGACTCTGTATTTTTCGCCACCTATAGAAAAGTAGAGGTTCGTCTTTAAAACCATATAGATATTATTATATAGAGAAATGAGAAATTAGTATACAGTATACATTTTACAAAAAAATGATTCTTTACATATGAAAATTAATTTACATTCCCATCTGTATAAAACATTTTGGGACACACTGTATATATATTTTTTTTTAAATAATATTTTATTATTTTTATTAAAAATTTGGGTATTTTTATAGCAATATGATAATAATTTTTTGTGTGTAAACTCACCAAGATTATCCCAAATGCAATCGACATCCTTTTATATTAGAAGCTGGTAAAATCCTCTCGACTGCGTTATGGATTTGCCTTTTCAAAATCTGCATAAACTACCGAAGGGTTAAATAATAAATTTAATTTGAAGCACTCTTCTTTTACATACTGCAGGGCTCTTTCATATGATTTATCTTGTTTATTTGGTAGCAGAATAAAAACCAATGGTACACAATGTTCATTTTCGAGGCCATGAATCGTGAAAAGTTGGTAAAAATATTTGGTGCAACATTTAAATGTCCCGTCAACATATACATTTGGTGAATTACATAAAAACTTCAAATTGGTTTCGCATGAAGAAATGACAATATTACTATTAAAATCCTTTTTAAATAAAAAGTTTTCACTTTTATGTGTCACTAGTGTCATTAACTTTAAAGTTTCCTGAACTCCTTGCAAGGAAGTTGGTGTTTTCGGGAGCACTTTCATTCTGTTACTATATAAATTTTTTCCAATCAAAAATACATCATTAACTGTTAATGATTCAACATCATGTTTTTTTAACTCTGTATGCAGTATTTTTGAGGGTTTTCACAAATGTCTTCTACCGCTCGTCTTTATAAGGAATTACTTAGTTTTTGGCGATTTAACGTTGACGGCAATTCGGCTGAGTGGTTATGAACTTCGTTGTATTCTATTATGGCAAGGTTGGAATCTCCAGTTTTTACAAACGATTTACAGCCACCTCGCATTATACATTGCCACCGTTTTATATTCCCAGCTAATGTTTTATGGAAATTGTATTTAAAACGGTTGATCAATAACATAGGTTTTCCCTTTTCACTCAACATTTCACTAACTTCTGCGGAATTCATGTTTTTAACTTTTTTTGTTAATGTGATCGATACTTTCACCTTTACTCAACTAAAACTTTCACAAAAATGAAATTAAAAGAAAAAAATAAGAAAATTTAAATAATCCTTCCAAGTATTAGTAATTATCAAAAAATCCCAACCATCCCTCAAAAAATTTAGTACCGGAGCGAACTTACCTATGGGTCTTTCGGGTTGGGGATTAAAATCTGACCGCCGGAGCGAACTAGTGTGCACCGGTTCAAAGTGCCCTCCCTCCATTTCAATGCAGCTACGACTTCTTTCACGCAGGGACTGTCGAACCGCTTTCAAAATACCTTCAGTGGCTAGGATTCGATGACATCCCTGCAGTACTCTTTGTTGCAGCTCCTCGAGGTTATTCACAGGAGTGGCGTTTACGAAATTTTTTAAGTCTCCCCGAAGGAAAAAGGTCAAAGGGGTTTAAATCAGGCGATCTTGTAGGCCATGGTAGATCCGCCACAGCAATTGAAAAATTTGCTGGAGCTCCATCGTGTTGGAACCATATTAAAGGAATATCGTCTAAAAGATCACCCAATGTGTTCTGCAAAAAGTTAAGGTAATCAGCTCCCGTTAATCGGTTAGGTAGTACCTACAATCAGATCTTGTTCTGTCTCAGGGGTGGACACCGACTTTAGTCTCCCGGAATTATGCGACTGTTTCCCAAATGTACCGGTGGCATGTGGCAATTAGGAAAAGCGTCTACATACAGAAGTAGCGCCTTTCTCTCATCACCATTTGCACAACCGTACTTGAAATGCGTATCAGTTAATTTAATATTACTGTAAACTGGCAAAGCGAAAATTTGTAAAATTGTTCACCAACAACACAATAATATATACTTAAGTATTTGTTATTATCGCTTTATAATATGCGGTGTTTTTTCCTTATATTTTTGATTGTGTTACTTTGTCCTATAATTGGGTTTGCTTGTTGGGCTAATAAAGTTGTTTTTTCTATACGTAGGTACTTGCCTGTTTGTTTGGCAATAAACAAAATAGCAAAGGTACATAATGCCCATTTGTAAAATCAAGTATCGTGAAAAGCTGATGACAAAAGTATTGTGTCAAAAGTTCCGTCAAGATAAATACGTGTGATATTTCTTATAAATTCAATGTTTATTTCACGTGAAAATACTATGATATTTTCTTGTTCACCCTTATTTGTTTTAACTTTTATATCACAAAGTGTATCTACGGTGCCATTCATTAATTTTGGTTGGAATCGATGCAGAAAAATCGTTGAGCATTGTACATCTTCTTTCTTCTGTATTCAACAAATGTATTCATGCAGTAGTACATCACGAATGGTTTTGGAGGGTTTTTCACTCAAATTTTCGGTTGCGTTTCTTTTACAAGCAATCCCGATAATTCGTCTGTTTAGTACACGTATATTTGCATCATGCAATGTATTCCATCTGAATTTTTAACAACAATATTGATATTTGACCTGCCGATACTATGGATTGTAGATTTACATTTACGATATACACTTCCAGGCATTTTCGTTAGTCGATTTAATTTTCGAATGAAAATTAAATTTATTATACCCTATTTCAAAAGAGTGCAGAGTAATAAATCACGAAGTGTCATAAAATTTGGCTGAATTTCGGTGTCGTCCATGGACGTAGGCAAATCTTAGGATTATTAAACTTTATAATTAAAGTAAATTAAACATTATAATATAGATAATAATAAAAGGCCATTTTTGGGAAGTAATTTGGTCTGAAATTTAAGTACCTACATGTATTTAAGTAAAATTTCTTAAAAAAAAATAATATCTACCACTAACATTTCTTTCCCGCGTATACTTATTATTACATCCATATCTCACAAAATTCTATTACAGACTCAATCAACAGTTCTGAAATAACTAGGCACCTGTTGAACACACTCATTAAAATATTATTAAATTATTCAGTGGAGAAATTAGCTGAGGGATTAGTAGAGGTTTAATAGTTTAATGATTCATATTTTTATTTTATTTATTGTACTGACAAGTTTACCTGTTCCACCATGATTTCATTCAGATTTGATTTAATAAGAAAATCTATACCATTTTTTATTCTTTGTTTGAAGTTTAAAAAATATTAAGTTATAATTTTATACAAATTTGAATAAAAGACAAATATCAAACATACAACATTCGCTTCGGTATGTTACAAAAAATAATCTAGGTTACTTAAAGTTTATATGTAAATTGATCTATATTCAGAATTAAAACAATAATTTATGGGTGTCAACGGAGGTTAAAATCTTTATAAGAACCGTTTAATTTAACTATGGATAAAATAATCAGACCTCATTCAAGTCTTCCTACATAACGATAAATGACATTAGTGATGGCTTAGCCATGTGAATTTGTAAACTAAACTTTCATCTGTTGGAAACGGTACTATTAATAAATATTTTTTGAAGTATTTATTACTATTAGTTTTTCTTATACAGACAACTAGATATTGGAAAACATAAACTTAATAAAATTAAATTATTTTACTAGATTAAATTTATTTAATTTAAATACTAAAGGTCTTTAACGTTTACAATTTTGGATATGAAAACTAGAAATCGTCTATTCTATATCTATATCTATACTTATAATAAATCTGTAGAGAGGTCAATTCTGTACATGAATAGTATATTCTGTAACAAGGTTAGAATAAAAATTCGATACGAGTGGAGAATTCCGAACGCGAGCGTAGCGAGCAAGAGGAACCACGAGTTATCGAATTTTCATTCTAACCGTGTAACAGACTGTATTTTCTCCACGACCATGTAATAATTCTGTTTATTTAAATTGAAATATGTAGCAAAACAATTAGAACGTCTCACTGACAAACTGAGTGACAGTTTTAAAATTCGCAGGGCAATCTATGTTTTTTGTTGAGCAATTACAGAATGTTATTCCGTCACTAGTTATAGAATGGAAATACATGCAAAACACATAAGAAGCAAGTGTTTCAGAATGAATTTCTATCTCAAGAGTGAGAATGAACACTTTCTATTATTAAAAATGAAGTCGGAATTATTACATTCATTAATGGTCGTGGAGAAATATATTTCCAAAATAACTATCAGGGGGTGATTAGGGATCGAAACTGATTCCAAAAATGCAATCAGTAAAATTTTTGTCTGTCTGTCTGTCTGTCTGTATAACCGCTATAGAAACAAAAACTACTCAAAGGATTTTAACGAAATTTGGTACAATTATTTTTCATACTCCTGTGCTGGTTATAGTATACTTTTCATCACGCTATAATCAATAAGAGCAGAGCAGGGAAGGGAAATGTTGGGAAAACGGGAGAAGTTACATTTTTTAAGCTTCCGTCGCGTGTGCAACCTTAATGGTTAAAGCTATACAGAAATCATCTTATTTTTATAATTTGGAGGTCAACTGTGAACGGATTTTACAACATTTCACCCACAGGGGGGAATTGCGGGGGCGTGAAAAAAAAATTAAAATCTATAAGTCCTACAGGTTTAAAACTTTGCAAAATAGTTATTTTTATAAGTTTGAGGTCAATTGTGAACTGATTTTACGAAATTTCACCCACAGGGGTGTTGCGGGGGCGTGAAAAATTAAAATTAAAATTTAAAATCTATAAGGCCTACAAGTTTGAAACAATAGTTATTTTTATAATTTTGAGGTCAATTGTGAACGGATTTTAGAAAATTCCACCCACAAGGGTCCATGCGAGGGCGTGAAAAATAATCTATATATATAATAAATCTGTAGAAATGAAAATTCTGTACATTAAAGATATTTAAAAAATAATTCGCGGGGGCTGTTACTACATCGATATAGAACCCAAAAATGAGGTTAGATTTTTTTGTCTGTCTGTTTGTATGTTTGTGAGCGCATCACATTAAAACTACTGATCCGATTCGAATGCGGTTTTCACAGATGTATTTGTCTTCTTTCAACTTAACATCTGGTATATAAAAATTTCTCCCCCCACCCCTTTAACGAATTCGGGGGAGTAATTTTTATATAACAATCAACACGCCACGCGAACTACGTCGCGGGTACAGCTAGTTAGGAAATAAAGAGTATTAAAGAGTTCAATCAATCTATATTCTTCGCACTAAATACAAACAAATAACGCGTGCTCAACAAATAATCAAATACCTACATAATCTTTTTAAATAAAAACCGGTTCATTAATTTATAAACAATAGTATTGTCACTTTTACTAAGAATAGTGTCCATATTACGGTATTGTTTTATCAAAATAAACTTACATCGAATAATAACAATGGACAATAAATGCAGGTGTTGGTTACGTTTTTAGCTTACTATTTAATAATTTTAAACAGATTGTATCTCATTTTTATTATTTTGTAGTATATATTGTGATATATATTCAGAAAAAAACCTTTAACCTATATTTAGAATATATTAATATTAATAACCAATAAACATAAGCAAAACACGGGAACCAGTGGCAGATACATATATTTGAATATTATGTGGGAATTTTGTAATCGATTTAAAACTCGTATCAACTCGAAATTGTGACAAAATGTCTATGTATATACCTAAACACACTTGAAATATGCATTGTCATCAAGTTCTTAGCCATCCTGAAAATTTCAGAGCCCTAGGTGGTCGGGAAATTCGGCTACGAAATTCCACCCGGAATGACAAATTGAAAGACAAAGAGACAAAGAATACGACGAAAATAAAAAACTTTCTAAAATATGTCATATTTTTACATCTACTGGATTCGAGTAGAAGCTCGAAAAGAGATATCTGATTCCACTGACTCAGAGTATCAGAATCTCTTGAGCAAGGACACGGTATTAATGCCGGCACTTGACAAAGTCCTGAAAATGTTTGAGCTTTTGGAAAGCTACCTGTTGGGCATTTAAAAATTTTTGAATAATATAAGAGTATTCTTTAAAAATCTCGACGTTTAATCAAGTTGTGTTGAAAATCGAAGGTCAAAATTTGTCTGCAATTGAAACTTCAAAGGGACTGAATCGTCGACCAAAATTTGGTCCTTAAAGAAAATTCACTTTTCCTTCCTTGCACCGTTCGTAATCTACTAGTGAAATTAAAGACAACCGATCACGAGAATGTGAAAAGTGCGGCAGCTGAATTTTATAAAACAGTAAAGAATACTTGGAGCAATGATGTCAGCTCAATGCAGAACTAGCAGTACTTAAATGGACATATTTGGCTTAAGTACCTACTTGGATAGTAGTACAAAAAGTGACGGATTTGCTGATCGCAAACAAATTCCAGAACTTTTCGCTTATATTTAATTATAGGCTACAGATGAAAAAAGATCAGTAAGAATGTTGCTGCTAAAGATCATTGGTTGGAATTGTTCACTCATTTTCATGCACCAATCTCAACTGTACGAGCTTTCGTATAATTATTGTGTATGTTTTAGGAATCCCCGGAAGTAACGCACCCGTCGAACGAGTTTCTTCTCTAATGAATAAAATATGGATAAATAAATAACCACAGTTGAGTGTTGCTGTTTTAAAATCCAAAAGACAAACATAAAAAAATCATTTATATTCGTCTTGAAAACGAGACCCGATATTTTAAAACAGATTTGCTTTGCCGACAAATATGAAACAGACGTTGCTTTAATTAAATTCATTCACCTCTTTCTTTCTAGTAAGAAAAAGCAGTTAATTTTTTAATTATTCAAAATTCGGTTTACCGATAATAATTTTAAATTTTAAGATTATTACATTCTATTACATCATGTTATTCATACGTATGTTCAGTCAGATAATACTTCAAAGCCTTAAGAAAGCTATGCTTGCCCGTCTGGTTCAATTCCGTGCCATATCCCGTTTTTTAAAAATTTTTCTTCTTTTTTACCTTTTCGAATTATTTAAAATTTTCTAAATTTTTCATGTTGCTTCCAAGTTTCTTTACATAACAACATACTACAATAAGTAGTGTAATGGTTTTTGGAGTCATTTTTTAACGTTCAGCACGAACCTCGCATAAGAAGCGATTAAAACATAATAATTGTAATTCTATGCAAAAACCGTAGATTGAGAATAATTTTAAAAGCTTTGTAACGATCTTTCGGATCATCGCTTTAGTAATAGAATTTACCAGACTATTGTTTGCGGGCATATATTCGGTGAGAATTGTACCACTAGTGGTGTCACTGTTGAACTGTCACTTCTTTCGCGCGGCGATCTGAATTTTTAGTTCATTTTATTATCCGATTGCCAAGTGATACATCCTATTTAATACAAGGGCAATCCATATCTGTGAGGAGAGTCACGTTAGAGTTTGATATTTTTTTAAGGCGATATCACATTTCCGCCCTTTATGTGGAGAAAGCCGAACAGATTGGCAACCCTGGTTTCGAAAATTGAAAATTGAGCAAAATTCTTCCATGGAGAAACTATCCCGACAATTACAGGGGCAGATCTTTTGAAGCAGATAAGATATAAATAAAATAAAATAAAACTTTTATTAACCAAATTAATCTTCTGGGAAACCTTAACTTTTTATTTATAATTTAAATAATTGAATTTATAATTGTTATAAATAAATCATTAAAACGGGAGTTTGTGTATAATTTGTTTAGTTTGTACTCTGGCGCCCTTATATTTCATGTTTGGGAAGGACTGGACAAACTCTTTGAAGAAGCCACGACCTATTGAGCTAGCTAGGGGATTTACGCCCTTTTTGGAAATTTTAATGCTACAAATTGGCGTCCAACGTGTTAATTACATTTTGAATTGATTATTAGGGCTACAGCTTCCAGTTTAAATTTAATCTCATTTATCTTAAGGTCATTACAATGGTTTTAAATAAAACACAGAAAATTCTATTTAACTATGATTTTTATTTCAAAAATATTGAATGGTTTGGTTTCATCATTCTAAAATGTGTTCATCAAGATAGCATCTGAGGTGTATACAATCATTTCACCAGAAATAATAGTAAGCTGTATATTCATAGAACTAATCTGCACAAGTCTATGAATTCCTTGATTTTTAAGGGTTTTAGTGAGTTCAACAAATTACCTGTTTATCTGTGTTTAAAAGTAGACTAGTTCTATAGTTTATCCAAAGGAACTTGAAATGCCAATTACGTGTACGAGTTCACTTTAAAAGAAAGTTATTATATAAACAAACCAAGTGAGTTTAGTAAGGTTAGCAGTGACCACGCAAGCTTTTAAGGACAGTCCTCTCAACACTTGCAAGGTTTTGTCCACCAACCAGTTGTCCAGCACTAGTTGTCCAGCTAGTTAATATTACTTAATAAGCTCTACATTCGATCCATATTTGTTTGCATGGATGTTTTGTTCTTAGTATGAGCTTGAGCGGGGTCGGAATTAGTTAAACAGTACCCATTGAAAAAAAGCCAATTTAAAAGTGGTCGGTGCATTTAGCTGTGAATCCATAGTCAAATTTTATTATATCTGAGTAAATATTTCGGTGTTTGTGTTAATTAACATGGCTTTCTGGAAATGTTGTTATTCTGGTTAATGAAAAATCAATAACAACAACTCAGTATACGGAATTTAAACATAGTCAACGAAATATTATAAATATTTATAAGTGCTTAAGAATTTTTTTTTACAATCAGAATTATCAGAATTAACAAAAATTTCACATACCAATATTTATTGTGTCATTAAACAAGGAGATGTTATTAATAATACTATAAAAAGGAAAATGATGAATATAATAATATATTCTTGAAAATGATGTATTAAAATGCGGTTTTAAACAGAAAAAAAACTTTATACAAAAATGATTATTATGAAAATCATAAATAAAATAAAACCATAAATTAAACGAATAATAATTTGTCGCACGCCCATGAAGAGATATTCTTTGTAGTTGTATAATGCCGCTTATCGACACTTATCTAAGTTGTATTGGGAAAAATGTGAGAATTATTTACTTTTAACAAAATATTGGTCCCTGTCCAATTTTATATGTTTAATGTTTTATGTATATAAACGATTTTTAAGTTTATTTTGTGTATTAGGATTACCTATTTGAAATAAAGTTTTTATTGTAATATGTATGTGATAATAAGCCGATCATGCGATCAAGTGTATGTGTGTGCGTTTTTCTGTTAACTCTAGGGGGTTGTATCATCGCTATTTTATGTTGGTTGTTCTACGTTCCCTTTATTCCACCAAAACGTCTCATAAGAATGTCATGAAACTGAAACCACAGACAAACAATAAAAACTATTTATACCCTCTCACCCTATAGCATGTAGCCAAGAAGATTAATAAATTTGAACTACAGAGACAAAAATTAAACTTCCCTTCAAGATAAACTTCTAGATCCGCCACTGTTTAATACAGAAGTTTGATCTTCCTCTAGTAATATTATCAATAAATAAAAGTGAACCAAATGTAACAGATTCTGTTTAACTATACAACTCCCAAATTTTTGTATACAACATACGGTAAAAGTAAAAAAAATCTTTTATTTGTAAAGTCATGAATAATACTTATTATTTTCACTTTTATTGGTATTTTTTCCGTTTTAATTTGGGCTTCTTTCTAAATTCCAGTTAAATAATTGCGGACACATTTTTTAAAGCACTTATCATAAATACATAACACGCTTTTATTAGCTTCATTGGTTTGTTTGTGGGCATGTAATTCTCCGTTGGTCTAAGAGCTTGTGGCTTATTACTGTTAGTATATTCCACTACTTTCAGGGCGTTCATTGGCCGAGCGAACGAAGGCGCGGGTATTCGTTACAATCGACCAAATTCACAGTTCGAGAATTCTAATCCCGCACACGCAAAAAAATAAATAAGGTTTAAAAAAACTAAAAAACACACTTTTAAACCACATGTAACTAAAAAGTGAAAACTATAGTTTAAAAGAACAAAAAAAGCCCATCGAACTTATAATTTAAAATTATTTAAAAGAAATCTTAAAACAATAATGAATGAAAATTACTAGTATTATTGTAGGTAAAAAAAGCACCGGGTGCTCGATTTACGAATTACGTATTTTTCGTTCATTTTAAGTTTAAGATTAATTCCAAAATTAATTTTAGTTCAATGTGCTTGAAAAGCGTGTTTTTTAGTTTTTTAAACAATATTTATTGATCAACTCATTAGTGGAGTTGGTTACTTGACAAACTTTATAAAAAGTTTATAGCGCTCCAGTACAATACAATATTTACTATGTATTAACCTTTTTATACTTATTATGTTGCGAAACCATAAATACTACGACGCTGGTAAATGGTGAATCGGTTTATGCAAGATTTTGCTTGTATGGGCAAGATATTTACAAGCTAGTTCATAACTCAGTTCGGTTCAAATCTGCAAACCGCCAGAGGATTTGAAAAAGATACGTTAAAAAGGAGGATAGTAAAACCTCTTCTACTTCCACTTGTTGATTTCAGCGTACAGCGTTGCCAATATTCGACACTCTAAACGATATCTGCACAACAATATAGAAATGAAACATAATAGTATTATACTATTAAGTTTAGATTGCTTTACTATGAAAGTAAAGAGTAAATAAAGTTTAAAATCATGTAAAAGTAAACATTCCTGAATTCAGGTTACCTGATTAACCTTATCCAATGTGATTCTAGATATAGAGTACTGAAAAAAATATTTCTAAAAACTTTTTATTTGATTTTAAATAAAATTAATCGCAAAAAAGTAATTGAGTATAAAAATATCATATTTAGAAAAAAAATTAAATGGATAATCTCTTTTAAAATGGTATTGGATTTCTTGCAATTCTGCTATTATTTTAATAAACCAAATTGTATAAATAGATGGATTTTTGGTCCTCCGTCCAGAAACAATACTATTAATTACTTCAAAATCGTCCGGAAAATGACATTTTCCGGCCTAGGCCGGCAAAGTAGCTTTTAGATTATCTAAAGAGATGGCGCTATGAGTTTAAATTTTAAGTCATCAAAAATACATAATAAATAATACAAATTTTAATCAAATTTAATTAAAAACAGCGTACAATATACTAAACTTACCTATAACTTTTTCTAAATGTAAGCAGGATTCTAATTTACATTTAATTTCTCTCACAACTTTTATTATAAAATTTGACATTTATGTCAATTTACAACTACTACTTATCATTCGATTATGAAAATACATATCTCGATTTTATTTTTGCTCATTGAACTAAAATAGTTCATTGTCTCTGCTATTTTTATATAAAATTATTAGATATTAATGTTAATATTTTCAATATAACAATTTTTACTGTGCTGTTTATTAGCACAGTATTCGTATGTATAAAAATTAAGTATCTTGAAATCGATTATCAGAAAATCATTCCTTATTACCTACTAATTCTTTTAATCGTACAATAGATGTCAATAAACATCTAATCTTGTACCTATGTCACAAAGTAAAAAGTTTTTGAACTTTTGAAAATATTAAAAATTAGAAGGACCAAAAAATAGTGTGTGTTACACGTCCGGAAAATGTTTTGCAAGTGCTAGTATTGTTTCGCCTCGGTGCTACGCACCTCGGCTACACAACTTTACTCGCTCTTGCAAAATGTCATTTTCCGTCCTTGTGTCACAAATAACTATTTGGTACTTACTTATACCTAGTTGAAAAAACATAAAATTTTGTGTGGTATAAAAAGCAACTATTAGATTAGACTCTTAGTTTTATGAAACAAATAATATTTTTTACAATAATTAAAACATTATTATTCTTTTTGTCATTACACTATGTTCGATAAATATTTTAAAAATGTACATGTTGACAAAATAATAAATAGTCAGGGTTGTTAAAAAAACTTTTTTTAATGTACATATTTAAATACAAATAGAAATACATTTTAAACATATGTATCTAATACGTGTTTAAATACATTTCTTTATAAAATAGTTTGCATTTAAATATATGTTACTACAATGAGCCATTATTGGAAATTATTTTTTAAACCTAAAGTAAATAGTAAATTTTTAGGTGATTCCATGTTACACATTCAAACCATTCAAACTATACACGCTTTTGAAACTTCACTCAAGTTTCATAAATATTGAATTATAACTTAATTCACAAATATCTACAATTTAGTAAACAAAAAATATCTCTCTATTTATTTACAAACAAGCATTTATGGTACCTGTGCACAATGTAAGAATATCTGAGTACCCAATATGGTGTACAATTACTCGGAATCATAAAAGGGATTATCTTTCTCTCATAATTATCCGGGAAACAATTTGTACTTTTTTATGTAATAATATTTTTGGTTTATTATACGATGTATTTATAATACATTTAAATACAGTCTGAAAATTTTACTTTAAATACATTTGAAATATAACTATGGGGGTAGTGGGTAGTATTTAAATTCGTATTTAATTTAATGGCATATATTTAAATAATATTTGTATTTAAATACTTAACAACATATAGTATACTGCAAAAAGTAAAGACAAAGTCTACAATTTCTTAAAAGGGTAAATAAGTTTTTCGAATAACCCTAATTAAACTAATTAGAATATGTGTAAATTAAATTCACCGAACAGAAATTAAATAAGTAGGGGATAGTTGATGCTGTAGGTCAGTGTTTTTCAATCTCTGGGTCGCGACCCCTAAGGGGGTCGCGAAGCCTTATTCGGGGGGTCGCCAACTTAACGAAAAAGCAAGGTTCTAACACTACATTAAAAACAAAATTTTAGTGAGAAGAATGGGCTTGTTTATTTTTCAAAAGTTTATCAAGTCGTGGTGTTTTATTGAAACATTAATAATCAAATCGTTTTCTACTTGCAGTCTATTTCACTTTTTGGTTTTAATGTCTACCATTGAAGAAAATGCCAGTTCGCACAAGTATGAAGTGGCGAATGGCACTAATAATTTTAGAGCTTCCCTTGCCAGCTCTGGAAATTCGTGTTTTCTTTTCATCCAAAATACGTCAATACTTTGCGAATAAAAATCAATTTTAAGCGTGCCATCAGCAACTAAATCTAGAAGATATTTATGTTGACATCAGCCAGATCTATTGACTTGTCCAAAAAAGGGTTTAAAATCCATCTACGCCCATTGTCAGCTTCAGAGTGCAAGTCTGGAAAGTATGTCCAAAGTTTCTCTTGTAAATTATGCAAGCTCTGTATCATGCAAGGAATGTGAGCTTTTACTATAAGACTTTGGTCTGATGCGTTATCTTCAACAATCTTCTGAACACATGGAACCTCGTGGAGGTTCTTGTTCAAATTATTACGGTGGCTAAAAAGATCTGCCAAAAATGCTAATTTAAAGAGCCAAATAGGGTCACAAAAGCGATTAGCATATTCAGATTTTGCATCTTGTAACATTAACAGTTCAGCTCTCACTTCTAGAACTCTTGTTAATACCTTTCCTTTGGATGGTCACCTGACCTCTGTGTGATAAAGAAGATTTTGATGAAGCGAGCCCATATCTTCACAAACGATTCTGAATAGCCAGGTTCGCAAGGCTTTGCCTTTTATAGAATTCACAATTTTTATTACCTCCTTGAGCACATCATTTAAATCAGAAGGTACTATACCTTAGCAGCTAGAGCCTGTCGATGAA
Organism: Altica lythri; assembly: GCA_964028335.1. Taxonomy (NCBI): domain Eukaryota; kingdom Metazoa; phylum Arthropoda; class Insecta; order Coleoptera; family Chrysomelidae; genus Altica; species Altica lythri. The sequence continues at coordinate 55,131,649 of OZ034807.1, forward strand.
GAAAACAGTGTGTCCAGGATATGTTTGGCATTATTAATCTTAATTTCGCAACGAGTCGTAATAATAGATAATTGTACCAAAATAGAAAAAAAAATTCGAAAAGAGGTTGACCTTAAAGGCCATCCTTGCAACTTCCCGCTAGTTTTAACCGCAAAGCTATATAGTAACGTGACGTATTTTGACGTTTTTGACTTTTTTTGAAATGTTTAAAAAGCCATAACTTTTTAACGCGTTATTCGATTTTGATGTTCAAGATGGCATTCGCCCAGTTTTTTGAGACCTAAAAATGTTACTAGGAGTGCAAAATCGATTAGTCGAAAAACCTCTAAGTTATTAAAAAAAATACACTTTTTTTGAAATTTTTCGACAACGATATCTCACGAACGAATAAACCGATTTTAATTTGCAAAACGGCATTCGACGTAGTTTTTTAAGCTTAAGAGCTGATTAGGTTATGAAATTGATCAATGTAATAGTCAAAAAGATATGCCCAAAAAACATCATTTTTACCAATTGTTTTTTTCGTTTTTTTTGAAATTTCTCGAAATCTACCGGTTCGAATCGGTTCAAACTAACAGGGAATCTAAGTTAGATAGAACTCTTTGGAACACTTGTTATTTCATTCCGATCGGTCAAGCCGTTTAAAAGTTATAAGAGGTTTACATACATCCACACACACCACACACATCCACACGTACATACAGACACCCTCGTAAAAATAGTCAGGGGAGTTTCCTAAGACCTCAAAACGTTGAGATCCGATGAAAACTCGATTTTCGAAAAACGGGGTGAAACCAATAACTTCCCGATTTAAAAAAAAAATTAATTTTTTTTAGCGGGAGGTTAAAAAACAATTAACGTAGTGTTTTAATTAAATTTTATAATCTTTGTCTTTCTATACTTTACACAAGGGGGGCGCCAGAATTTTTCAACTTGTACAGGGGTCGCGAAATCAAAAAGATTGAAAAACACTGCTGTAGGTAAACAAGCGTATATTCCGAAATTTGTAAAAGTCACTTATATACACATAAAAATAGGAGGATCGTTTATTTCACAACGGATTTTTTACTAATTTAGCTCTGCAAAATGAAAATTCATTAATAGTAATTTAAACAAAACAAACGAAAGCAGTTTTATGGGCACGCGCCAATTCGTAAAACTATTTAATCCTTAACCTTTATACTACAGCAGGTAAACAGGCTAATTCGTAACTTTTCACAAATCTACACTGCTTAATTCGTAACTTTCGACCGGCGTATTGAATTTCATCCGAACGCAATGATTTTCGTCCGTTTATGTTAATCCTCAGAGATAAGGAAAATAATCTTCTTGTTTATGACCATGATTTTCGTCCGCCTATAGTTATTACATTGCAATGAATTTCATCCGAAATTTAATGGTAAATAGGGAGATATAGACATTTGATAAAAATGTTAAATCTATAATTTCTAGACCATAAACAGAAACTTATGTTAAAAATTAAATAAAATAATAACAGTTATTTGGAAAAAAAATATTTTTAAATCTTACATTCTACATCCTATTTTTATTCTAAATTTTATACCTATTCGCCAAACTTTGGACATATTCAAACCTTGATTTTTGACCTGAAGTATGCATATCTATTTGATTTTGTATATATATATATATATATATATATATATATATATATATATATATATATATATAAAGACAAATTTTTAAAGTGTCTGATCTAACAGTTGGACATATGTTGACACTTTGAATTTTTATTAAATGGTCTATACAGGGTGTCCAGGAACTTAATGCCAAAAATTCGGGAGCAAATAGAAAAGGTCAAAATAATATTAGAAGTTCAAATAAATTTTTGTCATACGAGCCTTCGTTTCCGAGTTATAGACTTTTTCTTAAGCCAGTCCCATGGTCAGACTTTAAACGCTTGAACTAAAACTAAAACTGCAAAGCAATTGTTTTATTGCGTTTAAATACTATCTTAAGGAATTTTTAATTATAAGTTGTGACAATTATTGATAGTTCTCTTCAGAATGTCTGTCTTTACAAAATATGGCGATCAGATCTAAAAGTTCAAATTTCTCCTAAACCCTTAATTTTATCGAGTCCAAACAAGAGTACATTTTCATTAGTAAATGGATTGGAAAATTTATTTTTGAAATTTAAATATTATTCAGATGGTCCCTATTAAAATTACGGATTATTAACCAATGGGCACAAGCCGTCTCTGCTTATCTGTACGTAATGTAGATTCATTTATACCGTCAAACACAGGACATGGATGTATGCAATCCGTCACTGGAATTTTATAGTATTCCAATGTATAGTTTAGAAATTATGACAAAACAAAGGTTTTTATTTCGAAACTTTAGAGGTCTATAACTCGGATACGAAGGCTCGTATGACAAAAATTTATTTGAACTTCTAACATTATTTTGACCTCTTCTATTTGCTCCCGAATTTTTGGCATTAAGTTCCTGGACACCCTGTATTTCTGTTGTCTGGTTTGTTTTTTACAAAAATCCCAGTCCCAAACTTAAGTAGGATGCAGAAAGGAAATTCCAAATAGATTGCGTAACAACTGCCCTATTTTAGTAAAAAATATATGCTTTATTAAAATCGTAAGTTGTGAGTGAAAAAACTTACCTGTCACAGAATTTGTATCTTTATATTTCGCAGACAGACCCAGTTCATTTATTTTCTATACCAGCTCTGATGAAAATGAAAGTGGCATCCTTGAATTGTTGATTCTGGCCACATGCTTTTTATAGCGTTTGGCATATCCCGTTCAAAATCAAATATACTGAACTAGGTTTAAAAAGCACGTTAAATTCATTATTTATGGTCTCCACAATAAATTTCAGTAAGTTCTTATAAGTGTCCTGTGTCTTATCGGGTAGAAGTCAAAACACCAAGGGGATGTAAATTCCATTTTCCAAGCCGTGAATTGTATATCATTGGTAAAAATGCTTGCAGCAATAGGCAAATGTACCATCCATATAAATTTTATTCAATCGACACAAAAGGTGTAAATTCGTTTTGCAAGAAAATATAACAATTTTTGATTGTAAATCGTTACCAATAACAAAATATTCTTCTCTATGTGTTTTAATGTTAGTCCTATTAATATGTTCTTGAATTTCTGTAATATTTTTAGGTAACGCTGGTTGCAGTTTTCTTCTCGCATGGTAAATATTTTCCCTCATTCGCTTTATATAATTCACTGATTTCATAATTTCAGTTCCTATTATTTCTAACACTTCTTTGCATGCTTTTCATTTACACGATGAGGTTAATTTTTGTCGCTGAATTTTTTGGATATCTGCTTCGTGGTTGTGTTTCAAATTTTTAATTCTGACGACATGATATTCTCCTCTGGTAAAGAACTGTGCACTACATCCACTATTTGAACAAACCCATTTATCTTCACCAATCATTAATTTATGTTTATGTTGAAACTTAAAATTGTTCATTAAAAGCATCACTTTACCACGTGTACTTAATATTTTTTCCAGTCGGTTCATTTTTACGAAATAGCGTTATACACACACAATATACCTTGTACAACAGTTTTCAAATAAATTACCGTCTACTCCTTTAATGCCGTTTCAGAAGCAATTATAGGATTATAATAACAAAACTACCCCACTCATATAATCAAACATTTAGTACCATTATTTAATCAAAATTTTTTCATTGGTTTTTCCTAATTCCTTATTACTGTATAAAAGGAATTATGAAATTCCAATATTATATATCTTTAATAAAAGAATAAATAAAGAATACAATTAGCAATAATACCAAATTTTTAGTACAATAAATAAAAAAAAAACTTTTTACGACGAACTCGGTAAATTGACAAAAATTTAAGTTTTTTAGTTTGGTGACTTAGGTATGATATTTATTTAAATATTTGAACATATTTTTTTGTATACTCCAATATAAATTCCAGTGTCAAATGTGTAAATATGATATCGGATGAAATTCATTGTGGTATCGGATGAAATTCATTATGTATTTTTATCCCTTGCACCTAAACGGACAAATTTCATGGTGCCATAAAATAATTTAGATGATATTCATTGCGCCCCTTTCGACCGTTGAATTCGTAATAACCATTGGTTTAAGGGATTCAGATAAGACACAGGTAGCTTGAGACAAATGAAAACAACATTACCAAAATAAACATTTTTGTTTTAAAACCCCAAAAAAAGTTAAATATAAACGTGTATAAAGATATACAAATAAAAAATTAAAATAATTTAAACCGATTTGCGGCTGCATGAACAAATCCAGATTTTGTAATTTCATTTAATGAAAGATTTATAATTAAATTTTCAACATATTTTTCTGCAATTCTAGTCGCTTTCTTTATAATAATCGTCCTTGACCAATACTTTGTATTTTAATATAAATGGTTGGTTGAATACTTATTAAAAAGAGTGAGGATAAATACAATAATGTTGGGATGAGCAAAATAGAAATTATTAGCAAAATGAGAATGAAACGAATCGCAAGGATTAGTGGTAATATGTAATAAAAAGGTATGCGATGCCCAAAGTTGTGGAACTAAAACAGCATCTTCATAAGTTTCTACAAGATAATCTGTAAATTTAATAAATCCGGCTTTATTAGGAATAGTAATGGCACCACCAAGAAAAAATATATAAATGATCTGTACTAAATAAAGCATGTCCATTAAAATATTAACAATCTGTAATGAAGTTACGAATTAACCGGTGGCCAAAGGGTCTGACAAAAATTAACTATGCATAGAGTGAGGAATTAAAATTGTTACCTATTTTATTACTCATGTATTTGACAATTTAGCTTTGTTTCAACAAAACAATATACCTACGATACTTTAAAAAGGTTTTAATTCGTAAGATTTAACTTTTATTGGTAGCAATAAATAAAAAGACTAATAAATATAAAAAAGGCAAAATCGAAAAGTACTTAGTAAAGTAAGAATGCATTGTTACAAGTACTATAATCACTTAGATAAAACAATCTATTTATTTAATAATTATTACCTATCTAACAACATTTTTTACTGAAGTTTAGATTCAATCATTGTATTATATCTATAGATATTTGGACCGATAAACATTACTAGTTAGTTCATAATTCTATATTTTTAATTGATCTACTTTAGAATAAACCAGAGATAATAGAACGAATAAACTCAATCTGTCTATATTTTCTTTGCTATTTTATAAACCGTTATAGACTATTTTAACATACATTGATTTCGAAGAAAAATAAGACCATCTGGCAACATAGCTGTTAAGAAGCATTCACAAGGAACAGCTGTTTACTGTATCGTAGTGGGAGAAAGGCCACAGAAAGGCCGATTGAGCACAAATTCAATTCAAAACAGAAAACAGTTTACTTTTAGATCTGTGAAGAGTTACACGTGTGCTAGGTGGTTTTGTGACATTTATCGTTAAAAAATAAAACAAAAAATAATCTGGTGACTTTTTGTGCAAAATGGTCCGTAGTTTATCCCAGTGGACGAAAACTCTAAGTTTCCCTGCAAGAATTTCTCCTAACAAGACTTCGAAGGAAAGTGTTAATATTCATCAAGTTAGCCCTACTATTACTCCAACTTTAAGTAATAATTCTTTGACGAAGAATAACGATATTAATATTGTAATGAACAACCATGCGTCTATGACTGAAGTCAATCAAGTAAGTATTTTTTTTTATCCAAAGATGAAAAAGTTGATATTTTGTATAAAAAGTGAGCCGAAACTAAAACCTAGTTATTAAAAAAGGTTAATCATATCGTTTTATGTTATTATAGGCCAGTAAAAATAGCATTTAACTTTGCACTAAATTTCCGATCCAAATTTCTTTTTTTATAAGGTTTCGGATAACTTACTGAGTATAAAATCACAAAATGCTGACAGATCCAGGTGACGCTAGAGGCGCTATCTTGAAAAAACGTTTTCGGCCGATATCTCGGAAACTATGCACTTTAGAGCAAAAGTCATATAGACCATTATTATAGAAAATAAAATTTTGCATCTTTTGTTTCCAGCAAACTTTTTTGTAAAACTTACTGTTTACGATTTATGGCCCATTTAATGAACCGGTTTTTCGATCGCAGCCAATAACTCTTGAAAGATTAGATTAATCAATAAAATGTATTAATCCGTTTTTAAAGATCCGTTTATTCTCTACAACTTTTGTGTTAAACTTTTTTTTCTAATGTCCATAGTTTTTGAGTTATAGGACGTTTTATGTTGGAATACCGAGCAAAAAGTTGAAAATTTCAAGATACGCACAGTACAAATTCAACAAATAAATTAAAAAAATATCCCGATTGTTTATGTAGTTAACAAATAATAGTTCAATTCCTTACCTGCAATAGTAACGAACATTTTTTTATTTTACTTAATTATATTTTGCTGCCGCGTCACCCGCCGAGCGTCGACATTTCTTCATTAAACGTCCTATAACTCAAAAAGTATGGACATTAGAAAAAAAAGTTTAAAACAAAAGTTGTAGAGAATAAACGGATCTTTAAAAATAAATTAACGCATTTTATTGATTAATCTAATATTTCAAGAGTTTTTGGCCGCGATCGAAAAACCGGTTCATTAAATGGGCCATAAATCGTAAACTGTAGGTTTTACAAAAAAGTTTACTAGAAACAAAAGATTCGAAATTCTATTTTCTATAATAATGGTCTGTATGACTTTTGCTCTAAAGTGCTTAGTTTCCAAGATATTTGCCAAAAACGTTTTTTCAAGATAACGCCTCTAGCGTCACCTGGATCTGTCAGCATTTTGTAATTTTATGCTCAGTAAGTGATCCCAAATCTTATAAAAACAAAATTTTGAATCGGAAATTTAGTGCAAAGTTGACCCTTAAAAACGGCTATTTTTACTGGCGTATTATAAGTAAAAATAATGTCTGTACTTTACCGGTATATAACTGTGTCAACATGTCGCAACTTGTCGAAAAGTTTCGGAACAATTACTTTCTACAAATTGATTAATATTACGAGCAAACTAATAAAATATCTTGTCGAATCTTAATAATTACTATTAAAAATTAGCAGTTCTGATTTAAACAAAAAAAATGAAAATTTAAAATGTAAGACAAGTTGAAACTTGTGCGCTTGTCAGGATAAGAATGAAAAACTGTTGGAATTTTTGTTAGATTCACAGTAATTTCCATTAAAACAGTAAAAATTCTTAATGATCTGAAGCGTGTATTTAAATTTTGAGGAATGCGCGAATAGATCGAAGAATTTAAACAATCCGTGTATGAAAAAATTATTAAATAAATATCTCAACAGTTTAACTGAGAAATGCTTACAATAATATGTAGATCAGTAATCAACAAAATATTTCTAACATATTTTTATATTACACAGTATATCTGTTTAGGTTTTTGTTTTATTTTCTAATGGATTTTTGTTTTGAAGTTAAAACTTCCTGAAACAAGCTCTAATATACATTATGTTTTTTACGGGAAAAATCGTCAGTAAAGAATAAGGCCAGGAAATAAAAATGAGTCAGGTAAAAGCTTTTACCGGACTCATTTTTATTTACTTTCCGGCCTATCTTTAATGAACAAAACAATAAAATAGTTAGTCTAAGATAGCGGTCAATTGGTTTCTATGGTAACCGAGTTTTGTATACATTTAAAACTATAAAATAACTTGACATATTTTGACGTTTAGTTGAAAACGTGAAATTAATTATAAAATGGATATTCAAAATGATTTATTTGATTGTGAATTAATCGAAGATGAAATTATAGCAGATGAAATTGTTAAGCAACGTTTGTAAAAAAAATGTTAAAATTAGTTAATAACAAGTTCTTGTTATACAAATGTAAACTGAATAATATTAAATTTATGGTACAACAATGCCCGTTTAAAAAAAAATATTGTACGTAATAGGTCCCAAAAGTGCTTTTACTGGACTCGCAGGCTTGTAGGACTCGCCTGCGGCTCGCCCTGCAATTTGCCCACTCGTCCAGTAAAAGACCACTTTCGGGACTTGTTACGTAAACTACTAGAAAAGCCGGCTTCATTTGAATTATTTTATATAGTTAGATTATATTAATACTACTAATGTATTTGTGAATATCGATACAAGCAATAGGTACTATGCAAATCTTTTTTCTACGGTAATAAATATGAATGAAGTATATTTAAATATTGTCTATATCTTCTTTGTGGCATAATAATTGTATATATTTACTTCTTTAATTGGGGAACTTTTGCCACTAAAATCAAAATAATAAAATGATAAATCAATATTTTGAAAATCACCCTGGCTTATTTATCTTGATAGATATGTCAAATTTGTCGTTTTAACAAATACTTCTTAATGCAAAACATTGCATATTTTAATTTTTGTTAGGCATTTTCCGTTTTGAAAAAACGACCTTTGATAAATTTATAATTATAATATTATAATTAAAAAAAAAAGTCCTAAAAAATTGTAACATCGAAAGCGAAATCGAAAGCTTGATTTTTTAATACAAACAAATCTCCAGTGCAAGTTTTAACTTTTATCGACACTCTGCTATAACCTTTTTTGTCTGTGTGGATTTCTTAATGTTTGACTTTATTTAAATAAATTTCTTCTGCAAAATGTAAATATTTTTCAGTTTTATTTATATCTCTATTGGGATTTGATTTCTATTATCTGAGTAACGCGGAACACATTACCTGCTTGCGTTTACCAATTTAATGTCTTTCTTCCTTATTCACTGTTACATGAACAGTTAAGATATTTTACTTTTATTGATCTTAATGTTGTATATTATTTTAATTTATAATATTGTTATTTTAAAACGTCTTGATAATATAAATTAAAAAATTATATGTTTGTCGATTCTGAAGATTAAACTCTTCAGTAAAGAGTCCAAAGGATATACGCCATACATAGGAAGTCGGTACTATGCAAAATAATACAAATTGAGTACGACAACTTATACGAATATGATTCGATACATATTTTTGTACCATCGTAAAGGAACAGGAGCAGGGGTGTTTGGACCTAGAACCAAACACTCAGAAAGCTTGGGTACGTACCCAAGCATCCTTCAAGCGGCAATTCGTGCCATCGAAAGATGTATAGAATTTAACATTGAAAGGAACTATCGTAGACAGAAGATTGTAATCATGTCAGATAGTCAAGCAGCCATCAAAGCTCTGAACTCAGATACAATCAGTTCAAAGTTGGTCTGGGAATGCCTAGGCAAATTAAATGAACTAGGACAGAATAACACTGTTACCCTCCTATGGGTTCCAGGACACGTAGGAATAGAAGGAAATAAAACAGCAGACAAGCTGGCAAAAAAAGAAGCTAAAACCCCATACCTAGGACCAGAACCATCCTGTGGAATCAGCAGTAGAACAATCTTAGAAAAACTAAAGAAAAAAATGGATAGCGAAAAATCCAAGTACTGGAATGATCTAGAAGGAATAAGACAATCGAAGACGCTCCTGGGAAACTATAACCAGAAGAGATCTCACAGCTGTCTTAACCAGAGTAAGAAAAACCTCCGAATTATAACAGGAATACTAACCGGTCACTGTCGATTAAGAGGACACATGAAGAAACTAGGATTAGTAGATGAAGCAAACCGCAGATTCTGTGAGGTAGAGGATGAAACCTCAATACACATACTTTCAGAATGCATAGCATTAAGTACTTCTAGGGTCAAATACCTAGGGTCATACGAAATAGAAAGGGAAGAACTACCTAATTTAAAACCCAATGATATCCTAAACTTTCTAAGGAAGATAGGACTAGAAGAGCTGCTATAAGTCTGAGGAATCATCAGAAATATAGCAAGAAAAGGGGGACACAATAGATTTTATAGGTCGCAGGTGTATCTGTTACCCCTAACAACATACATACATATATACCATCGTGAAATGTGAAATATCTACTTTACTGTCGAAATAGACTTGCATATTTTTTTGGTTCTTTGCTCATTTTATTATGTTTACTTTCATTTACTACGAGAATCGTATTTAAGTCTTTGCTACGTAATATACAAATTCTGTTGGCCAACCATCGAAATACTCTTGAATCTGTACAATGTGTTAACATTTTTATAAATATTATCATTTACTACGAGAACTCTTTTATTTTACACCAATACAGCCAACGAGCTGTTTATATTTAGTTTCGACATTCAAATAAATTGTAACTTTGCCTCATATAAGTTCGATTTGATGAAAAACGAGAAATATTACTCTTTCCATCCTTTTTAGCCTGAGTAATCAGATCAGTAGTTCAGTAGATATTTTGCTTCTAAAATACAATATAATAATGTTTATTGTATAATTTGAAAATCCTACCTACTTTTTTTGTTAAGAGGTACGGAATTTATGGTATCAGATTTTTTACGGATCATTCTAGTTTTGTTTGAAGATTTATTGTTCAGCGTAGATAATTTGACGGTGACTTTTCAATTAGGATTGTTGGCAGCTCATAGGCAGTAGTAGACTATTATAAACTGTTAGGTTATGTTTATGACCATAGACCTACCGCATCGAATTTTATTTTTCAAATGTTCTTTAAGGTGTTATATTCTATGTGGAATATAGAAGTAACATTGTATATGACTATTTTAAGAAATATTTTGACTTCTTATATTCCATTGTGTTTTTTCGACACACATCGTTATTACATCAACCCACCATTTATTTAATAGTCATTGATGATTCGAAACATGCTTCTTAAGATAATGTTCTTTAAATCTAATTATATCTTAATTATTTCTATTTAAAAAGTTCACTAATTTTACACGAAGGTTAATTACGACAGTCTATGAAATTTTTTCCGGTCATATGTAATAACATACTTAGCAATAAATGCAAGGCAAATGTTTTCTGATAGAAAAATTCTTTACCTAATTGCTTCCTAGCTTACCAAGAAGAAATACATAACACTTTCTTAAGGTGTTTATAAATGATCAGGTTTTTATTGTACCTACACATTTTGATAAACCTACTTTACCTCACCATAAAAGCAAAAAACATGTTTTAGTTTTCTATTTTTAATAAATTACAGTCACATTGTTGCTTGTCTGCAAATTTAATCTCTATTTGAATACATTAACCAATGACGACTGTGAAGAATATATTTACTGTGATTCACCATATTATTAATATTTCATTCATGTCTTACACACAAAGTTCATAACCTTAATGAAATTCAATTCCGTATAAATCAGTGTTTCTACAATAATGTTAATATACAGGGAATTATCCGTAAGTAATTTGAGGAGAATATATCATAGTTTAAGAGTGCAGTCTAAAAGTAGATCAGATATAATCTTGACAAAAATCATATATCAACTTAATGTTACAACAATCAGTTTATATTGAATAAACCTATTTTCTTTATAGGTTTCTCGTAGCTGCCTAGTTGCTGTTAATTTTTGACAATTTTTAAACAGTGCTCAGACATTTACCGTAATAATTTCATAATTTCTTAGTTATTTTATATTCTTTTTTATTGTAAATAGATTCATTCACAAAGCTGAAAACCTTACTCCGTTTGAAAAAAAAGTTTATTCTATGTTCAAGTGATTGTTATAAAATACATAATTTTACTGAAAGAATAAGCAGAGATGTACATTGTCAGTAATTTTCTCGATTAGTTAGTGAAAGGTAACTAAATTGCTTATGAAATTTATCTCAAAGAGGATAATATGTTTAACCCACGCCTAGTAAATAACCTCTGCTTCAATTTAGGCCAAGAGTTCCAAAATGTGTGTAGGTTTAAGTACATATACATATATCGAATGTATCATCCTTGAAGTAAAATCAAAACATAGATGCATTTTATTACTATCATTTGCCACTTTAAAAATTGGATAGCAATTAAACAATAATACAGCCAAGGTTATACATGTATTTATATTTTATATTAAAATAAAATTAACGACGTGTTCCGTATAAATATGCCGCGAATAGAGAAACCATGAATACGGAATCGTAATTTGTATGGGATTATAAGGATACGTTCCTAGGTGACAAAATAAAAATCTAATATATAAAAAAATCAAATTAATTGAAGTTTTTGGCATCATTGTTTGACTTCAATGGTTTAAAAAATCTTGTAATCTTTTTTTGCTTAGCAGTTTTTAAAAGCTTTTTCAATTCAAATTGATATTCAGCAGAGGCATTAGCAAATTACCTTTTAAAATAAAACTTCGTTCCATAGACGGATCAATTTTCATCAAGAAATCAAATAGCTCAATTACCATTTCTAAACCTTCACTAAGTTTTTTAATATTAAATGTCATATTTTCAGTGCTGGTTGAAGCCTCTTCTTGAATTATTTTTGAATTTATCATTTCCTCAAAGTCAGTTTTAATCAAATTTTCATTTTGTGGTTCAATTCTTATTTCATTCGCAATTTCATTTATGCTTGCAGTCAAAGTTTAAATTTGCCATTTTTCGCATTTAGAGCAGGCCACAGTTTTTTACAGCATGATTTTACTGTGTTTGACTTCAGCTCTTGCAATGATTCTTTATGTTTATGATGCATTTTGTTATGTTAAATTTTTTGCAGCATTCAATAACATTCATATCAGGATTATTTTCCATATTATCAATATAATTTTTAAAGTGCGTCTAATGTAGTAGAGCTTGAAGGTCTGGATTATTCCTAGGTCCATAGGTTTTATATTTGGATGCACAGTTTCCAGTTCGCGAGAATAAACTGGTGCATTTTCCAAAACTAGAACTGCTTTAATGTCTAATAAGTTTTTTTTTTATTAAGTTTCAACTCCAGAAACAAAACAATTCCGGAACCAGTCGCAAAAATAGCGCTTGTAACCCATACTTTCTTATTGGCACGACAAAACACTGGCTGATCGTGTTATTTTTTAAAGCACGAGAATTTAACGATCTGTAATGTAATAGTGGTTGAATGACACAATCACCAGATGCATTAGAAGAAAGCAAGAGTGTCACTCTATCCTTTGCTGCCTTAAATCCAGGGGGCGACTTTTCGGTTTTAAAAACGAATAGTGAAAACGCGAATAAAAGGAGCGCGAATAAGGATCTTTTACTATAAAGTGGTAATGGTTAAGCGATATACTGAACATCACAGGATAAACTAGACATTAATTAAGTTGGATTCCTTCAACGTTTCTGCTTTATGTCTCAAGTTTATATAAGTAAGAAATAAAGTAAATTACGGGATTTGGACTGTTTGTCATGCATTAGCCATGAATTCTTCACCAGATGGGAAGAAAAATACTTATATATTATTCGGGACGAAAGTCGGATTGCACTCCGGTTTCACCTCAGATAGCAAATTATCTTCCTTTTTAATGTCTTGTACCTAATATTTCTCTATACGGATGCAGGGAAGTAAATGTTGGAATTGGCTCGATTTTTCGCACATTGGTTACGAATTTTTGACTGGGTAGGAAGAAAAATATTAATCTAATGTAGGTAAAAATTCACTCCTTAAAAATACATTGTTATAATATATTTTAACACCTACTTTTTTTGTAACCTTTACAACAGGCACCAATAAAATTAGCTTATATTAAGAAGATACCCTGATAAAATAAGGAATCTCTATAAAAAAATAACACGTAGAAATAATTCTGTTATGCATCTTAAAATAAGTTTTTATATAAATTAATTAATTAATTTCAGCAAAATTTACTCATTAAAAAAACATTTAATTGACTAATATAAAATATAGCACTCCGTTGAAAAACGGAAGTACCTTGTAATTTTACATAAAAAATATTAAATATCTCCGTAATACGTTCGGAAACCTACTTTCTTTATTGTTTTAATTGAAAGCTTATTATTTTTTCTATCAAATTCAATGGAAATATTTAAAACGTTAATAACATTAAATTCTTGCCCAAATACCTACATGGCTTGTGAAATCTCCATTTACCTACATGTAAAAATTACATTTTCAATTCTTATTATTTCATTAAATATCCCGGAAACCTAGTGTTTTTAATTTATTATTATAGATTGAATTTAACATTTTTCAGGAAATTTAAAAAATTTGACTATTTCGCGTGGATCTACTTAAAATTTTTCGTACCACTCTTACTGATGTGGATATATTTTACCGCTTGTGTAGTATAGGTAAAGGTATATCTTACATATTTACTCTAAATTTCCACATTATTTACGTCACTTTAGTGCGGTTTAACTGTGAAAAAGATAAACACAGTAAATATTTAGAGACCTTATAAAGAATGCCTCGACAGAGTTTGTGATAAGTAAAATTCTTTAGAAATTTGATGACTTTTCGACCATTTTTAATAGTAAATTACAGTGTGTGGTTTCAGTCATATCAGTAGAGACTGTCTTGTTAATCTTTACCAGGATATCGCACCACACAAATCTGATTTTATTTTGTAATACAACGCTGTTAATAAAGCATTCTTTTTGAAAGTGATTTAATAAACAAACTTATGTTATTTCTTTTATGATTTTATTCGAATTTCAAATGTTATTTATTTACTCCGTTTTCTCTTTCTCATCTTATTATACAAAAAAGTTCAAATCAAAAGGCCACTGGTGACCCAACTATAGAAATATTCCGACTTGTTCGATCATGTCGATGTAGATATATATCCTGTTTCATGGTGAAAGAAGGACAAACACCTGGCTCTGGTATTTATAATATAATCGAACGTATAGTCTACCATTGCGATATTGCAAATAGGTTGCTGCATTCGTATATTCTTATGAGGGTCATTGTTCGATACTTCATCTATGAAACTAGGTAGATAAGTACGCATTTAACAGTTAATAAATGTATGAATATAATTTGTAGGCGCATTTTAAACTTATTTTTACTTTTATTAAAAATTGTTAATTTAAGTTGGTAAGAAATCATAACTAATAAATACAATTTGAGTGTTTTCTCAATTAGAATATCTTGTTTTGTGTTCTAAATAACATACAGTACCTATGCTTCTATAAATCTAAATTCTAAAATGTATAACATTCGATAAAATATTAAAAACAATTTTTTTTATTCGTTCCAAGTTCGTACGGACTGACTAATCTTGACACTTTAAAGCTCAGGGTCGTAATGGGATCTATATTATACCAGCAGGTACCAACTTTCAATTATTATACTAAACCGTGACATTAAAGCAAAGGTGTTTTTTTTCATAAATCCAATAAAAGGCTAGTATTTTTCAATTTTTTTAATTAAAAGGTTTCAATCCACTTATTAATTTATTAATAAGCATAATATAAACTTATTAAAGTACAAATTAAAAAAGCTATAAATCATGATGACAATTAAATTCAGGTATCAATATCAGTATCGATCCCATCTTCGTCATTACTTTCTATATTTATAATTAATTTATTTACATTAGAAAATACCTGTAAGTATTTTAGCATGTTCAAAGCAAGTTTTGATTGTCTATTGCACTTTCTATCAACGTTAGTTTTGGAGTTTGGTTTTTGCTGGCAATGTTCCTTTTCAACTGACCACAAAGTAGCTCTATACTATACGATTTAGGACGCACTAATAGGGAGGTAGTCTTAAAACTTCATGATTTTGTGAATCCTTCATACACAATTATAAATTATAAAATTATGTGATAAGAATCTTCACTATAAAACCGATAACTTTTCTTTTACCTCTTTTGACACTCTCATCAACTTCCACTGTTAGATCATTATCTCTCGAATCCAAAAAATTATTGTCTTGATTTTTAGTCTCTGGTGTAAGCTACGGCTGCCACATATTGATTGAAAATAATGAGTAATATAAAATAACAGTAACTATAAAACAAAAAACATAACACTAATGAATAAAATAAGAATAACATTTTAAGAAAAATAAAAATCAATACTCGGAGAATACTAGAATCTTTGAATCCATAAAAATATGAGACCCAAACCTGTAAAGGTCAAAACCAGATAATATAATACAATGGAAGCGATAACCAGCTGTCGTTAAACACTCATTGTGTTGTACCGGAAGAAAATTATTTTTCGTTTATATCATGTTCAAAAATTCGACCGTTTACTACCACCGAAAGTTCTATATGAATGTGAATGTAGGAATGAAACACAGCAAAAGCTGGAATTAGTCAGACTGATGCACATTGGCGGGAATTTTCGACCGAATAGGAACAAAATTGTATACATTATTCGGGACAAAAATCGCCTCAGGTGACGACAGTTCTTCGTCCCGGGATGGGTAATTAACTTTCTGCACTTGTAATGTTCTATAATTTGGAATACTTTATGAAAAATAAAAACGCTAAAACAAATGGAAAGTTAATACTTTAAAAAGGAGATAAATAACCATTAATTAATAAAATCTTTCGAATCAGGGTAAAACATTTAACTTTATTTTTTGTTATTAATGTTTATGTTAAAGTTTCTCTTTGAGAAATCCGTAGGCGAAAACAATTATACTGTCATTATTAGTTATTGCATATATTACGAAATACTATGGTGTGTTTGTTTATCATTTTTTTCAACGTTGATCTTATATGGTTACAAGGAAACGAATTTTATTGTAATAATACTTATAATAACGTTAATAATTGATCATTATTACAACACAAACGAGTAATTGGATGTATTAATATTACTACATTTATAAGGTGAGGTTGGGATTATTTTAGAAATTCTTATTAAGGTAATTGTGTGTGTGTGTGATGCGCTTGATTTAGTAATTTACTAAACAAATTGTTCCATTTATCATTACTCAAGAATATACGCATATTTGAAAAGAACGATAATTTTTAATGCTCTGCTGAGTACTAGAAAGCTGGTAGTCAGAAACAATCTCATCATCTATAAAAACTCCTTTCCTCGAATTTTTTAAATGATTAAACGTTCATAATATAATCCCAGAAAGACATTTTCCAAGAATATATTACAGATGCTTATATTACTTCCAATGAAATTTCTGTGCTTTATTAATTTAATAATGTGTAGCTTATTTTAAGAAAGTTTAGGTCATATTTGACAAAGGTAGATATTTAATATTTTATGTTATTTTCTTTTTATTTCTATACTAATTTTAGGGGTTTATGCTTCGTCAGGTGATAATCAAAACGGTTTAGCCTAATATAAAAAAAATCAAATATAATGGAGTCATTTAAACAAGTATAGTGCTGAATTCTTTGGAAAAAGAATAACCTGATTGGTCAATTGTCCAGTGTGCTCTCTTAAAAGAAATAAGTTGGTGCTTCTATTAGTTATAATAAATGATTTTTTCTAGGTTCGTTTATGTTTTTATAATGATATTCTTTTAAAGTAACCCTAGAAAAATGGTAAAAATATTTACTGATAAAAAAAAAGAGACAAAATGTATCTAGTGCCATGCTGTCAGAATAATCCAGATACACAACCTGATGGGAACCTGGATTTGTCCTGGTTAGTATTTCTAACTCTAGGACACATCATGCTGCGATAGGGATATAAATTTTAATCAATCTATACAAGGGCAAAACCAAACTGTAGACACGTGTTTTGATCTATTAAATCTCGTCAGTACAGTATAGGTTTGTCTCTTAAGTCACTAATGAGGAGACATCCCTTGTATAGAATAATCAAAATATGTTATACAAGTTTACGAAATTATCAAACGATCGAAACTGGCGCCATCTCTACTCCAAAAATGTCTCTCATGTAGTCGCTTTGCATCTCATATATACCTATATAATTTCCCAATTTATTAATAATCTGTAATGCAAGTTGCGGTAAGGGAATGTTATGATTGCAAATGTAGGTGTCTTAAAATATGCGCCTAGATGGTTGTCACATAAGTTTTCTTGCTAATAAGTTAAGGTGTGTTAACCTGTCTTCATATTTTAGAGCAAAGTTAAGTACGTATTTCTTCTTTTAACTTTGCATTTGAAGATTGTTTCTGATAATAATAGTAGTTACATATCATGGGGCATTTATAAAGATCCGAAAAACTTTTTTTGTATGTATTATGTTTTGTATTCGATATATTTAATATATTTATTGTTTTATTTCAATTTTGTTAAAACATTTTAAAGGCCAACCTAAACATTTTATTTTAAACGTAAATTAATTATTTTATCTTGCTGAAATAAGCAGTTTTTATGGGTGTCTAACTTTATCAACAAAAGTATGAATTTTGGATTAGAAAGACTTTTATCGAACTTCGGGGTAAGCGTGTTTCATAAATGTGGATTGAAATATATGAATATTTTTGTCTTTGTCAGTCTGCAAGTATATAATATACTAGGTGTACCTGCGACGTCGTTCGCGTGGCGTGTTGATTGTTGTTTAAAAATTTCTTCACTCACCTCGTTAAAGGGGTAGGAGGAGAGTTTTTTATACACCAGATGTTGTGTTGAAAGAAGGCAAATACATCTGTGAAAACCGCATTCGAATCGGATCAGTAGTTTTCATGTGATACGCGCACAAACATATAGATAGATAGACAGACGTACAAAAAAAATCTAACCACATTTTTGAGTTCTATATCGATGTAGGTACCCGTGACGTCGTTCGCGGGATGTATAGATTGTTGTAGTAAAATTTCTTCCCCCCACTCCGTAAAAGAGTTGGAGAAGAAATTTTCATACACCACATGTTAAGTTAAAAGAAGACAAATACATATGTAAAAACCGCATTTAAATCGGATCAGTAGTTTTCATGTGATGCGCGCACAAACATAAAGATAGACAGACAGACAGACGTACAACAAAAAATCTAACCACATTTTTGGGTTCTATATCAATGTACCCGTGACGTTGTTCGCGTGACGTATAGATTGTTGTATAAAAATTTCTCCCGCACACTGTAAAAGTGGTTTTCCCAACATTTCCCTTCACTGCTCTGCTCCTATTGATTGTAGCGTGATGTAAAGTATCCTATAACCAGTTCAGGAGTATGAATAATAATTGTACCAAGTTTCGTTAAAATCCGTAGAGTAGTTTTTGATTCTATAACGGTTATACAGACAGACAGACAAACAAAAATTTTACTGATTTCATTTTTGGCATCAGTATTGATCCCTAATCACCCCCTGATAGTTATTTTGGAAATATATTTCATGTACAGAATTGACCTCTCTACAAATTTATTATAAGTATAGATATAAGAATGCAAATTTTAATTTCTTAATAAGCAAGAGTAGATTCTTTAAGGCTACGGCTACATTCTAGTAAATTTGTATGTAACAACTAATATTAACTTTATTTATATATTTATAATAAAGTAGTTTATTAATTCGGAATTAGCCAAGAACTATATTTTCTTATACATCTTTTTAAAATTTTTTATCTCCCTTACGGTTCATTTTTGACCCATAATATAATAATATATTTTATTTTTAACACAGAATCACCGCTTCCTAGTAAATGTTGCCTTTCCCTCAACCCAATCTCGACCTGTGTCATTTTAGAAACAGTTTTAGGAAAAAAGTACAAAATAGTCTTTCTTATAAAGAATAAAATTACCGTAGACAACTTTTATAACCAAAGCTGGGAGATATTAAATTATAACATTATCCTGAAAAGGATAGTACTGCACGATATATGGAAACAAAAATGTTTTACTTAACCAAAAGGTTTACGATACACATTTTTTAAAAGAAAATAGTGGAACAACAACTCTTTTGTTTTATCTTCATAAACGGAAGCTGGATATGCTTGCTTCGTGCAAGGATATGAAACACCTACAATGGTTTCTTTGGCTTTACGAAAAGTAAAGTTTACGCCAATTAATACTTCCGCGTTTACTTTGCTTGCTGCCGTTTAGTATATTACACTATACTTCTTGTGAACAATAGAAAGGATCAAATGAACAAATACTTTTTCTTGTACATTCGCACTACTATAATAATAATCGGAACGACGGCCTAGTAGCAGGTTTAATATTTTTAGTAGTAAAATTGGAAAATTAGGCAAACAAGAAATGGCATTAGAAAGAAACTGAATATGTTCCATTCGACCAAAATCGAACCTGCGATCTCTATCTATAGCCGATAACGCCTTAGACCGCAAAGCCACGAATGATCCTAGTGGATAGTCGGTGTGTTTGACTATATCTTGATTTAACACATATAGTATATGGTACCCTTTCAATTTCTTTTTAGGCACATATACGACGCAAACGAGAGATAGATTATTTCTCAATACATAATTAAATTACTCTTTGCCTTCGGCCCCCTAACATAATGAAAATGAAAGAGTTAAGGTCGTCTGTAACCCAGCAGTCTAAGGCGTTATCAGCTATAGATAGGGGTCGCAGGTTCGTTTTCTGCTGGATGGAACATTTTTTAAGTTGTCCTTAGTAAATGCTATTTCTTGTTTGTTTGAATTTCTTAATTTCAAAAATATTACGCGCAATAGATCGCTTCCTTGTAGAGCAGTTTAATACTGTTAAGATAAAATGACAATTCAGATTTATTTGTATAAAGGTGTCATAGAAAAGTTTCAGTATCTTTATTTTTCAATTAAAACGGTTGAAGAACACATATCATATTCTGTATTTTGGATGAAAAGTGACTTCTGTAACTAGTAATTGTTTTAGCGCTTCGTCACTTTTACTTTTTATTAGATTATTCTCGTAGAATGGTACAAACATAGGATCGTATTTTTTTTTAATCGCAGATCTAATAGAAAATATATTTTTAGAAAGCTTGTAGTAGTCTCAAAACATTAGTATCTAAAAAGTGGCCTGTCTGTGGGAAAATGTTCTGTGCGTGTTAACTTTTGCCAATGTCAACAAATACACTTCCCTATGTTTTGATTACTGGCAGACTTCCTATCAACTCAACAACAAGTTTTTAGTCAAGACATACATTACGTTGGTGACTTTTTTGAAATATAAACTACATAAACCAGTCAAGAATTTAAAAACATTCTGATGGCATAGGGACAATCGGTCTATTTATATTTAATTAATGATTTCCGATACGTGATTGAATATTCAATAAATAAAAAATTCTTAACTATCATTATAAAATAACAAATATTAGCATTATTCATATACCTACTAAGTTGTCAACAGAAAAGAAATATAAACTTTTTTATTAATAACACATTTCTGGGATTGTTTTTTGAATTTTAGTACAAAATGTCGTAGTACTTCGAAAAGAGTGTAACTCAGTTTTGATCTGCAACATTTGGAATGTTTTGTAATGGTAATTTTAAATGATAGCTTTTGGTTTTAATATACATTAAAATACGTAGGGTCAAGCACTATTTTCTCCTTTATGCATTTTTTTGTACTTAATATTTAACAGGACGTTAGTGTAAAAAAAGAAAATTTGAATCTGCAGCTGGTTGCGTTTTTGCGAAAATCGAATTTCCTTTGTAAAAAACTCGTGTGGTGCCACGCTTTTCTCCTTTATGCCCTTTTATAAAACGAAGGAGGAGTAAAATATTAACTGGCATAAGAGAGAAAATTACCTTTTATTTTAACAGTAATATACTTGGCTACCAGAATCCCTTATGTTTATTTTTTATATAAAACCAAAATTCCTATATACTTAGTGTTGTAAAAACGGCATAAGGGAAAAATCGTCGTACTACTTGTGTTTTTAATTACGAAAGGAAAATTTATTTTCACGTAGATGCCGCCAAAAAAACCGTGTACTTTCCACATATTTTACTTCATTTTGATTCTATCTTTCAGTACTCTCAAAGGCATGTGGAAGAAAATCGTGATGGGTTACATTGTTATCCGAAGGTCTATATTTCAAACTAATTTAGAACTAGTGACAACAACCCATTTTTTAATGCGTACAATTTTCATAAAAATGGTTCTAACTCAAAGGTATATTCCTATTTTGTGAATTCCCGTTTTGTGACTAGACCTTTTTGGATTAAAATTGTTCCCATTTTGTGCCTAGAGAATTTTTTACCTGTTTAAGACCCCTAATGAATTCCCATTTTGTGACTAGAATAAAATGTGATTTTATGATCTCTTAAATGTTAGGTTTTCCCCAATACTGAAACGTATTAAGATAATGATAATATATTTTCTATTTATGGACGAAGAAGGAATAAATTGATAATATAAGTAGCAATTTTTGAAATTAATTTGATTTATATCGTGCAATTTTTCCTTGTGTTATATTGTGATGTTATAGTTTTCGAAGCATTGCTTTCTTTTTTCCAAGATGAATATTCAATACATTTAAAGTAATGGTGGAGGAAGAAATCTTTTAAATTCCGGTCAACGGTACTATTTGAAAAAAAATATAAACTGTCCCACACTATGGATGTGTGTGAACAGAAAACGGTGTTCTGGATCCGTGACAGTTTTAAATGAGTAAGTATTTTGATGAATATTTAATAAATTTCAGCCATTTCTTACTTTTCCTAAGATATGTAAAATATGTATCTAATAATGTGGATCTGATTAGTTTTTGGGAGAAATCAGAACGTAGGATGGCGAACTTTAAAGGGGTATAAAATTTTTGAAAAATTGTAGAAAAAACATAATCGATTTTTGGTGAAAATTTCGTAAAAATCACGGATCTCGAAGTCGAAATTTTTAACCATCACAATACTTTCCCTCAGTTATATATCTTAAGATATGTAATCATATAGTGTATTTTTATTGTTACAGGAATGACATTGTGCGAAAATCAGAACACAAATGTATGCCAAACGTGGCTAAAAACGAAGTAGACATATGTTTAGACAAAGCAAAAAACTGAGCCCGTGAGAAGACCTCAGCGATTTCAAAAATCTTTAACGAAGAGATAGTGCCCCTTATGGATGCTGGGCTGAAATTTGTTACCTACTGGGATACCAAATTTCAGTAACAAGAAAAATCAGCTCTACTCCGCTCGACACAAACAACTTTCTGTTGTTTGAAGATGGCAAAGAGGACAAAATATTGGTTTTTTGCTTCGCTAAAAGCGCGACAGAGACTCGTAGAAACCAATAATTTTTTTCGGTGATGGGACATTTAAAATCTGTTGTAAACAATCCACGCCGATGTTGGCAGCACGGGTACTGAAACCAATATTATTCCTGTTATTTTCGCCTCGCCGCCAGATAAAAAAGGAAATGACGTATACCAGGCTTTTTTCTTTAATTGAAAAACATATACCAAAGTGGAAACCAAAAAACTTTAAAATTGATTTTGAAGTCCAGTCATTTAAGAAAACCTTCCTAATATAAACATTACTGGTTGCAATTTTCATTTTAATAAATGTTTATGGCGAAAAGTTCAAAAAAATGGGTTAAGTTCTCTATACAAGGAAAACGAAATAGTGCGTACCCACATAAGGATGTGTGCTGCATTAGCACATCTTCCTCCTGAGAAAGTGGACGTCGGTTGGATGTGGATTATGGAGAATTTTGAAAATCATCGACTTCTCGAAATAATTAATGATGATTTTGTGGAACAGTGGCTTGTGACGACAATATTTTAGGACTGATGTGAGTGTGCTATAACAAAAGGCAACGGACTACAAATTCCTTAGAAGGATGGCACAACCGGCTAAATACAAAAATTGTTAGGGTAAATCCATAAATTTTCGAGCTTACACAAGCACTTAAAAAAGAAGCATCATTTTACGACAATATAAAACTACAAGTTGAGTTGCATATGACACCGAAACGGAGGAAAACCAAATATGTACCTACAACTGGATGAAAGAATTCGCCGTACAGTTACAGACTTCGTTGAAGAAAGATTGGACGTTGGCAATTGCTTAATAAAGTTTGGCATTCATAATAAGAATGCAATGACAATTTTCCTTTAGCAATTATTTTACCAACTAAAAATGTATATAAGTTTCTTTGATGATTATTTAATATTATATTATTTTGTAATAAATGTATTTTATATTTCATATGACTATTATTTAAATGGGTGAAATGAGAAAAGACGACTTTATAAACAAAAATGATTTTTAAGTTAAAATGATTAAATCAGGTAGGTATTAAAATAAGTGGCTTTATTTTACGCTAGTCACAAAACGGGAAATTCATCTTGGGTCTTTTCAGGTAAAAATTTGGCTAGGCACAAAATGGGAAAAATTTTACCTGAAAAAGGTCTAGTCACAAAACGGGAATTCACAAAATAGGAAGACACCAACTCAAATTAGACAACGGAATCATAACATTTAGTTATTTTTCATCAAATTTGTTATTTAACAATTTTTGGTTTGTTCAATGAAAAAACATGTTTTTATCACTTATTATATAGATAAAGATACTGATGATTGATATAAGTACAGGTATGGGATAATATTTAGAAAAATTTTCCTCTTAAGGGGTTTTTCTCTTCGTTACATCTCGGCGTTTTGCGAAAATCATATAAAGTTTTAAATTTTTTTCTAGTACCATTATCTTCACCTATACAAAAACAGATAAAACTATGCATATTTTAACTGTTTACCAAAAATTTATGGTTGAATTCTAAACTCCAACTTTCGTTGTAGAAATTCAGTTGGAATCCTTTGGTCCATTTTTATTCCAAATCAGGGACTAGAAAAAAGGTGGTCTAGCGATTTGTTTGGTTATAGGCTGTTATTTTTCTTTTCTTAAAATTATTTCTGTATCACTCTACCTGTTACTGCCTGTGCATAATAATTTAAGTACCAAAATATAACTGCTTTAAATGACAACATATTTCTTATTGCTTATAAGTATAAGAAATAAATATTTTACAAAACAATATTACACACAATACTAACAGTGCTCTATCTATAGAGCTTATGATCAGGGTTATAATTCTGTCATCTGTAAACTTCACACACTAAAAAAAAAACGAGTGTGGCAGTCAGTGGGACTGCCGGCAGAAGTTATACTTCTATGCACGCGCCCGGATTCATAAATTTGTATGCGAATAATTAAGCAAAATTATTATATGATATTCGTGGTTAGCGATCCCAAAAACCTCCTAGTACCGAGTACACACTCTTTTTGTATCGAATTTGCATAAAATTCCTGGAGAGGTACGTCTTAAGCACCAGGTGTTTCGAAGACCATCGCCATTATTATAATCGTATTAAGCGACTCAAAAAACCGCCGCCTACCAAGTGTGCACTGATTTCGTACAGAATTTACATAAAACCCCAGGAGAAGAGGTAAATACCCTAGGCATCAAGTGCCGCAGAGACTTTCGGCATCATGATTTTCGTGTACAGCGACCCCAAAAACCCCGAGTATATAAGTTGAACCCATTTTTAGCAATACTTACCGAGTTGTAAGTTTTCTCTCTATTGTCTGTTCGGAATGCACTTTTCGAATGCAGAAATGCAATTTCCCATTTTTACATTATAAAAAATAGCGACAAATTTCCTGATACTCTAACGAATCCAATGCAAAAAAAACGCATTCCGATCCATTCGGAGGTTTTAGTGCTTTATTTCCTCGACTATTCGTAAAAACTCTGTTTATGTAGCCAACAACCTTAAAAGCATAGAGCAGAATATACTGCAACTATGTGACGGTACTTTATACTACAATACAATACTCATTACTGAATATTATTATTAATACAAAATGCTAAAGTTTATATGTATACTTCGTGACAGAATTATAAAATAATCTGTCAAATAATCATGTGGTCCGTGTCACTATGATATTCATACATTAGTTCAGACTGTTTTTTGTATATCTATCCCCTTTCAATGTACTGAATGTTGAAACGGTATTCAAAGGACTTATAATTATGACTCCGCCTACCTGCGCCGACTAACACGTGGCTGTCCCAAACTTTCGTTGGGAGACCTATACCTTACAAGCGTTTCTGTCTCTCTCTTACTCACACCATTACATATGTAATGATTTTTCCCATTTAACATTACACAATTTTTTTCCGCACAGTGTACGAATAAAAGGAACTTCAAAAAGGACTGCAACCCTTCAGCGACATCTATTTTAAAGAAATTAAAAGACCAAGTTTTGTGACATCACTTAAAGCATTGTGAAATACTGTCGTTAGACCTTTTCTTTCTTTCATAGACATAATACGGAGCAGTACTTGCTTTTACTCGTCTGTAGAGAACGCAAAACCAATACCTCGTGATTGGTATGCTCCACCCGAAAAAGAAGCGAACACTTCAACGACATTTTTTTCTTTATCGTAATGGAAGGATGGGTTTGAATTGGGACGCTCAGTCTAAGTTTTATAAACCTTTATCTTTCACCACCCTGCTCATACTTTTCTATACACTGTCAAAATGTTTCGATTAAAATTTCCGCTTCGAACATTCCAAATTGACATTTTTAAATAAAATATATTTTTTTCTTTTGCCTAGTGTAGTTGGATCATTGGCACTCCCACAGTGTTGATTGATAACATTTCAAAAATAAACCTTGTAATACCAATAAATAATAAATATTGAAGCTATGTTTATTGAAACTCAATGTACCGATTAAGATAAAAACATCAAAGATATATTTTCTCAATGAATGGTTTGATTATATTCTGTTTCCTGTCTTAATGTTTGTAAACTAATCGGTTTTATGACTAGTGTAATTGGTGATTAAAAATTTAAATTTAGTTATAGATATAATTGCTTAATTTGCTTCTGTTTTTACTTTTAATAGTTTTGTTTGTTAATATATTAAAATATAGTGGCTATTTTTAAATAAAATTGTTCATCAAAAATTTCTATCTACGATTTGTTGATATAACCAGAGGTGAATTATAAATATTTATGTTTAGATAATGTGAGGATGTCTCAAAACGTGATTTCCTGTTTTCTATTAACCTTAATTCACCTATTACTTTTGTTTCAACTACTATTGTTATTTTCTAGTCGTAGTGTTATAGATAAGCATAGAATTTATGTATTTTGAAACTAATATAATATTATGTAATATTTTATTACTAAAATAGATAAGGGAATGGGAATAATTGGGAAACAAATGTATCTAAACTACAGTAAACACTACATAATCATAGGTTGATATAAACATAAAAGATGGCGCCTAGTGTATGTTAAAACTAAAAATATAAACTCATAACCTTAAAAATATGTAAAAAAAGTATTTCTACAATTTTCTAAATCTAAAATTGCTGGCTGTAAGATTCTCATTGATAATAATTAAAATAATTGTTTATTGATAATCGATTTATAAAACAAGGTATTATTTGCAACTAACCTTGTTTTATATATTTTTAGGGATTAGGGATAACATTATAAGATGTACAAGTAAAGTAATTATTAAAAGATTTTTCCAATTTAGAAATTATACAACAAAAGTTGATATTAAGAGGAATTGAAAAAAAGTTACATCCTTAGGAATCGAACCTACGATCTGTACCTATAGTCGGTAACACCTTTAACCTTTCGGTCACAGATGCCTTAGTGATTAGCGTGCATTTTTAATTATACTCTTATCTTGATTTAAGTTATCTCGTTAATAAGAGATCGATTATTTTTCAAATTAACAATTACACATCAAACTCTTGTGCCGTCTTATATTTTTATTCCGTAGTGGAACCGGAACTATAGATTATATTATGAAAAACATAGGCATCTGTAGTCAAATAGTTAAAACCGCTACTGGCTATACGTACAGATCCCAGATTCAAAGTTCTGCCTGATGTGTCATTTTTTTGATTTCTCTTAATTCCAATAAAACGTCGACTAACCTCATATGCATCTGTAGTCAAATAGTTAAAGGCGCTACTGGCTATACGTAGATTTAAAGTTCCGCCTGATGTGTAATTTTTTTGATTTCTCTTAATTCCATTTCTTGTTTATCTCATCTTTAATTTTTTAAAAAAAGACGTACAAGTTTTATTGTAATGCAAAAAGTTAAGTTACAAAGAATAAATATAAATTAAAAGTTTAAAAAACCCTCACACTCTCGATTAAGTCACCAATATTCTCTTTCTGTGCGCTTTCATTTTAGACCCCACACGAGTATATTTGCAAATATTCGGTTATTGTTCCCCACTGTCACCATCCACAACTTAACGGCTTAATCGATTTTCATTAAACATGTCTAAGAACACTCGCACATAAGTACACATGTAATACAAAAAAAACTCAATTGAAATCGCTTTCTTTCGGGAGCTATGATACCACAGGCAGACACATCAAATTTATAACACCCCTCTTTTTGCGTCAGGGGTTAAAAATGAAAAACCTTGCTGTCAAAATAAGTAAAAAGCAGGATTACAATATTCTCTGCGTTTTCTTTCTTTAATATTAGGGACTCTTTGAAAACGACAACTAATCTGGTTGTCAAAACTTTAATCAGTATATATTTTTTTATATTTAATGGAAAGTAATCATTTTAGATTAAAAACACGGCTCTTTTAAAATCTATCAACATTATTAAAATAATCATTTATTTTAAGTGGCTAGAACGTTCCCCATTAATAAAAGAAAATTTACCATATGTTACAAGAAAATTAAAAAACGCGTTCCACTCGGACAATTCTAATGAAAGTCAATTTTTAACGCTAAAAGAAGAACTAATTGAATACAACTAAATCATAAATGAATATAAGAAAAAATACAGACTACAATAAGCACGTGTTTTTCAAAAATTTATAAGTAAATTATTCCAAGCAAGTTCTTAGAAGTGACGCATGCTGATATACTCGAAGTGTGAGCTGCGAATGAAAGATGTAGGAAGAGCGTACTAGAGAGATAGAGAGTTCTATAATTTACAACTTCCCTTCCGAATCATAAAATAGTCTAACTACTTAATTTTAATCACAAGTTTTAAATTTATAATCCATTAACCTTTTAATTCATAATGTCATTTTAATCATCAAATTTCTTGGTACTCTTAGGGCAAAATTTTTATCTAAATACTAATCTACTAAAAATTGTTAATGTCAAATAAAAAGTTGTAATCTATGGTTAAGAAAACTATACTCGAGCCGTTCAAAAGATGGAATTCAAGGACGCGTGATCAGTGACTGGCCGGCGTAATCGTACGATGCCACGCCTTCTAAACCGAAATAACGAAGAACGGTTTACACTGTACTCATACCAGAGTTAATATAAACTGTAAGCATCAAGGGTGGGTACTTTTTTGTTGAGTGGTGTAAATCGGACTGGTGACGTTGGTTGGGGAGAGTAATATTCAAAGAGTGCGTGCCGTTCACGTGATCATTCCATCTTTTGAACGGCTCGATTATATATTCCTCGTTTCCGAATTATATTATTATTATAAATTGTAACGTCGGTGCTTCAAGATTGTAACTTCTCTGTATTTTCATTGATTTAACGCAGACTTACACAAATTAAGTTGTTTTTTAAATGCAGTTTTGTTGTTGAAATGATTTTTTTCAACTGGTAGTGATACATTTTTTGTTAATAGGTAAAAAATGTTTATTCCATATCTTTGTTTGCAGAGGACAGAGTTAATGGTAATAATCAATATTGACTGAAATACGCACATATTCAGTTGAAAAATATTTCATACGGGTGTCAACTTAACTCATAATATGAAATATTTTTAATTATCTGCAATGAATCACTTCATTTACCGATGAGTATGTCATAAACTTTAAAAGGCATTTAGTGAATCATTATTAGTTATAAAATGAAATTAGGAGTGGACAGAAATTTTGATTTGATTGTTGTTTCAAATGATAAAACATATTACTAGTATGTCACTGAACTTCTCCTAATTTTTGAATGTTTTCAAATGGATTGGAGAATAGTTTAGATTTACGTTTTGTTTTTGTTTTTTTTTTAGTTATATTTTAGTTATTTGTTTATTTAGACGGTAAAGTGACAATATGTCCTAAGTGACATTTATTGTTTAGTTCTACGAATTCCTATTGTAATAGATGACAGTTTAAGTTAATTCACGTAACTCTATAAACCTTTGATATCTAGGTTGGATAATCACACGGTAGATATCACTGTATTTTGATTTATAATTAAGGATGTTCTCGTAGGTATAGACCTAAATACAAATGTACCGAGAAAATCTATTGGGGCAGAAGAGGTAATTTATTAATTTGGGATTTAAAGGCCTGAAAGTTAGGACGAGTGGGGAAGACGTGGCAAGGTAAGGAGTTCCACAATCTGGAGACCCTGGGGATGAAGGAACGATCGAATCGATCCGTTCTCGATGTCGGGCATTGAACAGTATAAGGGTGCATGGAGTTGGCACGTCGAGTTGCTTTGGCTGGTCTGGCAAGTGGAGGCATTATAGAGCGGAGTTCTTCTGAGCAAAATCTGTTTATCTATTGGTAAAACAAGGAAAGATTTGCCACTGCTCTTCGGTGGGCTAATGAGGCTAGGTTTTTGGTGATACTGGTGTCATTTATTAGTCGAACTGCTCTTCTCTGCATTGCATCAAGAACTCTGAGCTTTGACATGGCCGCCGATCCCCATACATGCGAGCAGTATTTAAGATTAGACCGTATTTGGGCTTTGTAAAGAGTAGCTAAGTTGGATGGAGAAAAATATTTTCGTGCTCTAAACAGAAAGCCTAATTTCTGTCCTGCTGTAGTTGCTATGAATGCAATATGTTCGTTCCAGAGTAAGTCCTGGGAGATCGTTATACCAACCAGCGTAATAGAGTCGCCCGCTACCAGTGTCTGATCGTTGATTGTAATGGATGAGTCGCATGTTTGCCTCTTGTTGGATAGGCAACATGTCTTTGTCTTGGAAGCGTTGAAATTAACAAGATTCTTTCTTCGCCACTCGTCTACAATTCTCAAATCTTGATTGAGAGAAGCCGTTGTGGATCTTCTGTCCTCTTGCAGAATATCTAGAGGTATATTATTTAACTGGGAAAACCCAGTAGGGTAGCTGTTGTTGAATTTCGATTTATAAATAAATAGATAAACGAGTAGGTAACTAATATAAAATGGAAATTGCTAAATAAACAGAAAAATTTTTAAAAAGATACTACCTGTCTAAACTAAGTAATATAGTGCCATTGTAAGGTGGCGCAGTTAATATCTTATATATTTAAACAAGCAATTCCTACTAAACTAAATATGACGTCACCGTAAGGTTCCGCAGTTGAAATTAAATATATTTAATAGATATATTACAAAATGCAACGAAAAAACTTAAACACTAACAAAAAAATACGATGAAAACGACAAAACCAAAAAAAAAGTAAAAAAAACAGGACAAATTTAAAAAAATTGAAAAAAGATCATTATAATATGACATCTGTGTTACGTGGTATGGGTCAGCTAGTTTGAAGTATAAAATTAAATAGGGTATTTTTTTTAACAAATATACTTACATTGGTAATTTCTCCTACAGAATTAAAATGTTGTAGATACAGAATTCAAAGGCTGTAGAATGTGAGTTACTTATAGGTTTATATTAGAGCAGACAGTAGACTGTATTAACCAATGCTGCAATGCCGGATCAATTCGTTGTCTGTACGAACTATAACGATTATATTGCCTTTTCATAATAATTAAATATCAAATCAATTCAGATATCCATCAACTGTACAAATGGTGAGGCGCAGGACGGTAGGATCTGACTTTTTACGGAGAAGCATAGAAGCATAGGTTAATAAGAAATTGGGTTAAAGAGTCTTTTAAGTCACCCCTTACCTAGGAACAGCGGGCGGTCCGTAAATTCGACCCTTTTCTTGACGCTCACAGCATGTGGTTGTATGATTTTATAATCTATTGTTTAAATTTAAAAAATATAAACAGAAAAGTATATCGATAAAACGCACGATTTCCGAGAAATTTATCAAATTAAAATTTAAATTTGTCTACTTAAAATATTGTACCTATTCTGAACAGAAAAGCACACCCGTAAATTTTCGAAAAATGTCTAGTTGCCAAAATTTTTATCAAATTTAAAGAGAAACTTATCATTTCAGGGATTAAAATAAAAATAAAAACCCCATTTTTCTAACGATAAACTTTTTTGTGCTAGATAAAATTTGTCAAATAACCTACTAAATACAATAAAATCGGTCACTTCCTTCGTTCCGGTTTACAACATAAAAAAAATTAAACAATAAAAATAAAGTTATCAAGAATTATGATTGTCATTGATTGAATTCCCCAACATAAAACTAACACTGGTCAATAATGCCGTAAGCATAATTTCTTTTCATGTTTCAATTTTGAACACACAGTTTGTTATGGTTTACTGCATTTGTTCGGTATTGAAGCAATGAGAATTGCAGAAGTTCTAACAGGTTAACAACCCAGAAATGTAGGAAGTAGGTAGCCATTCCGACTCATTTATGGTTAAAGTAAGACGAAAAACAGTACATATTTAACCGATGTCTATTATTTTATTATGTTGTTGCGTTTCTACGTCACAGTCTTTATTATGAATGGAATAATTACATTAATTAATATTACAAAACCATTTCGCGGCTGGGGCTATCTAGGAAATTGGTACTTGTGAGGTTTGCGAAAGTACCGTTTGCAACGGTTTGGTTTCAGTTGGTCAAAAATTTGATATTTTATAATATAATTTTATTCAAAGTATATCCTGATAAAAATAGTTTTAATTAATAGGTTAACATAACAGAACCCAATGTTATATATTGTGAAGAGTTTTGATCAATTCAATTAGGGATTTTAGATGTTTAACTGGTTATAAATTTATATTTTTTTTATGAAAACTTTTCGGTATTAAAAAATAAGAAATAAAGTGATAAATATACATTTTTAACCAGGCTTATAAAAACCTTTTTATTTTTTATTTTTGAAATTGAAAATGTCCTAAGAAACAAAGCTGTACCTAATTTACATTCGGGAAAAACAAAATAATGCAAAATTATTTTGTATAATATATTTGAAGCTATGCTTTTTAAGAGCCGTTTTGGCGGGTAGAGTGAACGTAGACAGAACGACAGTAAAAAGCGTTACAAGGGATATACGCCACTCGTACTGGGGCCGATTCGAGATTAATATGTGTGTGTAAGAGAAAGAAAGAAGAATATTAGAATATGCTATCTCTCTCTCTCGCACGCTTACCTTGACTGACCCTTCGGTTGGAGAAAAGTACTCACCAGCCAGACAAGCTAACGACGCAAAAGAGATAGCATATCCTTATATTCTTTTCTCTCTCTCATCCACCAGTCCCAGATCAGCAATAAAGTACATGAAGGTTTATTTA
Source organism: Altica lythri (assembly GCA_964028335.1). NCBI lineage: Eukaryota > Metazoa > Arthropoda > Insecta > Coleoptera > Chrysomelidae > Altica > Altica lythri. The sequence goes on from OZ034807.1 coordinate 55,164,648, forward strand.
CGCACGTATACGTATAGTTATATAGTATTGTAATTATTGGGTTTTAAACATATGCTTCTGATGGTACGTTTTAATGATCGTGATTAATAACCTAGGATCAACTGTTGCTAAGCGGTTTAAGGAGCTATCGGCTATAGATACAGATCGCAGGTTCGATTTCTATCTGATGTAACATTTTTCAATTTCATTTTAATGTCATTTTTTGTTTGTCTAATTTATAGATATCAAAAATTCCATGAGCGATGTGTCAAATAATTAAATTACTAAAAATATATGTATTGATAATAGTATATTGTGTGGCAAGGGGTAAAACAAGACGATTTCTGGCTGGGGCGAGAGTTGACGGCCCGAGCGAAGCGCGGGCTGTCTTCGCCCGGTCAGAAATCGTCTTTGTTTCATCCCGTGCCACGCACTATATTTTTCATATCACATGCATTCAAACAGCTAGTTTTGATCTCTGTAGCAAGTTGAAGTAAGACTATTTCAGACAAATAGCGTAGTAATATCTTGACAACGATTTGACGACAGCTGTCAGACGATTATGAATGTGCCGGACAGAAATAACGTTGTTTCTCCCCTAGGACAGAAAAAACTGTCAGTTTCTGACTGATAGTTGCATTGGTCTGAAATTGTCTTGTTTCGATTGACAAAACAGGGATCAAAACAAGCTGTTTCAATGCATGTGATATGAAAAAACTGTTTTTTGTATCTATTGAATCAAACAATAGACTATGTACAGTAGACCTGATGGAAATATATTTAGGCTGTTTCTAAAAAACGTATATATCCACCAAATCATATTGATGTCAAAAGAACCAGTAAAAAGTATACTAAAAAAGCTAATAATTATATATCATTTTTCGTTCTGGATTTTTGTGGCTTCTACTTTGACAGCTTTCACTATAATACACTTATTATATTATAAACATCTTAAATTCTTTTTACCTGACATGAAACAATTACATTGATTCAGAATTTGTTTTTCAACTAATCGTTGACTCGTGGTTTTTGGGTACATTTTGCTATTATTGTATAGAACCTTGATATATTTTAATTAGAAATTGTGGTCAGTGGTTTTATAAAAAATATTCTCCTTCATGACGAATATTTAACATATTTTTACAGATAATTTAAATTTAATGGTTTGCGGTTTGTAACCGGTACACATATTCAATAGAATCAAAAGTTTTGTACTATATAAACAACTTTTTTTATCTTAGTTTGCTATTCATAGCTATACTTACAGTTTAGTTAAATGTTAACATTGCCATTCTTTAAATATTTTAACAGTGACGTACATCAATTATTAAATTTTTTAAACTGTCCTTGCTTTTTTTATTGGTATTACCTATACGAAGGTTGTTGTCAAAGGTTTCTCTCCTGGAAATATTAATGAGGATATTATTTTAATATTTTCCACTATTTAATTGTTTAAGATATCTCTCATGGGATTTTCATTGATGTTAACTTAATTGTTTATATCTCGATAACCATGTAAGATTCCACACAGCAATTCCTTTCTTTTAAGTAAATTTACTGACTAGACGTTTTGTCAAATAAATAAGTATGAGCATAAGAACAATTTTTGGATATCTGCCACTAAGAGCCAAGGGAAGCCCTACGTTTCCTCGAAGCACTTCGTTGTGTTTTTTTAACCCTTATAACTAAGTTCGAATTATACTAGGTGAAGAAACAATTTTTTTTGATATTATCTCAATATCGGACTTACTCAACAAATAAAGTTTTAATTGTATATATAGGTGTTATATTTTAAATTTTATTATAAATCCCCAATTTTGGTACTGATTCATACATCATCAAAATTCTTAGAGTACCTACTTTCTGAAGTTCTAGAAAACGAAAATTTGGTATTTAAGATATTATTACTATACAAACAACATCTAAATCTTGGAATCACTTAAACTAAAAGATGAACCTTTGTATGAGCCTTACGCAAAATTTGATGCCAGAGGTCTGAAAACTGATATAGAGACATTTTGGCATAAATAATTAAACAAATTTTTGAACAGTTTTATTAAACTCTAGTGCAAAAAAATACCCGAAAAGAAGAAAGAAAAAATAAATTTAAAAAAAAATGTCCAAACGAAACCATATGGCTTGCACTGCCAAAAGTTATCAGATTTCATGAAAAGCCAAGGTTTTAAGCCTAAGCGCCCTAACTTTACAAGCTCTAACTTCAAAACTCCAAACCTTAGCCAAATGTTATTTTGTCGTTTCGTTACTATATGAAATATAGTATACGAGAAAAGTAATAAACAGTAAATATGTGACTGTAGCGAATGGTTAAATATTTTGACTAAGCTGTTAATTTTATAAAGAGTCTAAGACCTAGAGCTGAAATTTCGCAGTCATCCGTAATATGAAATTTCTCTTTTGCAACATGTTTATTTGGGGCGCAGCCGAATTCCTCCCCGCGGTCGAAAATTTGGGTACGATGTAACAGGTAGTGAGGGCTAGGGAATTATAATGACTTTCATGAACTAAGAATGTTTATAAACAAAATTTTAGTTTACGTGTTTCTTTCAATTGATCAGCATGGAAGTGAAAAAGGTTAACAAATGTTCGTAGTGAATGGTGCGATGTTTTGTTTAGCTAAAAAATTGATTAACCACCGATTACGTTGGAGATGCGTGCAAAAATTTTGTACTGCGTATTTACACACTAAGGTAATTTTTATATAACAATTAGACAATGCTTTTTCGGCTAGTGCAACTCGCACGACAAATGCTTGTGAGAGTTTTCATTCTCATTTTAAAAGTAATTTTTATTCCAGCCATCCATCAATTTTTATATTCTTACAAACACTGCTAAGTTTTGAAACTTTTACATATGCTAAAATAAACAGCGCACATCACAATAAAAATATAAGATCAAATGTAAGAAAAAGACAAAATTCTATCCAAAGTCTTATGAATAGTTTTACAAATGGAACCATAAATAGTCTTGAATTTGTACATGTCATATGTTACTACAATTTACCTATGTAATATTTTTAAATAAATCGTTTACTTCGCCACCTGTTTTAATTACCTCAATTTGGATTTCAAATTCCACGATCGCCTGGGGAGGAACTCGTCTGTTATTAAGAGAGGCGCAGGTCAGTAAGTGACCGCGGGGAAGAACTCGGCCACGTTCGTTTATTTGATACAGAAATTTACGATCCTGATCAGGCGGACACCTTATTGGAAACCCGGAGTAAGTAGTAAAAGTTGCCAATTTTTTACTGGTAGCTGTCGTCATTGATAATATGAGTGGATACAAAGGAGGTTGTGGACAAGCGTAAAGAGGGCCAAAATTTGGTCAAAAAATCATCATGGATATGTCCGCCATTTCTACCACTTGATGTTGGACCCTGGAGAAGCCTAAATTTAAAATGGCGGACAGCTGGGTGGATACAAAAGAGGTGGCGTAAAAGGGAAGAGGGCCAAAATTTGGCCATCTTTACCTCTTGTTATTCATCTACTTTGTATCCACTTAATTTCTAATTGTCGTATCAACACCTTCGACTGGAAAAATTTTCATCCATATATTATCGATAACGACAATTTTCCGTAAATATTGGCAACTTTCACCCCTTATAGCTATTACCTGTATCCATTAGGGTGTCTGCCTGAACGGGAACGTAAATACCTGTTTTGAATGAACATGTTGCAAATGAGAAATGTCTTATTATGGATGACTGTGAAATTTCAGCTCTAGCTCTCCTGCTATTAAATCTGTATAATCATAAAGTGAAATATTAATTATGTATTTGTATTTGTTTACAAAATGCTGTTTGATTCTGGTGTATAGAATATGTTCATTTTTTGAAGTTGATGACGATAACGGCGGAAATATATAGAGAGACTAATTGTATATTTGAAAATAGTACTGGATGTTAATTATTTATTGCATCTATTATTTGTAGTGCGCCTCTGGTAGTTATTTAGATGATCGAGAACAATTAAATCCACCTTGTTCAAAATTGTTAAGAGTGTAATTGGGGTCAAATAAAACCGAAGCTCGTCTAAACACTTTCGATTTATTATTTATCTACAATATTATTTTTATTGATCGGTTATATCGAATTTACTGTTTTGTTCCGATATTTCGAATTCTTCCAACAACCTACTTTCTGTAAATGTTGACGACTTTCTGTTCAACGTTTACAAAGTATTGGTTTATTATTTATAATCTGTGCTTCACGCAAATATGTACATCGTTATGGATGTTGATGTATGAAATCAGGATATGATTTTTATAAAAATGATATCGTTAGACTGGTCACTAACTATGTCATGATATGTTTACATATGCTTATCATATTTAATATTTATTCTTATTATAAAATTGCCTGCTTGCAAACTCGTCCTTTATGTGTTGCAAGAAACGTCTTTGTGAATAATTACTTATATTTCCCATTTTTGCAGATTTACTCGGATCCTGAATCAGAGAAGGCTATTATGAGCTCCATTGTATACTGCATTCATCACAAGGAAGGTTGTAAATGGTCGGACGAACTTAGAAAACTGAAGGTAACTATTATTCTTATATTCGATACTAATCTAAATAATAATCGAGCATGTGATCACTAGTTTTTCCTTTTTCTTTATTTATTTTGTTAGGATATTGCATTTAACCAGAAAAGAACAGAACTTATAGCTCGGAAATTTATTTAATTGTTGTCTTACCACAAAAAAACTTTAACGACTTTATTTTAACAAGCGGAAATGTCAGTGTTTTGCACAGAAGTAGTTGAAGGCATTATATTCTACAACGAATCGAATAGAATTCTATAAATCACTATGCATTACAGAAATGAAGAAATTTCTGTCAATAAAAGGTCTTAAAAAAATATGTACAACAAACAAAGGTGAAATACCCTGAGAAAACAGCGAAAGAATGAGAAATACCGTTCTTTTCATTTAGAACACCTTAAGCAATTATGTGGCCCAAATGCAATAATACAATAATATTGCCAACGAAGTACCTATGAATTAACTTCCAGAAGATGCATTATATTATATATATTGTTATGATATGCTATAACAATCTATATATTGGTGGACTCTTCAGGGTGGGTTCATAGATTAGCATTTACTAAAAATTCATTTTCTATTTTATACAACATTTAATACAACATTTTATATAACATTTAATACAATAGTACAATACAATACAACAACAAAACAAAAAAAAACGTTCAATCAATGAAGTACAATCAATCTTAATTTATTATAATTTTGCCCTTTTTTTTCCAAAAACAAACCCTTTAAATACCGTAATTTTTTATCTAGCTAGTCTTAATCATATTTGCATACTACACAAAGTTCAGACCATAACAATATGTATATTTGTTTTGTCTTCTCGAAATATCTCCAAAACTTTACTAAGAGGTAGCAACAAAGAGATATAGAAATTAAAAAAAGTATAATGGGGTCGTGGGACACCAGGTAGGAACGAAGTTCTTTCGGCTAATGTAGAATCGACACTACTCGCTTGTGTATACGACTGTAACGACTGCGCACGTCTCATTTAACGGTTTTATTCCACGCAAATAATTCAACGGATTTTTTCTTAAGGTTTTACTATTACATTTTTTTCAGTTCGGTCGCGCAGCAAAATCCCTATCTCCTCCAAGCCTGCCGTAAGGAACTTCGTTCCAAAATATTTTACAATAATCAAACTTCCAATGATACGGTTAAGGAACCAGTTTCGTATTATAGAATACGTTAGTTAAATTTTATATTTTCATAATTGAAATACAATACAAAACAGATTTGGTGAAGACCTTTATCAAAGATCATCTGATTTTGCTAATGCTAATAGAAACGTATTCTTGTTTATTTGCCTTATATTTAAAATGAGTTGCTAATTGGAAACTCGAAGTAATTTATTCTGTGCTACAAACCAGTATTGTATAGAAAAATTTATTTTCATTATAAGTAATCGTCCTGCCTAGTTAAATGTGTTGTTTTATTTATATGTTTATTTCAACTAATATAAATAGAACAAAATTCTGATAAATATCCCATCAATTTATATTTTTACTTTGATAACAATGACAGTTTTTGTCCCATTTTACTAGTTACACAACAATTAAAATACGAACAAAATTTCATATCTAAACAGTTGAAACTGTTACATCAATAGTAATGTTTAGAAAATCTATTTTATTTTTACAGGGACATCTAAATACCTGCAAACATGATGCTATTCCTTGCACTAGTAAATGTGGTGCTCAAATTCCTAGAGTTCTAATGGAAGATCATCTAAAATATACCTGTCCACAACGAAGAACTAGATGTGAGTTTTGTAATAAAGAGTTTACTGGACACACCTTGGAAGTAAGTAATATTATTTGCATACCATCTTAAAAAATTCACATGTTTTAATATTTTATTTATGTTGGATCAGAAGACTCACATGTGTTATGGGATTATAGACTTTGGAATGTTGCTATAAGCCTTTGTTTATAATTGTGAGATTCTGTTTTGCATGTGGTATCCTACTTTGTTAAACTATTAACGGAGAAAAGTTAATGAACCAATTAAATTTATACTGTTTAAAACAGCCGGTTATTTATCGCTAAATTCAATTACTTCTTTGTGGTTGAGTATTTATGTCAACGTTAAAAAGTACTTCTAATTGTTACATTTTAAACTTATGTATATTTATATGGTAAGATCACGTTAAAGGTCTTTTGGCTTATATTTTTATATCTTGTATCTGTCACCAGATTTTTCTTTTATAATTCTTCTATTTAATGTTTTTCTTGTTTTTTTTTAAGACGTCTGTCATAGTTACCTGTCAAACTTCAACCTTATTACACTTATTGTATTTCTTCAGTTGTTCATTGTACTTATTTCAGGATCTTGGTACACTATATTAATTTGTACCGTACAAGAGACTGAAATCTTTAAAAACTGAGCCCCATAGGTGACTTGTAGAAATTTAATAACTCTTAGCTGGATCCTGCTTGGTCTCTTCTAGCACACGTCTGTTTAATATACAATTTGACTAGTTGGTTGTGTTGTCTACGGATTCAGGCTATCAGCTGCCTTTGGCTCGTACTTTTTCTTCTTCTTCTTTCTCCTTCGACTAGGATTACTCCTGTTTGTCTGCCTCTATTCCGTTTCTGTGGTTATTGTCTGCCAGCTTTCTTTCAATCTTTTGGGTGGTCTTTCTTGAGTTCCTTGGTATATGGTTTGTTGCCCCTGGAAACTTTCGGTAATATCTCCTGTTCCATTTTGTCCACGTGTTGATCCCACTGCTTTCGTCTTTCGTTTGTTTATAATTCCAGTGATGCATTGTATCTCAAATTGTTCTCGTATAGTTCTATTTCTTTGTCTGTCCCTTAGTAAAACACATTTTATTGATCGTAGCACTTCCATTTCAATGTTATTTATTTTTTGTTTTGTTCTTTTTGTGTCAGCTCTTGTTTCGGCTGCATAGGTTAGAATAGGTCTCCTCACTGTTTTGTATATCTTTACTTTACTGTCTGTGGTCATATGCTTGTTCTTCCATAGTGTTTCATAAAGACATCCGCTCACTTTTGCTGCTTTGTTGCCTTGTGCTATTACTTCTTTAATTATTTTCCTACTGCTTGTTACTTAAACCCCGAACTAATTGAATGTCATAACATGTTCTATTATTCTGTACTTTTTGTTATCCCTAAAGGTGGCGCTGGACAGTAGACTTGTTTAGCTGATCCTTTATTTGCAACTTTATCAGACTGAATGTTGCCTTTTCTTTCTGTGTGTCCTATTTAGTTTAAAAATGTTGTTCCGTCCGTACATTGAGGTCTTCTCGACACTTGACTGGAGTCCACCTTAGAGATCTATAAGGCCCCAATACCCGCCTGACTATTTGCTTATTTGCTATTGATACCTTAACCTACAAACTATTTTTTCTTGGGTAAAGCAAGAAAATATAAGAGTAGATGTTCTCAATGCTATAGATTTTTTTTACATTTCCATCAGCTGTAAAAAGTCCTGATTCTGCGGAACCCTGTGTAGTCTTGGATCATCAAAAGAACTTGTATATATTTATTTCAACAATTAATTTTTAATTTTGTTTACGTCTCATATACTAACGTGTTAATATTTTATTTTTAGAATCATATAGGACATTGTGGATATGAACCTTTGTACTGCGAAAATAAATGTGGAGTAAAAATTCACCGAAGACATCTTAGTCAACATAAAGTAGGAGACTGTTCTAAAAGACTAGTACCATGTAGATATTGCTCAAAAGAATTTGTAGCTGATACCCTTCCAGCACATCATGTCAAATGTGGTAGAGTTCCAGTACAGTGTCCCAATAGGTAAATATTTTATTAATACAAAATATGTACTTATCATTACGTCTTCGTAAAATAACTAGAAGATAAATCCTAAATTCAGGCACATTGTATTAACTTTTGATTACTCTACTATAAGAAAATCTTGGATATCTAAATTTATATTTCTTTGTAGATGTGATGTAAACCTTTTGGCTCGTGAAGAACTCGACACTCATCTTAAAGAAGAGTGCACAGTATCAGTACACAGTTGCAACTTCAAAGAAGCAGGATGTAGATTTAAAGGTCCTAGATATATAATAGAACAGCACTTAGAAGAAAATTGCCAACAACACTTGACTCTTATGTGCAATATGGTATCTAAACAGCAACATCAAATTACCTCTTTAAAAAGTGCCTTATCAAGATTGTCATTGAATTACTCTGGAACGCTGATTTGGAAAATAAGCGATTTTTCAGCTAAGATGGCCGAGGCAAAAACTAAAGAAGGAATGGAACTGGTGTCACCACCATTTTATACTAGTCAATACGGATACAAACTCCAGGTAAGTTTTAATTTAGTTAAATAAAATTATAACCCCAACATCTTTATTCTCTATAGACCCGCTAAATATGTTTTTTATTTAATGCAAAATTAATTGCGTTTCTCTTATTGTTTCTTAAAAAAAGTATTATGTAGTTTCTACCACTTCTATTAAGCATTTTGCATAGTTTCATGTTATGGCTGTAAAGGAGACTTTACATTGAGGCAACGATTAGCATGCCCGCAGCACGCAATTATGCAAAAACCCTTCAGTTTATTTGCAGTATTCGATTTGCAGCAACCACAACAAATTTTTGATTGTGTGTACCAGTAGCAGTTAAATTGTATTGCACTTTGAGATTTTTGGCTACTGGTGACTTCTACTGTTCGCTAATGTACCTATACTTTACCTTTAGAAGGAACGTGAGCGAAGCAAAATTTACCCATTGTTTGGTTCCACTAGATCAGGACTTTTTCTTTTTATACCGATGGAACGTCGATCGCATTCATACTTTTCAGAAAATGCCTCCCACACCCTCAATTTTTTACAATTGTCTTTATACAGGGTGTTAATGAATAAGTGGTACAGATTTTAAGGGCAGATACACCATGCAGAAATATGGTGAAACTTTATATAAACATATGGTTTTTAAGCTTTGGTTTCGGAGCTGGAGCTCTTTGAAGATGATGTCTCTAGGTCAATTTTTTTCAAATATCTTCAGAACGCCACTATGAAAAAATATGAAATTTGGCAGAGTTAGTAAACTTTATAAGACAATTGATCTGATGCTAATTAGATATTTCCAACACGATCATAAGCGTCTCATTTGGGGGGGCCACTGGATATTTTTTGTCATATTTTTTTTGTCTGTCACTTTTTTATATTTTTGATAATTAATTAAGAAACTTTAGGGTTTTTACTTGAAAAAAGGTACTCTTGTTTAGAGTCCACAGGACGCACCGTTTTAGATAAAAATCAATTTTAAAATTTTTATGTTTTTTATTATAGCTTTTATACTAATTATTTAAAATAAAAGTAAGCTCTGAAAAATCAACAAAAAGATTTTATTTGTAATAATTATTATAAAAATTGTTGAAAATGACCTCCACCAGCCTCAATACAGGCATTGCATCTTCTTACCATATTTTGGTAAACCCTATCCAATAGACCAGGCATTGCTTGAATCTGCTGTGCAGCAGCTAAAACCCGAGCAATCAACTCCTCTTTTGACTCGATGGGTGTCTCATATACTAATGTTTTCATAAAACCCCACAAAAAATAGTCTAACGGGTTTAGTTCCGGAGAGCGGGCTGGCCACGGTACCGGTGCTCCTCGGCCCATCCATCTTTCATTAAACGTTTCATTGAGGTAATCTCGAACATCACGCGAAAAATGTGCTGGGGCACCGTCATGTTGAAGCCACATCTCCTGACGGATATTTAATGGTATATCTTCTAACAATTCTGGCAACACTTGTTGCAGAAATACTAAATAATGGGCACCAGTTAGGCGATTTTGCAGAAGATACGGACCAATTAAATGTCCATCAACAATACCAACCCACACGTTGATGCTAAACTTATTTTGGAAATGGGTGGAACGGGTAGAATGAGGATTTTCTTCAGACCAAACATGATTATTATGAAAGTTAATAATACCTTCTCTGGTAAAGGATGCCTCATCCGTAAACAGCACGCGCCGTATAAATTCTGGTTGTAATAAACAAAGTTGTGTAAACCAACGACAAAAATTTAACCTTGGTTGAAAATCTGTTGGATTTAAATGTTGTACGCGTTGTTCCTGATAGGGATAAAGTAGTTGTTCCTTTAAAACTTGCCAAACACTTATGTGATTTACACCCATGGCATGAGCAATACTTCGAGTGCTAGTAGTTGGTTTGTTTTCTACTTTTTAAAGCACTTCTTCTTCGAAGCTTGCGGTTCGACGACTTCTACGACCTCCACAGTTAATTTTATTGAATTTAAATGATCCTGTCTCCCTTAGTCTTTGTAAAAGTCTTTGAAATATTTTATGGGAAGGAGCTGGGCGATTTGGATATCTTTCCATGTACAAACGGCGAGCAACTCGGCCTATACAATGAGCTTCGCCATAAATTATTAGCATGTTGGCATAATCATTAAAAGTATGAGTATTCATTTTATGCACAAAAAATAACTACAACTTAATCACAATAATAAAAACTAAGCACAATTTGACAGGTTAATATTGCAGAGCCTTCTTTATTTTAGCTAATAAAATCTTTTTGTTGATTTTTCAGAGCTTACTTTTATTTTAAATAATTAGTATGACAGGTATAATAAAAAACATAAAAATTAAAAATTGATTTTTATCTAAAACGGTGCGTCCTGTGGACTCTAAACAAGAGTACCTTTTTTCAAGTAAAAACCCTAAAGTTTCTTAATTAATTATCAAAAATGTAAAAAAGTGACAGACAAAAAAAATATGACAAAAAATATCCAGTGGCCCCCCCAAATGAGACGCTTATGATCGTGTTGGAAATATCTAATTAGCATCAGATAAATTGTCTTATAAAGTTTACTAACTCTGCCCAATTTCATATTTTTTCATAGTAGCGTTATGAAGATATTTGAAAAAAATTGACCTGGAGACATCATCTTCAAAGAGCTCCAGCTCCGAAACCAAAGCTTAAAAACCATATGTTTATATGAAGTTTCACCATATTTCTGCATGGTGTATCTGCCCTTAAAATCTGTAACACTTATTCATTAACACCCACGAATTACGTAAATCCCACAAAATGTTGTTTTCGCGGTAATCTTCTATCAAAAACTTTACCTTGTCTTGATCCCAAGTCATGATACCACAAGCAAACAAGCAACTAAGTCTGGGCCCATAGGTGTCTGATAGCCTGCGATATAGAGCAACTAAGAGAGGGAAACGCCGCAAGCCGCATACAACTGTGCGCCTACTTCAATAAATAGGGTAATTTGCGATTTCACCGCATGCAGATTTGTTGTCATTAGTTACTTCAATGGAAAGCCTCCTTAACGCATATAAACCTGGATTCTTTGTTTAAATTAAAGTTTAATTATATGATATATAATTGTGAGTATCTGATATATATCACGAATGTACCTAAAGTAAAAATTGAATGACTATTCAACAGTACTAATCAGCAAGTACTCTTATAGATCACTGGTTAGTGTATCGAAACGTAATTCCAGAGTATAATTAGCTTCAACCTAAAAACTTTTTTATTTCAATTTTTCCTTTAGTTAAAACTGTACCATAAAATTATTAAATAATTCAATCTTTTACAGGCTTCTTTATTTCCCAATGGCAATGGTGCAGGAGAAGACTCGCATATATCTGTGTATATAAAAATCCTTCCTGGAGAATACGACGCTCTTCTCAGATGGCCCTTCTCACATTCAGTCTCATTCACACTTTTCGACCAATCGACTTGTCCAGAAAAGGCTTGTAATATTGTTGAAAGTTTTATTCCAGATCCTACCTGGAAAAACTTTCAACGCCCGAGTAGGGAACCTGATTCTTTAGGATTTGGTTTTCCAAAATTTGTCTCACATGAAATGCTAAAGAAGAGGCATTTTATGAAAGATGACACTTTATTTATTCGAGTTAAAGTAGACCCGAGTAAAATTGTTGCTGTTTAGATTTTTTATAATTAGTTTAATAATACTTGATCTCATTTTTTGTGTAAATAGTGTAAAAATGTATAAAATAAATATACAAAATGTATATTGGAAGACTGGAGATTGTAAATCTGAGAAGGTATCATTAGAGGTTCAAATTTTAAAATACTCATTCATGGACAAATTTGTGATGGTTAAATTTTGCGTCATAAGAAATTTGTTAATAGCCATAGAGACTTATATTAATTTCAAACTGTTGCTGATTATCCGACTCTTTATAGGTCGTTAAAGTTTTTAAATCAGGTATTCTAACTTTATATATGTATAATAATTTTCAACAGATATATTGCTATCTTGACTTAAAATCCTTTGTATCTTCACGTTTTTATTTGGAGTTTACTCCTTAAGAAACGATATATAAGGCGCCTGGTATAAAAAAAATAGGATAGTAAAATCGTGTGAAAACGTTACGCGTTACGTTGAGAAAAGTGTTACAGTCACGTTGAAAAACGTGTTACAGTAACGTTGAGAAAAGTGTTACACGCAGGCGCAGTGAAACAGAATAGTAATATCATTTCTCTCTCTCTATGCTAAGAAAGCACTTCTTGAATATTTCAAAATTTTCAAAATGATCCAACTTTTTTAAATTTTCAAAATTATCAAACTTTTCAAATTTTTTAAAATTTTCAAAATTTTTGATTTTTTCCAGATTTTAAAAAAATTTAAAATGTTAATATTCAAAAATTTTCTAGAAAATGTAAAAAAAAAATACAATTAAATTTTAAACATCCCGTGAATAAACTTGATTAGTCAATTATGTACGTAATTGTTGGACTTCACGACTATTGTTCAAAAATAATAATAACTATTTAATAAATTTGTAGCGCTATCTCTTGGTTTTACTATTAAGGTGGTTAAATTAGTGTAAATAGTGTTGCATATTTTTCAGGCACTGTTATTTATAAAAACACAAAAAATACCATGGTAATCGTTCTTAAGGAATAAACTCCAGTCGCGTGTCGGAGCTGACACACACACTTTTTTTTACCGAAGTAACCCAAATCTTCTTGTTTATAATAAAGTATAGTTCGTCTCTTTTAATTGAGTAGTGATGGATACAAAGGAAAATCGGAAAGTCCCACTTAAAAATAAAAAAAATCTATGAAAACAATTAGCAGTCATGGAACTATCCGACAGAAGTAATGCTTGTAGTAAAAATAAGTTACAAGAAAAGTTTTTAGTCGTTTCCATTGTTTAGATTTTTATAAAAATAATAATCTTTTAAGATTTTTTACAATAACTTGATTTTTTCAAGATTAATACCAAGACAGGAACATTGAACCAAGTTCAGCTCCTTCTAAATTCGCCACTTTGACTAACAAACGTTATTCAAACCATTTGGAATGAGTTTAAAAGTCTACACACTCTTCCGAGCAAATTATAGTATATTGTAATACAAGTGTTACAATGACAGAGGTTTCGTAGTACGAGTTCAGTTTGTGAAACGAACCGCGAAGCGGTGAGTTTCGCAAAGAACGAGTGCTACAAACCGTCATTGTAATTCGAGTGTTACATACTATTTTTTATAATGAACTTTAAAAAGTATAAAAAATAAATAAAATGAGAGTTTTTCGAAATATTTATTTATGTTGGCAATCTTGACAGTTTTGACACTTGTCAGTTTTAATGATTTTAAATTAGAATGTTTGTCAAATTTGTATAAAATATTCCGAATTTAGCAATAACGCTGATAATGTAGTTAATAATTTACTACAACATACTTCTTGATTTACTACCTGAAGTCTTTCGTTGAAAATCAGTGCAGTGCAACCAATTGTGTAAAACAAAAAGTTACCAAAAACAGTGTTACAATGAATCTATTTCGATACTGTTTTTAGTGTCGAAATAGAAACTTTGTGAACGTGAATTATAAAATAGTATATTGTAATACAAGTGTTACAATGACAGAGGTTTCGTAGCACGAGTTCAGTTTGTGAAACGAACCGCGAAGCGGTGAGTTTCGCAAAGAACGAGTACTACAAACCGTCATTGTAACTCGAGTGTTACATACTATTTTTTATAATGAACTTTTAAAAGTATAAAAAAAAGTAAAATGAGTGTTTTTCGAAATATTTATTTATGTTGGCAATCTTGACAGTTTTGACACTTGTCAGTTTTAATGATTTTAAATTAGAATGTTTGTCAAATTTGTATAAAATATTCCGAATTTAGCAATAACGCTGATAATGTAGTTAATAATTCACTACAACATACTTCTTGATTTACTACCAGAACTCTTTCGTTGAAAATCAGTGCAGTGCAACCAATTGTGTACAACAAAAAGTTACCAAAAACAGTGTTACAATGAATCTATTTCGATACTGTTTTTAGTGTCGAAATAGAAACTTTGTGAACGTGAATTATATAAAATTATTTGACACTCTTTTCTTTAAATAAAAAATTAATCAAATATTTTAAAAATCATTTAAATTTGTTGGATATGATCTTGAAACAAACTAACGGTTTATAAAGAATGCTAGGATTCTTATTAGAGAGTTTAGAATTATATGCAGTCAAGTGTTTTCAAATGCTCATTAGATTAGTTTTAGAAAACTAATTACAAAAATTTGAACCAATTTTGAATACCACTCAGCGCAATATTATCTTTGAATAAGCACAAATAAAATTAAAATATAACAATTACACTTACACAAATACAAATTATTTTTTCATAGGTCAAGGATTATATTTGAATATACAATATATAATGTGGATCTAAGATTTTTTACAGAATTAGTTTTTATTTCGTCTTACAAAGGTTATGGCCCTTAACATTTTATTTTAGAAAGTAGAAATTATCTAAAATATTACCTATTTTAAATTTAAAATTTTAAGGGTGTAATACCAATTAAGAAAAATAAGTATCGTTGTTCAGTTTTTATTTGTACATTTTATACATATAACAATTGATAATTGTGTTTATTATTTTGGGAGTTAGAATCCTCAGGACTATATGTAAAAAGTTATCAAAATTAATGTATGCATATATTCTTTTTTATTTTTGTTTTGTGATAGCTGGAGAAAACCAAAGTTTTGTTTATAAACAGTTTTTCTTTTTGTAAATATAGTGTTTATTTTGAAGAATTGTACTTGGTACATTATGTTTTAGTCATTTTTATTTTTAATTTTGTATTTAAAAGCTGGGTACCAATTCCAGCTTGAAATAAATTATGTTTAACTCAAAATAATCAGAGTTTTATTTCATTTTGAACAATACACTAAATGCTGCGGCTTTAATTTCTGTATAGAAGGAACCCACTAAACCCACCGCACAACATGAAGCTACCTTTTATTCCACGGGCTCCCCAAACAATGAAAAATATCACATTTAGGGTTAAGCGTGTGCAGAAAGTCCTTGCTACTCTAAATACCAACAAAGCAAGTGGCCTTGAGGAAATATCTGCTTTACTCGTAAAGGCTTGTGCTCCTTTTCACTAAGCTATTTCAACTATCTTATGAAACTGGTATTTTTCCAGAATCCTGGAAAACCAGTCCCCAAGAAAGGCTTCAATACCCTGCCTTTTAACTACAGACCAATAGCTCTTCTATCTGTTATTAGCAAAACTATGAAGAAATACGTTAATCACGAGACCCTGAGCTACCTAGAGGCACACAACCTTTTAAGTGACAGGCAACATTGTTTTCGCCAACAAAGGTCAACAGCCGATCTGCTAGCACATGTAACTCATGTCTGGGGAGACTCAAATTAGACATCTCAAAAGCATTTGATCAAGTTTTTGCTCGGAGCGTTCCACAGTGACCAATTTATTGACCTACCAAGATCATCTGTTGGGTGCCTTTGGAAAAAGACTACAAGTTGACAGTGTTTACACTGATTTCTCCAAGGCATTTGACAGAGTTGATCACACATTATTACTGGCTAAATTGAGAGCTCTTGGTTTGGGAGATAAGATTGTTATGTGGCTAGGTAGTTTTCTTAGTGGTCGTGTTCAGCGTGTTAAAATAAATAACTTTATTTCGACTGAGATTGCTGTCTCTTCGGGGGTTCCTCAGGGCTCTCACTGTGGACCGCTGCTGTTTTTACTATTTGTAAATGACATAAGTGACTTTGTGAGTCAGTCTAAGTTCCTAATGTTTGCCGATGACCTAATATTATTTAAAGAAATTCACACTCCGGCAGATTGCGATTTATTGCAGTCTGACGTCAATAATTTATCTTGTTGGTCTAAAATGAACGGTCTGGACTTATATATTGGGAAGTGTAGCTGCATTACTTTTGCTAAACTTAGACATCCAGTGGTTTATGATTATGACATTGATGGTGTGATTCTTAAGAGAGTTAGTGAGGTGGTTGATTTGGGGGTAATTTTGGACAGTAAGCTTTTATTAAACTGCCATATCAGATCGCTGGTGAAACGCGCTAATAGGAGCTTGGGTTTTGTGACAAGGTTTGGCAGGGACCTTTCATGTGAAGTTTATAAAATTTTATATTGTTGTTTTGTACGCTCCATATTGGAGTATGCAAGCCAGGTCTGGTCTCCTCAGTATACGACACATATTACAGAGCTTGAGGCTGTCCAGAGGAGATTTCTGCGTTCCTGCGCCTTTAAGTTGAAAATTCCTTTGTTGGATGGTCACACAGATTACAATGAAGCCCTTGCTAGACTTAACTTATGTTCATTGCAAAAAAGACGGCTTCATGCTGATATGTGTTTCCTATACAAACTGATGAACGGTGGTATTAATTGTAGTTATCTTCTAAATCGTCTTAACTTTTCCACCGTTCATCGAACAAGATCAACTAATTTATTCTACTTGGAGTACCAGCGAAATAATTATGGCTTGCATGCTCCATTGGTGAGAATGGCATGGATTTGCGTTTTGATGTCACTCTGCTTAGTTTTAAGAGGGCGCTGAGACGTTTGTAAGGATTTGTCTCCTGGGAATTTTTTCCTTATTATTATTTTAAGTGATTTATGTGATGTATCTGTTTAAAATTTATAATTTTGTTATATAGTTTTATAGAATGTATTTTGGTAAAATGGTGTATCCGTTAATAAATTAAAAAAATTAAATTAAAGTGTGGCATGCAGCTCTCTTGAACAATCTACCGTAATACGGACTCTCGACAAACCTTTGCAGATGGATATCCAACTTTCTCTCCAACAGGCACATTCAATTTGTCGTAGATGGACATTTCTCCAACCACTACAAGACAAATGCTGGAGTTCCCCAAGGATCGGCGGGCCAACATACGACTTATCCATCACAATGAACGATCAGACTAGTGGCAAGCGACTCCATTACGCTGGTGGGTATAACGATCTCCCAGGACTTACTCGGGAACGAACATATTGCACCCATAGTAACTGCAGCAGGAAAGAATTTAGGCTTTTTTTAGAGCACGGAAATATTTTTCTAGCCCCATTATCCCACCGAAGAGCAGTGTCTGATCTTTCCCTTTTTTACCGATATTTAAACGGATTTAGCTCAGAAGAACTCCGCTCTATAGTGCCTCCACTTGCCAGACTAGCCAGTGCAACGCGACGTGCCAACTCCGTGCATCCTTATACTATTCAGTGCCAGACATCAAGAACTGATCGATTCAATCGTTCCTTTATCCCCAGGGTCTCCAGATTGTGTAACTTATTACCTTCGCACTTCGCAAATAAAAAAAAATAAAAAAATTCAGTTAGTAGTTACAGCTAAAGTTCCTTTGTAAATGCTTCAACGGCATCATCGGACGTTGGAAATCGTTGACCATGCAATTTATTTTTGATTGGTGAAACGAAAAGAAATTATATAGACTTAACTCAGGACTGTACTAAGGATCGGACATTGCACATTTTGTGTGGTCAAATAATTCCGTGTTTCTGTGCCATATGGGGCTTGCATTATCAAGTTGCAGAATGACCTAGCGTTTCTTATTGCATTTTTGCACTTCTGAGTAAACAAATTGTTGTGTACCACTCAGCATTTACAGTTCTACGATCTTCTAATAAAATATGTAACTTTCGTTGTGGGCCTAGCTCCTCGACTATTTAATTTTAAAATTATCAATGTTATTTGCGTCGACTCGATTACTTAATCTGATTTCGGTAGGAAATTTTGCTATCTTTTGAGATTCGATTCGGAATTCTTTCATTTCATTTTGTAATTCGTAAAGCTTAAAGTTGTCTCTTTACTTTCTGCACCCTTCGTTTTGGTGAGTAAGAATTTAATTATTATAATTTTAGTTTGTAATAATCCAAAATTTGGTGAATATTTATTTGTTATTTAAGTTTATATTTTTACTAACATATACATTTTCGTTCACAATCGCTTGTCAGGAATCAGTTTTTTATTGAGTAAAAAATAAATAAACAAATAAGTGATTAACTTTTTTTTGAACTTTGGAGAAACCTTTAGCGATTGTGTGCGAAATTAAGGATTAAATGGTCGGAGTTTCATTGCTATTTTTTATTCACAGGTAACATGAGTTGAATTTAATGACCGAAAAACGATTTGATGGCTAGGCATTCATAGCTTAGTTGTTAGAGCGACAGCGCGTAGAGCTGAAGGTTGCAGGTCCTTGTCCTGCTGGATGCAACATGTTTTCAATTTCTCCTTAATGTTATTTAATACTGTTTGTATACTTTCCGATAAATTTAAAATACAGTCAAGTCTCGTTATGAACCCGCTCACAGGGGTGTAGGGGAATATAATTCTAAGAATTTGTGTACCCCCACACTTTAGCACAGGCAACGTTCGTCAGTTGAATTTTCCCTAATTTTTTAAAAAATAAATAGCATTTATGTACATATATGATAAATTAACGCTGAATTTATTCTAATAACGATGCGGTCTCATATCGAGAGACTTAAATATTTTTTTTTCACCTTATGGAGGGGAAAGGTCTTCTGTGGAAGTCCTAGTCGACGGACTCATAACGAGCGTGTTACAGTATGACGACCCCGCGGAATCAGCAGAATCGGACGTCAACAGCCAGACGCAATTCAGCAATAAATTTAATATTTAAATCGATTATAATCCAATATAAAATCAGTCTGTAATTATTTAAATTAATTGTTAAATCTTTAATTGTGAATTTTGAAAAAGTGTTAAATAAATTTTGTGAGTTTAGTTTTTAAAAAGTGATTTTTCGGAAACTAAAACTTAATTGGCGCAGTCAGTAGGATTGTAGAAGAGTCTATCTGAAGATCCTCGTCGTTTTCAAACGTTTATCTACAATCCAGAAAAGAACCAGGAGCCCACGGGAAACATTAACGTTCTCCAGAAGCTTGCGAGTGTGAAATTTTTTTTTTTCGCTACATTCATATACAACAAGGCCAAGGAATGCAGTACATTTCATGACAGTCTCCTCTGAATCCGACACAGATCATACTGTCACTGATACAGAGCTAGATTATATAGATACACCTAGCATAATAGATTTTAATATCAGTAGAGAAGAACTAGAACTAAGTAACCTATTCAATAGTTTAAATTTTTCAAACATATCAGAAAACTTAAATATGGCACCACCAGCATTCGACATAAAACAACTGAACCTATTACCAGCCTACGACGGTAATCCAAATGGACTGTACGAGTTTATTAAGGTATCAACAATCTTATTAAACCACTACTATGACGCAGAACATCCAGAGTCCATCCAGAACAAATTTTTAACCATTGGCATCGCCAGTAAACTTACCGGAAGAGCGAAAGAAATTGTTTCGATATATGGGTGCGTTAGTTGGGACGAAATAAAAGAAACTTTAATTCAGAATTTCGGCGATCAACGAAATGAGAATTCGCTCACTAGAGATCTGGTCAATATGAAGCAAGGATACCAGAAAGATGCCAGCCAATTTTATGAAAAAATTATGGGGCTTCTTAACACCATCACCAACTACGTAGATATCCATAATGAAAGTGCAGAAATAAGGGCAAGCAAACTCGATTTTTTCCGTCAACAAGCCTTAACCCCGTTCCTAGCAGGACTTAGGGAACCAATGGGATCTACCATAAGGGCAATGAGGCCACCAACTTTGGCAACAGCTATGCAATATATACAAGAAGAAAATAACATCCGTTATTTACAAAGAGGCTACCACCAACCATCTGCATTCGGAGCACATTCCAACCTAAAGTCGTCTCCACAGCCACCAGGGCCCATGCAATTACAGCAAGATCGCCCGAATCCACAACCATTTCAATAGAGAAATCAAGCAGTCTTTACCAACCAAGGATTTCGGTATCAACCACCCAGAGCTGCGAACGTACAGCCTTTCCAGATGAACCAAAATCCATTTGCGACAAATCAGCAATTTTCATCTGTAGCCCCGAGACCATTCTTCAAGATGCCAAACCAGCCGTTCGCCAGGCCAAATTTCGAGCCGCCCAAACCAGCTTTCCAAAATTTTAAACCACCAAATAAACTGAATTTTGGTACAGCAAGGCCCGGTCCATCTCAGCAACCAAAGCCAACACCAATGAGCGTCTGCTCTACTGCAACTTTTAGCAGACAACCAACCCAACGAAATGTCAGAGTTCCACAACCAAACAGACCCAACTTCACCTTTGAAGAACTATATAACATAGAACAAGGTCCAGAAGAATACTATAACGAAGAAAACTACGACTACTACGACCAACAAAACGCCGCAGAAGAGCAACCTTTTGATGAACCCGAAGAATACCTAGACGAAGAGGGAAATTTTCCAGAAAGTCCAAGCGAAAACCTACAAACATAGTAGATTTACATACTCTTTACGATAAAAAGGAGTTACCTTTCATCCAAATAACAAATCCTCCTCTTAAATTACTCATAGACACAGGTTCAACAAAATCTTTCCTGAGTCCAGAAGTTGCTTCCCAATTCTACTCCAATTGCATCAACTACGAACCTTTTGTAGTTACTTCCATTTTCCAAAACCACAAACAAAATTATTGTGCAACAATACCCTCATTTCCAGAATTTTGTTCTAACAACACTCTAAAGTTTTACCTCTTTAAATTTCACAAAACATTCGATGGTCTCATAGGCCTTGACAATTTAAAAATCTTACAAGCTCGTCTCAATTTTCCGAAGTCAACTCTCACACTTCTTCATTCGACTCTACCAATACATTACTACGAAACCAACAAAAAGCAGTTCTACTCCATACAAGTCGAACCTTATTCAGTCACACGTGTTCGCCTACCAGTAAAAGAAGCCAGTGGTACCATTCTCCTGCCAAAACAATACATCCAAGGTGCAGAAGTCAAGGAATCACTTACCAATGCCCATGAACAACTAGCATGGACAGAAGTTGTTAATCCGACATCAGAAATTATCCAAATAGATCTGTCAGAACAAGTAGATAGTATACCTGTTAATCTGCAAGAGTTTCATATTTACCATATGGACACTAGCATACAAGAACAAAAGAAAACCGAAATTGCAGAGCTTTTACGAACAGATCACCTTAATTCGGAAGAACGAGACCATATCGAGAGACTATGAAAAAAATACTCAGACATATTCCATAAACCAGACGAACCACTCACATTCACCAACCAAGTAAAACATCAAATCAGAACGAGAGATGAAGTACCAGTGTATACGAAATCCTACCGATATCCTCACGTTCACAAAGAGGAAGTGCAAACACAGATATCCTCAATGTTAGAACAAGGAATCATAAGGTCTAGCCAGTCACCATGGTCCTCTCCAATTTGGGTTGTACCAAAGAAACCTGACGCCTCCGGAAAGATCAAATGGCGCATAGTTGTTGACTATAGGAAGATTAACGAGAAAACCATGGATGACAGATACCCAATACCCAATATCACTGACATTCTCGACAAATTGGGACGCTGCTAATACTTCTCCACTCTAGACTTGGCAAGTGGGTTTCATCAGATTGAGATGGCAGAAGAAGACATCCCTAAAACAGCATTCAATGTAGAAAATGGTCACTACGAGGATTTAAGAATGCCATTCGGTTTGAAAAACGCCCCAGCCACCTTCCAAAGAGTCATGGACAATGTTTTAAAAGGCCTACAAGGACAAATCTGTCTGGTATACATGGATGATATCATTGTGTTTTCAACATCTTTACAAGAGCACATGGTAAACTTATCCAAAATATTCCAACGTCTCCGAGAAACCAACTTCAAAATTCAAATGGATAAGTGCGAATTCCTTAGAAAGGAAGTGGGATTCCTTGGTCACATTGTAACACCTGATGGTATAAAACCCAATCCATTGAAGATCAAAGCCATTTTGGACTACCCAGTACCAAAAACAATCAAAGATATTCGAGGTTTCTTAGGTCTCCTTGGATACTATAGAAAGTTCATAAAGGATTTTGCCCGTATCACCAAACCTCTAACAATGTGCTTGAAGAAGGATGCAAAAATTCGCCACACACCAGAGTTTCTCAAATGCTTTAACACATGCAAAAACATCTTAACCAACGAGCCACTACTCCAGTACCCAGATTTCTCTAGACCATTTAATCTAACAACCGATGCAAGCAATTTTGCTATAGGAGCCATATTATCACAAGGACCAGTTGGCAGTGATAAACCAATTGCTTATGCATCAAGGACTCTCAATGAAACTGAATTAAAATACTCGACCATCGAAAAAGAAATGTTGGCAATCATTTGGGCTACAAAGTACTTCCGACTTTATCTGTTTGGAAGAAAATTCAAAATCCTGTCGGATCACAAACCACTCCAATGGCTCTTCTCACTCAAAGATCCAAACTCCAAACTAGTTAGATTGAGACTTAAGCTAGAAGAATTCGACTACGAAGTGGTGTACAAGAAAGGCAAAACTAACACCAACGCCGACGCCCTTTCGAGAATTGAAATCCACACAAAAGAGACACGAGATGTAGATTTTCGGAAGCAAATGAAGACAACCTCTCATTGTTTAACCATCCAGGATCCACGCTAGACATTGACGAACTGCTGAAAGAACCTGTCTCCACACCCACAAAAGCAGAACTCGAAATAATAGATGATATCCTAAAGTCGAGTGAACAACCATATATTGATCTACCAGTTGTACCAGATAGAGAAGATGACATTGAGAGCAATGCAACTCGCCATTCAGCCCAAGAAAATCCAATTTTGGGAATTCCAATTTCGGAAAGACCGCTGAACTACTTCAACAACCAAATAATTCTAAGAACAGTCAATTTTGCTCCAAGACCACCAATCACGCAAGAAGCTTTCCCAAACAAAAGACGAATGTATGTACAAATAGGGCTTGACAATCCAGAGACCGACATCATCAAACTTTTTAAAGATTACCTAGATCCCAAGAAGAAATATGCACTGTTGTTCGAAGTCAACACTATTTTTCCAACAATATGTGAAACAATTAGAAACACGTTCAAAAATTCAGCGTACGATCTCATTAAATGTAACATACTACTATAGTCTATATAGAAAGGACAAGGAGTAATAAATCATTCATTTAAGTAGATTTCATAGACGTACCAAAATATTTTAAGAGGGTATACCGTAAGGTACATTTTGTATTGAACGAATGAGTTGCAGCTATGGTAAAGAATATACGATTTAGATCAGAGGTAACGGGATGTACTAATTTTAATAAAAAAAGTGATAGAGGTACATAAATTTTAGTAAGTTTGATAAAGAAAGGCAACACAGTTTATTCATAATAGAAAACAAACCAATCTGTAACAATAATTATTTTATATATTTTTGTTCTTTTTGTAAGAAGATTAATTCAAACTTTGAATATTGTCACAAATAAATTACAATGAAATATATTTTTTAAAAATTAATTAAAGTCAAGATAGCAAGATATCGTTACAATTTTTATTAAATTCAAAGAAGCAAAATGAATATTTTTTATTTGTATTACTCCTATATGTAGTGTTTGGGGAATTTTTCTCAGAAATTTTAAATGGCAAGTGGCCTACTGTAATCGGCTTAATACGATTACACCTATTTACAGATTATTCGATTATTGAGAGGGATTTTCCAAACAATCCAGTTTTCTTAGAAACATTATCGGGAATATTATTTTAAAAGAAAGTAGGTACATTAAATCAGTACTTAGTATTAGTTCTTTGAGTAAAGTTGTATGAAGTTGTATGGTTTTCATAATATTGTAAACAGTTGGAATATATTTAAAACATTTGTTGAATGTTAATTGTGCAAGTACCAAACAATGTCGATAAGCCAAGGACCATCTAAAGGACCAAAAACAGGTCCATTATCTTTAAATGAAAAAACTCTGATATTGAATTGTTATATATCATTGAATAAGCACAATTTACAAAAAGAACTTTTTATAATAGAAAGTTTTTCACTGATTTATAGGTCATATTTTGTGTCATCTCAACAATGCACAGCATCCCTGATTTTGCAAAAATATTAAGTCATACTTCGCTGTGATTGATCATAGAGAAGATTGTTTCCTTGTTAACAAAATCAAGGGTAGTTGTATCTAAAAACTTTCTAAAACAGTTTATTTTATTACCAGTTAAAATAATAATTACTGTTTTCACATGTAAGAACAAAAAAAAAAGAAAAAAAAACTTCTCTGTCGCGTAATCGATCCCATTATGATAACATAACAGAACTGTCACAAGTGGACTGATCCACCGCCTAACCAACTACGCTACGAACGATTTATTTAATAACTTTCAAAATAATATTATGTATACACAACTTAGATCATGTTTAATATCAATTCGGTATAAATTTCGAAATCTATGTATATGCCTAAACACACTTGAAACATGCATTGTCATCCAGTTCTTAGCTATCCTGAAAATTTCAGAGCTCTAGGTAGTCGGGAAATAGGTTTAAATTCGATTACAAATTCCACGGAATGACACAGAGACACAGAACACGGCGAAAATATAAAAAACTTTCTAAAAAACAAGGATCCAAGTGCAAGTGTTGATGATATTGTGGAATTAACGGCTGCTATGTTGCGTGTTGCTAAATCAACAATTTATAGATTACTAAAAGAAAGCAAGAATGGAACTCTTCAACCCCCTAAAACTCCTTCAGGCCGAAAACCAATTGAGATCGATGAGTCATTAAAACAAAGACTAAGGCGTAAAGTCCATGGATTTTACTTACGAAAGGAAATTCCAACACTTGACAAAATTATGACATCAGTGCAAGAAGATACGGACTATACAAAATTCTCCAGAATGACATTATGCAAACTTTTGAAAGATGTGGGTTTCAGATATACAAAACATAATAGAAAATCTCTCTTGATAGATAAACCGGAAATAGTTTTTTGGAGAAGAGACTATTTAAGAAGCATTCGACATGCCAGAGAACAAAATTTGAAAATCTTCTACTTAGATGAAACATGGATAAATGCTGGATATACAGTTTCCAAATCTTGGCAAGATGAAAACATGAAAAGCGGAAGGCAGGCATTCGTGGAAAGTTTGTCGTTAGGTTTGCAGCCACCATCTGGAAAAGGAAAAAGACTTATCATTGTCCATGTTGGAAGTTCTGAAGGTTTTGTTGATGGTGGATTATTAACTTTTATTTCAAAACGCACGGGGGACTATCACGAAGATATGAATGGGGATGTCTTCGAGGAATGGTTTGTTCAAATGTTGGATCTGATTCCAAAAGGGGCTGTTATTGTTATGGACAACGCAAGTTACCATTCACGGTTACGAGAAGCATTGCCCACAAGTCGTTGGCGTAAAGCAGAGCTTTTGGAGTGGCTTATTTCGAAAAATATTAAGTTTCCAAAAGATCCACTAAGGAAAGAACTTTACAGAGTTGCAAAAATGAACAAGAATAAATACAAAACCTACATTGTAGAAGAAATGGCTTCTTCTCGTGGTATATCAGGTCTTCGACTTCCCCCTTATCATTGTGAACTTAATCCCATAGAATTAATATGGGCTCAGGTAAAGGGGGAAGTTGGAAAAAAAATACTACTTTTAAAATAAACGATGTTGTGAAATTGTTTGAGAGTGCTGTAAGTCATGTTAGTAAGGAAAATTGGACAAACTGTATCGAGCATGTTATCAAAGTAGAGGCAAATATGTGGAATATTGACAATATGTGTGATGATTTAATCGACCCTATTATTATTAATGTCAACAACGATTCTTCCTCTTCCGAGTCGGATATAGAATAAAATGTAAGTAATAAATGTATTCCAATAATTATTTCTTTTCATTTTTTATTATATTATAATTTAAAACGTATTTTTTTCCCAAAATACACACCACTGCATTGCGTTATTGCTTATCTGCTAATCCTTTAACAACGAAGAAACCCTAAACTTTGCTACAACTGAAACAAATACGGGGTCGATCTACCTGGTTTTTAGATTTACGGAAGAAATGTAATTTAAAGTAAGAGATTTATCAAAAATTTCATGGTGCTCCCTGTAAAGGTTTTGCATACTTAATTAGGGTTTATTACTCCTCGTACTTTTTGTACATACTATAGAAGATATCAACAACCCAGAAAATCAAAAAGAGATCATAACCAACTATCACGAGGGAAAAACAAACCACAGAGGAATAAATGAAACTGAATCCCAAATCAGAAAACGATACTTTTGGCCAACCCTAAAGAAAGACATAGAAGAGGTCATAAATTTCTGCGAAATATGTCAAATGAACAAATATGACAGAACACCTGTCAAACCAAAATTCATGGTAACACCGACCGCTTCCAAACCACTCAAGATAATCCACCTCGATACATTTCAAGCTAGTGGACAAAAGTTTCTTACCATAATCGACTCATTCTCAAAATATGGACAAGCGTACCCCATCGAAGGAACAAATGCCATAAATGTATTGAATGCTTTACTGATTTTCATCACTCACCACGGGCTACCCTCTCATCTGATTATCGCTGATAGTGGAACAGAATTCAAAAACGGATTGATGCAAGAATTTGTGAACACCCATAAAATTTCAATCCATTACACCACCCCGGACAATCCACAATCGAATGGACAAATAGAACGGTTTCACTCTACCTTATTGGAACACCTTAGAATAATTCGAAGTACTAAATCTACGTCAAGCATTAAAGAACAAATGCCATACGCTGTATTGGGATACAATAACTCCATACATTCGACAACTAAGCATAAGCCAATAGACATTCTAAATGGTCACCTAGATCCAAAAGACCCTTTCGATGTAGACATCAACAAAACATTAATAAATAACTATACTCAACAACATCGAGAGAAAACAAAAGAAATCTACAAAGAAATTAACAATAGAATCACCGAGTCTAAAGAAAGAACAATAAACAAAAGGAACGAGAGCAGAAATAGTCCAATCTCATACAAGCCATATAGCAGAATATATACAAGAAAAACAGCCACAAGAAATAAACTCTCTCCAAAGTTCACTCCAAAAATAGTTGCAACCGATCATATCGTGACAGTAGACACTCCCTCCATGACCATCCATAAGAAAAACATCAAACACCAATCTTAAAAAGTAACTAATCAGCAACACTTTCCACAGGATCACAGCAACATCAGCGCTGGAAGTAAGAATTCAGAACCTAAAAGACAATCCCGGAATTCTTCCAATCAACCTGGGACCGGCAAGAATTCAGATTAGCACACATGACTTCATCCACTACTACCCTTTGGAACCCATCGAAAAAGAACTCACATCAATAGACTATCAATACCAAGAAATTACTGCTGCAATTCAAAACGGGCTAAGCTATCCATACTTTCATAGCTTACAAAACTTTGACCAAGCTCTCAAATACCAACTAAAAATCGTAAGAGAAAAATTTTACTCCATCTGCCCCTATACAAGAACAAAAAGAGGACTTATCAATGGTTTAGGAAGTATCATCAAATCCATCTCAGGCAACTTGGACCAAGAAGACGCTATATACTACAACAACGCTATCCAATCTCTAAAAGAAAACCAAGAGAACATAGTATATCAGGTCAATAATCACATCAGCCTAAATACAAAAGTCATAGAAAAATTCAACGAAACACTCACACTAATAGCACACAATCAGGAAACAATAGCAGAAGAAACAGAGATAATCAACTCCCAACTAAATAAGTTTGTATTCGACTTCAACCACTATTTACAGGCAAGGAATGTCTTTGACCAAC
The DNA here is from genome assembly GCA_964028335.1 of Altica lythri. NCBI lineage: Eukaryota > Metazoa > Arthropoda > Insecta > Coleoptera > Chrysomelidae > Altica > Altica lythri. Next base: position 55,193,247 of record OZ034807.1, read on the forward strand.
TAAACCTAATTTTACAAGTTATCCTACAAACACTAAACGATTTGGAAGAAGCAGTAAATTTTGCGAGAACCAACACCCTCCATAACACACTTCTAAAAGAAGAAGAACTGCACTGGATTATAAGTTCAATGCTAGAATACCACTCAGAGAACCAAATCCTATATCTCAGGGAAGAAGACCTACCGAAATACTACAACATCATCCAAGTCGATGCATTCTACAGCAACAATACCCTAATATTTATCCTTCACTTTCCAATTTTACATGTCAATCCCCACCCAAAATCTGTCAACAATAATCTCCCCAGCTCCTTACCTCATAGTAAATTCCAAGTTTTTTCAATACCTCGACGCACCATGTAGAAAACTGGGCCAAGAATACCTTTGCAAACATCAACTCTTACAAGTGGGTCCAGAGAACGATGATTGTATAGTCCAAATTCTCCATCTTCAACACACAAAAGCAAGCTGCGAGTACATACCAATAAGCATCAACAGCACCATAATCGAGGAGATATCAGGCGCATATTACATAGCGATATTTCCAGTTCCAACCAAAGTGTCAACTCATTGTACCACGTCAGAAGTGTCCGAACTCCAAGGAGTATACCTAATAGAACTACCAACTAATTGTGAATTCCGGACAGCTAAAGAAGGATTCATCAATTCACAAACCGCCATAGTCGAAAAACCTCTTACTCTACCAAAAGTAAGAACGGTCAACATCGAACAACAACCAAACGTAAAACCTCTAAAACTTGGTAAGGTTCAACTAGATGAGTTACACAAGCTGATCCAGGAAGAAACTCAGCTTCAACCAATTAAAATCGACCAGTGGAATGCCACCAACAACCACTTCTGGGTAACACCGCTATATATAGCAGCTACAGCCTTGGGTATATTCATAGTATACAAAATCTCCTCCAAAATAAGAAATAGAGACCACATGAGACAGCAAGAAGCAGGGACAGAAGAAGATAGGGCAGTTCCAGAGAGAAAAGTTTTGTTCGTCCCTTACAAAACTTCTTCAGGGGATGGAGATGTTACAGTATGACGACCCCGCGGAATCAGCAGAATCGGACGTCAACCGCCAGACGCAATTCAGCAATAAATTTAATATTTAAATTGATTATAATCCAATATAAAATCAGTCTGTAATTATTTAAATTAATTGTTAAATCTTTAATTGTGAATTTTGAAAAAGTGTTAAATAAATTTTGTGAGTTTAGTTTTTAAAAAGTGATTTTTCGAAAACTAAAACTTAATTAGCGGGCTTATAACGAGACTCGACTGTATTTCAAAAATTTTCGAAAATCCCATGAGAGATATCTTAAATAATCGTTTACTATAGGGATTAAAAAATTTGGGTTTTATTATTCGTAACGGTAAAGATTTATTACTGAGAGTCTTGCCTTCTCTGTACCGGCGGGTGAATAGTCGACGCATTTTACCCCAACTACCTGCTAGAAAGAAAAAGGTTCATAATCCAACATGAATATTCGACATAGAATGTTAATAAAACGTATTTTTCTAATCCCTTTATTGCCAATAAAATCTGCCCCTTCCAATTTAATATTTTTATAATTAACAGGTAAATTTCTTACACTTAGGTACAATTTTCTCAGTTTTGTTTATAATTGTGAGTTTTGATGTTGTTTTGTTAAAATGAGTAATAGTAGTCGTAATAGAGATTTTCTATTATTAGAAAATTATACATTTTCTAAAAGTAGGGATTTAAAAAGTGGTGAAATACCCTGGCGATGCGTCCAAAGGAAGTGCTCAGCAACAGCAGTGATCATTTTATGCGGCTCACCCGTCTTTATATATATTTATTCAAAACTTAATAGATTTTCAACTAGATACTTATATAAAAATAAATAGTCTTAGCAAAACAGCAAAAATTAAAGACAAAAATGTAAAAAATAAAATTGCGTTTCTAGAACGAATGATTGAAAGTCTAAATTTAATTTAAATAAAAAGACGCTTTTGTAAAATTAGTGTCTTATCATTCATGTTATAGTAATAGTAATAATTAGTTTATTAATAATATTTGAAATTAAATCAAATCAGTTTTCGAAGATAATTTTGTTTTATTACCTACTTAACTTACCTGTCTGTAAGTACCTAAATTCTTGCGTCGAAAATTCCTGTAATAAAAACATAATATTTCTAACCGTGCGTCGAAAGTTCCTGTCCCAAAAATTTACCTGTTTTCTTGCGTCGAGAATTCATACGCCCCTCTGTACTGTTCCCTTGTTCGTTGAAGCCTGGAGTACTGTGTGGTCACCTTTTTATGAATATCACATTAAGTCTTTGGAAACAGATGGGGTTTGCTCGTTGTGTCTATTTCCGTAATAAGTGGAATGGTGTCAAGTTAAGTTATGATTTTGTTTGAATAGTCTTGTTTGTTCCTTTAAATTTCTGAGTATTGTATCATTTAATACATAAAAATGTATTACAAGGAACTATTAACCATTTTACATTAATTAATATTCTTGTAATTACAATTACTATGGTCTGTTTGCTCTCATGCAAATACTCTTCTCACAAATAGATATATTTGATGTAATCAATCATGAAAGCTATAAATCGAAATTAAAATGTATTTTTCATATCACATGTATTGAAGCAGCTAGTTTTGATCCCTGCTTTGCCAGTCCAAACAAGACAATTTCAGACTATGCAATGCAAGTGTCAGTCAGAAACTGACAGTTGTTTTTACCCTAGGGGAGAAACAACGTTGTTTCTCCCCTAGGGCAGTAACAAATGTCATTATTTCAAGTCTGTCAGAATGTTTCTGACTGACAGTTCCATTATATGGTCTGAAATAGTCTTATTTCGACTGTCAAAACAGGGATCAAAACTAGCTGTTTCAATGCGTGTGATATGAAAAATATACTATTACCATAGAGTAAAATGGACAATTGGGAACTGATAAACTGTTCTTTTGTTGGATGAGACCAAAATTTGCCTAAGATCAGATGACCATCGAATTTGAAAACCCAGAGCTACAGGAAGACGAGCAAAATTCTAGGCTGCCAAATCTGTATTTATGCGGTACAAAAATTTCATTGTTACCATTTCAACAAATTTTAGACGGTAGGAGGTATATTGATTAGAAAGGCTTTGAAGAGTTGTAATTGTATATCATTTTATCTTCATGTCAAATAATGCACCTCGCCATAAACACAAATTGGTTTAGGATGTCTTGAAATGGAAGGTGTCACCATTATGACATTATTATCAAACACTTCTAAGCCCACTTCAGAGGATAGGTTAGAGCACTTTAAAATAATACAAGAAATGTCGCAAAACATAACCCAAAATAATCTTGACAATTTCATAGAAGCATGTCAATGCGAATAGACGCTTGCTTAAGAACCGAAGTACCGAAGGTGGTAACCCGGATTATTAAAATTGCTATTTTATTGTTAGTTTCTTAACGAATATTTTATTTTGTTTCATGCATTATATTATTTTTCATCAAACTGAGGATTAAGTTTTATTTAAAATGTACATCCCCGAAATTATGAAAAATAATCGATGATTCAGTATAAGTTTGGTTGTATGTATACACATCGTTTCATACATTTTTTAAATCTTTGAAAAATATATATAAGACGGAATTAAAAATACATTTTTACATGCTATATTTCTGATGATTTTCTCAGACTTATAGCAGCTCTTCTAGTCCTATCTTCCTTAGAAAGTTTAGGATATCGTTGTGTTTTAAAATAGATAGATCTTCCTTTTCTATTTCGTATGACCCTAGAATTACATAATACAATGCATTCTGAGAGTATGTGTATTGAGGTTTCATCCTCTACCTTACAGAATCTGTAGTTTGCTTCATCTACCCATCCTAGTTTCTTCATGTGTCCTCTTAATCAGCAGTGCCCGGTTAGTATTCCTGTTATAAGACGGAGGTTCTTCTTTCTAAGGTTAAGACAGCTGAGAGATCTCTTCTGGTTGTAGTTTCTCAGGAGCGTCTTCGATTGCCTTAGTCTTTCTAGCTCATTCCAGTACTTGGATTTTTTGTTATCTATTTTTTTTTCCTTAGGTTTTCTAAGATTGTACTACTGCTCATTCCACAGGATGGTTCTGGTCCCAGGTATAAGGTTTTAGCTCCTTCTTTTGATAGCTTGTCTGTTGTTTTGTTTCCTTCCATGTGTCCTGAAACCCATAGGAGAGTTCATTTAATTTGCCTGGGCTTTCGCAGACCATATTTGAACAATCTGAGTTTAGAGCTTTAATGGATGCTGACATGATTACAATCTTCTGTCTACGATAGTTCCTTTCGATATTAAATTCTATTCATCTTTTGATGGCACGGATTTCCGCTTGAAAGGTTTGGGTACGCACCCAGACTTTCGGAGTGTTTGGTTCTAGGTCCAAAAACCCCTGCTCCTGTTCCTTTATCTGTCTTGGAGCCATCGGTATATCATTTTATGGTGTTTTTTTTGCTTAGCCCCAATATGGTGTCTTTGTCCCATTTAGAGTTACTTTCCAGTTTTTTGGTGAATTTTCTTACAAAGTTAAATTTCTTTGGCTTGTCATCTTGGGGCATTTCCAAAGTTTGATCAAGTTAAAGTGATCGAGGTCTTTCCTTGATTATTCTTTCTTTGACCATTCTATATATTGTTTTCTTTCTAGCATTTTCTACTTGAATATGCAGTGGCGAGAGATTTAGGATTACCTCCATTGCAGCAGCGGGACATGTTCCTATTGCTCCAGTGATACATATACAGGCTAGTCTCTGAATCTTCAAGAGGTTTGTCATCGTAGTGATAAGATTAGCTCTTGTGCCCCAAGCTACGGCCACATATGTGATGATTTGTCTCACTATTGCCGTATACATCCATTGCAATGTCTTTGGATTACAGCCCCAATGCTTCCCAGCAATGTTTCTGCACACCATGAGGGCTTTTGTTGGTTTGTGCATTATTTCGTTTTCGTGTTTGTTCCATAGTAAGCTGTTATCCAGGGTTAGCCCTAGATATTTTACCTCTGTTTTTCACTCAACCATATTTTCACCTATTTTAACGGTTTTTCAGTCATTGCTTTTTTTATTTTTTACTTTTATAATTTCATTTAAACCTTAAACCTTAATAAAAAAATAATTCTAAACATTTTTTTGTGCAAGTAACGGTTTCTGATTAACAAAATAATTATTTGTACATATATTGTATTTATTTGAGTTAATGTTAATTTTTAATTTACTGAAAACAAAATTTTACTCCTGATAGTTACCCAGATTTTTGAAATAATATCAGAAATGACAATTCCCATTTTCTTGATCTTCGCACATAACTGATTAAATTAAATATCTCAAATTAGAGTTAATGCTTACATCTAGTTACTTGAGTACCTACCTATCTTAATCTTAATATATATAAATTACGTGTCACGTTGTTTGTCCGCAATGGACTCCTAAACTACTAAACCGATTTTAATCAAAATTGCACACCGTATGCAGTTTGATCCAACTTGAAAGATAGGATAGCTTACATTTTAATTTATAGTCGCAATATTATTTTGTTGCAAATTATTTGTTTATTGAATTGTTATTATATTAAATATGATATTATTATTTTGAAAGTCTTCATGTAAAGTCTTGGTAGCTAATTTGGATCAGCGGCTGATTATGACAATTCGGTTGGGTTATCGTAATGGGATCGATTACGCCAGAGGGAAGTTTTTTTTTGTTTTTACATGTGAAAACAGTAATTATTATTTTAATTTTAACTGTTAATAAAATAAACTACTTTTTGTACAACTGTCATTAAAAGTGACACTTTTAATGATAGCAAACAATGTTAAAAACGATTGTTTACATAGCAGCGTGTTAAAAATACTTTTAACACGTTGCCATGTAAACAAGTTTACTTTTAACACGGTTTAGTTTACTTTTAACACGGTTTGGTTCATTGTCATTGAAAATTCGCTCGTTTCATTATCAAAATAGGGAAGTTGTACAAAAAACATTGTATGGTATTTGTGTTAAAAGTGATTTTATTTTGTTCGTGAAATTGTTCTATTCGCTCCGCTCATTTCACAAACGTTTTCACTCACAAAATAAAACCTCACTTTTAACACTCATATCATAAATAACTATTAGAAAGTTTTTAGATACAACTACCCTTGATTTTGTTAACAAGGAAACAATCCTCTCTATGATCAATCACAGTGTTGTATGACTTAATATTTTTACAATATCAAGGATGCTGTGCGTTGTTGAGATGACACTTAAATTCAGTTTTAATAGACTGCCTAAGTCGTGACGTCACAGCGATGGGCGGATCTTTTTTTGGCTTCAAACAAACCCGTTGTCAATGTTAAATCCTCATAAGGAATTTTTCTTTTAGTGTTTTTGTGAATATTGTGATAAAATAAGACTTTTCAGTTGGATATATTGTTAAAGGAACTTGCTATTTAAGTGTTTTTTATTCGTTTTTGCCCAGGTGAGTTAATGTAACGTATTAATTCTGCTTTAAACTTGTTTGAGGTTATGTCTATTTAATTTTTGTTGACTTTTCGAGTATAAATACATTCGTTTTTAGGGTTTTAAAATCTAATACTGCTTCAATGGGTATGTGCTTTGTTTCGGACTGTAAACATTACAGTTTAAAGCATCCATGTAAGTTTTTTCGGTTTCCAAAAAACAAGACCGAGAGAAATAGATGGATTTCTCTCATAAGGTAAAAGAATGCTAACATTCACTTTAAAAGATTTATGTTTTAAATTTATTTATTTACAGAAGAAACGATAGAGATCCAAGTGAATTTGTGTGTGATTATCACTTCTTAAATAAAGAATGGACCAACATTATTTAATTTCAATGTTCAGAAGAAGTTAATATAAAATCACCAGAAAAAAGGTATGAATTTTGTTGCGGAAAATCCATTAGTCTAATCAACCACTTTTTTTAGGAAGCGAACTGTAAAAAACCTTCTGGCTGAGTGTTATAATATTCTGCAGCAAGTTCCATCATATTATATATTACAAATTTCAATTATTTTTCAATTGTGTGCAGCCCTCACAAACTTTCTATATCCCCCAATTAAAGAAGTTGAGGAGTATTATTGAAGGACGACATATAATCTGGAGTTACAAATATATTTTATTTAAGCAATATATTTCCTACAGTACAGTTTTTACAATCATTAAAAAATATTAAACCACAAGCATTGTTTTAGTTTATTTTACTTACAAGTTTTGTGTAACATCTACAGAAAAACAACTATAGTACATTCAATTAAACCAATTTAAAACAGTTTGTTTAAAAAAATCTTTATTGACAAAATAGCATTGCACATATACAGTAAAAGTTTTAAAATTTTTATCAATTTAGTAATTGTTACATTCATATAGGCTACATTTTAAGATTATTTTAAAATATACATGATACTTTTAATTTATTTTTTTATTTATGATTTTTATACTAATTATCTTAACAATTTTACAAATTTCTTAAATTGATTTTAATAACGTTTAAAGAGAGATAAGGACCCCATAACTCGTCACTTTTACGGTATTTTTTACTCCAAACCCTCTCTCATTAAATGACAAAATATTTAATGCCAAGTAATCATTGTTACTAAAACAATTGATATAAAATCTCTGGAAGAAAAACATATTAAGTAGGTACATAATAATGGTGCACAAAGTAAATATTAAATATCTGCTAACGCAGTAGAATAATCGAAAGTCACATTGATAAACGCTCTATCTAAATTTTATACTAATTATCTTAGCAATTTTACAATTTTCTTAAATTATTCAATTTTCTAACAACTTTCATAAGTAATGTTCTATGTAGAAATTTTCCAAGAGTGAAATGGTTTCTTTCCATGATTAATCAAAGTCTACAATTGTCGCAACTACTTCTTTCAATGTATAAATACATAAGTAACATTTTTTCTTTTTTAAAATATGTAAAGCTCCTTAATTTGGTGATAATAATTGTGATTTGTATTTAAGAACATGTTACCCTTATCGTCATAAAAAATTATATATTTATTATAATTCTTCAATTTTTCGGACAGCTGATCATTTCTAAAGGAATATGGGCATTTTACTTTCAGAATGGCTTTTTCATCAATTATTCCATCAGGGCTAGCACCAAGAAGTCCTGAATTTGTTAGCTATACTCCAGTTGGCCGAATATTTAAATCATAAACCTGTGTTAAATGATCTAGAGCATCTTTTTCATGAGTTCTACCCCACTGGATTGCTTTGATACCATCCAAATAGTATTCACCTAGAAAAATAATGAATTAATTATAATAAAAAATGTATGTCAAATTAAACTTAAGTAAGAAAATGCTATATAAAATACCGTTTTTGAAAAGACTACTTTTTGAATAATTAAACAGAGGCGCAATTATCAAATTATTTATGACAAAAGTATGTAATAGATATATGATTTGTTACTCACCTAGAAGTGTGTTGAACAAACTCACTGGGAATCTGTTTCTCCTACACGCTGCAATTATAGCTCCAAAGTTGCTGGCAGTCATAGATACCTTGTAACTTTTGTCTTTCATACTGGCAAATACTTCTCCTCTGATAATCTGAAAATCAGAGTCAAAGTCCATTTTTTTTCACATGACTGGATTCTAAGGCGTTTTCACCCTTTTTTTTATAATTTTGTTGTCATCTATAGAAGCATTGATGCTAGAAAGTTTTAGAACATGTTTAAAAGCCATTATTTTCTTAACAACAAATGGATCTGAAAATAAAACAAACAAAAAGTTACTGCAAAACTTAAACAGACATAACCTCAAACAAGTTTAAAGCAGAATTAATACGTTACATTAACTCACCTGGGCAGAAACGATTAAAAAACACTTAAATAACAAGTTCATTTAACAATATATCCAACTGAAAAGTCTTATTTTATCACAATATTCACAAAAACACTAAAAGAAAAATTCCTTATGAGGATTTAACATTGACAACGGGTTTGTTTGAAGCCAAAAAAAGATCCGCCCATCGCTGTGACGTCAGACTTAGCCTGTCCATTATTGAAAAGTTTTATAATAAAAAGTTGTGGTATGTGCTTTGAAACTATACAGTTTAATAAACTGGGCAACTATATGTTGCATGTTCACGTGAATCACGTGTAGGGAAACCGTCGAATCTGTTTGTGTTAGCTAAAGACAGGTTAACCAAAAATATTGTGTTCCGATTAGTGCTAAATTAAATTGAAAATAAAAGTAATTATAATTTAAAATAATAAGTATTATTGTTAAAGATTTAAGACTAACTGCCCTACCTACCTCATTCATAAGTTAAAGTGTTACATGTTATTTACTTTGTAATGTCACATAGGTGATAGGGTAGTTTTGCCCTACATATTAATTTATTAGTTTATATTTTACTGTATTGTTATGTATTACATTTTACCAGGTCAAAGTCATTACATTAGATCTCGGCACGTGTTTAAATAGTTTAATTTTTATTCTCACGTAGAATATGAAATGGCTTTAAATGCAGGTTGTTGACGTCAGACACCAGAAGTTTGTGGTCTGAGGTTATCTGTAGGGGTCACCCTTTGGGGTGTCCCTAAAACAGACCCTGGGGCCTGGGTCATTGTGACTCTTGACGTATTTTCGTGGGTAAGTGTGATATGCCACCATGTAGTTTATTTGGTAAGACTCCCTATTCTTAATGTTTATTACTCATTCTTATTGCTTATTTATTCGTTAATATATTTGTTGTTTGTTTCCTGTTATTTATCTCATCTTACCCTTGGTTAGTTTTCTGCCTTCAGCAGGATACCTGGCTGGGAGTGCCTTTAGTAAGCTACTCCTTATCCTATAACACTAAAATCTCTCCAGGCGTGACAGTAATATACCTACTCATTTGTTAGAAACTTGAATAAAATTAATAATAAAGTTTAAAATTCTTTTGTATTGATTTTTGCTTAATATCAATCCAGTGAATTTTTATGCCAGCTTTAACGTTTCCGTCTTCATTCGTAAATAATAATTTTATTGTATTAAGGCGTTGCAGTAGTAGAAAATCTGTCATGGAAGCCGCCATATTTTTTACAAATGGCATCTATGTATACAAGCATGGTGGTCCCCATGACTGATGTTCTCCTATTGTTCCTCTTAAATAGATTACTACAATGTAATATAACAAAAACCTTAGCCACAGCAACGCGTGGCCGGGTCAGCTAGTAATGTAAATAAGCGAAACAATTTTTTATCGAAGAATGTATTTTTAAGTTCGTCTTATGTATACCAAAGATTGACAAAATGTGTTAAACGGTTTTAATAGAGATAAAAACTGAGCTTTTTTGGAAATATTGAACACATTGTTTCTGGAAAATGAGAAAAGTCATTAATGTATACGAATTTTTTTAAAATAAAATGACCTCTTCCATCCACTGTACAATAAGTTTGTTATATCCAACACCCATTATAAATTGAACTTAGTTTAGTGATGATCTTTTCTGGGAGATGCATATCCAAGTTGGCAACGAGTTTCTTTCTTTAAAACTATTTGTAAAAGAAGGCTCTAATAATAATATTATTTTATTGATGCTTAAGTTATATATACAATTAAGTCGGCATCATATGGGAAACTTTTTTATTCTTAGTTTTACGAAAAAAAAAAAAAAAAATTTGCATGGTCTAAAACTGAAAATACCACCATCAGATATTAATTTTTTAAGCCGTATACGAGATGTGTCAAAAAATATGAATTTTACTCAAGAGTAAAGTACCTTTTTTTTAAATTGTTTTTAAGAGAAGTTGATCATAACTAAGAACTATATCCCATCCGCATTGAAAAACGATTTATAATAATTTTTGATATGAATAATGCAAATTTTGTAAATAACACATCAGCAATTTTATTGAAAAACATGACATGATAAAAAAATTAAAAAATCTGTTTTCTCATGGTGGATGGATAATATTGGATATAGTTTTTAATTATGATCAACTTTTCTTAATAATTGTCGCTATTTTCAAAAAAATGGTACTTTACTCTTGAGTAAAATTTATATTTTTTGACACAACTCGTATATCTACGGCTTAAAAAAATTGATATCTGATAGTTGTATTTTAAGTTTTAGACCATGCACAGGAGTAACTTTTTTTCATAAAACGAAGAATAAAAAAGTTTCCCATATATGATGCCGACTTAATTGGAGACACACTGTATATGTTTTTTTTTTAATAATAATGATACTCTTTAGCAGACTTAACATAAATGTTAAAATACCTGCTACTTGTTAATTAATCTCTTTTTAAACCCATCCCAACAAGTTGTTTTTTCATGCTGGCTCTAATCAAATGGACAATCTTCATACCTGAATGCATATCAAATTTGTCGGCTTGTATTGACTGAGTTAGAAAGAATGTTTCCTAAATATTAGCGAAGATGACAAATCTATATCTATACATATAATAAAACTGTAGAAATGTATATGTTTGTGCGCGCATCACATGAAAACTACTGATCCTATTTGAATGCGGTTTTCAAAGACGTATTTGTCTTCTTTCAACTTAACATCTGGTATATAAAACTTTCTACGCCCTCCCCCCATCCCTTTAACGGGGTGAGGAAAGAAATTTTTATACAAAAATCAACACGCCACGTGAACGACGTCGCGGGTACATCGAAATAGAACCCAAAAATGTGGTTAGATTTTTTTGTCTGTCTGTCTGTATGTTTGTGCGCACATCACATGAAAACTACTGATTCGATTCATTATTATATACAACAATCACACGCCACGCGAACGACGTTGCGAGTACAACTAGTGTTATAATAAATTTTTTAGCAGCAAAATTAATTGCATTTGCAGCACGTTTATTCTTTGGCTATTTTTGGCAAAATTACGGAAATCCAGAAAAATTTAGAAATTGTAAAGATAATTCTGACAGAATTTCGTATGCCGACTTCGAAAAACGATGAAAAACGAAAAAAAAAAAACGACTCAAGCGAATACTTAGAACTTGTTAATGTATTGTATCTTGTAAGAACTGAACAAAATGAATTATTTTGGAACTTCTGGAAGTTCGTGATATAGGTACACTATTGATTATGTATAAAATAAATATTTTATCATCATAACAAACTGAATTATGTATACTTTCACCAAGAATGTATGTTTATGTAAATATACATTTAAATTCCTTTATAAAATATTCTATTATTTACTTTTGTTGTGAGGAAGAAAATAGTGCAATGATTACCGTATTAGTATTCAGGGCATAATTAAATTGTTGGTTTATCTTAATAATATTGGTTTCAAGGATAATGAATACAAAATTTGGAACGCTTTTTTTAGTATTAAATGTAAACATGACTAGAATATAGGATAATATATTACTAAATAAAAAAAAATGTTGCAATTATCTTTAATTGAATGTAAACGAATAAACGTAATATTTTTAAAACGTATCTATTACTTACCTTAGAGAATTAGAGTGACTGGAAAAACTGGTTTATTAAACATTGGAGGCAGAATAATCTAGATTAAACTAAATTTTTTTTTGTCTTGTTTGTCCAGTATATGTAAAAATTAACTAATCCGTATTTTGTAAATTAACATTACAATGCATCTTTTGCCTGAGAATTGAGATTTTTCAGGTATCATAAAATAGTCTTATTGTACTGTACCGTTTTTTGAAGTTATGCTTCTATTCGTGCGCCTGGCGTGTAAAATTTGTACGGGAGTAAATCGGCAAAATAATTACATTACATTACATATGTGATGGCGTGCGTAAAAGAAAGACAGAAACAGATAAAGGTATATTGGTAGGTAAAAACAAAGATGAAATATTTACCACATGTTATAAGTCTTTTACCCATTTTAAACGTATAAAAACTCTAAAGGAATTGAATGAAGCTGCCGAAATAAGATTGAATTTATTGTTAAAAAAATCAAGAAAATTACATGAAGTGATGCACATTGGAAATAACTAGTATTTTTGATATACAAAATTCAAGTTTTTTAAATTTAAGAAATGCTGAAAAGTAGGTAGATCAGCTTGTTGGAGTACACATTTAACGATATCATGTTTACTTTTTGTAAATACCTACATGAAAGTAAATAAGTTGTTTTACGACAAACAACGATTGTTTAAGAGCATCTTAAAACCGCTTTAATGATCACCAAAAAAATCTTTGAAGCTTAGCTTAATGGTGGCGTCTCTTTTAAATTTTTGGCCACCACACTAGAGACGCATGTGTGAATATTGATTTCGACCAACATGGTGGAGATTTAGGGCCTAGTAGGAATTTGAAAATTTGCAATTTTTTGTTCCCAGTAGTCTAGATTGCAAAATTATTATGCAAAAACTATTCAACCAATCTTAACGAAATTTACCACACGTTTTAATCCTATTAAAAAGTTTTTCTAGGCGAAATATTAAGTTTGTATGTCAAGTTAGAGTGTCGAAAACAATTAAACTTTATTTTTTTGTACCTTTTTTCTCAATTATTACTATTTTTCCAACAATAAACATTACATCTTCAATTTCTACGTAACGAAATATTGTGTAAAATTAAATAACGAAGCTTTTAGCTTCTTATAATTTTTTCTTTATTTGCAAGATTTTCCTAATTATGCACAAAAAAATACTTATTTTTCAGATTTTGTTAAATAAAACATTTGCAAGTTGCGCATATCGTGATTATCGATACTGGGACATCTTGAAGGAATTCCAGCAAAAAATAGCTTTCTATGAAAAATGTCCAATCTAAAACAGATCCCGCCTAGACTAAAAGTATTTAGCTTCTTTCACCACTTGATGGTTATATCATAAAATTTTAGAGTTCTTAGTTTCATTATCAGATTTATAAGGACTTATTTTTTCTCTTAGATTTTATAAAAAAATTCAGAGCTTGTTGTATTCTATCTCTGGCTATAGGATTAAACTTGTTACCAAGTAAACGGCATAACCCACGACAGGTAGAATTTGATTATAGAATTTGATTAGGACGAAATTCTATAATACAGATAATAATTACTTACTCTGAGAGTAGCCCAGTGTGTTTCTTAGCAATATTAAAAAAATCACGCTTCTTTTCATCATGCTGTCTATTCTTAAAAGAAGTTTTGTACTGAGAGTACTTAATTAACCCTTTGTGTAAGGTAATGCTGTCCATGTAGATCATTCTGCTATACTGGTCTTCATGAATTGAATTCTTATTTTAATTTTAGATTCCTGTGAAGCAGTTTTCCTAAGTATCTCTACAATTCCGTAATACCTATTGGTTTGACGGACTTTGCCTGTTTTGTGTAATTCTTTCAGTTTAGGTATACCTGAAGGGATCTCCATATTTTTTGTATGTTTCTATATACCAAACAAATCAAAAAGTTATTTGCAAACTAAAATAATTGAATTGCATATAATTTTCCACGTTGAATATTATTGACTTTTTTAGCTTCAGCTCTATTTTCTTTGCTTTCCTTGCTTAGGATGATCTAGTTTGTTTTCGAATAAGGTAATAAGACAGTATGTTATATGTTTAGTTTGTATATAGTCAGTATAATTAGTAATTAACAATAAGAAATAAAGCTTTTCAAAATATAGTTTTATGTTTAGTACTTTATTAAAAACTATTATTCAAAATATAAATTATATATTTGAATACCTAGAAAACATTTTCAAAATCACAGATAGGTTACTGTAATTTTCGTTCCCACTCACTAATAGCTAATACCTACCATTCAAGATAAACGTTTTTTAAAGATTCTATTTAAATTTTTTTTGTTTAAAAAACATGTAAACTTTAACAACATTGAAAAAGAAAAGCATTTTTATTTTTCTATTAAATACAAAAAAACTAGCTGGGGAAATAGAAACAAAAATTTTGAAAAGTTTCCGATGTACCTGCATATCTCTAGGTTACAGATATCCGGTAGATAGCGTAGCATTTACATTTCTAAATAAATAAATAAAAACAAACTAAAGCAAATGGAAAATTATCGAAAAAAACAAAATAAAAATGTAGAAAAAAAACTACTGCTACGCCACCGTAAGGTGGTGCAGTTGATATCTTTTAAATCTAAAAGAGCAATTTTAACTTAATAAAGTGCTATGACGCTGCAGGTGGCACAGTTAATATCCGATAAATATAACCGAACAACACCTTAAACACTTAAACGAGCAATTCTCACCTAATTAAATATTAGGATCCACCGTAAGATGGCGTAGTTGATATCTTATATACAGATTTAAACCAGCAAAACTATGACGTAGTCTTAAGGTGGTGTAGCTAATATTTAATCAATAAATTACAAAATACAACGAAAAAAAAATAATAAAAACACGCAAATTACCGAGAAAATATAATAAAAATGACAAAACCAAAACAATAAAAAACAAAACAAAATTATAAAAATTAAAAAAAAAAGGTTTGCCGGGTTAGCTAGTCTTTACTAAATTAAGAGAATGACACCACCGTAACGTGGCGCAGTTGATATCTTATGTATCAATCCTTTAATTAAGTACTATGACGCCACTGTACGGTGGTGCAGTTCTTATCTCATATATATATACAAGCAATTTTCACCTAATTAGGTACTATGATGCTACCGTAAAGTGACGCAGTTGATATTTTATTAATTTACACAAATAATTCTTATTTAATTAAATACTATGACGCCTTCGTAAGGTGGCGCAGATGATACCTTATATATTTACACGACCAATTGTTAGTTAATTAAGTATTATGTTGCCAACGTAAGGTGGTTCAGTTGGTACCTAATATATTCAATCGGTAAATTACAAAATACAACGAAAAAAATAGGAAAAACCTGGAAACTAGCAAGAAAATATAAAAAAAAAACATTGAAAACAAATCGTAAAATTTTGAAAAACGGAAAATGAGAGACATCAGTGTTGGCGGTACGAAGTTCGTCGAGTCAGCTAGTATGTGATAAATAGAAAGTGATACTTTTAAAATCATATCGTTATAATCTTTTGAACATATTTAGGGAACCGGACAACTTTTCAAATAGTGTTTAAAAATAATCTTTATTCATATATATAGCCATAAAAAATAATATTTTAATTAAATAAATCCTCTGGAGTACTTGAAAACGTCAAAAACATAATTTATTTCAAATTGCCGCGAAAACAGCACTTCATGTCAATTCAGATCGCGTGACGTCATATAGAGGTAAACGAACTACGAGCCATATTACAAGTGATCAGTGCTTGGATAAATTAAGTATTTTGTGTTTCTTAATCATCAGGGACCGAAAAAATATCGTTGGTGTGTTGTACCTCGATGTGGAAATACATCAGTAACTACTAAAATTTTTATTGATGTACCTCGAAAACCATACATACGAAAGAAATGGTTAGACCTAGCAAGACGAAAGTGCGATGAAATGTCTGTTACTTCAGCAGTTTACTTTTGTGAAGATCACTTTGATGTAAGTACTGTACCTAGAGTGTTATTACACAGCCCATAATACAAATAATCATATTTAGTGTGTATGTAATGTAGGTGTTATAGGTTATGTCTTACTTAGAATGTTTTACGTGTGCATAAACAATCTTGTATTTGTGTTTTAGCTGCCAAAGAAACTATAGAGAATATTTAAACTTAATTATATCTTTTATATAAATTTTATTTTACTTTATATTGAGAATGTTAATAAATAAAACCATTGACAAATTGTGATAATTATTTTATTTAGTGCTTTCATATAAAATAGGGAATTTTTTTTTTCCAAAATTCACTTATACTGGAGATATAATGTATAACTAAAGTTCTGTTATAACTATAGTCCTTCAATTCGTAACTAATTACAATTAAATATTTTTAGAAAAATGCAAATAAATCGTAGAAAAACGCGAAATAACATACAAAGGAGTGTTGTTTACTTACGACTACCTCCATATGACGTTACGCACTGTGATTGGCGTTTGGGTTCTTACACGTCACAGATAATTTACGCAACTTTATTTATTGATTTAAAAATATGAATCATTGTTATTTCTTAAAAATCTTTATTGAGTGATATTGTTGTATAACAAACTTTATTTTAAAACACATCTAAGATTTTTTTTCGATTACCTACTGTCCGGTACCCTATTGTGAAAATGTCGTAGCAGATTACCTACTCGTATTCATGAAAAAAATCTAAAAGGAAGAAAAGTTAATGCAGATTGTGTGTTCTATCTGATTTATCGATTATAATTTAAAAAATTAGAGAGTACTGATTAAATAATTTGAAACCATATTATTTTGGACTCACCTTGTAAGTTGTGTTTTTAAAATTCTAAGCAATATTTTTAATTGACCTTCTCTGTATAGTAAATACCTACATAATTATATTCAATAATTTTTTTTTGATGTTGTAGAATTCCTATTTTATAAAAAAGTTGATATAAAGTAGAAACATGTTAATCTGGTGAACTATGAATATGTATGCATATTTAACACCGAAAACACTTTGGCAATGGATTAATTGTTTACTTTTAGTTCGAAAATACCTTGTACCAGTGATATTTTTTAATGGAAAAACTTAAACAAACGTTTTCGATTAATACCTAATAATTTTACATCATTAATATGAGTATCAAAGTTCAATGTTTTACAACATACCTTTTAATTTAAGAGACAAGCCGTCGAAATTAAAGCAAAAAAAATAACCTTGGTGTTTTTGCACGTGTTTATGGAATTTTGTATTTAAAACCATTTTTAACAGAGGACTAATATATTAATCATTCTTTTATAAAAATGTACAGCCTAAGATGTAACAGTGTAGGCCACGGAAACAGTCCACCTCGATATTTGGTCCGTATTTATTAGATTTTAAGAAAATGTGAAAACAGGTCAATTTTTGATCTAAGGGAGAGACATTTTTAGGATACATGCATCTGTCAATTGTCAACCCCTTTCGCTTTCACTTCCTTAACCCCTTATGTTTAAATCGGGAATATACCATGTGTGTCATATCATTAGAAAGGTATTTAGATGAAGTATTCAGACGTAACACCTCTTAAAAATGAAATGTAACGCCTATGGTTTGCTAGTATCTCATTTTTTTTTGTCACATTAAAAATAAATTTAAACAAAAACAGTTTGTTTAACATTGTTGTAGTTAAAATATATTTGGGTATTTTTAAATAGTTCCAAAATGGTATACCTATTCTATTGCAGAACGAGATGAGATTATTTCCATACTTTTTGCAAGAAAAACAGCGCATTTATTTAATCAGCTTCATGAAGACAAACACATGCATCTATCATACTTCTTAGAGCTTGTGAGAAAATTTAACCAAACGGGGTCAGTAGCTAATCAAAAAAAGAACTATGAAAACAGGGTGATCACTGAAACTGCAGAAGTAGCAATTTTAGGTCATTAATTTAGATCCTACAACAAGTAAGAGAAAATTGGCCCAAGAGTCTGGTTTTTCGCGCACTACTGTTCGTAGGGTTTGAACGTCATAAATTTCATCCCTACATGATACAATTAGGACATATAATAAATGAAGATGACCCAGACAGACAACCACAGTTTTGTAAGATTATGACTGACAGAATAAACACTAATACAAACTTTTTATTTATTTTTACTGTTTTTCGGATGAGTGTTCGTTTTCTCTAAATGGTACCGTGAATCGGTACAATTGTTACTGGGCTGACGAAAATCCTAGAGTATTCCATGAAACACATATCCAACATCCTCTTAAATTAAACGTGTGGGCAAGAATTATGTGAATCGTACTGTTGGGCCATTTTTTCTACCACAAAATTTAAACAAAGAAACATATCTCGAATTATTAGAAGACACTATTGATCCCGCTCTCACAGATATAATCGAAAATGATTACTCAGAAGATGATCTCTTTTTCCAACAACAGCGCACCTACTGCAGTGCTGTAAGGCGAAATCTGGATGAACGATTTCCTATGCCATGAATTGAAAGGAGAGGCCGTCTTGAATGGCCTGCAAAATCCCCCGATTTAACACCCTTGATTTGTTTTGTGGGGTTATGTAAACAGCAAAGTTTATAAAACTGAACCCGTTTTTCTGAAAGAACCATGACGACGAATAGTACATGAATGCAGCGTAATAATCGCTGAAGCGCTTCAAAACGTTAGATGTTATTTTGAATAGCGGCTCTACAATTGTCTGGAAGTCGACTTACATCATTTTCAACATCTTAATAATTAATTTAATATTAATTTGAGTATATTGTTTAATGCATTATTTATTTAATTATGTTATTAATGTATTATTTATTTAATTAATACTTGTTACATTGCTTTTGCAATATTTGTTGTAATTTACCTTCAATGTGAACGAAAAAATGATATATTATCAAACCATAGGCGTTACGTTTCATTTTTAAGAGGTGTACTTTAGGGTACTTTTAAATCGAAAAAAAAATCGTGAACAATTGTTATGTCTAAATACTTTATCTAAATACTTTTGTAATGATGTGCCGCACATGGTATATTCCCTATTTAAAAATAAGTGGGTGAGTAAGTGGAAGCGAGGTGGTTGCCAATTGACAGATGCATGTATCGTAAAAATGTGTCCCCATTAGATTAAAAATTGACCTATTTCCACATTTTCTTAAAATCGAATAAATACGGCCAAATATCGAGGTGGACTGTTCTTTGTGGCCCACACTGTATGTATGGTATTTAATAAAATATTTAAGCAGATATTGTATTGTATTTATATATGTGCGTTTTCAGGGGTGACAGATACACCTGCGACCAATAAGATCTTTTTGGTGCCCCTAATCTGGCTATAATTTTCTCACTCTTATAACAGCTCTGTTAGTCCTATCTCTTTTAAGGATATCGTTGAGCTTCAAGTTTCTTTTGATATCAAATTAAGCACATCTTTCAATGCAGCGGATTTACGCTTGAAAAATGCTTAAATATGCACCCAGGCATTCTGAGTACTTGGCTCTAGAACTAAAAACTCCTGCCTCGGTTCCTTCATCTTTCTTGGAACCGACCGTATATCACTTGAAAACATTTTGGTTTAGCCCCAATATGTCCCACCGAATTACACGATTGCTTTGCTTCGGTCTGTTGTCTCTAGGCTAAGTCACAGAGGACCGCGCAACAAGTAGCTTTTGTGATATTAAGTCGTTGGTTGGAGAATTCGATAATAAGAGATTAGCTGGAACAAACAGACACACAAAAATTGTAAAAAATATTATTTTGGTATATTTACCATGCATAAGTCTATATGAATTTGATAAAAATTAGTTATTTTAAAATTACAAATAGACACTTCAATTGTAGTACATGTATAGTTAAAATTTACTGTGGTAAAGGTACCTATAAATTTTCTCTCCAGAAAAATAAAATACTTTCTGCCTTGACATGTAATCTACATTTTTAAAAGCTTTAAAAATAAATAAAATGTAAAACGTTTTAAAATATTTTATGAACAAAGAAAATAAAAATTATTAGAAAATAAGCCTTTAATGGTTTGAATATAAATTAACAAAAAATATCGTAGAAACAGTAGCCAGGGTAACGTTGGCGGGGACAAAAAAATCATAAATAAATTCAATAGCATTTACTCAAATTTGTTGAATAGTAAATGTAGTTAAAGTGAAAGAATAATTTTTTTTATTAAAACCCTTCATAATACTACAAAAATAAACAAGAAAATACAAAAAATCTGACAAAGTTAACTGGAAACAATGTTATAATAGAATTATTTACCCTATATCTCCAAAGGGGTTGTAAAAAAGTAATCTTTAATGGAAATTTTTAATCTAATTCTCCAACAATAAAGAAAATAAGACAATAAAACAACACTTAAATTTTTTATGCAGGTAATAACAGTAAATGAATCTCAAAGGAACGTTACAAAATCAAAACTTCTGTAAGATTAGCTTCTGTTTGCAGAAATGCTTATTAGCCGTCTCAGTTCTCACTTTCTAAAACTTTTTTATATCATTAAAACAGGTTTAAAGATTACAAAAATTTTGCATAAAACTTTACAGCAAACATAATAATACAGGAATTCAAAACTTTTAGCATTTTGAAACATATGACCCAATATGACCTTGTTCGAGTTGTGAATTTATTATTCGATCAACACTACTCAATCATCCTAAACTAATAGTTACTATTATTATTAATATATTAGATAAAGTCCACTTCAGTTTTTTATTTTTACAACTGTATTAATTATATATAGAATATACTCATTTGTAACCCACTGTATATCAAATTTTATATAATTTGGATAAGAATATCTATCGTCTCAAATATGTATAATTTAAAGTCTTCCAGTCTTAAGTTAAACCGCCCTAAGTAAGACCACCGTAGGTAATGATGTTAAGTGTAATAGTCATTTTCTTCAGCTTAATCCTTAATATTAAATTGAAAAAATGGTCTCTGACCACAGTTATATTTTTTGTTTTAAATGGTTTTATAAACTTTTAGAACAAATTTTGACCAGTCTATACCAGGGATGTCTCTTGATTAGTGACTGAAGAGACAAACCTATACTGTACTAACGAGCTCTAACTAGAGCGAAACACGTGTCTGCAGTTTGATTTTGCCCTTGTATAGGTATAGACTGATTAATTTTTATATCTTTATTGCAGCATTATATGTCCGGGGCACAAATCCAGGTTGTGTATGGAATATTCTGAGAGCATGGTACTAGATACGTTTTATATCATTTTTATTATTATTGTGTGTCTCTGTCAACCTCCATAATAAAGACCGATTTGGCTAATTTATTTCTGACAGTCAGGGAATGTTTAAATGCTGGGAAAAATAAATAATAACTAAGGAAAAAACGAAAAAAGACAATAGGGAAGATGCAAATATGATATTAATGAAAATTTTATGATTAAAAGTTTAAAAAAATATAAAAGAAGGACTACTTTAACGTTTTTACTTAATATCATGTTGATTTTTAACAATAATTACCAATTAAAATTACGTAAAACAAAACGCATTTCAAAACACCAATCAGCGTTTAGTGACGTCACTCCTACTATATCAACTTTTTAGTGGTTAACTTTGCGTGTAAAATTAATTATATTATTAGCAGTCAATATTATTTACGTTTTTAATAAAAATGGAAGTTGGGTTTATCAAAACAGACTCCAGGAATTAACCAAGAGTTACTGTCGGCATGGCAGTAACTTTTTTGTAGAGAGTCCAGAGTTTTCAAGTGTAGAAATGAAAGGTACTAATTTACTACGGTATGCATGAATCATAGTTTTTAAACTTTTATATCATTATAAAAATGTGAGTTTAAATGTTTGGTGTAAGAATAAAATAATCTGAAAAATACATCAATATTATAGCTGCAGTATTTTCAATGCTCTCAAGAATTTTACGTTTTTTTCTTTTCATTATTACTGATCTAGGTTTTAGTGGTATCATTATATTTTGGGATTCAAAAATATGAGGTACCACATCTTTTTTCAGATAAAGTTTCCCTCCAAACATTTTAAACTTCATCCAATTTTCGACGTCGTTCTCCAAACTGTAAAATTAAAAATATGTTATTGAGAAGTTTTGTAAATACTTAGGTACAGTACGCAATAATAACAAGTATTCGCCAAATTACGTCAAAGTGGTCTTCACAGCATCGAATAATAGTCTTTGGAGAATAATAGTCATTCCTCTTTGCAGCTTGAAACCACTTTCTTCTCAATTTTGGGTCAGAATGTCCAGTCAAAAACAATTTATTTGGAAATTTTGTTGAAGTAGATGGAAGAATTGGCAAAAAACATGAGTTAACATGACTTTTTTCGGTTAGGGGTATTATTTTGATCACCTGATGTTGATGGAAAGTCCATTTTAAATTATTATAAAAAATAAGTAGAACGTCGAGAAAACTTGCAATTTGTTAAGCTAACGACGGCAAGCACAACCAGTGACAGACAGGAATGACGTCATCGGAACTACAGGTCCGTTTTGGCGCGAAAACTTAAACGGTCTATTTAAAACCGCATTTTTTACGTTAAATTAGATTGTTTTAATTTTTTAATATGTTTATGACCTATTATACATGGAATTCTTTAAAATAAAAACAAAACTAAAAATACTGCATGTTCTCTATTTAATTTTTTGATAAAAGTGTTTGTTTATTATTAATTTCCATGACTTCCTAATAGATGGCGGTGTAAGATGGCAACACGTCAATTATTGCTTTCACTGTAAATAATAAACATGTCTTAATACTAATGATTATAATGTCAACTTACTAAGCAATAACTACAATACTGCCATAATAATCTATTTTACCTACATTTCTGTTAGATGAATAAATAGGAAATTTTACAATAATAAAAATGTAGTTAAAATTAAATAAACAAAGTTCAAACCAATCAAAGCTTTTTTCACAATTTTAAAAATTTAGAAACTGGAATTCTGCCTCGTTCTGACATTTAGTATTAAACTGAGTTCTTTCCAATAGGTATTTAGATTTCGGCTGTTTTTTAATGGACTTTCTTCTAAATAATTTCACTAGATCGCGCTATGTTTTTTTTTGATTTAAAAATAAAAATGATTTTACCTGGATTTGGAGACACAGATATCCCGAGACCTAAACCCAAATACCAACAGTAAGTAACACTTATTAAATACAAGTTGGTTGAAAAGTTTTGAAAGCAAAAATAAAAGAAAGTTTATTTTTTAATGAAATTGTTTTTTCATTGAATATAATCTCCTCCAGCTTGAACACACAATTTCAACAATTTATTGATTTTTTGGAAGCTCTGCAATAGTTTCTTCATTCGACTAAAATTGTAAGAGTTAATAGTCGGAGAGAGCCAAATCTAGTGTTCCTGCAATAGGTAGTTTAATTCGTTCATCTTGTGTCAACACATGGATGGTCTTGATGAAAAATAATTGTTTTCTTCTGTAAACAAGTTTGTTTTCACAATTTTTTTATCCAACTGGTCCAAAAGGTTGCGATAATGTTCAGAGTTAATTGTTTTACCTTTTTCAAGATAATAATTCAACAAAACTTTTTTGCATCTCAAAAAACTGATGCCACAACCTTTTTTGCTGACAGTTCTGACTTCACCTGTTTTGGAGCTAGAGAACCAGCTTCAGTTCACTGTAAACGTTTTTGTTTTAGTTTAGGATCATGATGGTAAATCCAAGTTTCATCCATGATAATAAAATGACGCACAAAATCGGTAGTAGGCTGCTTAAAACGCTTCAAATTACGCAAAAAACTTTGGTTTCGTTTCGGTTTTTGTCGAATTTTTAAAAACTGCAGCACCAACTTTTCAAACAGTTTTTTCATATGTAATTCTTTGTGTAAAATGAATCTCAGATGCCCATGGTATTATCCATTTCATGATTAGTCAAACTTTCTTTACAAACAATTTCATAGACTTGCTCAATAAAATCTAGTGTTGTTGCACTTTTTGAACGTCCACTCCGTGGTTCATTTTCGACGCTTGTACGACCACGTTTAAGCTCTAAAAGCCATCAGTGCACAGTTAAAAATGAAAAAGCAGAATCTTTTTATACTTTCACCATTTTTGTATAAATTTTGTTGCTGATAAACCACCTTCCAAAACAAAGAATTTTAACACTGCATAATATTCGATTTTTTCCATTGTAACAAAACAAACTTCAAATGGAAGATTAAAGATTAAAATAGCGGGTAAATTTTGATTCCTTCACTGGTTAACAGGTGTCGCGTTTAAAACTTTTTAACCAACCATTAGTATACAAACAGCAGTTAGTTTATACAACTTAATTACGTAATTATAAAATATACTTTTAAGGTCATTAATAATATTAATTAATAATTGCGACTGCATAAATTACGATAATCTGCTAACTTGTAAGTAGATCCTTATAAAATTAATAATTAATTACATATAAAAAACTAGACAACTCAACACGATTCCCATAAGGCATAGCAGATATAATTGTTTTTTGTGGTCCGGACCGGAACCATGGATTTTTAGGATGAGTAGTATTTTTTTTTGAGATATCTCTCATAGAATTTCTAAATTTAGATATTAAACAAAGCAAATGACATTAAGGAAAAATTGAAAATTTTGGAAAAAGTCTTAAAGATCAATTAAATATTTATCATCTCCGGAAGGTAAAGCTGAGAAAAAAATCTGGCTGTTCTTGTCACGTGTCCCTGATGCAGTAACAGAAAGTAATATAAAAGCTTACATTACAAAACATGTATGTTAAGAAACTTCCAACGTACTTTGTCCGACCCAATAACCAAGCCTTTATGATAGGAGTTTAACTTTTCCCCTACAAGAAAAAGTTTATGAAAAAAATTTCTGGCCGAAAAAATGTGTATTTTAGTAGATTCAACTTTAGACAAGGTCAGCGATTCTTGGACCACTCTTCCCATCAATCCCAACCGCAGCCAAGGGAAAATTTGTCCACTCAACTTGATGGAAATTTTCAGAAACCAGCCTCACCTGCAACGTTCACAACAAACTAAAGGTTAACGAAACTGTTAAGAATAACTTACTTCATATAAATATTCAGTTTATCTAATAAAACTAGCGGATCCGGCGAACTTCGCACTGCCTAACACTGCCTAATTTTTACGATTAATTTTTTGTATTTTTTATATTTTCTCGTTAGTAACCAGTTTTTACGATTATTTATAGTACTTTGTAATTTATCGGTTAGGTATATTATATATTAACTGCGCCACCTAACGGTGGCGTCATAGTTCTTAGGTAAGTAAGTTTTGCTCTTTTAAATATAAGAGATATCAACTGCGCCACCTTACGGTGGCGTCATAGTACTTAGTTATGTAGGAATTACAGGTGTAAATTTATAACATCTCAACTGCGCCACCTTAGAGTAGCGTCATAATGATTAATTTCGTAATAAACGTGTCCGATGGCTGCAAAATTCAAAGTGCAATATGGAAAATCGGGGCCTTCGACGCGCTATTTATAGGCACGCTGCCGCCGCCCCGGCCGGCCAGTACCACCGCAAGCGCTGCGTCCTGCAATTTTAAAACTGTAATATCTTTAAAAATATTCATTTAAATCTTGTGTGGTATAGGACCATATAGATCTATATTAAATCAACAATGTATTTAAGTTATTTAATTGGATAAGGATTAATGTTGTATTGGTTAAAATCGCTTCGAAAATTATTTGTCGTAAAAAGTAAATGACAAAAAAATGTTATTGTGGGATATCCATAAGAGATAGACATCTACCATCGCAGAGTTTTCTGTAGACCTTTTCAATGTGTACAAATAATTAGTACATTATCTTGATAAATCTTGTAGGGTTTAGCCTGCGTTTGCAATGTAAGCGGAAAAAAATTGATAATTAACGACATCACATTAGAAACCTCAAAAATAACAGTATTTATCCACTATTTAATGGATGTTATTATACATATAAACCTTCCTCTTGAATCACTCTATCTATTTAAAAAAACCGCATCAAAATCCGTTGCGTAGTTTTAAAGATTTAATCATACAAAGGGAAATAGGGACAGAAAAATCGACTTTGTTTTATACTATGTAGTGATTAATATTTTGGAATTGTATTGCGAAATGAATCAACCCACATTTATATGTATATCTGAGCACTGGATGTGTGAAGATAGCTTAAAAGCTGCCAAAATTTTAAATTACAAACTAGTTTCTTTTTACACTCGTAGCAATCTATTGCAGGATGGCACAGGTATATTTGTAAAATCGAAACTTTTCGAATCATGTACTAATATAAGCCACTTCGTTAACTCATCATTAGAGCTTTATTTTGAGTGTTCGGCAATTGAGGTAAACCAAAATCTATGTATTTTAACTCTGTACCGTAGTTCTTCTTCAAAGTCTAATCCACAGATCTTTCTTGACAAACTAACTGACAACCCTGACTTGCGCTACAGCTAAGTATAGGTACATCCATTATCGTAAATGGCGACTTTAACATTGATTTCAGGGAAAACTGTTACCACGAAGACTAGATACCAGGAGTTTAAACGTAATGTTAAAAAAATGGTCTCAATTTAGGGGACAGAACTATTGCCGGTAGAGTGCGCTTGTGTTCCTAAGATTTAATTACAATATTTCAAAAGATAAATGAAAATGCACAAAAATTTTCAAATATGAGTTAAAAACTACACAAATTTATAAATTAATTATTTTAACAGATATTATTTTGATGTTACTCACTTTTGGTGCTTTGAATATACCCACTTTTTTTACACTGTCATCTGCCTTTTGGCCACTAACACAACCGTAAACAGCACAATACTTTCCCATTTCTTTTTGTTAGTTTTATTACAAGTAATTTTAAATAAATTAATATCATATATTTAATTTAATTTCGTGAAATTTAAATGTCATAAACATCGGTTCGGGTCTTAATGTTCCTCGCGCCGCCAGTGGCAAAAAATAGAACTATGATCTGGACCGATTATTGAGACCAGAAATATTATGAAAAAGCCTGTAGACTCCTGGTATCTAGTCTTCGTGACTGCTACTATAAAAAACAGTTATTTGACATATTCCAAATGTTTAATCTACAATTATCTTATAGCGAACCAACACGCATTGTAAAATACCGGGATAAAATAACATCCAGTGGTCTAGATTACGTTGTTACTAACATCAGGAATTATACCTACCTCTAAGGTGGTCTGTCTGGGTGTGTCGGATCACCGAGCACAGACACTATCATGGTCCTTGCAAATCCCAACCAGATGTAAGTCACATAAAAAAAAATAACAAGGAAATTTAATAAAAAAGCGCTATTACAATTTAAAACTTTGTATGATAAAACCTCAACAACTGAAAATGTAGAAGAATCGAGGGACATTGATAGTGTGTTTGGTGATTTCATATCAAACTTTCAGTGGTGCTTTGAGGTAGCGTTCCCGAAACAAAAAACAATGCAACGCACTAGACACGGAAATAAAATACCCTTTTCTAGTCAATTATATTCCGAACTGAACCTATTGAAAGACCTGAATTGGTTAAAACAAAATTTTAATGATCCTTCCTTAACAGAATATTATAAAAAACAAAAAAATCCCTCGATATAAAAATCAATAACGAGAAAAAAATATACTATGCTAATCTAATTAATAACTTAAATAATAAAGCTATCTCTGTGGAATTTGGTCAATTCAAAACTGGATAAAGACAAACAAAAAAAATTCGAAATGAGGTTGACCTTAAAGGCCATCCTTGCAACTTCCCGCTAGTTTTAACCGCAAAGCTATTAGTAACGTGACGTATTTTGACGTTTTTGACTTTTTTTTGAAATGTTTAAAAAACCATAACTTTTTAACGCCTTATTCGATTTTGATGTTTAAGATGGCATTCGACGCAGTTTTTTGAGGCCTAAAAACGTTACCGGGAGTGCAAAATCGGTTAGTCAAAAAATCTCTAAGTTATTGAAAAAAAAAACACTTTTTTGAAATTTTTCGACAACGATATCTCACGAACGAATCAACCGATTTTAATTTGCAAAACGGTATTCGACGTGGCTTTTTAAGCTTGAGAGCTGATTAGGTTTTGAAATTGATCAATGCAATAGCCAAACAGATATGCTCAAAAAACATCATTTTTACCAATTGTTTTTTTCGGTTATTTTGACATTTCTCGAAATCTACCAGCTCGAATCGGTTCAAACTTACAGGAAATCTAAGTTAGATGGAACTCCTTGGAATGCTTTTTATTCCATTCCGATCGGTCAAGCCGTTCAAAAGTTATAAGAAGTTTACATACATCCACACACACACACATCCACACGTACATACAGACATACAGACACCCTCGTAAAAATAGTCAGGGGAGGTTCCTAAGACCTCAAAACGTTGAGATCCGATGAAAACTCGATTTTCGAAAAACGGGGTGAAACCAATAACTTCCCGATTTAAAAAAAAAATTAATTTTTTTTAGCGGGAAGTTAAAAAAGAAATAATTTTATCAATTAATAATACAACTATAACTGAAAAAAAAGCAGTCGCAAATACATTAGGTCACTATTTCGCGAATTCGGTTCCTCTGATGATCAACGACTTGCATCTACCTCTTAATTCTTGCACAAAAAGCAATATACGTGTCCCTAATTCAATGTTTTTTTGCACCAGTTACTCACCAAGATATTCAACAGATTATTTTAACACTCAAAAAGAAATACTCTGCTGGTATTGATGAAGTACCTGCTATTGTGTTGAAAGAATGTATTGAAGTAACATCTGTCCAACTATCTCACATCACCAATTTATCTGTTACGCAAGGCCAGTTCCCAAAACAACACAAAATTAGTAAAACGATTCCCTTATTTAAAAAAGATGATCCTCAATGTGTCGAGAATTATAGAATGATATGTATACTCAGTTGTTTCTCGAAGATTATCGAATCTGCAGTGTACAAACGATTAGTTGATTATTTAGATACCAATCAAGTAATCACTAAATCTCAACACGGTTTTCGTCAAAATTATTTAATCGAAACTGCCTCAATTGACCTTGTGCAATATATACACGAAAACATCGATCAGAACAACTATGTAGTAGGAATATTTTTCGATCTAACCCGTGCATTTGACACTATCAACCCCACTTACCTATCAGACAAACTTGATTCAATGGGAATTCGGGGTCCAATTCAAGCCTGGATTAACTCATACATGTCTGACAGAACACTCAAAGTGCAAGTGGATGATGAGTTATCTGACGAGTTCAGTACTTCTCTTGAAACTCCACAAGGTGGAGTATTAGGACCACTTTTATTTCTCCTTTACGTAAATGACCTACCAATAGGTATTACTATGGGACTAGTTTTTATGTATGCAGATGACACAACAATTGTACTTGTTTCTGACAATTTAGACGAGTTGGTTAGAAAAATACAAATAACTTTAAGCGAATTCAGTGATTGGTGTCGAAAAAATCATCTAATGATCAATGAAAATAAAACCATATTTGTCCAATTCACGTCACCTCTTAAAGAAGTCGATAAAATAACAGTTACTATTAATAACAGCACTAAATATGAAACTGTTGACCATACCAAATTTCTTGGAATGGAATTAGATTCCAGATTACTCTGCCATCTGCTGCAATATCATTGTATGGAGCCTATCAACGGAAATTAGACGAATATTTATAATTCAGAAACGATTCATTCGCTTAATTTTTAACTTAGAACTCAATCACAGTTACATCATCAATCAATTTACTCTTCAACCAGTGGATAAGGTAAAAGATTTGGGTATATTTTTGGATTCCAAACTGCTGTTCGATGAGCATATATACTATATTACTAGAAAAGCAAATAAAGCCTTAGGGTTCATCTTAAGAACAAGCTATGAATTTAAAAATCCTCGTACCATAAGAACCTTATATATGGCCTATGTCAATAGTGTACTTATGTTCGGATCAGTTATCTGGAATCCATTCTATCTTATATATATCGACAAACTGCAATCAGTTGAGAACAGATTCGTTTCATATTGCCAAAAGAAATATTTTCCGCAATTAACAGAAAATAAGGTATTATCGAATTTAAACTTGATCAACCTAGAATCACGAAGACAAATTGCTGACATAATGTTTATGCACAAAATACTCAATTGTCAAATAGACTGCATTGATATTGTTAATCTTATTCAACTTAACTGTCCTAATTATATAACAAGAAATGTAAATACCTTTTTTCTCAACAAGGCAGAAACCAATTACTATCTAAATGCTCTCTTTCGTAGAATTTCAAAAACTTGTAACCAGTTGTCGAATATATTTAATTTAGATATTTCCTTTCACAGTTTTATATTCATTAAGAAAGCACTGTTGAACTATTTTCTAGAGCAGAATATGTAATTTTCTTTGTTAACTTTTTTAAGATATTTTGTAAAATATTGTTTACTTTTAAACTATATTTGTATATTGTATTATTTTGTGGACACATTTTTGGGCTAGTCCTGTCTGTGTACCGAATAAAAATTAAATAAATTAATTAAATAAAATAAATCCTGTAGAGACTCATTTAAAGAGAATAAAATCCTAACTTGCACATGCATCTACCTTTTAAAGTTACTAAATTACACTTTTCTTAATAAGTAGAAGTTCAAAATTAATAGCGACGTCCATGAATATAACACAAGAAATAAACATGATATTCACTTAAGCAAATTCAATCGATTCCAACTAAAAAAGTCTCCAATGTACGCTGGAGGTCAGTTTTTTAATTTGCTATATATATGTCCGGTTTATAGCGTTCGCCGCCTTCCGGTTCCTTGCCTCCAGCCCCGTCGGTCATTCCAGTCTCCTTCTTGAAGGTTTCTTTCCGACATGGCTTTTCGTACTCCTCCTATCCATGTAATTTTTGGCCTTCCACGTTTTTTCCTTTCCGAGGGTATCCATTTTAATATCTTTTTCGGTAGTCGTTCGTGATTCATTCTTTGTACATGTCCGTACCAACAGAGTTGCCGTTGTTGTATTTCTTCGATAATATTTGCTTCGACCTTCATGATTTCCCTAATCCGTTCATTAGTTACTCTTTGTATTTTAGATATTCTGGCTGATCTTCGCCAATAGTCCATTTCTACAGCAAGAAGTCTCTGTTCCATTCTTTTTGATATTTGCCAAACCTCACAGCCATAAAAAAGTGTACTTTTAAAAATAGAATTGTACAGCTGGTGTTTTCTTTCGTTGGATATACTCTTAGACCATAGGAATGAACTCATTGCTCCAATTATTTTTTTGGCTTTAACGATTCTCTCCTCTATTTCGTTTTCTGTCCGACCCGAGTGCTCTATTCTGGTTCCTAAGTACGTATAGTTTTCACATCCCTTTATTCGCTCTCCTGTGTTTAGTACCATATCTTGCTGCTGACCTCCTATACACAGATATTTTGTCTTTGACATATTTACCGAGAGACACCAGTTTTCATATTCTTTTAGTAGTTTTCTGGTCATAAATTCTAGATCTTCTAGGTCTTGCGCTACCACCACCTGGTCATCAGCGAAGTGCAGTGTGTAGAGTGTTGTTTCATCATCTGGTTCTATGCCCATGCCACTACATGTTCTTCTCCTTTTTCGGAGGACCTCATCCAAATAAATTTTAAATAAAGTGGGTGACAGACAGCATCCTTGTTTAAGTCCCTTAGTGATCGGGAATGCTTCAGAAAAATTATTATTTAGTTTTACTTTAGAATATGAGTTCTTATATAGTTGTTTAAAAGCGTCGATTAAAGTATTATTAAGATTAGTTTGCTCTAGAACCTGCCATAACCTTGATATTGGGACACTGTCGTACGCCTTTGTGAGATCTACAAATAACAGATGGATTTCACGATTTGTTGCAACTTTTTTTTCATTTATTTGTACTATGCTAAATATGTTATCTACACAGGAGCGACCAGCTCTAAATCCTGCCTGTTGTTCGATTTCGTATGGTCCATATTCATCTTCAGCAAGAGCTCTAAGTATTTTGCCATAGATCCTACTTAGGGTACTTGTTACCGAGATGCATCTGTAGTTACTACAGTTATTTCTCGCTCTTTTTTTGTGTATTGGAGTAATCCATCCTTCCTTCCAACTTTCTGGTATCTCTTCACCATTGACGTATCTCTCGAAAATCTCCCTCAGCAAGTTTACAAGTTTTTTTGACCCGTTTTTTATTAGTTCCGCTGGTATTCCTTCCGGTCCGCTGGATTTACCGTTCTTCATTGACCTGATAGTTTTATTCATCATTTCTTCCGTTATATCAATTTTAGTTCCTTCTATTCGGTAGGCTCTTGGTGAGGTATTCCTGTATTGCTGTCTTTGTTCACTCAGTTCGTTAGCATAGTGTTGTTTCCAAGTATCTAAACTAATTGGGCATATATTGAATGTGATGTTACTATCTTGTCGGGATGATTTAATAAATTTCCATACTTCTTTTGATTTGCTTTCTCCGATGTATGAATCTATTTCTTTACATTTCCTTTCCCATGTTTCATCCTTGTTGTCGTTGGTCATCTGTTTAAATTTTCTTTGTTCCTGTCTATACTTCTCCTTATCTTCATCCTCCTTAGTTTGTATCCATTTATTATAGGCGTTTTGTTTCACTTTCTTTTGTTTATCCATTTCATGATTCCACGTCATGGATATATTTATTTTCCCATTTTTTTCTTTAATACCCAAAGCTTCCGTAGCTGCAGAGTGTATTGATTGAATTATCTGGTCATATAGAGTATTTGTTTGCAGAGTTGCATTTTCTTCGGGGAGTTTTTGGTCTAGACGATTTTGGTAGAGGTTTCGGATGCTTTCTTGATATAGCCCGTTTAAATTATATTTTGTTAAATGTGTTTTTAAATCTTCTGATTGTGACTTCTGTTTTATCTCATGCTGAAAAGGTATTTGAAAAACTGCTTTCAGTAAGAAATGGTCAGATCCACATTCTATACCGCGATATACTCTGACGTCTTTAACTTTAAGTTTTGTATTTTGTTTGTTTATGGTATAATCAATTATTGATCATAATCGTCTTGTCTCTTGGTGCCATGTAAATTTGTGAATATCTTTGTGCTGATAAAATCCATTTAATATTCTCAAGTCATATTGTTCACATAATCTTATAAGTCTCTGTCCATTATTATTAAGTTCTTCTTCACAGTGGCTACCTACGGAATTGGTTCTTTTCCCAGTTCTGGCATTTAAGTCACCTAATAGAATACATTCTCGTTGTCGTCCTATTTTAGATACTACTTCTTCTAACTGATCGTAGAAATCATCTTTTTCTGACACCAGCGCATCATCGTTAATTCCATAAATACCCACAATTGTCACTTTATGTCCATATATTGTTAAATTAAGGGTTAAAATTCTTTCGTTTATTGTTTCCCAGTTAGTTATCCTATTTTTGTGACGTTTGTCTATCAGTACTGATACGCCCTTACTTGCTCTACAGTGTTTAGGAACTCCACTAAATATATGTATATAGTTTCCTTGTTGTTCTATTCCACTTCCTTTCTTTTTTGTTTCAGTAAGAACCACTATTTCCATTTTCATTTGTTGTAGGCTGTTTTTAACGTCTTCCTTAATTTGCTACCTGACTCAATTAAAGAAATAAAACAGCATAACATATTTAAGTCCTCCTTAGAGGCTTAAACTCAAAACTGTTTCTATTCTTTAGAGGAATTTATTGGCTGGAACAATAAACATAAACTTTAAATATTTTAAGCTTAGCAGTGTCGTGAGATCATATTATGTATGTACCTACTTGTAAACCATTAATGTCTATTTTGTCTACTTTTGTATTTTTGTTGTTTTTTTTTTTCTATTAAGATAACTTTTAATTCTTAACTTGGCTTTGTACACTTATTGT
The DNA here is from genome assembly GCA_964028335.1 of Altica lythri. Taxonomy (NCBI): domain Eukaryota; kingdom Metazoa; phylum Arthropoda; class Insecta; order Coleoptera; family Chrysomelidae; genus Altica; species Altica lythri. Next base: position 55,227,520 of record OZ034807.1, read on the forward strand.
TATTTATTATTACTACTGTTAATGTACCTATAATTTTCTGTGACTTGTCTTATGTCATGTATGTGATACAAAAAGACCAATAAATCTATCTATCTATCTATCTATCTATCTATCTATCTATCTATCTATCTATCTATCTATCTATCTATCTATCTATCTATCTATCTATCTATCTATCTATCTATCTATCTATCTATCTATCTATCTATCTATCTATCTATCTATCTATCTATCTATCTATCTATCTATCTATCTATCTATCTAAAGAATTTTATTGGACTTAGTATATTCGATCAGACTTTGAGGTAATATTTATTTCCACTTTAATAGAAACTGAGAAACTGAACTACTTTTATAAAATATTATAGAAACTTCGTAGATTACAAAGCATTGCTTATTTGGTAAGCATTTTATTTTAATTATACTGCATTCATTTTGTAGACTATATTTTTTTATGGTTAATCTGATGTTATAAGTTTAAAATTTTACTTGGACGAAACCAAGAGAATTTAAGTGCTCTTATCTGGTTGCTTTTTTCTCAGGAAATTATTTAAGAACCCAAAATTAAGGCAATTTGGATATAGCGCATTAATTTTAGGTACTTAAAATTTCTTTAAATGTAGAGGACTACTTCTTTACTGCTTGTAACTGATTTTCAAAATTTTCAAAACAAGATTTAATTATCTATGCTTAATATTGTAAAGGGATAACCGAATAAGAAAAGGACCTTTACTGGAAAGACTGTTTTTAGGTTATTTATTCTAGAATATTTTCACTCTTTCTAGTGTGTACTGATTAGGTTCGATCATGTTTCTCGCAAAATCTACAATGTTCATTTCTTCTATATTATGGGATATATGAGCAATTAAGGGGAGTTCAAATAGTTCATTGTCAATGTAAAACTGTTTAGACATATTTCAGCAGAGTTCTTGTTACAATTTTGTTGAATAAATTGTGTAAAAGTCCCCATAAGTGTTTGATATTTTTAATTTTTAATATGCAAAAATTTTTAAGCTTTGGATTTTATGTATAAATTTATATAAGAATACTATTTCATTGTTGATTACGTGACATTTGTATCTTCAATAGTAAGTGGTACTTCATTATATGATTTATGCAGATTAGGTGGATAAATAACAAGTAAGTAAATGTAAACAATTGATAAAAAAAATGAAATTAGGATATCACTAAAGTGTAATGATACCGTTCTATGTTATATCAGATTTTATTGTGTGTATTAGTGTGGTAACTTAGTATGTAGATTTTTATCCAAAAAGTTTTGGTTTATCTAATGCAAATTTTAAATGATTTTGGCAGTGAATGGTTCACTCAAATAAATGAATGTCAGTAATAAAATTAAAATTATAAGTATCAAAGATTTATTTAATCTATGGTATAGGTATAGGTATATATTGATATGGATTTTTCTTCATAGTGCACGTTCTTTCAATGAAATGTTGGAACGTGGTCATGATTTTTAAATCGGTTGTCTGGATTAAGTATTTTTTTGATATTGTATTTGTTTTTGTTTAGTTTATAAGTTAGGTTGTTAAGAGATTATTATTGAGGAGATTGTCATTAAGTTAATTTTGAAAAATGTCAGATGAAATAAAATTGTAAAAATTAAGTATTGAAATATAAATTAAAATAAGAAGAGTTTATAAATAAAAAAATAAAGAAATAAAAAGGTAATTGGAATTAGATACCTAACCTAAGAGGATACAGAGAGGTCAGAGTTGGAAAATTGTAAAAGAAGAAGGTATAGAGAAAGAGTTGAGCAGCAGAAAGGTATTAAATAGATGGAAAGGCAGCAGTAAGAAGGAGTTGGAAAGTAGTTGTACTTTATTTTTAGGACAATCAAATTAAAAATTTTGGAATCCACGACCGATAATTTTATTGAAAGTGGGTGTTCCGGAAGGAGGATCCATTTCAATTGGCGCCCAGAACGTGTGGCTGCTTCGGCACTGAGGGTAAGAGATTTTTCTTTACTATTAGGTGTCAAGCTTGCTTTATTAAAAACAAAGTGTGTGATTCTGGAGTAAAAGATTAAATAATTATGAAATTAAGAGGGGGGAAAGGAAATTACAGATAGAATGTCACAACAAGGGGATAATATTGATAATCAGGAGAATCAGGATAGTCAGGGACGTCAGGGTAATCAAGTTAGTCAGGATAATCAGGGTAGTCAGGGTATTCAGGATAATCAGGATAATCAGGGTAATCAGGATAGTAAGATAGGGGATAGAAGGGATTCATCATGGGAACAAATGATGGAAATGTTAAAAAATATAAACAAGAACATGGATTCTATGAAAAAAGAAATAAAACAAGATATTAACAAAAATAAAGAAGAAATAAACAATAATATGAAGTCTATGAAAAAAGAAATGAAAGAAATGAACAAGAATATGGATGTAATAAAAAAAGACATGAATAAGAATATGGATTCTATAAAAGAAGAATTCAAAGATGAGATGAGGAAGCAAATGGAAATAAACAATCAAAAATTGGAAGAAACAAAAACAGAAATAATAACTGAAATGATAATGAGAAAAACAGAATTAGAGGAATTACAAGAAGTAAAAATTAAAACAATCATTAAAAAGGAATGCATAGATGAAATAAAAGAAATTAATGCTAATACAAATAAAAAATTAAATGAGTTAGAGATAATTATAAAACAAGAGAATGTGGAAAAGAAAAATGTAATAGAAGAAATGCAAAATACAATAAAGAAGATATACGAGATGGAAGAAAAAGTAGAAGAAAGAAAGATAGTACAAGAAAAAGAACATGAAATGTTATTAGAAGAAATGGAAATAAGAAATATAAATAAAAATCAAAATAATATGAAAATAAGTAAAATTGAACATAAATTTAATGGGAATATTAATAAGACTCATAAAAAATTTTTCATAAGAATGGTAAAAAATAAATTAAAATGGTGTAGAGACCATGAAGAAATAAGAGAATACTTGCGTGAGATATTAGATGGGCAGGCACAGATATGGTTTGCTAGTAAAGAAGAAGAAATATTTGTGCTGAAAAAATTTAAGAAGATGTTTTTGAGTTATTTCTGGGAAAATTTTGTTCAATCTAAATTTAGGAAAAAGTTATATACAGGGAAATATCAGGAAAGGGGAAAGAAATTTAAATTTATTAAAAGTTTGTATCGTGGGAAATATCAGGAAAGGGGAAAGAAATTTAAATTTATTAAAAGTTTGTATCGTGGGAAATATCAGGAAAGGGGTAAGGTATTTAAATTTATAAAGAAGTTATGTATAGAGAAATATCAAGAAAGGGGTAAGATCACAAAATTTATAAAAAAAATTATATATAGGCAAATATTAGGAAAGGGGAGTCTATAAAAATTAACTGTATAGGGAAATTTCAAAAGAGGGGGAATAAATCTAAACTTATAAAGAATTTATATTTCAATAAATGTTAAGAAGGGGGAATGAATTTTATAAAAAAAAAAGTTAAAAGTAGATATAGTGATAGGGGTAGTGTATTGGGTAAAATTGAAATATTCTAAATTAAAAGCTTGACAACTGATGGTGAAGAAAAATTTCGTACTGAAAGGAAATTTGATTTGGCAAGGTGAAGTAATTCACCAAGTCAAATCAAATTTGGGGGAAATTGATATGGATTTTTCTTCATAGTGCACGTTCTTTCAATGAAATGTTGGAACGTGGTTATGATTTTTAAATCGGTTGTCTGGATTAAGTATTTTTTTGATATTGTATTTGTTTTTGTTTAGTTTATAAGTTAGGTTGTTAAGAGATTATTATTGAGGAGATTGTCATTAAGTTAATTTTGAAAAATGTCAGATGAAATAAAATTGTAAAAATTAAGTATTGAAATATAAATTAAAATAAGAAGAGTTTATAAATAAAAAAATAAAGAAATAAAAAGGTAATTGGAATTAGATACCTAACCTAAGAGGATACAGAGAGGTCAGAGTTGGAAAATTGTAAAAGAAGAAGGTATAGAGAAAGAGTTGAGCAGCAGAAAGGTATTAAATAGATGGAAAGGCAGCAGTAAGAAGGAGTTGGAAAGTAGTTGGAAGAGGAAGATATAGTGAAAGAGTGGAAAAAACGGAAGAAGAAAGATTTAGAAAGACGCGAAAGAATTTTTTTTATATTTATAATTTTGTACTTTATTTTTAGGATAATCAATTTAAAAATTTTGGAATCCACGACCGATAATTTTATTGAAAGTGGGTGTTCCGGAAGGAGGATCCATTTCAATTTATATACCTCATAGCAAACAACTTTGGACGCACGTCACATCACATACCATTTTTATAATTTGTGATTTTTCACCTTCTCCTTTACCATTTTTCACAGCACCAACCCCGAGCACCCCCGCAGTAGCCTAATGCCGGAATTAAAATCGGCATCACCGACAATCCACGAGTAACGAGTTTGTAGTGATTTTCAGACACCTACCATTTCTCCCTCAATTCACCCCCCACGCACTCCCACAGAGGGAACGCCAAGCGCCCGCGGGGATATCTAATGCAAGAATTGAATTTGGCATCCCCGAAAACTCCCAAGTAATAACTTTAGAGCGGTTTTCATGAACTATGCAGTTTCTCCCCCAGAATACCCAGAATATCCCCCCGGATACCACCGGAGAGCCGCCCCCAAGTAATTCCAATGCCAGAATTGAATTCGTCATCCCCGAAAACCCCCAAGTAACGAGTTTGGAGCGATTTTCATGCACGCTGCCATTTCTCCCCCAATTCACCCCCTGCGCACCCCCACAGAGCCACCACCAGTTAATTCTAATGCCAAAATCGAGTTTGGCAGCCCCAAAAACCCCCCGAGTAACGATTTCCAAGCGATTTTTCCGAGTTTCCAGTCGTTCCTATACTGTTGCAAGGAATGATGCAATTGGAAAATGCATTTTTCGGCCCAGAAAGCATTTTTTAAAAATGCGCCAAATCAGACGTTGTAGACTTTTTTCCTGGGACCTTCCTGAACACAATGCAAAAAACCGCATTTCAATATCTGCTGGATGTAAATTTTTCCGCTATTTTTCGTAACTTCCCTGGACTAATACACCATTTTTGGTTGTAAACTTTCGCTGCCCCATACAGTTGTCAAGAGACTAATAGGCAAAATGTCGGTAGAATATAGCGGGTGCGGTAACGTTTCCCAGCCGAGTTTAGAAGTATTTTCTCGAAAGTTTTCTTGAAATGATTATTGACTGCGTGAAGTTCTAGAAACCTAACCTGTTTGAGTTTGATGACGATTTTCATTAAGGTGTTCTTGAGACGAGTAGCAGCTTCGTGAAGCTAGATTGTTTATAAGCGATTTTTCAACGATCTCTTGGACATTTTTAATAGACAAAAGAGAAATATTTTATCAATGGTATAATTAAACAATTAATTTTCTTGGTCTAACCTCCAATGCCATCGGGAATAAACCCCTGGCAAACAATTGAATTACCCTTTAAAATGATGTATATAAATCATTAAACACATTTTAACTCCTTAAATTATTAAACAAAAGAAAGAAGTTAAACTTCTATTCGTGCGCCTGGTGTTGTAAATTTGTATGGGCAAAATCAATACATCCTACGTTACATATGTAACGGCGTGAGTAAGAGAGAGATAGATACGCATATTAGTCAGTAAAAGCAAAGATATTTACCACATGTCATCTATACTAATATTATAAAGAGGAAAGGTTTGTTTGTTTGTTTGAAATGAATAGGCTCCGAAACTACTGGACCGATTTCAAAAATTCTTTCACCGTTGGCAAGCTACACTATTCCCGAGTGACATAGGCTATGTTTCATTTAAAAAAAATGGCCCTTTTGGTAAGCCAGGCGCATCAGTAGGTTTATATTAATTGAATATATTAAAATTATACGTTTCAGAAAAAAATGTTTTAGATAAAAGTTGTAGGTCTCTTTAACACAAACAAAAAAGTCTGCTAACATTTTTTTGTACAGGGTGAAGTAAAACAGTTACGATTTTTTTTCCATTTTGATTTGATGTCACGCCCAAACGGCTGTACCGATTTGGCCCATTAACAAACTTGACCGAGATTTTGGGACGATTGATTTTTGTACCAAATTTCATTTCGATCCGTTAAGAAATGCGACCGCTATGGTGTCCACAAAATTCGTTATATCGGATCTATACATACATACATATCATAATCACGACAGATATCACAAATTTAGCATGTGCAATGGGGCGAGGCTACTAATAAAGGAATTAAAGGACGATTAAGTTGTAGCAACCAATATAACTGAACCACCAGCTGGTTAACTAGCTCATACACTGAGGATACTGATAATCCCAACTGATCTATCAAATCTATTTAAACCGCTTTAATTTCCTATCAAAACATCTTTCGCTTTTACTAATAATAAGTCTCAATAAGAAATCGAAACAAGCTTATTAACCGTTATCGACCAATCTTTGGTTCAATAAAAGGTCATAGATTTAACATTGATGAAACACCTACTAATCGTCAAACAGTACGTTGTCTTTCTTAAGGAATAAGAGAAAAAGCCGAACGAGTTCTCAAAGACAAAGTAAACGACGGAATAGTAAAGCGATCCATTAGCCATTAGCCCATGAGCATTTCTTCTGGTTCTGGTAAAGAAAAACGATGGGTTAACAAGGTGCTGCTTCGACTACCGTATGCCTTACTCACTAATAGAGGGCAGCTACCCATTGCCAAGAATTGACGACGCGCTTGATTCTCTCGTCGGATCTAAGATGTGTTCTTATTTCTTGGGTCGTAATTTTGGTAAACATTTACTGAACCTTAAAATAGTTTTCAAAAGGTTATAGGCTGCTTGCTACATAAAAACAAAAGAAGGCATTTTAGTATCAGAACCGGACAATGTAATGGAAATGTGGAAAACTCACTTTCATGATTTACTAACTGACCAAGCAGAAAACCAAAACTTGGAATATATTGTCCACGATGATGATATAATGCTAGCAATTACAACGGAAAATAAGTCACCAGCATAGTGTATAACCTCAAAAACAACAAAAGTCCGGGGGAAGTCAGATTGTGATGTTAAAAGCAGTAGGAAAATATATAATAAAAGCAATCTTCAATCTTATCAAAGAAATATGGGAGAAAGAGAAAATGCAGAAAGAGTGTTTAAAAGCCCTAATATGATCAATTCACAAGAAAGGAGATAATATGGTATGCGACAATTCAAGAGGAATTGCACTGCTGAATGTAGGTATGTTACAAAATTTTATCACAAATATTAAGAACTAGATTAAACAACTGTTCCGAAATGACACTAGGAGAATATCAGGCAGGATTTAAAACAAATAGATCAGTAACAGACCACATTTTTGCCCTAAAGGAAGTCCAAACAACATGTTTCGCATATAAAATATGCCTTGTTTATAGATTTTAAACAAGCGTATGATCGAATAGATAGAAATAAAATGTACCAAGCTTTGTAACAACTAGAGGTATCAAGCAAACTAATCAGATTAATAAAAATGTCTCTGGAAACAACAAAAAATAAAATAGTCTGGAAAGGACATAAATCTCAGGAGTTTGAAGTTAACCGAGGTCTACGTCAAGAGGAAGGAACAATATTTAACAACGAACATTAATGTATGGCATTTGAGGATGATTAAACAATACTGACAAAGGAAAAAAAGAACTACAGAAAATCATAATAAGAATCGAGAATGAAGCACTGCAATTTGGACTTGTAATAAACAAGAAGAAGACAAAATATATGGTGATGAGAAGTAAACAACAAGAAACAGATCACGTAAAGATGACATTATATAAGGGCAAAGAATACAACTTCAAAAGAGTACAACAGTTTACGTATTTGGGAGTGTTAATAGAAGATAAAGGACAAGAACACCTAGAGTTAAAGGCTAGAATTGCCAGGGGAGAAAAATACGGAAGCCTTAGGACACTTATGACGTCAAAATATGTGTCCAGAAATACAAAAACAAGGATTTAAGGGACCATCGTAGGACCGACAGTAACATATTGCTGCGAAACCTGGGTTTTAAGAAAATCGGATGCAGAATTGCTAGAAAGATGGAAAAGGAAGATGTTAAGAGCCATATATGGGAGGATAAACACTGAGGGTGGATGGAGGAGACGAACAAGTAATGAAATTAAAATGCTGTACGGTAAACCAAACATAAGCACTTTTATAAGATCACAGCGAATAAGATGGCTTGGCCATGTGGAAAGATTAAGTTCGACCAGGCTACCAAAAATGGTTCTATACAGAAGTCCAATTGGGAAAAAAAGGAAGGGAAGACCAAGGAAAAGATGGAGTAAACAATTTTACCAGTTTTGTTGTTAAAAACGGATTATATGGTAGTGATCAAATAGTCACTTCAATAACAAATATTACAGACAAATCTTAAGCACTCCACTTGACTTTCGCAGAAAAATGGTTTACACTAAGTTTAAGTATGTCAATATTATTGAGACAATCTTGAAAGACTTCTGATCTAAATATTTTAATGTAAAAATTGTTTTCATAACAAAACTTTTAGATATAATTAATTGGGTACAAATCATTTTAATATGTGTATGTATTTTTAATAACATTGTTATAGTTATAGATACTATAGAATAGCGGTTAATAATACAATAAAAGTTAATTTGTTCAGAAGACCTTGTTATGATGTTTGTAATAAAGTCGTATTAACTTTCCAATTATTGTAAATGAATATTAGCGAATGGCACTAGACTATAAATATGATCAAACCATGTGACTACATTATTCCGAAATCAAAAGTATTTCCCTCTCTTTGTACATAATTCCACTAGGCCGGCAAACTTTCTTTTTTCAATGTAAAGCGTGTATATCGACGCTGGTCACCGATAACCAATGGAGATTTAGAAAGGACTTATTCTTGTTTCACTTTCTATTTCATTTGCAGGTAACCCGTAACTTATCGAGTCAGTTCGACGATAAGGAATTTCTTGATTTTCTCGATTTATCTTATTCGTAGGAATAACCGTTGATAAATGCAAATTAAGTCGAATTTTAATTTGCGATTCCACAAACTTGAAAACATTTGTAGAGTGATGGTAGTTTGACATTTGCATCTCTCTTCGCAACATGGAATAACCTTCAAAATTTAGTCTAGTGCGGTTAGTTATTGTGTTCGTTAAAATTTGTAAATTTTGTTTTTAAACCCTAATTCGTGATGAGCAACTCACCCTCTCATTCTTACCACTCAGCACAAGATTTTGTCAAGGATGCGGATAAAGCAAAAGTGAAAAGAATGTTTTCTTGGACCAACGGATCGAAAAGGTGGGTACTAATCTTAAGTAACTTGTTTGTTTAATAAACATGAATTTGAATTTCACAAAAATGTTCACTATGAGGCTTTGAATATTAGTTGTTTTTGAGAATGAGAATCATTAAACGTGCTTCCGGATAAATACTGATCGCTTATATATCAATGTCATTGCGACATTTCTTAAGTAGAGACAAACAAGGACAGTTGGTACAAAGTTTTGTCATACGCTGTCGCCTATTTATTTGGATGACACCGGAATATTTCAAAATATTTCGTTTATACAGGTTGTCGCATCAAATTAACTCCGTGGATTTAAATAAAAACCGAATATTTTAAAATTTACAAAGACAAAAATCTTAAGACGTGTTAACGATAATTTCATATATAGTAGAAAGATTAACCTTTTGCAACATCTCTCGTCTTGAATTTAAAACTTAATTTATTCCTGAAAGCAGCATAGACCAGAAGGTACGGAAGCCAATATATCAAAAATTATTCTGATCAAATTTTTTTGCAGAGTCAGAATGAAATGTTGATTACAACGATATATGTTGCTTGCATCTTTGTTGTTTAAATAATTATAGTAAAGTGATTTTTTTGCATCAAATAGAATTTTAGTCGATTCGTTAACTAATTCTCAAAAGAAACTTACTCTTTATATTTTTTAGGCATTACTTTAACCTAACCCTATAATAATGTAAGAAAACATGAAAATTTTCACATTATATATACATATATATTTTTTTATCGTACAAACTTAAGAATAAAGAAATAGCAAAAAACTACGAGGCACTAGAGTATTACAAAATCACATGAAAAATATAGAAGAGATGGGCATCGAAGAATTATGGGAAACATTTAAAACTACTATAATTGAATCAGCTACAAACGTTTGTGGAGTCAGCAAATACAATGGGAACAAAAATCAAACAGCATGGTGGACTTACGAAATCAAACAGCAAATACAACTAAAAAAGAAAAAATGGCAAAAATACCTCAGTAATAAAACCGAAAACAGCTACAACGAATATAAAGAACAAAGAAGAAAAGTGAAAACCTTAGTAGGTCCAAACAGAAAACCTGGGAAAACTAGAAAAGGACAGTAAAGGCAATCAAAAGTTATTCTACAGAGTGTTAAAAAACTTAAGAAACAACAAAAAAGATGAAAACGTGACAATTAAAAATGAACAGGGGGAAATACTAGCAGACGAAAAAGAAATAATGGAACGATGGAGAGAACATTTTCAGAAACTACTAGATGAAGGATTAGATACGGAACAAGACTTACAAAATGAAGACACTAACCAAATAAGTGAGAATACTGATAATGACAGCATAAAGTCTGAGGAATTAATAGAAGCAATAAAAAATCTTAAAAATGGAAAATCACCAGGAAATGACAAAATTACAGCAGAAATGGTTAAAAATATGGGAGAAGAAGGGGCTAGATTGCTGCTAAAAATATTCAATAAAGCCTGGAATAAAGAACGGATACCAAAAGATTGGGAAATTGGATTAATAGTACCCATATTCAAGAAGGGAGATAATAAAAATTGTAATAATTATAGAGGTATAACTCTAATTAGCACAATTTTAAAGTTATTCGAGCAGATTATTGAAAAAAGATTAAGAAAGCAAATCGAACCAACATTAGCTGAAGAACAAAGTGGGTTTCGTAAAGGTAAAAGTACTCAAGATCATGTTTTCACCATTAACGAAGTTATAAACAGAAAGTTAGCAAGATCTAAACCAGTTTATTTAGGTTTTATTGATATGGAAAAGGCCTTTGACAAAGTTCCTAGAAACAGGATTTGGGAAAGTTTGAAAAAAAAGGAGTAAATACTAAGCTGACCAGAGTTACCAGATGTCTGTACAAACAAACTAGAAATAGAGTAATTAGCAAAAACATGAAGTCCGAAGTATTCAACACAAAACAAGGAGTAAGGCAAGGTGGAAGTCTAAGTCCTCTTCTTTTTATTACATTTATGGACGAGTTAATAAAAGAAACTAAACAAAAATCAAAATCTTTACATGTTGGGTATAGAAGATTACAAAGAATTGCAATTTCAGATTGTGTATTTGCGGATGATATAGTAATTATTGCTGAGAACGAAAAGGATTTAGAAGATAATATTAAAATTTGGAATGAAGTGCTAACAAGGAATGGGATGACTATGAACAAATCTAAAACAAAAGTGATGGCGGTAACACAAGAAAAAAAAGACATGCAAATCTTTTTGGAAGGGAAGAAAATTGAACAAGTTGATAGTTTTAAATACTTGGGAACCACTATAGTAGAATCTGGAAGCCAAGAAACAGAGTTAAATAAAAGAATAGGCAAAGCAAACAAACTATACCATGCAATGAAAAGATGTCTTATAAATAAAAAAGAAGTAACAAAGCAAACTAAACTGAAATTATACAAAGCCATTTACAGACCCATTCTTACTTTTGGATGTGAGTCTTGGGTACTAACTAAAAGAGAAAAAACTAATTTGGGAGCAACAGAAATGAGATACCTAAGAAGAGTGTATGGGTGTACTAGACTAGACAAAGTAAGAAATGAAAAAATCTTAGAAGAACTTAATATACAACCACTAGAACAATTTATAGAGCAAAGGCAACTGGGATGGTGGAGACACTTACAAAGGATGAGCAACGAAGTACCTGCAAAGAGAATCTGGGAAGCGAAAACTCAGGGGAAGAAGAAAAGAGGAAGGCCTAAACAGACGTGGGATAATATGATGGGAAAAATTTTAACGAAGAGAGGTAAAACTTGGACAGAAGCAAAGAAATTAGCATTGAACAGAAAGGACTGGAATAGATTTATTAAGAATTAGAATTTAATTGTTACACTTATATTGTACCATACTCGCAGTTTACAATGTTAGTTTATATTATAACCCTTACACCCTATTTGGGTAGAAAAGGGTATTGATTATATATATATATATATTTTAATCTTTAAACATCTTGTAACAATTGTAGCTTAAGACACTTGACAATTTTAATTTCGTAGATCTTTTTATTGTTAACAATATATACTTCACAGCCTTTGCGGTATTTCTGTTCTTCTCTTGCTCATACTTACTATAGCTCTGTAGTTCTGTAGTCATATGTTATTAATTTTACCTGCTTAAAATATACCTCTATTCATTTTTATTTTTTGAAATAAAAAAAATATTTTTTATTAATATTCAATATGAAAATATTTCCTTTTGACAACAGAGCTCCTGCCGGGTAACCGTAATTAACAGGAATTTTATAGTAGGTAATAGTACCTATATCCCACTGATATCGGCCAAAGCAGTTTTAATTGTTTAACTGATATAGTCGTATTATATCTCAGAACCGGTAACCCGATTTGGTTGAAAATTTGTAGAGAAGGTAGCTAAGAACGAGAAGACGGACATACAATACTTTTTATCCTTTTATGTAGTATTTATTATATATTATAATGAATTCATAAAAGATGTATGTCAGTTTATTTGGATATCTAGGTTAAAGATCTGCGGTAGATGGAGTAGTATTCCCATTCCTAAATAAATAGAAAAACGAGAAACTAGAGTGAAATGGAAAATAGTCGAAAATAAAAAAAAATGTTAAAAAAATACATCGTAAGGTGGCGCAGTTAATATCTTATATATTTAAACAAGCAATTCTTACTTATAAAGTACCTACTATGACGCCACCGTAGGGTTGCGTGGTTAATATCCGATAAATATTTACGAGCAACTCCTACTAAAGTAAATACTATAATGCAAAAAAGAAATAATTCTTTATAAACTAAATACTATGGTGCCACCATCAGGTAGCGTAGTTGATATCTCAAATATTAAAACGACCAATTCCTACTAAATTAAATACTATGACTCCAGCGTAAATTGGCGTTGTTGGTATCTTATATATTTAAACCAGCAAAACTTACTTCATACAGTACTATGACGCCACCGTATAAGGTGGTGCAGATAATATTTGATAAAACTTATAGATAAATTACAAAATACAACCAAAAAATAGTAAAATTCCGGAAACTAACAAGAAAATATGATAAAAATGGCAAAACGAAAAAAATAGCATTCAAAACAATAAAAAAAATTGGACAAAATCGTAACAATTAAAAAAAAAAACGATAAATGGAAAGAAAAGAACAGTGTTCGGCGGTATGTAAATAATTTATGACAAAGGTGCAACTTTGTAACATATATCAGTTGTAATTGGCACTTTGGTTTTGATACATTGGCGCCAATACCTTCTAGTATAGTTGTATATATTTAGCAATATACTGTTTTTTTTAATCAAATACTAAATATTATTTTTAGAACCATATTTTAAAATACATAATTATAAATAATTTAAAGGGTCTAAAAAGGCCTCCATGAAAATTTTACCTTATAAGAAAATGATCTTTATTACTTTGAAAATGTTTCGAGATTTTAAAACGTCCAAATCGTTATGATTTCCATAGTTTAAAAGTAAGATTGTCATGTAAAGTTAAATTACAGTTATTTTGACCAACTGTGTTATATGATAATTATGTATCGAATACAGTAATTTATTTTTGTGTGTCTTATACTAATATATTATGTTGTAGCGACGTAGATAATATTATACCCACTTGTATTTTATGGATTTTTAATTTTAATAATAGTTTTCATATTACCTGTCAACCCATTTCTACACTTTTTGAGCGGTCTAGGTATGTTCAAAAACTGTCAAGGTGTCACGTTTATTTGTACATTTTTATATGTTATCTATTTGTTTTTATTATATTTTACTACTATTTATCAATCCTGTAACGTAATTTATAGATAGTGTTACCTACTTGCTTTTAAAATATTTATTTAAGTTGTCCGTTGTATAATTGATCGAGAATTTGAAATTATTCAAAAAGTCAAAAACCTGTAATCTGTATAAGCGAAAGGTTACATACTATGTCAAGCCATTCAAAAGATGGAATGATCACGTGAACGGCACGCACTCTTTGAATATTATTCTCCCCAACCAACGTCACAAGTCCGATTTACACCACTCAACAAAAAAGTACCCACTCTCGATGCCTACAGTTTATATTATCTCTGGTATGAGTACAGTGTAAACTGTCCTTCGTTATTTCAGTTTAGAAGGCGTGGCATCGTACGATTACGCCGGCCAGTCACTGATCACGTGTCCTTGAATTCCATCTTTTGAACGGATCGAGTATAGTTCGCTCCGGCAGTCAAATTTCATAATTCCTTTTAAAATCTCGTTACTTTCCGAAAATTCTAGAATTCAAAAGCTGGTATACCTATTAATTGTTTATTAGGTACATGAAGATCAAATAAATGGGTAGGTATATAGTAATATATCTACGATATAGATTTTGACTGTCCTTTTTAAATGCTAAAGTGGGAGACTGTTTCGCCCTAGATTTTAGTAAAATACTATCCGTTCGACAAAATTACGGAATTAGCAGACTATTTAGTGGAAAACTATGTTAGTAAAGATGCGATCTGTTTACCTAAAATATAAGCATATTGCACCTCATCTTTAGGGAGACCTACGGATGAGTGTGAAGGTTTTTATTACTTTAATTCCCATTTTATATAAGCCATCCAATATATATATATATATATATATATATATATATATATATATATATATATATATATATATATATATATATATATATATATTATTATATATATATATATATATATATATATTATTTGTATAATTTGTATTCTTAGACCAGCTTATGTATGTTTTATTTAAGTTTTGCTTGGAATTTTTGGTCCGTGTAGGGTAAAATTAAATGTTTTCGATTGTATTACCTACATTTTTTATTGACGTTTCGGCAATTTTATATATATATATATATATATATATATATATATATGCATTGATATCTATTTTTCTTTGGGTACACATTCCTTTCGGTAGATTTTTGTGGAATGTGATTTGCTCCTAAGGAAATCGGTTGCTAGTTTGAGTTTTGATGTTTGTATAAAATTTGGTTAATTTTTTGTTTGTACCTATTGTTTGTATTTTTATTGGAAATTACATATTGATTAGATTGGATATTATTAATTTGAGAAATTTCATGAATTAAATTTTAAAATATTATCAGAAAAATGTAATTTAAAAAATATATAGAATAAAAATGAATATGATTTAAATGGAAAGATTGAATTGAATATAAATAATTATAAAGGACAAACATAAAAATAAGTAAATAGATACGAGACAACATTGAAACAAGAGCTAGGGTAGTGGAAAGAAAATCATTCACAGGGAGAATATTGAAAATTATATTTTGTCTCAGTTGAGGACTTCCATGTCAATACATATATAAATTTTTAGAAACTAAAACATACATAAATAGTGTTCATGCCCAAAGAAAAAATTACTGAGAGTGTCAATTGTATTGCTTATAATCATCTAACCTAAGGTGGATCTTGTTATATGTATATTGATATTACTTAAAAAAGCGAAGACATTTAAAAGAAGAATGTATATTAAAAATATAACATTTTTAAAATACAATGTAAAAACAATATTCACTATAGACAAATTTAAAAGAACACTTTTAACAAACTCATATGTCCATTGGTCAATTGGATAAGTTATTGATTTCCAATTTTAAATTTTGTCACTAGATTTTTGCTGGAATACCTTTTTTATTAATCTTCTTATATATATTTCAATATATATATATATATATAAATATAAATATAAAAATTTATTTTCTTACTCTTCTTTCTACTCCACTTCCTTTTTCTGTTCTTCAACCCTTTCTCTATACCTTCAAAATTCTGATTTCTTCCTATTCGCTGCTTTTTTCTGCTCCTATACTTTCTGTTTCTTGCCTCTTATATCCTCTTACCACTTTCCATCCCTGACCTCACTGCTTTTCTGTAACTATTAACTTCCTTCTGCTCTTTCTGTTTCAATATCTGCTAACTAAACTATTTCTATCAATTCCTCGAACTTTCTGGTTTATACGTTCACGTCCTCTATCTTTTTAAATATTCCTTCTTCTTATATTATTGCTCCTACTTATAATTTAATTTTAAAATAAACTTTCTTGATACCAATTCAATATCTTATTATTTTATGACAACCCTCTTACAAAATTCTCTGACAAATCCATCACCTCTTAACAACGTAACAACACAAAAACAAAATAATTTTACAAAAAACATCTAAATAAAAAATACTTAATCTAGACAACCAATTTACAAATCATGGATCACGTTCCAACATTTCATTGAAGAAATTAAAATAACATAAAAAATAGTAAAAAAAGACAGAAAATTGCGGAAAAAAATACTTTTTGAAATTAAGTAATTACTAATTAACTAAGTACTATGATTCCACCGTAAGGTCTCGCAATTAATATCACATATATTTACTAAACTCTTACTAAATTAAGTATTATGACGCCACTGTAATGTGGCGCAGTTGCTATCTAATATATTTATTCGATGAATTACAGAATACAACTAAAAAAAGAAAATACTAAATTAAGTACTATGACGCCATCGTAAGGTGACGTCTATATTTTAACATACAATTCTTACTTAATTTATTAATATGACGCGACCATAGGGTTGCTCAGCTGATATCTTATGTATTTAAATAAGCAAATCTTACTAAATTAAGTACGATCACGCTATTGTAGGGTGAACCGTTAATATCTCATAACTGTCATACAGTTAAACGAGAAATGATGATGATGCCACTGTAAGGTGGAGCAGTTGGTATCTAATATTTAATCGACAAATTACAACATACAACGAAAAAATTAGAAAACGACAAAACAAAAAAAAACATTGAAAATCGTAATAAATCGAAAAACCGGAAAAATTAAAAATCCGGTCTTCTGTATTACTGGAATTCCCAAATAAACCAGATGGGTGTTTACCTTGACCCTTAACAAGAAATTTCTTCTTATTCTTGGAAAAACTTTATATATATATATATATATATATATAACGACAGGGGGAAAATTAATGGGCATGTACGCAAAAAGGATCATAGGGTCACGAATAGGGAATGGTAACCGCAGACATGCATGTTTCTGGCTCGTTAGCCGTCATCAGTGCGGCATAACCAAGTAAGGTATTGCACTTGGCCAGCAAAAGTGTTGAGTACTTGGGAGCAAAGGATGGTAGGGAAACATGTATTAAAAACCAAAAAACACAAACAACGAAACTCACACAAGAGTCCTATCGCCATTTGTGGCTTCGGCCAGCTGTGCCCACATTTCGGGGCTACGAACAGCGTCGCCGCGTTGGCGAAACGGACTCATTGTGTTTGAGCCGTTCCAAGCCCAGGATGTAAAACAAAAAAGGGTGCCAAGTATGCGTACCTATAACAAACGACAGGGGGAAAATTAATGGGCATGTACGCAAAAAGGATCATAGGGTCACGAATAGGGAATGGTAACCGCAGACATGCATGTTTCTGGCTCGTTAGCCGTCATCAGTGCGGCATAACCAAGTAAGGTATTGCACTTGGCCAGCAAAAGTGTTGAGTACTTGGGAGTTTCGTTGTTTGTGTTTTTTGGTTTTTAATACATGTTTCCCTACCATCCTTTGCTCCCAAGTACTCAACACTTTTGCTGGCCAAGTGCAATACCTTACTTGGTTATGCCGCACTGATGACGGCTAACGAGCCAGAAACATGCATGTCTGCGGTTACCATTCCCTATTCGTGACCCTATGATCCTTTTTGCGTACATGCCCATTAATTTTCCCCCTGTCGTTTGTTATAGGTACGCATACTTGGCACCCTTTTTTGTTTTATATATATATATATATATATATATATATATATATATATATATAAATTTAATTAAATAATTAAATTTTAAATAGACTTTTAACCAGTATTATAATTTTATTTAAATGGAATTCATAACCGTATCTTTGATCAACGCTATAAAACAACTTTGGATACCAAAAAAGTACAATATTCAACTATAATGTTTGCCAAATATTAACCTCGGCTTCGCCTTGGTTGGTTTAATAAATCATTCTTTCGCTTGCGGATGATGTTCCTTGACTGTATACAACAATATGGTAGTTTTTTTTTGTTAAAAAAATATGCAAAATATTTTATTATTATTATATATAGGTATGATTACAGAATAACAAATATATCGCCAGTCAGCCATAAATACTTGTTTTTGTTATTGTTTTTAATAATGCATAATTTAAATAATTTTGTAGTAATTTTTAAAATTTAGAGATTTTTTTATTAATTTCACAATTTATTTATTTAAACAACATGTTTGTAAATTGTGTCAAAACACATTTTATTAAAAAAAAATGGTCACTCAAACGTTTTAAAATATCTACGTATATGTACTTTATCTCAAACGACATTTTCGCAATTCCGATTTTAAATATTTAAGAAGGATTGGCAAAATTCGCAACCATCATTAAGTATACATAAAAATACAGGGTGAGGGAAATGCAACTGCTCACAGGCTGCTACAAGGCCAGGCTCTCATAACCTTATTGAGGAGAAAAAAGCAAGCAGAGCTATATGATAGGGTTAAGGCAGATCAAATAATAAGTATGCCTCAGGAGAGGTAAGTCCCAGGTATAACTTTCGAGTAGAATTACTGGAGAGGGGATCACGGAACAATGCCCTTCACATTTAATGGTATACTGAGTAAGGCAGAGGTATGGGTATACCGATGGCTCAAAGATTAAGTAGGGCACAGGGTCGGGTATATATAGTAGAAGACACAGGATACAAGTCCAATTAAGTTTAGGTACGTATTCTACAGTGTTTCAGGCTAAAGTAATGGCCATACAACACTGTGCAACGGAAATCATAGGTCAGGGTATAACGGGTATAACCGTAGTCATATACACGGACAGCCAAGCAAGCCCTTAAGGTGGTACTCTCGGCATTAATAAGCAACTGTGGAACTGCGTTAGGGCCCTGACGCATGCCGCAAGTCGGAATTCTCTTAATACTGACATAAGTACCAGGAGAAGTCTGATGAATTGGCCCGAGCGGGAGCTAATACCCCAATGATTGACCCGGAACCATTCGCTGACACGTTCAGAAAGGCAGTCATTGAGAAATGACGGCTAGAGAAGACCTAGGATTGTTGGAAAAATCACCGATAAAGCGATAAGCCAAAGAGTTCATAAAAGGACACTCGGCGAAATTTACTGCAGAGAAAATGGTGAGGTGGTAAGTTCGATCTCCACCAAGTTACAACTTTTTAAAATTTTTTGATTAATTAATTTTTTATTTGCTTAATTTTTACTCCATAAAGAAGTCTTCTAAATAAAACTATCTGTTGTAATGAGTGCAGTGTAATAGTCGCTATGTAATGTAGGCATAACTATAATCTTTGAAAAAGAGATACTTTTTATATTAAAGACCATCAAGTGGAGTAAACTAGTGTTACTTGACCGCGTTACTACTGTCCGTTATCTTCTTCCTGGTCTACACTTCACTCTATGGTTCTTGTTTCTTTGTCTCTGTCATAATAAAGAAATAATATTTTTATTACTTAATTTATAATCTACAATTGATCAAATTCTTTAGCAACTGATCAAAAATGATAGCAAGTAATCACAAATGCTCAAAAATAATTATAAACGATTGCAAGTCATTACAACTGATAATTAGTGATTGAAAGTGATTAAAATTGATCCCAAGTCATAAAAAGTGATTGTTGAAGATTATCGTCGATCCTAAATAATTACAAGTTGTCACAAGTGATTGTTAGTGACAACAAGTCATTACGAGTAATTGTAAGTGATTTAAAATCATCAAAAATGACTTAATACCAAAATATGGAATTTGAGTATGATTATCGAGTTTAGTTTGTTTTCTTTGTTCACAAAAAATATTTAAAATATATGGTTGGTTCAAAAGTTTAGAAAGCAAAAATAAAAGAATGTGTATTTTCTAATGAAATTGTTTTTTTTTTTATTCAGTATAATCTCCCTCAGCTTGAACACGTACTTGTTCCAATGATCCTCTAATAATTTTATACCATCTCTGTAATGATTTTCCGGAAGCTCTGCAAAGTATTATTCCACGACTGCAACAGCTTCTTCACTCGACGAAAAACGCTATTCACAAAGGAATTGTTTTCAGTTTCTGAAGAGGTAATAGTCAAAGGGAGCTAAATCTGTTAAATAGGGTTAGTGTTCAAGCAATTTGTACTTTAATTCATTCAATTTAATAATAACAAAAAACTTGTATGAATATGTGCATTTTCTTGATGAAAAATGATTATTCTCTTATGTAAACTGGGTCTTATTTTAACCAACCGGTCCAGAAGGTTGCAATAATGTTTAGAATTAATTCTTTTACCCTTTTAAACAATCAATCAACATCCCAAAAAACTGATGCCTATTTTGCTGATCGTTCTGACATCAACTGTTTTGGAGCTGAAGCAGCAGCTTTAGTCCACTGTAAATGTTCTTGTTTTAGTTTAGGATCATAATGGTAGATGCACGTTTTATCCATAGTTACAAAACGACGCACAAATCGATTTTATTTTGCTTATAAGGCTCCAAATTTGATTCTGATTCAGTTTTTGTTGAATTGTTAACGAATGCGGCACTTTCTATTTGAACAGCTTTTTCATTTGTAATTCTTCGTGTAAAATATGGAGTACTCATTTATCTGATATGCCTATGGTTTCAACAATTTTACGCTTAGTCAAAATTGGATCTTAACAAACAATATCATTGACTTGTTTAATGATATCTGGTGTTCTTGCAATTTTTGGACGTCCACTACTTGGTTTATCTTTGATGGTTGTACGACCACGTGGAAACACATCGAAGCACAGTTGGTAATAAAGCAATACATTTCTTTAACACTTTCGCCTTTTGTATTAATTTCTGTTGCTGGTAAACCTTCCAGAACAAAGATTTTATTTATCACTCCACGATATCCGGTTTTCCCATTGGAACAAAATTCACTAACACGTCAACTTCAAATAGCTTGGAAACAAAGAATGAATTGACAAATCAAAATAGATTTTTTGTGTATTTAAATGAAAGATATAGCGAACAAATTTTAATTCCTCTACTGGTTAATAGGTGTAACTTTTAAAACTTTTCAACAAACGCTATACAAGAAGTCACTTTAGGCCGAATAGCCTTAGTAGCTGAAGCCTTTAAACGAAACAACGAACGAAACGAAAAAATCACTATTAAAATATCTGTGCTACGTATATTGACACACCACCTTTTAATAAATTTCTCAACACGAAAAATTGAATTGACACATTTGATATAACGTATGTTTCTTATATGATCACCTAAAAGGACTTACATTAAGATAGTAGGAATACCAATTCATTATTAATAATATTATCTAAGGTACTTAATAATAGTAGTTTACGTAACAAGTCCTAAAAGTGGTCTTTTACTCGACGCGTTGGCAAATTGCAGGGCGAGCCCTGCAAGCCTGCGAGTCCAGTAAAAGCACTTTTGGGACGTATTACGTACAATATTTTTTTTAAAACGAGCATTGTTGTACCATAAACTTCATATTATTCAGTTTACATTTTTATAACAGGAACTTTTTATTAACTAATTTTAACATTTTTTTTAACAAACCTTGCTTGGGTGGCCGACTTAACAATTCATCTGGTATAATTTCATCTTCCATTAATTCACAATCAAATGCATCATTTTAAATATCCATTTTATAATAAACTAGCGGCCGCCCGCGACTTCATCCGCGTGGACTTTAGTTTTTTGTCACAGAGTTTCATACAAATTTGCAACCCCTATTTTAAATCCTTAAGGATGGAATTTAAAAAAGTAATTTCTTAGTACACCACTACGTAATAAAACAAATTTATTCTCGAATTTTCAAGACTCTCCGCGTCTATCGACAGTGCCATGTCGGTCAGCAGCAGCGTGCTACCGTCTCACCGCTCCACACACCCCGCTCAGTAAAGCGCGAGTGGTATTAGACTATTATTATTTTAAAACTTTAAAAACTTACATGCTATATGCATGCAAAATCTCAGCCCGATCGGTTTGAAATTGACAAAGTTTCATACAAACTTTCATCCCTATTTAATCCCTTGGGGCTGGAGTTTATCAAAATCCTTTCTTAGGGGATGCCTAAGTCATAGTAGCCATATGCATGCAAAATCTCAGCCCGATCGGTTTAAAACTGACACAGTTTCATACCAACTTTCATCCCCTATTTTATCTTCTTGTGGTTGGAATTTATTAAAATCCTTTTTCTAAGGGATGCCTATGTCATAGTAGCTACATTCATGCAAAATCTCAGCCCGATCGGTTTAAAATTGACAAAGTTTCATACAAACTTTCATTCCTTTTTTATCCCCTTAGGGGTGGAAATGATCAAAATTCTTTCTTAAGGGATGCTACGTCATCGTAGCTATATGTATGCAAAATCTCAGCCCGATCGGTTTAAAATTGACAAAGTTTCATACAAACTTTTATCCCCTATTTTATCCAAATAGGGGTGGAATTAATCAAAATTCTTTGTTAGGGGATGCCTACGTCATAGTAGCTATATGCATGCAAATCTCAGCCTGATCGGTTTAAAATTGACAAAGTTTCATACAAACTTTCATCCCCTATTTTATCCCCTTAGGGGTGGAATTTATCAAAATCCTTTCTTATGGGATGCCTACGTCATAGTAGCTACATGCATGCAAAATCTCAGCCCGATCGGTTTAAAATTAACAAAGTTCATTACAAACTTTCATCCCCTATTTTATCCCCTTAAAGATGGAATTAATTAATATCCTTTTCTAGGAAATGCCTACGTCATAGTAGCTATATGCATGCAAAATCTCAGCTTGATCGGTTTAAAATTGACAAACTGTCATACAAACTTTTATCGCCTAGTTTATCCCCTTAGGGGGGAAATTTATCAAAATTCTTCCTTAGGGGATGCCTACGTTATAGTAGCTATATGCATGCAAAATCTTAGCCCGATCGGTTTAAAATTGACAGAGTTTCATAAAAACTTTCATCCACTATTTTATTCCCTTAGGGGTGAAATTAATCAAAATTCTTTCTTAGGGGATGCCTCCGTCATAGTAAATAAATGCATGCAAAGTTTTAGCCCTAACGGTTTAAAATTGACAAAGTTTTATACAAAATTTCATCCCCTATTTATGCCCTTGGGGTGAAATTAATCAAAATCCTTTCTTAGCGCATGCCTACGTCATAACATCTAACTGCATGCCAAATTTTAGCCCCGTCCAGCGGTTTCAGCTGTGCGTTGATAGATCATACAAACTTTCATCCCCTATTTTATCCCGTTGGGGCTGGAATTAATCAAAATTCTTTCTTAGCGGATGCCTACGTTATAACATCTACCTGCATGCCAAATTTCAGCCCAATCCGTCCAGCGGTTTGGGCTCTGCGTTAATAGATCACTATATCAGTCAGTCAGTCAGTCACCTTTGAGTTTTATATATATATAGATTTCACGTTTTCAACTTAACGTCAAAATATGTCAAGTTATTTTACAGTTTTAAATATATACAAAACCCGGCTACCATAGAATTGACCGCTATCTTAGACTAACTATTTTATTGTAAATGCGTCCGATAAAGGCTTTTACCGGACTCATTTTTATTTTCTGGCCTTGTCCGACAAAATAAGATTTTCTGACCTAAAAATAAACCGGAAAGTATTAATTTCTGGCCGGTTTTCGGAAAGGTACTTACTAGGTACATTATACAATGACAACTATTTACATTGAAAAATAACTGTGTTATTCAAATTTGTAGGTAATGTTTTTCATTCATACAATAGACATATCGATTAAACATTATATATATATATATATATTGATATGGATTTTTCTTCTTGGAACGGGTTCTTTCATTGAGTTGTGTGAACGTGGTCTGGGATTTTTAAATCGGTTGTCTAGATTAAGTAATTTTTTTTGTTTGAATTGTTTTTGTTTAGTTTATAGATGTTATGTTGTGAGGATTATTATTGGATTATTATTGATTAGATTGTCATTGAGTTAATTTTTGAAAATGTCATAAAAATAAAACTATTAAAAATAAAAGCATTTGAATTTAAATTAAAATAAAAACATAATAATAATAAATAATTAAAAGAATAAGAAAATACAAAGAAACCAAAACTTGAAAGATACAGAAAAGCAGAGAGTTGGAAATTTTAAGAGAGCAGAAAGGTGATAGATAAGTAGAAAGGCGGTAGCAAGAAAGAGTTGGAAGATTGTAAAAGAGGAAGGTATAGAGAAAGAGTTGAGCAGCAGAAAGGTATTAAATAAATGGAAAGGCAGCAGCAAGAAGGAGTTGGAAAGTAGTTGGAAGAGGAAGATATAGAGAAAGAGTGGAACTACGGAAGAAGATTGATTTAGAAAGACGCGAAAGAATTTTTTTTATATTTATAATTTTGTATTTTTTTTAGGACAATCAATTTAAAAATTCTTGAATCCACGACCGATAATTTTATTGAAAGAGGGTGTTCCGGAAGGAGGATCCATTTCAATTGGCGCCCAACGTGGGGCTGCTTCGGCACTGAGGGTAAGAGATTTTTCTTAACTGTTAGGTGTCAAGCTTGCTTTATTAAAAACAAAGTGTGTGATTCTGGAGTAAAAGATTAGATAAATTATAAATAGTTGTATGAAATTAAGAGGGGGAAAGGATACTACAGATAGAATGTCAGAACAAGGGGATAATATTGATAATCAGGACAGTCAGGGTAGTCAGGGTATTCAGGATAGTCAGGGTAATCAGGTTAGTCAGGATAGGCAGGGTATTCAGGATAGTCAGGATAATCAGGGTAATCAGGATAGTAAGATAGGGGATAGAAGGGATTCATCATGGGAACAAATGATGGAAATGATAAAAAATATAAACAAGAATATGGATTCTATGAAAAAAGAAAATAAAGAAATAAAACAAGACATGAACAATAATATGGATTCTATGAAAAAAGAAATAAAACAAGACATGAACAATAATATGGATTCTATGAAAAAAGAAATAAAACAAGACAGGAACAATAATATGGATTCTATGAAAAAAGAAATGAAAGAAATGAACAAAAATATTGAAGCAAATAACAAAAATACTGAAGCAATAAATTTAAATATGGAAACAATGAAAAAAGACATGAACAAGAATATGGATTCTATAAAAAAAGAAATAAAAGAAGAAGTCAAAAATGAGATAAAGAAGCAAATGGAAATGTATAGAGAAACATTAGAAGAAACAAAAACAGAAATAATAACTGAAATGATAATGAGAAAAACAGAATTAGAGGAATTACAAGAAGTAAAAATTAAAACAATTATTAACAAGGAATGCAAAGATGAAATAAAAGAAATTAATGCTAATACAAATATAAAATTAAATGACTTAGAGATAATTATAAAACAAGAGAATGTGGAAAAGAAAAATGTAATAGAAGAAATGCAAAATACAATAAAGAAGATATATGAGATGGAAGAAAAAGTAGAAAAAATAAATGTAGTACAAGAAAAAGAATGTGAAATGTTATTGGAAGAAATGGAAAGAAGAAAAATAAATAAAAATCAAAATAATATGAAAATAAGTAAAAGTGAACATGAAATTAATGGAAATATTAATAAGATTCATCTAAAAATTTTCATAAGAATTGTGAAAAATAAGTTAAAATGGTGTGAAGATCATGAAGAATTAAGAAAATACCTGCGTGAGATGTTAGATGGGCAGGCATTGATATGTTTTGCCAGTAAAGATGAAATATTTGTGTTTGAAAAATTTAAGAAGATGTTTTTGAGTTATTTCTGGGGGAATTTTGTTCAATCTAAATTTAGGAAAAAGTTATATACAGGGAAATATCAAGAAAGGGGAAAACAATTTAAATTTATAAAAAGTTTGTATCGAGGGAACTATCAGGAAAGGGGAAAGAAATTTAAATTTATTAAAAGTTTGTATCAAGGGAAATATCAGGAAAGAGGCAAAGTATTTAAATTTATCAGAAAGTTATATACAGGGAAGTATCAAGAACGGGGAAAGAAATTTAAATTTATAAAAAGTTTGTATCGAGGGAAATATCAGGAAAGGGGAAAGCAATTTAAATTTATTAAAAGTTTGTATCGTGGGAAATATCAGGAAAGGGGGAAGGTATTTAAATTTAGAAAGAAGTTATATATAGGGAAATATCAGGAAAGGGTTAAGGTTACAAAATTTATAAAAATTATATGTAGGAAAATATTAGGAAAGGGGAGGTCTATAAAATTTATATGTATAGGGAAATTCCAAAAGCGGGGGAACAAATCTAAAACTTTAAAAAAATTATATTTTGATAAAAGTTAAGAAGGGGGAATAAAAAAAAATAGAAATAAAAGAAGAAGTTAAAATTAGATATAGTGATGGGAATTGATATGCTAGAGGTAGTGTATTTTATAGTAAAATTAAAATATTCTAAATTAAAAGCTTGACAACTGATGGTGAAGAAAAATTTCCTACTGAAAGGAAATTTGATTTGGCAAGGTGAAGTGATTCACCAAGTCAAATCAAATTTGGGGGAAATTGATATGAATTTTTCTTCTTGGAACGGGTTCTTTCATTGAGTTGTGTGAACGTGGTCTGGGATTTTTAAATCGGTTGTCTAGATTAAGTAATTTTTTTTGTTTGAATTGTTTTTGTTTAGTTTATAGATGTTATGTTGTGAGGATTATTATTGGATTATTATTGATTAGATTGTCATTGAGTTAATTTTTGAAAATGTCATAAAAATAAAACTATTAAAAATAAAAGCATTTGAATTTAAATTAAAATAAAAACATAATAATAATAAATAATTAAAAGAATAAGAAAATACAAAGAAACCAAAACTTGAAAG
Source organism: Altica lythri (assembly GCA_964028335.1). Taxonomy (NCBI): domain Eukaryota; kingdom Metazoa; phylum Arthropoda; class Insecta; order Coleoptera; family Chrysomelidae; genus Altica; species Altica lythri. The sequence continues at coordinate 55,254,643 of OZ034807.1, forward strand.
ATACAGAAAAGCAGAGAGTTGGAAATTTTAAGAGAGCAGAAAGGTGATAGATAAGTAGAAAGGCGGTAGCAAGAAAGAGTTGGAAGATTGTAAAAGAGGAAGGTATAGAGAAAGAGTTGAGCAGCAGAAAGGTATTAAATAAATGGAAAGGCAGCAGCAAGAAGGAGTTGGAAAGTAGTTGGAAGAGGAAGATATAGAGAAAGAGTGGAACTACGGAAGAAGATTGATTTAGAAAGACGCGAAAGAATTTTTTTTATATTTATAATTTTGTATTTTTTTTAGGACAATCAATTTAAAAATTCTTGAATCCACGACCGATAATTTTATTGAAAGAGGGTGTTCCGGAAGGAGGATCCATTTCAATTGGCGCCCAACGTGGGGCTGCTTCGGCACTGAGGGTAAGAGATTTTTCTTAACTGTTAGGTGTCAAGCTTGCTTTATTAAAAACAAAGTGTGTGATTCTGGAGTAAAAGATTAGATAAATTATAAATAGTTGTATGAAATTAAGAGGGGGAAAGGATACTACAGATAGAATGTCAGAACAAGGGGATAATATTGATAATCAGGACAGTCAGGGTAGTCAGGGTATTCAGGATAGTCAGGGTAATCAGGTTAGTCAGGATAGGCAGGGTATTCAGGATAGTCAGGATAATCAGGGTAATCAGGATAGTAAGATAGGGGATAGAAGGGATTCATCATGGGAACAAATGATGGAAATGATAAAAAATATAAACAAGAATATGGATTCTATGAAAAAAGAAAATAAAGAAATAAAACAAGACATGAACAATAATATGGATTCTATGAAAAAAGAAATAAAACAAGACATGAACAATAATATGGATTCTATGAAAAAAGAAATAAAACAAGACATGAACAATAATATGGATTCTATGAAAAAAGAAATAAAACAAGACATGAACAATAATATGGATTCTATGAAAAAAGAAATGAAAGAAATGAACAAAAATATTGAAGCAAATAACAAAAATACTGAAGCAATAAATTTAAATATGGAAACAATGAAAAAAGACATGAACAAGAATATGGATTCTATAAAAAAAGAAATAAAAGAAGAAGTCAAAAATGAGATAAAGAAGCAAATGGAAATGTATAGAGAAACATTAGAAGAAACAAAAACAGAAATAATAACTGAAATGATAATGAGAAAAACAGAATTAGAGGAATTACAAGAAGTAAAAATTAAAACAATTATTAACAAGGAATGCAAAGATGAAATAAAAGAAATTAATGCTAATACAAATATAAAATTAAATGACTTAGAGATAATTATAAAACAAGAGAATGTGGAAAAGAAAAATGTAATAGAAGAAATGCAAAATACAATAAAGAAGATATATGAGATGGAAGAAAAAGTAGAAAAAATAAATGTAGTACAAGAAAAAGAATGTGAAATGTTATTGGAAGAAATGGAAAGAAGAAAAATAAATAAAAATCAAAATAATATGAAAATAAGTAAAAGTGAACATGAAATTAATGGAAATATTAATAAGATTCATCTAAAAATTTTCATAAGAATTGTGAAAAATAAGTTAAAATGGTGTGAAGATCATGAAGAATTAAGAAAATACCTGCGTGAGATGTTAGATGGGCAGGCATTGATATGTTTTGCCAGTAAAGATGAAATATTTGTGTTTGAAAAATTTAAGAAGATGTTTTTGAGTTATTTCTGGGGGAATTTTGTTCAATCTAAATTTAGGAAAAAGTTATATACAGGGAAATATCAAGAAAGGGGAAAACAATTTAAATTTATAAAAAGTTTGTATCGAGGGAACTATCAGGAAAGGGGAAAGAAATTTAAATTTATTAAAAGTTTGTATCAAGGGAAATATCAGGAAAGAGGCAAAGTATTTAAATTTATCAGAAAGTTATATACAGGGAAGTATCAAGAACGGGGAAAGAAATTTAAATTTATAAAAAGTTTGTATCGAGGGAAATATCAGGAAAGGGGAAAGCAATTTAAATTTATTAAAAGTTTGTATCGTGGGAAATATCAGGAAAGGGGGAAGGTATTTAAATTTAGAAAGAAGTTATATATAGGGAAATATCAGGAAAGGGTTAAGGTTACAAAATTTATAAAAATTATATGTAGGAAAATATTAGGAAAGGGGAGGTCTATAAAATTTATATGTATAGGGAAATTCCAAAAGCGGGGGAACAAATCTAAAACTTTAAAAAAATTATATTTTGATAAAAGTTAAGAAGGGGGAATAAAAAAAAATAGAAATAAAAGAAGAAGTTAAAATTAGATATAGTGATGGGAATTGATATGCTAGAGGTAGTGTATTTTATAGTAAAATTAAAATATTCTAAATTAAAAGCTTGACAACTGATGGTGAAGAAAAATTTCCTACTGAAAGGAAATTTGATTTGGCAAGGTGAAGTGATTCACCAAGTCAAATCAAATTTGGGGGAAATTGATATGAATTTTTCTTCTTGGAACGGGTTCTTTCATTGAGTTGTGTGAACGTGGTCTGGGATTTTTAAATCGGTTGTCTAGATTAAGTAATTTTTTTTGTTTGAATTGTTTTTGTTTAGTTTATAGATGTTATGTTGTGAGGATTATTATTGGATTATTATTGATTAGATTGTCATTGAGTTAATTTTTGAAAATGTCATAAAAATAAAACTATTAAAAATAAAAGCATTTGAATTTAAATTAAAATAAAAACATAATAATAATAAATAATTAAAAGAATAAGAAAATACAAAGAAACCAAAACTTGAAAGATACAGAAAAGCAGAGAGTTGGAAATTTTAAGAGAGCAGAAAGGTGATAGATAAGTAGAAAGGCGGTAGCAAGAAAGAGTTGGAAGATTGTAAAAGAGGAAGGTATCGAGAAAGAGTTGAGCAGCAGAAAGGTATTAAATAAATGGAAAGGCAGCAGCAAGAAGGAGTTGGAAAGTAGTTGGAAGAGGAAGATATAGAGAAAGAGTGGAACTACGGAAGAAGATTGATTTAGAAAGACGCGAAAGAATTTTTTTTTATATTTATAATTTTGTATTTTTTTTAGGACAATCAATTTAAAAATTCTTGAATCCACGACCGATAATTTTATTGAAAGAGGGTGTTCCGGAAGGAGGATCCATTTCAATATATATATGAATCATAGAACTGATATAGGGCACTTAAATGAAATGTTTTCTTATCTGTTGTTTCTTGAAAAGCGTAGTGTTGAGCCTTTGCAGACGCTTGAAGATTAACCATCATTAAAATATATTAAAACAAATTCAAGCTACCAACACCAAGTAATTAAATAATTTTTAAATAAAACTTTTAAATTTTTAATACAAATATATTAACTTTTAATTTTATTATAAAATTTAATAACGATTTTAATTTGATTTTATGTCAAATACTCTTAATGAACCTACTATCTTGTTTTATATAAATTTCGATTTCATAGGACAGTTCTAAGTGAAAACTCAAAATGACAAATACATCCAGTCATTTTTGAATGAAAAATTAAATCAAATTAATTTTTTAAAAAAGCTTAATGGTACAGTTTTTTAATATTGCTTTAAAAAGTTTCTCGTTGTTATAATTTTTTCAATATCTACTACACAAATATAATAAATAAATTAACATCTTTACAAAATAATCTCAACAAGTTGTAAGTAAAAACTTATATTTATATATTTTATAGTCCATATTATACCATAAAGTATTGTAGCGCCCTGAAGATGATTATAATCATAATCGAAAGCTTGGCAATAAACTTATAAGAGTACACTTTTCGTATTGCTGCTAAACCCAATATCTTCATCATTTATATATATATATATATATATATATATATATATATATATATATATATATATATATATATATATATATATATATATATACAAAAGGGGAAAATTATTGGGCATGTACGCAAAAAGGATCAATAAGGCCACGAGTAGGAATGGTAACCGCAGACATGCATGTTTCTGGCTCATTAGCCGTCATCAGTGCGGCATAACCAAGTAGGGTATTGCACTTGGCTAGCAAAAGTGTTGGGTACTTGGGAGCAAAGGATGTTGGGGAAACATGTGTAAAGAAACATGTTTCTTTACACATGTTTCCCCAACATCCTTTGCTCCCAAGTACCCAACACTTTTGCTAGCCAAGTGCAATACCCTACTTGGTTATGCCGCACTGATGACGGCTAATGAGCCAGAAACATGCATGTCTGCGGTTACCATTCCTACTCGTGGCCTTATTGATCCTTTTTGCGTACATGCCCAATAATTTTCCCCTTTTGTTTATATTAATACGCATTTTCTTGGCACTTTGTTTATATATATATATATATATATATATATATATATATATATATATATATATATAAATAATTTGTAATTTATTGGGGATTGCAGTCATTAACTAAGAAAAACTCTTATATAACTTCCAAGCTTTCGAAATTTATTTGATTTCTTTTTCAAGGAATCTACAAATAAACAAAATGGAACATAATGGAAAACAGAAAAAATATAAATGTATATTACTACGTTGAGATTAATTTGAAACAGAAAACCAGCAAAATATAAGAAACATTATTCATATCTAAATTTATTTTTCCTACACTGGAAATAATATTTAATGTCAATAAACATTTTTTAAATTTTATGATTGTCAAAAATTATAGACATGAATAATCTTTCTTATATTTTGCTGGTTTTCTGTTTCAAATTAATCTCAACGTAGTAAGTTTAATAATATACATTTATATTTTTTCTGTTTTCCATTATGTTCCATTTTGTTTATTTGTAGATTCCTTGAAAAAGAAATTAAATAATTTTCGAAAGCTTGGAAGTTATATAAGAGTTTTTCTTGGTTAATGACTGCAATCCCCAATAAATTACAAATTATTTATAATATTTGATCAGTCAAGATATATCAGTTTTTTGAGACCTAAAAACGCTACCGGGAGTACAAAATCGGTTAGTCAAAAAATCTCTAAGTTATTGAAAAAAAAAACACTTTTTTTGAAATTTTTCGACAACGATATCTCACGAACGAATCAACCGATTTTAATTTGCAAAATGGCATTCGACGTGGCTTTTTAAGCTTGAGAGCTGATTAGGTTATGAAATTGATCGATGCAATAGCCAAAAAGATATGCCCAAAAAACATTATTTTTACCAATTGTTTTTTTCAGTTATTTTGAAATTTCTCGAAATCTACCCGCTCGAATCGGTTCAAACTTACAGAGAATCTAAGTTAGATGGAACTCTTTGGAATGCTTTTTATTTCATTCCGATCGGTCAAGCCGTTCAAAAGTTATAAGAGGTTTACATACATCCACACACACATCCACACGTACATACAGACATACAGACACCCTCGTAAAAATAGTCAGGGGAGGTTCCTAAGACCTCAAAACGTTGAGATCCGATGAAAACTCGATTTTCGAAAAACGGGGTGAAACCAATAACTTCCCGATTTAAAAAAAAAAATTAATTTTTTTAGCGGGAAGTTAAAAAGAAAATACTAAATTAAGTACTCTGACGCCATCGTAAGGTGACGTCTATATTTTAGCATACAATTCTTACTTAATTTATTAATATGACGCGACCATAGGGTTGCTCAGCTGATACCTATCTAAGGTACTTACTAGGTACATTATACAATGACAACTATTTACATTGAAAAATAACTGTGTTATTCAAATTTGTAGGTAATGTTTTTCATTCATACAATAGACATATCGATTAAACATTATATATATATATATATATATAAGAAAAAATGATTTTTCTTGGGGTTGCGGTCCAAAGGCCTCTAGTGATTAAAACACTATTAAAGGTGTACTCTTTTATTAAAAGTCAAGCTTTCGAAACCGTTTGGTTTCTTTCTCAAGACAACTAAAATGTGAACAAAATATTACACAACATTGAACAAAATATAAAATTTTAACTTACTAATAGTTTTAATCACTAGAGGCCTTTGGACCGCAACCCCAAGAAAAATCATTTTTTCTTTTATACTATCCGGTCAAAAATAATTATAAATCTATTATATATATATATATATATATATATATATATATATATATATATATATATATATATATAAATAATTTGTAATTTATTGGGGATTGCAGTCATTAACTAAGAAAAACTCTTATATAACTTCCAAGCTTTCGAAAATTATTTAATTTCTTTTTCAAGGAATCTACAAATAAACAAAATGGAACATAATGGAAAACAGAAAAAATATAAATGTATATTATTAAACTTACTACGTTGAGATTAATTTGAAACAGAAAACCAGCAAAATATAAGAAAGATTATTCATATCTAAATTTATTTTTCCTACACTGGAAATAATATTTAATGTCAATAAACATTTTTTAAATTTTATGATTGTCAAAAATTATAGACATGAATAATCTTTCTTATATTTTGCTGGTTTTCTGTTTCAAATTAATCTCAACGTAGTAAGTTTAATAATATACATTTATATTTTTTCTGTTTTCCATTATGTTCCATTTTGTTTATTTGTAGATTCCTTGAAAAAGAAATTAAATAATTTTCGAAAGCTTGGAAGTTATATAAAAGTTTTTCTTGGTTAATGACTGCAATCCCCAATAAATTACAAATTATTTATAACTAGCTGAACCCGGCGCGCGTTGCTACGCCAATAACTAAAATAAATTTAAGAAAAATAAAAGAGGAGAAGAGATAGAGAAGAAAAGAAAGTTTATAGTTTTGTTTTACTTATCGTACCAAAAATATATTTTTCGAACTTATATTTATACGAATTCGTATAGATATCTATTAATTAGTATTGAATTTGATACATGGAAGCGCCATCTGGTGGTAACTTTAATTAATACATATATCATATTCATCTTACCCATTAAAAATACATCATCATACCGATTTTCATGACAATCGGTTGAACGAGGCAGAAGATGCTACTATGCAGCGCCACCTGGTGGCAAGTGGCATCAGTGAACATATCATACAAACCTTCTCCGTGGAAAAATACATGTACATACCAATTTTCATGAAAATCGGTTGAACGGGACAGAAGTTGCTACTCTGCAGCGCCACCTGGTGGTGAGTGGCATCATCGAACGGGATAAAAAGTATCCTATGTCCATCTCCTGGCTCTAAGCTACCTCCCTACCAATTTTCAGCCAAATCTGTTCTGCCGTTCTTGAGTTATAAGTGGTGTAACTAACACGACTTTCTTTTATATATATAGATATTTGATCAGTCAAGATATATATATATATATATTTAATTTGTGCTTATTCCTTCTTAATATTATAGAACAAGATATCAGTTGCAAATTAAACCATACGAAAAAATCACGTTTTATTACATAGAATTTTTTATGTTTTTTAGCTAATGGTCTCCGTTTTTAAGTAGTTTTTTTAATTGTTTAAAAATGTACAAAACACTATTAGCAATTACCAGTAAATTTAGCGATAAAAACAATCGATCAAATAGGTATATAAAAAAAATACGGAAGGAACGAAATAATTAAATGACCACTTATACCAATTAACCAATTATAAATATACTTAAATTACATAGTAGCTTACCTCAAAACAAATACCTACTTTTCATGGCAAGCTGCTTGTGTTTTTGGAGGTATGGATAGTAGCCCAATACATTTCGACATCAAGAATTTTTCCTTTACAAAACAAGTTTTGAATAGATTAAAACCGCATAGAGAAAAACAATTGTGAATGTACTCAGAAATCTCTGTATTTTTCGTGTAAAATTACATTGTATTTTTGTTTACAATCCTTTTCTAGTAAAAGACTTATTTTTTTAGTTAAAACACTTATAGCTTAATGTAATACTTCTAGACAATTTCACTGTTCTTTCTTAAACTTCATGTTTGTTTTAATGTCGTAGGTTAAATCACTAATATAAAGGAGAAACAACAAGAAACCCAAGACTGTAATACTCCACTGATCACGGTATATGCCTCTGACATAACGCCATTAACTTTTGCTTGGTGTGAGCGGCTAATCAAAAAATTCTTTGTTGACAACTCTCTTCTGATCCCAAAGTGTTTCATTTTTCGTTTTCCAGGTATATGACATTGACAGATGCATTGTTGTCATGATTCCATGACCACATATCTAAATAACTTAAAAGATTTGGCACCACCTACCTCTTTGGCAGAAATTCATGTTAAGAGTCTGACATAACTTCATTTTCAAACAATTTGTCGTTTGTGTTACAATAACTTTTTCCATACATTTGGGTGCATTACAGGTTGTAAACATTTATAAAAATACACATTTTTCCTACGGGATATTAAATCTTTTTAAAAAAATGTTAATAAAACTTTTGAGAATACAGATTCATCGCTTGATTCAAAAACAAAAAGGGTTAAATTACCTTAGTTCACACCTAAAGAGATACAGGGTGTTAAATACAAACTGTTAATTTTTCTCCTTTACTTTATAATATACGCTGATATCCATACTTAATTTTTTTATCAAGCTATTAAAATGTGGTTATTATTGGCTTATAGTTAATAGATAGCTTCAGTAGGGGTAGATAGAATGTTTAAACAAAGCCAGAATATTTGGTGTCAAATTCTCATTTTGCATATTCTTTTACGCTTTCTTGAACTTTTTGTTATAATCCGATGTTGACGTTTTCCACTTAGTGTTTTTATTATAAGTTAGACTGGATTTGAAAAAACTTTCTATATAGATTTTGTTGAAAGTTTGGCGCTTCGTCAGTATTTGGTGTTATATATCAAAGTAGAAGGGCAGCAGAATATAAGCGTATAACTAAAAAGAAAGTTAAGCAAGATTGGCAGGAAATCCAGAAGTTAGAAGCAGGCAGAAAGCTAGAGCAACTAGTGTCAATAAAATTTCGATCTCTTCAATTTCTACCAACTAGGTTATACATTGCTCATTTATGCACACCATAACCATGAATTTGTAAATAGTATGCTGTGTATCGATGAAGCCTTTACTTGCTTAAAAGTTTTTAATTTGAGACACAAGCATATATTAGACCGGGAGCCCGTGGGCATTTTTTTTAATGATACATAACAGGCAAATTTTTTATCAGTGGCTTCGTATCGATGAGTCGCTCAAATTCTGACAGTTAAATAATTAGTTCAAATTACTATTTTTTCTAGTAATCAGTAAAGTGGTATCAGCGAGCACCACATATTTGGATTGGAGGACTGAAGGTTCCTATTATGCAATTTGTAGGACGGTAACGCTAATAGTTATAAAACAGACTTTTTAAACAATATTCAAAAAATTAACTTGTTACTAATAACGTCATACCTAACTGTGCTTTTAACACATTTGAAATGGAGGACCCGGTATATATATTATCATTTTTGTAGGACAAATGGCTTTTCCTTCGTTTTAAATTTATTTTAACAAAATATTTAAAAATTAAACTGTTAGGAGTTAATTTCGGGACATCTGTAAAATATACATGTTCGTCTACTTCTAGGATCTATATATATTATGCACCAATGTTGCCACTGTCAGAATTTGGGCGACTCATCGATACGAATCCACTGATAAAAAATTATATGTTATGTATCATTAAAAAAAATGCCCACGGGCTCCCGGCCTATATGGCATGATCAAAATCCTCTCATTCACTGAGCGTCACTTTTAACACGAATTAAAATTATAGGGAATTATAGGGAATCACCTTTTTGGCACACATGAGCTTTCTTCTAATTTGAACGGCGATTTATATTTTCATCTGTACTATTTAGCTGATTACCTAATTGATTTATTGCTTTATTTATGGTAAAAAACTATAAGATGGATCGCTTCCTCATTTTTCTGATTAAGAATGGAACTTGCTATTAAAATATGTGTTGAGTATTACGAGTCAAATTTAATACAAACATCGCTGTTTCGAATCGTTCCGGATATAAAATATATAATTTTCGTCTATTTAATTTTTCTTACTTTAAACCTCATAAAATAACTACAACCTTAAAATGTAAACAAACACCCTTAAATGAATGATAAAACATTTCAAGTCTAAGTGACATATTTAAAACAGTTCTTGTGTCTGTATAATATAAAATAATTTGTTTTGTATAAAAAAATGTATGACTGAACAAAAAGGTATGATAGCAAAGGTTTTTGTTCAAGGTGAACAACGGTAATTTAAAATAGTGGTGCTAAAAACTATAAATTACTTAATAAATTAATCATGTATATTTTGCAATTAAGGGATTTTAATTTATACTTACATCGAGTGGTATTTTTTGAGATGTTAAGGCAGGTTTATTAAATTAAAATAATAGTTAAATGAATTGTCAAAATTTCGACTATGATTAAAAAATTTTAATTATTGCCACGTACAAGACAGCATGCAGTATTATTAATTGTAAAAAATTAATTCTAAAAATAGAAGAAGAAGAAGATAAAGAATGGATACACTCCATGCAAAACAATAGAAAAATAGTTACTACCATAAAACCAGTAAAAGGCTCTCCGCAAGAAGAAGTTTTATCACCTTTACTGTGGTCAGTTGAAGTTGTCGGTCTCATAGCAATGCTTAAAAGAGAACCATTTCGTGCTTTGGGCTATGCTGAAACTGCATGCAAAGTGCCTTAAATCTCATAACTACTTGGTATTCGAAGGAAGGACGCAGCCAATCACAACAAAACGACACTCATTTTAGTCACCAACAGAAAAAATCAATGATTCAACCTTCTGTTATGAAAGGACTGACACTTTCATTTTTATAAAAAATTTCAAAGTTGAAAGAAAAATTACGTAAAATACACACCTTGAAAAAACTCTTAAGTCTATTTAGACCTGCCGACGACTTTGTAGAAGATCACGGAGTTTTAAACCTAAAATTTTCTATTGGTCATATCTAACGGTTGTCAGTCTCCTTATCACCTATGGTGCGCTGGTTTGATGGAAAAAAACATCGCAACTCAACGCAATAATAGATTTGCAAAAGGTGCAAAGACTCGTTTTTATAGAGATCCCTAGCGCAATAAGATTGTGTTCTAGTGCTGCTTTGTAGACAGGATGGCTCTGGAAAGTGCCTATAAGTTAACAAGGACTAAGTTAATAAAACTTAGTGATCTTACAGCACATCTTGGGACTCTTAGGTCGGAACAACCCAATCCATAAAGATTCCTATAGACTCTATGTCTCCAAAACGAGATTCTTAATCACTTTAAATGTTATTATTAACGAGTATGAGTTAACAGAAAACGAAATCACTCAACTTACTTAAGGAGTCAGCACTTATCATACTTATGGATTTAAAACAACAAAAGAGAGGTATGGGGGTTACAACTTCTAATGTTAGGATCTCAATACACTCTCCCACGGTCTCTTAAGCAACTGGGTCAACATAACAAAGTAACTTTGCTGTGGGTACCATGGCATAAAGGGATTGTCGAAAATGAGACTGCTAATTGACACGATAGAGGAGAAGCTAATAATCCGTTTTTTGAACCTGTACCTTTCTGTAGCATCTCATAATGTGGAATTATGGATGGAGAAGGAAATTTAAAAAGAAACTCAGTGCAGCATACTGGAAAATACCCTAGGCCAAAGACAAGGAAAAACATTAATACGGCCTTAACTGTGCCACTCTTAATTATTCTAAGAGCCTTAGAAACTTGAACTTGAGTAATAGCTAAGTTACCATCTCTGTAAAGTGGATATTTGAATATACAGATTCTGAGAGTATTGAGAAAAACAGCTTAATATATTAGCTATAATTGTTAAGTTATTGTTCGCAACGAAAATAGGAACAGGTCTTTTTGAAGCCAAATCAAGTTACAAAGGTACCTCCTAAGCGAATTATACATTCTTAAAAGTCTTATGGACCCATAATTAGATGTAGGGATCTTTTAGGTCGCAGTTTAGTAAGATCACTTGGGCCAATCAACCCTACTAATTATGTACAAACTACAATATTATTGAATACAAAAAAATTGAATGTTTAGTTCTTAAGACTTAGAAAGTAAGGAAAATCATTTTAACATTACTTTGTGTTAAATAAAACAATTGTGATTATTCTATTTGAAAACGCCTTAGCAAATTCTTGTGTTTGACTGCATGTGTTTATCAATGTTCTAGTAAATTTTGTTAACTACATAAAAAAGAAAATAAATCATATTCCTGAAATACATTCATGGAGGACGATCTTAATAGAAGAATTTTTACCAAACAAATGATCATAATGTTGGATGAAAATTAGAACCTGTTTTGTTTTCTGATGAATGCACCGTTACATTAATAGTTAACATTGCTTATAAAATTGGGGAAGAAGATACGCAATACCCCAAAAAGACTAATGGTTGGACAGGAATTTTTTGATCTCACCTAACAAATCTCCTTTATATTAAAAATGATTTTAATTATAAGTTAGCACTGTCCTAAAATAATGTTGGTAGACCAGGTTGAATGGTATGGCCAGCACGATCCTCCGATCTGACATCATTAAATTTCGTATGTCTATGTATTATAGACAAAGCTATACCCCTCGATTTCCGCAACATGAAAATGGGGATAAAAAGTTATAAAGGCGATAATCTGAATAATCCAAAAATTAAATAATAGAGAAGATATTGCATCCAAGATAAAAATGTTAGTATTGTCCACTAATATAAATTTTTGATTGAAAATCATGCGCAACTAAAACTAGCAATCGAAAATCTAATTTTATTTATTTCTAGAATAACACTAATTCTAAAAAATGGTATTATATACTAAAATAGTGACAAAAATTTACACAGAAAAAAATTGTTGTATGATAATTAAAGCATTCATTATATAGCACGCAAACAACAACTTACATTGGTAAAAATAATAATTTTTCGAATTTCCTCCTATTCCTTTTTATACATCTAGTACTTATAATTTATCGTGCTGTAATAATTGCTTTAAAATATTTTACATACTATCTCAGGTTGTATTCACTTGAACTTATCCTTAAGATTCTGTTTAACTTTAACCTCCACATTAATATTTTTTCATATTCGAGGCTAGCTCACGTGCTAACTAAGCACAGAATGCGCAAAGTAGGTTGTAATTATGTAATACTGAGAGTCAGGAAGCACGTCTCACTTTCTCTCACCTTTAAGGTTCACACTACACCGTTCGATTATTGTTGATATATGAAAGTTATTGATCAGACATTACCAAAATTACACAGGAGTTGGAAGATGTTTCAACAAATACTTTTTTTTTTTTATTTCAAGCGTAAAGATTCGTATATGGATATATCGACCTCACCTTAAAAATTTCTCAACTATTGTAAATATTATGTTTTATTATCGTGTCATAGTTCGAGATCATGTACCTGCTATGTATGTGTATAGACCACATTTAGTTTATAAAAATATACAAATTATAAAATGTAATAATAAATGCTTTTGATAATATAGTAGCCAAGAGTTTTAGGCAAATTATTCTCATTTTGTCGTGGTGAAATTAAAAATAAAAATATCGTTAACTTTAAGTCTATATGTTACAGACAGTAATTAATTGCCTTAAAACCACCTACAGCTTGTTAATTTTCAGAGAATTATTATTTACTGTATTTTCGATTAAACGCAAAGCCTAATTAGATTTATTTTAATTCTTCTATCGATTTGTGTCACCCATTTCAGGATACCTTATGTTTGTGAAGTCTCTCTGAAGTTCCTTCTATGATCCAGTGCCTCGCAATGGCACTATGTGTTTTTAATTTTTTTAGGTTTCCTACCGCATATCTTGTACCTAGGGTCTCTATATCTCTATTAAACAACCTCATGGTTTATAGATGCTCCTTTATGGTGCATGAACCGTAAGGAATCGTTTAATGACTTGTAGCTGATTCCTGATTGTTTTACGCAGTGTTTCAGCTCTTCCAGCACATATCTGTTTAATATACATCTATTCATGTGATTGACCAGAGATGTGTTCCCAGCCATGGTTGAGTTGTTTCCGAATCCAGATTTTCATCCGGCTCCGGACCGTACCGTTTGATACCCCTAAAACTAGCTGTAAACTGCAGAATATTGCCTCTTCGTTACCTTGTGTTCCTCCATGCATATTCTGGCACCCAAACTAATCCTACATTAACTTTTTCAGACGAGTGATTTTTAGAATAGCTTAGTTTTTTTCGAGGCAATTCCAAAAGTAACTTATTAACTTATTTAAAGATTTTGTGTTCCAAATTTTATACATCTCTGAAATTTAATTATTTAAAAATTAACTAAAAAATTAGGCATATTCTAGAATTGAGACTTATTATCATTATTATTATTATTATTATTATTATTATTATTATTATTATTATTATTATTATTATTATTAAAAACACTCTTTACTCTTTTTATTAAAATTAAAATATTTGACAGTAACTGACAGTTAAGGTAATTTGACGTACCTAACTAGTCAAGTTACGAACTATTTTTAAAATGCTTATGAATTTATTAATTTATAAAACAGGATGAAATATAATACTATTATAGGTAATTTTTTTTTCTACAGTATTTTCTTTTTAATGTACATTTCCTTTTAATTTAAAATAGTGTCTTTTTAATTGTAATATATCTATCTATAAGAGAGAGGGAGAGAGAGAGAGCTTTTTATTTTTTGGTCTGTGAGAGAGAGACAGACAGACAGAGAAACATGCGTGTGTCGTGTCGTGTCGTGACAACTTTTGGTCTGAATTTTTTTCGGCTAGCCTCTAGCCTCAGTCGTAACTGGTCGTAACGCCCGAAAGGGAACTTCGTTCCAATAATAGTATCTAGTATTACTACTTTCGATTAGTTAGAAAGAGTCATATTTTTCGACAAAGCAGTTAGTTACTACTCACCAATACATACCAAGAAGAGTCTTATTTTCAACTTTAAAATATTTATTTAAAATACTTTGTACTCTAAACCATGTAGTAAAATAATTTAAAAAATTAGAATCCCGAAATTGTTTTTATAAAAAAACGCAACATACCTTTTTGTTGGGTAATAGGATTGTATCGTATAGAATTATTACTAAATACAAACTTCGAGCGTTGGCTTAAGGATTTTGATATATAATGTACATTGTTTCATTTATTTTTCGATGTAGTTATAGGGTGTTTTAATGTTAAAGTAAGTCAAATTTGAAACTTTAGTTCAGGACCCAAAAATCGCAAAAAAGTGAGATAGCAAAAAACGTTTTGTTAAAAAATTATGCCCTTCCTAATTTGGGGGTTAAAATTAGGTTTTTGATTTGTTCCTCAAAACTATTTTTGGCTTTTGCATTTTTTTTAAGGAAGTTTAATTTTTTTAAAAAAGTTTTTATTTTATCATTTGGTTGCGAGTTCGAGTCTCACTGGGTGTGACATTTTTTCAATTTCTTCTTAATGTCATTTAATATATTCTGGTTTGTATACTTTCTAAAATTTTCAAAATTTCAAAATTTTCAAAAAAATTAAGAAATCAATTAACATCAAATATGTTTTTTATTTCCACTACCCTTAGTAGTAGTTTCTCCCTGGTCCCTGGGTTTTCTTCCCCTTTTCTTTTTTCTTTTCGCCTTATACCGTGAACGAGCATTTTCCAGAACCGGTAAAATTTAAAAGATTGACATGATAGCTCGTCTATCGCTGCTCTCAGAAGTCATACCTACCGCCTTCTTTTAGGCTGAGATCTTTCCATTGTTTCTCAGACCTTCGTTTTGGACTTTAATCAGCTGAAATATTTTCTTCTAAGAAGAAAGGCCGTGATTACATGTGATTTGGAGATGTCGTCTCCTCTACATGTTGTTAATTCACCTCCTCTTTTTTCTTTAGATGGGGTACTTTCAACCGCCGACTGTAAAGATAACTTTATTCAGAAATAAATATATAATATACAATGCTAATTTACACTATTAAAATTAAATAATTTATGACATTTAAAAAAAAAAAACAATTTATAATTGGCAAAATTAAAAAACATTAAATTACTTTCCAATAAAATACAAAAGGATAGTATCATTTCAATGGCTTATCAAATAATTTAATAGACTCCTTTTAAACAGAATTAGACTGGCAGAAGACTTTACATACATTTTCAGGAAGACTATTGTATTTAATAAATCCCTTAAACATTAAAGTATTGGCATTAGACGCTCTTGTTTGAGTCTGTACATACAAATTATTTCTAATTCTAGTATTATATTGTTGAATTTGATTATTAAAAATAATAAACTTCTGAAAGTATGACGGTAGAAGATTATGTAACATTTTGTAAATAAAGATCGTAGTTAAATATGTAATCCTGCTTTCTATAGATATCCATTTTAGAGTCTTCAGCATTAAACATATCGAGGTATACTTGTCACATCTCAAAATAATCCTCATCTCACGATTCCGTAGTTTCTGTAGCATTCTCATTTTATTTAAGTCAAACGTATATAAAACAGTAGGACAGTACTTAGAATGTGGTTGTATAATTGTCTTATATACTATATACTATAACTCGTGGTGTTTCACAGTCGCCTATGATTAGCTCCAGTTTTAAATGTATTCCATCTAAATGGAGCTTGTGCTCCCATTCAACGAACATTTCTTCTACTATTGCCTCCTCCACCAAAGTTGGCTCTTCAACACTGCGGGTATTCTCAGGGAACCCTTTGGGGGAGAATGGCAACTTTTTCTGCTCTTTTCCCACCTCCACTTTCTTTTCAATGGAGACCACTATCAGTCCTGAGCAGACTAATAATGGTCTCAACCCGCTTGCCATTTTGCTAAAGGACAGGCTCTTTGAAATTGCGTTCCACAGCCTTCCTCCTAGCCTTAAGGTGCCATTTCTTGTTTTAGGTACCTTTGCAATTTTGAAGATATTACTGCTCATGCTAAGCCATCCGCTGATCCGCAGTGTCGCCACCTCCCTGCCATGTTGCTTAAGCAGTTTGGCGACTGTCCTTGGGGATCGTTTCAAGGCTAAAAATTTTTTCTTCAGATCGTCTAAAGGTTTTATTAGGCATTAAAGAATTTAATAAAACCAAACTAGGGAATCTTTAACCTTGAAAGTGTGTCTGATAGGGCATAATTAAATAGTATGGGGAAGAAGCGGAAATAAGTGAGGAGTGTGCTGTTATGTATATAAGTATATATAGGTTTAAAGGATTTAAATAAAATTATTATTTCATTACTTTCCACAAAGTTGCAAATAAGTAACATTCATCTTATTTCATCGACAAGAAATTACTTTCTTATCTTTGAACAGTTAAAAAATTAACATTTATAGATCACATTATTTATGTAACTGCAAAGACATCGAAAGTATTGAGTTATACACTTTTCAGTTGTGCTTACCACACCGTTCTCTTAATCTAATAAAGACTGTTTATTCATTATTGGGTATATCTATATTAGAGTTCTCTTCTATTGTCTGGTACCAGTTTATAATGTTCATGAGGTTTGTCTCGAGACAGTTTAAAATACGTTTTTAAGATTTGCCGCATACAGAGTAGGTTAAAATATTATTGAGCTAAACCATAGCTATGTCGCCATTCGTATTGATTACAAGAACGTAGAATTATAAATAATATAACTTATATTTTTAAATTATTAAACAGGGAAATCATTTGCCCTGATCTATTAAAATTGATTAACTTCAACGTTCCCAACCGTATTCTGAGAAATAATAACTTATTCCACATTTAACAAATTTTAGTCTCAACTAACTAATAGATAGAACTTTGAGACGCCTGAATGATTTGAACATCGCTTTATACTGTTCTTCTATTATTGTTTTTAAAATTGCCAAAATCAAATTTTCCGGTCAGCACTTATGTTTAGCATTGTGTTTTTCGGTTGGCATTGTATTGTGTTTTTCAGTAAATTTGTTTTGTTAATTGGTTGATAATACTTTTGTAAATCGTAATTTTTAGCTTATTGTTTTTGGTACGTAATTAATATTTATTATTGTTTTAATTTACTTGACTTGTATAACTGTTTATCCATACTAATATTATAAATGCGAAAGTAACTCTGTTTGTCTGTCTGGCTTTCAAGGCAAAAATACTAAACCGATTTGTGTAAAATTAGGTATGGAGATAGTTTTTTTTTTTATTTTATATAAAATATGGTTTTATCTCGTATGGTACCATTTTTATTTCGTCCAGTTTCGACAATAGCATCCATGAAAAAATCATATAAGTCTTAAATAAGTGTTAAATGTCACACCAACTAATTTCGATGATTCTTTTTTTATTGGAAAAATGTACATGAGCCTTTTCAGACGAGGATACTGTATGCGAGATACGCGTATCTAAGAGCCTTTTCAGACGAGGGTACTGTATGCGAGATACTGTATGCGGAATACAGAATCGGGGGTCCAAGTTTTGCTGGCTGCTGTATTTGATAATTTTTATTAACGAACCTTTCTTCCGTCACTTCAGAAGTTAGCCGCAGTGCAGTGCGTTTTATTATGGATGTTATAGTATCTTTATAAAAACATAAAAAAAGGAGACGTACTATGTGGGTCCATCCTATAGTGGATTTAAGGGAAAGCAAAGGACCCTATAATTTACTTTATCAAGATTTAGTGCAAGAACCATCAAAGTTTTTTTTTGTATGTCAATTCAATCGTTCGAAGAACTTCATAATATTTTAGAATGTAGGGGAACGTGGTCTGAGATTTCTATTACAAAACGGGAAACAAAATTAAAATTAAGAGCAATCCTGTATCAAATAGTCATTTATTAATAGCAAGTAAACAATCTAAAAGTTTAACAAAATTTATAATTTATTTTAAAAATAATCAAAAATAAAAACATATCAAAAATCCATCTCACCCAACCCCTACGGGTAAGACGGCATACCCCCTGTGTAAGATGGCATACGTTTAGTAATACGAACTGGATAGACCCAGATAGATGGAAAAGCAATGAATGCTTTAATTAGCATATTTGAAAGTCGAATTACTTACAGATACCACAAATAACGCGTTTTGCAGTTTTCGGCAATCCGATGCATTCTGCGTGGCACCATTGGCGGCAGATTTGGCATTGCAGCTACCATTCCCTGAAGCGGAAATGACTAAAACAACAAGCTCAACACATTCACCACTACTAATAATATAAATTAATTAAAACCACTGTGAAGTAGGTACACCCTGCGCCTTTGATACGATATGTCTTCTCTATCAAAAGTATGCTTGTCTGAACAGGTACATATAACATAAAGATAAATCAGTATCCGAGATACGCATTCTGTCGCCGGCGGCTGAATGGACAAGATACAGACATTTGGTATCGCGATACTGTATGCATTGTCCGATGTAGTGTGAAAAGCTCCATTTGAGTGCATGATTTTTCTGTATCTTAGATACGCGTATCTCGCATACAGTATCCTCGTCTGAAAGATACTGAAGATACAGTAAAAGCATGCACTCAAATGGAGCTTTTCACACTACATCCGACAATGCATACAGTATCGCGATACCAAATTTATGTATCTTGTCCAATCAGCCGCCGGCGACAGAATGCGTATCTCGGATACTGATTTATCATTATGTTATATGTACCTGTTCAGACAAGCATACTTTTGATAGTGTAGACATATCCTATCATAGGCGCAGGGTGTACTTCACAGTGGTTTTAATTCATTTATATTATTAGTAGTGGTGAATGTGTTTTAGTCAATTCCGCTCCAGGGAATGGCGGCTGCAATGCCAAATCTGCTGCCAATGGTACAACAGAGAAGGCATCGGGTTGCCGAAAACAACAAAACGCGTTATTTCTGATATTTTTAAGTAATTCTACTTTCAAATATGATAAATAACGCATTCATTGCTTTTCCATCTATTTGGGTCCTACAGTGCGTATTACTAAACGTATGCCATCTTACAATAGAGGGTATGCCGTCTTACCCATAGGGGTTGGGTGAGATAGATTTTTGATATGTTTTTATTTTTTGATTTTTAAAAGAAATTATAAATTTTTAGATTGTTTACTTGCTATTAATAAATGTCTATTTGATACAAGATTGCTCTTTATTTTAATTTTGTTACCCGTTTTGTAATAATCTGCTTTTTCGAAATCTATGCCATCTCACACCACGTTCCCCTACATTCCAAAATATTATGAAGTTCTTCGAACGATTGAATAGACATACGAAAATATTTAAAAACCTTTAATGGGTCTTGCACTAAATCTTGATAAAGTAAATTATAGGTTCCTTTGCTTTCGCTTAATTCCACTAAAGAATGGACCCACATAGTACCTACGTCTCCTTATTATTTTTTTAAAATATAACATAACATAACGTACTCTTCATCATCCATAGTAAAACGCACTGCACTGCGGCTAACTTCTGAAGTGACTGAAGAAAGGTTCGTTAATAAAAATTATCAAATACAGCAGCCAGCAAAACTTGAACCCCCGATTCTGTATTCCGCACACCGTATCTCGCATACAGTATCCTCGTCTGAAAAGGCTCAGGGAAGTTTAATATTAAACTTCCTTTGAAGTACATATATATCTTTAATTATATTCCAATGATAGGATCCATGACAAAGGAACGAAACTCTTTAATTCTTAGTAACAAGTGAACGATACTCTGGTGATTATTTTCCAGTAGGCAGACCAAAAATTTTACTTCTTTGGGATAGAGTTTAAAATCAACATTGGTGTCTTTTAAAACAGTAAATCCGAATTCTTGGGTCTGGATTCTGCTCCGATTTCATTCTTTATTTCCTTTATTGGATCTGGTTAAAGTTTTTATATTTTTAATATATAAACCTACTATTTTATGATTTTAAATTATTAATAATGTAATTTTAACTTCATCTTCTAATACATTTTACTATTCAATTTCATAAAATTTTTACAACATCCTCTCCAAAAACTAGTCACTGTTGTCTTTGTCGTCTACTAGGTACTTTTTTCTATAGTAAGATTTTTTATTTACATACTAGACACAGTAATATCATAATAATATAAATTTATTTTTATAATTTTTTGTAATAATTTTGCAGTCATATTTTAAGAATGTGTTTCACGAATATAAAATATTTTTTACTGATGACTTCACACTGAATTTTATATTAATTATACATTATTATATTTTAACAATAATTTAGTGTTACAGGCAAAATTATAACAATAATAATTCTTTGGTTTACATTTAACTTTAAAGCAGTTAATAATTATTGATTTTTTAACATTAAATAGTAATTTAGTTGCAAAAAATTATCAAAGGTAATACCACGAGTCCTTAAAATTTTATCGATAAATTTTTAGTTTCCACGAAAACTTTTTTATTTGGCAAAAATACAAAAACAAAATGAAATGTGATAAAATCACGAGTCCGTAGGACGAGTGATTTTATCATATTCAGTTTGTTTGAGTAGTTTTGCCTAAAATAAAAAAGTTTGAGTCTGGAAAATAAAAATTTATCTAGTAAAATATTACAGGACGAGTGGTATTTGAGAAGATTATTTTTGAACCATTCTGTACAAAAACTACTTTATTTAAAAAACTTCCTAGAACAACTTATATTTCATAATTAACACAAACGAAATGCCGTTACCCCCCTATTAACTTATCCTGTACACTAGATAGTATTGACAGATGTCAGTTGTCGTGAGCGTCGTGAAAACAGGGTTATAGTTTGAATAAATATTTATTTTTATACCTATTTATACAATTAGATTATTAAAGAGAAAAATTCCAAAATAAAAATTATTAGGTATATCTATTTAAAGTTTACCTACAAGACCACATTTGCCTGTAGGCATATAAAAGTTTTAAATGCATGCAGAACCAGGAAGCAGGTTAGTTTTAAAGTACCTACATATTTGATTTTTTATTATCGTTTAGATGAATTGAATTGTGATAATTATAATAACAATAATATATTGTAATACAAGTGTTACAATGACAGGTTTCGTAGTACGAGTGAAGTTTGTGAAACGAACCGCGAAGCGGTGAGTTTCGCAAAGAACGAGTACTACCTACAAACCGTCATTGTGATTCGAGTTTTACATACTATTTTTTATAATGAACTTTTAAAAGTATAAAAAAATAAATAAAATGAGAGTTTTTCGAAATATCGATCTTGACACTTTTGACACTTGACAGTTTTAATGATTTTAAATTTGAATGTTTGTCAAATTTGAATAAAATATTCTGAATTTCGCAATATCGCTGATAATGTAGTTAATACAACATAATTCTTGATTTACTACCTGAACTCTTTCATCTTTCGTTGATAATCAGTGCAGTGCAACCAATTGTGTAAAACAAAAAGTTACCAAAAACAGTGTTACAATGAATCTATTTCGATACTGTTTTTAGTGTCGAAATAGAAACTTTGTGAACGTGAATTATAAAAAATATATTTCAGAATATTTAGATAATATAAATGAATGTTGATTTATAGTAAGGTACTTATAAACAAGAAAATTGATTGTTCAATATTGTTATTGAATTTTTGACAGTTATAATTTTATCAATACTAATAAAACCACTAGTGGTTTTATCAATATAAACCGGAATGATTGGCTAGATTTAGCATAAAACATTGAAGATTAAGCGTTTTTATTGGACAAAATCACAAAATTGTAATATTTTGACAGGTGAAAAAAATAATCTCATTAAAATATTACCACTAAACATTTTAATTTAAAATACACAATATCAAAATGTTTATTAAATATCTAAAGATTAGATCTAGGACAATCCTCTGCCTCATTGTTTTTATTTATAATTAAAAATATTCTTGTTTATTGAAGGTGTATTTTGTGCTAAAACTAATTAAACAAATAAAAAAAAACCTACACTTACAAGGTATCTGTTCAAGGTATTCAGGAATTTTTTGTAAAATTTAAACTCGTATTTGTAATTACATTCCAATTACTTTAAAAAAAAAACATGTACTAACTATTCTGTAATTAAGGAAAGATGTTTTAAAAACCAAACCAATTTTTAAAGCCGCGTTTATCAAAGTTAACCTGGATTTTGATATAAGAATCACGCAAATAAATATGCACATGCACATTATTCACAATTTCTGCTTCAGTTGAATTTGTTGATACTGTCGCTGCTCTACAATTATGACAAGGGTTTTGTACTCATAACATTCTAAATAAAGTTATTGTTCATGTCATTCATTTTGCTGGCTAAGACACACGTTTTTTTTTTGAGAAAAACTAGCACGATTTAGTTTGTTTTTTTCACCGACTTCAAAAAGATGAGGTTATAAGTTCGACTTGTATTGTTTAAATCCCGACCCAAAAAAGGGGTTTCCAATGCCGACTACTGGCGTGAAAATGTCGAAGACAGCCCACCCATCGCATTCCACAGTTGGTTTCTCTCAACACTGTCAGATGCCCATGGAAATCTATAAAAAGGTTATGTACAGTCCTATTGAACTTCCATATCTTTTCGAGTAGTTGTCTTAGTGTAACGAGTTGGTCAATAGCAGATCTGTTTTTTCTAAAACTAGCTTGGTAGTCTCTCAGAGAATTCTCGACAAACGATGTTAGCCTTCTGAGTAATATATATTATATGATAGGATTTTGCATGCACTGTTGATTAATGGTATACCTTGATAGTTAGAGCACTTCATTCTATCTTCATTTTTATGAATCGGTATTATAATGCTTTCTTGCTATTTCAAGCTGCCTATGGAGAGCATCTCCACCAAACTTCAGCAGCTCCGCTGGTATGTTATCTGGTCCTGGTGCTTTCGAGTTCTTTAATTTTTTAACTGATTCAATGGTTTCTTCCAAAGATGGCTCGTGTTCTGGTAGATCCACGGTTGTATATACATTTTCTTGATGTATCTCTTCTGGTTCCATATTTAGCAATTTTTAAAAACATTCTGTCCAGGCCTCTATAAGTTCTATCTTGCTTACTCCGTTTTCTTTTCGCAGTGCAGAGATGTTGTTTATGTTTCTTGGTTACAAAATCTGTTCCAAAATTACGCTTCTCTGTCTTGTCTCCACTGTAGAAAATGGGTGAATTACTGATCATAATATTTCCACTGTCTAACCATCTTATTTCTTGGACTGCAGTGATATCCATTCCCACTTTTTCTAGGGGAGTTACCAAGCCAGCATTTTAGAGTTTCAAAAATAAAAATAACAAATTATTTTTAATTTATTTTTGTTTCTCTGTATTAGCACTCAATGAGCGGATACTTGAAAATCATTTTAGATAACTTGAAATTTGTTGGGATCAGTAGAAATTACATGAAATTTGTGATCAATTGTAATAAGACTCTGAAATATTATTTGACCGAACATACGTATGAATTCATACGTTTTAGTTATTAACCTACCCGCATACTCTGCCATAGGAAAGTTATGCTTCCAAAACATTTTTTTTGCACCACACTTGTTACAGTTCCAACTTGATAACATATAGCTACCATTTTACTAAAATTAAAATATTTGCATAATTAAAAATCTATTGCGTCTGTAGGTTGTTGTTCAACAATACTTTCATTTTTTTATTTAATAAATTTTGCGTCATTAACTAATTTATTTAATGTCCGGTGTTATTTTCGTATATTAAATGATTTGCATTATTTAATATTCTAATTGACATAGAACACTAATACATAATTAATGTAAATTCGAATAAAAGATATTTTTTCTCTTTCTATAATCAATCGACAATGATCAGATCAATAAATTTTAATTCTGGCACAAGTGCATTTTCAATTATTACGTATACCACTAAAATTACATGTATGAAGAATACAATTGCAAAGAAACGCTAAATAAAATTAGTGTCAAGGAAAAGCAAAGTTCATATTGCGATAAAACTAAAAATATTAAGTACCAAGAAAAAATATTAAAATATTAATCAAATTTTATTTTTCTATGTTTTGAAAACTTGCGTAATTTACATTTGTATACAACGTTCTAAAAAATTTAATAGACCTAAGTACACTTGCACTCCTACAACCAATGCTAAATGACACAATGCGAAATACGATTACTAAAGTATGTATATTGCTACACAAAGCGACGTGAGATTTATGTTAAATGCAAAAATTACACTTGGGAATTATGATCTGCTTACTAATTAAAATATATACGTTTATTACAACCCACCTCGGCAAA
Organism: Altica lythri; assembly: GCA_964028335.1. NCBI lineage: Eukaryota > Metazoa > Arthropoda > Insecta > Coleoptera > Chrysomelidae > Altica > Altica lythri. Next base: position 55,279,681 of record OZ034807.1, read on the forward strand.
TGCATCATAAAAATTAAATACATTCTGATCCAATATAATTATGCACTTAAAATATTTTTAATCAAACAAGTATTAAATTTTAAATTCCCAATGATTTACCGAATAGTACACATTTTTTAGAAATGGAACAAATAGAGAAAGTATGTTAAGAATTCGCTGGCAAAATATTGCCCAAAAAATGTCTAAAGTAGATAATTCGTAAAATAAAAAACATTTTAAATGAAATATTAAGTACATACATAGAATGACTATACCTAAACAAAAGGAACCAAATGTAATGAAAATAAAAATAAAAACTTAGAACTACATAGGTACGTCTAAAAAGTAGTTTTCTAACAATTAGTAATAACTAGAGAGCGGAATATACGCAAAGTGCACATAGATGCATATATTGCATATATTTGCTCATTTCAAACAATATGGTATATTTAAGCTAATCATGATTTATTTTTCATATTTTAAAAATAAATAATATAAAAATTTAAAATTTTCCTCACTTAATTTAAATTTTATAACTTGAAATGAACAATGTCATTATCTATCTGGAATTACCCATTACTGCTTGGATTTAATAATGATGGAGTTTTCAAGAAAAAGATTTTTTATTAGAGTAGCAAGTTGTACCTGTTTTTAAGGGTCTAAATTCCCGCAAATACAAAAACTAAAATCAGAAATAAATTAAAAAATTTATTAGAAAAAAGTGAGGGCAACGATTGTTTGAGAAAAGTTGTACGTATTTTTAAAGGCAACTTTTCTAAAAATCTTATTAGTTGGCAAATTAATTTAACTGCCTAAATTAGAATATTGCCCTATAATGTCAGTAGATCTAGAACGAACTTTTTCTGTGTCACATTTTTAGTGATAGAAGGCAAAATTTTTTAATTGAAAATTTTAAAAAATATTTAATTATAAATTCATACTATATTGTTTTAGACTCTTAATTATAATATCAGTTTGTTTTATAACAATTAGTAAAAAATGAATATTCATTTTTTAATAATAATCTAAAAAATATAACCAAAAGAAAAAGAAAATATACATTTAAAAATTTGACACAAAATAAACACTTTTTTTACCAGACTAATTATACGTTCACTACAGAGCGATTCATCTTCCTTGGTAGATAGAAATTTTGTAACGATGTTTTCAGATTCTCAGTCACTTGAACGTCATACGAATATCAGGGATTTGCGCACGATGACGTAGCCGCCACGAGAAAATTCAATACCTCTACACCATTTTTTTGTTTTTTCGATTTTTTCCTGTGTTTCCTTTTTTTTAATTTCCCCCATTTTTGGATACCTAATTTAGCTTTTTTTATCATTTTAAACAGTTTTCAGGGTATTAAATAATATTTTTCGGTTTAACACATTTTTGGTTGGGATTTCCAACTTTTTTCACGATTTCACATTTCTGTACAATTTTTGACATTTTTGCACCATTTTCAATAAATTTTCACAATTTCTTACGATTTGCACTCTTCATGATTTTGTACGTTTTTTAAAAAAATTTATCATAATTTTGTTACGATTATTGTTATTATAGCAGGGTTTTCGAATAACGTTTAATCTTCAACGTTTTTTTCCAGATTTCCAACAATCTGGATTTTTAACATTTTTTCAGGATATTCGTCACGTTTTTTCATTTTTTTACAATTCCTTTTTGTATTTTTCGATAGTATTTTAACCATTTTTACCAATTTTTGAAGATTGTCAAGAATTTCTTTCGTTTCAAAATTTCTTTAAAATCTTCGACATTTTTTCTAACATTTTATCAGTAGTCCGCATAATAAATTTCAGGGAAAACGAAGTAATTTTTAGATATTATACATACAAAGTTTTAAATCCTTATTTGCACCTTTAGGGGCTAAATTCTGATAAACAATCGAACATGTGTTCAATGAAATATCTTTAAGAGTGTAAATTTAATTTTTTATAAAAATCGGTGGCGATGTAAAGATATTTTCATACAAATTTTCAATACTTATTTTACCCCTTCAAGGTTTATTTTTTTAAATCTCTTCTTGGTGGGTTTTTACATTATGAAAATAATCATTTGTTCAAATTTCACGTTTTTCTAACATCAGAGATTACGGCCGTGCGTGCGTCTATACTTCATCCTGGTAACTTCTCTCTCTCTCTCTCTCTCTCTCTCTTTCTATACAGAATAGACACCTTTACACATGATTTAACTCAAGGGTTTTTGAAGACTTCCATCAAAGAGATAAGAGAATAATTAATTCTTTAAGTAAGATATTCAATTTTCTTTTATATTTATTTTTGAAATAATTTTTGTTTTGAGTTAATTAAATTTGTAATAAATGATTAAAAACGGGTATAATTGGTGGAGTTTGTACTTTGGCGCTCTTAATTACACGTTTGGGGGAAACTGGCAACACTCCTATAATGTAACCTCCGACTTATTAGAGCTAGCTAGGGAAATAACGCCTTTTAAGACGTTTTAACATTACAATATTAACTAATCAATAAAAAAAAAATCAGCTGTCTATACTTGGATTTGCAGTCCGTTGGCATTGACGTCATTTGACGTATATGCAAGTAGACCAATACGCGGTAAGTCTTTCTAAGTTAAACCTGGCAACTACGCTTCATTCCTACCGCGTATTGGTCTACTTGCATATACGTCAAATGACGTCAATGCCAACGGATTGCAAATCCAGGTATAGTAACTATTTTAAATGACCTTGTTTATATATGTTGGAGAAGGGTATCTCTTTGATGAATCTTTACATTTCATAGGACAAATAATTTTTTCAGCTAATTTAGATAATTATGTTTGCAATTACTAAAAAAATTGTTATTTACCACAAACGAAAATTGTTTTTAGGACAACAGTTGGGCATCTCGTCAAAATGATGCTACTTAGAAAAATTGGCTTGTTCGTGAAAAATTATGAAAATGAGAGTGAGATCTCAGACTATTAATCAAATTTTATAATTTATAATATGCCTCTTTATCCTATCAAAGAGACCAGCTTTTAAATCAAAATTGTCAGATATATTTTCTAAAATTCCTAAGTTTATATATTATGAAAAGGTTCGCTTTACTATAATATTTAATTATTAGTCAGTGATACTCTTAAAAAATATGTATGAAATAATTCTTAAGAAATGTTTAAATTAATTAACTTAATATTTTATGGAGTTTTCACTAATAAATTAAATCAACATTGAAGTCTGGTGTGAATTAAGTAAAGAGTTTTAGATTTCTTATTTCATTTTAACAAGTAAGAGTTATTGATATTATCGATAAAATTGAAAAAAAGTTAGAAAAGGATTTGTTAGTTCTCAGCTTTTTAGATCTGTAGAAGTCTAGTTTTAAAATAAATATATTGTCGATCAGCATGGATGTATCTTTTACGGGTATTTTCTACTGGACCAATTTAGATGAAAATTGGTAATATACCTCAGTGTAGGACATGAACTTCATTGATAAAACAAAAGAACAACTAATAGTTAGATCCTTCCTATTGTGCCTAACGTTAAATTATCACCTCAGAACCATGTTATTCTATGTCAATAGTTTTTTATATTGTACAGTATACGATTTTAAAACTTTTTTTCGACATTATTTACAACGTGTCTCTTCGTTACCACCAAAGCAAATGAACTGAGACGTACTTAAAATACATTGGTTAAGAAAATCAATTTCAAGAAAAAACAGTGAGTAACCTGGTTACATACATTAATACATGGTATTAGTTATATAATTTAGCTACTAAATAATCTATACTAATATTATAAAGCTGAAGAGTTTGTTTGTTTGTTTGTTTGAACGCGCTAGTCTCAGGAACTACTGGTTCGAATTAAAAAATTCTTTTTGTGTTGAATACACCATTTATCGAGGAAGGCTTTAGGCTATATAACATCACGATGCAACTATTAACAGCGAAGAAGTAATGGAAAATGTGAAAAAACGGGGAAAATTATTGATCCTTGAGGGCTTCCATTGCGTGCGCTGCGAAAACGGTTCAAGATACCAAAAATATATGTATGAAAGAATTATTCCTCTTGAAATGATCTAAAAAAATGTCCGCGACAGTATATGTCTATCTTTTAAGATTAACTCACTAGAACCGTTTTTATGGTAATCAAATTTGGTCGAAATTAATGCATTATTTGTTAAGAGTTGTATCAACGTAATAATATTAATCTTTATCCAAATAATTGTGTTGTTGATTAAGAGTATTTAATTGTGAACAAAATTGTCTTTGACATCACTTAATTTCAATCAACAGTTATTATCTCATATATTTAAACGAGAATTTCTTACTAAATTAAGTACTATAAAGCCACTGTACGGTGGTGCAGTGGATATCTTATATAAAATATCTATTATAAAAAAATCATTGAAAACAAAAAAAAGCAAAATGGTAAAAATTTGAAAAAATGAAAAATGGAAAAAAAGACACGACAGTGTTATGCGGTACAAAGTCCGCCGGAACAGCTAGTTAATTATACCTAATACTATAGCGTTTTGGCGACCTTTTAAAACAAGTGATCAACAATAGTGTAACTGGTTTAAGTTATATAATTTAGCTACTAAATAATTAATTATAATACTATGACGTTTTGGCGACTATTAGAAACGAGTGATCAAAATGCATCTTCGTCGGAATTAACAATAAACGGCAATAATATTAATGACAATGTTAGGATTATTCTCAAAATATGCGTTTGATAAAGTGGCCCTTTTTCTTTACTTCCACGCTAATGGTCGGCACCTTACGATGATGTTAAACTGACATTGGAAGGAGTTTATTAATAAAATCTTTTTATTTTCTTACATTTATCAAATTTATTTAACTTGCATAAATACTATCCTTTGTTCTATCTTAAAGATCGATGTGCCCCCTTTTTCTTGATACCATTATTTTTTGTCTGACTAGTGGTACAGGTTTAAATTTTGCTCTGTTGTAGTAGTCCGACATAAATTAATTTACAATTACCTACTTAAGTTGACTATAAAGGAGAAAATTAAAGGCAAAGTTTCGAGTCCAAGAATAGGACCCGATTCATTTTTACCCATCTAGTATCTGTGTAACTATAGATATTCAGAACATTCCTGTAGTTTATTTAGTTTCTACTTAATATTTAATATTTTATAAAATCAACAAAGGTAACGTGTACGCGCATCATAAATTATTTTTTCGTATAATCTAGAAAATGAATTAAATTTACCCAGTATTGATTCTTAGCCAACACAGGTCATTTCGTGTAATAAACCAGTAAGTAGTTACAACAAGTCCTAGATAATATATTTTTTATAATAATTTTTAGTTATTTATACATTAGACAAAAATTTTAAAAAATTAAGAAGTTTAACGGCCTAAAAATATTGGGTAAGTTAGAAATCCAGAAATAATGTACAAAACCTTGATGCTTGATTTTTACGTATCTACTTATAATTAAATATTGATTACGGCTTCGAGTGGAGAAGGTTAGGTATAATATACCTACTTGTTAAATTAAGGTAATTTACTTTTACTATCAGGAAATGTTGCATACATAAACTACCAATTAAAATCGAGATTTTCCATAATAAAAACAAATAAACTGCCAAGGTACTTAGGTTTTTTCGGAAAGGTTGTTAAACTTCATCTGTTTGAAAAATATCTTTAATCTTGGAAATTTCAGATTGTACGAATCATGCATAAAATTCTCTGCTAAGAAAATTTATAGCTATTTTTAAATATTTTATTACTCTTATATACGTATTTTCTTATAATATATAAAATTAGCATTTATAAAATATTTATTGATCTCAGAAAATATAATTATGACCGCCAGGAATGACAAGACTGAGAAGGTATTGACGAATGTAAATTAGGAATAGCGATATTCAAATGGTAAATAAAAGTACATTTATTTTTTAGTGGCTTTAAAGTATGGAGGGTAGAAGGAAGGAGAAACATCTGAATGTATTAAAAAGTGTCCATCGGAAGGGAACAAATTAAGGTGGCACCATAGTAGCAACTAGAAAGATTTTAAAAACAGACCCATTAATTATTTATTATCGACGTTATTTCACGAGTTTTGTAGGTTATATTTACTAATTTACATTTGACTACGTACATAGTCGACAAAAAGACAGTTATCCTTTCTTCTACCCTCTATACTTTAAAGTTACTACTTGAATTGACAACGGATGAAAGATTGATAATCAATGACATTGGATACAATATGACGACCAGTTGTCTGATTTTTGAAGTTATACTTCTATTCGGACACTCTGTGGAATGAATTAGTGTGTAGCTAAATGGGAAAAATCATTACATATGTATTGGTGTGAGTAAGAGAGAGACAGAATCACATATAAGGTATATTGTTCGGTAAAAACAAAGATGAAATATTTACTACATGTTATTAGTCATCACTATAAGTCCTTTGAATACCGTTTAAACATTCATTGCATTGAAAAGAGATAGATATACAACAAACAGTCTGAGCTATTGTTATTGTATTACATTGACGTATCGCATTATGTTTGACATATTATTTTATAATTATGTCCAGTAAGTATACATAAAAAGTAAAGTATTTTATATTAATAATAATATTCAGTAATGAGTATTGTATTGTAGCCTAAAATACCGTCACATGGTTGCATTATATCCTTCACTATGCTTTTGAGTCGAAGACATGCATGTGAGTTAAAACCTGTTCCTGCAAAGTTACTGAAGAGTGCAGTTCAAAGTGCGTTAAAATTTTGTAAAAGTGTGTACCTATATGTTGTTAGAAAATGTTTAGCATTGTTTTCTAGTGTTTTAAAATCTGTAATAGCCCACGGTAAGCAAATCGGGTTTTGTAAACACTTTTTTCTACATTGATCGTTTTACTGTTTGGTTTTCGTGTTTGAAGTAAGGACACACATCAACTAGTCTTATTTTTTTAGGTATTTATTTAATTGAATACAGTTAATTTAAAAAAAAAATATTTCTACTTGGCTGTGTTTGTAGTTATTAAGTTTTATTAGTTAACAGTGCATAGAAGTATAACTTCTGCCGGCAGTCCCACTGACTGCCACACCCTTTTTTTTATTTAAAGATCCTTTAATAATTAGTTTACTAAAGTCTCTAGTTCCAGAATTTCTACCGAATAAAAATATTAGATAGGGCACAAAAATATGGCTTAGGGTTTGATATTTTAATTATTAATTTGACACATAATCTTAAATATGTTTCAGTTACAGTACTATACGACTTAAGTTTACTCAAGAAATGATCAGCAACGATAAGCCATTTGTTGCCAAATGGTTTAAGGCACTACTTGCTCTGGGTAGAAATCACAGGTTCGAGTCCTACTGGTTGTGACATTTTTTCAATTTTTCCTTAATGTTATTTCTAGATTAGGTATCTTATTTCTTAATTTTAAAAATGACAAGAGATGTGTCTTAAAGCAGTTAGTTTACTTATACAGAAGTTGACAATTACTGTCTGGTCTTTTGATAAGTGCCATTTTTACATAACCTTTTTTATCCTGAAAGATACTGATACACTGAGGGTTTCATCTTCAGTGATTTATAATATTTAAAATAATTTTCAATCTGGGGGTTTTCAGCTTCTATCAAGATTATTAGGTCACGATTTCGACCAGATTGGTATGTTTTAAAATTTTCCCAAATTTAATTTCTAAACGGAGAAATACTTTGTAAAATTGCGAATGAACGCATTGGAGATTGTATCTGTAGGTACATTTTTTCCATACGCTATAAAGAGTTAAAACTTTCTCCAAGCATGCGCAGAAGGCATTTTTTTAATAATCTAAATACAGCATTTTATTTACAAAAATTAGAAAACACCAAAGAGTACGCAAAAATTAATATATATATATATATATATATATATATATATATGTATATATATTTGATCAGCTATTAACAATTAATCTTTTCTTATATATATATATATATATATATATATATATATATATATATATATGTTATGATGTAGTGTTTCACGGATGGTAGAATGAACAGTAGTGGTGTTCCGGGTTTCAATCCGTTGGTTGTTTGTGTCTTCACGACGTTTCGCCAACATCTCAGCTGGCATTTTCAAGTGATGCTTCCTTTGCGGCTGCTCAACTTGGAATCAAGTTGAGCAGCCGCAAAGGAAGCATCACTTGAAAATGCCAGCTGAGATGTTGGCGAAACGTCGTGAAGACACAAACAACCAACGGATTGAAACCCGGAACACCACTACTGTTCATATATATATATATATATATATATATATATATATATATATATATATATATATATATATATATATATATATATATATATATATATATATATAAACAAAGTGCCAAGAAAACGCGTATTAATATAAACAAAAGGGGAAAATTATTGGGCATGTACGCAAAAAGGATCAATAAGGCCACGAGTAGGAATGGTAACCGCAGACATGCATGTTTCTGGCTCATTAGCCGTCATCAGTGCGGCATAACCAAGTAGGGTATTGCACTTGGCTAGCAAAAGTGTTGGTTACCATTCCTACTCGTGGCCTTATTGATCCTTTTTGCGTACATGCCCAATAATTTTCCCCTTTTGTTTATATTAATACGCGTTTTCTTGGCACTTTGTTTATTTCATATCCTGGGCTTAGAACGACTCAAACACAATGAGTCCGTTTCGCCAACGTTGCGACGCTAGTTGCTAGCCGAAAACCCATTGGCACAGCTGGCCGAAAGCACAAAATGGCGATAGGACTCCTGTGTGAGCTTTCGTTGTTTTTGTGTTTTTATGTTTCTTTACACATGTTTCCCCAACATCCTTTGCTCCCAAGTACCCAACACTTTTGCTAGCCAAGTGCAATACCCTACTTGGTTATGCCGCACTGATGACGGCTAATGAGCCAGAAACATGCATGTCTGCGGTTACCATTCCTACTCGTGGCCTTATTGATCCTTTTTGCGTACATGCCCAATAATTTTCCCCTTTTGTATATATATATATATATATATATATATATATAGGATGTGCGAAACGTTGCAAATCAGTGTTCTTTATTTAATACATTAACCTATACCCAAGAATAAGAATAAAAGAAACATATTGAAATGGTTAAAAAAAATTAAATACATTATATATATATATATATATAAACAAAGTGCCAAAAAACGCGTATTAATATAAAAAAAGGAGGATAACGGGAAATTCTAACGCAACAAGGATCATGGTTACAAGTAGGAATGGTAACCGCAGACATGCATGTTTCTGGCTCATTAGCCGTCATCAGTGCGGCATAACCAAGAAGAGTATTGCACTTGGCTAGCAAAAGTGTTGGGTACTTGGGAGCAAAGGATGTAGGGGAAACATGTGTCAAGAAATACAAAAACAACGAACGCTCACACAGGAGTCCTATCGCCATTTTGTGCTTTCGGCCAGCTGTGCCAATGGGTTTTCGGCTAGCAACCAGCGTCGCCACGTTGGCGACTCAAACACAATGAGTCCGTTTCGCCAACGTGGCGACGCTGGTTGCTAGCCGAAAACCCATTGGCACAGCTGGCCGAAAGCACAAAATGGCGATAGGACTCCTGTGTGAGCGTTCGTTGTTTTTGTATTTCTTGACACATGTTTCCCCTACATCCTTTGCTCCCAAGTACCCAACACTTTTGCTAGCCAAGTGCAATACTCTTCTTGGTTATGCCGCACTGATGACGGCTAATGAGCCAGAAACATGCATGTCTGCGGTTACCATTCCTACTTGTAACCATGATCCTTGTTGCGTTAGAATTTCCCGTTATCCTCCTTTTTTTATATTAATACGCGTTTTCTTGGCACTTTGTTTATTTCATTTCCTGGGCTAGAACGACTCAAACACAATGAGTCCGTTTCGCCAACGTGGCGACGCTGGTTGCTAGCCGAAAACCCATTGGCACAGCTGGCCGAAAGCACAAAATGGCGATAGGACTCCTGTGTGAGCGTTCGTTGTTTTTGTATTTCTTGACACATGTTTCCCCTACATCCTTTGCTCCCAAGTACCCAACACTTTTGCTAGCCAAGTGCAATACTCTTCTTGGTTATGCCGCACTGATGACGGCTAATGAGCCAGAAACATGCATGTCTGCGGTTACCATTCCTACTTGTAACCATGATCCTTGTTGCGTTAGAATTTTCCGTTATCCTCCTTTTTATATATATATATATATATATATATATATATATATTTATTAATTTTAAATTTTCTTCGTTTTCGCTACTTTATGTAAAGATTCCTCATTTTAATTTAAAAAATAACTTGTATTTCGTGTTCGCGACCTAAAAAATATGGTAATAAACTTATTCCAGATATTAGGACTCTTGTGGTGACGGTCGACTAAAGAGGTTTTTCACTAGTCTAAAACATATACCAAGATATTTAATGACTGTTTAATCTTACTATTTTTTTCATTCCTGGCAGTAAATTTAAGACACTTAAAATATGGGTTGTTCATGACCTGTTTACACTCCGCTATCACTGCATAATTATCTTTTTCTTCAAGCGTATAATAATAACTATATTACTTTTTGCAACACAGACCGTAGAAATATCCCATTATTTTACTAGTACAAAAATGAATTTTCATTATTGTACTAATAAAATAATGGGGCGTTGTAATCAAGTAGGTAGGAACTGTCATTTTTAAACTTATTTAATTTGACGTTTGTCTGTTTTGAAAATTTTGTGAAAAATGTCTCAAGAATTGCAATGTACGCCTCCGGAATTAGTTGAAATAGCTAATTCCAGTATTGAAACTCTAATTCCAACGAAGTCGCGTAAACTGTATGATTTTGCATACGAAAAATTTCTAAAATGGTGCAATGAATATAATGTACAGCAATACACGGAAAACGTTATGCTTGCATACTTCACGAATTTGTCCAGAAAGTTTAAAAGTTCTACTCTATGGGCACAGTATTCAATGATTAAAAGTCAATTAAACATTAAACATAATGTTAAAATAGAAAAATATAGCAAATTAATTGCATTTATAAAGCGCCAAGGGGAAAATTATACACCGAAAAAATCAAAAGTATTAACACAAGATCAATTTGATAAATTTCTCAAGGATGCACCAAATAATGTTTATTTAGCAACAAAGGTAGGTACTTTCTTATTTCTTTTTAATCATTATTACGTTTATTAAACCGTTGACAGTGATATCTACTAGCAGATCAATATTTAACTTGACAGCAAATATTACCTCATTTCCTACTTATAACATTTAATGACGGTAGCTCAGTGGCAGAGCTTTTGTCTTCGGTCGCAAAGGTCAGCGGTTCTAATCCCGGTGCTACCAGCTTTTTTTTTTATTTATTTCAACGTTTGTTTTAGGTTATATTAATATTTGGAGTCACAGGAGCCCTTAGATGCGATGAACTTTTTAATTTAAAGTCTAGCGAAATCCAAGATTTAGGAAATTTAATTTTGGTTAAAATCATAAACACAAAAAACAAAAAACAACGGTCGTTTACTATAATTGGCGATTTTTATTTGAATTTGGTAAGACAGTATACGGCTCTTCGTCCGGATGATATTGGCCTGCAGCGATTTTTTATTAAATACCAGAATGGTAAATGTCACCGTGTGGTAATGGGTATCCACAAAATATCAAACGTACCAAAAGACGTTGCTACGTTTTTGAAATTAACAAATCCTCATGAATATACAGGACATTGCCTTCGGAGGACTTCCGCAACTATTTTAGTTGACAACGGAGGTGATATTACCGCTTTAAAGCGGCATGGTGGATGGAAATCCACCAGTGTTGCTGAAGGGTACTTAGAGGATTCCATTTCCAGTAAAACACAAACTGCACAAAAAATACTTAATTGGCAAGAACAACCAAGTAATAGTTCTGGAATCGCTGACATAATAATCGACAATCAACTTACTAATAATATGATGTATACCAATGACAAAATTGTAAATGTCGAAGCTGAAAGCGGTGGCAGTGGCTTAAATTTAAACAACTGCAGTATACAAAACTGCACATTTAATATTACTGTTAATAAATAGGTAACACTTTATGTAATTTTTCGTTTGTATTAATTAAATAGTTGAGATATAAACAAAGCCTTCTATATTTTTTATAAAATGCATATTATTATTACGCTTGAAGAAAAAATAGTATATGTTACTCGGAGCAGAAGGCCCATTATATGTTTCGCCCAGTTTGCACAGCCTCGGCTAGCGCCTCGGCAGTGCAAGAATCTGGGCTCAACAATAATGTTGGCCTTCTACTCCTAGTAACATAATATACTATTTTAGTCTTGACATTCCTGACAGTGCCTTAAAAAAATGATCGTTAGACTTCAGTTAAAATTAACGTGATAAATTTTGTGATGATAATTTAAAAATGCCATTTTTAGTCTTAAAAGAAAATTTAACTCGAGAGAAAACACAGGAATTTTTCTATCCGAGAATTCACAAATTGTTTAACATGTGGAAACATTGTATTCTTTTTTGTTCTTATATATAACTAGCGGCCGCCCGCGACTTCATCCGCGTGGACTTTAGTTTTTTGCCACCGAGTTTCATCCAAATTTGCAACCCCTATTTTAAATCCTTAGGGGTGGAATTTAAAAAAGTCATTTCTTAGTACACCAGTACGTAATAAAACAAATTTATTCTCCAATTTTCAAGACTTTACGCGTCTATCGACAGTGTCATGTCGGCCAGCAGCAGCGTGCTACTGCCTCACCGCTCCACACACCCCGCAAATTAATGCGCGAGTGGTATTAGACTAATATTATTTTAAAACTACTTCATATATTTTGGTTGAAAAAAATACCTTAAGAGGTAATTTTGTTCAAAAATATGTGTCTGTGTTAAATAACTTATTTATTTGGATAAGAATTAAGAAGGAAGTTAAGAAGTATTATTATTAATTAGGTATAGTTTTTGCGGCTTTACTTTTGTTTAGCGTGTGTAAAAAATTAGGGCCTACAAAACTTCTTTGTACACAATATTCTTAATTAATCTGTCATTAGGCGCTAAAACTATCAAGCTACTATGTGAATTTATTCGTGAGCAAGCAATATAAAACTGTCCATGAGAGCAGCAATGTTCTCTCAAGTCAATACCCGCAAATTTGAGAGTTTGGTCCTGAGACTTGTTTATTGTCATGACAAAGCAGACTTTTAGGGAAAATTGTAATCGTTTAAATTCGAACAATATATCATTCGGTATCTTACCTATACTTAAACCAAACGAAAACAAAACAAATGCCAAATACAAAGCAGAGTCTATAACCAAAACTACTAAACCGAAACAAAGCAGATGCAATCCAAAATATGACAAGAAAAGAACAGCCAAATACGTCAAATATAATCCGCTAGAAATATTTAGGTATAGTATGTACTATAAGATACGGCGGCCACACATCATCGGGTAGGTATATGTAACTCAGTGAAAACACAACGATAGTGCGTTTTAAAATACTACTAATGCCATCTACTGTATACATTAAGAACAACAAATTATTTTGTTCGTCTTTATTTATTCGTTCCATTAGGTACTAATAGGTTTAAACTAATACATTTACATCCTTCATCAGCCCTTATTTTATCCCCATGGGGTTCAATTTATCAAAATCCTATTTAAGCGGATGTCTTCATCATAGTAGCTCCAATCTTTAATTTCAGTTCAATCTGTCGAAAATCTAAAAAGTTGTATACAAACTTTTATCCTCTATTTTATCCCCTTAGGGGTCGAATTTATCAAAATCCTTTCTTAGGGATACCTACGTCATAGTAGCTATATGCATGCAAAACTTTAGCCCGATGGGTTTAAAATTAACAAAGTTTCATACAAACTTTCATCCCCTATTTTATCCCCCTAGGGATGGAATTTATCAAAATCCTGTCTTAGGGGATGTCTACGTCATAGTAGCTATATGCATGCAAAATCCCAGCCCGATCGGTTTGAAATTGACAAAGTTTCATACAAACTTTCATCCTGTATTTCATCCCCTTAGGGGTGGAATTAATCAAAATCCTTTCTTAGGGGATGTCTACGTCATAGTATCTATATTCATGCAAAGTTTCAGCCCGATCGGTTTAAAATTGAAAAAGTTTCCTACAAACTTTTATCCCCTTGTGGGTGGAATTAGTCAAAATCCTTTCTTAGCGGATGCCTACGTTATAACATCTACCTGCATGCCAAACTTCAGCCCCATCCTTCCAGCGGTTTGGGCTGTGCGTTGATAGATCACTATGTGAGTCAGTCAGTCAGTCACCTTTGAGTTTTATATATATATAGATTAAAAACTTATATTTTCTGAAAAGATAAATGATAGAGAAATTGGGTTAACAGCAATACTTAACGTTAATAAAACTCTTTTAAGTTTCTTTAAAAGCTTTCAAAATATATTTTATTTCATTTTTAAGGAGCTACAATATTTCATTAGTGACAGAAATAAAATATATAAATATATAATATATAAAATATAAAATTTATAATAGATTTCCACTTATACATTCTGTCACTACTGAATAACCCATTTTTGCATAGAAAAATTAAAATGACTAAATTGTTGGCTTTTTGATCAGCTGTTTATGTGACTTCCGAGAAAAAAGAAGAAAACGTATGTTAAAAAAACATGTCCAAAGTATAGTCTTCGTGGTATATACTGGTAGAAACGTCATTATTTTCAAATGATTTTTCAACAACCAACCGAGAATGCCGGAATTACACGATCATCGACGACTACCAACATTTTCTCATTAAAGACCCTTGAATAAACATTAAAATTAACATTTTTAAATTTCGGTGGTATTTTATCTTGCCACGTATTTTAATGAATTTAAAACAAAATCGAATTTTGAAAACAAAAAAAAAAAAAATTAATTAACAGAAATACAACTCCAGCTGAGTTCGGTAGTGGTCTCTCTACTGGCAAATTAGTGCCCAGCTCAGCCGTAGAGGTAAGTAAACAAATACTAGTGAGTCGCGCCACCGATTTAGACGGTCAAAATCGGAAACCCCTGTTGTTCCAGGCACTACTTTACCCACTGGAGATAATTAAATAAATTCAAAACTTTTCCCAGAACTATTTGAATTGTACAATAAAAAAAAAACAATAAAGTGAGCTAAATAAAACCAAAATGTCAACTAGACCCTTCTTTAATGAAAATACTAAGAATTTACACAACTGTCAAGCCTCGTGCTTAACAACGCTATTAATATTTATATATATTTGGGCCTCTTTTTTTGGCCGTGGTGCTATTTTTTCACATTTTGTGTGGATTTTGGAGGCCAAACCTTTTGTTTTCCGACCGGGCCATTGGTTGTTGAGTGCCCGGTGGAAAAAACCACATGGTGGGATTTGTCGAGGAGTTTTGGTCGACTTAGTGGGTAACATGTGTTCGTTACCTTCTCTACCCTTTGCTACATTACTTGAATCCAGCCAACTTATCAACAACCATCGTTGATACCCTTTTTGTGTTTTTCTTTTGTTTGTTTGTTCTTTTTCTGGTTGTCTCTCTGTTAGATGTTGTTGTTGAGTCGTATTTTTTTTGAGTTAAGAATGCGAATGTGGCGTTTTATTGGTTTGGCTGCTACAGCAATTTGTCGTTAGCTATTGTTTGGGCTTGTTGTCCCATTTATCGTGACTGTTGGCTTATTTAGCACTTATTGAGTTATCGTCGAAAATCTTCGGTAGATTTTCTCCTTTCTTAGGGGAGGGGATGTTGTCACGGGTTTAAATTCACAATAGTATAATTTATGGCTTACCTTAGGTATTCTCCGTTATTAAGGAGTAAATCGTGACAAGTTCCAGTTGATTTAGATTGATTATAGTTAACCATCAATTTATAAATATATTCTGGCCATAACTAATGTTGCTAATATTGTTTTGAACTAAAATTTATTTAACTCCGGTTATGAACCCTTGTAGTGTTTATTTTTGAAATTATTGACATTTCACTTTCATCTGTCTGTAAGTGCTACTCCTTTCTTTTTGTCAATAGCCTGACGTATAGTGGTTTTGCAGTCAACGTTCAGTCATATTTTAGAAAGTTTTTTATATTTTCGCCGTGTTCTGTGTCTCTGTGTCATTCCGTGGAATTTGTAAACGAATTTAAACCTATTTCCCGACTACCTAGAGCTCTGAAATTTTCAGGATAGCTAAGAACTGGATGACAATGCATGTTTCAAGTGTGTTTAGGCATATACATAGATTTCGAAATTTATACCGAATTGATATTAAACATGATCTAAGTTGTGTATAGATAATATTATTTTGAAAGTTATTAAATAAATCGTTCGTAGCGTAGTTGGTTAGGCGGCGGATCAGTCCACTTGTGACAGTTCTGTTATGTTATCATAATGGGATCGATTACGCGACAGAGAAGTTTTTTTTCTTTTTTTTTTTTGTTCTTACATGTGAAAACAGTAATTATTATTTTAACTGGTAATAAAATAAACTGTTTTAGAAAGTTTTTAGATACAACTACCCTTGATTTTGTTAACAAGGAAACAATCTTCTCTATGATCAATCACAGCGTTGTATGACTTAATATTTTTGCAAAATCAGGGATGCTGTGCATTGTTGAGATGACTCAAAATATGACCTATAAATCAGTAAAAACTTTCTATTATAAATAGTTCTTTTTGTAAATTGTGCTTATTTAACTTTATGATTGGTGTCAAAAATAAATAGGGAAACTAAGTAATGTTGGGATATTTATTGTTAGCTATTTAAATAATAAGATTAAACGTATCAAATGACCTCTGTTTGTTTATAAGTTGTGGGCTGAATAAGCTATGGTTATTGTCCGTATCGTAGTAGAGGCCATCATTTTTCTTTCTGAAGTGTGTCAAATCGAAGTGAAGTTTGATAATTGGGGTAGCTTCTTTCTTTTCACTTCTGGCTTTTGTAGTGAACGCGTGTTTACGAGAAAATTTTTGAGAGCTTAATTTGCATCCTTGTACATCGGGGACAACTCAGGTTGGATTTGCGTAATTAAGTATAATCTGTTTCCATCGAATACTGTGTACGAGGTATTTTTCTGAATTTTGGTAAATTCGGTGGAAAATACGGCTGTGTCCGGCTTTTAGTGAAATTTTCTGTTGACAGTAGTGGAGATTGGTATTTTTGAAACCTTTTGGACTACAATCGTGGTTGGAATTTGCTCAACATTGCATTTAGCAGCGAGGAAATTGTTTTTTTAAGTTACCCAACTATCAGCTGGGATATCGAGTTTAACGAAGTAAAATAACCCTATCTTTATAGGGTTCTAGTTACCGGCTAAAAGTCCTAGATACAGGCTTAAGCCCGTGAGACAGGCAGAATTTTGATCGCTAACCCTATACTTAGTACGAGTTTAAGTAATTGTGATTGGTACAAGCCTATTGGTTCTAGAACAGGCTTGATTTTTGGTACCGGCCTAAGTATTGGAGAAGCCGAGGATTGCGGAAACTTATTTAGTTTAACAGATAAGCTATATTAGATTAAGTAACTAGTTAGTTAAGAGTTAGTTTTCTTGTATATTTTTTTTTATATTGCGTGTGATCACACATTTTGGGATAAAATTCTCTTTTAATATTATTCATATATTCATTTTGTTTTATATATAAATATTGATAGCGTTGTTAAGCACGAGGCTTGACAGTTGTGTAAATTCTTAGTGTTTTCATTAAAGAAGGGTATAGTTGACATTTTGGTTTTATTTTGCTCACTTTATTGTTTTTTTTTTATTGTACAATTCAAATAGTTCTGGGAAAAATTTTGAATTTATTTAATTATCTCCAGTGGGTAAAGTAGTGCCTGGAACAACAGGGGTTTCCGATTTTGACCGTCTAAATCGGTGGCGCGACTCACTAGTATTTGTTTACTTACCTCTACGGCTGAGCTGGGCACTAATTTGCCAGTAGAGAGACCACTACCGAACTCAGCTGGAGTTGTATTTCTGTTAATTAATTTTTTTTTTTGTTTTCAAAATTCGATTTTGTTTTAAATTCATTAAAATACGTGGCAAATTTTTGGCGCCCAACGTGGGGCAATTTTGTTTATTGGGGCCTTTTGTTTATTGGGGCCTTTTGTTATTTGGGGCTGATTTTGTTGATTGGGGGCCATTTTGTTAATTGGGGCCATGTTGTTTATTGGGGCTAATTTTTGTAATTGTGCCAATGTTGTTTTGGGTGGATTTAAAATTCCGGTAGTTGTAATTTTTGGTATTTATACATATGAAAAGTGAGCTAAGTAGTAACTGTATTTTTGATATCATTTAATTATTGGCGTTATTATTGACTTTTGATCACATCAATCGCGAAATAATTTTTTATAGATTATGGATTTTAATACTTTTAATAAGTTTGTTTATTATTACTCGTTGCTAATTTGTATTGAACCGAAAGTTTGCTCCCTATTTGGTGAAAAGCTTGGTGGTAGTCCTATTCGTTTATTGTTGAATTCGTTACGTTGTGTGAGTTTTATGATGGATTTTGTTTGTTGTGATTTATCGTATCTTTTAGCTTATCGTAATTTACGGTATCTCAACTGTGATATTTTTTTTTTATAGTTATCTTTGCTGGGACATAACTCACACGTTGCGAGTTCAGAACCTGTTTGTCTTTGAATTTTGTTGTACGTTCTTTTACTCTTTGATTGTTGTATCTTTTTGATGTTTGTTTGTTTTTTTTTCACGCCTTGTGGCTGGAGGCGTAAGAATTTCACCACCCGAGGATATTCCAGGCGGAGTGGGTAAGAGTCCCCTAACCTTAACACTTTCTGGATCCAAATTTCGTTCTGCCTTAGTAAACTTATCTTTACCATTATCTATATTTAGTTACATCGTTTTCCTGCTTGTTTGGCTTTAGAATGACCTTATGGTTTTGGCTTCATTCGTAGTGGTTCTACGGCACATTTTGTGGATTTCGAGGCCGAACCTTTGATTTTCCGACCGGGCCATTGGTTGTTGAGTGTCCGGTGGAAAAACCACTCGTTGGGATTTATTGAGGAAATTTTCAGTCTGTTTGGTAGGAACTTAGGTATTGTTAACTATAGGTATCTTTCGTTGCTTGGATTCAGACCCTTGTTCAACTTAACCATCGTTGACTCTTTCGGCCTTGTGGCTGGAGGCCTTAGAATTTCACCACCCAAAGATATTCCAGGCGGAGTGGGTAAGAGTCCCCTAACCTTAACACTTCTGGGTTCAAGTAATTTCCTTATCTTTGCCTTGACTTCCCTTACCTTTATCTTACCTTATCTTACCTTTGTTGTTGCTTGCTTCGTCGACTTTAATTATAAATATAAAAATATGACTGAACGTTGACTGCGAAACCACTATACGTCAGGCTATTGACAAAAAGAAAGGAGTAGCACTTATAGACAGATGAAAGTGAAATGTCAATAATTTCAAAAATAAACACTACAAGGGTTCATAACCGGAATTAAATAAATTTTAGTTCAAAACAATATTAGCAACATTAGTTATGGCCAGAATATATTTATAAATTGATGATTAACTATAATCAATCTAAATCAACTGGAACTTGTCACGATTTACTCCTTAATAACGGAGAATACCTAAGGTAAGCGATAAATTATACTATTGTGAATTTAAACCCGTGACAATCTTCAGAATAATTATTTCAAATTTTGTAATATCAGTAAACTCGTTATAGTATAAGATCATAGGCGAGCCACACCAGAGGACAGTCTTTTACGAAGTTCATTTGTGTCCGATCAACGTAAATTGGTTACATAAATTTCGTTGTATATTAATTGTATTATATAGTATTTCAGTTACTGATTAGTCTATCGTTTAATAAACTATAAATAGAATTAGGTTTTGTGTTTCGTTACAATATACACACCTAGTAAATTTAAAAATATATTTAAGTAACAAAATAAAAAAATGCAGTAGAAATTGCAGGAAATTATTTTTTATACTGTGCGTTATACAAATAAACAATAATTGACAATATATAGTGTAATAACAGTAAATAATTACGTCGGTGAAGGCCATTGACTGCAGAGTAGTACAGATGCATCCAAATAGCTTTTCTTAAGAAGTTCTGGGATTCCCGTCGTAATGACGTCAAAGATTTTTTTATATTTTTTTGATTAGCTAGTTTTGCATTTATTAATATTATAAAACGGACAGAATGTAAACCAATCAAATATCGTTATTTACCATGTAGATTTTTTTGTAACTCGGTTTTTATATCAAGAACGTAAAAATTCTTTTTTACGATATTTTTTACTAGGTTATAAAAGTATACTTAAAAAATCTTTTTTAAAGACAAAAATGCATTTAATTGTTTAAAGAACACAGGAAACGCATTTAATAAAACAGTAAAATTACAGCACACTGTTGATATGTTACGGAAAAAATTTAATGTTTAGTAAAGAAAATTTTCGTCTAAACACATCAAGTGACAAGACGATTCTTTAAAAATCGAAGGAAAAACTGCTTCAAAATAACGACTTATTAAACGATTTATTGAAAATCGTCTACAATACTATATCAGCAGGAGAGAGCTAGAGCCGAATTTTTGCCGTCATCCGTAACATATTTTATATTTTTCCTTCGAGGATTCGGGATAAAAGATAAACAGCAGACAAACTTAACAATTTATTGATAAACACAAATAAATAACAATTTCTTAAAATAATCTACACAACTTTGATACAGTCACAACTACTGAATAACGTCTTTCAAACATAACAGTTCGCACTTAGTTTACAATCGCATTACCATTACATTACCATTCTTGCTCCGTCCAAGTGGTCACTTATATATGAAATCAATTCCTTCTAGAAGCATCTCCACAATTACATCCAGAACATACAACACTCTTGGATCTTCCGAACGTTCTAAAAGCCACTAGAATATTTGAAGATTGTAAGAACGGCCTGTCGCGACTTACTCACCTTATGGGCGATAGGTCCGGACCGGCTCGTAACAATAATATTTCTCTTTTGCAAGATATTCATTTAATACAGGTATTTACGTTCCTCCTCAGGCGAACACCCTAGTGGATACAAGAGGTAGCCTAGCTTTAAGGGGTGAAAGTTCACAGTTTTTCGGAAAATTGTCGTCATCGATAAAAAAGAGGGCCAAAATTTGGGCAAAAAAATCTTCATCATATTTTCGCCATTTCTGTCACATAATCTTTGTCCCTTAAGGAGCCTAAATCGATGATGGCGGACACCTGTGTGACGATTTTTGTCAAAATTTTGGCCACCTTTATCCTTGTACGCACCCTTCTTTGTATCCACTTAGATTTTCGCCCATCGGGATTTCAAATTGTCGAATCAACACCTTTGACTGAAAAAATTTTTATTCATGTTATAAATGACGACAAATTCACCCCATGTAGCCACCCCCTTTATTTTCGTAGTCTGTCCATGGTTACGGCAAATCAAACAAAGAGTGGATTTAAGCAGATGGACAGTCATAAACGACTTGCTGCAGATACTTTATTATCCAGAAGACCAGTTCTATTGCTATTTGTTAAACATCATAGAACTCGACTTGTTGTCATTCCGCGGAATTTTGTAATCGAATTTAAACCTATTTCCCGACTACCTAGAGCTCTGAAATTTTCAGGATAGTTAAAAACTGGATGACAATGCATGTTTCAAGTGTGTTTAGGCATATACATAGATTTTGAAATTTATTCTGAATATTATTAAATATGATTTAAGTTGTGTATAGATATTATCATTTTAAAAGGTTTCAAATAAGTTGTTCATAGCTCAGTTTGATAAGTGTACAAATGTGACAGTTCTGTTATGTTATCGTAATGGTCGTAATGGGATCGATTACGCGAGAGAGAAGTTTTTTTTGTTTTTTAACAATTTAATAATATCTAGTAATATGACTTATAAATCAGAAAAAAAACTTTCTACTATTTATAAAAATTTCTTTTTATAAATTGTAATTATTTTTACAATAGAGCTTAAAAGTTGAGGTGACTCAATTTGGAATACCAAATAGTTGCAAAAATATAAAGAAAACGAGGAAAGCGATTTACCGATACAATATTGCGAAAATGCTGGTAAAGGATCCGAAACCTGTACTGATTTAGATTAACTTGTGTTAATTTTTACTTTGTTCATATGACTAATATAAATTGTATGGATGGTATTGATGTGAGTCTTGGTTTAGTTAATGGTTCTATCGGTATAATGCAAAGAGTAAAGGTTGATCCGGAAAATACAAAAATTATTAAGAAAATAAACATTACATTTAATCAAAATAGTAGTTTACGTAACAAGTCCCGAAAGTGGTCTTTTACTGGACGAGTGGGCAAATTGCAGGGCGAGCCATAGGCGAGCCCTGCAAGCCTGCGAGTAATTTTCTAGCATTTTCAATCAGGCAGACCACTGTCATTTTAAAGAGCATAAAAAAATGAATAAAATGACGTGGTTAAAAAATTTGTAAGTGATAATGGTAAAAAATTGTTACATGTCACAACTTTGAATCAGGTGTGACAGTAATTTTCTGCCATTCTCAAACAGGCAGACCACGGTAATTTTAAAGAGCATAAAAAAATGAACAAAATGATGTGGTTAAAAAGTTTGTAAGTGAGAATGGTAAATAATTGTTACTTGTCACAACTTTGAATCAGGTGTGACAGTAATTTTCTGGCATTTTCAACCAGGCAGACCACGGTTATTTTAAAAAGAATAAAAAAATGAACAACATGATGTGGTTAACAAGTTTGAAAGTGATAATGGTAAAAAAAATTTACATGTCACAACTTTGAGTCAGGTGTGACAGTAATTTTCTGGCATTTTCAATGAGGCAGCCCACGGTAATTTTAAAGAGCATAAAAAATAAATAAAATGATGTGGTTAAAAAGTTTGTAAGTGATAAATGGTAAAAAATTGTTACATGTCACAACTTTGAATCAGGTGTGACAGTAATTTTCTGGCATTTTCAAACAGGCAGATCACGGTTATTTTAAAGAGCATAAAAAAATGAAAAAAATGATGTGGTTAACAAGTTTGTAAGTGATAATGGTAAAAAATTGGTACTTGTCACAACTTTGAATCAGGTGTGACAGTAATTTTCTGGCATTTTCAAACAGGCAGACCACGGTAATTTTAAAGAGCATAAAAAAATGAACAAAATGATGTGGTTAAAAAGTTTGTAAGTGAGAATGGTAAATAATTGTTACTTGTCACAACTTTGAATCAGGTGTGACAGTAATTTTCTGGCATTTTCAACCAGGCAGACCACGGTTATTTTAAAAAGAATAAAAAAATGAACAACATGATGTGGTTAACAAGTTTGAAAGTGATAATGGTAAAAAAATTTACATGTCACAACTTTGAGTCAGGTGTGACAGTAATTTTCTGGCATTTTCAATGAGGCAGCCCACGGTAATTTTAAAGAGCATAAAAAATAAATAAAATGATGTGGTTAAAAAGTTTGTAAGTGATAAATGGTAAAAAATTCTTACATGTCACAACTTTGAATCAGGTGTGACAGTAATTTTCTGGCATTTTCAAACAGGCAGATCACGGTTATTTTAAAGAGCATAAAAAAATGAAAAAAATGATGTGGTTAAAAAGTTTGTAAGTGATAATGGTAAAAAATTGGTACTTGTCACAACTTTGAATCAGGTGTGACAGTAATTTTCTGGCATTTTCAACCAGGCAGACCACGGTTATTTTAAAAAGCATAAAAAAATAAACAAAATGATGTGGTTAAAAAGTTTGTAAGTGGTAATGGTAAAAATTTTTACATGTTACAAGTTTGAAACAGGTGTGACAGTAATTTTCTGGCATTTTGAAACAGGCAGATCACGGTTATTTTAAAGAGCATAAAAAAATGAACAAAATGATGTGGTTAAAAAGTTTGTAAGTGATAATGGTAAAAAATTGTTACTTGTCACAACTTTGAATCAGGTGTGACAGTAATTTTCTGGCATTTTCAATGAGGCAGACCACGGTAATTTCAAAGAGCATACAAAAATTAATAAAATGATGTGGTTAAAAAGTTTGTAAGTGATAAATGGTAAAAAATTGTTACATGTCACAACTTTGAATAAGGTGTGACAGTAATTTTCTGGCATTTTCAACCAGGCAGACCACGGTTATTTTAAAGAGCATAAAAAAATAAACAAAATGATGTGGTTAAATAATAAATACCTTTCTTGTGTCTATTACGCTCACGTGGAGAGTAGACTAAGGTATGGGATTTGTACGTGGGGTAACTCTGTTGATTGGAAGGATGTGTTTGTGGCTCAAAAAAAGATTGTCAGAATTATGGCAGGAAAGCCTAGTCGTCACTCTTGTAAGCTACTTTTTGTTGAATATGGCATATTAACTCTCCCTTTACTGTATATTTTTGAGGTTTGCATATATATCTACTCAAATCAAAAAAACTTTAAGAAAAATAATGACATTCATAAAATTAATACTAGGCAAAATGCAGATTTACATATACCTATCGCTAGACTAAATGTAACTAAAAACTGGCCTAATTTTATTGGTCCAAAAGTCTTTAATAAGCTACCACCCGATTTAAAAAACATCGCAAATTTTAACTCTTTTAAAAGAAAATTGAAACAATTTTTATTGTCCAAATGTTTTTACAGTGTTGACGAATTTTTAAATGTCTAACTGTGTGTTTTTTTTGTACTGATTGATTCATTGTTGTTATATATACATCTATTTTTTGTATAGATATTACCTATATACATGTTTTCTGTTTTCTATTTCTTTTTTGACAAATCATATACAATTTTGTAAATTGTCTTTATAAGAATAAAGGATTATTATTATTATTATCATTAAAAAGTTTGTAAGTGGTAACGGAAAATTTTTTTTACATGTCACCACTTTGAGTCAGGTGTGACAGTAATTTTCTGGCATTTTCAATGAGGCAGACCACGGTAATTTTAAAGAGCATACAAAAATTAATAAAACGATGTGGTTAAAAAGTTTGTACGTGATAAATGGTAAAAAATTGTTACATGTCACAACTTTGAATCAGGTGTGACAGTAATTTTCTGGCATTTTTAACCAGGCAGATCACGGTTATTTTAAAGAGCATAAAAAATAAACAAAATGATGTGGTTAAAAAGTTTGTAAGTGGTAATGGTAAAAAATTTTTACATGTCACAACTTTGAATCGGGTGTGACAGTAATTTTCTGGCATTTTCAAACAGGCAGATCACGGTTATTTTAAAGAGCATAAAAAATGAACAAAATGATGTGGTTAAAAAGTTTTTAAGTGGTAATGGTAAAAAATTTTTACTTGTCACAACTTTGAATCGGGTGTGACAATAATTTTTTAGCATTTTTTGGCTGGCAGACCTAGTGTTATTAAAATACTATGAAATTTGCAATTAAACCATTTACTTATATTTATATTTGTGATGACTGCAAAACTCTGTTGCTTTTTTATTATGATTAAATTAATTGAACATGGTTTCTGGCAAAATCGTATAAGCAGACCATGCTTATTCTGTTCGTATTGTATTTTTACAATTAGTTATCTACATAAAAATATCTTCGACAGTGATGACGTCACTTTCAGTGTCACCGGCTCCCGACCTATAAAGTAACTTTAAAAATTTTTAAAATAATAAAAAAATCTTATCCCAAAACTCGAGTCCTAGCTAGTTCATTTTTAACCAAGGGTATATAGGGATTTTCATATTTTTATATTCCCTTTATGATATCGAATATAAAAGGTAACCTAAGGGATTATATTCTTTAATAATAATCCAAACAACAAATTTACTTTATTTAAATGGATTACTGTTTCTATTGTCGAAAAAAAATTTAATGAATTAAATTGTTGGACTAAAGGTATTTATATGATTAATATCATTAAACTGCAATTATATACACAATTAGACGAGTATTGCGTGCACTTTGTCTGTGATCTTTTTCAACAAATTTCCTGCTAATATGCCAACTAGTTTGAAAGTAAAAATTAGTTTTGGAATCTAGACAAGTAGTAAGTAAATTATATGTTACTACAAATAAAAAAGTTTAAAAGTAATTAGGCTAAATTAGCGTCGTCAAGGTGGATTGTTTTCAACCAGTTTATGTAATAATAGATTAGACAAGCAAAACATTTATTACCCTGTAATTTAGTTATTCTTCCGTTTAATATTAGCGTTTTTTGTAATAGTTAAATATAACATTTTTAACTAATTTTATCGAAAAATAATGAGTCTTATCAAAAATATGAACTTGAACGATGTACTTTACAGAAAAATTGTACAACAACTTACAGTGTGTATAAGCCAAATGGAATAAATTCATTATTATGTTTAATGTACGTCTTTATAAAAAATTCCGAAACACCTCAAACTGAAATTATAATTTCACATTTTCCAACGTAAAAATGCTACCTCTACCTTCAACACCCTCCGAATAACTGAATAACATATATACAACCCCCAATGGGAAGTATCGGAATGTGATATATCGTTTGAAAGGTCTCTTAATTCATTATTTAAAAAAGTAATTGGTTTTAAGTTAATTGCCACAATTAAGACAAACTATATTAAAATCATGGTGGTTACCGAAATTTTGATAAAATACACTAAAAACTTATTACAAAATACTCAAAACTTATTTGCCGTTGAGGTATTGATAACAAAAAAGTAAGCGAAAACTAAAGCAATTTGCTTTTTGGTTAAAGAGACTTTGAGGTCACCTCCTTACCTGAGAACAGCGGGCCGTCCATAAATCCGGACCTTTTCTCTATCCTCACAGTAGGCGGTGATATTCACTTATGATTTTACAATTTTACAATTTAAAAAAAAATATATGTGATTAATTTTTTTATAAATAAAAATAAATAAATACTGGAAACGTAAAAACAATACTTACGCAAAATTTTTGACGTTTAACATAACATTAAGAAATTGTCGGTCTATCCCATAGTAGTACTTTGTATGTATTGGGATTCGTAATTACCGTCTTACAAGAAAGTTTTTCTAAAAAAACAAAGTAGTTTCAAATTCAAGCAAGTGTTAGCAATTTTGCTATATTATTCAGTCAGCATTAATCTTAAAACACAAAATTATAATGCCGCGTCCGCACGCTTGCCAAACCACAACAAGCCGTAGCAAACTCAAACGTGTGGATAGAGTGTTTGCCTTGGTTTTTATTGACTTGCAAGCGCTTGTAGTCGATCCGATAAGTGTCGGTTTTTTGTCACAAATCAAAGGGAGTTTGAGCCAGCGCTTGCGACTCGTCCACACGTTTGTATTCATGGAATCTGACATCGACTCATATTGTCTATCACCAAAAATCTGTATGTGAAAATATTTGACTCAAATTTTACTTATATATTAACAGATAGAGAAAGAATGACATACTAAGCCAATTTTCAAAAAAGTTACAGAACTTGAAAGTTGAAACTACATATTTTTGGCTCACATCGGTCTATTTTTTCTCTCATAAAAAAATTCCTTTTGACATATAAATGTTCATATTAATTAACAGATAGTAACTTAACAACATCCTAAAATTTCAAAATGTCATCTTGATTTTTGAAAAAGTTGTAGATTGTTAAAATAAAAAAAACACTTTGTGCAAAAGAAATTTTCGAAATTTTTTTCTGAACGAAATTCATACGTAAAATTATTTTTTATATATTGGACATGAGTAGATTAAAGAAGAAAACGTAAAAAGTTTTGCACAATTCCGTAAAAAAACATTTTTTTTTCAAATTTGTACCCGATTTGACTCCTTAAAATTTATTCCCAAAATCCGACATCGACCTCGATTTTATGTCTTCAGAATTTTTAATATTCACCATCTTCTTTGCCCTATTTTTGTTTTCTTTCGTTTATTTTCTTTTTTTTATAATAAAAATAACTTGAGCCAAATGTTATGGCTGATATAACCTCAATAATGCCAATATCCATCACGTCCGTTATGCTTGCCTCTTCAGAACACACTAACTCACTCGCAAGCGTGTGGATGGCGATGTTTGATTCCCTAAATCAACCCAAACGTTTGTAGAGGTTTGGAGTTTGCGGCAAGTGCCAAACGTGCGGACGCGGCATAACATTTAACTCTCGTAAAGTATGTACGGATTTTTTAACAAAATTATACTTAAATTAAAATTCTTTTTTATTTCCGTTCCATTTAAAAAACTGTCCAGTGTAAGTATACCTACACAAAGTCAGTATATAAAAATTAACAAGCTATTTTGTGAGTAACTCTTTGAATATTGTCTTGACTTTCGGAATGTTAGGCTACGGCATCATAGGTGAGATTTCACTTTGCGTTTCGTTTACGGGTTATTTCCCGTCCTTATAAAAAGAATAGTTTTTCACGCGTGTAAAAACTACTTCGTCCCTTGTCATACACATTGGTTTTCAGTTCTTCGCGTGTCGAAAAGTTGAACCTTTGCACAAATGGACGGAATTTTTAGTACTAACTGATCGACTATCAAAGAGAAAACACGTACTTCTGCAAAACATATTAAAAGAAAAGCCAAAAAACTTTGTTAAATGCTACCTACAGAATGCTAATTCCTTCTTTTGAAGTGCTTCTATTAAAAATTAAGGTTAATATATCCAAGGAAAATACAACAATGAGGAATTGCATTTATAAGATTGATTTAACCAAAATTATTGCGTGTGATATTTGACCGTTGTGGCAACCCAAAGAAGAGTGAGAAGAAGCTCGAAAATGGAACCAGTTCCATTCGTGAGCGGGAAACCTTGAAGACTCACCCGTCTTCTACCTTTCGGGCGGGAATTCCAGTTCAACCTACAACAATATGAACTATTTTTTGGTGTGTTTTCACGCCTAAACTCGGCATGAAATCCGTGTGGCCTTATAAAAGACACTCAAGGAGAAATTACTTATCAGTTACTAGTTTAAGTTTAACTTATTTTACACATTAACCGAGTTCTTAAAGACTATCATTAATGCTTCAGGTCTACCTTTAAGTGATGAGAAGTTATTGCATATTTTCCAAGCAATTTCAAGTAAACCGCAAGGAAAAATGTATTTATATTACTTTTTATTAAAATTTAGTTTTCAATTTTTTCCTTTTTTGAGGAAGTAAGTTTAGTTAAGATAAAATCTATATCGCCTACTAACCAAACTGCAGCCGAATGCTTATCGGCGATACCGGCTGTAGGTATAGATCGCAGGTATGAGTACTGCCAGATGTTACATTTTTCCATTTCTCCTTAATGTCATTAATTGTTTGTTTTATTTCTAAATTTCAAACATCATAGGTTTGTTATGTTACGATTAAGCACCCATTGACAGTTTTCAACAATTGTATAGTAGCAAAGAATTAAAAAGAAGCTGTGAATGTGTTGTAAGAATTTCTTAAGATATATTTTTAAAGTTAGGGTTCTACTTTATTGTCACTGACTATTGATTTTATCAAATGACCTTTTCAAGTTTGTAGATAATCCAAGTCTTTTGCATTTATGTTAAAAAATATGAATCGACCACACTCTTTCACATATACCCCCATAAAGGTGGCTGACCCAAAGTGGAGAAATTTATCGAAATTTATATCAAACTTAGGTGCTTTTTAGGTGCTATTTAGGTGCGCAAAACAAAAATTAGGTGCACTAGCCGTTTTTGAAATATTTACGAAAAACCATGGGACCGCCAGCCTTTAACAACCTAGCTGACCCATAATAAAAAAAAACAAAAAAATAGGATTGAATAATCTTTAAATTAAGTGCTAATTAAGTGCTTTTTAAAACACGAAACATAAAATAAAAAATTAAATATATTTTGTGTATGGCAAAATGTCACATTTCTTCTTACACTTTAAACCAAAATGGACATCGTTAGTTTAAGAAGCGTTAGAAATCGGTAACATTTTTTTGAGAACCGGTATGTAGAAAAACATTGGTAATCGTCATGCAACGAATCTAAAGCAATATAACTAGGTCTCTTACTTTTTATCGTTCTTTTTTCACTATAGATCAAGTTGGAAAATTGAAGCTTATTGTAAAAAACAATTGCTTTTAATTAGTGTCATTTACACTTGCACTAGCTACAACAAAAATTAGCAAGCTTTAATTTATTTTTATTATTATTATTATTTGTATGACTAAATAAATTCTGTGAAAGAAGATTCCATAAATCCTGTAGGTCATGAACACTGGTTATAAACAGTTTAAAAACTTTATTTTATTGATTTTTTTCAGTATATGACAAAAAATATTAATAAGAAAATTTGATTTGGACCTTTTTCCAAATAGAAAAATATATAATATTACTCAAGTTATTACGTTGACTTCATATATTCATAAATTGATTATCACTTATAGAATCAAATTTTACAGCTTAGAGGGTTAAACCATGTAAAACAGGTAATAATTTTCGTTAAATCGCTTGGGAATATATTGTAACACTAGGGTGGATTTAACAATTTATTTAAAAAAAGAATGGTTAAACAGAAACTAAACAAACGAATTAAAAAACTAGCACTGGTCACAGTGGTCACTTCGTTCTGCTAGGTTAACTAGACAATCACCAATCAGTCAAAAAACTCTCAACTCGTCGTAGATCATCCATGAGTATTTCAGTGGTTTTCATACTAAAAGTTTAAATATTACTATAAAATATTTTGGTCGATGATCGAGTTGGATTAAATTGTCAGATTGATGGCCTCTATATGGATTACGCAATCGTTACACTGCCTCTCCCCGGACACAGATCTCGTTCTCTTTAGGCGTTGTACAACTAGACTTGATCACCTTCTCTGCAGCAGTTTTCTTTTGTTTAGATATTGTAGTTGTGTTTCATTCGATTGCTTTCTAGCTGTAGATTGTTACGAATCAGCTAATGATCCCACTTCTGGAATTGGATATGTAGTCTTCACCAGACACGTCTTTACCGGGTTACTATCGAACCATTAAATCACCGGGCTTCGATCGAACCATTAAATTACCAGGCAGTCTCATCACTCTACTGAACAGGATTTTGGAAGGAGTCTGTCTGCTAGATTCATAGACAGCTGGTAAGTTTGCCATTAAATATAATAAAATGTGTTCGTTCCAGTGTCGTTAAAGTTCAGAAACAACCTTCAATATGTATTTAAACAGTGTTTCGTTCATTCTTTCAATCATTTCATCATACTGAAAATGAGGTAAAGTAAATCTCGTGTAATAAATTTCCTTTTATACTTCCTAAAACAACAGACCCTCAAAAATTTTTCATTGGACCGAATGTAATTTGAAAGACGCACCAAAAGGAATTGGTTCACCAAGATAAAGGCTAAGGTAACAGCTTTCTGGGTCAGCTTTTATCCATTTCGTAAAGTAAGCCATTACCAAATAATAATGCAGCACTGTGCCTCGTAAGTGGACCTTTACTTGCGGAGCAGTAATTAAATTTTTTGGTACCATTCCTTGACATGATCGGAATAATTCAACCAATAGAAACTTTAACATACCTTCTGTCCTGCCTTTTTCACTCCTGAGTGTCACCCAGACGTTCCACACTTTGGGTACACAAGATCAACAGTAATTTCCTGGATTCGCTTTTGTCTTCATTTTTAACAATCCTCTTTGGTAAACTATTCTCAATTACCACGTTTGTATCATGATCGGGTTCTAAGAGGCCTGTACCAGTTATTTATTTCGTTGGTGAACTATTACTCTGTAGTTACAAAGAACATGTTCAGTCGTTTCATCTGCATACTCACAGAGTCTGCATGTTCCACAGCACACTTTGCTAATTTTATAGAGAAGGTACCTTAGTAGAGAGTGCCCTGTGATAATTCCTGCGATTATTTAAATTAGGTTTTTGAAGTCTAAGAGTAGTTTACAGTGAAGGTCGAATTAACCTTTTTGCTTTTCTTTAGCATGGAGTGTTTCTCCAGTAGGCTGGACTGAGATCCTTTTCTTAATTACAAACTTTATCCATGATTCGGTTTTTGAAATGCCACAAGATGGTTCAAGTCCGATAAAAGGTGTACTAGCTCTTTCTTTTGCGAGATTATTAGCCATCTCGTTTCCGAAAATATCTTTATGCCCTGGTATCCACAGCAAAGTAACTTAGTTATGTTTAGCCAGTTGGTTAAGAGACAACCGTTTAGTTTGACCAATAGATTTAATGATTTTAGGTTTAAGACCCTATCTTTACTCCACGAAAATTTCACATAGTCCTTGTAGCTGGGGAGGTTATTTTGTAAATATTAGACAGAAATTCAGGACCAGGTATATATTATCGGGGTAAAATCTGTTTTACATGGTATTTGCAATGAAAGAAAGAATATGGTATTTACGTTAATGGGACTTAATTTCAGTACAAAATAAACAACATGGCTATATACTTTTTATATACTCTTAAATATGTTATTAAAATAAACAGCAATTAAGTATAAAAATATAACAAATATCAGCTGTTTTGTATAAAATTCATTTAAACTTCATCACAACAACTTTTCTAAACATATGGCTTTCATTATAATATTTCTTGGGTTTTTTAAAATAGATATTGTTTTTAAAAACAAAGTTACGATTATGTTCAAAGTGTTTTATTGCGGGATTACAACATTAAAAATAATTAGGCACAAAGTTTAGCAAAACAGAATTTGTAATTAAAAAAAAACATTAATGACGGTCACTTGATAGTAAAAATTAATGATGTATATTTATACGTATTAATTGTTATTAGGTTGAGAAATGTAAAACTGAATATTTATATATTTTTGTATTGAACAAATTATTATTATTATAATAACAAAAATTTATTAAAAACTATTAAAGGTTCAATTAAAAGTATTTCTGTTTAACGAGAGCTCAATTTTAAAGACACCAACAGTAATTTAGATTGTTTTCTGTCTAAAAATATGAATTTACTCTACGAAATGGAACCTTTTTTCAATAATAGACTTATCTAAATTGACAAATTTAATTATCGTCGTATTATGTGGCTTTTAAATAATGTGCTATTTTATTGTTTTGTTAAATTTTTCATTTTTGGTTTCGTATTTCCAAGAGGAGTAACCAGCAGCTAGTCAAGTTAAGAGAGGTAGTATATCCCAATATAATTCTGTCTGTCTCATACCAGCATGGATGACTATCTCTAGACTACTCTAGAGTATATGCTCAACACTCTGTAATAACTTGTTTTTGAATAAGTAAAAATGTTCTTTGAATGTACAGTTATAATTCTGATTCACTCCAATGTCTAAAATATGTATTGTTTTTAAAACTGGTAAAAATATACTAATTTAAAAAAGTTATGATTTTTTGCTTGAAAAATATTTTTCTATTACCGGTATTACATCTACAATTTTATCGTAAGTAAGTTTAAGCAAGAAATTCATGAAATTATTCAAGACCTTCTTGACGATAGTCTATAAAAAATTCAGACAAACGGGAAACAAAAATTGAAATTAACTTTACTTTTTTGTCGTTCTTTGTTAGGGTTTAAATTTAAGATATGTGCCGAAAATTAGAACATGTTTTAAATCCAAATGTTGGATAAAAGTTTAATGAAACCAAAATAGAGCATATAAAATAGTAATCTTAAATTAATCCATATGTTAAATTGTAGTTGTAATCTCGGTATAACTTTCTTTCTAAGTGTAATTTTGGGGTGCAAAAAATTTCTGGTAACAGGGTTTCAAATCAACACACAAGAAGGCATCGCTATCGAGGTTCTGGATCTGGAAATTTGGGGAGGGGCAAGCAAGTGCTCTGTCAGCACTGAGGCTACATATGGCCATTGTGCATCATCCCGTGTTTAGGGATATCCTTACGTCAGGCTGTCACCAGGCCTAGAGATTTAAAATAGGTGATGAGGCTCCCAAAGGGGAAACTCCCTGATATCGGCTGGTGTAATCCAGTACTCGCCCAACACAGATATTCTAATTTTAGAAAAAGCAGAGTAGACATACATTATTATGTTCTACTGTTTCCTCTTCTTGTTCGCAGCCTCTGCACAGCAGCGATTCTGCTAATTTCATCCTAAATTGGCAGTGACCTGTTAAGATTCCCACAGCTGTTCGGAGATTTTGTCTGGTCAATGCCTTAAATTTTTTTGGTGTTTCCTCGCCAGAATGAGGTAATAACTCTCTGGCCAGTCTACAGTTCGTAGTTTCATCCCAGCACTGTATAAAGTTTTGGTGAGAGTGCTGTTTGATAAGGTCCACGACTGCGGACAATGTTAGCTTGGTAGATGGGCGAGGGCTAACATATTTGTAGCCCGCAGCCCTCCTTGCTAAATTGTTTGCAATGCGGTTGCCTTTAGAGTTCCCATGTCCTTTGATCGAGCTGAGAGGTTAATTCTTTTGCAGCTATGGTTATGCCTGTGAGTTCTGACTGAAACACTTGACAAGCCATCCATAGCCCATTTTATTTTTAGGTTTAAAGATCTAAAGTAAATTCCACATCCCACACCTTGCTTCGTTTTTGATCCATCCGTATAGGCGCTCAGAGCGTTCACTACGTTGGTGTCTGCTGTCTTGTTTGTTAATATTTTGTAGGGTATCTTTGGATTTAGTTTAATTTTCTGATAGCTGTCATTTGTTTTACTTTAGTTTAGACCACCACACGACAGCACCATATGTTAGCATAGGTCTTATGATTGCCGTGTAGATCCACATGGTGACCCTGGGGGATAATCCACAGGTCTGTCCTATGGTTCGGCGGGATTGCTTATAAGATATAAATGCTTTTTTAACTCTGCTTTCTATGAGTGAGTTTTACGTCAGCATGCTGTCAAGGATAACACCTAAGTATTTCACTTCTGTAGCAAGGTATCGAGGTTACAAACTAACGCACAAGATGGCATCGCTTACGCGCCTTGTTTGGTCGAATATTGTACGAGATCAAGTAGCCGTGCTTAACATACACCAGTCTTGAACGTTCTCACTGATCCGTTTACCGCAGTTAAAACTGACGCCCAGGATATTAGAAAACAGTCTTGAATTACAAGCTCTCATGACACAAATGTTAAAGAAGAAGAACCCCTTAACCAAGACCTGGGACATTACTTCCACTGACACCCAGGGAGCCTGCTTAGTGTATAGTGTCTGTTACCCTAACACCAGATTTCTTACGAAGGCAACAATCCTGACCATAAAATAATTTCGTATATAATAAATCATTTATGTCATAAATTTATTATTGTTTGTCGAAAATATCTTCAGTACTGACACATAACATTATATTTGGTCTTCGTTCCTATGAGCTCAAAGATTCCATTCATTATTTCATCTCATTTTTTTTTCTGTCATATCCTTTTCTAAGAGTCTCTTCTTTGATAAATTTTCTTAATCTTTAACACTCTAATCACTTAATCTTCTACTTATAGTCAACAGTTCGCTCTTACTGTTATTTCAATACTTTTTTAATTAATTCAATTGGGTAATTATTCATAAATGTACCAATCATTTTGATTTTTGTCAAGTATTTTATTGTTTGTTCTATATTATTAATTTTTTTCCAGATTTCCATTATTATTCGTTATTAAATCTAGATAGTTCGACTGTTTTATTATTTGTATGCTGCTTGGGGTTAACGATTTATTTCAAAATTCATTTCTCTGTTTTAACGAGCTATAAGATGATTTTTAATTATGTAAATGTTTTCTAATTAATATCTCCAGTAAGCTCAATTACCATTGTTTATTCTTTCCTTCAGTTTTATACTTTTTTATTTATATTTACCACGTGTAGATTATTAATTATAAGTGGGGTAGATTGGGCAAGGTGATTTTAATAAACAGCGAACAATACGATTTTTTGTGTATACCCTACATCTAGACTTTAAAGAAAGTGTATTAATCTTTATTAACCTGATTAGACTCAAAAATTTTATGTCGTTGGTGAACTATTATTCTGCAGTTATAGATATATTCAGTCATTTCGTCTGCATACTCACAGAATCTACATGTTCTGTCAACTTTGTCCATTTTACAGGGATGGTACCTTAGTAGACAGTGTCTTTTAAGAATTCCTTCGAGTGCAAGTTTCTGAAAAGCTAACAATAATTTAGAGTAGCGCAGTGAAGGCCCTATTAATATTTTTGCTTATCTTTGACCTGGAGTGTTTTTCTTGTTAGTTTATAAAACTGGATTCCTTTTCCCAATTATAAACTTTAACCATAATGCAGCTATTCGGGATGCAACAGTAAATGATGGTCCGATAAAAAAAGTGCTAGCTCCGTTTTTTGCAAGCAATCTCGTTTTCGAAAATCTCTTTTTGCCATGCTATCCACAGCAAAGTTACTTTGTTGTGTTTAGCCAGTTGCTTAGGAGAGTGTTTTCATTTCCAAATTGATTTGATCTCAAAAAAGCTAGTAGATTCAAAGCAGCTTCGATATCGCAGACAATTCTGGCTGAATTAAGGCGTATTTTAATGCACTCTTGGCCACAGAAACTGTTGGCAAAAGTTCCGCTTAGAAGATTCTAGAAATTTTTCCCAGGGCTATTGAAAGGACCTGTAACTTCCATACCTACTTCTTCTGGTGTTATAGACTCATTACTATAATAGTTATCATTTAGTATTAACAATATGCTCGTTGTTATAATTTTGTAGCTCTTATAATATTAAGTATTAAATATTTTTGAGGTTTTCTCGTTACGTTGTTTGCCAACCCTATCTATTTTTTAATACTTCTCATTTTAACTGAATCCATGAAGGTACTTACATCTTTTTTTTCTGTATATTTTGTAAATGTTATTTTATTAAATCTGAATATTTAAAAAAAAATATTTTATAGATAAAATTCATGTCTTGATAAGGTTCAGTATTGCCATGGATCAGTATTGCCATTTCTTAACTTTTTTATTATTATAACATTTTTTTTAATCTGGATTTGGTTTTGCATTATTAGATCAACGAAAGAACGTGTTCATTTAATTCCAAAATAAAATGGATGTTGAAAATAGTATATTTCCTAACTAGTGCGCAAAGTAAGTCTCGTTCGCACACTGGCTGCAGTTGAGCGAACGACGCGAAGCGGAGTTCGAGCAGCAGTCGAGTGCGAACAAGACACTTTGCGCGAGAGTTAGGAACAGTATTTTTTCTAAGAGCGAGAACATTTATAAAAATAAAAAATTAGACAATCAATTTAAAAAATTATATTCATAACAAAATACTAAGCAACAACTATATAACAAAAACTAATTATTTCATTTAATTATTATTAACTATATTAAAAGTAAATGAACAATGTGAAGCATTATGCAAGGTTAATGCTGAAGATGCGGTTCCTTCAATGGAGGAAATTACTTGTTTTGTATTGTTTTTGTAGGTTCCGTCGGTGCCAGTTGGAATTGAAATAATATTTTCTTGCAAACGATTTTCAGCAATATCTAGTGAATTTAGAACATTGTTATGGTAGGTCTCGACGCTTGTAGAAGTACTGCTAGTAGTGGTGGTACTACATGACATCTGCAAAATTTTGTTTGACATTTCTTTCTTATTTTTTAATGACTCCTCCAAATATTCTTCCGCCACATCTGTGGATTTCCAATCACCGAGACGTTTGATATTAGTAATTTGTTCTCCATTATCAGCTAATATTGTCGCCGAACTGCGGCGGAAACTATGACCTGTGTATAGCTCTGGGTTGGGTAAGCCCAGAAAAGCCGCTATTTCAGATGGCATTTTGCCGAATGTGTTTATTCCGACACACTGAATAACGTCTTGTCCGCACTAGTGCGCAAAATTACGTATTGTTTGCACTAGTGCGCAAAATTAATTTTTGCGCTCTCAAGCGCGTGCGCACAGTACCTATTTTGCGCACGCTCGTAGAAAAAACTTGTTTACATCATTCTGCGAAAACTGTTTTTAATTAGTAATATTTTCAAGGGTCAGGATAATTAAAATAAAATAACATTATATATAATAATTTTATACATTTGTTATTGTTTTTACAAAATAGGTGTCAATATTAAAATATGTATAATTACAAATAGTTTTTAAAATTTAATTTTTACGTATATAGGTACTATGAAATGGTTACTTTGCTATTTTTTAAACTATTACATAAATGCAGGTTCTCTTAAATCCTACATATGCAATTAATATAATTAACCAGTTAACAACTATAAAATATTTCAATTGTAAATTAATTTTACAGTTATCTTAACGGGTTTTTCAGAAAAATAAAACATGCTAATTTGCTATAAAAAAAAATATTATTCTATTTTTAAAATTTGTTATAGAAACAAAGCTTATCTTATAAAATAAGTTCAAAAATTTGGACAAATGCTAAAGTTTAAGGGCGTGGTCTGTCCAGGCTTCTACTCTCCAGAAAGAAACTAAACATAAGATTTAGCATGCAACAGGTGGCCAACAGTGGCCGTGAGCTAAACAAATTTTTAAAAAACTATTCCGGAAGTAGCCACGGTTTTTGCTGATCCTAAAGTAAAAAGTGCACGTATAATCTTCGAAACGACAGGAGAGTAGGTAGTTGCTGCTCTATAAACAAGC
Organism: Altica lythri; assembly: GCA_964028335.1. Classification (NCBI taxonomy): domain Eukaryota; kingdom Metazoa; phylum Arthropoda; class Insecta; order Coleoptera; family Chrysomelidae; genus Altica; species Altica lythri. The sequence continues at coordinate 55,318,056 of OZ034807.1, forward strand.
CTTCTATATAAATACAGACAATAGAAAGAGTTAGGAAATGCCTAATAAAAACTTAATTTCTAGAAACAAAAAGATTGTTAGAAAACAAAAAGACTTTGTTCTGTATCTAAAAACAGGAAGGACTATACTGGATAACATAGGTATTTAAAAGTAAGTGATTTAAAAACTGATTTAAAGTAATTAGTAGTTATCACAGTAATAGCACGTGATAGCAAGTAATTGCTAGTTATTGCAAGTGATCACAAATGATTGCAAGTGATTAAAAGTGATGCAAGTGATCGAAAGCAACTGCAAGTAATCAAAAGTTATTGCCAGTGCTCAAGTAATGACAACTAATTAAAAGTGATCACAAGTCATAAAAAGTGGTTGCAAGTGATTAGAAGTGATTGACTGCAAGTGAGCATAATGATTTTAAGTAATTAGAAGTAATTGCATATGCTCATATGTGATCACAAGTGATTGGAAATTATTACAAGTAATTGTATGACTTTCATACTTCAGAACTTTAAGAAAAATCTTCTTTTGAGTCTCAGTCATTCCCGTAGTGCCACATTTTGTTTTTATTATGAATAGCAACTATTTTAACGTAAACTTGCATTTATTATATTCACACACCTAGTGTGATTTAGTTTTTTATTGCATTGATACTAATAAATTTTCCTTCACAATTATTACAATTGTGTCAAGTCGTTTAAACTATTTATGTTTGGTGACTATTTAAACATAAAATTAAACTTATAATTTTGCCATACTGTGATTTAGGTTTTAATTGCATTATTAGAGATACACCATTCGCCTTAATTACTACGATCCCGCCGTGTCGCGGAAACTGTTACATTCCATTCAATAATAAGTTGAGGAAAGTCATAATAAAACTGTATGACTACTATTGCTTTACGGTTTAAAAGTAGAAATGAAATATTTTGTTGGCTTATAAGTACCAGCTTCTAAATTAAATTTGAAGATTTTTGTTTAATTCCACAAAAAATGAAACGTTTTTCTTAGTCATATAATAGTTTTGTAGCGTTTTTAAAAAACCCTGTTATTTCATTTCTTTTTTAAATAGAAGCCAACCCTGGTTGTTAAATCTTTTCACCTCATTCGAGAAATTGCTGAAATTGGATTACGTGACTAAGAACATGCGTTACTTATTTCGTGAGAAGTTTCGAGAGCTAAGAAAAATTATTGATTTGTTCTCTAACCAATCATATCCCTCTGTTCAATCACGTGCTTTCAAAACAATTACTAAAGCGGGACCCGACGCAACGGTTACTCTCGCTAACGAAACCCCAGGTCAAACAGTTTCAACTTTCCCGTTTTTTTTTTCTTTATCTTAAAATTACCAAGTAATTAAGTGTTTCTAGTGCCTAGTTTCGTTTGTTCCGATTAAAGTTTTATCTGAAGATTCTTAGACAGCGTTATCTTTAAGACTACTTCAAATATCTAGTAATTTTGACTGCATCTTGGTCATATTACTGTACCTATTTCGTTACTAGAGACCTATGAAGATTAGGAGGATGGTTTATTCTCAAACTACCTGTTAATCGAGACCAGAGAAGAGTCGAGATTTAACATTATATCTTATCGTATCTTTTACCGAGAGAATGAAACAATCTGATCTTCATACTATCTTTGAAACACTAAGAAGCTAACGTAAGTTTTTGTATTATCTTTATACCTTTATCGCATATGAAAGTACCGTTTATTTCTCTGGAAAATTTAATCTTAATTGTATTTACCATACCGAACTACCTTCAGTGAATAATGTGCAGTGCCGTATTTAAATTAACCGGGGTGTAATTTTTTGTGATTTTTATCTGTATATTTATTTTTTTTGTATTTTTTTTAGCTGTATTTCTTATCTGTCTATTTAATATCTATATCTTGAGATGTAAGTACTCCTTTTAACTCGAGTTAATGGGAAAGCAAAAGGTGAATTTTAATAATTTCTTGTCTAAATCTCAATTATTTCACTTTTCGTTTCACAGGGTACACAGAGATAACAAAATAATATACATAGCTGTTATTTTCATGTAAAAAATATTATTTTGGAATGATCACAAAGTTGATTATTCAATACGTTTTTACTGTTTTAATATAGGTATCCGCCTCTATGTTTTTTGTTTGTTTGTCTTGTTTATTATTTAAACTAATCGTAAATATTGTTAATTGTTTAACTAGATATTTTCTTTTCCTTTCTAGAGTATGTTATTCTGATCAATATTTTCAGCTTATCTAATATGTTTTTTTAAAGTAACTAAACTTTCATTTATCAAAAATTTTCTTATCTTACACGTTTTGATTTTAACCATAAGGATAAGTAAGGAAAAGTGTAAGTATAATTATTTTTTGTTTCCTAAAAAAAAGTGTGTAATTTCAATTCTAGAAAGAATAATCTGCTGGGTTATCTTATCTAATTTATATATCTTTTATCTGGGTTTCTTATCTTTCCCCATCCTTAGGATAAAAAAAAATAAGTGGCGCCCATTTCCTTTTCTCTTTCACTTTCTCCTTTCATTTTCGTTTTTTGTCCCTTTTTATAACATTCTTAAATATATTCTTTTTTTAATTTTTTTATTTTGATAATTTTTCATTGAGCTCGTCCGAATCCACGCTCGCTCTCCACCAACCATTGAGTGCCGTTCGCAATAGTTAACCTTAAGACGAGCATTTACCATCTACCGACAAAAAAAGTTTACAGTTTAATATTTGCATTAGTGTTTTTAACTCTCAATGCAAATGCAATGTGACTTTTGGCATATTCGAAATTCGAACCATTCCAATTATCGATAAAGTGACACTTGAATTTTTTAAGTGGAAATTAAAGTTGGGATGCATCAATTTACGTATCTATTAACATTTATTTAATTGTAGCTTTCAAGGTAAAAACAATAAACAGGATATTTTTTTGATGATAATATGATCTCCTCACGTAATTGATTGCTTTTCCTTTTAGCAAATATTATTATGTTTACATAAATGTTACTGTTTTGTCACTCATACTTAAGTTAACTGAATTTCAATAGAAATAAAGTATTTACAGCTGTTGTAATGACATGCAGTTCCATTTATAAATTTTATTATATTTTCTTGCTAATTAATTACATTGTTAAACGTCAATAGTAAAACTCATAGTCGCGAGTCTCATCGTTATTCAGAGCTGTTTCTTAGTTGTAGTTGTATTAAAAATTTCAATACGATACATAAGTTTGAAACAATGACGCCAATAAAAAGTTCTATTGAAAACGAAAGGAATATTTCTCTTCCTGAAACCAATATCAATATTGTTAGGATTTTTGCAATTCTTTTTGTATTTTATTAAATACAAGGGTACCTACTGGGATTTTAAGATAAGGGCAAAAAATTTTATTAATAATCGAAACTGGCTTTATTTGTTTTAATTCTCTATCAAGAGCAATTGCTACCCCGAGTAAGATACCTCTAAATCATAATAGATAGATAGATACTTTATTCACCTTCATTCACAATATAAAGTATGCAAGGCTAGTCATATAAACAAACACAATATAATAAAAAGAAACACTGAGTACGTAAAATATATCTAAAATATACAGATTTAACGACCTATATTATTGATCCACATTACAGGCTGCAAACCTTTAGTGTAGATGCGAGCGTCATGAATTCCAGCTTGTCATAAAAACAGTTATCTACTAGAAATTACAGAATGACAGGTTAAATCTATCTCATTGAAGAACACGAGCTGCAGGAAGAAGAGCGTTGTAAAAGACCATATTGCAGTGTATTCTTTTTAGATGTATATAACTTAACCTAACAAGAGAGGCATTCTGGGTCTCATAATGATGCATGTCGTGCTGAAAGTTCAATAGGTCCCATTGGCTCTCTATTTCTAAATGATTTTGGAGGCAAGACACTTAAGTTCTTAAATATATGACGACAATGGTCTCTAAATCCTGCGCCTACCAGAATTCTCAATGCTTATTTTGGAGACGAAACACTTTAATAGCGCCAATAAAGTTCCCCCAAAACACAGTGCACTACGAAATTATGGAATAGAAGATTAAAACGACTTAATCTCCTAAACAGGAATAGTACTGGACAACTTGCCAGTAATATGTAAGATATGAGGGGTCCAAGTGAGCCTACAGTCGAATATGAACCCTAGAAATTTCGCTTGGGTCTCCTGGTCTATAAAGGACATAATGAGAGGATAAGACTCTGTGGCACATTCAGTGGGAGATTGTTCCATTCAAACCAAGTTTTAACACTGGTCAGTGAAATATCTTTTTTCATAATCAAGTTCGTATTATCAGTAATAGTCCGGGAGCAGAGAGGGTTTTCGTAGCCGTTCAAGAGACAAGACTCCATCAAAGTTTTTTCTATGTATTTTGACACCCTGATTACAAATATCAAGGGTGGATTCCCGAGAAATGGTTAGGAAATTTGTTATTAACAAATAATTTGTTACTAACAAAAAATTGTTTTTTCGCAAAACAAAAAATATTATCGTAATCCTTAACTAATTTTAAGCAAAAAAGCTTTTAATGTATTTTTTCATCAGACTTACCGTTTTCAAATTAAAAATTGTTAAACATTTGAAAAATAGCATTTTTGACATTTTTCTAATTTTCATAACTTTTTATATAATTAATATTTCTTACTCTGCGATGACTATTTGATACTTAAGATCATAAAGTATGAGAGGAAACCGGTTGCAATACGAAAATACAATCTTTTTGTTACTTTTCAACGCTATAAACAATATTAGTTATATAAAAAGTTATGAAAATTTGAAAAATGTCAAAAATGCTGTTTTTTAAATGTATAACAATTTTTAATTTAAAAATGGTAAGTCTGATGAAAAAATACATTAAAAGTTTTTTTGCTTAAAATCAGTCAAGGATTACGGTAATATTTTTTGTATTGCGAAAACACAATTTTTTTATTTGTAACAAATTATTTGTTAATAACAAATTTCCTAACCAATTCTCGGGAATCCACCCTTGATATTTTTAATCAGGGTGTCAAAATACATAGAAAAAACTTTGGTGGAGCCTTGTCTCTTTAACGGCTACGAAAACCCTCTGGGCTCCCGAACTATAAATAATATCAGGAGAGACCTAGTGAAATGAATGGTTCACATACACAATAAAAAGAAAAAGACCCAACACAGAACGCTGCGGGACTCCATCGAGAGTTTTTAATGGGGCTTATTTTACATCATATATCTAAAGAAATTCACCTTTTTTTTGATCTGCGAAAATAACAGAAAATCATTGGAAAAGACTAATCCACCAATTGCACTTTTTAAAACGCACCAAAATCCACTTGTTTGAATCAGTATCTGAGACCTTTCCATGTCGTGGTAGAGAGTTCTGCAATTGATTGTCTATATTTTACCAACATATCTGGAAATTAAATTGTGGTATTTCAATCGTAATTTTTACCAATATTTTCGGAAATCAAATAGTTTTATAACATTCATAAATGATCACTCTTATAGTTATTCAATTGGATTGTTGAATTTGGTTAAAAAAATTTGCCGGTCAGATATTAAATGAATGCAAGTACACTTTCTGAACAACATCAATTTTTGTGTCCAATAAACGATTTTAGAGAACGTTCTCAAATTTAGCGAAATGTGAATACGGTTAAATTAAAAAAAAATATATAATACGGTGGTTAGAGATGATGCTTCATTAGTGAAAGCTAAAGCAAGTTAATCAAGATACGGTTTTTTAATCTACGTCAAATTTGATACAGAAAATCATTGTACAAAAATGTTCTCAGTTAAGTTTTTTTTATCTGACCAACCATTAACCATTTGTATCGTCCACGTGGTTATGTATTACAAATGGTGATTCCAAGTTAGCTCTAAGAGCACGACTTATACGTTTATACTATTCGGTGTTGAGAACTTAGTTTCCTTTTAGTGGTAAATGTTACTCCGTAACTACATTTACAGCCTGTTGCATTTTGTCTTTGAAACTAGTATAAAAATTGGCGTAAGCTAAGATGACCAGGTTTTCCGCATAACCCAGAACATGGTATTTTTTATTTTTAAGTCTTATTATTAGAACCATGACCAGATTCTACAACAGGAAAGATAAAATTCCCTCTGAGGTAATCTCTGGCTACTTGTGTCAACAGTTTTAAAAACGGCTTCTTCTATGTCTAGAAAGGCACATAACATCACATCTTTTCTGTTTCGGAACGTAGTCTTTTTTCGTACAAAGTAGTGTATAGCTGTTTCGGTCGATAATTCTGCTCTATAAACACATTTGGTAGTTTTAAAATTTTAAATAAATTAAACAACTTAAAAATATAAATAAAAAAAAAATGAACTCAGTGATTTAAGAACGCGAATGGGTTTTTACATATGCCAGTTACTTTCTTATTGTTTTACACGTTATAATTACAAATGAATGCTAAGTTTTATGATGCATTTTAAATTTATTTCTCTTTATTTCATAATCCAAAATAATTTATCACTTAAATTTAAAAAAAATCTATTAATTTAAGAAAGAATAAGATAAATAATTGTTTCTACCCTGGAAGGGATAAAGAATACCGCCTAAATAAAATAAAATTTTAAATACGATAAATGCTCTTTTCGTTCAAACCTTTAATAATTATATAGGAAATACAAGTGTCTACAGCATTTAGAAAAATGATCAAATTATTATTAATATTTATTTGAAGGCTAGATCTTATGGTACAAATTTCAATTTGTTAGCGTCAATAGGTTATTTTTTGTGGGACCGAGATATAAATAAAAAGGTCATTTTTTATTATTAATATTCTAACATAATGGCACGGAGTTTTTAGGAAATGCATTACCAGCATATAATTTACAATAATTTATTCATGATGCTTAAAATTAAAATATATTATATATACTAGCGGACCCGGCGAACTTCGCATCGCCTAACACTAATGTTTTTTCCAATTTTATTTTTTATTTTTACGATTAATTTTTTGAATTTTTTATCATATTTTCTCGTTAGTTACCAGTTTTTACCATTATTTATAGTACTGTGTAATTTATCGGTTAGGTATATTATATATTAACTGCGCCACCTAACGGTGCGGTCATAGTTCTTAGGTAAGTAAGTTTTGCTCTTTTAAACATATGAGATATCAACTGCGCCACCTTACGGTGGCGTCATAGTACTTAATTATGTAAGAATTGCAGGTGTAAATTTATAACATCTCAACTGCACCACCTTAAGGTAGCGTCATAATGATTAATTTCGTAATAAACGCGTCCGATCGCTGCAAAATTCAAAGTGCTATAAGGAAAATCGCGGCCTCCGTTGCCGCCGCTCCTGCCGGCCAGTACCACCGCAAGCGCTACGTCCCGCAATTTTAAATCTGCGATATCTTCGAAAATATTCATTTAAATCTTGTGCTGTACAGTACCATATAGATCTATATTAAATTAACAATGTATTTAAGCTATTTAATTGGATAAGGATTAATGCTGCATTGGTTAAAATCGCTTCGAAAATTATCCATTATTTGTCGTAAAAAGTAAATGACAAAAAAATTTTATTGTGGGATATCCATAAGAGATAGACATATACCATCGCGGAGTTTTCTGTAGACCTTTTCAATGTGTACAAATAATTTATTAGTACATTATTTTGATAAATCTCGTAGGGTTCAGCCAGCGTTTGCAATGTAAGCGGAAAAAAATTGATAATTAACGACATCACATTAGAAACTCCAAAAATAACAGTATTTCTCCACTATTTAATGGATGTTATTATACATATAAACCTTCCTCTTGAATCACTCTATCTATTTAAAAAAACGCATCAAAATCCGTTGCGTAGTTTTAAAGATTTAAGCATACAAAGGAAAATAGGGACAGAAAAAGCGACTTTGTTTTATACTATGAATTGATTAAGAAACGTAACCTCGAAAATGCGAAATTTACGGTCATATATACAGGGTGCCTCCGATTAAGTCGGCACTATTGTTAACTTCTTTATTATTACAGCTACGAGGTTGGTTAAATAAGCAAACTAGTAGAGTTTTTTCCGCTTATTAAGATGCTGAAAACAGAAAAACAATTTAGCATCGCGTTTTCGACTTATTTAAAAAAATAACAATTTTTTATATGGAACACCCTGTATATTTTGATGTATTACGATAGCAAATCCTTTTCTACATAAAAAAGGTCCTATACACTATCGCTCTAAATTAAAAAATAACAGAATTATGACGATATTTTACTTCCAGTAAAGTTGGCTGTGAAATTCCAAACTAAAAACAATTGTACGGTTGCTTGGTAACATAAATAATAGTGGCTATTATTGAGTGTAATTTTGTTGACAGCAAATTTAAACACTTACAGTTTTTGGTACTAGAATTTGTTTTAAAATGCCTTTCACGCATATTGAAAAGTGTGATATGTTAGAAATTTATATTAAGTGTAGAAAAAGCAGTGTTAGAGCAGTAGAAGAATACCGCCACAGATTCCCCCTACGCGATTTGCCAAACAGGAGATATTTTTTAGTTCTGTACAGAAAATTTCGGAGTAACGAGGATGTTTTTAAAAAGACGAGAAAGAGAAAACAGTTTGTTGTAAGCGAAGACGTTGAAACCACGATCTTGGCCTATTTTGAAGCACACAAAGAAAATTCAACCAGAGATTTAGCAAAAGAGTATGATGTCAGTTTGGTTACAATATGGCGGGTTTTAGAGAAACATAAGTTTGTTCCTTACAAGTATCGACGAGTCCAAACACTATTACCCGGTGATAGCGAGAGAAGACTTGCTTTTTGCAATTGGTTGTCCCATATGTGCGATAATGATATTGAAATTTTGAAGTACATTATTTGGAGCGATGAGGCTAATTTTTCAAATACAGGTATGTTTAATCGGAAGAACGTACACTATTGGTCCCAAGAAAACTTGTTCCTTACTAATCCTAGAACTCCTCAACATCAATTTAGTGTTAATGTTTGGTGCGGATTAATAGGAAGTCAAATAATTGGACCAGTGTTTTATGATGGGACATTGACAGGACAAAGGTATGTTGACCTTATAATCTCCGGAGCGCTAGAAGAGTATTTGGACGGTGTGAACTTGGCAACTCGCCAACTTATCTACTTCCAGCAAGATGTGGCACCACCTTATCAATTTGGCGAAGTAAGGATTTTACTACGAAGATTGTTTGGAGATAAATGGATTGCCACAACCGGTCCAGTTCCTTGGCCACCCAGATCCGCAGGTATAACCCCGCTCGATTTCTATTTTTGGGGTCACGTTAAAGATGAGTTGTATAAGAAAAAATATGCAACCGTAGAAGAACTTAAAATTAATATTAGAAGAATAATCGAATCTATTGATGGCAAGACTATTTTGAAAGCGACAAGGCGAGTGTTAAATTGTGCTCGAAAGTGTATAGAACAAAATGGTGATGTATTTGCTCATTTATTATGACTGTTAAAGAATTTCGTTAAAAATTATTTATTTAAATAACTAATAATTCAATTTAATAATTATTATTTCCACTTTTATCTAAAATAAACTATTTATTCGTTACCAAGCAACAGTTTAATAATTGTTTTTACTTTGGAGTTTCACAGCCAACTTTACTAGAAATAAAATATCGTTATAATTCTGTTATTTTTCAATTTAGAGCGATAGTGTATAGGACGTTTTTTATGTAGAAAAGGATTTGCTATGGTATAACGTCAAAATATAAAGGGTGTTCCATTTAAAAAATTGTTATTTTTCTAAATAAGTCGAAAACGCGATGCTATATTGTTTTTCTGTTTTCACCATCTTAATCAGCGGAAAAAATTCCACCGGTTTGCTAATTTAACCAACCTTGTAGCTGTAATAATAAAGAAGTTAACAATAGTGCCGACTTAATCGGAGGCACCCTGTATAATTCATTTTTACACAATTTTATTATAATTAAGTATTAAATCAAATGCTTACATTGTCCGACAAATTTATTGCTGGGTTTTTGTTGTTCGACAGCTTAAAAATTTCGTTTAGGTATTTCTAGCTCGAAAAAGCAGCAGTTTTAAATTTAGATAATTTCAACCTTTGTTGGACTCGTCAATAGGAAGCTATACAGAAAGTTTCAAGAATGTATTAATCATTTCGAAAAAAGGGTTGTGCGCGGTGGACTATTAGTTTGTACTCTGGCGTCCTTATATTTCATGTTTGGGGAGGACTGGTAAAACTCTTTAAAGAAGCCACGTCCTAGTAAGCTAGCTAGAGGATTTACGCCCTTTTTGGGAATTCTCATGTTACAAACTATAGACAGCAAAAAACAGTCTCGAATTAAAAATGCTATTCATTTATATTGAAATTTCTATACAAATTTTTTATTTAGAATTCGCAACTACATAGATATTTAACCAGTTATAATTTTTAAATTAATCATCTTTTGATATAGTAATGTTACTGTAATAAGACTTCTGATTAGTGTTGCAAAAGTAGAACATTTTTACGTAAATACCTTAACCTCCCGTTCTTTTTGTACCAAAGTAGGTTGAATGAATTATCTGTTTTGGTTGAGTAAATGCACTTAATTTTATGCTTTGTTACATAATAATCTAGACCAAAATCTGAGATATTTTTAATACAGTATGTTCAACTTTATTAGTCAATGAAATTTTAAAAATATGTGTTGGATATTGAACCCTTTTACAAATAATTTCATTTTAGTTTTTTAAAGAAATTGTTCTTAAAACCTACTTACTAATTGACTTACTGATCTTCCCGAATGTAATACTGGGATTTACTGTAGGTAAAGGTAAAACTGTGAAGTTGAATTTAAACATTTACTGGTAATTTTTTTTTGAGTTTATTGGAACGGAGTTCCTTTTCGCGCGTTAGGTACGACTGATTCGTGGACTGAGGCTAGCCGAAAAAAATTCAGACCAAAATTTGTCACGACCCGACACGACACACGCATGTTTGTCTGTCTGTCTCTCTCTCTTTCTCCCATAGATAGATATACCTATCTTTATTTAAATAGGAAACCCTAATATTCATAAATAAATAGTAATAAAAGTACAATTAAAAAGACACTAATTTAAATTAAAAGAAAATACTGTAGAAAAAAATAAGTAGGTACCTATAATAGTATTATATTTTATTGGAACGAAGTTCCCTTTCGGGCGTTACGAACAGTTACGACTGACGCTAGGAGTTAGCCAAAAAAATTCATACCGAAAGTTGTCACGACACAATGACACGACATACGCATGTTTCTCTCTCTCACAGACCAAAATATAAATAACTCTCTCTCCCTCTCTCTCATAGATAGATATATTACAATGGATACAAAAGTGTGACGTCAGCTATGGGAGGAGCTTAAAAATCTTTCCAAACAAAACATATTTGCATTGAAAAAGCCATAAAAGATTTCTCTATTACTTGTAGTGGTTTCTAATAAAAAATCTTAGCGTTTTCCGGACACTTTTTATACGACCTATTGTATCCAATTTGTGATAGTGAATAAACATTGAAAGTTAGTGTAAGTGTTCAAATTTTATATGCATTTTAGTGGAATTGAGGTTATGTTTTGTTTACAAGTTTATAAGTTTTATTATGGTAATCTTGTAATTAATTATGTATTCTTTAACTATTAAATAGTATTCTGTTGCAGTAAAAATGGTAATGTGTTTCTTCCCCAATTGCAAACATTATAGCGAGCAGAAAAACTGCAATTTTTTTACTTTTCCCAGAAATGATGTGGACAGGAAGGAGTGGATTAGTCTTATCAAGTATATACATATTTCGATGTTATAAATAAAATAATATATATTTAAAGATGTTATAAACAAACAGGACAATATATTACTGTATGTTTTGGCTTTTTTGTTTGTAGGTTTCCTTTAGTATGTTATTTTTTTAATTTTAAGTTTATACAGGTTTTTGTAGATAATAAGTAATAAAATAATAGAAAATAATAACAATAAAATATCCTGTCATTTGTGGCTCCCCACAAATTTTGGATATTGCTGATGGAGTTAGGTAAGTGGAGATTTTATACAGACAATAATAAAGGCTTATGTATGTATAAACAATCTATTGTGTTTACAAATTACAATTCCTTCTCTAATTAATCGAAAGGAACTTCGTTTCATCCGGGTGTCCCTTGATACCTCTCACCTTTTTTTTCATCCTGTTTTTATAAATTAATCAATTCATAAACATTTTAAAAATAGTTCGTAACTTGACTAGTTAGGTACGTCAAATTACTGTCAGTTACTGTCAAATATTTTAAAATTTTGTATTAATTGTTAATTCCTGTTTTAAATTAAAATAAAAAGTAATTGTAGACATGTTGTCATCTAAACCTCTGGCATTGTATGAATGGACACTTTTGTTAAAGGAAACGAACTGTTGAAAATATTCAGGTGATAATAAATTTACTATTTTGCTTTGGACAGTGTAGTGTCGTGACATTGTTAAGTTTATACAGGTTTTTTGGAGATAATAAATAATAAAATAATACAAAATAATAACAATAATGAATCCTGACAGTGTTTCTGTTCTGCACAAGTTCCGGACATTGCTGATGGATTTAGGTAAGAAGAGATTTAATACAGACAATAATAAATGCTTATGTATGTATAAACACTCTATTGTGTTTACAAATTACAATTCCTTCACTAATTAATCGAAAGGAACTTCGTTCCATCCGGGTGTCCCTTGACACCTCTCACTTTTTTTTAACAACTTTTTAGTTTCATACTTTATATTTTGTGTATCTATTATTTCTTGTCCTTCTAAAATTTTCTCGTATTCAGATAATTTATTACTATGTTTGTGATTAAGTTTTAAGTTATTCTGTATGGCTACTTGTTGATCTTTTTTATAATTTATGTTTACAGATCACACTGATCTCAATGAGATTTATAAGATTCACAGATTTCCAGACTGCATTTTTTGCACCACCATGTTATATTGTTACACACAACTGTATAAAGTTGATTGTCGAGTTTTTATCGAATATCCTTTCAAAGTTGACCTGTCACATAGAATGTCAGAAATCGTCACTTGTGTTTTGCCTTGGCTGTTTAATGGTGGTGATAGATTTATTGTGACGGGTAATAAAACTTTAATTTAGTCGGAAAGTAAGGGTTTCTGAAGATAAGCTACTTCGAATCAAGAGCTATCAGTAAGGTGATTATTGCTTTACACATCCTGTTGCAAGGCGGAAACAACGCTATGATTCTTGTAAGAAAACATCTAATTGTTGCTGAATATCCACCCCATTTACCTATCTCTCAATGTGTAAGTTTTGATTACTTTTTTCAGTAAATTCATCAATCAACTGACATTTTAACTCGATCTCTTTAGAAATATTTCGATTACAAAAGCCAGATATATAAGCATCAGCTGGATACAGACGGAGTCTTACAAAGTTAGTCTTTTACCAAGTGGTGTGATCTTTATACATAAATTAAATCAGATATAAATAAATAGTACAGTAATAATTAGTTAAGTAGTGTTTAAAAAATCAATCTGAGCCAGTGGTTTTTGTGTTTCGTTACACTATACTCTGAAAATAAAATTGCTTTGAATCGTTTATAGATGGATTTAATATTACAAAAAAACCTTATCGGAAATAATTATCATATTTGTTTCTAAAAATTAAATTTTAATTCTTTATTTTGGGTAGAAAGACCTATTTTACAATCCTCTTCAAAAATACAATCAATATTTTTTTTTTAATCTAAACATATATTTGTATATTAAATTTAAGCAATTATCTGTTGAAGAATTTTTAGTCGAGAAATTATTTTTCAGGCAGTTGTCCAGTAGGTACCTTTTACCACACCGGATTCAATCGAATAACAACAAAAAAGTACATTTAGGTGTATTTTCTCAAACTTTGGCAAATAAGATAGAAACAATTAGTTTTTGGAAAACAATATAGTTTCTAAGGAAGACAAATAACAAAAAGTTAAATTCTTATTAATTTAAATAATAAATTGGAAGATTTTTAACATGTTTACAAAATGTCTTAAAATGAAAGCATTTTTTTTAAACAAGATATCTATATTTGGTGTAAACATCAACTGATTTAAAATTAATTTAAAATCATTATAGTCCAAGAGCTGGCTGCAAAAAACCTGGCCTATCGAGTAACCGGATGAAACATGTTTTAAATAATACTACTCAATGTATCTATTGAAAAGATCATTTACTGCCAGGGCAAATATGGTGCATAAAATTACCACGTTTTTTCTAAGGTACATTTTTTGGACATGAACTGTACCAATCGAGTAACCGCTTGAAAATAATATTAAGATGTAGTTTTAAGTGAATAAAAAATAATTATAAACAAGTGCCTTGTTAAATCTGGTGCTAACCCCATGGCAGGACTTTTTTTTAATTTTTTTTTGTTGCGTTACTGTACCCATCGAGTAACCGCTTTAAACTATAATTAAATTAAAATTTAAACATTTCTTATTAAAAAAATACATTAGTGCCACTTCTATTCCAGTGACAAATGCCTGGCACGAAACTTTAATTTCTTCAAGTCCCAATCTATTGAAAAACTTGTGTGTCGTTCTTTGCCCGGTTTCCATGCATACACTGGATGCGATTATACAGCTAGCTTTTTCAGAAAAGGTAAAGTTAAACCTTTTAAAGAATTATTAAGAAATCCACAAGTTCAACAATATATTCGCTAGTTTAAATAATATTGATGGAATTGATAATTTAAGAAGTTAGTGATGAGCGAGACTGGTCTTGGTCTTGCGGTCTTGGTCTTGCAGAAAATGCAAGACCAAGACCAAGAACAAGACCAACTTCAGGCTGCAAGATCAAGACCAAGACCGAGCAGTGCAAGACTTATGCAAGACCAAGACTAAGCATTGCAAGACTTACGCAAGACCAAGACCAAGCCTGCAAGAGTCTTGCGGTCTTGCGTTTTTTAAACATATAAACCGAAAAATAAAGCAGCCACGGATTATTTTAAACTCTAACCTTTTAACTAAGCACAACTTGTGCTAACGATCTAAAAACAAAATAAAACTGCCTCGGATATTTTTAACCTCAACTCATTTACTAACTACAACCTGTTTTAACGAAGTATTTTTTTGTTCATATATGTATATTTTAACCTAAGGAATCTAACCTCAATACTTATAAATCACTGTGTATATTATAAAGAAGAACGACGCTTTATATTATCAGATTATGCATTTTATTACAATATCTAAAGGGCATACCTATGGCCATAATAACATTCAAAAATCTTTTTTTTTCGTCCAATACTAATAAAATCATATCGTTTTATTTTAATTTAGAATTAACCTTGTAGGTATATATATTTTAAAAGAGTTTATCTGCGACGATGTTGGGCACTTTAAATTTCTACAAACCTTTCAAATGGCACAAGGTTTTTAGAACAAATAATAATATCAATAATTACGATACCCTTAAGCAGAGCCATAAATCACCAAACAATAGAAAAGCGGCCAGCGCAAAGAGTGTTGAATATTGGAGTTGTAAATAAACATACCAACATTTTTTTGTTAAATTATTATTTTGGAATCAGTTTAGTATTAAGGCGCCTAAAATAGTGTTAATCTGCCCTTCATAGGAATGGGATCGGTAAATTAAAAAAAAAAAAGAAGAAAACAATCAGTGACCTGGAATCGTCGTTGTGTGTTAGTGACACTTCAAGTGATTCAGAAAGTGATGAAGATGTTACACCGTCGACCTCTCAAAAATTAAAAAGATATTTGCCTCATAAAAGATCCAAAAAAAAACAAAAATATTGGATACACGGGATACACAAATGCCAACGCCTACGCCGAATATGAAGAGCAAATTTAGTGATTTTTTTAATATTATTCCGAGTAATGATAAAGGAACTGCGCATGGGATTTGTACTTTCATACTTGATTTATCGCTACAATTTAATATAAAAAAAACCAAATTTTTATAATGCAAAATACTATCCCTTTCATTTAATCTTTCTTTACTTGTGATGATTTTAAAAACTATTTTTTCCTATTTTTTTTTTGTAAAAATGGACCCCAGTAAATCTTCAAAAAAAATTCAAGACTTGCAAGAGTCTTGGTGCAAGACCAAGACCAAGACCAAGACTGGACCCTGCAATACCAAGACCAAGACCAAGACCGCTTATTTGACTGCAAGACCAAGACCAAGACCTTGTATGCAAGACCAAGACCAATACCAAGACTAACCCGGTCTTGGTCTTGGTCTTGCATTTGCTCATCACTATAAGAAGTATGGAAATATTGCAAGAATATACTTGTAAACTTTATGGAATAAGTTGTAACAATGTAAATGATGCGAGATTATTGAAACACGTATGGGGGCTTTTTACACAATTTTATTTACAAAATTGTTAAGATACACTGAACTCTGCTGGATAACGTCTAACTACTTGACAATACAATGAACTCTTCTGAACACTTGACTCGAACTGACGTTAACTGTCCGTGCATCCCCTTATATACAACATTATTTAATAGAATTTTCTAGAAACATTATTTAAAATGGTCAGTTGATTTTTTTTACAAACTTCTAAAAATCAACTGTCAACAACAATCTTTCAAATTAAGGTCCCTTCCTTTACGGTTATCCCGTTACACTGCCCCCTCCTTAGATTCATTCCTCCTGGAATGTTATTTCCTACATTGGAATCTCGCACACTCCCTGAGCCAGCCAAACCATCTTCTTGGAGTTGCTGCGCATCTCCACTGTGGTTTCCCTGGTAAGGCGCCAAACGATCGTGATGGACCACGACGGGTTTCCCTCTGGGAATTTTCACGATCCGATAAATGACATCGTTAATCTTTTTCTTGATGGTGTAAGGACCTTCCCAGTTCTTTTGTAATTTGGGACAAATACCTCGACGCCGTCGGGGGTTATAGAGCCAGACTAAATCTCCAACTTGGTAACTCTTTTCCATTGTCCGTGTGTCATAGTACCTCTTCATCCGATCACTAGATAATTGTAGTTTTCCACGCACCAGGTTGTGTATATTCTCCATTCGATTCTGAAGGTCGGCGACATATTGTTCACGTGCCATTTCTTCACCAGGTTTACAACCAAACACCAAGTCACATGGTAGCCTCATTTCTCTACCGAACAGGACTTTCGCAGGCGTTTGGCCAGTTGATTCGTTGATGGCCGATCGAATTGCCATTAGAAATAGTGGAATATGTCGATCCCAATCCCTCTGACAATCTGACACCACTTTTGACAGATAGTTAGTTATAGTCCGGTTCATTCGTTCCACCATTCCATCAGACTGAGGGTGCATCGCTGTGGTTCTCGTTTTGTGGATGCCTAATCTTTGGCAAACTTCTTGAAACAGTTTGCTCTCAAAATTTCTTCCTTGGTCTGAATGTAATTCTAATGGTACCCCAAATCGGCTTACGAATTCTTCAATTAATATATCTGCCAAAGTGGTGGCTTCCTGATTGGGAACTGCATATGCTTCAACCCATTTAGTGAAGTAGTCCATTACAACAAAGATGTACTTGTTTCCTACATCGGTCTGTGGAAGTGGCCCCAATACATCTACTGCGATTCTTTCAAAAGGACTTCTAACCAGGTATTGCTGCATTTCCGCCTTCGGTTTTCGGTGCGGACCGTTACTGGCAGCACATGTAGTGCATTTACGACACCAATCTTTAACATCATTAGTGCAATTTACCCAGTAAAATCTATCTCGGATCTTTTGCAGCGTTTTTGTGATACCCAGATGTCCTCCAGAACTATCATTATGCATCTGTTTTAAAATTTCTGGTACAGCATTTCTTGAGACCACTATTTGTTTCCTTGTTTCTGTGCCCTCGGAATTTTCTACAAGTCTTTTAACGAGCCCTCCGTCCAAAATTAAAGAGTTCCATTGGGACCAGTATGCTTTTAAAGCAGGAGAGGATGAGGATATCTCTCTCCACAACGGACGACGGTCCATTCTCTTCCACTCCCTAATCTTTCTCAGAACGGGATCGTTTTCTTGTTGCTCCTCCAGCATAGAGCTCTCGTCTTCTGGCACAACCTTAACTAAGGCAAGTTTTTCCTCGTTCTGCTCCATACGGGTACAATGGGGGCAATCAGGTCGACATGGTCTTCTGGAAAGTGCATCAGCATTACGATGTCTTGTTCCAGGTCTGTGCTCGATTTCAACATCATATTCCTGCAGTTTTTCGAGCCATCTTGCTATCTGTCCTTCTGGGTTCCTAAAGCTTAGTAACCACTTTAAACTAGCATGGTCTGTTCTGATCAGGAATTTTCTGCCATACAGATATTTATAAAAGTGTTCGACGGATTTTACAACTGCTAACAGTTCCCTTCGAGTTACACAGTAGTTCTTTTCAGCTTTCGATAAAGTTTTGCTGAAGTAACCAACCACTCTTTCCTTACCATCTTGTAGCTGTGACAAGACGGCTCCAATTCCCACATTGCTGGCGTCGGTGTCCAGAATAAGCTTACCATCAGGAAGTGGATAAGCAAGAACAGGTGCTGACGTAAGCTGTATCTTCAATATTTCAAACGCCTCTTGACATTCCTGATCCCAACAGAAGGACTTATCTTGTTCTGTCAAACGTGTCAAGGGTTTGGCGATGTCTCCAAAATTCTTGACATATCGTCGGTAATAGGAACAAAGACCCAAGAAACTCCGGAGCTGATGTTTGTCGATAGGGATTGGCCATTCCTGAACGGCTTGTATCTTAGCGGGGTCAACAGCAACGCCATCCTTGCTTACGTTATGTCCTAAATAGTTGACCTGTCTCTGGAACAAGTGGCATTTCTTAACATTCAATGTTAGATTAGCGTTCTGTAATCTTTTAAAAACTTCTTCCAGGTTAGATAAATGTTCCTTAAAGGTCTTACCCATTATGATGATGTCGTCTAGATAAACTAGACAAGTTTCCCATGACAAACCCCGCAGGATGTTCTCCATTAGTCGTTCAAATGTCGCAGGAGCATTACAGAGGCCAAATGGAAGGACCGTGAATTGCCATAACCCTGATCCACTGGTAAAGGCAGTCTTTTCTTTGTCTGCAGGATTCATTTTAACTTGCCAGTATCCGCTTTTAAGGTCCAAGGTAGAAAACAGAGTAGAACCCGCCAAAGCGTCGAGGGCATCATCAATCCTTGGCAGAGGATAACTGTTCTTCTTAGTGACATCATTTAGCTTTCGATAGTCGACACAAAACCGCATTGATCCGTCTTTCTTTCTCACTAATACCACAGGAGAAGCCCACGGACTACTGGATGGTTCGACTATGCCATTTTGAATCATTTTTTTAAGGGCTCTGTCTGCTTCTTCCTTTTTAACTTGAGGCATCCTTCGGGGTACCTGTCGAATCGGACGTGCATCACCAGTGTCAATTCTATGTTGTACAACATCAGTTCTTCCCAGTTTACTTTTAGAACCAAATACAGGTTTATAACGGTAAAGTAGATCTCTTACCTGTTTCTTTTCTAGTTTTGACAAAGAGGGGTCTAATTTTGTCATTAATTGTTCAATTTCGTTGGTCTCATCTGTTTCCGTAACATTTATCTTGCGAATTATGGCCATTACTGGTTCTAAACTTCCCATTTCCGTGTCCTTTCGGAGAAGAACTGGATGATCGTTCAAGTTGATAACTCGGATGGGTACCTCTTTGGCGGATCTAACAAGAGTCTTACCCACAAGGAGTCCTTTTCCCAATTCATGGTCATGGTTCTTCGGCTCTATCATGGCTGGGGCACCATCTGGCTCCAGTCCATCCAACCGCGCTGTGACGACACATTCGCAGCTTGCCGGAAGTTCGATATCATCGATTAGCTTAATTGAGGCATTGTCAACTTGTTTTTGGTGCAGGAATATTTCTTCATTACCAGTACGAAGGATACGTTGGCGAAGATCCAAATGAAAACCACAGTGGAGCATAACATCCATGCCCAGAACAACATCTTCATCAACGTCAGCCACCAGCACTGAGTGAACAAGAGAGGTTGAACCAAACTGTAGCGTTACCTGTATCTCACCGTAGACACTAGCAGAATCTCCGGTAGCGGTACGCAGTCTCCAACTGGTAGGCAACATCTTATTTCGCTTAATGATGGTTGGTCGGACGATAGTTTTTGTAGCTCCAGTGTCTACCAGCATGCTAATATTCTTCCCATCAAGGAGGCCATCTACATATAAGCTGTCCACGTGATGTCGCAGAGTTGCCAATTTAACGGTGTGAGGGGCTTCGGGAATGTTTGGGGTCGATTTTGCCCTCCAGGAGTCGACCCGTTCTAGTTTTCCTGCTGCTGGGGTACTTCAGCAGAAGATTTTTCTTTTTGGGGGCAAGTATTTCTTATATGGCCTAGTTCTCCGCAGTTCCAGCATCTCACTGGGCGCCTTCTTTTTGGAGATAACTTCATTAATCTCTCTACTACCGCTTCAACGTCGCTAACGGAATGAACGGCATGGTCGTAGTTACCAGTGATTTCCCTTAGTCGAGCAACTCCACGTGAGGCCTCCGTCGCCGCCTCAAACTCCAGGGCAATGGTCAAGGCGTCCACAAGAGTCTTCGGCCGCGCCAACCGTACAGCGCGCTGCAACTCGACGTCTCGAAGACCATCGGTGAAGGTTTGGACTGCTAGGCACTCCAGGAAATCCTCTGCTGCATTTGAATACGCAAGTCGAACCATTCTTGCTACATCCGCTTCAAATTCCTGGATAGTTTCTCCATTTTTCTGTTTTCGGCTCTTTAACTGCATTCGGTACACCGGTTGTAGATGAGTTTGACCATAACGCATCTCTAGACGATTCACCAATAACTCGAAGTTGTCAGCTTCATCCGGTGTCAATGATTGCAAGACGTCTAAAGCTTCGCCTCGCAGAGCTACGGTTAGGGACAATGCCTTCTCCTGGGATGACCATCCATTAGCTCTGGCCGCTGCGTCGAATTGTTTCAGGTAATTTGGCCAGGAAGTCTTCCCGTCGAAGGTCGGGGGTTTCATCGTCGTTCGTACATGGGTCGTCTCCTCGCTTCTTTGTCGTTCGACGTCTGCGTGGCAGGTTTCCATCCTTCCTG
The DNA here is from genome assembly GCA_964028335.1 of Altica lythri. Lineage (NCBI taxonomy): Eukaryota > Metazoa > Arthropoda > Insecta > Coleoptera > Chrysomelidae > Altica > Altica lythri. The sequence goes on from OZ034807.1 coordinate 55,339,091, forward strand.
CATCTCCGTCGCCGTGATGAATGGTTTGGTTTTGTAGACAAGCTTCCAGTTCTCGTTTAAGTTTTTCTATCTCGGATTGCATTTGCTGGTTGATCTCGTCTCTGAAGTTGGCAGCTTGCTGATTCATGTTGTCCACTTGCTGATTTAAGTTGGCCACTTGCTGGTTTTGCTCGTCTCGCAAGTTGTACATTTCGGAGCGCAAATGCGATATTTGCTGGGAGAAGGAACTGGATAACTCTTCTGGTAGGGTAGACATCCGTTGTGATAGCTGGGATAGCTCCTCTTGCTGGCTCGTCATTCGTCCTGATAGCTCCTCTTTCAGCTGGGACATATCTTCGCGCTGGCTCTTCATCTGACTGGATAGCTCCTCATGTTGGCTCGTCATTCGTCCTGATAGCTCCTCTTTCAGCTGGGACATATCTTCACGCTGGCTCTTCATCTGACTGGATAGCTCCTCTTGCTGGCTCTTCATCTGACTGGATAGCTCCTCATGTTGCCGGGAAAGTTGTTGAGCTTGTTCTTCTTGCAGCCGGGAAATTTGTTGAGTTTGTTCTTCTTGCAGCCGGGAAAGTTGTTGAGTTAGTTCAGAATTTGCTTTTTGAACTGGGTCTTCGAACTCCACAGCGTCAGGGTCCAAATTATTATTTACGTAGTACTCACGGAGCCTTCTCAACAATACGGATTTGCTTCCAGTAGTTTCCAACTCTAATTCTTCAAGCTCTCTTCTGAGCTCAGCCACCAATAGTTCATTTATCTTTTTTCCAGGCATTCTTGTATCTTCACCCCACACCTGACACCAATTTGAAACACGTATGGGGGCTTTTTACACAATTTTATTTACAAAATTGTTAAGATACACTGAACTCTGCTGGATAACGTCTAACTACTTGACAATACAATGAACTCTTCTGAACACTTGACTCGAACTGACGTTAACTGTCCGTGCATCCCCTTATATACAACATAATTTAATCTAGTTAGTGTGTTTAGAAGTTTCTAGAATTTTCTAGAAACATTATTTAAAATGGTCAGTTGATTTTTTTTACAAACTTCTAAAAATCAACTGTCAACAACAATCTTTCAAATTAAGGTCCCTTCCTTTACGGTTATCCCGTTACATTATTAATGTTTTAAAATCAATTTAGGTCAACGTCTGTAGCAGAATATTTTATGAAAAATGTAAAAAGATCTGATTTAACTCAACTTCCACCATGTTGGAAGTCGCTGAAACAAAAAATTTTACGAACCATTTATGTAACTTCAATGTGGCAAAATGCTACAGAAGCTAACTGCATCAATTTCTCACCAGAACAATGCAGATGGACAGTTAATGACAATAAAATTGAACCGCTTTGGTTCGAAGGTGATCCAACACCTCTTTTAGTTGAAGACTTTGTTATGGTAGAACTTGATAAAGTAGAGCTTGATGAAATTAATAATTGTGACGATGATTATTATGATAATGATGATTACAACAAAAATAATGATAGTGATCATGACGATAATGATGATGATAATCAGGATGATATTTAATAATAATAATTCCATATATATGTTTCAATGTATATTTTTAGATATTTAAGTTTTTATTAATTTTATAGTAGAATATAGTAAAAAAAATGCATTGTAATTTATTTTTATACTTTATAATATACTCGTATAAATAAAAAAAATTACTTGAAAATCAATATAATTTTTGATCAGATGTTTATTCATTTATTCCCAAACGTTTCTGTAATAGGTTGTATAAGTAATAGCATGGGACTTGAAGAAATATAAAGTATCGTGCCAGCCATTTGTCACTGGAATAGAAGTGGCACTAATGTATTTTTTAATAAGAAATGTTTAAATTTTAATTTTATTATAGTTTAAAGCGTTTACTCGAAGGGTACAGTAACGCAACAAAAAAAAATTAAAAAAAGTGTCATTTTAAAATTAGTTTCAAGCGGTTACTCGATTGGTACAGTTCATGTCCAAAAAATGTACCTTAGAAAAAACATAGCAATTTTATGCACCATATTTGCTCTGGCACTAAATGATTTTTTTAATAGATACATTGAGTAGTATTATTTAAAACATGTTTCATCCGGTTACTCAATAGGCCAGGTTTTTTGCAGCCAGCTCTTGGACTATTAGTGATGACATAAATATTATAAGTTTATATACACACGACGATTTTAAAGAATTCATGTATTTTTTTGTTTCAGGTAGGTACTTAAAGTAAATTTTCTTCTTTTCTGTGGTAAGTACATCTCATCTATCTTTATTAGCACGGACGCCAGGTACGTTTTCTTTAGCATTACTCGGGTGATTTTTATTTATTTTGACCAGCTGATTACGAAGTTCAAGTGTAACTGTTCGACAAATGGTAAAAAAATTAGTTGTTTAAATAACTGCAACGCTGAAACTAAGAAAGATAGGCATTTATTCAATAAAGTTAACCTTATAAAATTAAAATCAAAATATTAGAATCACAGATATTGTCAATTTAGTGAAAAATTGTTACAAATAATTGCAGTTTCCACTTAATCACCACACAACTTAACTTGTAGGAGTTATAATAGTTAATAGTCATTAAAATTTTGACAACCGGAATTGATGTTAAATCTGTTAGCTAGATATTGATCTGCATTAACTTTGAGCTTTAGATTTTGATGCACAAGCGATAAAAATTAGGTCACCATTGGGTCAGCATAATTAAAACTATCAAAAATTGTAGGTCTAGTTTCTGCACACATAGTGCTATATCCTCCTTAAAGCCCAAGCAAGGTGGCAAGATCCATGAGTCGCACTCGCACCGAGCGCGAGCTAAAAATCGATAATTTTATAGGATCTAATCAATTTAAAAGTGGACCCTTCTAAAACGCTTAACATTTTAGTCTTTGGATGAACAATGACATTCTGAACAATTAAATATAAAAAAAAAATTTAAATTTTTAAAAATACTTATAAACAAATTACTTTGTTATTTTTTGTTAAAAATTTTACGATTAAATTATTATAACTTTGTTGTAAACAATCGGACAAATCTTTTATAAAGAACTAGGAACTAGCTGTTCCGGTGGACTTTGTACCACATAACACTGCCGTGTCTTTTTTTCCATTTTTCATTTTTTTAAATTTTTACCATTTTGCTTTTTTGTGTTTTTAATGATTTTTTTATATTAGATATTTTATATAAGACTAGCGGCTGCCCGCGACTTCATCCGCATGGACTTTAGTTTTTGCCACCGAGTTTCATACAAATTTGCAACCCCTATTTTAAATCCTTAAGGATGGAATTTAAAAAAGTCATTTCTTAGTACACCACTAAGTAATAAAACAAATTTATTCTCGAATTTTCAAGACTCTACGCGTCTATCGACAGTGTCATGTCGGCAAGCAGCAGCGTGCTACCGCCTCACCGCTCCACACACCCCGCACATTAAAGCGCGAGTGGTATTAGACTATTATTATTTTAAAACTGTAAAAACTTGCATGCTATATGCATGAAAAATCTTAGCCCGATCGGTTTGAAATTGACAAAGTTTCATACAAACTTTTATCCCCTATTTTATCCCCTTAGGGGTAAAATTAATTAAAATTATTTTTTGGGAGATGCCTACGTCATAGTAGCTATATGCATGCAAAATCTCAGCCCGATCGGTATAAAATTGACAAAGTTTCATAAAAACTTTCATCTTCTATTTTATCCCCTTAGTGGTGGAATTAATTAAAATCCTTTTTTAGAGGATGCCTTCGTCATAGTAACTATATGCATGGAAAGTTTCAGCCCGAACGGTTTAAAATTGACCAAGTTTCATACAAACTTTCATCCCCTATTTTATGCCCTTGGGGGTAGAATTAATCAAAATCCTTTCTTAGCGGATGCCTACGTCATAACATCTACCTGCATGCCAAATTTCAGCCCTATCCGTCTAGCAGTTTGGGCTCTGAGTTGATAGATCACTATGTCAGTCAGTCAGTCAGTCACCTTTGAGTTTTATATATATAGATATCAACTGCACCACCGTACGGTGGCTTTATAGTACGTTATTTAGTAAGAAATTCTCGTTTAAATATATGAGATAATAACTGCGCCACCTTACGGTGGCGTCCTAGTTATTTTAAAATTGTAATATCTTCTAAGATCTTCATTGAAATTAAGTGATGTCAAAGAAAATTTTGTTCACAATTAAATACTCTTAATCATCAACACATTTATTTGGATAAAGATTAATATTATTACGTTGATACAACTCTTAACAAATAATGCATTAATTTCGATCAAATTTGATTACCATAAAAACGGTTCTAGTGAGTTAATCTTAAAAGTTAGACATATACTGTCGCGGACATTTTTTTAGATCATTTCAAGAGGAATAATTCTTTCATACATATATTTTTGGTATCTTGAACCGTTTTCGCAGCGCACGCAATGGAAGCCCTCAAGGATCAATAATTTTCCCCGATTTTTTCACATTTTCCATTACTTCTTCGCTCCTAATAGTTGCATCGCGATGTTATATAGCTTAAAGCCTTCCTCGATAAATGGGCTATTCAACACAAAAAGAATTTTTCAATTCGAACCAGTAGTTCCTGAGATTAGCGCGTTCAAACAAACAAACTCTTCAGCTTTATAATATTAGTATAGATTTGTGCCCTTTTATACCCTTTTAGCCCCCGTGTAAGTCGAAAACAAGAATAGTAGGATAACTCTTCGCGCCGCCTTTGATGTTCTTTGCCTACGTTGCCTACGTTGTGGTGAGCAGCGATGTCAGCTCTAACGATTTTTCAGTAAATCTATCGATTTAGGAAGGAATCTATTGATATACTGTTATAATTTTCTATCATAATTACTTAACTTTTTTGTATCTTAAGTAAACACTTTTTTTAAATCTACAGAATTTTACTTATTTTTTTTTGTATCAGTCTATTGATTTATTGATTTCAGAGATAGGTTGGCAACGGGCTTGTGAGCGACAACCAGTTTTAGTGATCCTACTATTGTTATCTATATACGGTAGCAGTACTATTCCAGTTTAGACGTGATGTGTGTTTCGGTATAGATAATAGATTCACTTTCTTTTAGAACATAAAAATATTTCAGTAGATTAAAATTTTTATACATTGCAAAATTGTTAAAATCATAAAATTTTGTAAATCATTTACCAATTAATTTTAATTGTATACGTTTAATTTTCGTATACTTTTATGATTTTTAATTAGACGACCCTGACAATCTACAGCAGAAGAATTTTCAGAAAACTGACAAATTATCAAAGACATTAATTAAAAATTAGAGAACATGATTTCTCATCTAATCTACTTTTTCTATTTGGTAGCAATTTAAATATTTTATAAAAAACAAACAACTTTTAGTTAACCTTACTTTTACTCTTTCAAAATGAGAGGTCGTGAAATATTATAGCTTTATTAGAACCCGAGTTATGATAAAAAATCTGCGATCAAAAACATTAGGAGTGATATCAGTATCAGTGAGTATTTGAAAATAAATGTCGTATCTCTCTTAGTTTTCTAGTTATAATTGTTTAAACTATTAAATTGTTGATAACAATTTACCTGACCATTTTTCGGAAAAACAGGTTTCAGACTCGGATTCAGCGAGAAAAAATACGTTAGAAAAAAATTCTTGATCAACAGGTAAACAGGAGAAGAATGGGCCACGAAATCCCGCCTATATAGCTGCCGGAGTATATAGTTTATTTTATACATCTGCAAAACGGCTAATAATAATGTGTAAATTGACACTCACCAGAGAAATTTAAATAACCCAGTAATTAGAAACTCAAAACTGAAGTAATTGATAAGTAAATCATGACACGCAATAAATGATAATAAAGTTTTTTTCTGATTTAATCGCGGTCGTTACAAACAGTATATCAAGTGACAACGTTAACCAACCATATTTATATCTGATCCAAATTACGAGTTTTATTGACAAAAAACTAAAAGTACATTTGTGTTATTGTGATAATTTTGTTACAGTTCTCGTTGGTACGTGACTGTTACACTTGGTTTTTATTCATTTCTAATCATTGCAGTAAAAATTGTTCACTCGTACATCCTACATGTATTTTTAAACTAGCAAATGAGTATTAATATAATATATTTTAGATATTAACAATATCTAAAAAAAAATTAATAACATGAAAAACAAAGTATAATTAATTGCTTAGGAATAAGGTATTAGAAAAACTACTCATCTAAAAAAATCTCCGGATTTACAATTTTTCGAAATATAACATTTTGACCACGAGATCTGTTCTGCCCTTCTAAGCATAAAAGTCGTATCTGCATATTTAGCTTATTTTAAGATAACAGGTTCTACAGTATCTTCAGACTTTAATGTATCATTTTCTTAACTTCGGAAGTCTTATCTACACTACAAATACTAGTTTCTGAAGGAAAACTAATGGTCGTATGTACATACAAGACTACATTTTTAAACAAATTTGTCGTATGTGGAAGTTTTAGTATTATTAGACGTATCTACTAAAAGTAATTGTAGATACGACATTTGATTCTAGAATATCGACATACATAACCTAAAAATAATAAGTCACGTGTGATTGTTACATGCAGTTCAGTGTTCAGTGAGTCGGTGTTTGATTTCTAAATTTTTTAATGAAAATTTTTTGTTAAAGTAAGTATAACCAAAAAAATATTTCAAATACCTAGTCTCATTTATTGTTTTATTTTAGATGGATCATAACAGCCGAGCATTTAAAATATTGTCGGCTTTGAATCGTGAACAGCGAAGTAAAATAAACAACATAAGACGTGTTGTTTCGCGTAGAAAATATGTTCCAGAAAATGAGGATCCTGATTATCAGCTATCAGATAATAGTGAAAATAGCGAATCAGAAGTTACATCAGTTAATGTTAATTTTAACCCAAAAATTAACATACTTAGTGATATACAAATTACAAATTCTTCTAACGAGACTTCTTCAAAAAAGGATATAAAAAAATATATGGAAGGTATTTTAGATAGTATCATAGAAGAAGTTTTTAAAGTTCAAACACATTATACAAAAAAAGGTGTACCGAGAAAAAGAAAGAGGTTTGAAATAAGTAAAGAAAATAGGAAAAAGGCAAGATTAGAAAAGACAGTTAAGAAACATAATTTAAAAACTCCGTGTCAAAGTCAGACTTGTAAAAAAAAATGCACAGAAAAAATAAGTCTTAAAAGAAGAACTGAAATTAATACAGAGTTCTGGAAATTAAATAATAATGAAAGACGAAACTTTATGTTATCCGGTACATCTGAAACCATAACAAAAAGAAAAACTTTACCAGCAGGTGTGACTTCGCGTAGAGGAAAAACCTTTTATTATTATTTAAAAGATGACGGCGGCTGTAAACAAAATATATGTAAGAAATTTTTATTGGCAACGCTCGGTTATGAATTCAAAAATGATAGAGTTCTGAGAGATGTCCTCAACAAAACAAGGAATTCGGGAATTTCAGCTAACAGACCTTTAAGGGGACATTATATTAGAAAAAAATTTGACAGAGATATAATTAAACGTCACATTGAGTCGTTCAATCCTTCAATAGCTCACTATAGGAGAGAACATGCCCCAGAACGTCGGTATTTGCCAAGTGATATTAATATCACCCTTATGTATAAAGATTTCGTAGAAAAAAATCCATCTATAAAGTTATCTTACTGTCTTTATTGGGAAGTTCTGAAAGAGATGAAAATCTCTTTTACCAAACTAGGCCACGAAGAATGTTGGATATGTGAAGTATTTGATCAGCATTCAAAGGAAAGTGGTCATAAAAAATCTGATTTGGAAGAGGAATGTGTTCAATGTAATAAAATGAAACAACACAAAAACCAATATACCGATGCAAGAAAGTTGTATGAAGAAGATAAGGCAGCAGTGGATAATCAGTTAATTGTTTCTACCGATCTTCAGAAGGTACTTAATTCTGTTTAATATACTGCCACGTATTTTAATGAATTTAAAACAAAAATCGAATTTGGAAAAATAAGGAGATTTGACTAAACGAAATACAACTCCAGCTGAGTTCGGTGGTGGTTTCTCTACTGGCAAATTGTGCCCAGCTCAGCCGTAGAGGGAAGTAACAAATACTAGTGAGTAGCGCCACCGATTTAGACGGTTAAAATCGGAAACCCCTGTTGTCCCAGGCACTACTTTACCCACTGGAGATAATCAAGTAAATTTAGAATTTTAAACGGTACTATTCGAATTGCACTATAACTGAAAATAACGATAAGTGAGCTAAATAAAACTAAAATTTCCACTAGACCCTTTCTTTAATAAATAAAATAAGAAATTGAAAATTTTCACAATAGTCAAACCTCGTGCTTGACACGCTATCAATATTTAAAACAACAACTGAGAATTAATAAATGAATAATATTAAAAGAGAATTTTAAATATGTGTGATCACACGCAATATGAAAAAAAAGGTATAAGAAAAACTAACTCTTAACTAACTAGTTACGACTTAAGACTAATATAGCTTATCTGTTTAATTGATAAATTTTCGCAGTCCTCGGCTGGTCTTATACTTGGGTCGGTTCCAAAATCAAGCCTTATCCAAAACCAAAAGGCTACACCAAACACAAAACGTATGCTCGAACCAAGTATCAGGCCTACTTACAAAAGAAGCCTATATCCAAGACTTATGCCCGTAACTAAAAACCCTAAAATCGTAATTAAGCATTAACATTAGGTTAAAAAGATTTGAATGACTCCTTGAATTAATCTGAATTAATTACACTACTCTACTTTACTGACTTAAGTACAATTTAAACACATTGACTGATATTTGTATAACAATGAAAGAATAAAAGTGAATTTAAATAAGTATTACAGCATTTAGAAGCTGATTTTTCTGAATCTACAATTAATGATCAAAACTAATAATTAAAATGTGCTTAACAAACTTAATTTTGACTGGCTAGTCACTACAAAATTATAACAATAACTTTAAATCAAAATTCACATAAAATTAATTTGTAATAGTACAAAAATCAATTTCGATAGTAAAAAAAACTAAAAAGGAGTCTAGTTAAACAAAATATAAACCCTGTGGACGATACAAAAGAAATATACATATAAAATAGAAATTTTACCCGATTGATTTTATGGCGTCATTAATTTATTAAAAATGTAATTATATAACTTACCTATTTAAAAAAATAGGGTTCTTTTACTCGATAACCTTTTGACAACCACTTGTTGCTAACTGCAAGGATGAGGAATCCTGACCACGATTTTCTGTCTGAACAGTCTTACTACCAAAATACCACTTGTTTGTTCGTTAAACCACCTACACTCAAAGAAACGAGAGAAAGAAACCATGAGTATCGACGAACCACACGTATAAAGAAACTAGTACTTACCAAATAAGATTTGATTAATAATCCGGTCTACGCCGTATTTTCCACCGAAATCACCAAAATTCAGAGAAATCTCTCTCACACAATTTTCAATGGAAATGAACGAGGTTAAATTTCGTAAATCCAAACTAAATTGACTTCGATGATCGAAGATTACAAATTAACCCCAACACAAATCTCAGATGCTTTCAGCACGAACGTTCGTAATAAAAAGGAAGCAAGTCTCCCACGTTCCTTAGATCACAATAATTTGACATACGTCGAAATAAGATATGGCCTCTACTATTGGAACAAACCGTAGCTTATTCAGCCAACCCTTTACGAACAAACAGGGATCATATTTATATAGGCGACAACAACAATCAAACCTTACCTAATTTCCCCATTTATTTTCGGTTTTATTTTTAAACATTATATAATCTAAAGAAGACTGGCTATCGAATTTCAATAATGGGGTTATCATCAAACGGAGAGAAGATGTAACAAATGAACTAATGACTGATGACAGAACAATAAACCTAAAAATATTTTATAACCTACAAAATAAATTACTTACAGAAATTTAACAACATTGGGAAATATATGGCCAGAATATATTTATAAATTGATAACTAACCGTAAACGAACTTAAATCAACCGATTTCTTACTTGAATAAACACTACAATGATAACAAATTAAGGTAAGCAATTTAGTTATTTTAACTATATAAATTTTGACCCGTGACAACATCCCCTCCCCTAAGAAAGGAGAAAATCTAACGAAGATTTTCGACGATAACGCAATAGTGCTAAATGAGCAAACAGTCACAATGAAAGGGACAACAAACCCATACGATAGCTAACGACAAATTACTGTAGCAGCCAAGCCAATACAACGCCATATACCATTTCGTGAGAAAATACGAACTAACTACACCACAAAACCCAAAAAAAAAGAAAGAAAAAAAAAAAAAACAAAAATTTTGAGTAATACTCGGGAACAAATGCACCCAGTGCAATAAAGCTGCACCAAACTAAAACGACATCGGTCCTTCCATTTCGGAGGACTGCATTCGAAGTCCGCTTAGGTAAGCGGAAGCAATGCACACTTCCAGGGGCGACCTCGCGAAGGATGTTAAACGCGTCATGGTTACACACCCCTGGACCTCACACCGTACAGTGTACAAAGCCCTCCCACCCAGCAGCCAACGAACACAATCCACACCCACTTCTGGACCTCCGCCGGTGAACAACAAAGGGACAAGTTAAAAGGTATCAAAGATTCCGGTACTGCTGAGACTTCCACGGGAGGCCCCGCAAGGTCATCTGACTCTGACAGCAGTAGTGAACCCCCGCATAGTGACAGTTTTCCCTCGGGTCCCTGCCGGCGAGCAATCCACCTCCCACTGACGGAGCGTAACCAATGCGGTTCCACTTAAGGCGACACCCCGTGCAGCCCCAGCACCCACCGGAGCCTAAGGCCATAAAGCAAAGTAACACGGAGGGACATTTTGGGCCGAAGCCCGGGACCTGAAGGGACCCAGAGTGATAAAGTTCACCCCAGACTAATAACCACACAAAAAAAAGAAACCCCCCCAACTAACATAATTCCCTAACAACCTAGGGACTAACAAAATAAATCGTCCTAACTTACTCCTAGTACTAAACCGCAAAAAGGACACTAAAACTAACCAAGACTATCATCCAAACTAAACTGGACTGAAATCCACGACACAAACCCAACAACAACATTACCCCTAAACTATGAACTCGTAGGGTACCAAATTCAGGTACGGTATGCCTAATCCTCGCTCCAGACACAAATAGGGTAACACAGTGATCAATAACACAAAAAAAGAAAACTTGGGAGGAGGAAAGAGACGGTAGCATACTAGAAATGCTGATGGAAGCACACAATACAATTACTGATGGAAGTAACGTAAGATAATATGGATTCGGAGACTAGAAATAAGATACGATGGAAAACAGATAACAGAAATTCCGAATCCTGTAGTGTTAAGGTTAGGGGACTCTTACCCGCTCCGCCTGGAGTATCCTCGGGTGGTGAAATTCTAAGGCCTCCAGCCACAAGGCACAAAAGGGTCAACGATGGTCGTGTTGACAAGGTTTGAATCCAAATAACGAAAGATACCATAAGTTTACAAAACCTAAGTTCCTGCCAAACAGACTGAAAATTCCCTCAATAAATCCCAACAAATGGTTTTTCCCACCGGGCACTCAACAACCAATGGCCCGGTCGGAAAATAAAAGGTTTGGCCTCGAAATCCACACAAAACGTGCCGTAGAACCACTACAAATAAAGCCAAAACCATAAGGTCATTCTAAAGCCAAACAAGCAGGAAAACGATGTAACTAAATATAGATAATGGTAAAGATAAGTTTACTAAGGCAGAACGAAATTTGGATCCAGAAAGTGTTAAGGTTAGGTAGAAATCAACGATGGACTTGCTGAAAGGGTTGGATTCAAGTGACGACGGGTAAGATGGGATTACAATAAAACAACCCAAAGTAACGAACTTGAATCCGAAAAGTATTAAGGTTAGGGGACTCTTACCCACTCCGCCTGGAGTATCCTCGGGTGGTGAAATTCTAAGGCCTCCAGCCACAAGGCCGAAACAAGAAATCAACGATGGAATTGTTGAAAATATTGAATTCAAGTGACGATAGGTAAGATGGAACAACAGTAAAACAACCCAAGGTATAACGAAACTTGACTCAGAAGTGTTAAGGTTAGGGGACTTTTACCCGCTCCGCCTGGAGTATCCTCGGGTGGTGAAATTCTAAGGCCTCCAGCCACAAGGCCGACAAATACAAAACACCAAACAGAAAAGTGAGAACAATAAAAGAAATAACGAAAATCACAAAAGAGAAACAACCAAAGATTCAAACCTACTACAAGGAATTGTCGTCTGGAGCGAGTGATTCATAAAAAGGCTTCAAATCCTGTACATGCCAAATACCTTTCGAATTCCCTAATTCATCCTGGAGTTCATAGGACCAAGAACCACACCTACGCTTTACAACAAAAGGACCAAGATACGCTGGCGCTAATTTTGCCGAATAGAATTTCAGAGCATCAGACAGGACTTTATTCTTTCTCCAAACTTTATCCCCACAACTAAAAGATAGAGGTCTACGTCGCAGATTATACCGATTTGCATTTTGCTCTCTTGCGGACTCTATACGCTGTCGAACTTGCTGATATAACTTCGCGAAGCTCTCACGACGGTTTTTAGCATAATCATTGATTTCGATTGGGTCCGTCCGAAGTTTATCCTCGTAATCCGTTCCATAGAGTTTGTGTTCCCTACCAAAAAGAATAAAGTATGGACTATATTTAGTAGTTTCACTAGGCGTTGTCCTGATTGCGCAGCCGATTTCATTAAGATGCTCATCCCAAGTCCGGTGGTTGTCTTGTTTTACAAATGTACGTAACATGGTCTTAATAACTCTATTGTGCCGTTCTGTGGGGTTTGCGCGTGGATTGTAATGTGCGGTAAAGAACATCCTGATATTATATTTCTCACACAATCTCCGGAATTCGTTCGATTTCATTTGGACACCGTTATCGCAAGTTAAAGTCATGGGTGCACCACACAACAAAAAGAAACCTTCCATAATTTCTGTCAAGTCTTTGGCAGTAGCGGTTCGACACGGATATAAGAAGACTGCCTTACTGTAATTATCAGAAACAACTAGAATATACTGGTAGCCTTTTTTCGATTTAGGAAGAGGTCCAATGCAGTCTAGACTTATTGCCTGGAAGGGTTCGGATATTACAGGACGATCGCCCATCAACCCAGCTGGTGCTTCCTGCTCAACTTTATTCTGAGCACAACTCTTGCAACGACGAACATACCTAGACACATCAATTTTCATTTTGGGCCAGTAAAAGTTATGGTAGATTTTCCCAAAGGTCTTATTTACGCCTACGTGTCCGGCAGATGGTAACTCATGACAGCGTTGTAGAATGGGGCCGCGTTGGTCTTTAGGCACCACTGATTTCCAATCGTTTGAAAGAGGCGACGAATTAGGAATACCAGACTTCACGAACTTATAAAGGGCACCATTTTGTACACGCCATAACGGATACTTTAAGGGGTTGTCCTGAACCTTCGATAACATCCTAGCGTACCACTTGTCGGTGGTGGTTTCAGGGGTGACGGTACAGTTGTCTACTACATTTACTGACGAATTGGTCGTGTTAATACGGCACTGGGAGAAAAGGTCACGACCTAACGATTCTCCCGGGATCCGTTTCCCTGCTGTTTACATTTCAAACAATTCTTAATGGTAACGTTAGGGGCACCACATCGATAACAATAAACCTTCCCAGAGTTGGGACAATTCCTATTGACGTGTCCGGGGTTTCGACAATTCCAACAAATTCGAACACTGGAAGAACGATTAGCTCTACTAATAGTCGTGTCAACTCTACCTATTCCCGACTGTTGAAGATCGGGGTTCTCCCGAATAGGTTGTACCTCCACGAAAGCAAAGTCAGGTTCGACAAATTGATTTCTTTTACGGGAAGGTGGCACATAATTTTCTACCCTATACTTCTTCGTTTCTAATTTCATACACTCTTCCTCTAACTCCTCAATGGTTCGAACAACAGGCAATTGAGTAACATAAAAAGGAGACAGGTTCCTAACCAACAAATCCAATTGCACTTCAGGAGCAAGACTACCATGACGCCGAAACAACGCTTTCATGCAAGACAAATAGTCGATTATCCCTTCCGATGTATCTTGGGTCCTCTCTAAAATCTCTTTAAATAGCCTGGCACGATAATCAGGTGGTTCAAAGTGCCTTAACAACAACTCTGACAAACTCTGCCAATCGCTAAACCTATCAATGTTGGCCCTATACCAGGTTAATGCTTTGCCGGAGAAAAGATCTATGGCACTGGAAAATAACTGTTCCTCAGTGATGTTACGAGCTATTTGAAGTTCTTGAACTCTATCCAGGAAATTATAAACAGAAGACTTAGCATCCCCGGTGAACTTCACATTCCATTTTTCTAAATTTAAAGGTTTCATTTGAGTATAATGAACAGGTGAAGATTCCTCAACTGTATCGTGGGCAATATAACTAGGCTCCGGATTGCGCTTAGCAGCAATATCAAGAGAATCTAGGGCAACTATCACCTCCAACAACAATCTACCCCTCTCCGACTTCTCCTCAATTGTTAATCCAGACTCCGGAATGCGTTGGGTACGATGGTAGATATGGACTAGTTTCGACAACGAAGAATTATATTCCCTAACGATATTTTCACCTTCCAGCGTAAGAACCGTTTCCTCTAGCAACAACCTACGAATTGACTCTAACTCACCCTTAACATCTGCTACTGTATATGGGGGTCTCGTGAAAGTACCCGCTCTCTCCATCTTTAAAATTGGCCGCAGGGCCATCCTCATCTGATCGGCCGTTGGCTGTGAATCAACTAAAATCCCACGGACTAAAAGTTCATGAACCAACATGTCCTTTTTAAGGTATGAAATATCCATTTTATACTCCATGATATGATTAAAATAACAACAATTCAACAAAATTCAACAATAAACGAATAAGTGACAACTACAACCTTTTCAACAAATAATCAACAAATTGCAGTTCGGTAGCAATTAGCAACGTTGGATAATATTAAATAACTTACCAATGATATATAGATAAAAATAAGAAAGTATTCAACTATGTAAATCGTTTCACGTTTGGTGTGATCAGATGTTAATAACGCCAATAATTAAAATATATAGAAAAAAAAAAGTTACTACTTAGCTCACTTATATACGCGATTAATAAAAAAAACTAACAATTACTCGCCCAATTAAACAAATATATGCCCCACGTTGGGCGCCAAAAATTTGCCACGTATTTTAATGAATTTAAAACAAAAATCGAATTTGGAAAAATAAGGAGATTTGACTAAACGAAATACAACTCCAGCTGAGTTCGGTGGTGGTTTCTCTACTGGCAAATTGTGCCCAGCTCAGCCGTAGAGGGAAGTAACAAATACTAGTGAGTAGCGCCACCGATTTAGACGGTTAAAATCGGAAACCCCTGTTGTCCCAGGCACTACTTTACCCACTGGAGATAATCAAGTAAATTTAGAATTTTAAACGGTACTATTCGAATTGCACTATAACTGAAAATAACGATAAGTGAGCTAAATAAAACTAAAATTTCCACTAGACCCTTTCTTTAATAAATAAAATAAGAAATTGAAAATTTTCACAATAGTCAAACCTCGTGCTTGACACGCTATCAATATTTAAAACAACAACTGAGAATTAATAAATGAATAATATTAAAAGAGAATTTTAAATATGTGTGATCACACGCAATATGAAAAAAAAGGTATAAGAAAAACTAACTCTTAACTAACTAGTTACGACTTAAGACTAATATAGCTTATCTGTTTAATTGATAAATTTTCGCAGTCCTCGGCTGGTCTTATACTTGGGTCGGTTCCAAAATCAAGCCTTATCCAAAACCAAAAGGCTACACCAAACACAAAACGTATGCTCGAACCAAGTATCAGGCCTACTTACAAAAGAAGCCTATATCCAAGACTTATGCCCGTAACTAAAAACCCTAAAATCGTAATTAAGCATTAACATTAGGTTAAAAAGATTTGAATGACTCCTTGAATTAATCTGAATTAATTACACTACTCTACTTTACTGACTTAAGTACAATTTAAACACATTGACTGATATTTGTATAACAATGAAAGAATAAAAGTGAATTTAAATAAGTATTACAGCATTTAGAAGCTGATTTTTCTGAATCTACAATTAATGATCAAAACTAATAATTAAAATGTGCTTAACAAACTTAATTTTGACTGGCTAGTCACTACAAAATTATAACAATAACTTTAAATCAAAATTCACATAAAATTAATTTGTAATAGTACAAAAATCAATTTCGATAGTAAAAAAAACTAAAAAGGAGTCTAGTTAAACAAAATATAAACCCTGTGGACGATACAAAAGAAATATACATATAAAATAGAAATTTTACCCGATTGATTTTATGGCGTCATTAATTTATTAAAAATGTAATTATATAACTTACCTATTTAAAAAAATAGGGTTCTTTTACTCGATAACCTTTTGACAACCACTTGTTGCTAACTGCAAGGATGAGGAATCCTGACCACGATTTTCTGTCTGAACAGTCTTACTACCAAAATACCACTTGTTTGTTCGTTAAACCACCTACACTCAAAGAAACGAGAGAAAGAAACCATGAGTATCGACGAACCACATGTATAAAGAAACTAGTACTTACCAAATAAGATTTGATTAATAATCCGGTCTACGCCGTATTTTCCACCGAAATCACCAAAATTCAGAGAAATCTCTCTCACACAATTTTCAATGGAAATGAACGAGGTTAAATTTCGTAAATCCAAACTAAATTGACTTCGATGATCGAAGATTACAAATTAACCCCAACACAAATCTCAGATGCTTTCAGCACGAACGTTCGTAATAAAAAGGAAGCAAGTCTCCCACGTTCCTTAGATCACAATAATTTGACATACGTCGAAATAAGATATGGCCTCTACTATTGGAACAAACCGTAGCTTATTCAGCCAACCCTTTACGAACAAACAGGGATCATATTTATATAGGCGACAACAACAATCAAACCTTACCTAATTTCCCCATTTATTTTCGGTTTTATTTTTAAACATTATATAATCTAAAGAAGACTGGCTATCGAATTTCAATAATGGGGTTATCATCAAACGGAGAGAAGATGTAACAAATGAACTAATGACTGATGACAGAACAATAAACCTAAAAATATTTTATAACCTACAAAATAAATTACTTACAGAAATTTAACAACATTGGGAAATATATGGCCAGAATATATTTATAAATTGATAACTAACCGTAAACGAACTTAAATCAACCGATTTCTTACTTGAATAAACACTACAATGATAACAAATTAAGGTAAGCAATTTAGTTATTTTAACTATATAAATTTTGACCCGTGACAATACATTTACGGAAATATCTCATTCAAATATTGTTTTAGGTTATTATGCTTCCCCGAATCGAGATGTTTAAAGAAATAATTTTTACACCACGCCTCATTGCATTTAATGAAAGCTTTGTACCAATTGGTAAGAAGGTGGCAGGTCCAACAGCTGTTCTCTGGCACGAAGCCATATCGGGTCGCAGTAAACATGATATCATTAGTACCTTTTATGCATTTTTAAAATCAACGAGAGATAGCCAAAAAGTTAGTTTTTGGCTAGATAATTGCTCAGCGCAAAATAAAAACTGGGCTTTATTTACATTCTTCGTATATATGGTAAATAGTGATGAAATAGCAGCGGAAGAACTTACTGTAAAATATTTTATACCCGGGCACACATTCATGGCAGCCGACTCGTTTCATCACAGTGTTGAAAAGTCTCTGAAATGTACTGGGAAAGTATACGATTTTCCTGATTTTTGTGCGGCCGTAGCTCGATCAGCTACTAATGTTAATATTATAAATATGACATTAAACGATTTTTTCGTATGGCCTGACGGGACATCTCAGTATAAATTAAATCAAATAACTCCCAGACCTTATCTTGCTGAAATGGTACTACTAAAGTTTAAACGTGGTTCAAGGTGTTTTTGGTACAAAAAACAGTACTCTTCAGCTGATGATATTCAAGTGAACTTTTTATTAAATAAATACCAAAAAGGATTACAACCGTCTCCAACACCAAGGAGAGACCATAGGGGTATCACCCAAGAGAGAAAAAGCAATATAATTTCAAAAATAGCTGAAATTGCTCCTAAGAATAGACTTCAATTTTGGGAACAACTACCAACATGCAAAACGGACACCGTCCTTGACGAGGATTAACGAATCTTTAATAACATATTATTTCAGAATGTTATTATAAAAACTTTTTCAGTAGATAAGACTTTTATTTCAATTTCCTAAATATATTAAACGAACAATTTTAGGTAAAAATGTCGTATCTGTCATAAATCATATTTCCAATTAAAAATTTTTATTTCAAGGTATACTGTTACATCTGGCATAATTTTAAACATAATGTGTACCGTTTTGTTCTTTTACTAATATTAAAATTACGACGGCAGGAAATATTATGCAAAAGCGCTTTTTTCTCAAAACATTGCAATTGTTAGATAAGACTTTTATGTTTAGAAGGGCAGTGTTGTTGTTTCTTTTTTGAAGTTTTAAATTTTTCACATTTTTTTATGTTTCTTTGTGTTTCCTTAGAAACATAGATAACTTCATGATTTGGAATATTCACTGCATGGTTCTTTTAGTTCTTTAGTTTGATAAAAGAAATAGTTTTTTTTCTTAAAAAATGTCAAAAATATATGTAAATATCAGAAATATTAATTTTTTTCATCGAAAAGCACGCTTTTAAAATAGTTATTTATGATATGAGTGTTAAAAGTGAGGTTTTATTTTGTGAGTGAAAACGTTTGTGAAATGAGCGGAGCGAATTGAACAATTTCACGAACAAAATAAAATCACTTTTAACACAAATACCATACAATGTTTTTTGTACAACTTCCCTATTTTGATAATGAAACGAGCGAATTTGCAGTGACAATAAACCAAACCGTGTTAAAAGTAAACTAAACCGTGTTAAAAGTAAACTTGTTTACATGGCAACGTGTTAAAAGTATTTTTAACACGCTGCTATGTAAACAATCGTTTTTAACATTGTTTGCTATCATTAAAAGTGTCACTTTTAATGACAGTTGTACAAAAAAGCTTTTTTAGTCAGCTGAAAGTACAAGTTTCCAAATTAAAATTCGGCGCATCGAAAACCTGTAATGTATAGTTTTGTCTCTATGTACAAACAAGTTCTGCTGATTTGTTTTATATTAAAAAATAATTTTATTAGCAAGTGAGTTATTAATTAAAGAAAGAAGTGATAAGAAAAGAAAACTAAAATAGTTAATAAAACCAAATTTAATTTTTTTTTTATAAAAGAACAGTACCCCATGGTACCTACATTACAAAAAGACCAGCAACAGTACACTGTAAAATGCAAAAAATAAGTTGTTTGCCCTTGTGTAAAATTTGCAAAAAATTATTCTGAGGAATTAATAAAAATCGACCAGAAAAAAACAAAAAATGATTGTTAAAAAAGTTTTTAGTATTTTGCAAAAGAGCTACAATTAGAAGATAATGGTAATAAATGCAAACAATCAGAGATATTAACATTTGTATAAAACAAAAGAATGTAGTGTTTTGTCTCTTTACCTCTAGTTTAATGATATAAATGCGTCCGCTAGCCTTCAAGGCTCGTAAAGCTCTGTAAATAAATAAAAATATATAAAAATTAGCTGGTTAGCTAAATTCAAGACATTATCATTAGAAGGAATTTCTTTGTATATTTTTTAACAACACACTACTACAACTATTATAATGACTAGTTTAAATTAAAATGTGGCTACGTCTGTTTACTGCTACTATACAAATTTGTCGCTTACCCTTCCTCTAATGTTACTATAATTACTTATGAAATATTGCAATATTTTCGCAAGTAAATTTTTTGATGAGTCATCGTGTTTAGTGACTGACCAGCTCGCACCAAAGAACCTTCCTCAAGAGTTGTTTTAGTAGTCAGTTTGAAGAACAAGTCAAAAATAGAAAAAAAACATACTACCCAACTCGCGGGTATTGGCGGGGATAAGACAAAGTCGAGTCGCGATCTAATAAGAAAACTCCTGAGCAGTCAGTCCAATATTTGCGTTGTTGGTTGACCGTTTTCTGGAGTCGAAGTGCAGGTGCGCGCGCTATCGAAAGTTTTTCTCCTATTGTTTAGTGTTACATGAAATCCAAGGTATTTTAATATTATTATGATACACGCATAATAAAATAATCGAAAGTGCGAGTGATGCATAATAAGTGGATGGATTTGTTGCGTTAAGAAGCCGAATACTAGAGGATTATTTAAGGTTGGCAAGTTATAAAATATTGGTCCTTCATGTCTAAGGTCGATTTCATTTGTTTTGTATAAATATTTTTAGTAATTAACAGTGTTATTCAAATTTATGATCATTTGTGTAATTTTTGATGTTTATTATTCCAAGAGAAATATACTATTTGGATTGATTAGTATAGATATGAATAAATAATCAAACGAGATTAATACCTTAATTTTGTAATCAATGTAGTAACGGTTTTGCAATTTTTTTATTTACATAAGCATAATTTTTAACCAAAGCCTATCTTAAGGCATTTACCTTTGAATCAAATTTTTATTTTTAAACTTTCCATACAACACTTTTATAATTATATATGACATTTTGGAATAAGAATAGTTATTATATATCACTTATTTTTAAATTTGGAAACCTTAAATGGTTTAAGTGACCAATAATTAAATTAATAATCGTAAGTAAATCGTGGAGTGTCAGTCAATATGTTGTAGGCTTAGGAAAAATTTTTACTCTACAGCCTATCTTTCCTCTGTTAAAATAAACATTTAAATTTTTCACCTCTAAAGAATCTTTGGTATATATTAAACTTTAGACCGAAAAATGGTAGGTGATACTAGTAGCAAAAAAATATTTCCAAAAAAAATATATATCTAATCTATCTGAACATATCTAATGCATTTATTCTTTACTTGTGTGTCAATTGCATTAAAAATGTTTTTTATTAACGCACAAAAAATAATATTTTTTGGCACCTAAACTATAGTTAGACACTGTTATGTTCCGCCAAAACATCGAGTTATTGGCACTCGTATACGGACATTAGCGACCACAAGAGGGTTCTTTAAAGTCCAAATAGCCACCTGACTATCTGTGTATATGTACAGGGGATGGTTTTAAAAGTTTTAAAAGCAAACATAAAAGAATGTGTATATTTTAATGAAATTTGTTTTTTTTATATAATCACCCTGAGCTTGGACACACTTATTCCAATAATCTTATAATTTTATACCACCTTTGAAATGATTTTCTAGAAGCTCTGCAAAATATTGTGCCAAGGTTGCAATCGCTTCTTCATTCGACAAAAAATGCTTTCCTCGAAGGAATTTTTTGAAGTTTCTGAATGGTTAATAGTCATCTGGTGTATACGGTTGGTGTTCAAGCAATTCGTAGCTTATATGGTTCAATTTAGCCAGTGTCAACAAACTTATGCGAATATACATTGTCTTAAAAAATTATTGTAAACCTGGTCTTTGTTCATGAATTTTTTTATTCACCTAGTGCAAAAGGTTTTCATAATATTTAGACTTAATAATTGTTTTAGCTTTTTCAAGATAATCAATCATTAAACCCCATTTTACATTCCATAACCTTTTTTGCCGATCGTTCTGACTGCACCTGTTATGGAGCTAAAGAATCAGCTTTAATCCACTGTAAACGTTCTTGTTTCATATCAGTTTAGGATCATGATGGTAGATTCAATTCCCATCATTAAGTTATAAAACGACGAACAAAATCTGTTTTATTCTGCTTAAAATACTCCAAATTACGCTGAGAAATTTGTTTTCGATTCAGTTTTTATTGAATTGTTAACGAATGCGGCACTAATGGAGTACTTGTTCATCTGAGATACCTATGTTATCAACAATTTCACGCTTAATCAACCTTGAATCTTTACAAACATTATCATTAACTGGCTCAATAATTTCTGGTGTTGGTGCACTTTTTGGACGTACACTAAGTGGTTCATATCCGACCACTTGTAAACTCTAAAACTCAATGATGCACAGTTAGAAATGAAGGAGCAGATTCCTCATAAATTTTCCAAAACAAAGAATATTATCACCGCACTATATATTTAATGATTACACCGGCCTAGTTACAGCATAATTTTCAACACTTCATTTTTTTTATCAAAATTAGATTTAAAAATAATGTTTATTTAAGGTGGATTTATTTTGATATAATTTTTGCTCAGCCCTGAAAATTTATTCATTTATTAATAAAAATCTCTCATTACATTAGTGTTACTAAGCCTAAAGATAAGAGCTGACTTCAAAATTCCGCCACACAAAAAAAATGTCTGAACCAAATCTGCTACATATGGTATATGGTATTTCTTCTTGCTGATCCCGAATCAATCTTCAAAAAAGTATTGCAGGAAGGACTAAGTCTTCATCTATTTAAAGTCTTTAGCGTTTTTTCTGAAAACTGGAAGGTGATGTGTCGAATCTGACCCATGATTCGTAATTAGCGAATACTTTGGCCCCGTTTGTTGCGAGTTTTTTTTTTGTGGGACGATGCAATCGACATAAAAAGATGTTTTTTTACTGAAAAGATAGCTTAGATGAGAATATGATTAAATCTCTTAAATTAATAGCTATGCTTCTATTCAGTCTCTTTGATTATTTTTCACAAAAATTCTTATTTTAACTTTAGAATACACTATCAATAGGAAATTTAAATGCCTAAAAGAAATATCTCCAATTTTACTTGTCTGAAAATGTACAGACTTTGAGATAATTTTGATTTTTTTTAAATATGAACAAACAGATCCGGTTCTTGAAAACACAAGGCTGACTTTAAAAGCGTTTTGTGATTTTTTTGTTTTTGATTTAGAACTCAAAATGATAACTAACCAGAAAATTGTTTTTCCAAGTTGGTTCTTATTTAATCCTAAATATAATTGCCTATATCATTACTTACATTTTCCTTTATATCATTAAGGTAAACAACACAAACACCGTTTGTGGAAAAGTACCTTCTCTAAGAATTTTGTTATCTGAAACTGAGCTATTTATAATGTTTTTGATCGTTATTGTCTCTGTTATGCAGTTAAATCCAGAAATAGATATCCTCCTTGTAAAAAAGAGTGTATTATTAAAGATTTATATCTTAAAACCAGAATTTGGCGTAAATACCAACGTAATATAATTTTAAGCAACTTCACGCAAAATTAAACTGTGACGTTGATTTAGCATATAATAATGAGAAAGAAATACATAAAAACCCAAACAGGTTTTGGGCATTAATAAATAATAAACGAGGTATTTCCAAAATATCATACGACCAATACTACTTTTTCTATATTTTTCTCATGCCGGAAATGACAAGTTTTATATTACAATGACGTACTAAGAGCACTAAATAAACTAACAAACTGACGATTATTCAAGATTGTGTTTCTGTCTTTGCTCGTTCTTTCTTTGTATGGATTGGTAATTGTTCAAAATTGACTACAATACCAAGAATATAAAAATCTTTAAAGAAATGTCCCATTCTAAAGAAATCAGATATATTAAATTATCGGCTTCTCTTCACTTTTTTTATTACAATATAACACAGCTTCGTAAAAAAATGTTTAATCGATGACTAAATCTATATTCCATTATTTAAAAAATAAGACTAAATTAAAATCCGTTCATAAACGAAAAACTTATTGCAAAATAAGTTAAAATATTAACAATACCGTTTTTTTTTTTGTTAACTCTGGAACAAATTTGAAAACTTTGGAGTTCTACATACCGAAGAGCTGTGCAAAAGATGGATTAAGTAAATCGGCTAAGTATTTTATTTAAAAAAGTTTATTTTTTTGGGTGGGGCTAGTTTTGTAGTGGTGATAATTACCTAGATGTTATTTTTTTGATAAACTACTTCAGGGAAAAAGCTAAACTAAAAGCTTAACTGTTGTGAATTTTTCAAGCACACAGCGATTTCAAGGTGAATATTCATTTGACAAAGAAAATGGTTATCCCCAGCACGACCTCTAAGTAAGTCGTCAAAATTTACCTCAAGCATACAAATTGTTTATTTTCCATAAAAAATCGATTTGCTTCTAAATTTCATAAAAAAAAATTCGAAAAGAGGTTGACCTTAAAGGCCATCCTTGCAACTTCCCGCTAGTTTTAACCGCAAAGCTGTAGTAACGTGACGTATTTTGACGTTTTTGACTTTTTTTGAAATGTTTAAAAAGCCATAACTTTTTAACACGTTACGATTTTGATGTTCAAGAATGCATTCGACGGAGTTTTTTGAGACCTTAAAACTTTACCGGGAGTGCAAAATCGGTTAGTCAAAAAATCTGTAGGTTATTGAAAAAAAAAACACTTTTTTGGAAATTTTTCGACAACGATATCTCACGAACGAATCAACCGATGTTAATTTGCAAAACGGCATTCGACGTGGCTTTTTAAGCTTAAGAGCTGATTAGGTTATGAAATTGATCGATGCAATAGCCAAAAAGATATGCCCAAAAAACATAATTTTTACCAATTGTTTTTTCCGTTATTTTGAAATTTCTCGAAATCTACTGGCTCGAATCGGTTCAAACTTACAGGGAATCTAAGTTAGATGGAACTCTTTGGAATGCTTTTTATTTTATTCCGATCGGTCAAGCCGTTCAAAAGTTATAAGAGGTTTACATACATCCACACACACATCCTCACGTACATACAGACATACAGACACCCTCGTAAAAATAGTCAGGGGAGGTTCCTAAGACCTCAAAACGTTGAGATCCGATGAAAACTCGATTTTCGAAAACCGGGGTGAAACCAATAACTTCCCGATTTAAAAAAAAAAATTAATTTTTTTTAGCAGGAAGTTAAAAAACTGTTAAAATATCAACTCCTGTTGCAAATAAACAATCGCTCTGTGAATTAAAACAAAGTCTGACTTTGGTTCTATTGGTCGTGGAAAGTTACTATAATTTTTTTAATAGGTGTTTTTTATAATTTTTTAAATAGCTTAAATTGTTTTTCATTGTTTTAAAAGCGACGTATGTATTCAAATTATTTATAGACAAAAAAGTGTTATTCAATTATCAATTATTAGTTAGTAAAAGTAAAAACCAACTATTTTTTTATAATAAAAGATACTTAGAAGCTTTAAAAAGTAAATGAGACCAAAAAGAATATTGTACTTAGTCTACAAAAGAACAGTTTAAAAATGTTTTTTTAACGGGCTAAATTGTTCAAACCTACTTTACTGATCAAACTCATCTTCTGCACATCTCTTCGGTACACCCAAACTCAAAAGTCTAGAAAAATTTTTGCAGTTTATGTTAAAAGTTATTAAAGAAAATTTTGAATTTGTTGATTAATTCCGGCAGTAAGTTTTTTGTTTATGAACCAATTTTAATTTATCGAGTCTTATTTTGTAGATAATTGAATATAGATTATGTCGTCTGTTGAACATTTTTCTCTACAAAGCATTGGTTTTTCACAATATCGTTATGAACAAAAGTGACGATTTTTTAATATAAATATTACAAAAAAATTCAAAAAGTGGTTGACCTTAAAGGCCAACCTTGCAACTTCCCGCTAATTTTAACCGCAAAGCTATAGTAACCTGGCGGATTTTGACGTTTTTAAGCTTTTTTTGGAATGTATAAAAAGCCAAAACTTTTTAACACGTTATTCGATTTTGATGTTCAAGACGGCATTCGACGCAGTTTTTTGAGACCTAAAAATGTTAATCGAATTGCAAAATCGATTTTAGTCAAAAAATTTCAAAAATTTAAAAAAAAAACAATTTTTTGAAATTTTTCGACAACGATATCTCACGAACGAATCAACCGATTTTAATTTGCAAAAACGGCATTCGACGTGTTTTTTTAAACTTAAGAGCTGATTAGGTTACGAAATTGATCGATATATTAACCAAAAAGCATCATTTTTACAAAAAAAGTTTTTCGATATTTTCGAAATTTCTTAAAATCTACCTGTCCGAATCGGTTCAAACTTACATGGAATCTAAGTTAGATGAAACGATTTTTATTTCATTCCGATCGGTTAAGCCTTTCAAAAGTTATAAGAGGTTTACATACATCCACACACACACACAAACACATCCACACATACATACAGACATACAGACACCCTCGTAAAAATAGTCAACGGAGGTTCCAAAGACCTCAAAACGTTGAGATCCGATGAAAACTCGATTTTCGAAAAACGGGGTAAAACCAATAACTTCCCGATTTAAAATTTTTTTTTTAGTTTTTTTAGCGGGAGGTTAAAAAACGATGACGCACCATTTTTTTACTTACGAGATGAGACGCCTTTTGTAGTGTGCTTTTGAAGACTTTATAATATTAAAATCACGCCCAGTATTCACGATTTCTAGATTATTTTTTTGGTCTAAAAGCTGACTGATATAAACACTTACTTTTTATTTTTATTACTTACCTCTTCGGAAAATTAAATTATTTTGTTGTTCTTCCAGTATTCATGTAATAATAATCTGCAGTGTATCTCACCAGATACTCTTAGTTCCTGGGCTCATGACCAGTGCAGTACCTATGCTATTTGTAAATAAATAAATATTTACAAAAAATATGTATAAATTTATTTTATACTAGCTGTACCCGCGACGTAGTTCGCGTGGCGTGTTGATTGTTATATAAAAATTTCTCCCCCGAATTCGTTAAAGGAGTGGCGGGAGAATTTTTTACATACCATAATTTTTATTTCTACAGATTTATTATATGTATATATGTATAGATTATTTTTCACGTCAACGCATGCCCCCTTGTGGGTGGAATTTTCTAAAATCCGTTCACAATTGACCTCAAAATTATAAAAATAAGTATTGTGCAAAGTTTCAAACCTGTAGGACTTATAGATTGTAAATTTTAATTTTAATTTTTCACGCCCCCACAACCCTCTGTGGGTGAAATTTCGTAAAATCAGTTCACAATTGACCTCAAACTTATAAAAATAACTATTTTGCAAAGTTTTAAACCTGTAGGACTTATAGATTTTAAATTTTATTTTATTTTTTTCACGCCCCCGCATCCTCCCTTGTGATTAGAATTTCGTAAAATCCATTCACAATTAACCTTGAAATTATAAAAATAACTATTTTGCAAAGTTTCCAACCTGTAGGACTCATAGATTTTTTTTTTATCTTTCACACCCCCCTGCAACCCACCCTGTGGGTGAAATTTTGTAAAATCCATTCACAGTTGACCTCCAAATTATAAAAATAAGTTGATTTCTGTATAGCTTTAACCATTAAGGTTGAACACGCGACGGAAGCTTAAAAAATGGAGTAACTTCTCCCGTTTTTCCAACATTTCTCTTCACTGCTTTGCTCCTATTGATTGTAGCGCGATGAAAAGTATACTGTAACCAGCACAGGAGTATGAAAAATAATTTTACCAAATTTCGTTAAAATCCGTCGAGTAGTTTTTGTTTCTATAGCGGTTATACAGACAGACAGACAGACAGACAGACAAAAATTTTACTGATTGCATTTTTGGAATCAGTTTCGATCCCTAATAACCCCCTGATAGTTATTTTGGAAACATATTTTATGTACAGAATTGTCCTCTCTACAGATTTATTATAAGTATAGATATAGATAGATGAATTTTAGCAAATTCGGGTTTCTTCAAAATAAAACTTGTAATATAACAAATAGTAGTCTTGATATTTAAGTTGATGTAGACATCTCACATTTCGTTTACATTTAAATTATACATAAACAAGATAAATTTTTGTAAACTTTTTAATGTTAGATGAAATCATCCAATATTTTTAAAATTGAACATCTAAACAAGTTATTTTATAACTACCTAATAGGTACTTTAAAAATGCTTATTGTGGAAAACTTTCTCCATATATTTTTTTTTGTCAAAACACATAATTTAAAAATTGTTAATTATTAGTCACTTATTCAAATAGAAGTTTTCCAATTCTCAATACCTGTTATGCTTCATATAATGTCATTATCAATATCTGTTAAATTTTCCATTCAATTAGCCTCATTCCGTTAAAAGAACAAAGTATTTTAATAAAATAACTAACTTTTAATACTATAATCCTTTGGGATTATTAATGAAACAGTATTTTAAATTTTAGCGATTTTTAATGCTGCCACAATAAAAGCCCATGATTGTGTGTTTATAACGAATTTTCTTAACAAGCAATTAAAGTTTATTCGTAAAGAATACTATTAACGTTAATTTGTTATAAGAATTTTTACTAAAAATGTATTAAAAAATAAAAGGTATATACCAATACTTACATATTTATGATTAATTTAAAATAACTGTACGTAATAATGTCGTAATAATGGTTTAAATATTCTATAGTAATAATTTTTATTAGAAACAAATATTTAGATAATTTAGAAAATATACCCGTCATCAAATTCTTCTTCTTCTTCTTTAAGTGCCTTGTCCCCCAAGAACATTGACGATCAGTAGCATGATTTTTACTTTGTTTATAGCTGATCTAAATAGTGTCACTCCAAACCACTGACGGAGGGTTTTAGGCCTGGAGGTTTTTCTACGTCCGGGCCGGGCTTTCCCTGTATCTTTCCCTGAATTACATGTAGCATTTCATATTTCGGATTTCTCATCACGTGGGCAAAGTACTCTAATTTTCTTCTTTTTATGATATTCAGTACTTCTCTTTCTTTGTTTAGCCGCTGGATTACCGCTTCATTTGTCACTCTGTCCATCCATGATATCATCAATATTCTGCGGTAAGTCCACATTTTAAAAGCCTTAATCCCCTTGCACATCGTTTCCGTAAGAGTCCATGCTCCCATGCTTCCGAATTACCTAGCTGAATGCGATAAAAACTATATTAGGATCTATAAATGTTTTAGATATTAATGGGAACAAATTTATCACACTTCATGTATGAAGGATGTTATGTTACAATTACGAAATACATAAAAATGAATAAAATTGTTACCAATTACGGTTTTACTCAATAGCAAGTAAAAAAAATAAAATTTTAGCAAGTGCTTTAAATCATCAAATATATTAATGTGGTGTAATGTAAAAGTTTTCAACATGATACAAAAATATTTGACGTTGTATTATAAAGTGCTTACAAATAGTTTGGATAATAATTTAATTAGGCAAAGAAAATAAGACATGAAAGTATTTTTACGTGGTCGTTAAATCGGAGGCCAACGAATAGCAGGAGAGTTGGAGACGATATTTGGCCGTCATCCGTAATATAACATTTCCCCTTTAAAACATCTTCATTCAATGTTCACCATTTCGGATTTCGGCTCGTCAAGAGTCCAAAAGTACTTGGTAGAAATGGTGGATATAATATCGATGACGATTTTGTCCAAATTTTGGTCCTGTTTACACTTTTCCGCCACCTCCTTTGTATCCACTCAGGTGTCCAGCCGTCAGAATTTCGAATTCTTGTATCCACACATTTGGCTGGGAAATCTTTTATCCATATTATCATTGGCGACAGTTTCCCCAAAAATTGGAAACTTTCACTCCTTATAGCTACCCCCTTTATCCACTACTGAACGTAATTACCAGTATTGAATGAACATGTTGCAAAGTGGAAATGTCATATCACTGATGATGGCGAAAAATTTCGGTTCTAGCTCTTTATTAAAAATTAACTCAGACATTAGTTGTAACTTAAACAGTGTTAACGACTTATTCATTAAATGACGATTGTTGCAAACAAAATATTGGTTTCAATATACAAGACAATCTAAAAAGTTTTTACTGATGGAACCTTTAAGAGTTGTCCATAATTTTTTATCAATTGTTTACTATTTATGTGATCCAATGGTATGTTTGTTCCTGCATTATATTTTCTATTGCCAAATAAACAAACGAAGTCTTATAAAGGTTGTTAAATGATTAAATGGTTAAATAATTAAAACAAAATATATACCTGCTCCAGAGGAATGACTTGACACAGGCCAATACATAGCTGTTTTCAATGGCATCGGCACAAATATTGTTTTTATTTGCTGCAATTTCAACCAACGATAATCGTGAAATTGTATCGTATTCAGAAACTTTAAAAGTTTCTATTTCTTTGTTTTTTTGTCGTTATCTATTTCGTTTTATTTGTTGTTTTCTTGTACTAAAGATACTTCGTTATTTTCTTGGCATATTTTTTCTTTCTGTCGAAATATTTTTTGTATCATGTCTTTTGGCAAATATTCTTTGTTAGTCTTCGTAAATATTTTGTTGTATTCTTCTAGTCATTTTCTATTTGGTTATGTTTTATCGCACATATAGCAAGTTTCTCACATATATAACTGTCCATAATAATTTCTTGTTACTATTTTCAACTAAAAATATTGATGATGTTGTAAAGTCGTTAAAAAATTTTGTAATTTCAATTTGCCAGTTGTTCTTGTTTTCACTGTTGTTTATTATTTTTGTTTTTGTTCTTGTTCTAAAGATACTGAAACACTTATGGGGGCTTTTTACACAATTTATTTACAAAATTGTTAAGATACACTAAACTCTGCTGGATAACGTCTAACTACTTGACAATACAATGAACTCTTGTGAACACTTGACTCGAACTGACGTTAACTGCCCATGCATCCCCTTATATACAACATTATTTAATCTAGTCAGTGTGTTTAGAAGTTTCTAGAATTTTCTAGAAACATTATTTAAAACTTTTAAATTTACAAACTTCTAAAAATCAACTGTCAACAACAATCTTTCAAATTAAGGTCCCTTCCTTTACGGTTATCCCGTTACAATACTTACTCTTTATCTTCGTTTTTAAAACAAATATTAAAAGAGTTAAACTATTTTACATCTTTATTTTAACAATTTTATTCTAGTTTTGTGAATATTATAAAAACTATAAACGTATAAAAAAACTTTTAAAAATCGGTTACTTTTTAAGTGGAAGTCACCCAAATATATTAATGATTAATTATCGAAATTTTCCAAGTAATAAAATGATTATTAAAGCTTAAGGAAAGAGTGCGAACTTTATACCAACTAAATTATTTTTCTTCTAAACAGTAGTTGTTCCTAAGTCAATGTAAAATTTTTTGCTCTTTGTCGGACTTTTAATGCCTTTGATAGCAATGCCGACCATTGGCGTGGAATTTAATAATAAAGGGTTTATAATTTTTTACTAGTTTTTGTTTTAAATTTCAAAAGAAAAACGGTTTTTGTATATTTTGTATCAATTTGAAAATTGTCAAATAACAAATTAATTCTTTCAAATTAAAACTTGTTAATTTTAGTTATTAATAAGAACATTTGGCTCATTATTTAAATAATACATAACTCATAATATTTTTATAACAATTGTCTACAAATAATACTCATTTTGTCAGACAACCTCAAAAGATTGTCAGTCCAGCAGGGACCACGAGGAGGTATGAGCCTTCCTTGCCTGGAAAGGAAAGGGTTGGGTATGTTAGTAAGAATATAAAATTAGTTTGTTTTTGAAAACAAGTTTTCAAGATACATCACGATAGTTGTAAACGAAATTGGTTAGAATGACTAACAAGAATTGTCAGAGTCTTCTGAAGTAGAATCGTTCCCAGGTTAAATAACTAATGGTGCTAGTGGCGGTAAAACAGGAATTTCCTTTTTTCCACGACCATTAATGAATGTAATAATTCCGACTTTATTTTTAATAATAGAAAGTGTTCATTCTCACTCTTGAGATAGAATATTCATTCTGAAACACTTGCTTCTTATGTGTTTGGCATGTATTTCCATTCTATAACTAGTGACGGAATAACATTCTGTAATTGCTCAACAAAAAACATAGATTGCCCTGCGAATTTAAAAACTGTCACTCAGTTTGTCAGTGCGACGTTCTAATTGTTTTGCTACATATTTCAATTTAAATAAACAGAATTATTACATGGTCGTGGAGAAAAAACAGTCTGTTACACGGTTAGAATGAAAATTCGATTACTCTCCACTCGTATCGAATTTTCATTCTAACCTTATTACAGAATATACTATTCTATTTTTATAACATGTGCTTAGCAATTTTTCCATACATCGCTATTAATGCCACTAATTACCTCTCGAATATTATCAAGAACAACTGCGCTTAAGGATGGTGACTGATTATATTTTCGTAAACGTTTCTTTACAGTACTACAAACCATTTCGATTGGATTAAAAATACAGTAGTATGGAGGTAAACGCAAAAGGGTATGACCATGTCTGCTGCAAATGGTGTCAATGACGTATTCATTTTTAAAATTCTGACTTTTGATCATTCTTATTAATTCCTTCTTTACTGGAACTTTTTTAGGAACATTGATGTTTTTGATTGCCTTAAATCCTAAAATTTCATTCTTTTTTGTGTTATTATTAGGTATTTTGTTTAATATGCGGAAATGATACGACGCATTGTCCATAACAATTATTACTGAATTGTAAGAGAACCCAATAGATAGTGTTGAATTTCGATTCATAAATAAATAAATAAACGAAAAACTAAAAGAAAGTGGCAAATTAAAAACAGAAAAAATGCGAAAAAAAATAAAGTCAAAAAATACCTTTCTAAATCAAATAATATAACGCCACCGTAAGGTGGCGCAGTTATTATCTTATATATTTAAACGACAAATTCTTACTATATTAAGTACTATCATGCCCACCGTAATATATATCTAATATAAAAAATCAATAAAAATTACTAACGCTACTGTGTACTGTAATGGGGAACAAGACTATGCGCGGTATTTAACTCACGCAATTTTCCTCTTTGATGTTTCGTTTGATGTACCACCGCGCTTAGTAAAAGCCGTCGGCATTACTTTACATTAATATCAAAGGGGTGCGGACCGACTTTGAAATGGCAAACTATATACACAATGTTGCCATTACTCAAAAAAGTCTTTAAGTATAAGTAATATATAAAAAAATTGATATCATTAGAAGTGAAAACTGTTTAAATATGAAGAACCTAGTTAATTAATTTAAGTATATATTTTTTAAGAATATTTTCATATCATCTTTCTAAAAGTCATTGACGAACAATTGAATAGTAAAGTAGAGAGAACATTTTCAAAACATATAAACTTAGGAATTTTCGAAAATATATCTGGCAACCTAGATTCGAAAGTCGGTTCCTCTGTTGGGGTTAGAAGGCGTGGTTGTCTTTTTACATTAATATTAGTTAAACTATACCTAACATTTTCCTAGTATTAGGTACGCACTTATTCGTTCTTTCATCTTGCAAATAACTGACATTTGCTTTAAGTATTACATATATCTTTCTTTAAAACATCAATAAACTCTAAATTATGTACCTGTGATTAAATGTAGAAATATTTTAAATTTCAGTTGTATTGTTAAATAAAGTAGACATTGTTATACGTGATGATGTAAGAATTTTGTCTTATCTAATTTTTTGTAAAATATTTGTAAGCAACATGTAAAAGTTAGATACTATCAAACAAAAATTGAAAATTTTCGAATTATTCCAAAAACATCTATTCAAACACATTCCACAATTTTGTACATATACATAATCATCTATCTCGTCATCTACTGACTACCTGTTTTAAAAACTAACGATTATATCATAATTTTTTCGTAAAGTTTAAATTTAACTAATGCAAAATATGTAACCAACTTACTTGTCGTTTATTGAAATTACTTATATTAGACTACAACTAGATAAGTAACTTTTTAAAGCTCGCGCAATGATGCGAAGCATTGCAGGCTCTTTTAATACCTGTATTAAAACTTAATTCGAATTATCATTAACAAAAAAAGGAATGCTTTATTTATTTGACAAAAAATTAAATGTACAGTTTTGATTGTATAAAACGATTATTATACTAGGCTTAGTATATACCTACGGTTTGCATTTTTAAGCATTTAAAGATCAATAAGAGAGAATTTTAATAATAACAATGCAGAATGTTGATCTAGCTTAAGTATCCTCTTTATTAACAGTTCTAGAAATAAGCTATAAAACTCTATACAATTAACAGCTACTGCGGAAGATTTCTACTACATCTGACGTGCAAGTTCGTCTACATTTTTTATCCCACCGTTCGCCAAAATTGTCGCAAATGTACGCCTGTATGCACGACAAGTGAATTTATCATCATAATAGAAACAGCACATTTTCCAATTGTATTAATATCAAAATTGGCACAATTTTCTTGGATATACAGGGTGCTTTATAAAATACGGAGTAAACTTTTAGGGTAGACAGTGGAGACAGTTAACATTGTTTAGTAGTGAACTTCTGAGAAAAACTCAATAATTAATGAGTTGTAGTTGTTGGAAAGAGTTTAAAAAAGTATACTTTACAAGCAAAACTATTGTACTTAAAAAACTTCCCAATTTACTTTTATCAGAGTATCTCACGTAAAGACAGTCGAAGAAAAGTAGATGATAAACAACCAATAATATACACGCTAAATTGCTCAAGAACTCTGAACTATGTTTGGCGCACACTGATGATTAAAGAAACAAGGATTGGTAGATAAAGCAAAGTGCAGATTCTGTGAGAAGGGAAAAAGAATAAGTAATACTCATACTCTCAGAATGCATTGCCTTTCGAAACTCTAGGGTCAGATACAGAGAATAATACCAAATGGAACAGGAGGATCTACCAAACTTTAAGCCCAACCCAAGCCATTTAATATACACAAACACATATGATTTAATTTATACTTTTCTTAAACTTTAAAATGATATTTCGATATAAATTGTAAACTGCGTAGCATTTTTAAGCTATTGATGGCAATTTGTGGAAATTAGGAGTAATTTTGATAAATTTTAACGATTTAATTTTTTACTTGTAAACTTTTCATTTAATTATTGGGAAGCATTAATTTGCTGCCATTCCATGATTCAATAACAAAGTTATCAACTTTATGTTAAAAAAATAGTTTTTAAAAGCAAATATTTATAAAATTTGAATATTTATTGTTTTGGACGAGTATAAAATAACAAAATTTGTATTTAATAATTAATTAATTTATAAAAAATTAATTAATATTTTTTGTTAACTGAAACAGAAAAACAAAATAATAAATCTTAAAGATATACGTTACGTTTGCAAAGCTTAATGCTGTTTATATATTAATTTAACAAAGCAATGTAAAAAGAATAATAAAAATCAAAAAATTATATTGTGAGGGAAATCCCCTGAGAAAAATATCCACAATCTAGACCGGTTCCAAGGTTCAACGGCCCAATGGTTCAACGCTGATGGCTACTAAATAAATAAAAACCGGAGTTTTATATTCTAGGGCCGGTTTTACAATATCCGATTTAGATGTGGTTTAGAATAAATCACAATCTTCAGAATAATCCTTAGATCGATTTCATAGAGTTGTACAAAGCCATATAAACTACAGTTTAAATTTTGTTCCAAGACTAACTTCATATCATTCTTTTTGGGGTTATGTTATCACTTCGGTTACAACTTTTTTTTATTAGTAATTACTATAAATAAATGTTCTGTCTGTAAACGATTAATTGCACTTTGTATGTCGGTGTTGCGTACCGAAAATATGTTAAGTATAAAATTATTCATTTAGGCTCTGCTGGAGCTAATTTTACTACAAAAAGAACAGGTGAAAAAAGAAATAAAAATACAAAAAGAAAAAATCAAGTAAAACATGAATTAAGGACTGAACAACAAAAACTACAAATTGAATTGTTGAAGAAGCCATTGTTACAATAACTTATATTTATTGTATTCTTTAGATGTTTAGGATTTCAGTAAATATAACTAATTTGTAGATGGAATGTACTTTATGAATAATTTTTATGCTAAATTAAAAAAATAGTTATCAATTAACTGTCTTCTCATAAAATCCCTGTTGTTGCCGTTGTACAATTCCATATCATTGTCCAAATCAGTCATATCCACTTCTATATTATTTTCTGGATTATGGTTCTTCATATCTATAGCGATGTTATGTAAAACGGCAGTAGCAACAATTATTTTTAATGTTGTGTCCATTTTAACTCTCAACCCCATAGATAAACATGGAAATCTTCTCTTCCAAACTCCATAACTGCGTTCAACGACATTTCTCGATCTGATTATGGATTCATTATACAAAATTTTTGCAGCAGTATTAGCATTTGCATTTGGAGTCATTAAACATCTTTCAACAGCATAACCGGAGTCACCTACCAGAAAACAATCTTGGTGTGTAGTTTCCATCACAGCTTTTAACCTACTATTTTCAAAAATTGTTGAATCATGTACCGATCTGGGCCACCTTGCTACTATATTCTGAATCTTTAGATCGGCGTTTGATACAGTTTGCTCATTAACTGAAAAGTACCTAACCTTTTCTGTTCCGAAAGTGTTTAGCATTATTACCCCCTAAAGAATTAGCAAATATGTATGTGTTATTTGATGTAATTGATTATTACGTTACCTGGTGATTGAATTTTAATGTGGGTGCAGTCAATGGCCCCAATTGTTTTAGGAAATCTCGCTAAATCATAAAATTTTATTTGGGCCTCAGATATTTCTTTGACAGTGGAAGCAAACTTAATATATAGGGGACTAGTGCAGCTATCGCAGTAGTTACCTTTTTGATTATTCTAGAAGCAGTTGATTTATGCACTCCAAAATCTCCTGTGGTTTTTACCATTGATCCGAAAGAATAAAATCTCAATGCCAGTAACAATTGTGTTAAGGGATCGACTGCCTCATTTCTTAAAAACAGTGATTTAATATAAAACATATTTAATACTCAACTTCAATTACCTATTCGTTTTAATTATGATGTAGACAATAAATGGCTGCTCATGTCAACAAGCTCTATAAGTAAAAATGAAGAAAAATATTTTCTCTTTGTCTGAGGTATAAGTACAATGTTTTCTTTTCTTCTTTGACATTGGCGCATGCATGCAGTTATGGTCACGTCTCTTTGTCCGATCCGGTTTTGTTACACTGATTTAGAGTTACACAGTGTGTCGAAATGCAGAATTTGATATCTGGATCTAAATACCTACAACTTAGAAAATCGAGAATAAAAAAATGTTTGTCTTTAAGTATGTTTTTAACGCTTTCTTGGAAGCATAACTTTACAATTTTTACTAATTTTTTTATATACATAATTTTTGCCAAAATTTTCAATCAATTTGCGTAAAGACATAGAACTTCACAGGTTTTTAACACTAACCAATTAAAACCATACGACTCAACTTGTTAATATAACGTTGGTATTGTTTAGGATTTTAGATAATTTCTATTCTTCTTATGTAAAAACTACACAAAATCACTTCTGTAAACTGTAAACTTTCCTGAAGAACACAAAGAAACAATTCTATAAAACATTAAATGTTTCTGTAGTAATTCGTTTTTCCATTTTTAATTAACTATTGCTTTTGCTTTTTCTAGAAGTCTTTACAGTTACTCCAAATTTAAGCATATTATAATATAGTGAGAAAATGTCAGCAAATTTAGTAATTTTTTGCAGAATCCAAATATTTTTAAACCTTTTAAAAACTTTTAAAGCAACCGACCAAGGTATGGTGTTTTTACGATAAGTTGTTATTGACGTCAGAGCAAAATTGTAGATTTGTTTTTCCTTTATTTAAAAGGCTATTAACTTAATAGTGCAAATAATCTAAGGTGTACACCGCTGATGTACAAGCATTGTGTACTATTGGTGTATGTACTATTTGGGTAACATGTGTACCATACTTTCTTCCAATTATATACCACATCTATGAATAGATAGATCGATAGATAAATAGACTGCAACCTTTACAGATCTATTGTGAACACTTATGTCTAGAATAAGATTGTCCTTGCACCTTGTCTAGCCCTGCCCTCTTAATAAGACTTAATAGCCTTGACAGTGCCTCTCCACTTTACATAAAGCAGCCGGTTTCTCATCTCCCAATACCAGATACCGCGTCCTTGCAAGGCCTTCACATTGGCATAAGACATGAAATGCGGTTTCCTTTTTCTCTTGGCAGTATCGACAGATGTCTTCATCTGCTAAGTTCAGCTAAGTGTTTTCTGAGCAGACAATGTCCTGTCAAGAGATTCTGACATTGTTTTGCCTTTGTGATAGCAGCTCTGCAGTAAGTTTCGCAGAGTCTCCTTTTATAAAGAATTTGGCTTGTATCTTGCCCGGTGATTTTTCCCACCACTCGTCTAATTCGGCTGAATGGTTCCAGGTCCATCAAATGAGGTATGTTGGGATAAAAT
The DNA here is from genome assembly GCA_964028335.1 of Altica lythri. Taxonomy (NCBI): domain Eukaryota; kingdom Metazoa; phylum Arthropoda; class Insecta; order Coleoptera; family Chrysomelidae; genus Altica; species Altica lythri. The sequence continues at coordinate 55,377,364 of OZ034807.1, forward strand.
GAAAATCATTTGATTTGAATGTTTTTAATTTTTATTACAATATACAAAAATATTCTAAAAAGACAATTTTTACATTCGGGTAGGAAGAGTGATTTTAAATTTTTGTGATTTTCTCAAATCTGATTTTTCTCCATTACTGTACTAAAAAATCTTTAAAATCGTGTCTATCGCTATCCTCGTTCAAATTAACAATAAGTGGAGGAACATCCTCCCTATCAAATAAGTACGACTTCCCTATCCTAACAATCCTGTCTTATCTTCTTAGTATGTTGTTCTTTTTTCAACTAAACATTAGGATGTGCGTTTTTTAAAGGTCCTTTCCAAACAGCTAATGCTATTTCTGCTAAACTGCATTCCTACATTATCCCTGTAATAATTTGTGGGATAAAGGTTTGGGCATTTTCATAGCTTTAAAATTTACAACTCGCATATGCACAGTAATACAAATTAGTTATAAAAATAATTATTTTGTAATAAAAATTACTGTTTTTTTTTTAGAAAACTTGACAGAAAATTATTAGAGCGATATGCACAGTCCAATGCCGTACGAAAGTCGAAAGTAAACATTATAAATTATAACGCAAGATTGTGAGAATATATGAGGTTTATCTATGGCAATATCTTAAAGTGTTGCCAATCTACAGACATTTAATTTTCCTACTCGTTAAGATTAAATCGCATTTACTATTATACTCTATTTAAAAACTAGGAGGGGCGATTTGAATTTAAGTTGGCAACACTCGCGTTTGTTTATTGGTTAATTTGGAGTCAAGTTTACACTATAAAAATTTGCCACTTACATTTATAGGACATTTATAGGTTATGTTTTAAAAGTGTGAAATATTTATAATGATGACTTTTGTTAATTGATTTCTTTTTTTAATATAATATTTAAATTTGCCGCCTTGTAAATTTTCTAGTAACTTTTTTGGCTGTAAGTCTGGCTTTTCAAATCACTCCTCCTAGTTTTTAAATAGAGTATAGTTATTTTGATGTTTACTCTGTTTATAATGGAAATAACTAAAAATGGAGTCATTATCAACTTACCGTAAAAAGAAGACAAATTGACGCCTTTTATTTAAAATTGGATATTTAAAATAATTTTAGGTAGTTTAATTTCCAAAAGAATTATTAGATACTAGCTATTCCGGTGGACTTTGTACCGCATAACACTGTCGTGTCTTTTTTTCCATTTTTCATTTTTTCAAATTTTTACCATTTTGCTTTTTTTTGTTTTTAATGATTTTTTTATATTAGATATTTTATATAAGATATCCACTGCACCACCGTACTTAATTTAGTACGAAATTCTCGTTTAAATATACGAGATAATAACTGCGCCACCTTACGGTGGCGTCCTAGTTATTTAAAAATTGTAATATCTTCTAAGATGTTGATTGAAATTAAGTGATGTCAAAGACAATTTTGTTCACAATTAAATACTCTCAATCAACAACACATTTATTTGGATAATATTATTACGTTGATACAACTCTTAACAAGTAATGCATTAATTTCGCCAAATTTGATTACCATAAAAACGGTTCTAGTGAGTTAATCTTAAAAGATAGACATATACTGTCGCGGACATTTTTTAGATCATTTCAAGTGGAATAATTCTTTCATACATATATTTTTGGTATCTTGAACCGTTTTCGCAGCGCACGCAATGGAAGCCCTCAAGGATCAATAATTTTCCCCGTTTTTTTAACATTTTCCATTACTTCTTCGCTTCTAATAGTTGCATCGTGATGTTATATAGCCTAAAGCCTTCCTCGATAAATGGTCTATTCAACACAAAAGGAATTTTTCAATTCGAACCGGTAGTTCCCGAGATTAGCGCGTTCAAACAAACAAACTCTTCAGCTTTATAATATTAGTTTAGATAACCAAGATATTACGATTTTTCTAAAAACACCTGCTTTGATTTAACAATTCGATGTTTTGTAAGCTGCAGATTAATTAATTTTAGGAAGAATCCAAAATTTGTTGATTTTTATTTCAAATTAAAAAAAAAAACTTGATGGCGAATTTACTAAAAACCATATAAGCTTTTTATTTGAAATCGATATTTCGAACACAAAGCGATATGGGTTTGATAGTTTTCTAAAGATTAAAGTAGTTTTATGCAGAATTAATATTTTGAGTTTTCTTACTTTTATAAAAAAACAAATATGAAGAATTCAGTAAAAAAAACTTTTTATTTAAAATGTGATATTTTAGACTAGACTTTAAAGGAAATTTTAGGACGATAGCTTCTTACCAAATTAAAGAATTCATTTTTTTAACCGACCGGGGAGTGGCGATTTAAGTAAACATACTCAAGTGCTTTATTTAAAATTTGATATTTGGAAATCGTAAAGAGATATACTTATATCGATAATTTTTTTTAGATTTAAAATAGTTTTATAAAGAACCAATTTTTTCAATTATTATTATAATTATTTATAAAACAAACGAGATACTACGATTTTAGTATAAACGTTCGTGTTTGTTTTTCGAAATTCGATATTTTTTATTTGAAATAAGTATATGCAGAATCCAAAATCTTTGGAATTTTTTAATTTTTTTGTAACAATTGAAATTCGATATTTGTACTCTAAAAGAGATATAAGAATGATCATTTCTAAACATTTAAAGTAATTGTGGGTATGCAGAATCCATTTTTTATTTTATTTTTAAAAAGTTTTTATATTTTTCGCCGTGTTCTTTGTCTCTGTGTCATTCCGTGGAATTTTGTAATCGAATTTAAACCTATTTCCCGGCAACCTAGAGCTCTGAAATTTTCAGGATAGCTAAGAACTGGATGACAATGCATGTTTCAAGTGTGTTTAGGCATATACATAGATTTCGAAATTTATACTGAATTGTTATTAAATTAAATATGTATACATATTATTATTTTTAAAGACTTCATATAAGCTTGCGGTGGCCTATTTGGATAAGCGGTTGAAGCGGTTGATTGTGACAATTCTGTTGGGTTATCGTAATAGGATCGATCTCGCGAGAGAGAAGTTTTTTTCTTTTTTTTTTGTTCTTACATGTGAAATCAGTAATTATTATTTTAACTGGTAGGTAATAAAATAAACTGTTTTAGAAAGTTTTTAGATACAACTGCCCTTGATTTTGTTAACAAGGAAACAATCTTCTCTATGATCAATCACAGCGTTGTATGACTTAATATTTTTGCAATATCAGGGATGCTGTGCACTGTTGAGATGACACTTTAAATATGACCTATAAATCAGTAAAAAACTTTCTATTATAAAAAGTTCTTTTTTATAATTGACGTTCACAAAGTTTCTATTTCGACACTAAAAACAGTATCGAAATAGATTCATTGTAACACTGTTTTTGGTAACTTTTTGTTTTACACAATTGGTTGCACTGCACTGATTGTCAACGAAAGAGTTCAGGTAGTAAGTCAAGAAGTTGTAGTAAATTATTAACTACATTATCAGCGTTATTGCTAAATTCGGAATATTTTATACAAATTTGACAAACATTCAAATTTAAAATCACTAAAACTGTCAAGTGTCGAAAGTGTCAAGATTGCCAACATAAACAAATATTTGGAAAAACTCTCATTTTATTTATTTTTTTATATTTTTAAAAGTTTATTATAAAAAAACACTCGAATTACAATGACGGTTTGTAGTACTCGTTCTTTGCGAAACTCACCGCTTCGCGGTTCTTTTCACAAACTGCACTCGTACTACGAAACCTGTCATTGTAACACTTGTATTACAATATACTATTTATAAATTGTGCTTATTAGCAAAATTAAAAAAAAACAACCGAGATATAAGAATTGCATTAATAACACTTAGGAATGTTATTCCAAATTTAATATTTTGAAAACGACAGATTCAATTTTTTAATAAATTAAGTGTATTCACTGAATTTGTATCTAGGGCGATAAAATTGTTTCGAACGTTTACTAGATAATCACCTTTAAGTTGGCATACTTTTAGTTTCAAGAAATATTAACAAATCCGGTAAATTCTTGATTGCATAATATGCGATAATGACTTACTAATTATGTATATACAAAGAAACATCAAAGACAATGGCATTGCTTCTAACAACCAAAACCGTTTAGATAAATTAGTGTGGTAAGGCATAATTTTCCATTTGACAATAATAAAATGATATTTTGTCTAATAGACACAATGTCATTAGGTAATTTTTACTGTATATAAGAAACAACACTATTAAACTGATTTTGTGAAAGTTTGTTAAATAATTTAAGAAATGCGCTACAATTGGTAGTCTGAATAACAATCTAAACAGGCTGTGTGAGAATATCCTTATATTTTATAGCAGTTTTTTTATATTTAATGGAGGATTATTTAAATTTTGTTATCACGCTTAACATGCAAGTTAGTGTTTTGTTTTTCCTTTAAACGGATTTTTTCTTTAGATCTCTTAAGTCTCTGAACTTTTTGAAATTTATATTTATATTAGTCAATTCACTTATCTATTCATGTATGGGGAACTTTTGTCATGTTTTGGGCCAAACTTTACTGTATTATTCTTTCCAAGTTCGTTCGGACTAACCAATCTTAACCGCTACCTAAGCCGACACAAATTTCAGGGCCGTAATAGGACCTATATTATACCATCAGGTACCAAATATTCTCTTCAATTATTTTTCTGAACCGCGACATGAACGCGAAATTTTTTTTAAGACTACTTTCTTTCACCTCTTTTGACAGTGTCATCAACTTCTACTGTTAGTTCATTAAAACTTGCATCCAATAAGTTATTGTCCTGATTTTTAGTTTCTAGTGTAAGCCACAGTTTTTACATATGCATCGAAAATAATGAATAATACAAAATAACAGTAATTATAAAACAGATAACATAACACTAATAAATAAAATAACAATAACATATAAAGAAGAATAAATATTAAAATTAAATAATTAAAATTTTTCGAAATCTCCGGTCGACAATCTACTTTTAGTTGCTCTTCATTATAAACATTATTTTCGTATACAAAATATAATTAGTTAGCTCTCTAGATAAACAAAGTCACAAAGCAAATTAAAGACGAATGAACAAATAAACGAATGAATTGTCTGATGTGGAACAGTTAAGAAGAAATAATTTTTCCTGCGCCACCTCACTCTTTGATGATCGCCGCCAATCGAATTGCTCGCTTACTTGATTCTGTGAGTATGAGTAAGTGGTATAATATTTTTTTGAATTGGGTTTATCAAAATGTCTTGCCGTTTGTTGTTCGCATATATCTGAGATATATTTTTGTCATGTAGGTACGTCATTGTGTCTTTTTTAATAATAATTATTTTTAATTTGAACAGCTGCTGATTATAACGTCATTAGCTTGAACCGTGTATATTATCCTTTACATTATTCTACTGGATTAATCAATAATCCAATATTTTTGTTAAAATATTTTTAATTAAACGTGTAAAAACATTTTATTAACGCTCCAACTAAACTATTTTTGATTTAAACGACAATTACTGCATATATTTTATAGAATCCTATATAAAATCATCTAAAATACAATACTGTAATAAAAATAAACATATATTCAAATAATTCTTGTTTAAAAAACAATTTATTTACATTGTATTGTTCTGTTATATTTATATATTGGTCACAGGTCACAGCAGCATGTCAATAAATAAAAATTCCTTAGAGAGATAGCCCTTGAACTCAATTACCAGAATGCATTTTTTCTTGAAAGTTGTCTGCACATGTGGTGATCTGTTATGTATGATGCTAGGTAGTCTATTCTATACCTGTAACTTCCCATATTACAATTCATAATGTAATGATTATTGCGTTTTATTTTGATTTGTTTCACTATATGGCGGTGACTAGCTTACAACTTTCTTTTTGGTAGGCACATAAAGCATCGTTTTAAATTAAAAATATTGTTATGTTCATATGTAAGAAAACGTAAATTAAATCCATCTATATAAGTTGTTTTTAATAGTTAGCACCATTAAATTAATCTGATTCAATTCTATAAGTAGAAGTGGATTGTGTCAAAGCATCAAATAAGTAGCTGTTGCGAATCAAATTTTCTTGAATATTTGTATGGTTTTTTACTTCTACTACGTTTTATACAAATTTATTGAGACATTCTAAGATATTTTTATTAAAGCTACATATTTCCATATTATCAGATAACCAAATAAATTCGTGCGGTTTTTGGTAGCAAATATAAATATTTATTATCTATTTATTCATCGAAGTAATTACCGTCACACTCAAAGGCCATTTTGACAACATTTAGCTGACACACACTTTCGATGACGAGTATCATTTGAAAACTTTTCATTTTACCCCTGTACGCAACCCTCTTGATTCCATCAAAACTGTCTGTCTTTTTGGATATCATTTATTCACTTTGTGATTGCATATTAATTACTTTACCCACGACTCATAAGTAAATTGTGTATTTTTTAACCTATAACTCTGTCAGTAAGTGTCAAATTATTGAGTAGTTGTGTTATAGTTTCATTTACCCACGACTCATAAGTAAATTGCGTATTTTTTAACCTATAACTCTGTCAGTAAGTGTCAAATTATTGAGTAGTTATGTTATAGTTTCATTTACTAAACTAGTGGAGCAAGTAAATAGAAACCTGTATTATTATGTTGGTTACCTACAGTTTTCATTAAATTATACTAACATTTTACATTTCTCAGACAGAAATGTCTGTGAAATCGAATATTTTTGAAAACTTATACCAAAATTTAAATTGTATATTTGTTTTTTTTAGTTTTATACAAAACCATTTGGTAAGTCGTGGATAAAGCATAGTACTTCACTCGAGGAACAAATTGCATATTTAGCTCGTTTCTTTAGCCCCTTCGCTCGCAAGCTCGCTCATGGGCCAAACACACTCGCTGTAATATGCAATTTACTCCACTCGTAAAGTAATATACTATTACCCACGACTCATAAGTAAATTGTTTATTTTTTAACCTATAACTCTGTCAGTAAGTGTCAAATTATTGAGGAGTTGTGTTATAGTTTCATTTACTAAACTAGTGAAGTAAGTAAATAGAAACCTGTATTATTATGTTGGTTACTTACAGTTTTCATTAAATTAAACTAACATTTGACATTTCTCAGACCGAACTGTCTGCGAAATCGAATATTTTTGACAACTTATGCCAAAATTTAAATTTTATATTTGTTATTTTTAGTTTTATACAAAAACATTTGGTAAGTAGTGGGTAAAGCATAGTACTTCACTTGAGGAACAAATTGCATATTTAGCTCGTTTCTTTACCCCCTTCGCTCGCAAGTTCGCTCATGGGCCAAACACACTCGCTGTAATATGCAATTTACTCCACTCGTAAAGTAATATACTATTACCCACGACTCATAAGTAAATTGCGTATTTTTTAACCTATAACTCTGTCAGTACCTAAGTGTCAAATTATTTAGGAGTTGTGTTATAGTTTCATTTACTAAACTAGTGGTGTAAGTAAATAGAAACCTGTATTATTATGTTGGTTACCTACAGTTTTCATTAAATTAAACTAACATTTGACATTTCTCAGACAGAACTGTCTGCGAAATCGGATATTTTTGACAACTTATGCCAAAATTTAAATTTTATATTTGTTATTTTTTGTTTCATACAAAACCATTTGGTAAGTCGTGGGTAAAGCATAGTACTTCACTCGAGGAACAAATTGCATATTTAGCTCGTTTCTTTAGCCCCTTTGCTCGCAAGCTCGCTCATGGGCCAAACATACACTCGCTGTAATATGCAATTTACTCCACTCGTAAAGTAATATACTATTATTAAGTACTATCGTAATGACAATTATCACACAAAAAACTGGAAGTTTCACCCCTTTCAACTACGCTCGTCACCAACGTAGTAGCGAATCGCGTAAGTGTACAATCGAAATAGCAGTTGCACTTTTCTCGTTATAGCACATTGTACTCTACCTTTAGAAGTAAAAACTTTAAGATTGTCAGTTTTGTTTTCTTATGCCGGAATAAGTACCTTTTGGTCACGAATAGCTATCCGAATCAGATAGAACAACTAGAGCATCATTTTAAAAAGCATCAGACATGTTTTACGAGTTTATGTAATTGTTGTTCTCATACCTTTTCAAGGAAGTACATCTTATATGTAAATATGAAGTTCACTATCATATTTGTATTCCGAAAATGGAATAAAAATTGTTGTTTTTCCTATGTATGAGTTTTTTCAGATAGTCTTTTACTACAAAACTCACTAGTAATCGGAACTTTAATTATTTATTTAATTTTCTATTAAAGGTCACTTTATGTTAATTATATCGGTATGTTTAGTTAACATGCTTTTATTAGCATTACTTGTATGTTTGTTTGTGGGTATGTAACTCTCCGTTGCACTAAGAGCTTGTGGCTTATTACTAGTAGTGTATCCCACCACTCTCAGTGGTTTATTGGCCGAGCGGTCTAAGGCGCGGGTTTTTGCTGGCGTTAACCGTCGTATTCACCACGCCGAAAAATAAATAAACTTAAAATCACGCTTTTAAAGCACATCGAACTAAAAAGTTAAACAATATTTATTATTTATTAGATCCCTTGCATCACAACAATTTTAAATCGATAACATTGGCTTTGACATTTAAATATTTTGCCTAACGTTGTATTTAAAGATCTTAACTTTATGATTATCAGTTCCGATTAATTCTGCAAAAGGTAATCATAAAGTGTACAATAGTGAAGTGTGAACTAGGCCAATATTTAGTCGTTGTCGATAATTTCAAACAATTGGGACAATCTGTTTATTAACAGACATAATTTAAAACATAATCATAAAGCTTAAGTGGATGCTCTAAATAAGTAGACAAATAGTGAGAGCAATTTACATGAGCATACCTGTGTTAAGAATATAAATGAATTTCAATCTTCTAATTTATATAATTTTAAACTTTATCATGGGCCAACGACCGGTGGAGGGTTGTGGAGAAAATAGAAACTCTTTTTTACTTGACCAATATTTTGAAATTGTATATATATTTATATATAATATTAATTGTGTACATTCTTATCTTTTAAAATAAAAAAAAAATACAATTTTACAGTATCAACTGTGCAGCGATTGATAGTTGAACAATGGATGCAACTTGTACCGTTCGCGTTCCTTTAATGATCCTAAGTTATCAGGGTGCGAAATTTCCTATACACCCCTTTTCTTTCTTATCTGGGTGGGAGTTGTCCTACACCCCTTTAATTTTAATTTTTTTTTCTAGAAGATTGATTTGAATTTCTATCATTTTTTTTTTTTGGCAATGTATTTTTGAATTGGTGACTATTTCTACTATTGCATGTTTATGACATAAGTTTACTTTTTCTATCGAATTTTTAAATTTAATTATCATTAACTTTTTTTATAAACTTATTTTTACAGGAAGATGTTAAAAAATGCATTTATCTGATGGTATCCCAAAATCAGTAGTTTCGCAATTTATATCTATAAATGTAATATTTTATTAGATTTCTGAAATAATTATTAAATAACATATCACAAGATGTATATATGCGTAGGTACACTACCCTGTATTATTAGTCTTTTACGTCTTAATACACTTACAATTAGATTTACTATTTTTTACCAGACCATTTCTTTCCAATTTATCTTACATAATTAAAAATTAAAACAAAACTATTGTTATTTAAAATACACCTACATTACGTTACAAGATGTATATATGCATACACCACCACCTATTATTATTTTTTTATGTATTCCATACAGTTAGATTACATTTGCTATTCTTGTCCTGACCGTTTCATTCTAATTAACATTACATAATTAACAATTTTTTAAAAATCTATGTTTATATCAACTTCCCCTAATTTTTTTTGTGATACACATCGTCCGTTCCAGCCGAGTTATATAAAATGAATAATAATTATCTAACCACTTGGTTACTTCAAAGGCTGGACAAGAATTATGTCATTGGAAAGCTCTCAATCTTTTCACTTTCTATGAATGTGTAACACTTGTAAGTGAACTTGTAACACTTAGCAGCTGTATGATGATGGAATTAAACAGTATTTAATGAAATTACTGACCGGTTCTTAGCAGGACATGCTTCTTTGCGTCGGTTCGTCAGATCCATTTTACAGGGGCCAGCCAAAATGTTTCAGTAAAAATTCTTTGTTTCTACTTTTTTTTAATCTCGTATTTTTTAGTTTTATTTGCTGCTCTAATGTAAAACAAACTTATAAGAGACAAATAGTGAATTAATGTATGGACAGGCGAATTATTGCTTCTCTAAGGAATCCCGATAGCGCAACACAAAAATGATCATTGACCGAAGAGAAACACTCTTTTTTCGCATTAATGCTGTACGAATATGCTTCAATATTTTAATTGTCGATTTGACAAAAATCTCTTATTAACGTTATAAATAAGTGTCACATGTGACATGAGTTGAATTTAATGACCAAAAAGTAAAATAATAACTAAGCATTCGTAGCAAAATTGTAAGAGCGTTGCCGCGTAGAGGTAAAGGTTGCGAGTTCTAAAAATGTCAAAATTTCAAAAATATCATATTTTAAAAAATAATCGTTTATGGTTCACGAATATTTTGTGAAACCTTACCATAGTAACTGAATGTTATAAAATGGCAAGATACTTGTATAAAGTCAAAAATAAAATGTATTCTTATTGAACATAATAATTTAAAACTAGTTTAAAAAATAAATTAAAAAAAAAAGGATTTTCTTAAAATATCGTGGTACAAAAACCGGTACCAAATTTGATGAGATTAAAATCTGATTACGAAGACAATGACTCTGCTAGGAACCTATTTCCAGTCTAGTAGGTGGTAAAATATTTATTAAAACGACATATATTAGCAGAGCTCAAGTACCTACCACTTTAAAGAAACAAGAATAAAATTTGAATGACACTACAAATGATACAGTCATGTGACTGCTTAATACAGAATTAAATGTAGAGAACCTAAAGGGACTCAAATGCAATTATGAAGCTTAAAATGATACAAAGGAACCAATTTGTTTTAATTACATAAAATATGCATAAGCATACCCACTCTCTAGAAAGAAAATTCTGAAAATCGTCTGATTAATATTCATCTAGTCAAACAGTTTTCAAAACAAAGACATTATTCAGTAATGATAGGTAAACAGATAAGCAACCGTATTAAAAACATTTTTTTTAATTTTACTTTTTCATTTGGTCTTAAAATGCAATTTAATTCATATGATTAAACAATTAGTTAATCCACGTTTACAAAGCTAAAATGTTAACCTTACCTAGATTCAGAATAATTCCGTCGGTAAAGTCATTTTTGAGCTTTAGCTTATTTTTGGGTATATTTTACTATTTATTTGAAAAACTAAATTAACATCATTTTTTTATCTCCTCTATTACGTGAAATCATTAAAAATCATAAAAAATCTTCCTGAACTAAAAACGGCGCAAAAATTGTATATTAATATCAAATATAAAAATATAGTTTAACCTCTCAAAATGCTTCGTAGAATGCTGCTTTAGGCAACTAAAACCTGTGGTAATAAACCACAAACTAGATTCACAACAATATTGTACGACTGTTTTCTAAAAATAAGTTAAGAAATTTCATCTTTAATCGATATCACTTGATAAATATTTTTTTTTTCTACAAGCATGTGTAAAACAACACTTTCCTGCATTCATTTTAATTCAGAAAATATCTCTTTCCCGCACGGAGTGCGGGTAAGGTTTTTTCCCGCACGCATTTTTTTTAATTAATTGAATATGTTTTCCGATAACCTTTTTGACAAATTATTGTATTATTACCTTTATCTTGTTGGACTACATAAAAATAGTAAAAAAAATTAAGATTTAATAGGAATTTTTAAAATGTTTGTTTTTAAAAAAATCATAATTTATTAAATCACCCCTTACCTGTAAACCTTACTCAAAGCAACAACAAACTCACCTGTTTAAGTAGGGTTGCTATAGCTACAGTCGTGTATTTATTGACACTATGATAGATTTAATTGTCACAATCGCATCTGTTCAAATATCTAAATAATTTTCGAGGTGATTTTGCTTGTAGAAAAAATATTGATCCTAACTCTTGCGGAAATTAACTTTCCCGCACTTAACTGCTTGCCCGAACTCCGCTTCGCGTCGTTCGGGCATCGGCAGTTCGCGTGCGGGAAAGTATAACTTTCCGCACTTGTTAGGATAATAATTATTTCAGTATTTTCATTTATATAAAATTGTTTAATATCGACAAAACTGTTCTTCATTCTAGTCGTTCAGTTCTTTATTAAACTTGTTTATATCATATAATTAATAGTTATTGCGTAGATACCTTGAACAGTTCCCAAATATGACATATCTCTTTAACTGGAAAAACTAGTATTCATATGAAATTTGGTAAATTGGAATTTTATATTGTATACATTCCATTTAACACGTTTTATAGTTGCCAAATATTTAAAAAGCTAGCAGGTTTCTAACTATTTTTTTTAATAAATTATTATTTATGACTATTCAATTAACAGGTACTATCATTAAAACAGTAGTTTTTTTATTTGGAAACAGGTACCGCTATTAAACTTATCAATAATATTTAAAATTCTTGAAAAACCGGATGAATAATAATAAAATTTCTAGACTTTAATCAGATTTAATTTTGTACAATTTTAAATATTCAGTTTACATCTTCCTTAAAGTTTTTTTCTACAGAGTTTCTTATGATTAGTTGGAAAGTTCCTTAATTTATTGTTTAAAGGAATTGTAATATTTAATTCTCATAACCTTCGATATATTTATTAGATGGTCATTAATTACTTAAAATACATGAAATTGATATATATGAAATGAATTGTATTTAAATCATTATTAATTAATATTTGTTTGTTTATTTATTTATTAAAAAAATTGTGCGGACTAATCTTTCTTATCTAAATGAGGGTTTAACGACGACTGGTTATCGCTTCTATTGTATTTTGCTACCTGGTTTTGGTCTTTAGAGGTTTGGGTTTCGTATTGTCTTAGATTCTCAATTTTTTGTTTTCTCGGAGTATTGTCGTCAACTGGAGCATTCGACAAAATGTTTGTTATTAGTGTTAATATTTATTCTTCTTCATATGTTGTTTTATTTATTAGTGTTATGTTTTTGGTTTAATAATGTTATTTTATAATATTTATTATATTCCAACAATATGTGGCAGCCGTGGCTTACACCAGAAACTGATAATCATGACAATAATTTTTTGGATGCAAGTGATAATGATCTAATAGTGAAAGTTGATGACAGTGTCTAAAGAAGTGAAAGAAAAGTTATCAGTTTTTATAGGAAAGATGCTCAGCAAATAATTTTAAATGTCTATGAAGAACTAAAATAAAATGTGTAGCATAGATGCTGTAAATCAGACTGCAAACACCGTATATAAATTACTATAAAATGTGCCTTCCGGCAAAAAAACGGTGATTGTATATTTTCCAAGGATTATAAAAAGGCATCATTTAAGACGAGTACGAAATATTATAATAATATGTGGGATAAAAGAAATTAAAAATAAACGATTGTGCGAGAACAACTTGAATGTTATTACCATCATGATTGTAACCCTAATTTACCCTAGGCTAGCTCCTGGGGTCATGGCTTACCTCTGAGTTTTATCAATTTTCCCCAAACAATTAATTCTGGGCGCCAAGAACAGACAAACAAATAAAAACGCAAAAATTAGTTTCAAGTAGATTTATTATATCAAGATTAAGTTAATAATATTAATAAGTATAGTTTAAAAAACTAAAAAACACGCTTTTATAAAGCATGTTTCTGAAAAACATCGAACTAAAAAGTTAAAAATAATTTTCAAAATAAAATTAAAACAAAAATAAATGAAAAATACTAGTATTATTGTGAAAAAAGCGTGGGCGCTTGACATTTGAAAAATATGGTATGCAGCGCCCACGCTTTTTTCACAATAATACTAGTACTTTTCATTTATTTTTGTTTTAATTTTAATTTGAAAATTATTTTTAACTTTTTAGTTCGATGTTTTTCAGAAACATGCTTTATAAAAGCGTGTTTTTTAGTTTTTTAAACTATATTTATTTTTTACTTTTTAGTCCAATTTATTTTATTTCAATAGATTCGTTAATTTGCTGTGACGATTACAAGACCCTTACTCAATTATTATTCGTTTATTTAGTTGGAAATGCTTTGAAAGCGTGTTTCTTTGATTTCTCAAATTATATTTATTGTATTCATATTGTTTATAATTAAACGTATTGTTTTCAGAACTTGGTAAAAAAAATTACTATTGTGAAATCTAAAGAATTGTAAGATTAATTCTAAGACAATTTCATTCATATCGTTTATAATTAAACGTATTGTTTATTACCCACTCCCGGCACGGGGAGGTAGTGACTAAAAATAACGATATGGGACTCATCCGAGGCAGCAGCCGCGGAGTGGAGAGTTACAAACAAACAAACAAACAAACATACATACATACATACATACATACATACATACATACATACATACATACATACATACATACATACATACATACATACATACATACATACATACATACAGGTGAAGTTAATTAATAATAATAAAAAGCGTGTTAAAAACGATAACTTTTCGAGATATTCACAAAATAGTGTTTATTTCGCAAACTGTCAATGTGACAGCTGTCATAATTTGACAGTTGATTTAAAATGTAATTCCAAACGAAAAAGTATTCTTGTGTTTTTTTAAAAAAACGATAACTTTTCGAGATATTCACAAAATAGTGTTTATTTCAAAAACTGTCAATATGACAGCTGTCATAATTTGACAGTTGATGTAAAAATTAATTCTAAACAAAAAAGTATTCCTGTGTTTTTTCAAAAAAACGATAACTTTTCGAGATATAATTATATAACGGAGTGGAGAGTTACAAACAAACAAACAAACATACATACATACATACATACATACATACATACATACATACATACATACAGGTGAAGTTAATAAAAGCGTGTTAATTAATTAATTAAAAAAAAAAATTAATTATTTCTCTTATCTTATTTATTCTGGCTTCTATTTCGGTGGAGTTGTTGAATATTCTACATCAGGATTTCATTCCAACAAATAATTCTGTAATGGGACTGCTTTGACATATATACATCTTCCTATACTTCTTTCCGGAAGGGTAGGTTTGTGTCTTCGAACGGAATTCAATTACAACAGCAAAATGGCAGATGGCTTGTTACGTTCTAAAATAAATCAGAATATTGTCTAATAGGGCCCTTCTGGATTTGGCAATTACTTTTTTGAAGGGCTACGTTCAGATGAAAAATCAGCGAGTAAATGAACGAACCGATATCATAAACGAATAAGGAAACCGACAGATAACCGATCGATTCGTTCCCACTTAATAATAGTAATCGGGCGCAACAATCATAAAATAAATATTAATCCATCGTCAGGTGGATTTCGGCACAAAACGGACCCTGACCGTTACAATACCTTTTTTTTTAATTGTACTATAATAAGTTTATATTATGCTAATCAATAAATTACCAAGTAAATTAAAACCATTTAATTAAAAAAATTGAAAAATATTAGTTTTTTATTGGGTTTACGAAAAAAAAGATCTTTGCTTTGATGCCGCGATTCAGTAATAGTATATTGTAATACAAGTGTTACAATGACAGAGGTTTCGTAGTACGAGTTCAGTTTGTGAAACGAACCGCGAAACGGTGAGTTTCGCAAAGAACGAGTACTACAAACCGTCATTGTAATTCGAGTGTTACATACTATTTTTTATAATTTTATAATTTTTCGAAATATTTATTTATGTTGGCAATCTTGACAGTTTTGACACTTGTCAGTTTTTATGATTTTAAATTAGAATGTTTGTCAAATTTGTATTAAATATTCCGAATTTAGCAATAACGCTGATAATGTAGTTAATAATTTACTACAACATACTTCTTGATTTACTACCTGAACTCTTTCGTTGAAAATCAGTGCAGTGCAACCAATTGTGTAAAACAAAAATTACCAAAAACAGTGTTACAATGAATCTATTTCGATACTGTTTTTAGTGTCGAAATAGAAACTGTGTGAACGTGAATTATAAAAAATAATTTAAAACAACAGTCGATACCTCCTAGTACGGCTTTTAAATATTGGCTTAGGTAAGTGTTAAGATTAGTCAGTGTAAAATTAAACTGCAACAGTTTTCTTTAATTTAATCATTGTTTTTTTTTTAATTTTGAAATAGAAATTAAATGAGTGATTAGTAGTAAATATGTAGTTAAATTAATTGAAGGTGTTGTAAATATGCTTAAAGGAAAATATATTTTATTGATTATATTAGTCCTGCCATTTGGTAGTTTTACCTCAAAAGTCTTCCGGATCTTTTAAAAATTGGTAATTTTATAGATTTTGATTTGCTTTTTCCGAATTTTATTTTTGCCACCGCCTATCTCCACCGCTCATATCTCATATCTACTTTTTAACGCATTTTACGAGAAAAAAATATTTATATGCAAACTTAAACAAGATAATTTTTTTTTTATTTTTACACGACCTTGAGGTAGATGGTCATGTAGGCTTAGGCTGCATGTAATGCACATTTTTAAAATCTAGCACAATCTCCTGCTCTTTGCGTTCCTGATGGACCATGCAGGCGTTGCAAATTCATCTTGGGCACCGATCAAGATGTCTTGGTATTTAATTTCATCCAGCGTTTGTTTGAAAAGAGTCGTTGTTTCTTTCTCTTAATCGTAATCTGATAGAACTTGATAGAACCCAGCTTTTCTGCAATCACAGGTCTGACATTCATTTTTTAACATTTGTATGAAAGAGCTGGGTGCTTGAGTGTCGTGACCGGAACTAGCCATTTTTGTTTTAGTTTCATTCCCATTGTTCTGCATTTTCTTCATTTTGGTACCACTACTAAACCTTTTGTGATAAGTTCGGAATGAAAGTTGTTGTGCTGCGTCTTTTGTGGATGTAGCGACGTAATTGGAACTAAGTTCCTTACTGCAGGCTTGTAGGAGATAGAGATTTTGCTGCGTAACCGAACGGAAAAAAATGTAATAGTAAAAAACCGTAACGAAAAGTCCGTGGAATAAAACCGTTAAATGAGCCGGGTTCGATTCCCGGCCGTTGCAAATTTTTTTTTGTATATATTTCTTAACATTTACCTTTTTTTGTTATAGTAATATGAGATATAATTTTTAAAAATTTTGATAGTTGAAAGTAGTTAGGAAAGGTAAGAAAAAATAAATGTACACATTACTCTTTAAAGCTCACCTTGAATTTTAAAGAAGCTTCTTTCTTAACGCCAAGATTTTACTGATTTTGATATATTGACCGTTAAATGAGACGTGCGCAGGCGCTACAGTCGTATACACAAGCGAGTAGTGTTATGTGTCGATTGTCGATTCTACATTAGCCGAAGGAACTTCGTTCCTACCTGGTGTCCCATGACACCATTTTAACTTGTTTTAAATTTACTTTTATATGCTACTTTTGGAAGTATACATTTCTATACTCGTTTAAAGGCCTGTTTTTTTTTTTACTTTTTACATCGCTGATATCATTTAGTTTAAGAAGAACACGTTCTCCTGCTTTAGCAATGATCTCTGGATCAGCGTTTGGATTTTTAAATACCACAATAACCTCGTTTAAATTGGGATTTTTTGGAGTACACTAATATATTTCAATTTCCTTGATAAAAGAGTATTACAGCCACCAAAGGCATGTAAAAATAAATACTCATCTGCAGCTGTTTAATCTGTGATACTTTTAGTGGTATATATTTGTTGGAATTTCTTTCCTTATTCCGGTTTAAGAAAATATACGTTTGTTCGGTTACATAGAGCTGTCAAAAGAATAAGAAGATCTATATCTATTACGTTATCGAATGCTGATGAATCACGTATTGTGCTATTGATCAATAGCATCTTCCGTAAGACCATAAAATTATCAGCTTCAGATTTTTTCTTTAATATTCTAATGAGGCAGCTCTTGTTCGCATCATTTCTGAGAAATGTATCTTGTGACACAGTTGGAATCATTGTCTTATCAAAAAGTATGTCTACTTAAGTAATTATTCGTCATGGTCGGGATCCACCAATTTAGTACTGTGGTTTGCTACAACTTCGGGAATGTCTGTCAAATACGATTATTGAAATCATCATTAAAAAGCGATAATGGAAATTAAACAAGTTCGTACGTAGGAAACGTGGTGGAATAGGTAAATATTACTTTACGACGTTTGTAAATACATCAATGGTAGGAAATTTTGTATATAAATAATAGTCCACCGCGCACAACCCTTTTTTCGAAATGATTAATACATTCTTGAAACTTTGTGTATAGCTTCCTATTGACGAGTCCAACAAAGGTTGAAATTATCTAAATTTAAAACTGCTGCTTTTTCGAGCTAGAAATAAACGAAATTTTTAAGCTGCCGGACAGCAAAAACGCAGCAATAAATTTGTCGGACAAGGTGAGCATTTGATTTAATACTTAATTATAAACAAATTGTGTTAAAATGAGTTATATTTATATTAAAAAACGTAACCTCGAAAATGCGAAATTTACGGTTACGTTTTTTAATATAAATATAATTCATATATATATATATATATATATATATATATATATATATATATATATATATACAGGGTGTCCCACCACTGTGTTCTCGCAAGATAGCGCTATTATTATTAGAGATAGAAGAAAGTTGCAAAGACTAAAGTTGTTCATAATCACATGCTCCATCTTCTTTAAATATTTTCCACTATACAGGATGTTCCAATTAAGAGTGGCAGACCAAAGTTGTGTTTTTTTAAATAGAACACCCTATATATCATTGCATTTTTGGATACTACGTTAGATTCTAAGCAGAAAAGATACTAGGCAACATAGGCCTAAATTTGATAGTTTTTGAGTTATGAGCGATTAAAGAAAAAAATTGACGTTTGGGGATCGAGACAAAAAACTCGATATCTTTCTCAAAGAGCAACATTTCTAGCTGAATTTTTTAACATAAGATTAGCAAATAATGTAGAATCTGGTAATAATCTTGAAATAACATTTTTTTATACAGGCTCGTTAGTAAATCTATTCAAAGATTCAAAACTTCAAACATAAATAACTTTAGAATTTTAAATAGAACACCCTGTATATTTTTTATTAAGTCGTTTTAGAATTATATTCCCTTTTAAATGATATATGGGTTCCCTATACCTTAACTTTATATTTTAGACGATAAATTGAATTATTGCCTTTACCTCTACAATAATTTTGAGGGAAACTTGAATTTTGCAAAGCTGGCCTTGACAAAATGATGCTGTCAAATTAGATCTATTGTAGCCATTACTGAAAACGTTACCTACATTATTAAGAATTATAAGTGAAAATGAACTTCAGTCAGGACGAGCTGGTGGATATGGTTCTTGTAATGGGAGAGTGTTCCAAAAACAGTCTCTTGGCTTCTCGGGTTTACAAACAAAAATATCTAGAAAGAAGAGCACCAAAACCCAGTGCATTCAAGCGAGTAATGGAGAGACTTGATAATCGAAAGTGTATTGGCTATGAAAAGCGTACCAAAGTGAAGCCTATTCTGAACGATGAAAATCAAATGGAGGTAATGACAGCTGTTGTGGAGGATCCACATAGAAGTATTAGAGACATAAGCAGATTGTTAGGTATCAGCAAGTCTTCGGTGGGAAGAGTGATTAAAAAGCAAAAATTCCACCCTTACCATATCCACCTACAACAAGAATTGAATGCTGATGACTTCCAAAGGAGAAGGGATTTTTGTGAGTGGGCAATGGATAAGATAAACCATAATCGGAATTTTTTCAACATTGTCTTGTTTTCTGATGAGTCGACATTTCATAAAAATGGACATGTTAATAGGCACAATCTTCACTATTACTCCGACGAAAATCCTCACTTTGTATGGCAAGTAGATGCACAGCATAAATGGAGTATTAATGTTTGGGCTGGTATACTAGGCCAAAGGATTATTGGCCCATACTTCTTTGATGGTCTCTTGACGGGACAAGTGTACCTAAATTTTTTGTCTAACGTTTGGCCGAAATTGTTGAAAGATGTACCGCTGGACATAAGAAGAAATATGTTTATACAACACGACGGTGCCCCAGCTCATTATAGTTTAGAGGTTCGGCGTTTTTTGAACCGAAATTATCCAAACAGGTGGATAGGTCGTGGAGGGCCCTTTCCTTGGCCACCAAGATGACCAGACTTAACAAAGCTGGACTATTTCCTCTGGGGATTTATTAAAAGCATCGTGTATTGGACACCTCCCACAACCAGAGAGTATAAGGTATACAGAATAAAAAAAGCTTTCACAATGGTTACTCCTGAAATGTTGGTTGACGTAAACAGAGGGTTTCATGAGCGTATGCAAATGTGTATTCAACAGAATGGTGGCAATTTTGAACAGTTAATCAA
The DNA here is from genome assembly GCA_964028335.1 of Altica lythri. Taxonomy (NCBI): domain Eukaryota; kingdom Metazoa; phylum Arthropoda; class Insecta; order Coleoptera; family Chrysomelidae; genus Altica; species Altica lythri. Next base: position 55,397,836 of record OZ034807.1, read on the forward strand.
CTGAATAAAGATGAATGTTCTACTACCTATCTGTCTATTGTTCTATCGTGAATCAAAATATAAGAATCCACATAAATGCCAAATTTATTTGTAGAAAAGATAAAACTAGTAAACCAAAGGCACAGAATATTTATGTTTGTGAATTAATCTTATTTATTTATGGTTAATAGACTTGATAAGGGGAAATTAAGACGTTTGTTGTCAGTAATGGCTACAATAGAACTAATTTGACAGCATCATTTTGTCAAGGCCAGCTTTGCAAAATTCAAGTTACCCTCAAAATTATTGTAGAGGTAAAGGCATTAATTCAATCTTCTAAAATATAAAGTTTAGGTATAGGGAACCCATATATCATTTGAAAGGGAATATAATTCTAAATCGACATAATAAAAAATATACAGGGTGTTCCATTTAAAATTCTGAAGTTATTTAAGTTTGAAGTTTTGAATTTTTGAACAGATTTACTGACGACCCTGTATAAAAAAATGTTATTTCAAGATTATTACCAGATTCTATATTATTTGCTCATCGTATGTTAAAAAATTCAGCTAGAAATGTTGCTCTTTGAGAAAGATATCGAGTTTTTTGTCTCAATTTGTCTCAACGTCAATTTTTTTCTTTAATTGCTCAAAACTCAAAAACTATTAAATTTAGGCCTATGTTGCCTAATATCTTTTCTGCTTAGAATTCAACGTAGTATCCAAAAATGCAATGATATATAGGGTGTTCTATTTAAAAAAACAAAACTTTGGTCTGCCACTCTTATTTGGAACATCCTGCATAGTGGAAAATATTTTTAGAAGATAAAGCTTGTGATTATAAACAACTTTAGTCTTTGTAACTTTCTTCTATCTCTTATAATAACAGCGCTATCTTCCGAGAACACAGTGGTGGGACACCCTGTATATATATATATATATATATATATATATATATATATATATATATATATATATATATATATATATATAATTCATTTTTACACAATTTGTTTACAACTAAGTATTAAATCAAATGCTCACATTGTCCGACAAATTTATTGCTGAGTTTTTGCTGTCCGACAGCTTAAAAATTTCGTTTATTTCTAGCTCGAAAAAGCATCAGTTTTAAATTTAGATAATTTCAACCTTTGTTGGACTCGTCAATAGGAAGCTATACACAAAGTTTCAAGAATGTATTAATCATTTCGAAAAAAGGGTTGTGCGCGGTGGACTATATTTTTCTTGTGAAATGTGTTGGAAAGGAGATATTGTAAAGAAATTATTGGGAACACCGTGGCGCGAACGGCGCCGTGTCGGCGGAGATACGAGTTAAAAAAGTTAAATTTGGAAAAAAAACATCAAAATCTATAAAATTGGCAATTTTTAAATAACTGAAAAACTTTTCAGGTAATCTTTGTTTTTGACTACTAGACTATATCCCCACTTATCGACTAAAAATATTCGAGGTTCATCAGAGGTGCAAGTTCTTAGATTAAAATTCTGCCAATATAAATATTTTTTCAATCATGCATCATTTTTGATTAATTTCTAAAATTTTACAAATATGTCTTAACAAACTTGAAAATTCCAGCTATAATTATACGATTGCAAAGGCGAAACTAAATAGGAAATATGATATTCTAGCATATAATTAACGTATTAACCGAAATTAACAGCTATATATACCTACATCAGTTCAATTTATCATTAAAAAGTACCAGATAATAATATATTTTATCTGACCTCTTAAAATAAATTCTTTGCTATGAGCGACACGAGGAAGTGTTGACGAAATAAATAGGGACACAAATATGTATTTTTATATTTGTAAAAAAATGATATTTACTCAAATGTTTTAAATTTAGGAAATACTTAATATTTATATTTATAGTATAAAATATTTCTTGGGATATTAAACAATTTGTATGTTTAGAATTTTCGCTATCTCTTAATAATTTTATAACCTTTAAGTTTTTATGTCTATAAAAAAGGACCAAAAATAATAGGTAATAAATCTATTTTTATACCAATACTTTTATATTATAAAGTTGCCAACACCTCACGATATTCGGTTGAAATCCACTTACCATCACGTAGAATAATGCAGAAAAGGTACTTATTGTTTTACTTATGAAATCATATTGAAGTTATTTTTTTTCAAAAGTTTTGTGTTATAAATCATTGCATTTTTTTTAATATAAAAGAATTTAATAAGTTAAAATAATAAAAAGAATAGTCAATATGATGCTTAATCAAACAGTATGCATACAACAGTGCAAGAAATGAAAGTGAGTGGAATTTTTAGTAAAATGCTGAAACAATGTTGTTAAACGGTATCTGAGTCTTTTGGTAGGTACTAAATATAACATTTTAGTGATACACATGTCAATGAGTGGTTAGTAAATTAAAAATTATTTTAATAATGGTACATCTAGGTAGTTAATATTTACACAAAAATGTAAAAAAAGTAAAATTTTATCAAATAAATCTAGTAGATACATCTGTATATCTACAAGAAAATATTTTCATAAAAAAAGTTTTTGAAAAAGTTACAATTAAAAACTTATCTGAACAAAGAAAAAAAAAAGAAAATCCAAGTAAAACTTACACACAATAAAAACAGTAAAATGAAAAGTAGGTTTGAAAATAATAAGATATAATTCTAATACTACCTACCTACATGAAAATGGTAGGTGGACCTTTACTTTTTGGTTTCATCAACTATCCATACTACTTTCACTTGGCGACCAGGTTTTCCGAAAGATGAAATCGAGAGAGATTTAGATTAACCTGGACGATATCATAATCTTTTCAGAAACCTTAGAAGATCACTTAGAAAAAGTGTAAAAAGTGTTTCAGAGGCTAAAGCCATACTTGATTACACTCTGAGTAGTAAAATATTAGCTGTTAACGATGAGAAAAAGCACCTCGCTCTATAAAAGAGATATAAAGGTTTTTGGAGACATTTAACTACTACAAAATTAAAGATTTCTCTACAATAACATTATCAATCCACAGAGCAACCACCAAGAAAAAAGGGTTAATGTAGAAAAAGAAATAGCAGAAATCCTTTAAAACTATCAAGCAGAAACAAACTACAAATTCAGTTGTTTGGCTCCATGACCAGCATAAAGAATGTGAATTGGTAGTAATATGAGCGTTGGTATATTTTATGCACATGATCTATGGGGTCAGATAACCATGCGTTATGTTGGTTACGCTCGATAAAGGACTCTATAGGAAGACTGTCACGATGGAGTCTAAAAATCCCAGAATACGTAATAAAACATAAAACTGGCAAACTTAATACTAATGCAAATTGCCTATCCAGAAACTTGGTGATGCAACAATAGCAGATATTGAATACGCGGAAAAAATTTCAACTCTTTTACTATCGATTTGAGAGTTGAGCAAAAAACAGAAGAAAGATACTAGCTTAACAGGGATCAAACAAGTAGTACTAAATTTAGAATCTGTCACGATTGATGTGACAAAAAGAGACAACCGCTTTAAAAAACATGGCAACATTTGGTACTAGATAAACACAAACTTCTGTAAAGATCAGAATCTGCTGGTAATTTTAAAACATATTGACAGAGAGATACCATAGCAACCTCTAAAGTTTAAAGCCTAAACACTTAGGTATTGCTATTAGGTAAGAACAAGATATAACTAGCCTACCCTACAAAAATGTAGGTAGGTACGTAAATAGATGGCAAGCTGTCAAGAAAGGCCAAGTGACTCAAAATCACGCCAAACCAAGCAAAGTAGCCAAGTTCTTAATGGATTCAGTCATATATCGCAATAGTGGTCCCCGTTATCTCTGGAGTGATTATGAGTCAAATTTAGATTAGATCTGATAATAAAATTAACAAAACTGTAAGCCAATTTACAACAGTCTACAATCTGGCAGCGATTGGAGTGACAAAGCGGTTTAATAAGACACTAGCACAGATGCTGTCTATGTATACCAATACAAAACATAACAAACAGAAATTTGAGGATAAAGTGGTTAAGGAAACAATTCCTTAGAAAATTTGAAAGACACGAGAGACACGTTAGCAAAAGTATAGAACTACATCGTGTTCAAAGTACCACTGGTTCTGCAATTAGATATTACAAGCGGTAAAATTATCTTAAAAACAACAAAGATGCATCAGATGCTAGAGAGATCATAGAATATCTATCATTCATCGACAAAATGGAAAAGAGAATGAAATAGAAAAGGCGTAAAAAGACAATACTGATGAATAATAAAAAATATAATACTGTTAATACATGTAGGTTCTGTTTACGCTCAATGATAAAATATGCCTATTGTAATTTTATAAATTGAGTATCAGTTTGATGAGATTTGTATGGTTCTAACGTGGACACAAAATTGTTGAATATGTGCCAGTTTTTAATGTATAAATACTTCGGTTTTAACAAATTTATCATATATTTTCATTCTGTTATATTTTTTTATCTTGTTTCATCAAAATGCAATGAGGTTCTATATAATTTAATGTAATAATGATGTACTTTCCATTACATTGGAAAACAATCTGTATTTTAACTAATTTAATTTTGTTAGCTAATATATTATGAAATATATTCATTAACTTATATAACAATGAAATATTTTTTTCTAATTGGTAACTGCATGATTCTGCGTAACTAAATAAAAGTTATCAATTCTTAAAATTAATCAAATTATTTTTTTGTTTTCTTTCAGTAAAAACTTATTAGTTACAAGTATGTTGTGTAGTAAGTAATTAGTGAAAGTAAGTGAGAACTTTACAAAAGTATCAACGACCTTAGAATAATCCTTTACAAAAACAATGTTAATAACGTAAGTATACCTAGACTAAGTACATATTTTTTTTACTTTTGTGTAAGTATGTAGTAGATATATACGCAATTTTGAACTCCTTCTGGCTATTACGATATTGGAATTTCTGAATAAATTGTAAGAAGTGGTACAAGGTTTTGTTTAATCAACTTACTTATTCACCAGTGTTTTAAAAATACAAAACGATTCTCGAAGATGAGTCAATAGTTACATATTTAAATCAGTTTGGTGGTTTTTCTTATTTCTAAAACATATATATCCATAGAATGTTGAATATCATTGGTAATGAAATCAACATCTGTCCCAAAAGTGTATACGTTTTTTAGGTTGTTTATTTACTCAAAAACAAGCCTTTGAGGTAATCTTTTTTCCTCTGTATCAAACACATATTGAACTTTATCTTATGATATATAGGCAAACCTATACGCATTTTATCTATATATTATTGTCATCCGTAATATGACATTTCTCCTCTGTAACATGTTCATTCAATACGTGTATTTACGTTTCCTTTCAGGCATACACCTTAGTGGACACAGGGGTAGCTATAAGAGGTAAAAGTTACCAATTTTACGGATATTTGTCGCCATCGAAAATATGGATAAAAATTTTTCCAGTCGAAGGTGTTTGATGTCCCGACGAGCTTACACCTGAGTCGATATAATGGAAGTGGCGCACAAGGGTAAAGAGGGCCAAAATTTGAACAAACAATCCTTTTGTATCCACCCATCTTTCGTGGTTAAAATAGCAGGCATATTATCGATGACGATTTTCTGCCCCAAATTTTTGCTTCCTTTACCCTTGTTCGGCACCTCTTTTTTATCCACCCAACTGTCCGCCATTTTGGATTTAGGCTTCTCAAGGTTTCAGCATCACGTGGTGGAAATGGCGGACATATTATCAATGACGATTTTTTGTCCAAATTTTGGCCCTCTTTACCCTTTTGTCCGCCACCTCCTTTGTATTCACTTAGTGTGTATAATCTGGACTCAAACAATGCTTGTTAAAAACAATTTAAACCATTTTTTATATAGACAAAGAAATAACTTTAAGGCGAAATTAAAAAAAATGTCACATCCGACACGACTCGAATCTGGAATCTCTATATTTAGCCGATAGCGCTTTTTACCATTTGAACACAGATTCCTAGCGGTTAGTCAGAGTTGTTGATCATATCTTAATTAAACTTATATTGTATAAGACACTTACTAATCCCCTCCTTTAAAGTACTTATATGACGTTAATAAGAGAGAGAAAGAGAAAAATTATTTGTCAAATTAAAAATTGAAATATCAAACTTGAAGTCTCTTATATCTTGTTCGGTTAGGGAACCAAAATCATTCATCTCTTATGGATTTTTTTTTAAAATAGAAATTTAACAAAGCAAGAAACTACTTTAGAGTAATATGTTTTTTTAAGAGAAATTAAAAGGGTGTATTTATATATGAGTTGAACCAAGATATGATCAAAAACACCAACTAACCTGTAAGTATCTGTGGCAGAATGGTAATCAGCTATAGATAAAGTTCGCAGGTTCGAGTCTTATCGACTCTAAGATTTTTTCAATATCTCCTTGATATCATTTCTTGTTTGTGTTATATCTGAATTTCAAAAAATGCTATTACTCAAATCATTAATTAAATTACTTAACATACGGAAACCAAAATTGCATATGACGTAGACTTTAACAATTTACTAAAATTCGAAACCGTCCAAGGACACCTGGATCATTATTATTGGTTAGCGAAAATTGTTTCTAAATTAAAATCATTAAAAACTTATTCGATCGAAGATTTTGTTTTTTTTATAGATAGTGATTTATCTATTTTTTAAATAAGTTTTTTTTTATATTAGCTTATTCTGTATTCTCAATGTTTTTATATATGTAATAATTTGTTTATTAAATAATTACTGGTATTATGAATCATATTCCTTTTGTTTTTTGTAAAATGAGTGTAATGCTGTATCAGTAGTAAGTACTAAGCAGTATTAGACCAGGAAAATTAACTTTTTAAATTGAAAAAAATACCCGGCGCTATTTTATTGTTGGAAATGCTAGATAAAGTAAATACAAAAGTCGTCTCATCTCGTGAGTCATAAAAAAATTATTGCGTCATTGTTTTTTTTTAAACATTTATTACCAAAAAACGTCTTTTTTTCTTGCTCTCAATATTCTGAAAAAAGTGCTAACTTTGGAGAAGAATGGTCAACAGACAATTTATTCGTCTTGAAATGAACTTTATTTTGACTGTTTTTAAATTAAAATTGGTTCAAAAATCAAAAAGTTATTGCAAATTAAAGTTGAAAAACGGCCCGATTTACACTTTTTTATAAATTTAAAAATTATTGTTAAATCTTTTTCAAATTTTCTCCAAATGTGGGTTTTTATGAGGATTTTTAATCATCTAATAAGTGGGCTAAAGATGGGCTGGATCGGTTCAGTAGTTTATGCACAATGCAATTTGTTTATAAGACAATTATTAAAAAGGACCTTCTTAAATAGCTGTATATCCGAATGCGAATAGCCTACAACATCCATTTTGATCTTATTCTCTTCGTTTTGGTTGTAGGTAATGTCTATTTACAAAAAAGTTTATTTTTTTAAACAATTAGTTGTTCAAAATAGTTAATTTAAAAAGTACTGATTTTAGTCTATAAACAAATTGAATATCTCCGCCGTTTATGACTCGATTAAAAAATTATCTACACCACTGGAAAGCTGGTGAAAAAATACGCATTTAAAAAGAAAAAAGAAGTTTTTAGGACCATTTTTAAAAAATCATAGAGCCATTGTTTATAAACATTAAGAACTGAAATTTAAACAATTTGTTTATAAAGTCTCAATATTTAATTTAAAATCAAATTAGCTTTAATTCATAACAAATTAACCCTTTGCGAGCTTGTTAAACTTAAGACGTTTTTTAGCAGCTCCTTATTGAGTCGTGGTAAAGATATCTTTTTCTCTTTTAGTGAAAAGAGATGTTCAAAACGGCGCGCGTTTAAAAATTTGCAATATCTCGACTTCTAGACATCGTAGAACCTTCTTTTTTTTAATCTGGGGTAGTTTGTCGAGAAAATATTGTCTGGCTAGTTTACGACCCCACAAAACCACCCACAAACCCCTTTAAAAAAAAGATTTTTGTTTTTGCAGTTTTGTTTAATAACTTTTATTTTCTATGTATTCTATGAAATTAAAAAATTGTTTTAATAATGGTTTGCACCTTTTTTACCCTTAAGCAACAAACCTATCCCAATTATTTTTTATTATAACTGGTGCATATTTTAGAAAGTTATACAATATATTTAAACTAAAACTCATACAACATTATATTATGTAACTAGGGAGTAAAAATAAAGAATACCGAAAATCGCAGGTAAATTATTAGCCAACGCAGAGCCGCAAAATATTGATTATTTTCTTTTTATTGTGGAAATAGGAAATTTTAAAATATTTATGTATTTGTAGGTAAAAATAACTGTTTATTTAAATATTTGAAAAAATATCTAGATGCCTGGGGGAGACATTCTAAACTGGAGCATGCGCATACAAATAAAAGTACTTAAACAACACCGCGAAAGAATTGTAATTCAAATATCTATATTGGGTAAAAGGATGCAAGTCATTATTAAAACAAATTTTTTATTTCATAGATTACATAGAAAATAAAAGTCATAAAAAAATATTAATTTTTTTAAGGTGTTGGGGGTGGTTTTGAGGGGTTGTAACCTAGCCACACATTATTTTTTCGATGAGCTACCCCAGATTAAAAAAAAGAAGGTTCTACGATGTCGAGATATTGCAAATTTTTGAACATCGCTTTTCACTAAAAGAGAAAAAGATATGTTTACCACGACTCAATAAGGAGCTGCTAAAAAACGTCTTAAGTTTAACAAGCTCACAAAGGGTTAATTTGTTATGAATTAAAGCTAATTTGATTTTAAATTAAATATTGAGACTTTATAAACAAATTGTTTAAATTTCAGTTCTTAATGTTTATAAACAATGGTTCTATGATTTTTTAAAAATGGTCCTAGAAACTTCTTTTTTCTTTTTAAATGCGTATTTTTTCACCAGCTTTCCAGTGGTTTAGATAATTTTTTAATCGAGTCATAAACGGCGGAGATATTCAATTTGTTTATAGACTAAAATCAGTACTTTTTAAATTAACTATTTTGGACAACTAATTGTTTAAAAAAATAAACTTTTTTGTAAATAGATATTACCTACAACCAAAACGAAGAGAATAAGATCAAAATGGATGTTGTAGGCTATTCGCATTCGGATATACAGCTATTTAAAAAAGGTCCTTTTTAATAATTGTCTTATAAACAAATTGCATTGTGCATAAACTACTGAACCGATCTGGCCCATCTTTAGCCCACTTTTTAGGTGATTAAAAATCCTCATAAAAACCCACATTTGGAGAAAATTTGAAAAAGATTTAACAATAATTTTTAAATTTATAAAAAAGTGTAAATCTGTCCGTTTTTAAACTTTAATTTGAAATAACTTTTTGATTTTTGAACCAATTTTAATTTAAAAACAGTCAAAATAAAGTTCATTTCAAGACGAATAAATTGTCTGTTGACCATTCTTCTCCAAAGTTAGTACTTTTTTCAGAATATTGAGAGTAAGAAACAAAAGACGTTTTTTGGTAATAAATGTTTAAAAAAAACAATGACGCAATAATTTTTTTATGACTCACGAGATGAGACGACTTTTGTATTTACTTTATCTATTATTTCCAACAATAAAATAGCGCCGGGTACTTTTTCGATTTTTTACATGATTTTCCAGCTTAGTTTCTTGGTCTATATAGGTAAAATGTGTCTTCTAAATGCGTAAAATTAGCACTGTTTACAAAATATAAACACCCTACTACCACTGACTGTTACCAACACACAAAATAATTCCTTCTAACCCTAGGATTGGCGATTTTAAAATAGTAGTTTACGTAACAAGTCCCGAAAGTTTCTTAACCAAATTCGTTTAACGTGTCTATAGAAGTTTTCACTTCAAAAAATATTTAAATTCTAAATGAGTTTTTAGTATCATGATCAAATATAATAAGGAAGAAAAAGATATAAGTAGTGTGCAATTAACACGAGTACTTTAATAGTAGTTTACGAAAGTAGTCTTTTACTGGACGAGTAGGCAAGCCTGCATGCGAGTCCAGTAAAAGCACTTTTGGGACGTATTACGTACAATATTTTTTTTAAAACGGGCATTGTTGTACCATAAACTTCATATTATTCAATTTGCATTTTAATAACAAGAACTCTTTATTAACTAATTTTAAAAATTTTTTTAACAAACCTTGTCTGGGTGTCCGCCTTAACAATTTCATCTGGTATAATTTCATCTTTCATTAATTCACAATCAAATGCATCATTTTAAATATTCATTTTATAATAAATTTCACGTTTTCAACTAAACGTCAAAATATGTCAAGTTATTTTATAGTTTTAAATATATACAAAACTCGGTTCCGATAGAAACCAATTGACCGCTATCTTAGACTTACTATTTTATTGTTTTTTTTTTTTCATTAAAGATAGGCCGGAAAGTAAATAAAAATGAGTCCGGACTCATTTTTATTTTCTGGCCTTGTCCGACAAAATAAGATTTTCCGACCTAAAAATAATCCGGAAAGTATTAATTTCTGGCCGGCTTTAAAAAAAATATTTGTACTTATAGTTTTTTAATGAGAAGAATATTTAATGAATATAATATTAAAAAAGACATAGTTAAATTCCGTCGAATGTGATACCACATATTAAGTCGGATAAAATTGTAAAAATGAATTTTTAGTAGATTTATATCTACTATTCAGCTGGTTCGCAGGTCACGACTTCGGAAAAATTTCACCACAGTTTTTCGTTTTGGGCCCCCCTGACCTCAAAAACACCTTCCGTTCAAACAAAAGTTTATATATATATATATATATATATATATATATATATATATATATATATATATATATATATATATATATATATATATATGTATGTATGTATAGTTCCGATATCACGAAATCTGTGGACACGATAGCGGTCGCATTTCTTAACGGATCGAAATGAAATTTGGCACAAAAATCAATCGTCCCAAAATCTCGGTCAAGTTCGTTAATGGGCCAAATCGGTAAGGCGTGACGACAAATCAAATTGGAAAAAAATTCGTAACTTTTTTACTTCACCCTGTACAAAAAATTGTTAGCAGACTTTTTTGTTTGTCTTAAACAGACCTACAACTTTTATCTAAAACATTTTTTTCTGAAACGTATACTTTTCATATATTCAATTAATATAAATCTACTGATGCGCCTGGCTTACCGAGGGCCATTTTTTTTATTTTCGTCGTGTTCTTTGTCTCTTTGTCAATCCGGGTGGAATTTTGTAATCGAATTTAAACCTTTTTCTCGACATAGAGCTCTGAAATTTTTAGAATAGCTAAGAACTGGATGACAATGCATGTTTTAAGTGTGTTTAGGCATATGCATTGAGATTTCGACACAATTTCAAGAAATTACAAAATAATTGATATAATAGTAATGTGACCTATAAATCAGTAAAAAAAACTTTCTACAATAAAAAGTTATTTTTATAAAATGTGATTATTTAAACTATACACAAGAAATTCACTACTTTGACGTATATTTTCACACACATACCAAAGTAGATCTCTGTCACTACTGGGCATACACGCAGTGGTAGCAATTTATTTGCTGTAAGTATATGCATTTCATTGTCAGTTGGTTTATCTTATTTTACATAATTTTTAGTACCGACATTGCGTAAAAAACATGCTTTGTATGTTGTAAAATCAGCAATTCTCATGCAGCTGTTCACATCCTTTTATTTCAAGATAAGCCTATACAGTATTTAACATCTGGTTAAATAAATGATAATTATGTAACAGCTTATTTTGGAGCCATAATGTATTTATAGTCCATTTTATCGTTTTTGGCCGATTTGATATTAGAAACCACTGAAATAAGATTAAACTGTCATCCAAGTTACCAATGGCGGACAGTTTTTGAAGTGAAAACTTCTTTAGCCGCGTTGAGCACTTTTTTTGTAATGGGTAAAAAATCTTAAATTCGCGTCAGGACACGTGACCCTGATCGAAAAAACGTAAGATGACAAATAAACAAATTAAAGAGACGTGCAATCATATTTTGTAGTGGTGAAAATAGGAACTAAACCAGCTGGTAGCGCGAAAAGCGGAAAAGTAGTTATACCCGTATAGTGCCTTAGTAAGTACTAGTAGTGTTATTTTAATATAATTTTTTAAGGTACTTTAAGCATAAAAATTGTGTAGAAGTATAGTGAATAGTTTTAATAATGGTGCACTGATGTCGGAACTTGTTGCCAACTTTATATTATGCATCAACACATCTGTTCTATTATTATCTCTGGTTTTGTAGTTGACATTGGTCAAAACATGGCTTTTGATAATACCTATGTTTATAGTGCCTAAGTCTTAATAAAATTATTTATAAATAAAATTATGAAACTATCAAGTTGTGAAAAAATTATATAGGTTTTAAATAGATTCGCAAAAAAGCGAATATTCAATGTTACTATGAATAAAAATATCGATATATCGGATACAATAAATATTTGTCAAAACTCAAAACATCGAATTAATCCGACATATCGTATGGAAAACATCGAATAAATTTGATATCCGCTGGGTGCGCGATGACAGCGGCACCTTGCGTTTACACTTACGGCGGACTTCGAAATATGAAATGGCTAACTGTCATTACGAAAAGTAACTAAACAAATAATTATTTCCAATGAAAAATTTATTAGTTTTCTACCCAAATGTATTGATCATGTAAATCTATAGCGTCGATAATAATATTTATCTTTTTTATTTTCCGACTAAAATGTCAAAATCATTAAATTTTATGTAGTATAGATGAGCTTTATCACGGCGGACGTCACATGAAGTAATTAAAAAAATAAATAAATGTAATCGATTATCGCATTATAGATGATAATAATATGATTGTAATGCTGTTAATAATGCAGACGTTTTGTGTATTTTCAGTTAAACATGGCCAAATTAATAATTTAAACTGTTTTTCAAGCATTCACTCACGACATTACTTTCCAACCTCAAACAACCAACAAAGGTAAAGAATCAGTTTTGGCTTAACATGTGCAAGACGTAAAAATAAAACGTGATGCTTCCTACAACATAGGTATCTACTAAATATAGCAAATATTTAAAATGTTGCTTTTTAAGTTAGCTTATTAGCTTTTTCCTCCTCTTGATAGCCATTAACCACTATTGCACACGTTGTTCTCGTTTCCAACTTTTTATGGAAATTTATAGAATTTCTGATCACTATTTTTGCCATTGTTGTTGCAGTTGACTGTACAGCAGGTTTCGTAACGAAGGTTTATTTACTTTCTAAATCGACGCATGGATAAGTGAAATCCGTGTAAAATCCTTAGTAAAAAGTGATTAATCGTCCGCCGTAAGTTCCTTTTTTAGCCACAGTGAGCGCTGCGATCGATTCGTGGTTCTCCCACCCTATCCTTCGCACCCAGCCCATATCGATGTGTGAATATCCCTATGCCACGCGCACCTATAAATAGTGACAGGTGACAGCTAATAATTCAAAATTCAAACGTCTGTGTTTAGTGTTCTTTAAGTATTTAAAATATGGATATTAAACAAATTAATGATAAAAGTGACGAAGAAATAGCGAAAGAAAATGAGTGAGTATTTTATAAATATACTAGATGAAAATTGTATTCTACCACATAAATGATAGTACTTTTATACTGATAAAGCAATTCGTGCTTCTGAGAGATAAACTTTTTAATGTAAAATAATTGTACATAATACTTAAAGTGTTAAATTTTCAATGTAATATAAATTGTCATGTATGTGTACGATATACGTTAGCGCAATAAATGAATATTGTATTCTACCACATAAATGATAGTAATTTTATACTGATAAAGCAATTCGTGCAAAATTATTCCCTAACCATTCCAAAATATCAAACATGCACAACGTTAATAATCAAGTTTTCACTTCTGCTGGCACTCCCGGAGTGCAACCCGTCGTTTTTTTTTTTTGTTTCGTCAGTTTCATCATATTTTCTTCAGGTTTTTACAATTTTTGTAGTTGGATTTTGTAATGTCATAGTACTTAATTTAGTAAGAATTGTACGTTTAAAAATATGAGATATTAAATGCGCTAACTTACGGTGGCGTCATTGTACTTAATTAGTAAAGAATTGCTGCTTTAAGTATACGAGAGATTACCTGCGCTACTTTACTCAAGCGTCATCGTACTTAGCTTAGTGATTATTTTCTTTCTTTTTTTTTTTTCTAAATTAGGTCGTAAGTTTCTGAAACTATCAGTGTGGTTTGACATCTACAAAAATGTGACATTAAATTATTAAATTTAACCCCTCAACAACGAGCCGTACATGACAGATACTAGGAATGTGAATTAAGTCAAGACTTCCGTATTGAATACTTTTTATCTACCGGTGAAACAAGATGCAGTTACGTAAGTGTTGTATTAAGAAACAAACGTCCTCATATAAATTTCTAACTTGCCTGTATCTGAGAGAGATGTAACTCTACATTTACTTCGAGTATGATTTCTGTCATCGGCCAAAAACCGTGAAATGGACTAAGTATATCAATAATACAGTATCTGCACTTTTCATACGTCGATTTTATTTACTATGACATTGGTACATTTTATGCCAATATTTTTCATCTGTTTTTTTTATTAAAATCAGTAGGTTTGGCACATCTATAAAAAACATGTAGATATACTTACCATAATATTTATAATACTTATTATACTGATGGGTCTAAAATATCAGAAATCTATTTCATGTCCAACCGCTCTCAATTGCCCTGGGAAACACTCCTACTATCATCCAAATGGAGCTTTTAGCAATAGACTTTTGTGACAAAGAGCGCATAAAAAACGGCTGAATTTAGCCAGTTTATTTATTGGCTTAAAAAAACCTTACAATTTTCCACTTTCAAGTCCAAAACAGCCTGGAACTGCAAACGATATCTTAAGGAACTGATTAAACACAACAAAGTAACTTTGCTGTGGGTGCCAGGGCATAAAGGAATTGTCGGAAATAAGATTGCTGATAGTCTCATATAAGAAGGAGCTAGAACTTATTTATTGGGCCTGCATTATGAATTTTATAATAAGGAAAAAGGAACTCAGTGTAGCCAACTAGAAAAACACATCAGGCCAAAAGCAAGCTAAAAGTTAATATTGCCTTTAATGCGTTATTTTAGATTACTCATAGAGCTTCAGAAACCTGAACTTAAAGCAATCAAAGAAATTTTCACAGGATACTGTTCCTAAGGTATCATTTCATTGAGCAAAGTGGACTGTGGTACATGCAGATTTTGAACATATTACCTGTAACTGCAGAGTAATCGTTCTCCAACGACATAAACATCTGGGACAGGTTTCCTGATCCTAAGCAGAGAATAGATTTTCTTAGAAAGTCTAGAATTCATGGACTCATAAGTAGATGTAGGGTATACCGTGTACACAAAAATTATTTTAGGTTGCAGTGTAGTAAGGTCATCTAGAACAATTGACCTCACGTATTATCTATCTTAATATATAGGAATAGACTTCTGTGTTGATTTCAGTCAGAATATTTATTGCCTTCAAAAGCAAGGTGGTCTTTAACGTTTGAGTCCATAACAGCCTGAAACCGAAAACGGTCTCTTAAGAAACTGTTTTAACACAACAAAGTAACTTTTTGGCGGGTACCAGGGCATAAAGGGATAGCTGAACGAGATTGCTGATAGTCTCGCAAAAGAAGGGGCTAGTACTCCTTTTATCAGTCTGAGGCATCTCAGAAAGCAGCATTATGGATGAAGTTCGTAATTAGAAAAATGAACTCAGTGCAGCCTACTAGAAAAACACTTCAGACTAGAAACAAGCAAAAAGGCTTATACTGCGTAACTCTAAATTAATCTCAGAATTTCAGAAACCTGAACTTAGAGCACAGATGATACAGGTAATCGTTTTTTTTATATCTTCTGAGTTGGTTGTTAATTACTACTATCAATCAAGAACTTTGTATCCGATCAGATGGATACAACTAATATGCAATTTCTATAGTCCTTAGAAAAAGTGTAAAATCATTAAAAAATTTCTTTTAAATTTTATATGTGTGTGTACGTCTTTATGTTTTGTTACAGATATAATTTATATTACTAAAAATAAAAAAATAAGCGTCAGCACTGCTTTCCTGCTAAAGAAAATATCTAACCTGTTCGCAAGCGCAAGATTAGATCATTTTTGCGATTTCATAGTGAATGTAAATTAAATAGTAGGAATGCAGTGGATTGTAGCAGAGCTGATACAAATCGCTGCATTTACAAAATGTCCAACAGATAATCAGAAGTTAAATAGGTCAAAGCAGATATGATACAGTACGCTTGATGTAGGTCATTTTGAAAAAGATTAAGCCGTAATATTCTGTTAAATTTGTTTTGTGGTAAAGAATTACTAATTTTTAATTAGAGTAGTTATTAAAAAAAGGCTAAATCTAGCGACCAAACCCAAGCATAATTATTTATTTGTGGTATATTGATTTCTGTTTAAAAAACCAGTCTTCTCGTTAAAATTTGATTGAGTTAAACTTAATCAATATTTCGTTATATTTTCTTTAGTTGTCTATTTCTTTTCTTTCATTTGGTTACTCCTTTTTTTTGCAATAACAATCTAGGTATATCTTTTTTCTGCCTGTGGTCGAATATATCTCAAAATATTGTCACAAAAAAAACAATTCTGTATCTTTTGTATACAGTTTTGTCTTTTTTGGTTGCTTTTTTTCTCGAACTGTCTTTATGGGTTTTATCTTCTTAAAGCTTTTCATTAGCATTTTGTGTAAGTAGCCTAGATTTATATGTTTTTTTTATTTTATTAAGCAAAAAGTATCTAAAATTGCTCGACATATCGAAAGTTTCTTTTTACCAATAGATAGAAACTAAATCTTAAATAAGTTTACAGAAAGTAGGTCGAGGTTTTCTGTGGTTTTCCTCGACCCAAGTTCGACCTGTCTTAGCCTGAAAACAGCCTGTTTCAGAAAGAACTTTACAAATGGTGTTTCTTAAACAGGATAAAGTTGCCACGGACAACAAAATATTTGTCAGACTGATTTTTTGTATAGACATTTAATCTTTATATATTTTACAAGTGCTAGGCATTTAATTAGTTTTATAAACACAATTTACTATAATTCTGGTTACCAATGTTTAAAAAGTGGTTTATATCGATTTAGCGTGTGTAAGTAATTTTTGCATTCTTTGCAATTATACCTGGTAATAGAATTTAAGTGGTTATTAGAGCAAGAATAGTAACTTTGCATGATGGGGGTCTGTCGAATCATAAAATCGAAAATAGATTAATGTTCTCTACGCTTCATTTATCTAAATAGTACGTTTATACCAAGAAACTAACAGCGGTGACTAAAGACGTGAAACTGGGCGTCATAGAGTAATGAATGCAGAAAATCAGTATCTAGAAGGATATGTATGTCGGTATCAAACCATAATAGACTCAGTTATCCGAATTTATTTAAGAAAAACGTAGTCTTGCCACAATACGGTGGGTACTTCATAAAAAGACCTTCTATACCATAAAAAAGGTTGCTTCCTTGACACATGCCCGCTCGTCCACAGTAGGCACAGAAACATAGATTTGATTTAATTAGTAATGGTAGGCGAGAAAGAGGGTAGGGCTACAAGAAAGACTGTCTTTTGCTCCATAGCAAGGAGGATCAGTAATTTTTTGGGTGGCATAATGCTTGAGTGTAGTACCTATACACCTTATTCTCATTCCAGGCACTAAGACAGGTTATTAATCCCATTGAGCACAGGGGGATTTCGTTAGACACGCAATCTCAAACCGAATTAATCCTACAAGCACCCTTTAAGAACTTGAACTCGTGGCCTGAGAAGAAATCAACAACATACAACAACGTCTTACTATAGAACAGGAAGAATACACCACATGATATATCATCTTTGATTTTGCTTCATTATCAACTATTTATTGTTATTTTTTTTTATTGTTTAATTAAAATTTTATGCAGCCAATTTGCATCGAATAGAATCCAAATTATTTGTACTTGGTAATGCATTTCATTTTAACAAACATAAGGGGGGTTCAAGAATTTTGACGATGTCTGTAAATTCTTCCTACCTTTCAGAAAAATAATGCAATTATCCCAAAGCATACGCATGTAAATCAAAATATATAATATTTTTTGTTAAATTTGTTATTATTAGTATCATTTCCTTGTATTTCTGTGCCATTCCCATTATAACTAATAATATTATGTTAATTGTATTCTTTATTATAATCTTTTTATTAATTGTCCAGAATAAATTTTAAATCATTATTTCTATTGGAAACAATTGTCATCAAAATGGATCGAAGTAATTACCTAACAGCCACTATATCTTTTTATATTAAATTTATTATACAAGACCTTGAACTGCTTTCATTAGACTACATGACGATCTAATTTGTTTAATAATAATAATAATAATTGTTAGTTTTCTATTGTTTGTTTCAAATTGCATCAGAATGATTCAATTATTTATAAATAAAATCGTGATTGCATTAAATTAATCGGACATGGATAAGAAGACACTTAATTTTGTATTATTTTAAAGAAAGAATTAATCGTGTTTTATGCCGGTTACCATTAGTACTTACATTTACGTAGACGCAAAAATAAATCTAGATCTAAAATACGAAATTTTACCTATAATCTCGATCAATATATTTTGTATACAAATAGGTTATGAATATTTAACATTTACATAAAATATTGAGGAATAATAAGTGAATATTGATATCTAACGACAACCAAATTTTGTGTTTGGTGAAAAGTATAGGTAATACTGGACGAATCTAGAAATTTCCAGTATTTAATAGAGAAATACAAGTTTTATGTTAAAAACTTCTATTACTGTAGTTTAATTTTTTGAGACATCTCGCATGGGATTATTATACAAATTATATAAACTAAAATCTGGAAAATGTTGCATCCGAAATCGAACCTCCGATTTCTATCTAAAGCCAATAGCGCGTTAAACCGTTTAATCACGAATATATCTAGCGGTTAGTCGGCTTTTATATTAGGTTTGATTCAACAGACCTGACTGTCAGAAGGTAGTCAGACGCATGCGCAGTAAGATTAGACTGTTTCAACAGAGCATCCAATAACCCCATGTACTGTCAAAGTGCCCTTCCAACAAAGTTTCTGGTTCCGACATAAACGCGTTTATGTACTCTCAAATCTATCCTTGGTTATTTACTCTGTATTCTGTTCGTTATAAGATAAGAGGGTAGAAAAATAGAAGCGTTCTATTTTCTACACTAATACATGTGCTGATTTTGCGCATTTTATAGTTCATGAACACGTGTTCATGTACTAGTCAGAGTGACTCTATTGGAAGAAACCTATTGTTTATTGATTACACTCAAGTCCTATAGAGCTCCTATTTAATTTATTCTTAAGCAAACGGCGTTAGTAAGAGAGACATAATACAAACATCAAACTCTTAGACTGGAATCATAGTTTTATAGTTATAGTATATCAGCACTAAAAAAATTATATTATTTTATAAATTATAATATTAAAACTATCGTATTGTCATGCAGTGAATGTAAAATAGTTGCAGTAATTTCATTCTTCTAACTATAATTGAAGAAAATGCAAGGACTTTTGTATTTAGAATATTACGTTCTACTTGATGTATTCTATTCTAACTAAGAGAATACAAAGTCCAGATTAATATATTGAATAGTAATAACTAACGATATAAATTATCCATTCGTGAATAATTGAAAAGACACCTTTTCGCAACTAGATCGTGATCTGCACTTATCAAGAAGCACGTGTCAAGACATTAGCAACTAACCAATTTGCCAACTAGTATTTTTTTAATTTTTTTTTATAATACCTGTTGTTTTTATTACAGACATGATGCTGCAAAAAGAATTAATTTATATAAACATAAGTTTAGTTCTTCATTTTCGTTCCATTATATTGTCTTTACACTTCCTCCTTTTTAAATAATCTAATACGAGCTCAGTCAAATAATTGGAAAAAATCTTTAATATATTGTAACATTTTTACGAATTCTAAAAAAAACGTTACAACAAAAATAACTCCGATAATTCTACTATCAAAAAGTTTTTTGTATTGTTCTGGTAAAATTTTATCCAATAAGTTCTGTAAGGTAGTGTCCGTGATGAAACTTTCCTTACTTCTTTCTTTATGACATGGTAAACTGACTTGATTTAAGACAAGTCTAAATTAGAAAACGACTATTATGTTATATGTTATGGCCCTGAAACAACGAATGAATAATTTTTGCATATTGGTACCGTACCGTACTGTTGGACAGGAAGTGACTGTAATTGGTTGCACATAATGCGTTTGATGAAGACTAGAATCATATTAACTTGTGTCAACATGCAACCTTATATCATGACTAATCCTGAAAAGTTTACTTTTCATATAAAAAAATCACCCGTGCAATTTTAATCTACTACATTTTTGTACTAGCGTCATTAACGGTTTAGTTTTTCCTTTCAGAAAATATTTTGTGTTGCCAATCATTTTTATTTAAACAAAGGTTAATTATTGTTTTCAGATATTGTAAAAATTGAATCCTACTTCAAAAATCGTTTTCCTTGTTAACGGCAACAAAATACCTTTACCTATAGGTATATACGACCCCTCCTAAAAACTGCTATTTGGGAACTGTCGATTTATCTTAAAGTTTACGTAAAGCTCTTCGTACCATATTGTACAATATTGTACATGTTTAACTGTTATTCACGTTTTTTGCAGGGAATTAAAAAGAAAAATAAAACCTAAAAATTTCCATAAGGTTATGATTAAATAAGAATTTTTCAGGACTTTTTAAATTTTTCACGATTTTTGACAGAATTTTATATTCACAAGATCTTTTAATTTATTTATGAATTTAATGATTTTCAAGGTTTTTCCAAGATCTTTACACAATTAAGTACTACAAGTGATCGTTTAGTGCTTTTTGGTGTCGATTTTTAATGTTTAGCACGATTGCTACGTCACATGTGAATCATAGCTTTAAACATAATTAAAACACAAAATTGTAATATGGTATGCGTGCGATTTTGATCTTACGCGAAAGTCGGTTAAATTTCATGTAACGCTTTTTCTGTCTCTCTGTATATTATACGATGGTAGGACGCCACACTATGTGCAAAATTGAAATTTTTCCACGACATAACCGATTGACAAGCTTACATTGTTACTTAAAATAGCTTATTTCATTATTTTAGTTGTAATAGTTTCGTTAAACTTATTCCTTAGTTGTATAGAAAGCACAAGCCAAATTGTTATTAGTCCGGTCTCATATATACGTATGAATTCACACAAAATCAGTTTAAAGATAGTCTGGGACTGCTTAGGCAAACTAAATGAACTAGGACAAAATAACACTGGGTGTTCCAGCACACATAGGAATAGAACGAAACGAAACAGCAGATAAGCTGACAAAAAAAGGTGCTGGAACCCCATATTTGAGACCAGACCCATCTTGTGAAGTCAGCAGTAGTACAGTCTTAGAAAAAAAGTACTAGAACGATCTAGAAGTACGGAAACAACCGAAGTTTCTCCTGAAAAACTAAAAGCAGAAGAGATCCTTTAGCTGCCTAAACCTAAGTAAAAACAACCTCTGTATAATAACGGAAATATTAACTGTGCACTGCTGATTAAGAGGACACATGAAGAAACTAGGATTGGTAGATGAAGCAAAGTGAAGATGATGGGAGAAAAAGGACAAATACTCAAAACACATACTCTAAGAATACATTGCATTATGTAATTCTAGGCTCAAATACCTACGCTCATACGAAATAGAAGAGAAACATTTACCTAAACTATCTAAGAAAGATAGGACTAGAAGAGCTGCTATAAGACTGAGGAAACATTAGAATTATGGCAAGGAAATGAAGACACAACAGTTTTCATATATTTTTTAAATTTAAAAAATATATTGTAAAATGGATGGATCGAGTGTCGAGAGAAGTGTCGAATTTATAGACCCAGGAAAGGGGTGGCTTGAAAGACTCTTTAACCTAAAAAAGTTTTAAGACTTTTTAAAGATTTTTCTTGATATTTAACTGCTTTTTTTTCGCATGTTTTAAGATTTATCACACAATTAAATATGACAAGAAATAGTTTAGTATTTTTAGTGTCTTTTCTCTTAATTTGATGTGGATTGCTTACAATAAATAATAACCTGGTCATGCTGCGAATTGTTGTAAGTATGCATGGCTATTTTTCTTTTGTGGCAGCAGTGTTTTCTTCATAACATTTTTTCTACACTCTATGCTAAAACGTCCTCTAAAAAGCATATTATAAGTGTTATTAAGAATCTATTGTATTTTTGAAATCTCTTAATTAAATATTTACCGCCAATTAATTAATATGTATCTTTTTAACACTTTATATATTTTTATTTTATATTCATGTTATCCTTTTTGACGTAACTTATTGATTTTACCATTCCATAAAAAATACTAAGGCTATTGAAGTTGAACAAACTATAAAGAGGGAACAATAAGTATTGAATAAATCATTAAAGTTGTCTATTCGTCATTTGTACTACTATTAACACATCTCTGATCTTCATTAAATATGCATATCCTAAGTAGGTTATTATACAGTAGATACTGTGAATTACAATCATACGACCTTCTCAATTTCGTTTGAATTAAGTTGTCATGACCACTGTGTAATCAATATGCATTTTGATTATGATTCATTAAGTTTATTGACAGAATTTTATTATTTATTGAAGAAAGTTCAAACGTAATTGGTAGTAAGTTAAAAAATTTCTTGAATTTAAGATAATCATCAATATCTTTTGTTGGTATTAAAATAATTTACCTTTTGGTAATTTATCGTGAAATAGAAATTGTATATTTAAGATTAAATAATCTAGAATACTTACATATTAATTACATTTTTACACGCAGTTAATTGAAGCTTTGTTTATTTAATACGAGATAGAAATCTCTCAATTTTCCATGAGTTCTATAAGCTGAATTCGCGTAAAGATAATTAATAGAGAAAGTTTATTGTCTAGTGTTTTTTACAGACATTAACTTATACAAAAAAATGTATTTTTTGTCTGAATTTTTTAATCTTGTTTATCATGCACCTTAGCTAATGAAAAAGGACAAAATTGAACTTTAACATGGGCTCATATATGGCAAATTCGTTCGTCTATAATGAAGAACAACATGGTATCACGAATTTTTGAAAACTATTTGAAATCTATCCCAAGGTTGTAATAAACTATTAGATTTTAATTTTTAAACAGAAAAAATGTTATAAATTCAATTTTTTTTTTCGGCCAGAAATTACTACTTTCCGGTTAATTTTTAGGTCAGAAAATCTCATTTTGTCGGACAAGGCCAGAAAATAAAAATGAGTCCGGTAAAAGCTTTTACCGGACGATCACAATAATTTTCCTGCCCGGTCCGAAAAAATGAGAATTTCTGACCCAAAAATAAAAAAAAATATTGTACGTAATACGTCCCAAAAATGCTTTTACTTCGCCCAAACGTCCAGTAAAAAACCACTTTCGGGACTTGTTACGTAAACTACTATTATTTACGATTTAACATTTTTGCTGGCTGCCACGCTATTGCATTTCGTGACGTGACTCAGCTAGCAATCAATATATTCTAAAAGAAAAAAGTAAAAAGACTTTTGAAAATAATGAGTTTTTATATATATCATTGGTTTTTAAAAATTTTGAAATTTTTAGAAAGAATACAAACAAGAATATATATGATGACATTAAGTAGAAATTGAAAAAATGTCGCATTTAGCAGGACTCGAACCCGCAACCTTTAGCTCTACGCGCTATCACTATAGCAACTAAACTAAGCTACTCGCTTACTTACTTTCTCTTAAATATATTGATTATGCCTTGTCTTGTTTCTAAATGCAGGAAGTGTAAAAACACCACAAAAAAATGTGGCTTAAGTACCTTGTGATATCAAAATGATTGATATGTTTTTTTATTAAAAAAATCTAAAACATGTTACTATTAGAGGATTCTATATTCTTAGGTTTTTTTATAATATTTCTTTTACAAATAATATTTTTATGATGAGCCAACATTAGCCAAATTCGATTTTTACCAATAGCACTGAAATGCACAATTGCGCTTTATTAAAAAATGCAATACCTTCTAAAGAGGAACTTAACACTAGTCACAGTTTCTTTCTATTTACTTACAATATGTGTAGTGCCTATTGTTTGGAACGCACTTTGTGCTTACGACACATCATACACTTACCAAAGCATGTATTTTAAACCCGTTTGAGCTGCACATAGCCTATTGCGTCATCCCCGTAAGGTTCCCTTCTGTACCTGATAACAAAAAATAGGTTATGTTAGGTTATAAATAGTGAACACAGAGTATTAATGTATGTAACGTGCAATTGTATTTAGTGTTACGACAAAACTTGACACGGAAAGTAGGTACTACTTACATTGCTGGCTTAACATTTCTTAACTCGATAGAACAAAAATTGGGATTGAACGCAATAAATTTCGCAACCATCAACGTATCTATTTCTGGTAGATTTGTGCTTTCACGAAACCCTCTTTTATGATGCGGTTGTAATAATATAACAAATAAAAGTCAACAAACGAAATTACAAGTCAAAAAATTTAAAAGTTATCATGAAGCACAAGTGAAACTAAGTGTGATGCCACGTTGGATTCCAATATGATGTTTGTCGTTTTAGAGTTTTAGACCCATGACTTCCTTTCAAAGCGTTGAAGCAGCATTTCACAAATGTTCGATGTTTCATTTGCCTGTCGTTCAATGCGTGTAGCACTCATTTTCTATACATCCGGATTTTTCCCAAGGCTTTTAAACGTTTGCAAATTGCTACTCGACACTTATTAAGTTTTCTGCCAATATTTGTTGTGATTGAGTTGGTGATTAAGTTGGTTTTCCACAACACCCGCAAATCATTGTCTTTAAACCTTTTCACTGCAACAGGATTGTATTTCAAATCGAAATCTCCACTTTTAAAGTAATGAAACCATGTCTTACATGTTCTACTCACTGAAGCATGTTTAACATAAGTTTCTACTAACGATGTGCTTCAGCTACTTTTTTGAAGTTATGCTTTTATTCGTGCACTCGGCGGAAGAAATTTGTGTGAAGTTAAATGGGAAAAATCATTACATATGTAATGGTGTGAGTAAGAGAGAGACAGAAGCACATTTAAGGTATATTGGTCGGTAAAAACAAAGAGGAAATATTTACCAGATGTTATTAGTCATAACTATAAGTCCTTTGAAAACCGTTTAAATATTCACTACATTGAAAAAAAATAGATATACAAAAAAACAGTCTGAGCTAATATTTTTGTATTTTAGTGACGTATTACATTGTGTTTGACAGATTATTTTATTATTCTGTCACGTAACTTAAGCAGAAAAAAGGGGAGAATGTCAACTCCACCACGAACCTCAGGTAGACGAAAAAGGCCGGTCAGCTCCACCACCGATTTCAAGCCGAGGGATTAAATAGATAAGAGGATAATCTTTATAGTACCATAAAATATTTTGCTGAGTTTATAATGTTTGAAGAAAATAATTTAGTTTGACATTTTGTATCATAGAAAAAGATATAACCGCTGTTAAATAAAGTTAAAAAAAATGCATATTTGAA
This sequence comes from Altica lythri, assembly GCA_964028335.1. NCBI lineage: Eukaryota > Metazoa > Arthropoda > Insecta > Coleoptera > Chrysomelidae > Altica > Altica lythri. The sequence continues at coordinate 55,423,456 of OZ034807.1, forward strand.
ATTTACTAGATCTATATTTGAAACAAAGCTTACATTCAATTTACTTAAAAATTAAAAAACATATACATAAAAACGAAAAATGTATACAAACATAAAATAACAAAAAATTAGAAAAATATTCACGCTTAAATACACTCCTGGACAAAATTAACGCACCAATACAATAAATTCTCAATAAAATTTTATTTTCAAAAATAAATTGATGGAATCGAAATAGAAAGCTATATTTTGCGTAATTTAACAATTCAGAACAATATTACAATCAAATGGCATTATTGGAATTAAATTTCAACAAAGTGAACAATCCATTTTTAAGTCAACGAAAAAGTTAATAAACATTTAGTGACAACACAGTTCAAAGGACGCTAGTATAGAAAAGTTAATAACGTGTCTTGCCTCCTCTACTTCTAATCACCGCATTCATACGCCTAGGCATGTTTCTTATTAAATTTTGAATGGCATCCTGTGGAATGTTTTCCCACTCTGCAAGAACTGCATTTTCAAGTTCTCTCAAGTTGGCAGGTGCAGGTAAATAGGCTCTAACCCTTCTTTTAAGCATGTCCCAGACATGTTCTATGGGATTCATGTCCGGACTTTTTGGTGGCCACTCAATAAAGGGTATCGGAATGTTATTGAGGTAATCCAATACTTCTCTAGCCACGTGAGGTCGAGCATTGTCTTGCATAAACAAAAAATTATCTCCCAGAAAAGGACCAAAGGGCATTACATGTTCAACCACAATGTTCTCGAGAAAAAAATTTGCGTTCATAGATCTGGATCGAATAGGGACTAACTCTGTGCGAGCCTCATAACAAATACCGCCCCAAAACATTTTAGAGCCATCACCAAATGGACTCTTTGGAGAGATATTACATTGCGCAAATCTCTCTCCTGGTTTTCGCCAGACTCGTTCGCGCCCATCGAAGGATTTTAGGCTCACCCTAGTTTTATCTGTAAATAAAACACGTTTCCAATCGTCTACAGATCAATTACGATGATCTCTGGTAAAACGCAACCTTGCAACCCTGTTCTCTCTGGTAAGAAGTGGTGCAGTTGCTGGTGTTATGCTGACCGATCCAGCTTCTTTCTACCTTCTTCTGACTGTTCGAGCAGAAATTGCAACATTTCGAGTAGCTTCGAAATCATTTCTTAACAAAGAACTGGTGACTGACCTAGGTCTTAAAGCAGATTGCCTAAGAAAACGATCATCTCTTGCACTAGTACAGCGGTTTCACCTTTGTCCTGGCCTTCGACGATAAGTTCCAGTTTCGTTGAAACGTTGAATTATTTTACTTATTGTAGAATGGTTTACTTCCAGCAAATTGGCAAGATAACGTTGAGAATATCCCTCATCATGTAATGTTAATGCACGTACTGTCTCATGTTCTGTTAAATTCCTTGGACGATTCATTTTCAGACTTTAAACTATGGTAAATTAATGAACAAAACTCCCCAAACAACAATTTACACAATAAACAGCAGAGAAAAGCAACAAATTAATCTCGGTTGCTAACAAATTTTGTATCACTAAATGATTAAAGTATCCACTAACTTAAAAACGTCGATTTAAAATTACCTAATAAACTCAGTTTGTGTACAGAATTGTTAAAAAAGGTTCAAAGCCTACTATTCATACTCTCTGCACGTATAAAAAATATTTATGACATAAAAATCTGAAATTTTTCTGTTGGTGCGTTAATTTTGTCCAGGAGTGTATGTGCAGACACAATACAAATTATTTTGGCGCGTATTTAAAACAAATTAACTTTACAAATAAAAATCTGCTTATTACGGTCGCATTGTATTCATCTATTTTTTTGGTAACAAAATATATTTTCTCTCTCATTTCCTTTTTTTGTTTCTTAAACGAGTTATTATTCCAACTTGTCATTTTTGCGTAAGTCTCTATTTGAAAATTAAGAAGGATTTTAGTAAAATAAAAAATCTTCGGATGCGATGTGTAAAAACACGCATTAAATTTCGAGTGAAATGATTCACATTCGTTTGTTGTTCTGTATAAAATATTTTGCTGACTACACCACATTGTTACAGGAAATACAGAAGAAGGAGAAAAGTAGTTATTTTCTAAATAATTTCGAAATTGGGTGATTCTTATATCATTTGGCGGAATTAGATAATGCAATTCAGTATTGAAAAATTCTACCGCATCTATTGGATCTAACAAATGAACGCCAAAATACAATTTTAAATATTGTCCTATTTTAGAATCTTTCGTTTTATAGTTCGCAGTCAAACCCGATTCTTGAATTTTACGAAACCAAGATTGTGCCAAATGAAAACGACAACCTACAATTTTAATATGAGGCCACATTTTCATACAAGAATTGTAGATCGACTTTTCAAAATCTACGACAACTTCACTTGGAGATAAAACAATGTTAAAAGTTTGACATTTTTGTTCTAATAAATTAAACAATTTTTCATACGTTACCGTTTGTTTATCTGGCAACAGAGCATATACTAAAGGAATAAAAAAGCCATTTTTTAATCCATGAATTGTGAACATTTGGTAATAAAATGATGCGCAATATTGAAATGTTCCATCCATGTACAAAACTTCACACGAAGTTAGGAAACGCAGGTTTGTATAAGTAGAAAAAATTATAATTTGACTGTCATTATCAATACATAAACGAAAATCTTCATACTTGACAGTTATTAAATCCATATCTCGCACTGCACTTAACACATCCAGTTTATTTTTCGGTAAAGTTGGAAAAACTTTTCTTCTTGCAGTATACATATTTCTACGAATGCACTCAATATCAGTAGCATCAAGATTTTCTCTATTTATATTTATTTCCTTACAAATTAGTTTAGAGGGTTTTTCGGAAATATCTTCAATTGCCTTTCTTTTTACACTATTGCTGGTAACTTCTCTAGGAATAATTTTACTAGATTCATGTACGTGTTTACCATCAACCTCAATAATTCTATTCTCATCCGTTTTCATTGTAAACACTTTAGCAGGACACTTTTTATTTACACATCTCCAACGAGTTAAACTTAAAGTTTTCAACTATTAATAACTTTTGGCCTCTTTGACTCAACATTGACTTAAAAGTAGCCATAATTCCAAAGAAAAAATTCACGATAAAAAGAATGCACAAATTATCAAACTCACCAGAGAAGGATAAATCGACTAATGAAATAATTTGGTACCGACCCCAACTAAGTTTAATATTTTGGGAATTTCCAACATTAAAAGGTTTAACAGAATGTCATTAAAAGATTAGCATGGTGGACTTGACCGGTGACCTTAATCCCCTATAATAAAATTTCTACCTGAATTTATGAACGTGGTGGAGCGGGCAAACCTGAATTCGTCACCAGCTACCTGCAGGTATAATCCAAAATCCTTAATTCGTCACCGACCTGTGGATTATTTTGAGAGCAAACCTTAATTCGTCACTAAAGAGATAAAGTAAATAAACAAAACAAAATATTTTAAAAACATGTATTTATTTATAATAACTTCTACAATTTATTAAAATATCCTAAACACTTTATAAATTCATTATATTGCTTTATTTTATTTTTAACAAAATCCTCTCTGGTTTTCGTTTTTTTATCTTTAATTCGAGGATGATCTTCCGATGAAGATTTAAGTTTAATATATGTCTCCGTTTGAACATTGATTAAAATATTTACAAAAATATTTAAAGATGGATGGGATTTATAGAATCGTTCATTGAATCTTGAATGGAAAGCTTGCAGCAGTTTGTCGTTCTATCTGAAATTTCATCGAAATTGGCCCAAAGTTTTGGCGGAAATAACGATTCGTCAGTTATGTAGTTATCAACTAAATAATATGAAAATTTTACAACTCTATTATCACTTGGTTGAATACTCATCAAATCAAAAGTAAAACAATGTGTTACTTCGCCAGGAGGAACATAAGGTAAAGCAAAAATATAATTTAACCATCTTCCTATATCACTACTCGCATTACGATATTCTGTTACAAGTCCCAATGCTTGTGTCTTTCTAAACCAAGCTTGTAAAAGATGAAATTTGCAACCATATATTTTAATATTTGGCCACACAGAAATTAGTGCCTTGTGTATCCCCAGTTCAAAATCACACACAACAAATTGCGGTTTAAAATGTAATCCATTTTCCTCACATTTGGACTTCAGTAAAACAAAAGTATCTATAAGAGGAACAGGAAAACAACGTATTTTTCTTAAAAGTATCTATATAAGTTTGGGTATGTTTGTTCGGCAAAATACAAAAGGCAACAGGAATATAATAATCATTAACCATTATATGAACGGTAAACAGTTGTAAAAAATAATTCAAGCAGTAATCAAATGTACCATCTACATAAATCTTTTCTGTGTTGCACAATGCTAAAAGATTGCTTTTGCATGAAAATATAATTATTTTTTTAACATTATCCGCTACTAGAACGAAATTCTCTTCTTTTATAGTTTTAAAAGAACTATTTTGAATAATAGAAATTGTTTCTTCACAGTCTTTAGGCAGTTTCGGCTGCAAAGCTTGCCTTTGTCGATACATACTATTTTTCTCTTATAACATTATGAATAATTTTAGCAGGCCTTTCCGATAAATCATCAACTGCTTTTCTCTTAGCACTGCTAGCAGCTAAAACAGAAGAAGAAGCAATTAGTTAGAAATATACCAGGAAAAAAGCACCAAGCACCTAATTAAATAAAAGATTTTTACTTACCAATTTGTCGGTTTAAAAGTTTAATATCTGCGTCGTGTGAATGTTCGAGTTTTTCCCTTGAAATTATTCTTTCACTTCCTATTGTCCAAACTCTTGCTTTACAACTTCTATTATGACATCTCCATAAATGTTCACCGTTTTTTAAAGCTTTTACAAAAGTAAACTTCACATTTTGCACAATTAACATTTCTTTGCCACGTTCACTTGTACATACGTTCATCATATTGATTAGGTGTAAGTAAAACTGAATGAAATTTTATTTTATTACCCCTATTTATATGATTTAGGTAAAAATGGGCAAACATTCTTTAATTTGTTTTTAAATGATTTAAAGATTTCATAAAAATTTCTAGAAAATCAAACGGATAAGTTAATCCGGGTCGCAGTGCAAGGCGTTTGGGATTAACGCACCCACCGCTAATCCAGGTATCGGTGCCGAATTAAGGTTTCATACAGGTAGTGTCTGGGGCACAGATGAAAAGAATACCTACTTATGGTGACGAATTGATGAACAGCCGGTGGAGCTACCATGTAGCCGAAAAAAGTAGTTAATTGTTTCGTAGTTTAGTGAATGTAATGTTTAGTGAAAAAGGAAATGAGTTAATTGTGTTAAATAATTTTAACATTTCCAAAGATAATACTAGCATGTGTGGAAAAATTCAATGAATATGTTGTAACGCTAAATATACAGCTAAAGTACTAGTAGAGGTCAAAGGAGAACACAATCATGGTTTTGAAAAAAACTTGCAAGAAATGCAGTAGTGTAAAAAGGAAAGAAATTTGTGATCAAGCTAAGAAACCAATGAAATTAATAATTCGAGAATTGCAATCAAATAATTTTGCGGAAAACATAAACTCAAGTAAGACAAAATATTCATGTGGCAAGAAGAAAAATCTTGCCAATATTACCTAAAACCAAGAAGAGGTGTTTAATACTGTTCATGAGTTACATCTTAGTTGAAGAAGTTTTTTATGGTGGCATATCAGGCCAGAAGATAATTATATTTTCCTGTTGTTCTAATCTAACATTTTTGTTTAAGTCACAGTGTATTTTGATGAACGGAACATTTAAATTTTGTACAAAATTCACTTTTAAAAATGGCTAGCTATACGCTAGTAAAAATATTTAACACTGCACATGTTGAGCACTGATTAACCTTAAATTCTATATAGTTTTTAGTTTTATGTATACACGATATATATTTCGCAATAAACATTTATAGATTTTAGTCGATAAGCGATATTTTGTAACATACTATTGGAAAGATCGAGAGTTTTATTAAACGATGACAATTTTGTTGACTGTACATTGCATTTTAACCTATTAAATGAACACGAAAGTTCGAATTTATAGTATAGTAGGTCCATACTTCAAGCATATAATGCGCGTGCATAGAAGTATAACTTTTACCGGCAGTCCCACTGACTGCCAAACCCTTTTTTCTTTTGATAAAATAAAATCAACGAATACCGTAAATGATCTTTATTTGGAAAGAAATTTGGACATGCATTAATATATACGATTATGACGCTATTATTTTGACAGAATGAGACTTGGGTGTTTTTGGAGGTTAGTGTCAATAAAAAATAACAAATCATAAAAATGCCTACATCCTGCTAGCAACACCTACTGTAAAAACCGGCAAACATCAACTTACACCTTACGATGGCGTCATAGTATTTATTTAAGTAAGAATTGCACGTGTTAATATTTAAGATATCAACTGCGTCATCTTACAATGTCGTCATAGTACTTAATTTAGTAAAAATTGCTTGTTTAAACTTTTTGTAAACTTTCACAAATATTTCAAGATCAAATCAAATCACAGCGCCATCTACCGAGTGTCTACACAATGTAGATGTTAAACGTTAATAAAGAGATATCAATTAATTAACACCGTTAGGAATTCGTAGAACTAAATAATAAATACACAAATAAGCAAATAAGTAAAAAATTAATTACAAAAACATTTCCTACTGCTCCTATATTTTTTAACTCTGGCATCTGCTATTTGCCTCTGTACTAGTCTTTTTTTTTTTTAAAGAGGGCCAGGCTTAGAGGTAGTCCATGGGATTGCATCGCAGCTAATACAGCTTATTGTTCACCCTCATTCACAGGTCCTCATTCTCCGTCAAATCCCAGGTTCTTAATGAACCAAGAGACTTTTGACTATGGTTGCCCGTTCTTCCCTTTGATCTCCAGTCGGTAGGCCAAGGGATCTCACACGCAGACCTTGCAGGGCTGGGCACATGAATATCACGTGGAAGGCTGTTTCCTCCTCCTCACCGCATTTTCTACATAGGAGGTTTTCAACTTAATTTCCCATCTTATGTAGGTGTCCGCGAAATACCCAGTGGCCGCTGATGAAGCCAACCACTTTCCGCAGGGTCTTCCTCCTCAGCCCAAGGGCATCTGCCGCTATAGCACCAGTAGGTGTCTGCAGCATTCTCTTTAACTGTATTTTACCTTCTGTTCTTTCCCAGCTCTTTCGATGTTCTATGCCCACCCACTGGCGAACAGCTCTTCGTGCTGTGTTGTAAGCAATACCACACGTCGGCTCTGGGCCAATGAGCGGGCTTTTAGCTCCTTTGTTTGCCCACTTGTCTGCTCCCTCATTGCCAGCGATACCTTTGTGCCCCGGAACCCAACTAAGGATAACCTTGTTGTACTCTCCCAGGGTTTTCATGGCCTGATGACAGTCCCATACTGCTTTAGAGGTAAAGTCAAAACTGTCAAGTGCGATTAGCGCTGCTCTACTATTCGAGTTTATGTATATGGTGTGGTCTGTCATACCACGCTCCAAACACACTCTTGCACACTCTGATAGGGCAAAAACTTCAGCCTGGAAAACAGTAGCCAGCTTACCCAGGCTTACGCAAAACTGCGCCTTGGGTCTGACTCCATATATTCCCGCCCCAGTGCCTGTTGGCTTCTTCGAGCCATCCGTATACCAAGTGATCCCCCTTTTCATATATTCAGGTTCACGTTTCTCCCAGGCAGCCCTGTCAATAATATTGACATTGTATGGCTTTTCTAGATCTGTGATCTTCACCATCCTGTCTGGTAGCATTTCCAAGGTGTCCATCTGTACAGTGTCCACAATCCTTGTATGCCCACTGGAGGCATTATACTTCCAGTTGCCACTGCAACCCATTCTGTAGGCTGCCATCCTTGCCTCCCCTTTCACAATAATGTCGAGAGGTGGGAGGTTTAGCACTACTTCCAGGGTTGCAGTTGGAGTACCTCTCATGGCTCCTGTGATGCCAAGACACGCTACTCGCTGGATCTTTTGTAGTCTCTTTACAGCGGTAGTTTGCATCACCTTGGTCCACCAGACTATTGAGCCATACACCATCATCGGTCTTGCAACCCTAGTGTATAGCCAGTTAGTCATTTGTGGGCTCAGACCCCATGTCTTCCCAACGGCCCGTCTCATCATCATAAGTGTGGTCTGAGAGCGTTGCGTTATATGTGCCAAATGGCTGTTCCAGGTGAGCTTATCGTCTAGTCTTATTCCTAGGTACTTGAACTTTCTCTTAACCTGGATCTGGTTACCGAAGAGAGTCGGTACCCTAGCGATATCAACATTTCTCTTCCTTGTAAATGGTACCATTACAGTCTTTATTGGATTGACCCTCAGACCCTCCTGGTTACACCACCTTTCCACTATGAACAATGCCCTCTGCATGAGTTCTAGGCATGTGTTCATAAATTTTCCTCTTATTAGGACAACAATGTCGTCAGCATATCCTTGAGCGTACATTCCCTGTGCATTGAGCTCAGAAAGAAGGTCATCAACCACTAGATTCCACAGATTCGGTGACAGGACGCCACCCTGTGGACACCCTCTTTGTGCCTTGACCTCCTTTACCGTTCCACACAGAGATACTTGCGCTCTCCTACTTTTGAGCATGTTGCCTATCCACCTCACCACAGTGTTTTCCACATTCCTTGATACCAGCTTTGACACAATAGAGCGAGTACTAGTGTTGTCGAAAGCTCCTTCTATATCAAGAAAAGCAACCACCGCTATTTCCCTATTTGAGATAGCATCTTCAATCTTGCAAACCAGCGCATGCAAGGCTGTTTCGCATGACTTTCCTTTCTGATAGGCATGTTGGTTCGGATGCAAAGGACGGCTTAAAAGGACCCTGTCCTTTATATGTCTATCCACTAATTTCTCCATGGTCTTCAGAAGAACGATGTAAGGCTAATGGGTCTAAAAGCCTTAGGCACAGCATATGTGTCCCTTCCAGGCTTCGGTATGAATACCACCCTAGAGGTCCTCCATGCTATTGGTATTACTCCACTGGCTAAGCTGGTCCTGAACAGACGCACCAAGGGGAGTATCAACTGGTCCCCACCTTCCTGCAGGAACACAGGATAGATGCCATCGGTACCAGGAGTTTTAAATGGTTGAAATGCCCTAAGAGCCCATTTAATGCCCGTAAAGGTGATCAAAGCCTTAGCGCAATCCCAGTCCTCCTTTATCGTCCGCATCCTAGTCCCTCTCTCCACATCATTTTGGACTGTGTTCTGCGGTTGTAAGGACCCTGGGAAGTGAGCGCTTAAAAGGCACTCTAGCGTTTCTTCTGGGCCGTCCGTATATGTACCATCCTCTTTAAGCATTGTGCCTAAAGGATTGGTTTGACCTCGAGCTAGGACTCGATGGAGCTTTGCACATTCAGGAACACTTTCAATGTTCTGACAGAATTCTCTCCATGACTCTCTCTTAGCTCTCCTTATTATTTTGTTATATACAGTGAGCACCCTTGAGTAGTTGTCCCAGTTTCCTGTACGCTTTGCAGCATTATACAGTCTGCGAACTTTCCTCCTCAGGGCTTCTAACCCACTGTTCCACCAGCAGGCTTGCCTGCGTGTGTTCTTCACAGTCTCTGGGCAGGTTTCATGGTACGAGCTTAATATGGCCTCGTTCAGAGAATTCGCCATACCCTCCACCCCGTGCCCTTTTATGTCTTTTAGTTGGATTAGTCTGTCCCCTAGCACCTCCCGGTACTGGTTCCAGTCTGTCCTTCTTACGTTCCTATAGGTCTCTTTTGTACAGATCGAGCCTATAGTAAATTCAATGTAACTGTAATCCGACGCCGAATGGTCATCGGATACCTTCCAGTTTGCAACTTTTGTCGCCGCATAATTGCTAGCCAAAGTTACGTCCAAAACCTCTTCCCTTAGTGCTACCCCTCTCCTCTGCCTAAAGGTTGGTTTGGAGCCCTTGTTCAATATAACTAAATTAGATTCAGCTATGAAGCTTAACAAGCACTCACCTCTTTCGTTGATGTCACTGCTTCCCCAGGCCTTGTGGTGGGCGTTGGCGTCGCAGCCTAACAACATGTGTCTCCTTTTCCTGACTCCGTATTCAATCACCATCCTTATTTCTCTGGTCGGTGGTGGTTCCCGGGAGTCATACGGCAGGTATACGGAAGCAAGTAGGATTCTGACGTAACCGTCACCCATCTGCCCGTATATCTCTGCAACGGCACAGTCCCTAGAACAGAGATTAGTGATTTTCAGTGTCTTAATATCTCTACTGACATATATGCAAGCTCTAGGTTTGTCACTGTCAGTATCGTATATTAACTCACCTTGCGCGGTGCTCATCCCCATGATTCTGCCTCCTGCGGTCCATGGCTCCTGAATCAGAGCCACGCCTATGCGGTCGGCCAGGATCTTCTGGCAGAGCGTAGCCGTAGCCGCCCTGCTGTGTTGGAGGTTGATCTGGAGCACCTCAACCATCCTCTACTTAGGGGGATCTTTACTACCATGCAGCCTGAAGGTGACCCTCTCGCAGCCCAGAAATGGGCGCATCGCAAGAGACTTCAGCTTCTGCAGGGAGTTTTCATCAATTATGATGACCAGGAATTGGCCGTCAGGATTTGAGTTTCCCACAACGACCGCCCAGTGGGGTGTGTCAAGGCTGTTTTGCAGCTTAAGTCCCAGCATCACGTCCTTCTTGGTTGTTGCCCTCGTTGAGGTGGGAACAAATGTTGTAACCTTTACAGCCTTCACAAGGTTTCTGGCTGGGACAAGCTGGAGCGTTATTCCCCCGAAGGGACTTAGCTCCTGGACTTGCTTCTTCAGCCAATCCTTTACTAGTCTTGATTTAATCTCTTTTCTTCTTCAATAAACTTTTTTCATTTTAATTTATATACTTTCTATTTAAATCAATTTTTTTATATACTACAAATCTGATATATTTTCTTTTTGTTATTAAATATCAAAAATTCAAATTTCTTACTGACAATCTAAAATTAATGTCATGACGATTCTTAATCAATAAACTTTTTTTTGTACAACTGTCATTAAAAGTGACACTTTTAATGATAGCAAACAATGTTAAAAACGATTGTTTACATAGCAGCGTGTTAAAAATACTTTTAACACGTTGCCATGTAAACAAGTTTACTTTTAACACGGTTTAGTTTACTTTTAACACGGTTTGGTTTATTGTCATTGCAAATTTGCTCGTTTTATTATCAAAATAGGGAAGTTGTACAAAAAACATTGTATGGTATTTGTGTTAAAAGTGATTTTATTTTGTTCGTGAAATTGTTCAATTCGCTCCGCTCATTTCACAAACGTTTTCACTCACAAAATAAAACCTCACTTTTAACACTCATATCATAAATAACTATTATAACAATACAAACAAAACAAAAATTAATAAAAAACCGAGTAAAAAACTCTCTTTTGCAATCTAACAAAATAATTCAAAAACTAATTTTAGTAATCCTATTCCCACTCCCGAAAAATTTACCTTAAGAATATGCTCCCGAGGAAAATCCGTATTAATATATAATCTATTTGGCTCTATAGTTTAAGATATTTATCGTATTTACTATCATTGGTGGTGAATATAAATAGCAATTAGATAGCAATAACACAAAATCTGCGGTTCAATCATTTACCATAAAATATGTACTACCTATATAATAATATAAAACTGTTGTTTAAACATTTATTATCTTTATTTTTGTCTACTCGTTTAGATAAAAAAAACAATCTGATGATTACGATGCTCATTAAAAATAAATAATGTCGCGAGTCGCGATTAGCAGTTTTCCTTCTCATTATAAGACATACAGTTAACATATAGTTAAGACAAGGTTATAATTTCGTATTTTAAAACATTTTAGAAAAACATTCATCCTATATGTGTAGGTTCTAGTTGAGAAATTTTAAACCTTTCTTTAAATGATTAGTATATAAAATTCCTTCCTGTATTTCAAATATTTAAAATATGCCAATTTCAATTTATGGTCATTTTATTGGTTTTTATTTAATTAGCAAGTTAAACTTATTAAAGTATATTATATTTGCATTATTCATCATGTAAATATTTTTTGCTCGTGTAGGTTATAAAATATGTTGTGTCTCTATAAACAACGCGCAGTTTGTAAATTAATTCTTACAAAAATATTCTCAAAAAAAAGTTTGTCAGGAAATAATTTTGTTTGTTTTTAACTTAAATTATTTAACTTTATAGTGTAAATACCAGTTTAACTTGATCAAATATTAGATTTTAATTAAAATCCCGAAATTAAGCTTTCCTTTATATATTCAGTTGTTGTGTAAAAACTGTAAAAATACATTTTGGGACTTGGGACTTGTAATCTATAAATATAAATGGAAAAGTTCTCACTGACTATGGTATAGACGCACGCACAGCCGTAACCACTAATGGTAGAAACGTGAATTTTGGCCAGATGTTTATTGTTATAAAAAGATATGCCAAAAAACATCATTTTTACCAATTGTTTTTTTCGGTTATTTTAAAATTTCTCGAAATCTACCGGTCCGAATCGGTTTAAATTTACAGGAAATCTAAGTTGGATGGAACTCTTTGAAACGCTTTTTAGTTCATTCCGATCGGTCAAGCCGTTCAAAAGTTATAAGAGGTTTACATACATCCACACATACATACAGACACCCTCGTAAAAATAGTCAGGGGATGTTCCAAAGAACTAAAAACGTCGAGATCCGATGAAAACTCGATTTTCGAAAAACGGGGTGAAAACAATACCTTCCCGATTTTAAAAAATTTTTTTAAATAAAACTGATCGAAACAGTCATGAAGCTCGAAAAAGAACAGTGATCAAAGAATTTTATATAAATGACGCAAAACCGAAGTATATGGAATGGACAAACAAGCGATTCGTTTGGGGGCAATACATAACAATGACAACAGCAAAGGGAACACAGTATAAATTGAAATATTTAAGTACTTGGACTATGAAGAAGAAATACAGAGAAGAATTATGTTGGGCAATCGCGCTATATGTGCTCTTATTGGGTTGTTTAGAATCAAAAATATATCTCGTAGAGCAATACTAAGAACCTATAAGACCGTAGTGACGTATGCTTCTAAATATGGGTCAAAACGAAAAACACCAAGAGTTGTTACTAGTTTGAGAGCGCAAAATACTGTACAAAATATTTAGAGGGAAAAACTTAAATGGACAATGAATGAGAAGAACAAATAACGAGCTAACTGAGCTCTCTCAAAAACCTAAAATATTAGCTTTAACTGAGGCACAAAGACTTAGATCGTTGGGCCATGTGTAGAAAATAGTTCATCTAGAAATTTCGGAATGGGATCTGGAATCTGGAAATTTGGGGAGGGGCGAACTAGTGCTCTGCCAGCACCGAGGCCACATATGGCCCATTGTGCATCCTCCTGTGTGTAGGGATATCCTCACCTCAGACTGTCACCAGGCCTAGAGATTTAAAATAGGTGATGAGGCTCCCGATGGGGATCTCCCTGACATCGGCTGGTGTTAGCCAGTACTCGCCCAACACGGATCTTCTAGTTTCAAAAAAAGCAGAGCAGTCATACATTATATGTTCTACTGTTTCCTCTTCTTGTTCGCAGCCTCTGCATAGCGGCGAATCTGCTAATTTCATCCTAAAGAGATGTTGTCGTAATTGTCAGTGGCCTGTTAAGATTCCCACAGCTGTTCGGAGATTTTGTCTGGTCAATGCCTTAATTTTTTTTTTGCTGTTTTCTCGTTAGGATGAGTTAATAACTCTCTGACCAGACTACAGTTTGTAGTTTAATCCCAGCACTGTATACAGTTTTGGTAAGAGTGCTGTTTGATAAGGTCCACGACGGCGGACAATGTTAGCCTAGCAGATGGGCGAGGGCTAACATATTTGTTATATTTGGATGCATTGGCAGGCAAAAAGTAAAGAGGAAGATCGATGTCATGACGGAGCAACGCAATTAAGGAAGCTATGAGAAGACATAATATAACGAACTGGGAAAAAATTAACTGACCAAAGGGGATCTAAAAGAATAGTACACCAAGCCACGGGCCTACAATGCTTATAGTGTTTACATGTAATTATTATTAAATTTCCCGCATTTACCCTTATACCACCTGCGTTAGCGTTAAGATTAATGGCAATGTGTAAGGCATTTAAACTGTTCCTTAGCTGCATTTAGGTAACAATATCGTTAGGAGATAATTCCTCGTAAAGTAACGTGTTTACACACAATGGAAATTAAAAATTGAGGAAAAACAAAAAGTTTTTTAATTAAAATGCGAAAGAATTCGTTGTGTTTACATCATTTCAATCTGCTCCTGATTTTAAAGATTTTTTTGTGTTTATTTAAATGAATCCGATATGTCATTAGTAACTTTTTTTCTGGTTAATTTTTCCTGTGTCAGCAAAAACGTCAAATGCGTAAAACGCCACGCATCATTAGCTGCCGAGCAAATCTTCAGCGATTGCAGCTTTGGACTTCAAAGGCACGTAATTGTAATAGTTCTAAAAACTCTACTTTTTTATTCCACCACTCCATTGTCGTTCTTGTAAATGCAGTTCCTGCGTAAAACAAAATACCTTCATGCTGTGCGCGCGCTAATTGGAATTTTGCCAACATAACTTATCGCGCTAAACTACCCATTAAAACCCTTTGATGTGTTCAAAAAACAAACCTGCTAGCTATCGCCTAACGTTTATAGCCATAAATAACCACATTTCTAATTATATACATTAAAAAGTTGGTCACATTTACGTAACGCCTAAATTAACGTGCTAATTTACGCATTATGACGCAGGTGGAGCAGTAGTACTATTCTTAGATTCATTATAAAATAAAATATTCCAATAAACATTTATTTTATATAAATCATTGGTTCACAATTTTGTAATTTATTTATAATTTTCAGAACTTAAATCGCAACCGGTAATTTAGAAGTGACTTACATCAATTTTGTATTAAATTGTAATTATTTTCAAGAATTTAACAGGTAGGTAAACCTCATTTTCAGGGCTGATGATTACATTTAACTTCCAAGAAATCAGTACGTCACATTACACTGTTTATTAAAAATAAACTCTCACTTTTTAATCGCACTAAAATTATTACAGTTTTCTCTGTAATTACATTGTTGCTTATATTTTTTAATGTGGTTTAAATGACACTAAATTTGTAAAATTATAATTTAGTATCGCTACCAATCTTTTATTATTTTTAAAATAATCGTTGTGTTTAAATTAATGCAATTATTTAACCACTAAGATATACTAACTAATTAGTAACTATGGATGTAACTGTTTTGACTGTTTTTTGTGCTATTGCGGAAATCATACTAGTGTGAACTAGAGCGGCTATTTTACTAATGCTAATTTTTAGTTTTTATATTTCATATGTCCTTAATAACGTAAAAGGAATTCAGAAGAACAATATACAAAGAAAAACATTTTATTCTTAATAGTAATAATGTGCAGTTGCTTTTGTTCCATTCCACGGTGTTCCTGAAAGAATTAAAATCAAAATTCATACCACCTCCAATTTTTTTACGATATTATTACTGTTTTTAACGAACCTGCGATCTTTATAATCGATTGTGCTGTTAACCATTCGGCCACAGATGCCGCCTAGCGGTTAGTTGGCGTTTTTGATTATATCTTGATTCAACTAATATCGCATTGGACACTTACACAATTTCTTCTTAAGCATTGTTAATTGGAGAGAGATTATTTTTCATTTTGTTCATGTTTTATTACAAAGCCCAAATAAGACCTAATTTTGAACACTGCTCGCATGTAAATAAAAAAAAAAAACTTTGCAAAAGTTGTTTTCACTTGGCATTTATTTATAAATTCTGCAGTTAGGGACCATCATACTGTAGCTATAAAAATAGATTTACTTGTCATTAACAAACAAGGACAAGATTCGGTACATCAAGTCATTTTATTGTTTAAAACAGTGCCTATAAACATTTTCTGTTTAAAACATGTAAAATAGAGTAAAATATCGTGTACACCTAATTGTAGTTAAGTTAATCTTTCAAACGCTACGTCTATTATTTTACCTTCATGCAAAATATCTATTTATAAACTAACTTACAATTCCAAAGTTTAGACAGAAAAAAATGATCACCAGAATACAACAATTATAATCGAATATACCATCATTAATATATTTGTGATAATGAATATTGTCAAACAGAACAAGCGACATCAATTACATTTTCTTGTAAATTAGTAATTAAATTTTTTCTTTTAAATGTAATTAATTATTATACATTTTTTTCGTTCAATGTTTAGTATCCAATGTCATGTTCTAGTAAATGGTTCGTAATAGATAGGATTCTGTACGTTTGATCCGGGCATGATATCGTTGAGTAGTTTAATGAATGTTTTGTTTCGTTTATTGAGGATATATAGAACACATATTGCTATGTAAGTAAATTTAGTGATGAGTAACCATGTAATACAATTATTGATTAAGGTATTAACTAGTAATAGGTTGTGAAAAAACTTTGATCATTTCCAAGCTTAAATCTTGTTTGAAGCTATTAATGTATTATTACATTCATTGGGATTAGAACTGGTCATTAATAAGAATTACTTTTTTCTTGTTTTTGGCCTGAAGTGTTTTTCCGTTAAATTTATCCATAATGCAGCATTTTTTAAATCCCACAGTAATGTTCAATTGTGATAAAACGACTAGATATTAGCTGCTTTGTTTGCCAGACTATCAGCAATCTCGTTAACGACAATCTCTTTGTGCCCTGCATGGTAACAACAGCAAAGGAATTTTTTGTGTTTAGCGTTTAGCCAGTTGCTAAATAGACTGTCTTAGACTCAAACGTGCTAGATTTTAGTGAAGCAGCTTGGCTATCGGAGGCAACGAATACTTTGAATGAATTAAGGCGGTTTTAATGCCCTATTTAGAACAACCTGTTTAAATAGTTTTTCTTAAAAGGTTGTCTATTATAAATATTGTAATAGTTTCAATTATTAATTCAATCCATCTATCTAATGAAACCAAACAATATTGCATATTAAGACAAAGACCTACTCATAAATTTGCATTTTTAATATCTAGTATAAAATAAAAAGTAATATTATCATGGCAGTAATTATATTTAAATATTTATTAAAGAATAAAAAATCTATAGCTTTATTATAGTTTAATTAATCTAAAAAGAATTAATACCTTCGGCGTCGGTGTTAATGACAAGTAGAACTTAAACTTTCTCATTATTATTATTACAATAAATTCTTGACTGAATGAAATCAAGGTCAAATAACAAATAGCGCAAAGACCATTTGGTTTAATAATCCATAATATTGTAATACCTACCCAATTGTTACATCAGTGTGAGCAATTAACCCAAAATTAACGAAACTCTGACGTAAGCACGAAATACCTACAAGCAAGAATTATTGATATATGATTGGGTTAAATATAACTCAATTTAAATAAATAAATGTAAATTGATCTTTGAACCTAATAATTTTTTTTAATATGGTCTACGTCTGATGTCTTAGATGTAAAATAATATGCAAATAAAAAATTATATATGTATATTATCTTAAAAGTAATTTAAAATTTAATTAGAAAGATAGATGTGCTTTCACGGTTAACCATACTTAAAAACGAACTTGGTTAATTAATAACAATAAGTGAAAACTATATAAAATATTTAATTGAAAATTAATTGAGATACTCTGGTAATTTTAAAAATATTTGGAATATTAATTCAATTATCGCTTACTAGTGTAGAAGTTTTTGTAGAAATAATCAAGTTTTAAATCGTTTCATAAATATAACTGTATATTATTTGTTCCAAGTTTGTACGGACTCACATATAATACCTCAATGAAAGTTTAACAACTACTGGTTTATGGCTTCCATTACTTGGTTTTGATATTTACAGGTTGAGGTGATTTTTTTTGACATTTACTTTGAAGAGTACAACACATAATAGTTATTTGTGACACAAGGACAGAAAATGACACTTTGCAAGAGCGAGTAAAGTTGAGTAGCCGAGGTGCGTAGCACTGAGGCGAAACAATACGAGCACTTGCAAAACATTTTCCGGACGTGTAATACACACTATTTTTTGGTCCGACCAATTTTTAATATTTTCAAAAGTTCAAAAACTTTTTACTTCGTGACATACAAGTTTGGGTGTTTATTTACATCTATTGCACGATTAAAAGAATTAGTAATTAGAAATGATTTTCTGATAATTGATTTCAAGATCCTTAATTTTTATACATACGAATACTGTGCTAATAAGCAGCAGCACAGTAAAAATTGTTGTATTGAAAATATTAATATTAATTTTATCTAATAATTTTATATAGAAATAGTAGAAACAATAAACTATTATGGTTCAATGAGCAAAAATAAAATCGAGATATGTATTTTCATAATCGAATGATAAGTAGTTGTAAATTGAATAAATGTCAAATTTAAAATAAAAGTTGTGAGAGAAATTAAATGTAAATTACAATCCTGCTCACATTTAGAAAAAGTTATCTATTAGTTTAGTATATTATACGCTGTTTTTAAATAAATTTAATTAATATTTGTATTATTCATTATATATTTGTGATGACTTATAGCGCCATCTATTTAGATAATCTAAAAGGTACTTTGCTGGCCTAGGCCGGAAAATGTCATTTTCCGGACGATTTTTAAGTAATTAAAGTATTGTTTCTGGACGGAGGACCAAAAAAACAATTACGTACTAAAACATTTAAAAAGGAGCATTTCATTGTCTGTTTGCAAAACAAGGTTATGAAGTATTAAAACAAGTTCCTTATTACTCCTACAGAGCTGATTTGAGGGCAGTTGAAAAAGAACATTTCCAGCAAAAACCAAACTGCAAAATTAAGTGCATCTGTGATGAAGTTAATAGAAAGTAAAGTCGATGCAATAGACAATCAAAGCTGGACAAGTTGCATTGAACATGTTAAACAAGTAGAGCAAAATACAAGTTATGTACCTACACTATTTTTCCTACGACCACGAGAAAACTACTAAATGTTGTGTTATGTAATTGCTTTATTTGTGAAAGGTTCTACTATTCTAGTTCTATGTATTAAGTTTATATTATAAATAAATTTGTTTTAGTTACGATACTTAAGTAGTAGAATAAAATACATACAAATATTTATTTGAAAACAAAACAATAGCTATGTACGATGAACAGAAATGAAAATAAATTTTAAGAGATTTTTAGCGTTGTTTTTTAATAATTAATTAGTTTTTACAGCTAAATTACTTAAAAGAGCATAAGATATTTTCATTAGATATGTGCTAAAGAAGGAATTAATTAGACTAGAATCGGAAATATGCGAGACAAGTGCGTGTAGAAAATTATGTTCGTCGAAAGAATTAAGTAGACTATAATCAGAAATCTGCGCATCGATCCCACGTATTTCCGATTCCAGTCTAAGGCTGGGCGCATACGCTCGGTTTCCTGATTCAGTTTCCGGATCAGGAGTTTAGATTCGGAAACCTGAATGCTTCATTTACATACAAAATGTTCAACAAGGCGCACACGTTCTTCATATCTAGCGCCAGTCAAAGTGCAATAGCAATCAATTCATCGTCGTCGTCCATTTGTGCTTTCTCAGAAACGTCTATATTCGAATTGACAGTATAAATTCCTAATACAAAAAAAAACAGATGTTTGCGCTAAGCACACGGAATTCCGAATTTGAATTCCTAAACCGGAAACCGAATCAGGAAACCGAGCGTATGCGCCCAGCCTAAAAGGCCCATGCGACATGAATTAAATTAATATATGATGATAAACTTCAAACAACGTCTTAGATCATCTGTGGCCAAACGGCTTAAGGTGTTTTTAGTTATAGATACAGATCATAGGTTCGAGTCCTGCCATTTTCCCCATTTCTTGTATACCTAATTTCTAAATTTCAAAATTCCCAAGAAAGATGCCTCAAGTAACTAAAATACTATCTATCGTTGCGGTCCTCTGAATAAATAAAATTTAAGGCAGGGTACCAAAAAAGTAACTTGTAGTTTTATTTTTTAATTATTGATTTGATAAATTAGCTCTTTAATTAACGTAATATGCGTGTTTAAAAAGAAATTTAGCAAGTGTTGCAGTCCATATTAAGATCTAATCAAAAATGATAGGACCATCCGTGCCCAAACAGTTTAAAGGACTATTGGCAATAGCTAGAGATCGCAAATTCGAGTCTTATTGCCGTATGTAAACATATTTAATTCTTCTTTAATATGTTGTAATTTCTAAAATTTTTGAGACATACTACATTGACACAGAAGTTTAAAAAAAATTGAGTATATACTCCAACTACTAATAAATACTAATTAATTGCAATAATAACAGTTTTATTTAATTTAATTAAATTTATCGATATAACAGTTAGTTCTTATTTATTTACCATATATAATATAATGTACAATTGAAAACCAATTTAAAAAACAGCGTATAACATAAAATGACATTGATGGGATTTATGTATTACTTAATAAGCTTGTTACCATTTAAGTGGGTCACCTGTCCTAGATTGCACCTAGACACGCTTCAAATTACGTGTGTTGTGTTTACTAAACAATTTGTGAGACGTCTCTTTTTCTATTTATATTGAAGAAGCATAATCAATATACGGAATGATAACATAGGTAATAATTTATTAATAACATGTAGTTTTTTTGGAAGATTTTGAAAGTGTTTTTTCCACTACTAAATTAATTCCTAAATCATTTTTAATAATAAAAATTCTTCCTTTTCGTGTAAAATATGTATTCTCTTTTATATTTTGAATATATTTTTATTCCAGAACAAATGAGGAAATATTTTTTTATAATTCACTTTCACAAAGTTTCTATTTCGACACTAAAAACAGTATCGAAATAGATTCATTGTAACACTGTTTTTGGTAACTTTTTGTTTTACACAATTGGTTGCACTGCACTGATTGTAAACGAAAGAGTTATCAAGAAGTATGTTGTAGTAAATCATTAACTACATTATCAGCGATATTCCGAAATTCAAAATATTTTATACAAATTTGACAAACATTCAAATTTAAAATCATTAAAACTGTCAAAAGTGTCAAGATTTCCAACATTAATAAATATTTCGAAAATCTCTCATTTTATTTTTTTTATACTTTTAAAAGTTCATTATAAAAAATAGTATGTAACACTCGAATTACAATGACAGTTTGTAGTACTCGTTCTTTGCGAAACTCACCGCTTCGCGGTTCGTTTCACAAACTGCACTCGTACTACGAAACCTGTCATTATAACACTTGTATTACAATATACTATTGTTTATCAAACTACTTTGTCCATGAGCTAGTAAAATTTTATACGCAAGTACAATTTTTTTACTCATTTTAAATTATTATGACTAGTTTTTAATGAATATATTTTAATTTAATTATTATCCTATATTTTGTGTATAAATTTCCAAAAGGTTATAATTTATTACTTGTGTAATGAGATAAAACAATCCAATTGATAGATCATATATTTAAATATGTAAATACACGTTTATTATAACCAGTAATAATTTATATTTAATTTAATATTTAATTTTTACGGAAAACAACATGAATTTAAATCATTATTATTGTCATATTTTAGTACCTTTAATATGTTAATTTTTCAGTTAACTATCTAAACGCAAAAATATTAATTTTAATGTCATTTTGCTTATCTATTTTATTTATATTTAATTTGTCAATCGAATATTTTCTTAAAAACATTATTTATTTCTTTTCAACAATTTAAAAACAAATTAATAAACTTTTAGGTTTCTGTTAATTAGTGTAACTTTATATAACATTACACTGTAATACTGGTTTTGGAATTTCAAATATTTTTATCATTTGTTTTTTTCAAATATTATTTTATAATTAACGTTAACATTTTGTTACAATTAAACAAGAGATATCTCTATAATTTTAATAATTTTTTTTACTAAAAATACCTTTTTGTACCAAAAAATTTTTTTTAATAATAAAAAAAACATTTATTAAATATATTATCTATACTTATAATAAATCTGTAGAGAGGTCAATTCTGTACATGATATATATTTCCAAAATAACTATCAGGGGGTGATTAGGGATCGATACTGATGCCAAAAATGAAATCAGTAAAATTTTTGTCTGTCTGTCTGTCTGTCTGTCTGTATAACCGTTAGAGAAACAAAAACTACTCGACGGATTTTAACGAAACTTGGTACAATTATTTTTCATACTCCTGAGCTGGTTATAGGATACTTTATATCACGCTACAATCAACAGGAGCAGAGCAATGGAGGGAAATGTTGTGAAACCACTTTTACAGTGTGGGGGGAGAAATTTTTATACAACAATCTATACGTCACGCGAACAACGTCGCGGGTACATCGATATAAAACCCAAAAATGTGGTTAGATTTTTTGTTGTACGTCTGTCTGTCTATCTATATGTTTGTGCGCGCATCACATGAAAACTACTGATCCGATTCGAATGCGGTTTTTACATATGTATTTGTCTCTTTTTAACTTAACATCTGTTGTATAAAAATTTCTCCCTACCTCTTTTTCGGTGTGTGGGGGGGGGGGGGAGAGACATTTTTATACAACAATCTATACATCACGCGAACGACGTCGCGGGTACATCGATAAAGAACCCAAAAATGTGGTTATTTTTTTTTTGTACGTCTGTCTATCTATATGTTTGTCACCTAAACTGATTAAATGTGGTTTAGAAAAACTGTTTCAAATGCTAGATAAAATCTATGAGCAAACAATGAACGGCGAAGATCTACCAGAAGGATAAAAACAATCAAACTTGATCTCTCTTTTCAAGGAAGGCAACAGGAGGCAGTGCGAAAATTACAAAAGTCTGCGTATAATCTCTATAATGGGGAGAACAAGATAGAAGAGGATATAAATAACAATATATTCATGGCGAGAAGATATATATTTACCACATTTACACAATCAAACAGATGATCGAGAAAAAGGCTAAGAACCTGTATTTTGCTTTTATAGACCTAAAAATAGAAAATTACTCTATCCCGAGGAAAGAATTGTAGAAATCAATAAGGCAAATGGAAATATCTCTTCCGCTAATCAATGCAACCAAAAAATTATACAGAGAAAGTTCCGCAACCATTAAAGTAGAAAATAGGCTGACTTCAACAAATCATCCTACAAAAGGGCTTCTCCAAGGATGCCCTACATCCACAACTTTGTTTAAAGTGTTTCTGGAATACACTTTAAAACAATGAAGAAGAAAATACAAAGAAATGGGGTACCCGTCAAAAATAAACATATATCTATATTTATTGCGAATGAGTAGGTGGCCATTGCTCAAACCCTAAAGATATTACTTATATGGTAAAAAGAAGAGTATGATAAAGCGAGGCTCAAAATAAACTTCAGCAAAACAGAGTACCTGAACACCTCGGAAATGTACTATTGGAGGCGCTGCTGCAGATTGACTAGACTAGAATATTTTATGTGGAAATTTGGAGATGGATGAGGAATGAAAAATATGCCCGAACATATATAAAAGAAAAGAGACTTTTATATGGTATAGCTACGTAAGGCGTACTGGCAATGGCCGCTGGATCATAAGAGTAACAGATTGGAGTCCAATAGGTAGAAGAAGAAGAGGTGGGCGTAGAAAATCATAAAGGGATGAATATGATATTGCCATAGAGAAAAGAGATTTTGCAAGATAAAGAGTAGAGAATTGAGATATTTAACATCTTAGGTCGACGGGAGGAAGACAGCCGTAAAAACCTATTATATGATCAGCATGTTTTAGTAGTTCTATAACAGATCATCAACTCTATCATTTCTTTCCACAAAGGTGGTAACATCAGTGTAGATTTATTCAATGACCTCCACCCAGCCCTGATTTTTTGAGCACCAGGTATTAAGTTCACTTAATAACAATGAAAACTTTTAGCGTCATTGAAGCAACGTTGCTACGTAGCACATATGAGAACACTTCCCGTTGATGTCTGTAAATTGAATTCGTCTTCCATAATTGGGTGTGAAAAACTAACATCTTAAACAGTATCCCTGATTTTAATAAAAATTTTACTTACATATTTTTATTTTTATTTTTTAAACGACTAGGTACAATTTTTTAATTATTAATTTTTTTAAGTTTATTAATAAAAAATGTTTCTTATTTGGAAGTTTCCTTGATAAGTTGAATATCAACCTGTATACAATTTTGCAGTAGTATGGAAAATTTTAATTTATTCATTATTAGAGTTAAAGAATCTTCATATTTGTATATTTGTTTTTTATGTCACTTGCTAGATCATACATATAAACAAAAATAAATTGATTCACTTCCTGAATTCATCTGTTTACTTTAGAACAATTATAATGTTGGTGGTCTACCTTGTGTTTTAATGGCACCGTATACATTTACATTAATTTATATATTAACTCCATATGGGATCTTTGTCAATTAAACATGCAAATTCAGCAAAGTCAAATTGCAAATAACAAAATATATGACTCAGACGTTACTTGCCAAAATATTTTAAATACCTTTTAGTATGATCTTTGAACAAGTTTCACTGCTAACATAAATTTTAATATCGTCTCTATTTACTTCTTTACTATGCCCAATGTAATGGTTTTAATATAATTATGTACGTAAAATGAACACAATAACATATTAAGTTGATTTGTTATTTATTTATATATGTATTAATAGTTTCTCTATATATTAATTTTATTTGCCTCATAGTTTCTTGAATCAATTTAAAACTTTTTTATTAACTGCATTTGTGTTTATTTTTAGTGAGGGTACAAATATGGGAGACAGGGTAGAGCCTATCGTTCCTGGACCTGATTTGGTAGGTGTAAATGTAGAAAGGCCTCCTCTGGTGCATCAACAATCTACAGTGTGGAATAGACGAGCGCAAGCGGTCAGCGTTAGGCACGCGTACAAACACTATGGCTCAAAGAAGAAACCAAACAACGTATTAAGTGATTTAAATATGACTGTAGCCAAAGGAACAATGTGAGTATATTTAAATATTTATAACTTAACTGAAATAGTGAAAAGTACTCTATTATCTAGTATTTTCATTTACCCCAATTTTGTGTTCTTTTAACTACTTTAATTTTAAAAATGGCTTTATACAATTACATTAATTAAAACATGTAGAAAGTTAAAAAAATTATATAAACCAGATGTTAAGCTAGTTTCAAAGATACTAAGTATTGGTGGATCTATTTTTTAACCGACTTCAAGAAAGGAGGAGGTTCTCAAATCGACCATATTTTTTTATGTATTTTACCGAATATCGGTTAAGATCTGGTCATCAATGTGGAACATATTCCAGGAAATACAACAAAAATCAACAGAATGAGCTCTACAGCTAAGTTAATATGTTAATAATGATGTATAACATAAAACATAATAACTAGCCCGTTACTGCCCAATTCTAAAGCCAAAGGCATCTTCTCACAAGGAAAAGGAATGAGCATTTAATCAACACGCTTGTTTACTGCGGGTTGGTGATTTCAGACAATTAAGCCCACGTTTCATCACGATGTTTTCCTTCACCGTACGTGCATGGTGTCTCTAGAGGTTGGGAATTTACTTATGTCTCCAAAAAGTCACATAGGTACATGTCAGGATTGTTAGTGATTAAACTCTGTACATCTTGCACAATATTCGAAAGGTTTTGAAGATAGTAGGTAGGTAGGTACATCATAAATTTGTGCCCACATCTGACAAAGCCAAGTAGCAACTAAAAAAGGATAAAATCATTTTTTTTAAAACTTCGTTAAAAAAAACAACAAAAATGCACTAGAAACCCAGAAATTTCTTTAAGAAAAATTGAAAGCAACTAGAGATCTGATTTTGATTTTCTTGAAATCGGCTTCAATGGTTTATATCTTTGTAAAAGATTGGAGTTACTAACATTCGAAATCTAGATTTAATAACTAAGATAAAAATAGAGGGTATTTTAATCTTAGCTATTAAATTACAAAAGTTAATTTTCAAAAATTTCCTGTCACTGTCTACAAAATACACCAACAGTAGATGAAATAACAAACATTTCTTTACGGAAACGAAAAAATTGCTGAACTGTGTTAGTCGCTACAAAAAATATATCATATACCTACATAAATCTGTCATAGATTTTTTAAAACTCGTGAAAAGCTTTCATCTCTTACTAGTGAATGGAACAACTAAATAAAATAGATTTCTATTTTTATTAAATCATTGCAGCTATGGCGACCTGTATTGGTCCTTAACAGATAATAATTCAATCCAATTACTCTTCATGTCACTTTTTAAGATAAACGGTCTGCTTTTGGAATAAAAATTCAATGAAATTAATTATCCACGAACTTCAAAATATATTGAATGAACAGTTTATAAATATTTTTTAATTTGGGTATAGGCTTAAAGCACAGTCTTCATTAGTTTTAATCCTCTAATATGAAATGCTGTTTTATATTTATATTGTTACGTCTTTCACTGAATGTTTTCTTAATTTTATTCTAAGAAATATCAGCTGGTTCTTAAATCACAGCATGATAGATAGTCTGCAATATTTCTCCAATTCGCATTCTTTCCCTGATATTTTTCTTTCCAAGCAGAATTTTCATACATGAGAGCCATTGAGGTGTTTACATTTTGTCGAAACTGTTACTAATTTTTTGATCTTTATGGTCTATTGTGCAAACAGGGCCAAAAATTAAAAGAATATTCTGATTTGGTTATATTAAGGTCCAAATTTTAACAACACAGTGGAAGTAACGACTTCAACAACTAACAAAGTAACTATCACGTAGCGCCGTATAGTACAGTATATTGTGTGCTACCAAATTGTTTTCTACGCTTTTGGATTAAAACCTTTAATTTCCCATATTTGAAACCAAAAAGTAGACAATGCTACTAAGCTTGCTAAAATTGCTGGTACCTACTTCCGTTTATTACTTAGAACTAAATATATTTGAAATTAGCAAATGGAACCTAAAGGGATGAAAATAATGTTTGCCATTTGTATATTGTAAAATTAAAATCGACATTATTTGTAAATATTAGAAAAAACTGCATATTTTGGTATTTTTTTTTTTGATTGTGTACTAAAAAAATATTTTATAACTTTGTAAACAGTATGACATCTCCATGTGTTTCTAAAAAAATTATATTTTTATACGGCCCTAATGGGTTAAAAAGCCTTAATTTTCGACAGAAATGAGAAACCCGCCCTTCGGATTCCCCCTGACCCAATATAGCAGTCCGAGCACCTTTCTGTAGATATCTCATATTTTGGACCCTTGGAGGCCCTTCTAGACGCCCCTGGGAAGGTCGAAAAAGCGACCTGACCGAACAAATGCATGGAGGGGACTTCAAAACCCCCGAGTGGAACATTTGGCTGGGTTGGGAGGGCAGTCTTATCACGTATATATCATCTTGAAAAAACCCCTACCTTGGGGTGAATTTGGGGGGGAGGGCGACCGAGCAGCATCCAGATTTTATACAACTTTGATTCTGAGGTCTCAATGAACATTTAAAAAAAAATGAGCTCGATCGGACCTTTCCGACCAAATTTTAAGTTTTTGGGTTTTTAGGCCTACTTTGACGCGACGTTTTCAGCAAATGTGTATTTCATAGTTTCCCATCTCCTGATTTGTAACCGAAAACGCAAATACCGTGCATCCACAGCATTCTGGTTTAAAGTCGATTTACAAATGTTTTATTATTAGTAACATTATTTTTAAGATTTTGACTTGTAAGAATACGGTTTGTAGGTGTGACATAGAATCTTGTCCAGTGCAGATGTTACACATGTCTAAAATTTTTTAACAACTTACAGATAGTTCTCTTCATAATGAAGATAATAGTTGCCCATATTTGTGTACTTTTGTACAATTCAACTTATTAGAAGACTGTACTGTTTTTAATCTAAATCAATACCAAAAACAAAGTCATCTTTATTAAATATCTTAAGCATACAGTTGTGGTGATATATTGGTTTGTTTTTTAATTGTCTGTCGTAATGCAGCTCAATTAGCTAATTGTACTTTTTTAGTTCCATGTTCTTTGTACCGTGTAGTAGTTTTTACAGCATACGTCTGTTTAGTATAGAACTGACACATCCAGACAATTGTCGCGAATCCCTTTTTTACAACTTTATCATTTTGCCCGTTGCCTTGAATTTCTGTTTGTCTAGGTATCCAAACCAGTTTGACACTGTTGCCCTAAATTCTTTTCTCTTGTGCCTTGCAACATTGAATATTTCTCTGTCTGAAACATAGAGGTTACTATAACAAAAATTTTTACATTTCCGTCCTGCTCTTTAGTTTTTGACTCATCTGTGAACCAGGTGTAACAAGTTTGTGTTTAGGAGCTCGCATTGTGTGTTACCTCACTTTGGTGTATATCTTTTAAGAATATTCTCTTTCATATTACAATTGTTGAATACACACAAATTAATACCATTTCTATGAACTACTAATAAAATATCATTGACCAAATATGAATACCTACAATGTGTGAAAGTCAATATTTGCTAATTGAGGAAATAAGGATAAGGTGTTATTGCCAAGAAATATTCAAGGATTCTTTATTACAGCTTACATCTTACAAAATTAATTTTGAACAGCTATTTAAAATATAATTGAACAAAATCCAAATAAATGTATAAATTAAAGTATGCAATTAAATATATCCGTTCATAATTTATATTAGTCTATTTACATTGACCATATAATTTTTGTTACGGTTGATAGTTTCATATCTTTTATTAAGAAATAGTTAAAAAATAAAAGTACTTACACTAAAAACTGTTATTATAGCTACTAGTGTTGCAGTAATTGTTATTACTAATTCTCGTTAATCTTGTTTGTGTAGATACTCATAGCATTAAAATTTTGGTGCAATAGCTTAAACCCTATTATAGAAATACCTATGCTATTACTCAAAATAAAAAAAATTCTGAAAAATATTAACAATAGCATCACTAAATGCAGTCACATATCAAATTACTACCCGATATTCTTTATATTCGATATGTTATTCTATTACGTAAAAAGTATATAAAATATCGACAAGCAGCCGACGTAACGGTTGCTAAATTTTATATAAGAATAATTAAATCAATCAATTCAAGATTCGCACGCTTTCCCTTTTACAGATATGGTCTACTGGGTGCATCAGGTTGTGGGAAAACCACGCTCCTTTCGTGTATAGTGGGAAGAAGAAGACTAAATACAGGAGAAATTTGGGTGCTAGGTGGTCGACCAGGTAAAGTATCTATTTATTTTACTTTGAACAAGAAATACTTAAAACAATATGACATAACACGAAACACCAGAAAACATGTTTTATAGTATTTTACGGTTGAGAAGTTTTAAAAGCAAAAATCAAAGAATGTGTATTTTTTAATAAAATGTTTTTTTTCATTATATATAATCTCTCTCAGCTTAAACACACTTATTTCAATGATCCTCCAGTAATTTTGTACCATCTCTGTAATGATTTTCCAGAAGCTCTGCAAAATATTGTTCCACGGCTGGAATAGCTTCTTTATTCAACAAAAAAACTCTTGCCACGGAGAAATTATTTCAAGTTTCTGAAGAGGTAATAGTCGGGTAAATTCGGTGGAAGTTCAAGCAATTCGTAATTTATTCCTTAAATTTATCCATCATCAATAAACTTGTGGGAACGCGTGTATTCTGATAATAAAAAATAATTGTTTTCTTTCGTAAAATGGGTCTTTCCCCACGATTTTTTATTTAACGGGTCCAAAATGTTGCATTAGTATACAGAATTACCTTTTTTAAGCTAATCAATTAACAAAACCTCTTTTGCACACTAAAAAACTGATGCCTTAACCTTTTTTGTTGATCTTTCTGACTTTACCCGTTATGTGGTTAAGGAACCAGCTTCAGTCCACAGTAAATGTTCTTGTTTCAGTTTAGGATCATTATGGTAGATCTAAGTCTCATTCATAGTTATAAAACCACGCACAAAATCGGTTTTGTCTTCTTTGTTTTCGATTCAGTTTTTGTTGAATTGTTAACGAATGCGGTACTAACTTGCCAAACAGGTTTTTCATATAATTCTTCGTGTAAGGTATGAAGAACTCATTCGTCTGAGAGGCTTTTGGTATTGGCTATTTCACGCTCAGTTAAACTTGGATCTTTAAAACAATATCATAGACTTGCTCAATGATTTCTGGTGTTGCACCTTTTAGACGTCCACCACGTGGTTCTTCTACAACCCCGTTTATACTTTTAAACCCATCAATGCACAGTTAAAAATAAAGGAACAGATTCGTTTGACACTTTCCGCATTTTTTATGAATTTCTGTTGCTGAGAAACGTTCCAAAACAAAGAATTTTATGACTACACCATATTCGGTTTTTCCCAATATAACGAAATACACTAACTCGTCAACTTTGCAAACAAAAAATGAATTGACAAATCAAAATAGAATTTTTTGTGTATTCAAATGGAAGATGAAATATTAAAATAGCGTAAAAATTTTGATTCCTGTACTGGTTAACAGGTGCCGCTTTCAAAACTTTTCAACCCACTGTTAAAATCCAAATGTATAAATACCTTTTAAAGAAGTTTTCGTGATTAAGTTTTTAAAAATCGAAATTTTGTACGTGGTAAAAACTTTGATTATTAGTTAGTCTATGCTATATCTTCTTTATGGTTACAAATTTACCAGATTGTTTGTTGGATCTAAATCAAATCCAACCCAAGAAATGACAATATTTTGGTTCATATTGAATCATAGAGGGGTAACATTATTGGTTAATTTGATAGATCGAGAAGAGAACAACGCTTTGTATGTTAAAGCAAACTATTAACAATTTTAAACCTATATTAATCAGTAAAAATTAAAATTTGTTATCAAGTAAACCCCTTCCACGCGATGAAATTGAATTGACAATTAGATTGTCGATTAAATTGGCTCACAATCTAATTGGTCGTCCACACATACCAATCTAATTGGCAAATTTTAATTTGAGTGTGAATCGCACGCTATATTTAAAATGGCTCCATTAAGCAAAAAAATAGGATTGATTATCGCACTTACTACAGATTTAAATGAGAAAAAAGAGGAGAATGTGAATAAAACAATCGCTATTGAAAAGAAACCAATTAAGGCATCTATAAATACTGTAAAAAATGTAATGCACAAAAAAGTAGTTTTCATATTCTCCAGTTTCTTTTTCATTATTTCAAAGATTATATTTTTAACTATAATTTTCCATTTTTCCTGCAACATCTTTTAAGAATTGTGTCGTGCTTGTTTATTTTTATAAAGAGTGTGTCTTACATCCTACATCCCATAGACATGATAAATCAATGTATTTTTTATAGCTATGATATGTGCGTAAAATCTCAACTTAAAAAAAAGTAAAACACTTCTGAATGCAGACTAAGCTCAAAATTGGCTAATAAGCATCCATACCACCCAATTTTTTTCGAGTCAATTAAATTGTGCGGTCCCGTCCACCCAATGCCCTTGCGTTGGCCAATTTGACTCTACACGATGCAATCAAATTGCCAATTTAGTCAAGTTGTCAATAAAATTGTATCGTGTGGAAGGGGTTTTATGATTTGTTCCAACCAGTATTGTTTATCATACCATCACGTTCAAGCGCATTATATAAAAGGTGTTCCATGCAAACGAGAAATATTTTATGAATTTTCGCGCGTAATTATACCAAGAGAACCTTGCACCATCGTTCGTAAATTAGTTTCCGTACGCCGGCGCCGCCTCCGATACACAGTGAAAATAATATGAACTAAAACTGCATTGCACACTGAATGTTTCTCGCAAAATTAATATAGCACAAACCCATGATACTACAACACTAGTATCATGGCACAAACCACTATTAGCAATTCTTATTTTAATCCCTTTCAAGAGTCTGACGACAGTTCTTTTGAGAAAATTGTTAGGTTTAATTTTTTTTTGTATCTATTTTAAACCTTTAAAATATAAAGAGAAATTGCTTTATTGTACGCAAAGATATTTGTTGGCTACGATATAAAAACTTTGAAAATAGCTCCAAGTTTCACAACATATTGGTTGTAAATATAAGTAATATAACTAATAATAATAATAATATATAATAATTTTTACTAAAATAGGGTTAAAGTGTTCTTAAAACTACAAACTTTTTTGTTAAATTTACTTACTTAACAATACAGGGTATTAAGGATACTCGTCGTGATCATTAAATAACTATCTTCACTTGATAAGGCGTTATTAATTACTGATACTACTGGTGACAAATGCATTAGTTTTAATAATAAATAGTAAATCATATTATTATTAAAACGTGTAACAATAGGTTCTTATTAATATATATTTTTTTCATTGCTCGAAAAAGGGTGGAAAGGGTGGTTCATGTACCAGCCGATATTTATGATCGTACATATGTGTACCAGCAGATATTGTTGGAAAATTCATAAAAAAATGCTATAATAACATCTTAATATATAAAACTCAAATGTGACTGACTGACTGACATAGTGATCTATCAACGTACAGTCCAAACCACTGGACGGATCACGCTGAAATTTGGCATGACGTAGGCATCCGCTAAGAAAGGGTTTTGATTAATTCTTCCCCCAAAGGGACAAAATAGGGGATAAAAGTTTGTAGGGAATTTTGTCAATTTTAAACCGATCGGGCTGAGATTCTGTCTAGAGCTATGACGTAGGCATACCCTCAGAAAGGATTTTGGTAAATTCCACCCCTAAGGCGATAAAATAGAAGATAAAAGTTTGTATAAATCTTCTTAGATTTTCAAATAATTGAACTGAAATTAAGGATTGGAGCTACTATAATGAAGACGTCCGCTTAAATAGGATTCAGATAAATTCAACCCTATGGGGATAAAATAAGAGATGATGGAGGGTATAAATGAATTAGTTTAAACCTATCAGCACCTAATAGAACAAATAAATTAAGACGAACAAAATAATTTTTTAGTTCTAAATGTTAACAATAGATGGCGTTAATAGTATTTTAAAACGCGCTATCGTTGTGTTTTCACTGAGTTACATATACCACCGTATCTTATAGAACATACTATACCTAAATATTTCTAGCGGATTATATTTGACGATTTTTACTGTTCTTTTTTTGGCATATTTTGGATTGCATTTGCTTTGTTTTGGTTTAATAGTTTTGATTATAGACTCTGATTTGTATTTGGCATTTGTTTTGTTTTCGTTTGGTTTAACTATAGGTTAGATACCGAATGATATCCCGTTCGAATTTAAACGATTACAGTTTCCCCTAAAAGTCTACTCTGCCATGACAATAAACAAGTCTCAGGGGCAAACTCTCAAATTTGCGGGTATTGACTTGAGAGAACAGTTTTATGTTGCTTGCTCTCGCTTAAGTTCACCCGGAAGCTTGATAGTTTTAGCGCCGAATGACAGATTAGTTAAGAGTATTGTGTACAAAGAAGTTTTGTGTGCCCTAATTTTGTACACACGCTAAACAAAAAAAAACTATACCTAATTAATAATAATACTTCTTAACTTTATTCTAAATCCTTATCCAAATAAACAAGTTATTTATCACAGACACTTCTTCTTGAACAAAATTACCCTTTACAGTATTTTTTTTCAACAAATATGTAAGAAGTTTTTATGGATTTAAAATAATAATAATAGCTTAATACCAAGCGCGCATTAATGTGCGGGGTGTGTGAAGCGGGGAGGCGGTAGCACGCTGCTGCTGGCCGACATGACACTGTCGATAGACGCGTAGAGTCTTGAAAATTAATGGATTAATTTGATTTATTACGTAGTAGTGTACTAAGAAAGGATTTTTTTAAATTCCACGCCTAAGGGTTTAAATAGGGGTTGCAAGTTTGTATGAAACTCGGTGGCCAAAAACTAAAGTCCAAGCGGACGAAGTCGCGGGCAGCCGCTAGTTTATTCATAAAAAAGAACTTCGCCAAATAAAAAATTAATTTTAAAACGCAAAGTAACGATTTGCTGTGATATAATATAAAACAGGTTTCGCATAATGGAATATTGCAGTCTTGAAAAAGAGTCTTTGTTCTTATTTGTTTTTTTCTCTTCACAACATCTAGTGCATCTTCTTCTGGTTGACGCTTCTATAGGAACATGTGGTGCTGAAACACCATACAATTTTCTTTTTCTCGAAGGGACGCCTTGTTTTGGTAATAATTAGGACGTATATTGTATACCTTCATCGATTAATTGTTCCACAAGAGCGGTGAGAAAAGAAAAAAAAATTTTTTCTTTCATTTTTCCGTGTTAATTGAAGATGATCCACGAATTCACTGCATACATATTAAGATCATATAACCTAATAAACTGGTCTATTCTATCAATCTCTGGCATTTTTTTCTGTAAAAAGATATGGCCTCTGTACATTCGATATTCTGTTGTTGGCCTCTTTTGTTTTTTTTTGGCGATTGTTGTTAAATTAGGCTTGTGACAGTGACTCATTAGCATAATTTGTTTTGTGTCTTTCACTTTACAAACAATATTTTCTAAGAAGTACATTTAAATTGAAATTATTCTTTTTTAATTTTATCTCCCGTATTGGTACGTTTTTAAGATTTGACATGCAAGTTTCCAAGGATGCGTAGTTTGGTGTACGTAACAAGTTTACACCTGTAAGAAAATGATCAAAACGCAGCACTACATCATTTTCTTTAATTGCAGATCCAAGTGCTCTAAAGACTCGTTCTTCAAGTACGAGCTTGTTTTTTAGTGGAAATCGGGTAGGTACTCTTTTCCAGAATTTAGATTAACATCATATGTATAGCCCGAATCTACATCGCAGTGAAGCCATAGTTTTGTGCCCCTCTTGGTTGGTTTGAGTGGCATATATTGTTTCAAAGAGGATCGACCTTTGTTCAAAAATTCGTCGATATTTTGATACTGAAAACTCTGTTGAAATTTAGAACAAGATAATAAATACTCAGCATGTTTTAAAAACACTTGGGGTTTTTTAAAAAGAAGCAAAGTAAATTTTTGAACTTAGTCATACAACGATCTTTTGAAAATGATTTTATCTACTCTACCTCATATTATGTATCAATTTTTAGTTCGTGAAAACTGTCATTATAGACAGCAGTGCGTGAAGGATTGAAAGTGTGCGTGAAGTAACAATGTATTTTAAATGGGATTTACTTTTTCGCACTGTTTTTGACACACCTTCATATAATTAAATATCCTTAGCATTCGCGTTGTCATGGTGTTGCTATGAGAGCATTAAATTTCAACAAAAGTTATTCTGACAGTTTTGTAGTTTAAATTTTCAAATTTGAATTTTTAATTATTTTTAATTTGTTTATCGTAGATAAAATATTGTATGAAACTGTGCGTGAAGTGCTTTTTGCGCACTTACGCGATATATAGCACACGCTTCGCTCGTGCTCTAAACATCGCGTGCGTGCGCAAAAAGCATACTTCACGAACTGTTTCATAAATAACTATTTGAATTGCGCTATTTTCCATAGACTCCTGTATATCCTTCTGCGATATTGGTAGACTTCCAGCCACCATGTCTCTTTAAATTTGTGATGTTTTCACCATTATCAGCACATAACGTAGCTAAAGTTCGACATATGCTATGACCGGTGTAGTTTTTAGGATTAAGTAGGTAAATTTAAAAATATTGCAATTCTTAATTCGATTTCCAAAACTGTGGACACCAACGGGCTAAATCGAACATTTTCCTTTTTTGTAATTCACGAATAATCTGTTATGTGGAGTATGGGATTACCGTAAAGATAAATATTGCCTATACAACAGCAGGTTTTCAAGCCTAATTACAACAAAAGTTCTCTCAATATGTGTTTTAAAATCTGGTATTTTCACAAACAACATATGTTCTTTGTCGTTTATTAGATCAATTGACATTTTTTTTATTTCTTCCCTTTTACACGCACCCGCTAACCAAATAATTAGTGCTAAGTTGATACTTGTAGATCCTACAATCGTAATATTTTGTTAAAATTACCTTTAACATTTGCTCGCTGCTGAAGATTGCTGTTTTTTGCTTTATTACTAACATATGGCTATGTTTACATTTTTCTTTATTAAAATGGTAATCTTTAACATAGAGTACGGATTCCACAGGATAGAGGATTTGATAGTTTCACATTTTTGCGCCAAGTAAGCCAAAATTACATCCTCCTGGACTTTAATTTTGCAAATTATAATTGTGCTGTAGCAGCAGTTACTGCATTGTAAATTTCGTAAGGCACATGTTCAAACTCACTTTTGCTACTACTTTTATTGCCACAATTGCGACCAAAAACCATGCAAACTTTCGACAATCAAAATGTCAACTAATTTAATTACAGATAACTGTCATTTTTTATTGCTATGGAAATGTTTAACTGCATTTATGTAAATCATATCTACACCAAGAATTTCATATGCACAATGACAACAATGATGTGATTTTTCCCGGCCTAGCCCGGAATATGCCGGAAAAAGTACGTACTTCCCAGACGGTTGCCGAAAAAACCATTATTTTTTATTGTAAAGCATAAAGTTCTAGTTCTACTGTTAAATTGTGACTCTTTATAGCAGAAGACCATATTCCTGTACGCCACACTTGCATTAGTTAATAAATTTATTATATTTTTTTAGGTACTAAGGGATCTGGAGTACCCGGCAAGCGAGTCGGTTATATGCCTCAAGAAATAGCTCTTTACGGAGAGTTCACCATTAAAGAAACCATGATGTATTTCGGGTGGATTTTCGGTATGGAGTCCAAAGAAATAAATGAAAGACTGCAGTTTTTACTTAACTTCTTGGATTTACCTAGTCAAAATCGTATGGTTAAGAATCTTAGGTAAGTTATTGATTTAAAACAAAAATTAAACATAATAGTGTCTAAATAGTCTGTTTTGTAATTTAGTTTTTTCTTTTAATTTGTGTGTAGAATTTTATATCAAAAGGAACCATCGTAGGCAAAATATTTTAATCATGTCAGATAGTCAAGTCATCAAAGCTCTGAACTCTAAATCAGATCTTACGGGTACCAGGACACATGGCAATAGAAGGAAACGAAACAGCAGATAGGCTGGCAAAAAAATAGCTGAAACCCCATATTTGCAACCAGCATCTTGTGGAAACAGCAGTAGTACAGTCTTAGAAAATTAAAAAAAAAGGAACTGAATAGAGAAAAATCCAAGTACTGGAACGATCAAGAAGGATAGAGACAGCTGTCTAAACCTAGGTAAAAACAACCTCCGTATTATAACATGAATATTAACCGGAAACATGAAGAGATTAGAATTGGTAGATGAAGCAAAGTGCAGATTTTGTGTGGAAGAGGACAAAACATCAATACACATACTCTCAGAATAAATTGCATTCTAAGAAAGATAGGACTGAAAGAGCTGCTATAAGTTGTGAAAACATCAAAATTATAGCCAGAGAAGGAGAGCGCAACAGATCTTATAGGTTACAGGTGTATCTGTCACCCCTAATGACGCTCATATATACATAGATCTTTCTTTTTCTTTTAGTTTATTCATTATTAATTCTTGTTTCTGTGTAAAATGAAACAATATTGATAACAAGTAATTTTAAACTTATTATTTCTGCGGTTGTTTCGTTTATTCATATTGTCAGTTGTTTCTGCGTTAATTTAACCATTCGTACTACCAAAACTTATAATTTTTAACATGTGTTAGATGAGTTAAATAAAAACCTTTAATGAAACTGCATAATTTTATCAAGGTTATATAATTTATATCATGCTAATCATAAATAGAGATAGAGTATTTTTTTTAATTTAATGAGATATTTATTTATAAGCTGTTTAATAATTAAAAGCAAAAAAAAAGTATGAATAACTTAAGCTAATTTGCAAGAATATGTATTACGTAAAATTATGGTTTATATAGATAAATTATAAACCAGATTATATATTTTTTATCTCAAAATCAGTTTTTTTGTTTAACATAATAAAAAAAATTATCAACAATTAACCAATTCAAAAAGATATTATAAATAATCAGATATATTTAAAATGTTGACACAGTTTAACCGCAAAATTGATTTTTTTAATGGAAATCTATTTTTTCACCTCTTCCGAACAATTTTACCAAGGGACAAAAAAATTGAGCTTTTTATGTTAACTTTCGGTTTCAAAAATTTGGTTTATTAACAATAGCATAACTAATGGAAAAACACGTAAAAAAATTTTTTTTCGCGCGGATTATTGTTTATCAACTTATTTCAAAGGTATGTGAATTTTTTCATTCTTTAATATTGATATCACTACATAGTATAAAACAAAGTCGCTTTTTCTGTCCATATTTCCCTTTGTATGCTTAAAACTTTAAAACTACGCAACGGATTTTAATGCGTTTTTTTTTTAATAGATAGATTGATTCAAGAGGAAGGTTTATATGTATAATAACATCCATTAAATAGTGGAGAAATACTGTTATTTTTGAGGTTTCTAATTTGATGTCGTTAATTATCAACTTTTTTCCGCTTACATTGCAAACGCAGGCTGAACCCTACGAGATTTATCAAAATAATGTACTAATTATTTGCACACATTGAAAAGGTCTACAGAAAACTCCGCGATGGTATATGTCTATCTCTTATGGATATCCCACAATAACATTTTTTGTCGTTTACTTTTTACGACAAATAATGGCTAATTTTCGAAGCGATTTTAACCAATACAGCATTAATCCTTATCCAATTAAATAGCTTAAATACATTGTTGATTTAATATAGATCTATATGGTCCTGTACAACACAAGATTTAAATAAATATTTTTAAAGATATTACAGATTTAAAATTGCGGGACGCAGCGCTTGCGGTGGTACTGGTCGGCCGGTGCGGCGGCAGCGTGCCTATAAATAGCGCCTCGGAGGCCACGATTTTCCATATTGCACTTTGAATTTTGCAGCGATCGGACGCGTTTATTACGAAATTAATCATTATGATGCTACCCTAAGGTGGCGCAGTTGAGATGTTATAAATTTACACCTGTAATTCCTACATAATTAAGTACTATGACGCCACCGTAAGGTGGCGCAGTTAATATTTTATATATTTAAAAGAACAAAACTTACTTACCTAAGAATTATGACGCCACCGTTAGGTGGCGCTGTTAATATGTAATATACCTAACGAATAAATCACAAAGTACTCTAAATAATCGTAAAAACTGGTAACTAACGAGAAAATATGATAAAAAATACAAAAAATTAATCGTAAAAATAAAAAAAAAATTGGAAAAAACATTAGTGTTAGGCGGTGCGAAATTCGCCGGGTCCGCTAGTTTTATAAATTTAAATAATTTTTTTGTTTACCGTGATTGAAATACGCGGCGCGCAAGAACGCCACCCCGTTTTAGCAATGACTTAAGGCTCTGTTAAAATTATAAATAATAGAGATACAGTTTCGGGAGATTTTCTGTTTTTTTTTTGAATTTTTTTTTCAATTACAAAAATATTTAATTGTTTTCGAGATTTTTCAAAAAAACTAAACACTTTTTTTTTCACTCTTTTGTTTATAAATATTGCAATTTTTTCGAGCGCATTTTCAACTCAAAATCATAATTTTAGGAGCCCTCTGTGAGAATTTCTTAAAAAAGTACTTGTTGATTAGACTATATAATGGGTAGAAGAAAGAAGAAATATTTAAATGTATTAAAAAGTATTCATCGGAAGGAAACAAATGAAGTTGGCGCCATAATAGCAAGTAGAAAGATTTTAAAAATCAAATTACTATCGACTTTATTTCAGTAGTTTTGTACATTATATTTACTAAATTACATTTGACTACGTACATAGTTAATATTTTAAATACTGCAAATTTCTCAACTACACAATCTATTA
This sequence comes from Altica lythri, assembly GCA_964028335.1. Classification (NCBI taxonomy): domain Eukaryota; kingdom Metazoa; phylum Arthropoda; class Insecta; order Coleoptera; family Chrysomelidae; genus Altica; species Altica lythri. Next base: position 55,463,331 of record OZ034807.1, read on the forward strand.
AATTTTTCAATACAGCACACTTTACTCTGTTTAAAACCGATAAATTTATCATTTCTATTATCTACATGAGCGCCATTTCGGTAAATTTTCGAATTATAATTTGCTGTTTACATGTGGACACTTTTTGAACTTGTCCCCCTTACAAGACGGTTCTCCTTCCTTCTACCCTCCATAGTTATAGATAAGGAGTCAGCATCAAAGTTTTATTATTAAATAAAAACATACAACACGTAAGAATAAAAAACTTTTTTTTCTATACTAATATTATAAAGAGGAAAGGTTTGATTTTTGTTTGTTTGTTTGTTTGAAATGAATAGGCTCCGAAACTACTGGACCGATTTCAAAAATTCTTTCACCGTTGTCAAGCTACACTATTCCCGAGTGACATAGGCTATGTTTCATTTAAAAAAAAATAGGGATCCTCACTAAAATGCCATTAATGTAACCAAAAATGACCTTAAAATCCTTACATCGCGTGCGCTGAGAATAAAAGAATGTACTACGATTTTGAAGAATATATAAATATCTACAAAAAATTCCGCTACAGCATATGTCTAACTGTTATAGTTACGTCACAATAACTATTTTTTAATTTTTTAAAAGTTTTTATCTTGGTATTATTCCTTATTAAAATAACTTATTTCATAATCACGACAGATATCACAAATTTAGCATGTGCAATGGGACGAGGCTACTTATAAAGGAATTAAAGGACAATTAGGTTGCAGCAACCAATATAACTGAACCACCAGCTGGTCAACTAGCTCATACACTGAGGATACCGATAATCCCAGCTGATTTACCAAATCCAAATAAACCGCTTTAATTTCCTATCAAAACATCTTTCGCTTTTACTAATAATAAGTCCCAAGGTCAAACCTTCCAAATAGTAGGGATCGGTTTTCCTCATGACCAACCGCCTAAGGCGGGTCGGAGCACCTGAAAATCAATTTATTTTGCTGCCAGAAAATAAAACAACATGTAATATTGTTTACAGGGAAGCGTTGACCCAATAAATTTAATGGCTTTTGTTATTTTTCTTTAATCCCCGTGCAAAGCACTAGGCTGCTAGTTAGAAAATATGTTGACAAATGAATACCTGAAAGTTGTATAATATTAACGAAACCTTTATGCAGACCAAGATTACAAATAATTAAATAAATAGTTAGCAGATAAGATTGAAATTAATTAAAGGCACTAAAGATATAAGTTTATTGTTCGCCATATTGGATCCAGCGCGTAGGTATTTTGCGAACCAAAAATCTTTATGTACCTGGAGTAGTAAAAGGGTCCTGTAATCTCACAGGTACTTTGCGAACCAAAAAATTGTGTTGACAGAAATATCCTTATCGCCTCAGTGTAATTACCCAATAAGCGAAGAAATCCTAATCACCTTATAATGACCTAACGAGTGAGAGAAAGTTTCCTTAAAGGGTGTAATTCAGGAATTAACCAGTATATGTACATCAGTTTCTCATAGCAGAATGGCTTCGATAATAACGAATTCACGCGGCAGTGATGTGTTGCTTTACGAAAAATTTACTTTTTCGAAAGTCAAAGTTTTAAAAAATGGAGAGGTATTTTGGAAATGTACAAAAAAAAATTGTCGTGCTAAAGTGTTTACCATGGGTCCAGAGCTTACGGTGTCTAGAAGTGCTACGGATCATACTCATGAGGTAGATGAACGAAAGTTCAATAGGCAAATAGTGTCAAACTATTGCAAACAGAAAGCTGTTGAGGATATAACAGAAAAACCGTCAAAAATTATCCGAAGGACATTGACAGAAAACTTGCCAACGACAATAACAACCGAAGATGTCACCTACATTAGAAAAAATATATACAATAGTCGTCGAAAGATTATGCCAAGTCGACTTCCATCAAACATACAGGAAGTGCAGGAAATAGTGAGTACGTCAGCTCCCAGAACCAGCAAAGGAGAGTGCTTTGTTTTTATAAACTGTTTAAAGACTAAGAAAATTGTGTTTGCTTGTGAGACAAATGTTCGTGCATTGGCCGCGATGAGTGATATATATATGGACGGAACTTTTTCGTATTGTACTAAGTTTTATTTACAACTGTTCACTGTACATGTTTTAAAAAATGGACACTATATCCCTCTGTTGTATTGCTTATTGCCTGACAAAACAACAAAAACTTATACTAGCCTGTTTTTTTTGTTAAAATCAAACATGTTTGAAAAGTATGAACTCATATTTCATCCAAAAATAGTTTTTGTTGATTTTGAAAAGGCAATTCATAATGCAATTGTCACTGTCTGGAAAGATATAGTAGTAAAAGGCTGTAGGTTTCATCTGCATCAGGCGTGGTATAGAAAAATTCAATCACTTGGTCTAACTTCAGAATATGAAATAAATCTGAAGTGGGCAGATTGTTGAAACATACATTTGGGCTTGCCTACCTTGATCCGGAAGACGTTGAGGACTGCTTCGTGTTTGATTTAATTTCCACTAAACCTCAACATGCTGCTTTAGAGAAATACACGGATTATTTAGTGGAAACATACATAAATATTGATGCCACATTTCCGCCTAGTTTTTGGGCTGAGAATAAACCTTCTCTCGCACATACTACTAACGCTTGCGAGTCTTTCCACTCCCGTTTTAATTCTTCTTTTCATGATAGTCATCCATCGATATATATATATTTGTTGAGAAACGAAAGGAATTTCAAATAGATACTTACGTAAAAATTCAAAGTTTGGGTACAGCAAAACATTTTAAAGATAGGCAAGCTAAAAAGAAACTGAAAAAAATGGAAGAACTATGTTCTAGTTATAAGTCCAATCATATCGATAGAATCAATTTTATAAAATGTATTTCATATTGTTGCAATAAATAATTTGAAACTACTTCCGTTTTTTTGTTACTGTAGTATTACGCAATTTACCTATGTCATTGAGCTTTTGGTTCGCAATTTACCTCCGTCATTAGCAACAACCCTTCGGTTTGGTTCGCAAAATACCTGCCGGATTAGAGGGCCTGAGCTTTTGGTTCGCAATTTACCTCCGTACTGGATCCAGTATCATTTAGTGCCAAACTCCTGTCACTCTTGTCATTTCTGGCAGAAAATTTAAAGCATTTAACACATCACTTACCCTGATTATCAATTGTAAATGTCTAGGAGATTATTAATACTTATATGTAAAAAAAAAAACAATAAAGTTTGAATAATTGTCACGAAATTATTACCCTTTACTAGCTTATTTTATATGTATATCTTAAAAATTATATTAAGTTACTCATTTATAAAAAAAAACAGTTTGGTTTTAGCGATAAATTAAAGTGTAAAAACTTAAGTTGTACAATTGAATATTTGTAGCATATAAAATCCTTAAAAATGTTGGTACTAATAATAATTATTGTCTTATACTAGTGGTGGCCAACAACGAAGGGTTTCATTCGCTGTCGCTCTTATGCACGATCCAGAGCTTTTAATTCTTGACGAACCTACGGTCGGAGTAGATCCTTTACTTAGACAAAGTATATGGAATCACCTTGTACAGATCACAAAAGACGGAAATAAAACCGTTATAATCACAACACATTACATCGAAGAAGCTAGACAGGCTCATACGGTAAGTTCACATTTATATAACTTTAAAAAAAAACTGAACAAGCTATGTTTCATGAAAAACGAGAACTCTTTTTAATCATTTCCTTTTTTTGAGTTTTTGATAACATGACTAAATAAATATTTCACAATTTTTGCAGATTTGTTTTTAGTTGTTTACGACTTTCCTGAATTTTTCAAGTCTTTTTTTTTATTTAACGCCTTTTTTACTATTTTTGTAAAATTTCCAATTTTTTACGATTTTTTGAATTTTTTATAAATTTTCTAATTTGTAATTTATTTTTTAATTTTCCTAATTTTTTTTACACAATTATATTTAGCAATTGTTTATCACTCTCCTTATTTATGAAATCAACTGCTACTTTTTTAATTTGTCAATTATAGCATTAATAATGAATAAAAAAAATATTACTAATATAACTGTAATTGCATATAACTATATACAGTGTGTATCAGCCAAATAGAATAAATTCTAATAAATAAATGAGAGCATGTTTGATAAAACGCTCGAACACGTCGAGCGGTATTTTTAGTTGTGCATTTTTTTTTATAATTTTTTTATACAGGATGTGTCATGTAACAGTGGCCTATACCGAATTTGTTATTTTAAATAGAACACCCTGTATATTATTCAATTTTTTAATTCTTCAGAAATTTCTAGACATATTTTAGGTACAATGTCCTATATCTATCTTCAACCGTTTTAAAAATATTAAGTGTTTTCAGATTTATTGCAAAAATTTAAATTAAAAAAGGAAAATTCTTTGATTACAAAAATTCAGTACCACACACTGAATACTTATTTTCCATTTAGGTTTTTACAATGTGCACGTAGAGTTTCTTTTTTACTGATGGAATAAAAAAAAACTATTAAATAGTTTTAATTACTTTGGTTAAAACGCCTGGCCTTAGCAAAATGTTGTCTGACTGCATGACAGTAGTTGTCAGTGTTAAAGTCGCTTGAATTTCGTTAACTGCATATCAGAAAAATGGTTCATTTAACAGAAATGCACAAAAAAACAATTCTATAAATGACTGGTTATGGAGATAACACACGAACACAACTGGAAGTTGCTCGCTTATTTCATGGCAAATTCACAAATTTTCCGTCTATTTTCCAAGGAACAATTAGCAAAATAGAAAAGCAGTTTCGCGAGCTTGGACATGTAAGATAGATAAAAAAACTGCTAACACTGCAATAAGTTCTGATACGAAATTGGACATTATGCTTGAGTTTAAGGAAAACCCACATACTTCTAGCAGAAAAGCAGACCCACTATTTGATGTTAGCCATTCGTCGATTATTCAAACACTAAAACAAAATAAAATGCAGCCCTATAAAATGATACCAACTCAGGAGGAGCTCATAGAAGACGATTTTGATAGAAGAACGTATTTTTGTGAACAAATGATGGCAATGTTAGATAACAATGTGGTCGAATTAGAATATGTTTTGTTTTCTGATAAGTGTACCTTTACCCTTCACGGTCATGCTAATCGTTGAAATTGCCGCTATTGGTCTAGGGAAAATCCTCGCTGGATGAAAGAAGAACATACGCAATACCCTGAAAAGATTAATGTCTGGGCAGGAATTGTTGGTGATCATATTATAGGTCCTTTTTTTATTGATGGCAATCTGAATAGTGGTAACTATTTAGCACTACTCCAAAACGATGTTGTGCCAACTTTGAAAAACTTATATATCCTAATCCAGTAAACCCACAAGCTCCAGTGAATATGATACGGTTTCAGCAAGATGGAGCACTGTCCCATTACCAAGTCAATGTCTGGCAGTACCTTAACCAAATATTATCAAATCGATGGATAAGAAGGCGAGGATCCTTGGATTGGCCAGCGCGATATCCTGATCTGACGTCATTAGACTTTTTCTTATGGGGCTATGTCAAAAGTAATGTATACCAAATACCAAACTAAACCCCTCGACTTAGCTGACTTAAGAAGACGAATAACGCTTGCGATTAGATCGGTTACGCCTGAGATGTTAATACTTTTAAAACGGTCGAAGATAGGTATAGGACATTGTACGTCAAATACGTCTAGAAATTTCTGAAGAATTCAAAAATTGAATAATATACAGGATGTTCTTTTTAAAATAACAAATTCGGTATAGGCGCCACTGTTACATGACACACCCTGTATAAAAAATTTTTGTTGAAAAAAATTCACAACTAAAAATACCATTTGACGTGTCCGAGCGTTTTTGCAAACATGTCCTCATTTATTTATTATCGAATTTATTCCATTTGGCTGATACACACTGTATATATATGAGCATATGTAAGTAGGTACCTCTATATATGTTCTAATAAACTGACCATACACGTTTTTCTATTACCGCGAGAGTGTAAATATGCCATGTAACGCTCTTTTTGTCGCTCTTTCTTCGCAAAAACGTCCAACAAGAAGCATAACTCTAACCTTAGAAATATATAATTGTTAGAAAGTCACCATTTTTAACATTAAATATTAGATGACCAATAATATTTATGTTTAAGATTGGCCTCATGAGAAGTGGAAGACTGTTAGCTGAAGAATCTCCTCAAGTTCTCTTAGTAATGTATCACTGTACTTCACTTGAAGATGTCTTCTTAAAACTATCAAGAAAACAAGTTCAAGTCGGAGCTGCAAACGGAGAACAAAACATGGCTAACAATATTAGTTTAGCAACATTAAATTGGTCTAAAAAAGATGCTATATCAGTGACGGAAGAAAGTGGCGTAGTCGGTTTAAATTTCCATCAAAGTAAAGAAGTTTTGGTCACTGATAGCAATGGACATTTAGATGTGAGTGTAAACAAAACTGTAATATTCAAATTGTTTAATCATTATTTATATTATTTTAGCTTGGCAAGTCAACGTCTGCCGGACAAAGTCTTAAAGAAGCCTGCGACGATTGCGGAAATTGTTCTGAATTTACAACAACTGGAAAACTAAAAGCTCTCCTGCAGAAAAATTTCCTTCGGATGTGGAGGAATGTCGGTGTAATGTTGTTTATTTTTGCCTTACCTGTGATGCAAGTTATCTTGTTTTGTTTGGCGATCGGTGGCGATCCTAAAGGACTCAAAATAGCAATAGTAAACCACGAAAGAAACTACACTAATATGACTTATCAGGTAGAACTTCTGTTTGTCAAATAGAATTTTATATACATACATAATTGTACTACGTATGCATTTTCTTTTTAGAAATGTGAATGGGAACCAGGTTGCAAGCTTGCTGATTTAAGTTGTCGATACTTAGATGCTATAAATACTACAACTATAGTGAAGGAGTATTATCGAACACCAGACGAAGCCCAGCATGCAGTACGAACAGGTGAAGCTTGGGGAGCTTTGTACTTCACGGAAAACTTCACAGACGCTTTAGTAGCTAGAATGGCGCTAGGAAGAGATGCAGATGAAGAAACTTTAGACCAAAGTGAAGTTAGAGTTTGGTTGGATATGTCAAGTAAGTACATTTTTTTTTTCTTACAAATTTGAAATAAATACAAAATTGTTTTTTATTTTAGATCAGCAGATCGGAATTATATTACAAAGAGATCTACAACTGTCTTTCCAAAATTTCACAAAAGACATATTTAGAGCATGTGATTACAATGAAGAACTTGCAGAGATACCAATTTCTTTTAAAAAACCTATTTACGGATCTAATCAACCCTCATTTACCGATTTCGTTGCTCCTGGAGTTATCTTAACGTAAGTTTAATTTTATTTTTTATCTCAATGGTTTTTAAATATTGCTAAACAATTTAGGATTTAAGCATGTTAAGTTAGGTACACATTGTCTTAAAATGTATATAAAAAAAATATTCTATGTTGCGAACACAAATTTTAATAGGAAATATCTTTATGTTTGGTCACAGATATTAGCCTTTTTTAGGAATAACAAGTGATATATAGTATACAGCAAACAATTTATAAAATGTATAGTTAATGTTTTATTCTTTACAGAATTGTTTTCTTCTTGGCTGTGGCTCTAACTTCGTCTGCTTTGATTATTGAGAGAATGGAAGGTTTACTAGACAGATCATGGGTTGCAGGTAAAAATAAATAAAATAAATTAAGTCTTAATAAAAAAATAATTTTAATTGTTCTCAACTGTTCCTTCTGACATTTGTTAACATTTCAGTATAAATTTTGGATTTTGATTGATTTTATCTATTTTATTTTTTGAATATTTTTTGTTATGACTGAACAAGTCACAAACGATACCTGAATGTAAACTGAATGCCATAATACCAATTTTTGTTTTAGGTGTAACGCCAGGAGAGATTCTCTTTTCCCACGTGGTCACTCAGTTTGTGGTGATGTGTGGTCAAACAACCCTTGTCTTAGTCTTTATGATTCTCGTATTTAAAGTAGAATGCAAAGGTGATATAGGTTTGGTCATAATCATCACAATTCTTCAAGGTCTTTGTGGCATGTGCTTCGGTTTCGTCATATCAGCAATATGTGAGTTGGAACGTAACGCTATTCAGTTGGCTCTAGGAAGTTTCTATCCAACACTCTTGCTTAGTGGTGTAATCTGGCCCATCGAAGGTATGCCTACAGTTCTGCGATATATTTCTACATTTTTGCCGTTGACGTTGGCCACGACGTCGTTAAGATCTATGATGACTAGAGGCTGGGGCCTGGTAGAGCCAGATGTCTATTACGGTTTTATAGCTACTATTGTATGGATAGTACTATTCTTGACAATAAGTTTAGTGGTGTTAAAAGCCAAAAGGGGTTGAAGTTAAGGTTTTTTATAGGAAATTTTTTACTTTGGGAAATTTAATACTTATAACTATTCTGTGTAATAAAACGTTTCGAGAAAACAGTAATTTTTTGGTGTAGTAAAAATTTTTACTTCAATAAGTTAAACGATTTCACGTTTCAAACGCTTTATTTATATATAGATACTTGCCCCCTTAACTAATTTAAGTTTTCTTATTACTAGAATTAATTAAATTAATTCCTTTTCTTTTGTATTATTTTTTACCTATTTCACGTATTGTCTTTTTTAACTATTTGGAAAGGCAAGCTTAGAATCCAAAATTGTTTATTTTAGAATCTAGCAAGTTATTTATTATTCATCTGTCCAGCTACGGTGTGGGTCAAAGTAGACGGTTGAATTTTAGAAAAATTTCTAAATAGTTACAAAAACATGTATTACGTATAGTTTTAAAAGTGCTCAATATATTTCATATTGTTATAAGTGGTATTGTGATGTGTGTTTGTTATATAGTAGGTATATATGTAATTAAATGATATTAAATCTTTTTGTTTATTTATTTTAATTTCACACACAAATATAAAATAACCTTTTTCTACGATCACTATGAAAAGAATGCAAATAGACACGGCTTACTTCAATGCAAAGTTAGTAAATCCGTACCTGTGCGAAAAAGTGTGCGGAATCCTCTGTACCGCATTCTGCACATGCGCAGGGAACAATAAAGAAATCATACACCTATTAGATCTCCCACGCATCTGATATTGGCTGACAGTCCGTGCTTCGTGATTTTGACGTTAGCTATATTAAAAAAGTTTGAATTATTTTTATAAAAAATTAATAGATACACAATAATTATAAACTTTTATTTTAAATATTTGATAACGCAACGTATCATTATATAATAGATTTAAGCTATAAATCGACATGGATGTAATTGATAATAATTCAGATTCAGAAGTTAAATATATAGAATAAGCACAATTTACAAAAAGAACTTTTTATAATAGAAAGTTTTTTACTGATTTAAAGGTCATATTTTGTGTCATCTCAACGCTGTGATTGATCATAGAGAAGATTGTTTCCTTGTTAACAAAATCAAGGGTAATTGTATCTAAAAACTTTCTAAAACAGTTTATTTTATTACCAGTTAAAATAATAATTACTGTTTTCACATGTAAGAACAAAAAAAAAAAGAAAAAAAAACTTCTCTGTCTCGTAATCGATCCCATTATGATAACATAACAGAACTGTCAAAAGTGGACTGACTCGCCGCCTAACCAACTACGCTACGAACGATTTATTTAATAACTTTCAAAATAATATTATCTATACACAACTTAGATCATGTTTAATATCAATTCGGTATAAATTTCGAAATCTATGTATATGCCTAAGTACACTTGAAACATGGATTGTCATCCAGTTCTTAGCTATCCTGAAAATTTCAGAGCTATAGGTAGTCGGGAAATAGGTTTAAATTCGATTACAAATTCCACGGAATGACACAGAGACACAGAACACGGCGAAAATATAAAAAACTTTCTAAAATACACCTTCAGATATTTTGGAAATTGTTTTGAATGCAACTTTAAAACTTTTGTCACAAACATTAAGAGAAAAAATGAATGCGCTTATCCAATATTTATGGAATGGAGGAAAATAAAAAATACCATCATTTTCGGAAAATGTAATTTTATTTTAAATAACATACAAAAATTTTTATTTCTTTTGTGTTAAATTTTATGATCTTAAATATAATTGCTTAACTTAAGTTGAATTAAGTGTTTAATTTTTATTTTACATTACTATAATGTAATAATAATAATGTTTACACATTTTAAATAAGCTTATTATTTTTAATTATTATAAATCGTGATCGTAGAAAAGTATTGTGTGCAACATGTGCGCAAAGGACTTTTTCCACTAACTCGATTTGCGAACACTCGCAGGCGGCTCGTGTTCGCAAACTTCTTCGTTCGTGGAAAAAGTATCCCTTTGCGCACTTGTTGCACAATAGTATATTGTAATACAAGTGTTACAATGACAGGTTTCGTAGTACGAGTGTTACATACTATTTTTTATAATGAACTTTTAAAAGTATAAAAAAATAAATAAAATGAGAGTTTTTCGAAATATTTATTTATGTTGGCAATCTTGACACTTGACAATTTTAATGATTTTAAATTTGAATGTTTGTCAAATTTGTATAAAATATTCTGAATTTCGCAATATCGCTGATAATGTAGTTAATAATTTACTACAACATACTTCTTGATTTACTACCTGAACTCTTTCGTTGACAATCAGTGCAGTGCAACCAATTGTGTAAAACAAAAAGTTACCAAAAACAGTGTTACATTGAATCTATTTCGATACTGTTTTTAGTGTCGCAATAGAAACTTTGTGAACCTGAATTATAAAAACTACTATTGTGGCATTTTGATTTGAGAGATCATACGTGTACGAAATTGTATAATTATTTAATTCAAAACTAAAATATTCTTTGAATTGAATGAAGTAAAATTGTGAATTGTAGATTATAACTGGAGTCGATTTGCTTAGGTGACCTTACTACACTGCGATATAGAAGATCTTTTGTGTACACTCTACATATAATTATGAGTTTTGCCACGTACTTTTAGTAAAAACAAAACAAAATCAAATTTTGAAAAATTAAACTTATGGTTTAAATTGAAATCTCCAACGCCAGCTAAGATGGGTAAGTGGTTTCTCTACTGGCAAATTTGTGCCCAGCTCAGCCGTAGAGGGTATGTACAAAAAGTGTGAGTCGCGCCACCGATTTTAACGGTTCAAATCGGAAACCCCTGATGTTCCAGGCACTGACCTATCTTACTGGTAGACCGGGAGATAGTGACAGATTTTCAGACGCGATTTAGGCCAGTATGCCTTTTTCAGTACATTATACTATTGACAATTCGATGATAATAATCAATTAATGGAAGTGTCATCGTGTGTTCTTCATCTATAAAAAAGTTAACAAATTTGTTTAGAAATTAATCATTTTTATATGATTTTACTCAAGCTGCCATTTATGCTAAAATAAAATTTGATCAAAGTATTACTTGAATGGCCATTGGCATACCGTTAGTGTGAACCTAGCAGTTGGACATGCCCAGGTAGATATGCTTTCTAAAATATGCTTTATCCGTGTTCGGAAACAGGCTGCCAATGTAGAATATACTTGATATTACTATACAATTGCTACAGGTAAGATGGCATACCCTTTGTGCATGTCCGTGTATATCTCATATGGTAGTAATTTTGCGATGTTAAACGATAAGTTTCCGTCATTTTACTCAAGTCCAAATTGATACCATAAAATATATGTATCCTCAAATGTCAACATTGAAAATGGCATACGATTCAAACAGGTTTGACATAATAAATAATGAAGATCAATTTGTAAAATAAAGAGACAATTATCTGTGTATTTATTCAGTATGACATTTCATTGTTGATGCAATTATGACCTAACAAATCAAAATAATTAATGGCATACAAGTTGTGCGAGCTTTACTGGTGTAATTTCGTGAAAAACATTGCGAAGTTATAGAAAAAATTACCGTGCTTTAGGTCAGTATGCCTTTTGTTCTATACATTAGGTTGATTATTAACTTGCAATAAACAACTATGGCAGGCAAGTTATGCGAGTTCATCATATGAAAAAACATATGACCGCACATTTTATGACGTAGCAACGCTCATTCCTCTAATCCCAACAGTGATGATCCCTGCAATTTGGCTGGAACATCGAAGAAAACGGTACATACACGTTCCGTTGGTTTGAAGGAGATGAGGTGCCACACTTCGTCCAGGAAATCTTTCTAACACCCGACGAAACTGAAGGTAATATATAAGCATGATGATTTCTTATTATTTACATCAGTTATTAAAATTCATTAAATTGTTTGCTATTATTATTTATAGTGTCACATACGATAATAGGGTAGTTTAATTGTTTTATATTTCATTGTTATATTTTGTATTATTTTTTATTGTAATCATTCAGTCAAAGTCAGTACGTTAGATTTCAAGGAGACCTTATATAGTTTAATTCTTATTCTCACGTAGCGTATGAATTGGCTATAAAAGAGCGTCGTTGAGGTCGCACTCGAGGAGTTCGGTGTCTGAGGTTGTCTGTAAGGGTCACCCTTGGGGTGTCCCTAAAACAGACCCTTGGGTCTGGGCCGTTGTGACTCTTGAGGTATTTTCGTGAGTAAATGTGACATGCCACCATGTAGTTATTTGGTAAGATTAGTATAGTTAGTGAGTTATTCGTTATTCATTGTTTGTTTCTTGTTAATATATTTGTTGTTTGTTTCCTGTTGTTTATCTTATCTTCCCCTTGGTTAATTTTCTGTCTTCAGCAGGATACCTAACCAGGGGGTAGATAACCACGACCTGGGTGGGAAGTGCCTTCAGTTAGCTACCCCTCATCCCAAAACACTAAGGCACACTTCCCCAATCCCCCCCAGACGTGACAATAGATCCAGAAAATGATTGCCAGCATGATACCGTCATCGAATCTTCGGACGATGAAGATGATGAGTATGATGATGACAACGGTTATGATGATGGAGGGAAGGATACTAAGGACCAAACTCGTATAGATGGTGATGACGAGGAAGAAGATAATGAAAGCGATACGGAAGTAGACTTTACTGATGAATAAAAAAATTAAAAGTAATATGTATGTGAGTAATAAATTTAATTTATATGGAATAAATGACTTTATTGTGCCAAATCGTACCTCAATTTGCTGGAATAAGCATTTATTTGCCCTAAATATAGATTTAATAAAATTTAATGAATCCCAAAAAAAAAATACAATTTTCGCGGTAATGAAATAAATAATTATATTAGTGTATAATAAAATGATCTGTGGAAGAAACAAGAAGAGTTTTAACAAATAAATAGTATATAGAATTTATAAATTCGAAGCTGAAATAAACGCAGCATAAATGGTTTTTTCCATAATGAAAATTTTGTTTTTGAAAGCCGCAGACCAGTCTAATCAGTATGCCCGTTATTATTTGATCCAAATATACCGCGATTCAATATTTTACAAAAAGGTATACTGTTTACAAAGGAAGAAAATCGTCCATTTCATTTGCACTAATCCTTCTCGGTATTCACATACTATTTCAAAATTTCAGAACTTCGGACGTTATCAAACGATATGCCATTTTTTGTAGCACCCAAATATATCTCAAATATGTTAAAAACAAAGTGGCATACAGATTAAACACACGGCAATTTTCCGTACCATTTCGCAAATTTTTTCGCGTATGCCTACATCAGTTAACCGCCCAATTGCAATGCCAACTTTATATACGTCAAACGCTATCATGAACTGCATCAAACCAAAATGGCATACTGATTTTAATGACGGAAACTTATCGTTTAACATTGCAAAATTACTACCATATAAGATATACACGGACATGCACAAAGGGTATGCCATCTTACCTGTAGCAATTGTATAGTAATATCAAGTATATTCTACATTGGCAGCCTGTTTCCGAACACGGATAAAGCATATTTTAGAAAGCATATCTACCTGGGCATGCCCACCTGCTAGGTTCACACTAACGGTATGCCAATGGCCATTCAAGTAATACTTTGATCATGAACTGCATAAAACCAAAATGGCATACTGATTTTAATGACGGAAACTTATCGTTTAACATTGCAAAATTACTACCATATAAGATATACACGGACATGCACAAAGGGTATGCCATCTTACCTGTAGCAATTGTATAGTAATATCAAGTATATTCTACATTGGCAGCCTGTTTCCGAACACGGATAAAGCATATTTTAGAAAGCATATCTACCTGGGCATGCCCACCTGCTAGGTTCACACTAACGGTATGCCAATGGCCATTCAAGTAATACTTTGATCGAATTTTATTTTAGCATAAATGGCAGCTTGAGTAAAATCATATAAAAATGATTAATTTCTAAACAAATTTGTTAACTTTTTTATAGATGAAGAACACACGATGACACTTCCATTAATTGATTATTATCATCGAATTGTCAATAGTATAATGTACTGGAAAAGGCATACTGGCCTAAATCGCGTCTGAAAATCTGTCACTATCTCCCGGTCTATGGAGATAAATAATGAATTTAAGAATCTTAATTTAAAAAAAAAATAACAAAAAAAATTGATTGAATAGCAAATATGGTGAGTGGGTGATTAGCTGAGTAAGACAACAAAATTAGATCTATCTATATATTTTTCAAGAATATAAACCCAACGGTTCAATTTAACAATCTCTGACAAATAAGTAAAAAAAAATATAATCAAATATGATACCTACCGCTAATTACTGGCGTAAAAAAAAATAAACGAGTGATCACCCAGCGCAAAAAAATTACTAAATAGTTAGTACCTAAAAGTGTAAACTATAAAATGTTACATCCGCTAAAACAAAATTACAAATTGAATAGGTGAGACCGTTACAATGTCTTGAACTTAAAATTAAATTTTGGCTTAACTGTTTGATGAACTTCTCTGTCGCAGAGGATCTTGTAGAGAGGCTAACTGTACTAGCCACGCTGCCCCGATGGTAGTGAGGTGCAGCGTTGGTCCTCAATAGTGCACAGATCTTTCGACACTACCAACTATATGTGCCAGGGCCAACAGAAAGTTCAGCCAGGACCAAAAACAAGTGTTCGCCAGGTCCAAAAATTATTTAAAAAAAAAATTGTCGAATTTACAAAAAATGTTGACTATACTTAATACAAAAATTTAAAAGATTAAATCCCAACACTAAATTATTTAAGAAAGAAATATTAAATTTACAAGTACCGACTCTGTTTAATAAAAGGAGAAAAGAAAAAAAATAAAAACAATTTAGAAATTAAATTACTGATAAAACAATTTAAAGGTGAACAAGACATAATAATAAAATCAATAACAGAATTATTAAAGAAATTAATAAGCAAATGAATCAATTATACCAGATGCACGTGAGTCATTATACAATTTACAATTTAGAAATCCAATTACTACAAAAAAAAAACTATATAAAATAAGGCAACACAATGCGATATATTTAAATTCAAAATTTATAGATTAAATTATAGTTAAAACAGGTTAAGCGTATAACAAAAAAACTCATTGCACCTGGTTTCAAAATTATACACAATAGTTTATAAAAAAAAAATTAATAATAACCATTAAAACCTAAAATTAGTAATTTAGTCGGGTTTATTTATAACTGATAAATTTAGTTACACAAAATAAATTTAATCGCAGAAGAAAACGCAATATTAACGCAATATTTAGGTATGTACGTGTAGCTATTATATAGATGATAATTTACGTGATTTTATCGAATAAACACAGGTAAACACTTACCCTTTTATATTAAGATTAGGGGTTAAGCAGTCAATCTGCTATGTTATTTCGCTAACACCCTGTAGAAAATTTCGTGATTCTAAATCGGATGTCCACGCTTCTTCGTAACGAACTCTCTTAGTAATCACACTATAATCGAATGACGGTATCAAGAAAAAGCATTATATAATTATGCATAAGGTATAACTTACCGAAGAAAAGCACCATTTAATTAAATCCCAAGAAATATGGAGTTATCTAAACGCCTACTCAAAAATACCACAATAGGAATAAACACAAATGAGGCTTAGATAAAAATACTGAAGTGAAATTCAAAATCCCGTAAGGATGGCTCAGATATTGCCAGATAAGAACGTTCAACTTCACAAAATGGCGTTGCTTAATTCGGTAATAGCACTAAATCGTTCGTTTAACTGTTGAAACGCAAAAGGAAGCCAAAAATCACAATAATTCACGCATACGCTTCTCGCAATGACACTTGAGAGTAAAGAAGGGGAAATTGTGTGTTCTGTTGTGCAAAAACGGCTTTGCTAGATATTAAATTGATTTACGAAATGATGTTGAAATTAAATCGACTTCTTTAAACTAAATGTATTATTAATGTCACAAGAAATCAATGCACTTGTTTGCCTAATTTTAGATTTTCGCTATTAGCTTAAACAGTTAAAGCACCGGTACGTTTTCGACCTAAACAATCGAATTACTCTCTCTACGGGTCAAGGAGATACGATACCTACTACAACTGACCAGAACCCGTTAAAAGGCTAGCAAGCTAGCAATCGCGATAAAACACTTAACTTTACTTTTAAATATATGGAAGCTGATTTATGCACGTGACAGTTTTTAAGCTCTAGAATTTTAAGAAAGTGTATTATCTGCTTATTTTGCACAGATGGTACTTCAGAGGACAGTGTTCTGTGACAATTTTTGCGATTACTTTAATTTAAGATATCTAGCACAGTGACTGCTGTATTAACCTTTTTGCTTGTCTTTGTTTTCGTACTTGCACTAAATTTCTAAATTTTATCCATAATGCGGCGTTTTAAGGTACCAAAGAAAGGTTCAGGTCTGATAAAAGAACTAATAGCTCTTTCTGTTGCGAGATAGTAACCTTTTTTTATCGGCAGATGATTAATGCTCGTCTTAAGAACGGCACTCAGTTGGTTGGTGGAGAGCGAGCGTGGATTCGGACGAGCTTAATAAAACGTTATCGAAATAAAAAAGGAATATATTTAATATAGTAATCAAAATTAAAAGAGACAAAAAAAAAAGAAAATAAAAGAAAAAAATGAAAGATTAAGAAAAATAAACGCCACATATTTTTTTATCCTAAGGATGGGAAAAGATAAGAAACCCAGGTAAAAGATAAAAAAAACTATATAAATTAGATAAGATATCCCGGCAGATTATTCTTTCTATAATTGAAATTACACACTTTTATTTAGGAAACAAAAAATAATTATACTTACACTTTTCTTTACTTATCCTTATGGTTAAACTCAAAACTTTTAAGATAAAATTTTTGATAAATCAAAATTTAGTTACTTCAAAAAAACATAAGATTAACTGAAAATATTATTCAGATTAACATGCTCTAGAAAGGAAAAGAAAATATCCAGTTAAACAATTAACAATATTTATTATTTGTTTAAATAATAAACAGCACACGCAAACAAAAACATAGAGGCGGAAATCTATATTAAAACAGTAAAAACATATTAAATAAACACCTTTGTGATCATTCCAAAATCATATTTTTTTACACTAGGATAACCGCTATGAATATATTTGTTATCTTCGTGTACTCTGTTAAGCTAAAAGTGAAACAATTGAGTTCTAGACAAATAAATTATTAAAATTCACCTTTTGCTTTCTTATTAACTCAAGTTAAAAGAGTACTTACATATCCAGTTAAAGTTATTATTCATACAAACAAAGGATACAGGTAAAAATACAAAATAAAAAAATAAAACACTGGCTTTTTTTCTTTAAAAAAGCTGTGTTTTGCGGCTCACTTTTGAATTTCGATACGTAGATATTATTTATATTGAATACAATAAAATCAATTATCCAAAGAAATAAACAGTACCTACTCTCTTTTGTAGTAAATGTGGTTACGATACAATAAAAAAAGTAGTGTGGCAGTTACTGGGACTGCCGGCAGAAGTTATACTTCTATGCACGCGCATGGATTCATAAATGTGTATGCGTATGATTTAGCAAACTCATTATATAATATTCGGGGTAAGCGACCCCAAAAACCTCCTTGTACCGTGTGCACACTCTTTTTGTATCGAATTTGCATAAAACTCCTGGAGACGAGGTCCGTCTTAAGCACCAGGTGTTTTGAACACCATCGCCATTATTATAATTGTATTTAGCGACTCGAAAACCCACCGAGTACCAAGTGTGCACTGATTTCGTACAGAATTTACATAAAACCCCAGAAGAATAGGTAAATACACCAAGTGCATCGGAGACTTTCGGAATCGTGATATTCGTGTTCAGCGACTCCAAAAACCCCGAGTATATAAATTGAACTCGTGTTCAACAATACTTACCGAGTTGTAAGTTTTCTCTCTATTGTCTCTTCGGAATGTAATTTTCGAATGCAGAAATGCAGTTTCCATTTTTCCATTATAAAATATAGCGACAAATTTCCTGAAACTTAAACGAATCCAATACAAAAAATTGTATTCCGATCCATCTTATTCGTAAAAACTCTGTTTATGTAGCCAACAACATAGTGCAGGATATACTGCAACCATGTGACGGTATTTTAGACTAGAATA
Organism: Altica lythri; assembly: GCA_964028335.1. Lineage (NCBI taxonomy): Eukaryota > Metazoa > Arthropoda > Insecta > Coleoptera > Chrysomelidae > Altica > Altica lythri. The sequence goes on from OZ034807.1 coordinate 55,481,849, forward strand.
CAATACTCATTACTAAATATTATTATTAATGTTATTAATATAAAATACTAAACTTAATATGTTAACTTACGTGACAGAATTATAAAATAATCTGTCAAATAATCATATTGTCCGTCACTATGATATTCATACATTAGTTCAGACTGTTTTTTGTATACCTATCCCTTTTTAATGTACTGAATGTTGAAACGGTATTCAAAGGACTTATGTTATGACTAATAACATGTGATAAATATTTCATCTTTGTTTTTACCGACCAATATACCTTATAAGTGTGTCTGTCTCTCTCTTACTCACACCATTACATATGAAATGATTTTTCCCATTTAACTGTACACAAATCTTTTATACCGAGTGCATGAATAGAAGTATAACTTACAATTAGCTCCGAAATGTTTCTCAAGAAGAATATCGATTAGCAAACAGCTTAATCTCGAAAATACAGTAAAAACTCGACTATTCTTTAGTCTTATCCCCCAGGTAATTAAATGTGGTATTCATAAAACCATTTTAGAGAAATTACCAACCTTTTAATCGGCACTCGGAACAGAATCACTTTGTGAATTTTAATCAAAAAGGTAAAAACTTACTTTCTTTTACTCAGGTCTTACTCAAAATCTAACCGCCTCTTCTCAAATTCTCCCTGGGGTGTGCTTTAAGTAAATTTTTTCGATAGCACGTGATTGAACAGAGGAATATGATTGGTTAGAGAACAAATTGATATTCTCTAGTAAGTTCTTTATCCTTTTTGATACAAACTGCTAGAACTTGGTGAAACTTTTAAACTACAGGGTTGGCTTTTAAATATCTGGGTTTTTTAAAAACGCTACAAGACTATTTAGCAATACCGTTTGGAAGATTGTTGAAGTGTTTTACATGGCTATTGAGAGCTTAATAATTAGACCTGAAATTCCTATACCTACTCTTTTTGCTATTTTGGATCCATCAGTATGGATTCTTTTGTAAATTGACCGATTTCGGTTTGTGTGAACTCACACTCATTAATATTTGCAGTTACTGTTAGTTCGAAATTTTGTTCTAGAACCATAATGTCTGTAGGTATGCTTCTTTTTGGATTTCTAAAATCCTAAGTGGTCCTGTCAGAGAGGATTGGTCACTGTTTACATTTTACATGTAAATGCAAGAGAAAATTATTTCGATGTGGTTGAAGTTATTTCAAAAGCCGCACTAATACACGATCTCATTGCACCAGTAAAGCCAATAAAAGCAAGTCTTTGCATCTTTTGCAACTTAATTATTGCTTTTTGAAGTTATAGGTACCTCTATTCATCCACTCGGTGGAAAAGATTTGTGTACAGTTAAATGGGAAAAATCATTACATATGTAATGGTGTAAGTAAGAGAGAGACAGACACACTTATAAGGTATATTGGTCGGTAAAAACAAAGATGAAATATTTATCACATGTTATTAGTCATAAATATAAGTCCTTTGAATACCTTTTCAACATTCAGTACATTGAAAAGGGATAGATATACAAAAAAAGTCTGAACTTATGTATGAATATCATAGTGACGGACCACATGATTATTTGACAGATTATTTTATAATTCTGTCACGTAAGTTATTAAGTTTAGTATTTTATATTAATGATATTAATAATATTTAGTAATGAGTATTGTATTGTAGTCTAAAATACCGTCACATGGTTGCAGTACATCCTGCACTATGCTTTTGAGGTTGTTGGCTACATAAACAGAGTTTTTACGAATAGTCGAGGAAATAAAGCACCAAAATCTCCAAATTTTGTAACGTAAGATGGATCGGAATGCGTTTTTTTGCATTGGATTCGTTAAAGTATCAGGAAATTTGTCGCTATATTTTATACTGTAAAAATGAAAATTGCATTTCTGCATCCGAAAAGTAGGTACATTCCGAACAGACAATAGAGAGAAAACTTACAAGTCGTTAAGTATTGCTAGATATTAGATTAGATGTTTATTGGGTTGGCTGTTAGCCTGTATCACTGCGACTTTTGCATATCTATTGTGACCACCCATTATCTCAAGAATAGGATTAGAGAACCTTGTCCAGCCCTGCCCTCTTAATGAGACTTAATAGCCTTGACAGTGGCCACCTAAGTATTGCTAAAAATGGGTTCAATTTATATACTCGGGGTTTTTGGAGTCCCTGAACACGAATATCACGATTCCGAAAGTCTCCGCGGCACTTGGTGTCTAGGGTATTTACCTCTTCTCCTGGGGTTTTATGTAAATTCTGTACGAAATCAGTGGACACTTGTTACTCGGTGGTTTTTTAAGTCGCTAAATAGGATTATAATAATGGCGATGGTGTTCGAAACACCTGGTGCTTAAGACGGACCTCGTCTCAAGAAATTTTATGCAAATTCGATACAAAAAGAGTGTGCATACGGTACTAGGAGGTTTTTGGGGTCGCCTACCACGAATATCATATAATGAGTTTGCTAAATCATTCGCATACAAATTTATGAATCCATGCAAGTGCATAGAAGTATAACTTCGGCCGGCAGTCCCACTGACTGCCACACTAGTTTTTTTGAGTTGTTTTGTTTTACTAGACCAGCGCAGATTAGCTTTTGACGACCGTTAGATTTGACCAATAAATCATTTTAGGTTTAGGACTCCATGTTTTTCCATAAAGCCTACACTAGGTGCACATAGCCCTTGTAGCTTGTGGGAGGTTATATATGGGAAGTGTGGATTTCACGTAAGTTTTCCTTCGAGGATAACTACGATGTGAATTAATGATATATTTCTCAAGTTAAATGCAAAAGGTGTTTTGTTACGTTTGGTGGAAAGTTTTACCTTCGAACACCATAAAGTTAAGTAAAGGGGCTGCACCGGTCCGAGCTCAAAATCGACCAATTTCCCATGTAAATCTCCATAAGAGAATCTAAGGTTCATTTCGGTAAATTTTTGCTCTTTTTGATACTGCGCATGCGCGACTTATAATTTGAATAAAATTTCATTGTGACGTTATTGGAATGGTCGGATGGGACATTTTTTCAATGGGGGGTATTTAGGAAGGCCCATTGGCGCATCTATACTTGTAAAAATTGGAAGAATAGTTAGTAGACATTCGATATTTGATTTATAATACATAGATGGCGTTTTATTTTTCATGAAGAGTACTGCACAATATGCAATTGACAATTGATTCATATTACATAGATGGCGTTGGGGATGGGGGAGTACTCCGATTGGTACTTTTAACATTTGATTCATATTTCATAGATGGTGTTTTATTGTTTATATGGAGTACTGCTTTGGTATAAATTTGCCATTAGATTCATAATACATAGGTGGCGGTTTAGAATTTTATTTAAACGGAAAATGAAAGTGAATGTATTTTATGTTTTTGAAAAAATGTATATTTGTGTTAATTATGCAAGGTCTTTCTTTTAATGATTTCCATATATGATATTTTACATTCTAATAATGAAGGTAATAATTACATATAGAATTTTTTTATTTAACTGTATATATACTCGATTCGGATACCTACTAGGTAAAGTATTCAATTTCTGTAAACAACTGTGAATAGTTTCTTTTCATTCAACTTTTAAAACAAAAGTAAGTTATTAACATTTTATTTTTATTTTATTGATAAGATATTTATTTATAAATAATTTTAGATGGATCTCAAACAAATAAATGCAATTTCTATTATAGAAAACATTAAAAAACCTATAATAAAATTAAATGATATGGTTTTGGGACAACCACACAAAATTATAAATGTTAAGGTTGTGAAAAGCAAATTTGGAGAAACGATTTTAGTGGAATTGGAGGAAAACGTAACGTTTCTTCCTCAAAGAGTAACGGAAAAATATAAACCGTTCATTAATTATTTTGGAGGTGAAAAATATGGATTAGTATTTAGAGGTTCAATTGATGTAGGGAAACCGCATCCAGCTGCTTCGTTTGAAATTGTTGAAATTTAAATTTTAGTTTTAAATTATTTATTATTATTGTTATTATGGATAAGGTTGGGGAATTAATAAATAATCATATAAAAACAAAAATTACGCTAAGTCCAGACAATGAAAATGAACTTATAAGATGCATTAAAATGGATTATCAAAAATATTTTCACATCGGTTAATGTCGGTTTCTTTCGAAAAACTTTACTAAGCTTGTTACATTGAATCGTACATTTTGTATCAGGGAACTATGAAATTGAAACGTGTTTTAAACATCGATTAAATCCGTATTTTTTCGATAAAATTCGTTGTGGTCAGTAGGTACAACAGTGAATAATTTATTTTGTTTCAGACTAATATGAAATTAGAAGATATTTGCATTAGGAAAATTTGCGAAAATATATCTGAAGTTAATACTTTTATTCGAGACTCAACGTTACCTCAATTTTTAACATTTAAAATTGTTAAAGCTTATAGAAAATACAAATGGAGATTCATTCTAAACAGCATAAAAAACACTGTTTTATGGAGCTTCGATATTCCTTTTGATATGTTATATAGAAGAGATGTTCCAAATGCTATAGCAAGATTGACAGTAATTGATCATTCTGATTGGAAAACAGAATATGATAAGTCTGAATATTGTATTTGGACTAATCGATATCATATTAAAAACCTTAATTTATGGTATTGTCGTTCCTGTTACAAACATTTTTTGGGTATTTTAAAAAATTATAATATAAATATCAATTTAATAATTTTAAGAGATCATTTTCATTTAGTTTGCAAAATTGACTCCTTACATTGTATCTATAGAAATAAGAATATGTGGTGTCAAAATAATTTTAATCATTTATTGTTTGGACTTAAAGAAAAATATATATGTAATTTTGAACTTCATGATTCATACTCTTTTTATAATTCTGAACCACGGTTCCATCGTTTTATTGATTCAGGTGATAGCGATAGTGATGATTAGAAATACCAATTATTGTATGTAAAGGGTAATATTGTAATAAAATACTTTATTTTGTAAATGTTTTATTTTTTATACCTTACATTCTTCAATAGCTAATTTACATAAATTACACTTTGATTGTGATACAGGTGATCCATCTACATGAGTTTGCCATTCAGGACGATTATGATGTATGTAACAAGGTAGTTGTATTTGTAAATAAAAATTATTTCTATATTCGACGGGTAATTTGTGCCAAGCAAATAAAAGGTCTGAAGGTGAAACTTTTTCAATTATATACTGTAACGGAAACAATTTAAGTTCTTCTTCACTAAACTCACACAATCTTCTCTTAAAACTCCAATGATCTTTTAGTGGACAATCACAATTATATGTGTTATGTTTATTCATTTTATTTCAAAAACTAAACAAAATTTAATAACCTCTTATATATTTATATAATTCCCACTCTATAATATAAAATTCTACAAAACATTATTTTTATTTATCCAAGAATTATGCGATTTATCCATTCCTAACCATTTAACATACACTTTATTTCCTTTTTTTCTTAAAACTTTCTCAACTAAATATGCATTTGGATTTTTAACTTTTTGTAATTCTTCGGTATAGAAACAACCTTGAATTTCTTCGTTTCTCGAATCTTCTAACAAATATGTTGTAGGATTGGTGTAGCGAACTTTCCGAATTTTAAAAATTTCGTTTGTCCACAAAGGTGTGTAACCTTTTGCAAAAGCATGTCGATACTTGCTAATTCTAACGTAATCACCTATTTTAAATTTATTTTTTCGAGGATCCACAGTTTTTAAATGATTAAATACTTGAATAAGTTTAGCATTGTTTTCATTTATTTTACTTGGCATATATCCAGTTGTCGAATGTTTGGTATTGTTGTATTTTTCAATAATGTCTGGAAGAATATTTTTCCACTTGTATGAACCCTGTAAACTAAATTGTTTCCATATTAATGACTTTATGGTTCGAATTGCTCTCTCTGCAATAGAAGCTTTTAAATTTGAAAATGTACTATAGTGGTTTATACTAAATGATTCCATAAGCTTTTTAAAGTTTGAATTATAAAATTCTGTTCCATTGTCGGTTTGTAAATTTTTTGGTGGTTTCTTCATTTTAGATAAAATTATTTTCATTGCATTAGTCACATCTTTACCATTTTTCGTTTTAAGTGGTTCAGCCCAAATGTATTTACTAAATGCATTAATAACAACCAAAATATAACGATAACCATTATTTAATTTTGCATAACGGTCCATAATAGCCAAATCAGCTTGGATTAAATCATTTAAACCTTTTACTATAACACGTCTTCTTTTGTATATTTTTCGTGCAGGTTTGTGAAGCTCGTTGACAATTTGAATTTTTACATCAGACATTTTTTTCGAGAGGACACTGTAAAGTGATTCTTACAAACACATTATCGCTTGAGTTTAATTTAAATGAAATCTTATCTCCTATATTTATATCTAAACCTTTTAACTCATGGTACTTGTACTGAGTGCCATTTACTTCAACCAAATTAGAAAATGCATAATGTTGAACAGATTCGATTTTTCCTTTAACTGAAAATACATATGTTGTGCCACCATGATCAAGCACATAATATTCTTTATTTAGGGTTATTTTCTTTTCTCCTTTTAAAAAAATTAAACATTTGCTGTGAAACGATGATGGATCGCATACAAAGTATAGTGGAGCTGCTTGTTGATTATTTAGTGTAAAGTCACTACAAGCTTTGGAATCAGTTAAAAAATGTGAGCCAAATTTATTAATAGGCATATTTATTGTATAACACCTCCTTCTTTAAGTTCCTCTATAATTGATACAATTTCATTGGTGTGACCGTTATTTCCAGCAGCCTGGGATGCTATCAGTAGTTGTAACCGTTCTACAAGTTCATTAAAGTCATCAAAGTATTTATACTCTATCGGTTTCCTATTATATTCCAATAATGTTAAACCCTCACCAGTTTTCTGTTGTTGTTGTTGTTTAAGATTTTTTGTTTTATTTCTTGTAAGTATGTTTGTTAAACTTGGTGCAGAACTTATCCTAGGTCTATATGGTCTACTTTCTAATCTTGGTTTAATAACGAAATTATATTTGTCTTTAATTTTACTCTCTATTTTTCTTAATGGTAATTCGGGGTTGTTATCTTTGTGTAGAGCATTTGTTCTACGTAGAATGTCAACATATTCGTCTGCATCTTTTGATGTAAAAATATTAGTACTTGCTTTAAACAATAGCTCATAGAGTCCTGGTGTGCCCTTGTATTTAATTCCTTTGATTTGCATATCAGGACCAATAAAATCTATGTTAGAGTCACCAATAGAAATTTTGTCAGTTGTAAGATCATGGTGAACTCCTAAAACATTATCAAAATTTCCTTCAAAATCCTCTATATTTCCTTTAATGTAATCTCGTGGAAGCGGTTCCGAAAAACTTGAGTAATAATCATCCATTACATATGGATTATGAAATATTTGTGTAAGTTCATTCAATGCTGCAGCATAATTTGGTTCATATTGTTCATTAATATCATTACTTTCTGGTATATTTTCAAACACCTCTTCCGGGCCCGAAGTCAAGTTTTCAACTGCTTGTGTGCTAGGAGCCATTGATAAATCATCATCATTAAACGCTATTCTATAGTTGGATCTTTTGGGTGCATAGCTACGATCTCCTAATTCATAAGATGACACTTCAACTTTAGGGGAAACCGTTTCTTGTTTAATTGGATTAGATTTTTCCAAATTACTTATCAATTGTTTTAAAGGTTGTGTTATAGGTTCATAATTTTTCTCTAAAGTGGACTGTGATTTAATTATATCGCTTTTTAAACTTTTATATTTCTTTTTTAAAGCTCTTCGCGATTTTAGTAGCTGTCTAGTTAAATGAGTGTTCATCGTTTACTAATTATATATCACATATGTACGATTATTTATATAGTAATAAAATTATCAAATTCCTTACGATATCGCCCATTTGACATTGAACAATCTTTGTCAACCACTACAAAGCTGTATTTATCTTTCCAGCAAAGATTGCATAAATCTTTAAATTTTTGAAAAGACATATCGTATATGTGATCATCATATATGTGTTTTAAATTTGTCATATCCTGTTGGAAAATTACCAAAAGATTTGCATTGTCTCTAAGCATTCTTTTATTCACATAACTGTATGTTTGACATATAAAAAAACAATCAGTGGATTTATGTCGACCAAAAGAAAAATATTTCTGAATAATACTTTGATCACCAGTGGCAACATCATCAAATATAACAAGTGAATTATTTTTTATATCTTCCGGATTTGGCACATCTTTAGGATTACTATATTCATTATAACCAATTTCATTTAAAGGTTCTAACAAATTACGTAAATATACATATTTTGGTTGGTGTAATGATTTTGAATATAAATATATATTTTCAAATCTTAAACCGTTTGGATGCTCAATTAGAGATAATAATACGTTAGTTTTTCCACACCCCGAAGGTCCGACAATTAAACATCTTTTTGAATTGCCTCCAATTAAATTTCCGTGTTTCTGTATTATTTGATTTTTAACAATATCATCATGGTTAGTGATAGGAAGAGAGAACTTTTGTTTTTTAAGAATCATCGTTCAAATTTTATGAGATTATATATAGAGGTTGTCGGGTTATACCACCTCTATATATAAGAAAACATGAAGAGAAAAACAAGTAAATTTAATTCGAGTCGAACCTTCAAGCGAACAACAACAACATCAACAGGTGCTGGGCTATTAAACAGTATTATTAATAAATTACCTTTTGAATTACATATACCGGGCTACGAGTATTGTGGACCGGGTACAAAATTACAAAAACGACTTGATCGTGGTGATGAGGGTATAAATATTTTAGATAAAGCTTGTAAAGATCACGATATTGCTTATTCAAAAAGTGTTAACTTAGAGAATAGACACCAAGCAGATAAAGAACTAGAAGATAAAGCGTGGCAACGTGTAAAATCAAAAGACGCTTCATTAGGAGAAAAAACTGCCGCTTGGCTAGTTACAACAGCAATGAAAGGAAAACGAAAGTTTGGTATGGGACTTAAAAAGATGAGTAAAAAAAGAGGTGGTGCTCTTCTAAAGAAACGTACTAGAAAAAAACGTATTATTAAAGTTCCAAAAAAAGGAGGTTTTCTACCGCTATTATTACCCATACTCGCAGCGTTAGGAGGATTGGGAGGGGGAATTGCAGGGATCGCAAAGGCTGTCAACGATGCAAAAACAAACAAGCAACAACTTGAAGAACTTAAACGACATAATTTAGTAATGGAACAAAAAGGAAACGGTTTATATTTAGGACCAACTAAGGGTTATGGTTTATATTTGAAACCATATTCAAAAAACTAAAATTACCTCAACATGCTTTAACAAATTTCGATTTGATAAAGTATGTAAAATTGTTAAAAATACCACATTTTCGAGGTGTATTTATGAACGACACATTACCAAGAAAAATTAAGAAATATGAATGTGGAATAATAAATTTAGATTCTAATAATAGTGAGGGGACCCACTGGACTGCCTATGTAAAACACAATCAAAATGTTGTTTATTTTGATTCATTTGGTAATTTACCCCCACCAATCAATATAATAAAGTATTTTAATAGTAATGGTAATGTTAAAATAAGGTATAATTATGAAAGACTTCAAAATTTTAATTCTTATAAATGTGGTCATCTAGCCTTACTTTTTCTATATAATCATTACAATTCAACGAATCAGTAGGTGTAACCAATATGTCATACAACTTTACACTTTCCAATAATTCATCACTTTTAAGTTATAATTTTAATCCACCAATATATTTAGAAGAGGATATAGATTATGAGATTGGTTTAACTAATTTATACACTTTTAATTCAATTCCCAATATTGATGAAGACAATAATGTGTTCATGTGGGGAACTATATTAAAAATGAACACTTTTAAAATTCCAATTGGATCATACGAGCTTAACGATATAACTCATGTTTTACAACAACACATGAGTGAAGTAGATCCTAAGGCTGAATTAAAAATGATTCCTGATATGAATACATCCTGTGTATCTATTATGTGTAACAGAAACATTTCCTTTAATGCAAAAAATTCAATTGGTCCTCTACTGGGATTTAAAATAAAAAGACTAGAGGCAAATAAAACTTATATATCCGAGCCAGTTAAAATTTTAGACACCAATGCAATATGTGTTGATTGTAATCTAGCTTCCGGTTCGTATATAAATGAAAATCCAGTTCATATAATTCATCAGTTTTTTCCAACAGTTCCATTTGGGTATAAAATAGTTGAATCACCACAAAATATCTTGTATTATCCGGTTAACGTTAGAGCAATTACAAACCTAACAGTTAAACTTGTTAATCAAAAAGGTAAATTAATCAATTTCAGAGGAGAAGAAATAACTCTCAACTTACATCTCAGACGAAGAATTTAAAATGGTTTTAAATTTTTCAAAAACTAATCTAAATCAAAATTACTATAAAAGAAATTCCAAAAAAACATCTGCTGTCAGTTTAAAGAAAACTGTTGTTTCACTTACACCAGCAAATCGATTGTTTCTAAAGTCATTGGGTTTTAAAGTTTTGAAATAATGGAAACGCTTCAAGTCATGCAACAACCTTTCAATGACACATCAATTGAAGATTATCAATTTCACTCGTACCAACCGTACATCCCCGGTAATCTTAACTATAATGATGAAATAAGAATACCTATCTCTGACCTTGACAGTTTGACAGTTCCTTCTAAATCCATTCTTTATGTAGAAGGTAAGTTATTAACCCAGGACAATACAGTTCCTACAAAACTGAAATTTGTGAATAATGGTATAGCATTTCTTTTTCGAGAACTAAGATACGAATTAAATGGAGTTATAATTGATTCTGTTCGTGATGTTGGCGTTGTATCTACTATTAAAAATTATTTAAGTATTAACGAAAATCAAAGTGTTCAATTAGAAAATGCTGGCTGGTTTCCCAAAAGAACCGATTTACAAACTATTTTAATTGATTCTGATGGAAATTTTAACGTTTGTATACCTTTAAGAATGCTTTCAGGTTTTTTTGAAGATTATAAAAAAGTCATTATGAGTATGAAACAAGAATTAATCTTAATACGGGCAAATGATGATTTGGATGCAGTTGTGTCAGTAGATGACAAAGAGCACCCAAAAGTTGTGTTAAATAAAGTATTATGGGAAGTGCCGCATGTTACCCCTAGTATAGAAGAACAATTACGATTAAATAAAATAGCTGATAGTAATGTGGATTTACCCATCACGTTTCGATCATGGCAACTTATAGAGTATCCTTCACTTAATAATTCAACTAGACATACTTGGGCTGTCAAAACAAGCACTAAAATTGAAACTCCTAGACATATAATTGTTGCCTTTCAAAAGGGTCGTAAATCTAAAATTACTGCACACATGAGTAAATTTGATCACTGTACCTTGAAAAATATTAAAGTGTTTTTAAATTCTGAAAGATACCCGTATAATGATTTACAGTTAGATTTTAAAACTGGACGATTTGCGGCATTATATGAAATGTACTCAAATTTTCAAGAAAGTTATTATCATCAAATACAAAATCAGCCTATTTTTAATCCACAAGACTTTAAAAAAAATGCTCCGTTAATTCATATAGATTGTTCCAGACAAAAAGAAATCATTCAAAGTGGTTCTGTGTTTTTACGAATTGAATTCGAGACTAATGAAGCAACCACTACCGATGTTTCTGCATATTGTTTAATATTACACGAAAAAGAATTTTCCTATAATCCATTAACAAAAATTGTAAGACAAAATTAACAGTGCGCATGTCTCTCAAGGAGTATAAATTCTAATATTTGAGATAAATAGAATTAGTTCATTATGAATCGTGAATTTGAATATAGATTACAAAAATTATTTAAAAATATCTCATTAATAAAAAAACAAATTAAAGTTTTTGAAGATAGAAAAAAGATTGAAATACTGTTAGAAAAGTTGACTATATATGATGTTGGTAATAGATGTTCAAGGTTTTAAACTAGAAAACAATAAATTTATTGTTAAAGAATTGGCTGCATTTGATGGAAATCACATTACTCATTATGTATTTGCACCACCATTTCCATTTAGAATGCTATCACCAGATATTGAAAAACAAGTGACGTGGCTCATGCGAAATCACCATTGTATAAACTGGAACTCAGGATATACAAATGTTTTCAAATTTGGTAACATTATTCAAGAGTTGACAAAAAATGTTGACAGTGTTTTTGTGAAAGGAAAGGAAAAATGTGATTTTTTAAAAAAATTTTGTAAGACACCAGTTTTTGAAGTAGAAGAACATCCATCTTTGTCACCAATGGAACCAAAGTGTATATATCACATGTCAGAAAAATGTATATGTGCATTAACAAATGTCTTTTTTATATATGAAAATTTTATTATGCAAGAAAATTAAAACACATAAAATATTTTTTACTATTTATTAAAAATAAATATTTTATATTTATAATTGTTTATTATTACCAATCTTCCTATTCCCAAGGCTTCTCAGCCGATTCATCAAGTGGGTTACTTTTTTTAAGTAGTTCAGGATAATAATAAATTACTTCTAGTCCAAGTGTATATATTTCAGGGTTCAAATATTTAACTGTTTCCAATATTCCCAAAGACATGTCTTCTTCAGCTCCCTTTAATAAACTCATTACTAGTGGAAATTCTAAGTCTTTTAAAACATTTAGTCTAAATTGAATTAGTGGTGAAATCTGCCATAATTTTGATAATGAATTTGTGCTTAAGCGTATTCCAGCGTCACCACTGTAAATTCTTATACATTGTGGTAATTGTACAAATTCAACAGCCAATCTTCCTATATCTATTGAATTAATGCTGTTTGCTTTACATATAAAACTATTTATTAACTCCTTGTTAGCTATTATATCATTCCATTCTTGTTGTGTCAAAACTACCGTTGAATTAATTTTTCCACCCGAAATTATAACACACGGAGCAAACTCGAAGTCCACTGATAAGCAAATTGACACAAACTTTGATTTTCTCGAATTTAAATAAAAACAACGTTCTCCTAAAAAAACACCTTTTTGTTTATCATTCATTGTTTTTTAGGCACTTTGATGTTGTTTTCACAGTTGAAACATTCACTCTAAGAATAAAATAATTAAATTCTAATTATTTATAGTTGCACTATATGTATCTGGTAACCTTGACTTAAATAATTGAATACATATCTGAATAATATTGATAATTAATAATAAAAATAAAATTACATAAGATATAACATATAATTTAGAAAGTTCTTCAAAAACATCATCATTTTTTATGGGTATTTCTTGATTTACAACCTGCCATTTATCTTGATCACCTTCAGAATTATCCGTAAATATTATTTTTAATTTGTAATTGAACTGAGATGTATTACTTTTTGGGATTTCTATATGATAGACAGGTAATCGACCACTGTTTTCTTGAGCTATACTTAACAGTTTCCAAGAAGTACGATTGCAATCTTCTTTACTATTTTTCATATCAAAACATATTGCCATGTGTTTTACACCCTGAGGAACATTGGTATACAATATGTTGTTTACAATTGCCACCAAGATAATATAATTTGTTTTTAATAACACCATTTTAATTGTGTAGGTATATGTATTCACATATAGAGATTAAATAATACTAAAATAAAACACATTAATATAGTGGTTAATATTAATTTTATTTTTATATAAGAGAAGAAGAACCAAACCCATTTTCCCCTCTTTCTGTACAATTTAAAGTATCAACTTCAACAATATTTGGAATGAAACATTTTTCACAAATTATTTGGGCAATTTTATCACCTCTAAAGAAGTAAACTGGTTCGTATGTTGAATTGTATAACAAAATTTTAATGGTCCCCCTATAGTCTGCATCAACAACTCCTGCAAAAATTTCGATCCCATTTTTTAAGGCTAATCCTGATCTTGGAGCTATTCGACCATATGTTCCAGAAGGAAATTCCATTTTTATTAAACTATCTACAAGCACTCGTTCCCAGGGGGGTATTACAAAATTTATTGGGGTTTGAATGTCACAACCAGCAGATTGAGAGGTTGCTCTTGTTGGAATAAATCCCTCTCTACTAATTTTAACCACCTTCAAAACCTTAAAACCACAATATATAAATTTCAGTATAATAAGTAAAATCAAATATCTTACTTCTTTTTCTTTATTTTTGATCTTATCAAACTCCTGCTCAAAACAAAGACATTCTTCTTTACATTTACACATATCTACGGATAATATATATTATTAATTTTTGTTTTAAAGTGTACACCACTGGACTATACGTTAACATAATGATTCATATTATAAAATAAATATAAATGTTAATAACTTACTTTTATTTTAACTAGTTCAACTAGTTTTCTTATTTACTCAAACTGAATACTTAGTTTACAAACCTAGATTATATATACTTAGATGAAAAAATTCTATCTACCTACTATCACTTTTCTACAATAATTCCATATTTCAATAAATTAAATTATCATTAATTAATGCAATACACATCTTAAAATCTTAACTGTTTATTAAGATTGTGTAATATGTAATTATTACCTTCATTATTAGAATGTAAAATATCATATATGAAAATAATTAAAGGATAGACCTTGCATAATTAACACAAATATGCATTTTTTCAAAAACATAAAATACATTCACTTTCATTTTCCGTTTAAATAAAACACCATCTATGAAATATGAATCAAATGTTAAAAGTACCAATCGGAGTACTCCCCCATCCCCAACGCCATCTATGTAATATGAATCAATTGTCAATTGCATATTGTGCAGTACTCTTCATGAAAAATAAAACGCCATCTATGTATTATAAATCAAATATCGAATGTCTACTAACTATTCTTCCAATTTTTACAAGTATAGATGCGCCAATGGGCCTTCCTAAATACCCCCCATTGAAAAAATGTCCCATCCGACCATTCCAATAACGTCACAATGAAATTTTATTCAAATTATAAGTCGCGCATGCGCAGTATCAAAAAGAGCAAAAATTTACCGAAATGAACCTTAGATTCTCTTATGGAGATTTACATGGGAAATTGGTCGATTTTGAGCTCGGACCGGTGCAGCCCCTTTACTAAGTTATGAGGTTTAAGTACTTTGGATGCGTTCAGCAATAAAACTGTCATGTTACCACAATAAAAAAATCATAAGCATAGCACAAAACCCTTCCCTTTTAAATTTTACTTTGAAATGGTCAACAACAGTTTACTACAATTAAGGCAATAAAACAATTGGTGGTATATTTAATAGATATTTACTTCTTGTGTGTCTATTAAGTATTTTTTATCATACTGTAACGGGATAACCGTAAAGGAAGGGACCTTAATTTGAAAGATTGTTATTAACAGTTGATTTTTAGAAGTTTCTAAAAATCAACTGACTATTTTAAATAATGTTTCTAGAAAATTCTAGAAAGATCTAAACACACTAACTAGATTAAATAAAGTTGTATATAAGGGTATGCATGGGCAGTTAACGTCAGTTCAAGTTCAAGTATTCACAAGAGTTCATTGTATTGTCAAGTAGTTAGACGTTATCCAGCAGAGTTCAGTGTATCTTAACAATTTTGTAAATAAATTGTGTAAAAAGCCCCCATAAGTGTTTCAAATTGGTGTCAGGTGTGGGGTGAAGATACAAGAATGCCTGGAAAAAAGATAAATGAACTATTGGTGGCTGAACTCAGAAAAGAGCTCGAAGAATTGGAGTTGGAAACTACTGGGACTAAATCCGTATTGTTGAGAAGGCTCCGTGAATACTACGTAAATAATAATTTGGACCCTGACGCTGTAGAGTTCGAAGACCCAGTTCAAAAAGCAAATTCTGAACTAACTCAAAACTTTTCCCGGCTGCAAGAAGAACAATCTCAACAACTTTCCCAGATATCACAACGAATGACGAGCCAACAAGAAGAACAAACTCAACAACTTTCCCGGCTGCAAGACGAGCTATCAGGACGAATGACGAGCCAGCAAGAAGAACAAACTCAACAACTTTCCCGGCTGCAAGAAAAACAAGCTCAACAACTTTTCCGGCTGCAAGAGGAGCTATCAGGACGAATGACGAACCAACAAGAGGAGCTATCCAGTCAGATAAGAAGCCAGCGCGAAGAGGTGTCCCAGCTATCACAACGGATGTCTACCCTACCAGAAGAGTTATCCAGTTCCTTCTCCCAGCAAATAACGCATTTGCGCTCCGAAATATGCGACTTGCGAGACGAGCAAAACCAGCAAATGGCCAACTTGCGAGAGGAGATCAACCAGCAAATGCAGTCCGAAATAAGAAAGCTTCAACAAGAACAGGAAGGTTATCGTCGAAACTAGCCCATCCACCACGGCAACGGAGATGCAGAAAGGATGGAGACCGGCCACGTAGACTTCGACCGACGAGGAAATGGGGAGACTACCCAGGTACGAACGACGATAAAACCCCCGACCTTCGACGGGAAGACTTCCTGGCCAAATTACCTGAAACAATTCGACGCAGCGGCCAGAGCTAATGGATGGTCATCCCAGGAGAAGGCATTGTCCCTAACCGTAGCTCTGCAAGGCGAAGCTTTAGACGTCTTGCAATCATTGACACTGGATGAAGCTGACAACTTCGAGCTATTGGTCAATCGTCTAGAGATGCGTTATGGTCAAACTCATCTACAACCGGTGTACCGAATGCAGTTAACGAGCCGAAAGCAGAAAAATGGAGAGACTATCCAGGAATTTGAGGCGGAAGTAGCAAGAATGGTACGGCTTGCATATTCCAATGCAGCGGAGGATTTCCTAGAGTGCCTAGCAGTCCAAACCGTCACCGATGGTCTTCAAGACGTCAAGTTGCAGCGCGCTGTACGGTTGGCGCGGCCGAAGACTCTTGTGGACGCCTTGACCATTGCTCTGGAGTTTGAGGCGGCGACGGAGGCCTCACGTGGAGTTGCTCCACTAAGGGAGATTACCGGTAACTACGACCATGCCGTTCATTCCGTTAGCGACATTGAAGCGGTAGTAGAGAGATTAATGAAGTTATCTCCAAAAAGAAGGCGCCCTGTGAGATGCTGGAACTGCGGAGAACTAGGCCATATAAGAAATACTTGCCCCCAAAAAGAAAAATCTTCTGCTGAAGTACCCCAGCAGCAGGAACTAGAACGGGTCGACTCCTGGAGGGCGAAATCGACCCCAAACATTTCCGAAGCCCCTCACACCATTAAATTGGCAACTCTGCGACATCACGTGGACAGCTTATATGTGGATGGCCTCATTGATGGGAAGAACTTTAGCATGCTGGTAGACACTGGAGCAACAAAAACTATCGTTCGACCATCCATCATTATGCGAAAGAAGATGTGGCCTACCAGTTGGAGACTGCGTACCGCTACCAGAGATTCTGCTGGAGTCTACGATGAGATACAGGTGATGCTACAGTTTAATTCAACCTCTCTTGTTCACTCAGTGCTGGTGGCTGACGTTGATGAAAATGTTGTTCTGGGCATGGATGTTATGCTCCACTGTGGTTTTCAGTTGGATCTTCGCCAACGTATCCTTCGTACTGGTAATGAAGAAATATTCCTGCACCGAAAACAAGTTGACAATGCCTCGATTAAGCTAATCAATATTATCGAACTTCCGGCGAGCTGCGAATGTGTCGTCACAGCGCGGTTGGATGGACTGGAGCCAGATGGTGCCCCAGCCATGATAGAGCCGAAAAACCATGACCATGAATTGGGAAAAGGACTCCTTGTGGGTAAGACTCTTGTTAGATCCGCCAAAGAGGTACCCATCCGAGTTATCAAATTGAACGGTAATTGAAAGGACACGGAAATGGGAAGTTTAGAACCAGTAACGGCCATAATTCACAAAATAAACGCTACGGAAACAGTTAAGACCAACGAAATTGAACAATTAATGACAAAATTAGATCCCTCTTTGTCAAAATTAGAAAAGAAACAGGTAAGAGATCTACTTTACCGATATAAACCTGTATTTGGTTCTAAAAGTAAACTGGGAAGAACTGATGTTGTACAACATAGAATTGCCACTGGTGATGCACGTCTGGTTCGACAGGTAGCCCAAAGGATGCCTCAAGTTAAGAAGGAAGAAGCAGACAGAGCCCTTAAAGAAATTATTCAAAATGGCATAGTCGAACCATCCAGTAGTCCGTGGGCTTCTCCTGTGGTATTAGTGAGAAAGAAGGACGGATCAATGCGGTTTTGTGTCGACTATCGAAAGCTTAATGATGTCACTAAGAAAGACAGTTATCCTCTGCCAAGGATTGATGATGCCCTTGACGCTTTGGCGGGTTCTATTTTGTTTTCTACCTTGGACCTTAAAAGCGGATACTGGCAAGTTAAAATGAATCCTGCAGACAAAGAAAAGACTGCCTTTACCAGTGGATCAGGATTGTGGCAATTCACGGTCCTTCCGTTTGGCCTCTGTAATGCTCCTGCGACGTTTGAACGGCTAATGGAGAACATCCTGCGGGGTTTGTCATGGGAAACTTGTCTAGTTTATCTAGACGACATCATCATAATGGGCAAGACCTTTAAGGAACATTTATCTAACCTGAAAGAAGTCTTTAAAAGATTACAGAACGCTAATCTAACATTGTATGTTAAGAAACGCCACTTGTTCCAAAAACAGGTCAACTATTTAGGACATAACGTAAGCAAGGATGGCGTTGCTGTTGACCCAGCTAAGATACAAGCCGTCAATCCCTATCGACAAACATCAGCTCCGGAGTTTCTTGGGTCTTTGTTCCTATTACCGACGATACGTCAAGAAGTTTGGAGACATCGCCAAACCCTTGACACGTTTGACAGAACAAGATAAGTCCTTCTGTTGGGATCAGGAATGTCATGAGGCGTTTGAAATATAGAAGAAACAGCTTACGTCAGCACCTGTTCTTGCTTATCCACTTCCTGATGGTAAGCTTATTCTGGACACCGACGCCAGCAATGTGGGAATTGGAGCCGTCTTGTCACAGCTACAAGATGGTAAGGAAAGAGTGGTTGGTTACTTCAGCAAAACTTTATCGAAAGCTGAAAAGAACTACTGTGTAACTCGGAGGGAACTGTTAGCAGTTGTAAAATCCGTCGAACACTTTTATAAATATCTGTATGGCAGAAAATTCCTGATCAGAACAGACCATGCTAGTTTAAAGTGGTTACTTAGCTTTAGGAACCCAGAAGGACAGATAGCAAGATGGCTCGAAAAACTGCAGGAATATGATATTGAAATCGAGCACAGACCTGGAACAAGACATCGTAATGCTGATGCACTTTCCAGATGACCATGTCGACCTGATTGCCCCCATTGTACCCGTATGGAGCAGAATAAGGAAAAACTTGCCTTAGTTAGGGGTGTGCCAGAAGACGAGAGCTCTATGCTGGAGGAGCAACAAGAAAACGATCCCGTTCTGAGAAAGATTCGAGAGTGGAAGAGAATGGACCGTCGTCCATTGTGGAGAGAGATATCCTCATCCTCTCCTGCTTTAAAAGCATACTGGTCCCAATGGAACTCTTTAATTTTGGACGGTGGGCTCGTTAAAAGACTTGTAGAAAATTCCGAGGGCACAGAAACAAGGAAACAAATAGTGGTCCCAAGAAATGCTGTACCAGAAATTTTAAAACAGATGCATAATGATAGTTCTGGAGGACATCTGGGTATTACGAAAACGTTGCAAAAGATACGAGATAGATTTTACTGGGTAAATTGCACTAATGATGTTAAAGATTGGTGTCGTAAATGCACTACATGTGCTGCCAGTAACGGTCCACACCGAAAACCGAAGGCGGAAATGCAGCAATACTTGGTTGGAAGTCCTTTTGAAAGAATCGCAGTAGATGTATTGGGGCCACTTCCACAAACCGATGTAGGAAACAAGTACATCTTTGTTGTAATGGACTACTTCACTAAATGGGTTGAAGCATATGCAGTTCCCAATCAGGAAGCCACCACTGTAGCAGATATATTGGTTAAAGAATTCGTAAGCCGATTTGGGGTACCACTAGAATTACATTCAGACCAAGGAAGAAATTTTGAGAGCAAGCTGTTTCAAGAAGTTTGCCAAAGATTAGGCATCCACAAAACGAGAACCACAGCGATGCACCCTCAGTCTGATGGAATGGTGGAACGAATAAACCGGACTATAACCAACTATCTGTCAAAAGTGGTGTCAGATTGTCAGAGGGATTGGGATCGACATATTCCACTATTTCTAATGGCAATTCGATCGGCCATCAACGAATCAACTGGCCAAACGCCTGCGAAGGTCCTGTTCGGTAGAGAAATGAAGCTACCATGTGACTTGGTGTTTGGTTGTAAATCTGGTGAAGAAATGGCACGTGAACAATATGTCGCCGACCTTCAGAATCGAATGGAGAATATACACAACCTGGTGCGTGGAAAACTACAATTATCTAGTGATCGGATGAAGAGGTACTATGACACACGGACAATGGAAAAGAGTTACCAAGTTGGAGACTTAGTCTGGCTCTATAACCCCCGACGGCGTCGAGGTATTTATCCCAAATTACAGAAGAACTGGGAAGGTCCTTACACCATCAAGAAGAAGATTAACGATGTCATTTATTGGATCGTGAAAATTCCCAGAGGGAAACCCGTCTTGGTCCATCATGATCGTTTGGCGCCTTACCAGGGAAACCACAGTGGAGATGCGCAGCAACTCCAAGAAGATGGTTTGGCTGGCTCAGGGAGTGTGCGGGATTCCGATGTAGGAAATAACATTCCAGGAGGAATGAATCTAAGGAGGGGGCAGTGTAACGGGATAACCGTAAAGGAAGGGACCTTAATTTGAAAGATTGTTATTGACAGTTGATTTTTAGAAGTTTCTAAAAATCAACTGACTATTTTAAATAATGTTTCTAAGAAATTCTAGAAAGATCTAAACACACTAACTAGATTAAATAAAGTTGTATATAAGGGGATGCATGGGCAGTTAACGTCAGTTCAAGTTCAAGTATTCACAAGAGTTCATTGTATTGTCAAGTAGTTAGACGTTATCCAGCAGAGTTCAGTGTATCTTAACAATTTTGTAAATAAATTTTGTAAAAAGCCCCCATAAGTGTTTCAATACTTTTTAGTAGACAGAAGAAGAGGTTTAAAGCAACATTTGACTTTGTTTTCTCTGGAGCACATTTCCACCCTTAGGAATAAAGCAGACTTTATTCTTTTGAAATATATTTTATTATGAAACTCATCTTAAACATTCTTGTCAGGTGAGCAATTATGTTATCAATGCCTTGGTGTAAAAGGGCTGGTACTTAAATCTGTAAATAGTCTATTTAATTTAATTGCCGGTGAATACTTTCCTGTCTAGGCTTTTTAAAGATCTTTATGTCTGTGTAGAGGTATAGATTTATAAAGATTAGCATTCCCACTGTCACCAGAAGTCACTGCTCCAGAAAAGTAAATGTCCAACAATAAGCGTTTCATGATCTCTCTTTTGTTTCAGTAAATTTTCAATGTCCAATACCATTAGAGAGAAAATTTTTGAAGGCTAGGTTAGTAATCACCTCACACAATTGTAGTTATGTTTTTCTCTTGGACCATATAAGTTCTTTGTATTTGGTAAAAGCTTCTTTGTAGTAATTTCAGTTGCCTATTCTTTAAACTCTATTAAAGGAACATCTTCGTTTATGGCATTATTCTTTATAGGACTAACTTTATCGAAGCAATAAACTATCGTACGATTTAACCAATTTTAGGCTAATTAAATCGTTGCATTTGTCAAGATCCAACTTTAGCTTTTTCTTATATGAAAACCTATTAGTCTGTCTGTTTTGGTATGTGACAGGACTGGATTACTCGACGTTTACCCTCAAATTCAAATCGCATAATTCTATGATCCGACATCGAACATGTAGTGACATTCCTAAAAGAGAAAATCTTTAAAGTAATCTCTTATTTTAAATAGTTTTAAATTAATTTTATTCAAAACATAAACTTTCAATAAATCCATGTGGTTAACACAATATGTGCCAAATAATTATAAATATTCGAATAACAAATTGTGAAGTTGAGTTGAGTTTCTTGAACTCCTTGCAAGTGTATAAATTAATAAAAAAAATTCTAGGATGCAGATAAATTACAATATTGCAAAAAATATTCAAGGGTAATATAACAAGACCTTGATTATAGTCGGCTATTTTTGTAGTAACTAGATTTCAAGAATATTTTAGTATCAATTTGTTGAGACATAATTTGACATTAATAATCTGATTAAAGCCCGAGAGCTTTAGCTCGAGGGCTTTAATCTTCAATTATTAATGTCAAATTATGTCGAAACAAATTGTAAAATATTCTAGAAATTTAGCAACAACAAAAATAGCAGACTAATTAATCACGGTCGCATTATATTTAGGAAGATTTTTTCCTGAAAAGACAAATTTTTGACATTTATATTTGACGTGACTATTTCTCTAGTGCAATAGTCGCTGATATTGTTCTAGTGCAATAGTCGCTGATATTTGATTCTGATTTGTCCGATTTTAAAAAATGATGACATTCTATTGGTTAATTTGAATCGAAGGAAATAATCATTATAAAAAATTATGTAAGGAAAAATTATGATTGAAGATATTTTTTTTTAAATAGATTTAATTAGAACTTCTAACTTCTTGCTCATTTATGTATTTATCTTTTTCTTCTAGTTTGTTGATTTATTGACGCTTTTCCTAGTTTACATATGTTGTAAAGTAAATTTTTGAAAACATTTTTTTAAGGATATCCTCGTAGGTATAGACCTAAATACAAATGTACCGGGCAGAAGAGGCAATTTATTAATTTGGGATTTAAAGTACTGCAAGTTAGGACGAGTGGGGAAGACATGGGGAGGTAAGGAATTCCACAATCTGGAGACACGTGGAATAAAGAAACTGTATAAGTTTAATTTCAAATATTTCAAAACATTCTTATTTTTGTATTTTGGCAACACTGTCAACCCCGCGTCATGTGATGCTAATTCTTGTAACGGTTGAACGGGTGGCAAGTAGCTGAGCAGAGTTGATTATTAGACGTAGAAAAGCAAACAGTTTGTATTTTGAAAGTAGCTGTAATAATAGTATATTACGTAACAAGAGTGGTAAGTAGGACATTACGTACGAGTGGAAAAGTTACGCACGAAGCCGCGTAGCGGCTAGTGCGTAATTACACGAGTACGTAATACCTCTTACCACTCGAGTTACGTACTATGCTTTATCCACGACTCAATATTTTAATTTCAATTCTAAATATTTGACATCTCTAAAAAATATATGACGTACGTACTGTACTGTTATCTATTCCTTTGACAGTAAATGTCATTTATACTCATTGTCACCATGCAGGGTAAGTAAGCTATAACGCACAGTTGTGCGTAATGAAACGTCATTCCAACATGACGTTTCATTACGCACGACTGTGCGTTATAGCTTACTTACCCTGCATGGTGACAATGGGTATAATTAACATTTACTCTCAAAGGAGTAGATAAAAATTCAAATTACTTTGTTCATCTTGCTGTGTTTCATTACACTTTCTCGAAGTGGAGTTTGTACTTTTAAAATTTCTGTAGAAACAAATTGTTTGTTTATCAACAAGTTATTTTTATTTGTTTAAGAATTCCCTGCGTTTTTATCCCCTTTTTTATTTAAAGATAATTTTGAGGCTTTGGATAAAGACTGTTGATCTTTTTTAATAGCACCACTTTTTGCTGGCTTGGTTTTATCATTATCTATTTC